>CM057450.1:942648026-943998026 GCA_016271365.2 Neoceratodus forsteri
CATGCGTGCAAGCAAACATAAAACAGTCACCTGTATTCACCCTGGCTAGACAGGCCTTTAAAGAAGCCCAGTGCACATGATCAAATGCCTTTTCAGAATCTAATGACAGAATCGCGATATTCTGATTCTTAGCAATTTCTGTATCATCCAGAGTCGTCCTGATATTACGTGAGAGGCATCGGCCTGAAATAAAGTCAGTCTGGTTAGGGTGAACAATAGCATGTATCAGTCCTCCAAGACTATTTGCTAAATTATGTTTATAATTTTGTAATCGACGTTCACCAAGGAGATAGGTCTATGTGTACCACAGCTCAATGGGTCTTTATCCTTTTTTAATAATAGTGTAATAACCACATCCTTCACAGTGGTGGTAAACTTCCCTCTTTTCTATATCTCTAAATAGTTGAAAAGGGAGGGTACAATATGTCAGAAATGTTTTTGTAAAACTGTATGGTAAAACCATCTGGGCCTGGAGCTTTACCATTTTAAAGTCTTGTATAGTAAGTAAAATTTCTTGAAGATCTATACATTTATTTTAATTCCTTTTTATCCCGGTGCCTAGTCTGCCCTGTCCACCTCCTTCTCTCCAGCCCTATGCGCTGCCGTCTCTGGGACTTATCCCATCCGACCATTGCAGTGCCCCATGGATTACCCCCAGTGGCAGAGCATCTTGGGCCTCTGCCGCTAACCAGACTTGTTTAGCTCAGATGCGGACAGGAAACCAAGTGAGTGAGTGCAGAGCCTGCAAGGAGAGGCAGGCATCATCCAGCCAACTGGGTTTTTCCTGCTTTCTGTCCCTGAAAGCCCTTCAGATGCTCTGTAAGGGAAGTGACACGATGTCCACGTGCATCAAGAGCTGCACCTGGTATTGAATAGGCTGCTTTATTAACTATAGAGTTCTGTAAACCAGCTTGCATATTCTTGTCATGAAATGAAACAGACTTAGAGTCAGTATTAGTTGATTCCTTTTCAACAATATCCCGGCTAGTAGGAGGCCCACTTTCATTAAGATCGAAGCACTCATTTGGTAGCACTTCTCTCGATCCCCAAGGTGTTTCCCTGACTCGCAGGGGTAGTAAGAGCAGCATGTGAATCACTACCCTTTCCGCTTGTTGCAAAGAACCTAAACCTGACTCAGGCTGAGATTCTATAGCTCCCAATGCAGAGTTGTTATCTGCTGTGCGACTGTCTGAATTAAGTTGAACAGACATCGAACCATGGGAAGCAGGCTCTGTTTTCCCCATGGCCATAGTAGTAGAAGGCAAAGGGGTTAGAAAGGGTCCGTTGAGCCACAGAGGGATAGCCAAATTTGTTGTTTCCCTACGGTTTCAGTAGTTATTGCTGGTTTAGTTGTTACCAGTTTTAGGTCTTACAACAGGAAGGGAGTTGGTGGGTCTGATTTGCATTATATTACCACTACGTCTGACTTCTCAGAGATCGTATTTTAAACAGCCGGACAAGCTGATCTTGACATAGAGAGCAATCTGTTTCAAAAGGATCTTTTATGGTAATGCCTTGTCAATGCCAACATTTTTAGGCGTTCTATGGCGGTTACTCCAGAACAAAATGTACAGTAAATTATAGTGGCCAAGAAGAAAAACAAAAGCAGCAAAACCGAATGAATAAAATTAGTATTAGCGTGTTAGCCGCGTGAAAAAGAAACCATCAACCTACTGAACACAGAGCTCCTCATGCACACATGCTTAGCCAGTCATCTTGGATCCCAGGTGACCCAGGACTTTAGTTTCCAATAACGTCCCTCTGTTACCATTCAGAAGCACTAAATCCGTCCTCCAAAAAAAAAAAAAAAAAAAATTGCTATCTTAAAGACTTCTCAGAAACTAAAGGCTTGGTCACAAACCTAAAATCCTGTCATAATATGTATATTGCGTTAGTCTGTACTCGTGTCTCAGTTTCCCCATCTGGCAGGTCACAACTCTGCTTTGCCTTCCTGGTTAACTGTATACATGTTTATAAATACATTTCTGTAAATACATACATTTCAATAGATATATAAATAACAAAATATTGTAGTTCTTGCAAGTCCTTAGAAGTGCCACAAGCCAGCTTCTGGCATAAATACATACTGTACACACATACACGCATACATACACACATACATACACTACACACATACACACATACACACACACACACACACACACACACATGCACATACACACACAAACAGCACATTCCAGTTTAAATAAATACTGTAAATAAATATGTTCCAGTTTTCTGCCATAGTTTTGCAGTTGAGGCACTTTAGCAGTGGACGACAGTTGAAAGAGTTGTGTAACATTTACATCATGTTTGGCTGCTTGTAGTAGAAATGTTTAAGTGGTCAAACATGGGGGAAAAACTACAACTGCTGCACCTCTACAAAAACAGCTACCAAGTACTAGACTTCAGGTGGCATTGAACCTCTCGATTGGACCTCTAGGTGTGGTGGCTCTGAGTGGAGACAGGATCGGAGGAAGTGGTGATAGCCTATAACAGGGCTGTTGCCTCAGCCCTCATTACTATTGCACCAGTTTGTATATGATCCAGATTTCTGCTTGGGATCCCCATGGTTTGACAGGAAACTTGGAGATGAAGGCTTTGGGTCCCAGATTGGAGGCGTTGTTGGCAGATATCTGTGGCAGACAGGGATAGGCTGGCTTTGAGAACTCACACAGTGCGTATCAAGGCAGTCTCCGAAGATAGCAGTATTTCTGTCCAGGGGAACAGCCAGCTCAGGTTTTCCAGACTGTGGACATGTTGTTACATCCTGCCTGTCTCCAGCCGGTTAGGTCGTTTTCATCTGCCCGGTGGGAAGAGTTCAGCTCAGTTCTTCTCCAGCACGGTGTCCTTGGTCAGGTCGGGATAACCCCAACTCAGAAGTGGAGAAGGTTGTCATACAGAGCACTCCTCCTGCGCAGGGTGGAGGGTTTGTGGGGGTGATTTCTGAGCTGTGGTCCACTTAGTGTGAATTGGACAATGGTCCGACGCACCTTCTAGTGAGATGTGTGGAATTCTTGGATCCAGTGTTTGCTGAGATAGTCAGTTGCTCCTTTTGGAGGAGTCCTTACCAAGTGTGTTGAAAGATGTGCTGGCAAGACCCTTCTGACTAAAAAAAAAAAACATCTTTGGATCCAGACTGCATGGCAGGTGTAAGCCGGACTTTAACCTTCCTCTTTGGGAGGTTATTGAGAAGATGGGGACTCTGCAGGTCGAGGCCCACTTCACGCCCTTTAACATCTATGAGCTACTCCCGCCTGGATTTAGATCCAGGCATAGTACAGAGACTGCACTGGTCAGGGTGCATAATGACCTCCTCAGGGCAAAGGATAGAGGGTAACGGTCAGTCTCCTCATTCTTCTTGATCTGCCATCAGCATTTGATACTGTGGACCATAGGTTGTTGCTGGATTGGCTCAGAGAGTACAATGGATTCGCTGGTAGGGACATCAGCTGGTTTGAGTCCTTCCTCAGTGGTGGGATGCAGAGTGTGGTGATGAGAATTTTTCATCACTCATGAAGTCCTGCTCTGTGGCATACCCAGAGTTCAATCCTCTCACTTTTGTTGTTCTCAGTGTACATGCTGCCCTGGGAATATCATTAGGCAGGAATGACTTGGGTCACTAGCATCTAATATTCTATGACTGCTGTTTCATTATTATGTTGTCCTGCATGCACATGCAAGCAACATCTTGTGGTAGTAGCACATTTCAGAGGTGTGTCAGTGCAGGGGATGCTTTAGTGGATGTGTCCCTTAGCCGTCAATCAGTGAGCATGCTGTCGATGACAGCAGTTTCAAAGAGCCAAAAGTTGAAAGCGAATATGCCGCTGCAATCAGAGACAGGCTCATAATTGCATCGACGGATGACACGCCTCCATTACATGCCTTTCCTGGTGAAACATTTCAATAAATATGGTGGCTCCTGCCATCTGCCACAAAGTCCCAGAAAGCCGACATCGGGTGCCCAAATCCCCATGTCGGCATGTTCCCACCCACATTATGTGGCACACTACAACATGGCAGCTCTTGCCGCCCACCACACACTCCGAAAGCCGACATTGGGTGCCCAATCCCGTGTCGGCATCCCCTTAGTGTGTCTTTCTTGGTTAAACAGTTTCCCTTTCCTTTCCGACACCAGGATGCCCACTCCCAGTGTCGGATGCACGCCTCCAACCCGTCATACACCTTGCTGACACCTGGGTATTCAATCCCTGTGTCTGCACCCCCCCACCAGAATTGTGGCACACTGGAAGCCCACCACTGTGTGCCTATTTTTTTTTTTTGTATGTGTAACCTGGAAATGAAGAAACCTTCCCTCCGGTCTCCCCGCAAACAAGAAAACAGTCCACCATGTCTCCCTCATCCCCTTCATCCCCACCCTCCCTCTGTGCACCCACCTCTCCACACACCCTCCCATACTTACCCTCTGGTGGCTGGGAACCACGATCTTCTCTGAACTGGGACATGTCTGCACTCTTCAAAGCTGAATTGCAAACTGAAGAAATAACGGTAAGCTTTATAGTGGGAAGCAATGGGGTTTCAACAAGTTGACATCTCACCAATTTTTGGAATTTTGCCCCAAATTTTCAACACATGAGTTCTTGGGACCTCACCTCATGAACAATGTCACTGTCATTTAGTTTCTCTGTTCCGAAAGGTGATTTCAGCGGTCACTGCACTGAATCACCTTTTGGGAGCAATAGAAATGACAATGCCACTATTCATGAGGGAGGTCCCAAAAGCCCATGTTGCAGCAAATTTGGTGAAAATTCAAAAATGACTCGTATATGAGCGTGCGTTGCACAGTTTCTATGCTACGCTCGTAACTTTGCCAATTTTTTATATTTTCTCTCCAGATTTTCAACATTGCCATCTTTTCACATCTCCTTATGAACAGTATAGCTGTCATTTTTCACATCCTTCCTGAAACATGTTTTCACACCTGTGGCACAGAATGGCACGGTCGCTGTGGAAATCAACTTTGGAGAGATTACAAAATCACAGTGCCACTGTTCATGAGAGAGGTTCAAAATGCCCATGTTGAAAATTTGGTGGAAAATTCCAAAAATTGCATTACAGGCGCATTGCGCAGTTTCTACGCACGCTCAGAATTTCGCCAATGTTTCTTATTTTCGCCCAGATTTTCAATACGTTATTTGCCACACCACCTCAAGAACTGTTCAGCTGTCATTTTCACATCCTGCCAGAAATGTGTTTCACACCTGTGGCACCAAATAACACAGTCACTGTGCAAAACCACCTTCGGGATTGAGTAATGAAATGATAGTGCCATTGTTCATGAGGTGGAGTCCAAAAGCCCATTTTGAACATTTGGAGCAAAATACCAACAAAAGCGGCCTGGGCGTTAGGGTTTTCAACGTAACGCCCTACTCTGTAAAGACTGACAGGTGTTGGGGGTGTGACTTGGGATCGTCTGCTTTAATGCTAATGCCATTTCCACCCCTACCCTGCAGCCAGTGACAGGCATCAAGGTGTGCCTTAGGGTCTTTAGCCCCAACATTCACCCATTCCTCCCAAACCGCACCCATCTCAGCGTATTTCCTTATGGAATGGGGTGAATATAAACCCTGAAGACCCAAGGTACACTGCGACACCTGTCAGTGTCTGCAGGGTAGGGTGAGGTGAAATGCATGTGAGCATATGGCTGACTTCACCCAAAGGCACACCCCAATACTTCTGTCAATCTCTGCAGGTGGTGGGTTGGTCAGTTCAGCACTTCACTGCCATTCCTATTGTGCATCTCTCTAACTTCTGCACTACCAATGCCAATGCCAGCAAGCCAACATTTGGCATTGACAAATGCTTGTCATTTTGTCTCTTAGTGACAGTGAGTTACGTCCAAGCATAAAGTCTTCCTGCCTTCCCTCATATAGTATTATTCCAGTCCTATTAGCCTAGACAATAAAGGCAAAAGCACCTTTTCCAAAAACAGTAGAGGTGTACCCCTGCTTGAAGATAGTGCAGGGTTAGGTAGGACATCCTCTCATCCCACAAGGTGACAAAGGTGATGTGTGTTGTGCAGGTTGACTCTCTCCTGCATGCACCCTTTCTCCTGCATGCACCCTCTGTGCAGGGGCATCTGCAGACTGAAAGAGTAAAGGGTCTTAATATGTTAGTATCTCCTTTAATCTGAATGCGGAGGTGTTTTTCTGTCTAAGCCCCAGACGTTCTGGGAGTTTAGGAGGCGTTAAAGCAGCAGTGTGAATATTTTTCAAAACTAGTTTCAGCTGCTTTTAATAAAAAATATTAGCATACCTGTCAAATCTGTTTTCTAGGTATCTCCTATACTGTGCACCATGATTTTTATTTTGAATTTTCTTGATCCTTACCCTTGCAGTTTACAGTGCTATTTTAAGCCAAATGTGGCTTTCCTGAGAGGAAGAACTGAATTAAAGCTTTTATGAAGTACTCAGATTTTGGTGGAACGAGGACATTTTAGTACCAAATAAAGCTGGATGATGCCTGCAATCTATTTATAGTGAAAAGGGTAGGGTAACATTGTTTTGCTCAGTTTTGTTGCAGTGATGCTTTGAAATGCAATATCAAGCAATTTGAGATGTCATATTCCATATCCTCAGAAACTTACACTGGCTCCTATTTCCTTCAAAACTGAACTCAGAGTGGTGCATCTGACAAGAACCTTTATGGGCTGGCCGAGTACCTTCTGGACCTTATTTTCATTATACATCCCATCTCAAAGCACATCTTCTCCCTGATACTGTACATGTGACAAGCCAGAGCTGTACAGGACAAACACAGCTTGTGTCATATCATTGTAGATTCTCTCAGCGATATCACGGTGGCCCTGAACCTGATGCAGTATGCGAATGGAGCCACACACAAAAGGGGACTTAAAGGGACACTGTCAACCTGTTTTCATCATGTTTTTTTAGTTAAAATCTACATTTTATGATTGCTTACCTTCTCTAAAATTCATTGATGTTGCTGTTTGTTTTGTCTGTCTCATTGTTTAGTAGAACTGAAATGCATGCTAATGTATATTTATAAACAATCTTGTTTTGTTTACAATCCTGGATCTGTTCTTACTGCATACTTCCTGAGCATTACAGACACACCCAAATAGTGCAGTCACTCATGAGGCAGTAGCCTCCTAAACTCCCACTGCATCATGAGGGGCTAGACTGTGTTGTGTGTGTACCCAAGTCCAGGAAAGATGCAGTTAGAGCTGATCAAGAAATGTAAACAAACCTGTGTTTGTGTGGTAACACCAGTATTGTGGGCAGTCTGTTTTAACTTTTAAAGAAGAAAAAAAGGGTCTGGATCAAACTACCGGCTACATCAGCAATCTTTACAGAATGTTAGCAATCATAAAATGTGTTTTTAAACTATGGACACTTTTGGTGGGATATTCAAAGGGGTTGTGCATCATCGCAACCCACTGATACACCAGCCTTGATATTCAAAGGGATGTTGCGCTGCGCCAATTCGATCGCCCGGCCGCACTAGTAATGGTATGTGGTCCCAAATGCAGGGCGCGCCCATGCATATCTGGGTACATCCAATATTCAGCCCGGATATTCGCGATATGCAGGCACAACTCACCTTGCGCCGCATAGGGCAAAGATCCACCCTGAAAAGCAGGAGCAAGTCCTGGCCACCCACAGGTGAGCTGCCGATTTCAGGGCACAACATGGCAGCCGCCAGCTGTGGGTGGCCACATGACCACCCCACAGGCTGGGCCGTGCCCCCGCCGGAACGCTGGGCGAATGTTTCACTTCCTGGTGGTCCAGTGGACTCTATTCTCCACTTCCATCATGGGCAAATGAATGTTTACTGTTCCTGGTGGTCCAGTGGACCTGCTCCTCTGCCCGATCGTGGGCGAATGAATGATTAAATACCCTGGTGGTCCAGTGGACCCGCTCCCTGCCTGATCGTGGACTTAAGTAAAATAAAATATTCCTGGTGGTCCAGTGGACCGGCTCCCCAGCCAGATTGCAGGCTTAGTAAAATAAAATATTCCTGGTGGTCCAGTGGACCCACTTCCTACCCGATCGTGGGTTTAAGTAAAATAAAATACTCCCTGGTGGTCCAGTGGACCCGCTCTCCGACCCGATCGTGGGCTTATGTAAATAATATATTCCCTAGTGGTCCAGTGAACCCGATCCCCAGCACGATCACGGGCTTCAGTTATCTCGTACGCCCGGTGAGCCATCGGCACCTCCCCCACCCACCCACTCAGACCCGCCACCCGCTCCCCCTCGGTCATCGGCGTGCGGCAGCTCCCCACCTGCAAGTCATGCCCTTATCAGCGATTTGGTGCCTGTGCATCAACTTCTGTGGATAGAGGGATAGGAGAACATAGTGCTATTAAAGGGGGCCCATGTGGGCTGGTTGAGAGTGGTAGGGGCTAGTCCAGTGTAAAGGTGGGAATCTAGGTGGGAGTAAGGCTAGCCAGCCCTGGAGGTGGGGAAGAGGGCATCACCGTGATGAAGAACCAGTGAGGTTTAAAGTGCGGATTCGTGCTGCTTGTTTGTTGCATTTTTGGCATCGTAAGTAAAATCTACTGAAGAATAGCTTGTTTGTAAATCTCCTCTGTCGCTACCAGCTTTGGTGCACGCTTTGCCTTGTCCTGATGCTGAGAGGCATCGAGGCCAAGTAGTCCCACTGGCACTTGCCCTCAGGTGACAGGCAGGGAACAGTGCAGTGCAGTGCAGTGCAGTGCTGTAGACCAAGGTGCTTGCAGGGGATGCATTGCATGCATGCCAGCTTTACATATGGATGCACTGGGGATACTGAGTAGGCTCCTGGAGAGACAGGCCCATGATGTGGTTTGTCGGAGGGGTTGGCTCAGGACATAGGCCAGGTGAGTACAGTTCGATGCTGGTTCTCACGTGGGTATGGAGTGCCTTGTCACCCTCGAAGTGGAGGTGGCATGATGTCCGAACACTCTGTTGGTGCAGGGGAATTGCACAGTACATCTCAATGCCTGGCCTGACCAGGAAGAACCTCAGGCACTTGGATGTTCCTCGACCTGAGACTTAGAGGTGAGAGTTGAACCTATGGGCTAGAGCAGGAGCGTTAGAGGAATCCCAGGGATATGTCCTCATGGAGTGCCACCTAATGACCTGTGGACTGGAAGAGGATTCCCATGAAGTGGAATTCATAGATATTGTGGATGAGGTGATATCCATAAGCTTGCAGCCTGTCCATCCACAGACAGTGAAGGATGGAAGTGAACCAATACAGAAACTGCACACTGGATCTTATAAGGAGAGAGCCTATGAGTTACAGGTAGGAGAATGTCTTCAAGAATATGGGGAGGATCTCCAAGGCAGTCCCTGGTAGGGGTTACAAGGTACAGCAGTGAAAGTGGAGCTTTGGCTGATGGGGGCTCTACCGTGTACATAGGGGCATTGGAAGTTCACGGGTGCTGGGGCACTGGAGAAGTTAATCTGGTGGGCCCAAGGAAAAGTATTCACCCTGAAGCCTTGTTCAGCATGCAGCTCAAATTCACATAGTGCTAGATGGCTTTCAACGGGCAGAAGGTTGGGCCCATGTGGGAATGCCTCCTTAGGGTGCAGAATGCTGGGTTGTGGGCCAGTACAAATTGGCATTAGGAAGGGCAACTGAGGGTCCCATAGCAATAACTAAGGTGGGACCGGAATTTTCCCAAAAAGGTTGGCGATGCTGGGAGAACAGGACCTGCTAGTCCAGAATAATGGTACAGGTCAGGCCACGGCCATAGTGTTAAGACCAAGGAATACTCAAAGGAGTACAGTAATTAACTTTATAAATGTCAAACTGATAATAGGTCTTTTCTGAGTGACAAAGTCAGAATGGCACAATAAAAATAAACCTTATTCCGCCATTTCTTTGATCGAATGAGCCCTGATTCCTGTTCCTTTTCTTATATCTTTATTATTGTAATTAACTTTGTGGCACATGTTTTATTGTCTAGTCTCTGCAAGGTGTTTTGGAATATGCTTAGTATGAAAAACAGTAAAATAAGGTTGTGCTGTAGTGTGTCATCAGTTGAGTTGACCGTGGTGCAGTGTGCTAAAACAAGAGAACTTGGAGCTGTGCTTTGTTTTAACTAGGTGATCAAAAGTTCAAAGATTCTGATCCTTGGATTGAACAAAGCAAACTCTGCTTAATACTTGCTCAACAGTACTGTTTATTAAACTTGCCCTTTATTGAATTATCCTCATAAAATAATGTGATACAAGGATTAGCTGACACACACACACACACACACACACACACACACACACACATAACATAACACTTCAAGGCCTTGGTAATGCTATAACACCTCTAGACAAAATTCAAATATGTCCGGAGTATGATCCTATCATTTTATCCTGCAGCCACTTTAAGACAAATGCATGAGGAACATTCAGCAAAAACTAAGTGTCCCACATCCAAGTGGGGTCTGATCCCATTTTGCACTTTGAGTGTGAAAATGTTTTTCTGACAGTTTTATTTTCTTATAGGTAATATCAGTTTGATTGTGCTGACCCTACTCTGTCATTTCTTTCTGTAGCCACTCCACAATCACCTGTAGCTTATATAAAAGCCAGACTGCAGCCGTGGGAGATTCAGTTAACTGCAATTTAAATTAGAGCAATAAAAGTTCTAATTGCTTGTTGACTTGTCCTATTGTCGTCCTGAGCCTAAGTACAGTTGTCAGTAACTTTACTTAGCCTCAAGAGGACAACGGGACTAGCGAACAGTGTCTTGGGCTTTGAAAGACTCCAAGTTAAATTGCGATTAAAGTGAATCTTCCATGGTTGCAGCCCTGCTTTGTTGTCAGCATGTCGAGGAATTCTGGGGTGGCTGCAGTCAATATCGTGGTAAGAGTCTGCCAAATCAACCAGATGCAAGCTATGACAAAAAGAAAGTAAAATAAATTATTTCATGCTCAAAGGGCAATGGGACCAGACCCACCCTTAAATGTGTGATTGTCTTGCTTTCTGTTCTCCTTTAATGCTAAATACTGAAGATTTTCTGTATTATAGCAGTGTAGGTTTCATATCTGAAATCTGATTGGCCAAGAGCAGCACCCATACCTTGCATTAATCTTTAATTAATATACATGTACAGCCTCATCAATTGTGTCATGAGCCCACTCCTGAGGGCCAGGTCCACTGAGCTACAGTGCCTCCCTAGGTGCAATCGTGACAGTGAGTCAGGAACACCCTCCCTTGAGTCCTTTTAGAGTGCTCACTGATTTCACAACTGAACACTAGCCACAAGGGCCTAGGGCTTCCTCTTTACCTGGATATGGGTAAAAATACAGTCTCAAGTCTGTAAGTAACCAAGTGAGAACCCACTTTGGTTGCTGTGCTGGGGGAGGGGAGGACCCAGGCATTATGAGCTCTTCAGGCTGCTGTCATAACACTGATTGTGTCTTCTCCAACAGGGTGCAGGAACCTGATCCAAACCCCACAGACTCTTCCATGAGACCTTGCATACTTTCCCTACTATAGGCCCCAGATCCGTTTCCAGGATCCTAGTCTCAGGTAGCAGGCAGGGGTCATAATTTACATGAGACATTATGCCGCGCCAATATACCGCACTACCAATACAATGTAATATATTGCAGCAACATGTAATATTTGTTTCAACCAGCCCCCACTAATATATATCTAACTCGAGAGGTTATCATTAAAATCACACAACGTGCTGAAAAAATACAATTTCTTGCGTCTGGGACTGGAATCAAACCTGGTCCCAAACACTGGGACCCTTGCTGCCGTGGCTCATCCTGTCGAGCCAAGCGGCATCTGCAACCCCGTGTCCCAGCAGAGGTCTTATCCTTTGCATAGGAACAGAGAGAGGGTGCACTACTGCGCATATTTACTTTAAGCGGTGACCATCCTTCCTGTTCCCTACACTTTGTCCTGTTGCGTGGGTATGTCATATGCTATTAAGTGTGCAACATATTGACCTGGTAGGCAAATAGCGTGTCGCACCTTAGCACTAAACAGGCATGTTACAGACTGAATAAACCTTTCCAAAACCCTCACACAACAAATCACTCCCAGGCAGTAGTGTTTTTTAAAATAAAAGCAAGAGCTTTTACTATTTATTTAAATAATCACCATATAGATGTACAGACAAATGTTGTTTTATTTTTATTTATTTATTAAAGTTTGAGTTAACACCTTTGAGCCCTGGAGGTCTTTTACATATGTTCCATGTCATTACAAAGGCGGATACTGTACAATAACAGGGCAAAATTAAATCGAATGGTACACTTAGCACACAGTTGCAACAAAGAGAGCGGGTGAATAATAAGGTGTAGTCAAAGGCCTTGTCAGTGAACAGATCAGCTAGCTAGAGACATCAGTGCAAGCGAGCATGTGCAATTTAAGCTCAAAGTTTTTAAGATCATGTAGGTTCTGAGCAGGTAATGGTCCGGATAACCCCATCCACCGTATGATAGGGATTACAGAAAGTTAAAGAAGGAGAAGAGAGGTTGGTAGGCGGCATAGACGGTAACCAGAGGGATTAATAGGGTGATAGTAGATGGGGAATATGGTAGTAAGGAAACAATGGCAGAGATGATGAGGGAGGAAATAATGAAGGCATGAAGGTAATAGATGGGTGGGTGGAGGAGAAGGAGGAGGGAGAGTGAGGGTTGCAGGAAGAGGAGATGTGAAGATTTGTACTAGTGGGATTGGGGTGGAGTCAGCAGGTCATTAAGAAAGAGGGGAGTTGGGAGTTGGGGGAAGTGAGAGGAAGGACAGCATGGAAGCCAGTGGAGGGACAGGATGGCAGAGAGTGAGGGTGGCAGTGATAAGTGGAAGGTGGTGTGTTGAATGTGGGTGAGGGATGTGGTCTGTGATAACTGCTTTTTTGTGGGCGGAGAAAAGAAATTAATTAAAATGAGCACAGTTGGATCTAGCTTGTAGGAGTTCTGAAGTTTACACTTGAGCGTACCCAAGGACCCTACATTGGAGAATGGCAGGCAGTGCATTGAAGCGACTTAGGTGCTCTAGCTGCAAAGGGCTTGACCTTGAGAAGTTCAGTGCAGGGCACATGGAAAGTTTGACTTTCTGAACTTCTGGTTTGACGGGGATATTGGTCTGTCATAAGATTTCTTGTTCACCTGGTGGCATGAGACCAGAGAGGCCTTTTAGTTATGAGACAGGTCTGGTAAGAAATTCTGTCCTTCAGCTGGAGCCAGTTGGCCTGTGCAAGAATGTCACAGGTATGTGTCATCGTGCTGCTCCTGTGAGGAGCCTGCAGGCCTTATTGAGGGCCGTTGCTATGTGTTGTCGGCGAAGAATCAGTGGCCGACCCATAAATCACGAGCCCATAATCAAAGACGGAGAGAACTGAGCTTTGTATAGCCATATTAAGTGCTTCAGGTGTCAGAAAGTGCTTATGCTTCTATAGGAGCCCAATCCACATGTTTGCAGCTCTAGCGACATTGTCTATATGGGTGGCATATGACAACATGCTGTCTAAGGTAACTCCCAGATATTTAAAAGCACTTGTTTGCCAGAGCTATTCCTGCATAGTTGCTGATCACTATGTATCGGTTTGTGCTTACTACAGTACCATGGAACAGCATCATTTTGGTTTTATTATAATTTATGATTAATTTGTAAGAGCTGAACCAGGCCTCAGACTCCGTAAAGCTGTTCTGGAGATGATTCTTCAGGATGGTGGGTCTGCATCACTTGAGTAGATGACTCCATCATCCACGTACAGCAGAATCTTGTCCTGGTTGGCAGTTGGTAGTTTGTTAAGAAAAATACTAAATAGCAAAGGGCCCAGGCTAGAACCTTGTGGAACTCCAGATTTGACTGGGAGCTTGGTTGATAGGGCATCCCAATCCTCACCTGTTGGTATCACTCACTGAGGTAGCTTTCAAACCAGTAGGTTGTGTCCTTTGATAGGCCAAGAAATGATAACTGTGCAATCAAGGTGGTGACTGACCGTTTCAAAGGCCTTTGTGAGGTCGATAAATGTGGTGCCAACAAGTTTGCCTTGATCTAAGCAATGGTGGATATAACCTGTAAATTTGAGAAGGGCAGTGGAAGTACTGTGTCCTTTTCAAAAAAGCGATACTCTGTGGGGATTGTAGGTTGTATTTTCCAAGGTAGTCAATGAGCTGGTCTGCCACAATTCTTTCAAGAGCTTTTGGGGGATGAAGATGGGTCTAAAATTACTATGGATTGCGCTTATCAACACTTTTGTGGATAGGTGTGACCACAGCAGATTTCCATTTGCTGGGAAATTGTGAAAGCCTGAGGTTTAGGTTAATGATCTTCATGGGGACAGTACTTCATCCAGAGTGAGTGCTATTAACTTAAGATCAAGTGAATCTCCACTTAGCCTAGATTTTCCTAGGACTTTAAGCAGGTGTTTTTTGCTGTGCTCTCGGTTATATAGCTTTAAAGTAGAAAGGTGGATGTTCCATAATCTTTCCTGGGTTTGCATCAGAATGTGCGCTAGCGATAGGATCGAAGAAGTCTGAGGAAGCACAGGACTTAGGTCAGTGTTGAATGTGTTTGCAATGGTTACAGGGTTCAGAGTGATAGAGCCATCAAGGAACAGCATAGAGGGAGCAACTTTGGGTCTTTCCCTGTTACCTCAGTAAGGTTTCTCAGAAGTTCCTACCGTCGTTTCATGTCGAGGTCAGCACACTTCTATAGTAATTTGCCATCTCAGAACAGATAGCTCTAGTGCAGCCATTTCTGTCTGTCTTATAGTCTTGTATGTCAGCTTGTTTGCCTGTGGCTCTGGCTTTATACCAGAGATGTACGAGCTTTCATGCGATCTAAGAGGTCCTGTGTAATCCAGGGATCATAGAGGCCTCTTGTCTTTCTCTTTTGAACAGAGCATGATTATCACATGCAGCATTGAATCTGGAGATAAAATACTCTGGGCAGTGTCACATCACTGGCATTGTCAATCTGTGAACAGCCTTGTTGTTGCAATAGCGTTTTGAGCTATCCCAGTTGTCCACGAGATAGCACTCTACTGGTAATAGTTTTAGCTGTGGGTTTTTGAATTTATTTGTCCAGGAGCATAAAAAAATGTTGTAGGTGCCGTATTGTTCCTTTTAAGAACAGATCCAGAAACAAGTGATTTGATACCTTTTATTGGACCAACATGGATGTTACAGAAAAGAACAAAGTGCTCTAGCTTCGAACCAACCAGGTCCGTCTTCAAAGCCTTGTGGCAGTTTTTCAAATATCCATACTATTAACACCAGATTATATAGAAAAGCAGAAATAATTCTCATTGGTTTAACATATACATTTAAAACATAATAAAAGATTACGTCAGAGAAGCTAATTAACACCAGTATGCCTTCAACTGAGGAGCCTCAGAAGGGCAAAGGTTATCAAGAATTCTCTACAGCCAGAGAGTTCTTGTCACATAAATTTAAAATGTCTCAGTATGCCAAGAAAGCATTCTAGTAAAAAAAACCTTGAGTAGCATTCTTCTAATACATGTAAGATGAGCTTACAACTTACATTGCAATTGTCCTGGTATATTAAAGGACAGACAATGAGAGACAAAATCCTGAAATTAGGTATAACTGCAAGTTGAAAACAAGCCTCAAATTAACCTACACATATAAACATGATGCATGAAAGTATCACTTGTAAGTGTAAGTGCCAAATAAAAAAAATACTTGTCAAGGACCCCCAAGAAAATGAGACCATGAGCCTGATAAGTGCAGATTTCACTGGCTTTTTGGAAATTAAACATAAAGAAGCTGTGAGAAGTATGACAGCCATATGACAGCAA
The DNA here is from genome assembly GCA_016271365.2 of Neoceratodus forsteri. Lineage (NCBI taxonomy): Eukaryota > Metazoa > Chordata > Ceratodontiformes > Ceratodontidae > Neoceratodus > Neoceratodus forsteri. The sequence continues at coordinate 942,663,783 of CM057450.1, forward strand.
GCAGTTGTCAAATAGTCACATCTCTTCCTCCCTAAGACTGAATCTGTGCGAACACACCCTATTGTATGGCAGAGTTTCCATAATTTGGTTACTGTTCTAACTGGCGAGATAGGCCATCTGTGTTGTAGACCCTGCCCTGTCTGTAATAGTCATGTCATAGGCCTGTAGGGCAATACTCCATCTGAGGAGCTGTCCACTTGTTTTGCCCATCTGATTTAACCACACGGAGGTTGTGGTGGTCTGTGCCTCAGAGTGCCTCCAATAGTGGCACAGCTCAAATTTCTTCAGGGCCCATACCAGCGCAAGGCATTACTTTTCTGCTGTGGACTATGTCTGCTCCCAGGAAGTAGTTTCTTGCTCAGGTACACTATCAGATGGTCTCTCTCTGATTTGATGTCTGGCTGAGGACTGCTCCAATCCTCACATCTGAGGCATCCGTCTGTACCACAAACTGCCTAGTGTAATCATGACTAGCTAGCACAGGGCACTGCACAGTGTCGCTTAACCATGCAAGGCTTGTTCACAGGCTGGCTCCCAGTTACCTTTTGGGCTGTCTTTTTTAGCAAGTTAGATAGGGAAGCCGCCAGAGTACTGTAACTGGGCACAAACTTTCAGTAGTACCAGCGGTCCCAAGGAAGCTCCTAACTTGCTTTTGGGTTTCAGGCATGGGCCACACCTCTGTTGCCTCAGTTTTTGCTTGGTTGGGAAAGAGCTGCCCCCGCCCCACTACATGGCCTAGGTATGCCATATCCACCATAGCCACCTGGCACTTTTTGGTCTTTACAGTGAGCCCTGCCACCTGTATCCTGCCCAACACTTCATCAGATGGGACAGCTGTTCTTTCCAACTGGTACTGAAGATGACAATATCATCCAGATAAGCCACTGCGTACTAAGTACCTCGTAACAGCTGGTTGACCAACTTTTGGAATGTGGTGGAGGCGTTCTTCATTCAAAGGCATTCCAGAATCGGAATAATCCTATTGGAGTGATGAAAGCTGACCGTTATCTAGCTCTGGCAGTTAGCTCCACCTGCCAGTACCCTTTTTAGGTCAATTGTGGTAAGGTATGTCACCGCTGGGCGGCCAACAGAGCTTGTAACAGAAATCAGCCGAGCTCCATCGAATACGTGTGCTTTGTAAATTCTAAATCCTAAAAACGTTTGTTTTGGATTTGATTTTGACATACCTGAATGAAGAAAGCCAATGATCACACCAATATAACTTGGAAGTGTTACCCGTCCGAATTCGAAGTTATTGGACAAACGAATAGACTGGGCACTGGAGGAGAGGAACCAGGCTGAAAGACCTGAAGCTGAGCACCAGCAAAGAATTGACCACAGCAGTGGAGATGACTTGTCACCCCTCCCTAATGCTGCATTATTAAAAGCAATCCAGAGGTTGGATAAAGAATGGAGGAATTTACAACCCAGTTTAAAATGTTGGACACTAAAGTAGGCATAATTGAGGAAGAAACTAAAGCCATCTCAAAATCTGCGGCAACAGCATTAACGGTCACCTCAGGCCTTACTAAAGAAAATGCAGTGTTAAGGTGATGCTTGGAAAATTTAGAAAATGCCTCTAGAGCCACTCATATCCGAATCCTGGGGATACCTGAAAGAACTGAAGGAGAGGACCTTTACCTTTCTAACCACTTTCTTTGAGGAAACTTCAGAACTTCAGGAGATGGTCATAATAGGTAAAGCTTTACAGAATTAGCCCCAAGGTGGAAAGAACGTACAGCTACCAACCAGTTGTACCCTAGAACTCTATTGGTGGTGCTGGCGAAAGTCGGGACAGAGATAGAATTATTGCACAAGCTAAGAAGCTAGGATTAGTTGAGTGGAATGGTGTCAAGGTCCACATTTTCCTGATTTGAGTTACACAACCAGACAATGTTGGAAGAGTTTTGATGATATCAGAGCCCGTCTGAGACACCTGGGGTTCACCATGTCCTTTTAATGCTAGCTAGTTTGAGGATCACATATGGGAAAAGTCTCAACAATTTGCGGATTCAGTGAAAGCAGCCAAACTGGTAGACCACATATAAAGGGAATTTCAGTGAAAAGAGACACAGAGCGTGACTCTGGGGACAGTGAATGAGGACATATGAGTTGCAGTTGCTCTGTTTGTGCTAAAACTACAGTAAGCTTATGATTTTGGTACCTTAATGCCCAGTCACTGAACATTAGTGCTGGTAGTATCTGACATTTGCAGATTAAATTTATCATGTTTTCTGGGATAATGGCTGGGACACAGTGGGCTAAAGCATTGGCAACTAAAATGGCGTCTTTTAAGAATATTCATACTCTGATGGCCTGACTCTTCTCTTCTCTTCCATAGCTGGTGGGGGTTGTCTTGGTGCCATCCAGTTCCCAGACATGCGCACCGCAGAGCGCATCGTAAGGTGCAGGTCGATGGTTGTTTCTGTGACCGACTATAGTTAACAAATGTTTGTACTTTCTTTCAAGGTTTGTCAAAGTTCCTGAGATGGGCAGCAAATTGGGCTGTGCTCTTTAGGGAGTAATGCTTTATTATAAAAATGTTGAACTAACAAGAGCGGCTTGGGATGTTCTATCCGACGTAATGGGTGTCAATAATATTAAAAACTATGTGTTGGTATTCTCTGCCCATGGCAGTTAAGGCCTTAGTAAATTCAATGTCTGAAATTGTTTAAACTTTCTTAGTAACCCCCATTGATATATCAACTTTTAGGGATTATCAACTCCTTATTGTAACAATGATGTAAGTCCTTATCATACTGTTTATTTCTGTAAGCCTGTCTAAGAAGGTAGAGTACTGTGTGTTTATACAACTAAACTAATAAAATAAAGTTAAAAAAAAATGGTATGTCATCCATCCTAACTTGTCTAGTGACTCGTCCATCCCTGGCATTGAGTGCGGCGTCAGACTTCGTGACTGCGTTGAGTCCGTGATAGTCCATACAGCGAGTAGACCCATCTGGCTTGGGGCAAGGACTACAAGCGAGGCCCAGGGACTGTGGGTTTTCTGGATTACCCTTAGTCCAGCATTTCCTCCACCTCCCTCCTGATGTCCTTTAGAACGACATCAGACACCAGTGAGCTCCATTGAATGGGTGCTTGCATGCCCTTCTCTATGTCATGAGTTGCTTATGGGGTTCGTCCAGGCTTGCAGAAAAAAAAAAAAAAAAAAAAGTGCAAGGACCTCTAAAACCTCCCCACTTCCTTGGTCTGTTCTGTGGTCAGCGAGGGCAACAGTTTGATTGTCTCCACAGATGACTCCTGCTTGTTTTCCTCTAGCAAGTCCAGGAGGGGTCTTCCCAACCATCCCCTCCCAGGACTACATGCTACAAACACCATGTCAGCCCTATTTACATATGGCTTCATCATATTGACATGGTACTGTACATCCTATGGGTATGTCTCTTGTCAGGCAGTTCCACAGTATAGTTCATGTCAGTGACCTGTCGGACTACCTTGTATGGTCCCGCCCACTCGGCCTGCAGCTTGTCCTTCTGGACTGGAATTAGGACTGTTACTTCCTGGCATGCGCTGTATGAGGCGAGCTCTGGCTCTGTGATTGCACCAGACCTTTTGTTTCTGCTGGGCAGCTGACAGGTTGCTTTGGGCCACTCTCATACGCTCCTTCAGCTTCTGTCTAAACTTAAGTACATACTCCACTATGGGAGCTCTCTGGGTGGCATGTTTGCCTTCCCAGTCTTCTGGGATCAAGTCTAGGGCCCCACACCCTACATCCTTATAAAGTTCAAAGAGGGAGGACCCTGTCAACTCTTGGGGCACCTCCCTGTATGCAAACAACAGGTGGGGAAGGTATTTCTCCAGTCCCTTCCATGCTGTTTAGCAAACACTCGAGCATCGTTTTAGGGTACCATTAAAACATTCCACGTGCTCATTGGCTTTGTGTGTGATAAGATGTGATGGCCTCTGCACCACCCCACTTCTCATACAAACACTTCATCAGGTCCGAATGAAGTTACCCCTTACCTCCAGTGGAAACCCAACACAGGAGAAAACCTAGCAGGGTGTCTGCCACTTTGTCTACCTTAATTGAGGAGAGGACGACCACCTCTGGGTATTGGTGAAATTGACCACCGTCAGGATAAACTTTTTCCCAGAGGTGCTTGGGGTATTGAAGAGTTTCACAATATCCATTCCTACCTTCTGGAATGGCTCCTCCACAATGTGCAAGGGAATAAAGGGCAGCTTTGGTTTTACTACTTGCCTTCCTGTCTGCTGGCACCAGCGACAAAACCCGAGTATTCCTTTACCTGCTGGGTACTTGAGGAGGTCATACCTCCCTTTCATGTTCTTCCTTTCAGGAGCCACAGGCTGGAGACCAACCTCCTATTCTTTTTCAAGATAATATGCTTTATTAAAAATTATTATATGCACAACAATGAGTTTTAACATGTGTCCAGAAACCGTACAAGGAGATAACACTACTATGCAATAACAAGAAAAGGAACCACTAACCAAATTCGTGTACAGCTATCTAACTCCCCTCCCAAAACTACCCCCCACCCCTCTTGGAGCTCGATGGACAGCACCAGGAATGTCTCAAGAACAGAATGCGGTACCCGTGGATGCCAGCTAGTAGCAGTGGCTATATAGATATTAAGGCGTCCTCCTATTCTTTTCCACAGGGTTTCTGTGGGGTTCAAGGAATTAAAGCGGCCTTAGCTGTCTGACTGCAAGTAACTGCACACCACCCCCTGCTGGAGATTGTTCCCTATAATCACATCCAGGTCGAGGTTGTCTGCCACTGCCACTGTTTGCACCATTTCTCTGTCTCACCTAATCCAGGAGAACACTAGCTAATGGCAGGGTTTTCTCCTCCTCAGTGACTCCCCTTAAAGTTGCAAACTGATTAGGAAAAAGGTTTCAGGCCCAACCAAATCCCTTTTACCAGGGTAAGAGATACCCCATGTCCCTTAAACCATGGGTCTGCACCCAATTCGTTAGCCGGGTGTATGTGCTCCCTCATGTTCACGGACATGCTGTCAAGGATACACAGTACACCCACCTCCTTTCGAGGGACACTTTGTCCACGCTGTGCCTTTTAGGACGCTGTCTAGCCAGTTGCCATGGCTGCTTACAAAACCAACAGTCATCACTTTTTATCCAAGAACTCCCTTTTTGGTAACTTGGGCTTCCCCTTTCTGCAGACACAGTGAGGTTTTACCTGTCCTGAAGGCACACTTTTCCCTTTTGCCCTGCAGCACCTGCTGCCCACTTCCTTTCAGAGCAAGCTTGCTCCTGGCATAGCGATCTGAGCTCAGCAGCTTGCTGTGCTGTTTTAAGATCCCAATCCTCAGCCAGGTTTTCAGCTCCGCAGCGCAAGCCCAAAGGAACTGTTCCAAAGCACAACCTCCTCAATTTTCCCCACAGAGTTTGCTTTCCCCCCACACCAATGTTTCAAAAACTGTTGTTGCTTTGTGGTGAGTTCCTCAGAGCTCATTTCAGAGCTGTTGTGGAGCTTCTGGAATTTAACCCTGTAGCCTCAGGAGTTAGTTCATACTTTTCAGTAAAGCAGTTTAAGTTTTTCATAGTCTTTACTGTCCTCATTGTCCATTTGGCCTAGTGCCTCATGCCCCTTCCCAGTAAGCAGCGGGATAGCTAAAGCTCCAGGTCTCCTTGGGTATCTTGACCTGGATGCAGACCTTTTTGTATAATTCAAAAATGCATCCATATCCTCCCCTCTTTAAATTCTGCTTAATTTGGAATTTAATTTACCCCAACCCTGGGTTCAGGTTCACCCCTGCCACTTACCTGCTCTGGCACTGGCGGCTGGAGCTTCAGGCTCTCAGTTTGAACTCTTTGGCGCTGCTTGTCCTCCATCTCAGCCTCTTGTTGGCGCTGTTTGTCCTCCATCTCAGCCTCTCTTTGGTGCCATTTGTCCTCCATCTCCATTTTGAGTCTTTTCTGCTTAAGCTCCCTCTCCCTGGGCTTCACTCTGCTGTTCTCTGCTGCTGGCTTGTAGGGCAAGCTGTCTGCCCTATATGGCAAGCTGTACTCTCTACAGCTCAACTGAAGCTTCAGCTTCTCCAGCTCCCCATCTATGGTGGACATCACCTGGGGCTGTGACTCTGGGTTCCCTCCAGTCTCGCTGACCTCCTCCCTGGGCCTGGGCGCTGCGATGTCCTGTGGCACCCACACCAAGCTCTGGTCCTTTCTAGTCACTGGCCATGACTTGAGGTCCTGGAGAGCCACCTGCCCACTATCTGCCACAAGAGCCTTCATGAGGTTATTTTTGCTTGCCCCTCATAATAGATACCTCTTTCTGACACAACTGCCTTAGCTGGTCTGTGGTGCAGTAGCTGTACTTGGAAGTCATCTTTTCCTAACTACTGCTACACTTGCTTACACCATAAAAATAAATCAACAACAGGGTAAGGAACTTTATACTGTAACCAAATAGTTTTTCCAAATCTGTGCCCTGTTTGTGTATGGATTGTTTACAGTTTACCAGTCTGATACACTGGCCTTGGATCCAAATGCTATGCCACCAATATCTGTCATGAACCCACTCCTGGGAGCTGGGTCCACTGAGCTCACAGTGCCCTCCCTAAGTGCAGTCCATGACAGGGAAGTCAGGAAAACCCTCCTCGTGTCCTTTTAGAATGCTCACTGATTTTACAACTGAACACTCACCACAAGGACCCAGGGCTTCTTCTTTATCTGGAGTGCGGGTAAAATACAGTCTCAAGTCTGTAACCAGGTGGGAACCCTCTTTGGTTGCTGCGCTGGTAGAGTACTCAGGTGTTATGAGCTCTTGGGCTGCTCTCATAACCCTGATTGTGTCTTATCCCACAGGGTGCAGGAACCTGATCCAAACCCCACAGACCCCTCGGAGACCTTGCGTGCTTTCCCTACTTTGGGTCCTCAGATTCCTTCCAACATCCTAGTCTCAGGTAGTATGTGGCACCTAGCACTAAACAGGCGTGTTACAGACTGAATAAACCTTCCCAAAACCCTCACAAAACAAATCACTCCCAGGCAGTAGTGGTTTTAAAAAAAAGCAAGTGCTTTTACAGATTACTTAAATAGTCACCATATAAACATACAGACAAATGATTTAGATATTTGGTTACAGGATAACTACAAAAAGTTGAAAAATACATACTCAAAAATAGTGAGTTAACTGGATAATTTCTACTCTGTTGTAGAGAAAACAGAGTCCAGAAATAAGCAGTTCTGCAAAGTCCCTCTTTCTCTCTGAATCCCAGTTTCTTTTGCAGTGGTCTTTAGTGTCTCTGGCAGTTTCTCTGTGTCAGGAAATTTGACTAAAATGCCCTGAATCTCTGTTAAAGAGAGTTTTATAGCAATTTTCTGCACTATGAAAAACAGGCCTTTTGATTGGCTAGTCCTTAATATTTCCAAGTCCAACTGTTCATCTCTAGGCCAACAGGGTTCTCTCTTGTTTTCCAAAGTTGCAAGTGAACTCAGTTTATCAGTATTTTGATTTTTCACAGCGCCAACTTCCTGGATTGCTTTACTCATCACTGCTTTCCTGACCTTGTTAAAATGTAACTAGACTGGGGCAGTTGTTGGAAATTTCACAATAGGATTTCTAGACTGGGTGTCTGCATAACCTTTTCTAAAACCATCTTCCCTTTGAAATTCAGGTGCTGTAACAGAGGAGATGGCTTTTCCATCTTCCTGTCATAATGGAATCTTTCCCTTTGATAAGCCATCAGAAAATTCCAAATCCTTTTGAAATGTAACTGTGTCCACCTCTAGGCAAGATTTTGTCCCAGGCAAATGGAGATGTCAGACATTGGAATACACATCAGCTCTTCCCATGTACCTTTTCAGAAAAGTGGCCTCTTTCTGACAGACGTTAATGTCTCAGCATTCTCAGCATCCTGAAGAGGGCTAGTCTTAGGCAAGTTTCCTTCCACCCCTCCTTCTTCTTCCTTTACCATCCCTCTACTATCTCTCCAACTTGTCCTTGCCTATTCCTGCCCCTTATTCTAAGTCCTCACCTCATTACATCACTGGCAGTGATCTTTGCACTCTGAAGGGCCAGTTCCAGGTATGACTTGTCTTTCCCTACCCAATCCCTTACCCCACCTCCCATCTGCCCCCTCCTCTATCCCCCTGCACTTAGACAAAGGAATTAGTTCACATGTGCTAATAACATGCACTTGTTGTTCTGTGTGAGGTGCTCCCAGATTGCACTAGCCCTGTGTTAACTTGCCCCCATAATTGATTGTTTGCTCACTTTGCTCTGGTAATGTTACCCCATCATTATCTTCTCCTTCCCCAGCTGGTTTCCCCTGTCTACCCCTCTACCTTCCTTGATGTCCCTCACTGCACCTCATTAATTTATCCAGTGATTGCTAAATTATCTGCCTCTTAACTGTGATCCATTCCTGTAAGGATTTGGGTCCAAGGTTACATTAAATTTCTTTACTGTGTTCCTCAGATATGCCACTTGTATTAAATGCATATTCCACAGGTATGATATATTTAACTGTATGTTATGTCTCAAATGCGATTATATGATGATATTTTTAAGTGTATGTCTTATTGCAACTGTAATTGAATGTTTAATTTCTCAGATATGTTAAATGGCAAACTATATGTCTAATTCTTCCAATTGTACCCCCCCTCCAGATGCATACCGGAGACAAACAACTTCTTGTTCGGTGTGCCTTCCTGGTGAAACATATTTCAATAAATAAATAAATGTCCTGGCCTCTGGGAAATTAAACATAAGAAATTGTAGAGAATATGACAGCAGTGGCTAAATCGCCACAACCTGCACCAAGATCCCCAACAGCTAGTTCATCCTAGAATGTTGAGAGTCTGTCTTAAAATTCTACTTCAGTTTTCACTCACCACCATTACTGTCTCCGACATACTGAAGTCCTGTAGCAGAGATGCTGATTTCGACATTTGAAGACACGCTACATGCTACTTGTGTTTACAATTAAAATGACATTTAACATTGCTTATTTTGCCAGCCTGTAATATCAGCAACACAGAGCTGTGGCTCCATTGGACGACTCATGCCTGGTTAAACAAACTGTTACACAACACAAAAAAAGATGCTGAGCACGGGCATGAAATACATAAATATTTTATTCAATAGTTATAAAACACTTATAGGTACATGTTTCTTCAAGGTGGAGCTGAGAGTGCAAGAGTAAAACACCGGTCTAGACATGATGTGATCCAGTTATTGCACTCTTTCTGTCTATATACAAAAACCTGCCGTGAGCCAGCGAAATAACAATTAGTGGATCAACAAGCAGAGCTGCACTCATAGCACTGCCTTGGAAAAAATATACCTGTAAGTGTGTGTTTTGTTACTGTTGAATAAAATATTTAGTATTTCACTGCCCTTGCTAAGTGCCAGCCTGTAAATATCCAGACCCCCATTTATTCCTGGTAAATTGTGTTAGTATGTCAAGACAGCCACCTTGAAATACCCATAATCCCTTGTTTTTTCTTTATAGTTGTGGGAAACATGGCTTTCACTTTAAAGCAGTAAACCATTTCCATGACAACCACATTAGCTGTTACACGAACAGCGCGCCTACCAGCTCACATGCCATGATGTCCTTTCATTCTTGTTCTGTGGCTGAACTAATCATAGCGAAAGCACAGGCTGCCATAGTGACATCGCTAAAGACATCCTGGAAAATCCATGACATCATTAGGAAAGATGTCGGACAGAGTCTGCAAACAAAAAACTGCAGATGAATTCTGCAAAACATTGTCCTTCCTCCCTCAATAACTGACTCTGCATGCAGTAAAACACATTTCTCTGGGACTCCCAACTTTGCCGCCAACCGGCAGTCACAGCCATAATTCATAGCTTCTGTCTCCACACTAAGCACCTGACCACACTCTGATGGCAGAGGGACAATTTTATTTCAAATATAAGGTCATTCTAAAAAGTAAAAAAATAAAAAGCTGAAAAATAAGAAGGATGGACATTGCTATAATAGCAATAAAGTACTTCAGGGTTACATTAACCATCAAGTTAATCACCCTAGGGGTTGTTGTGGTACTCGGCTGTGCCTCGTGCCACATTACACCTAGGGTGATTAACCGATAGTTAATGTAACCCTGATCACTGTTAGCAATTCCAGTTTTTGTTGACTGGCAAAGTAGGGCTAAACAGTACTATTTTCAGTCCGTAACGGTGTGTGTGTGTGTGTGTGTGTGTGTTGTATGTGAAGGGGGTGATAGAGATGCAAACCAGCTGAAATTGAAACAGAGTAAGCTGTTGGTGGTATTTTTAGTGAAAGGGTGAAACTTGGCCAGGACCCCCCTACTCTTATCATGAAGTGCCACGGGATCTTATAACGTCCCCTAAACAACCATCAGAAAAGGCAGACAGGACCACAGATTAACTTCTCATCTGAAGCACTCCTGCTGTCTTGTGAGTAAACTAGATTATAGGATGTCACTCTCAAGTATCTCCTGTGGCCAGTTTAGGAGGCGGGACTTGGTAAGTTCAGAGGAGCCCACCACCTGTTGCATGAGATACTGGGTGTACAACATGTTCCGTCAGAGTGCACTGGGATGACAGCAGTATTACTGACGTTATACAGACTTGGACAAAATATAAGAATATCAAGAAACTGCTAAAAGCAATTACACACGTTTTGTGGGAGGAAAACACAATTTGTTTAAACTTTGCTGGTGAATTTGTAAAAACCCTAACTGAAGTAGGTTGTATATTCAAGAGTGACCCTGAGGTGCCACAGAGCTCAGTACTGGGACCGGTCCTCATCAGTGTCTTCATAAGTGACATTGCAGATGAACTGGAAGGGAAAGTATGACTTTTGCAGATGATGAAAAATCTGTAATAGGATGGACAGACAGGAATGGGTGGAAAGAATGCATATGGATCTTGGAAACTCATGGTGTGGTCAAGAACATGGGAGCTGAGGTTCAATGCCAAAAGTGCAAAACCTTGGGCATATGAACCCAGGAAATGAATGTAGGATGGGTGGTGTGGGAGGTACTGTCAGTTACTGAGGAGGAAGGGGACCTTGGAGTTATCATATCTGATGACTTCAAAGTGGCAGGTAGTGTGACAGAGCCAGTGAGGTAGGGCTAGTGGGATGCTGGGGTGTATAGGGAGAGGTATCTCCAGCAGGAGGGAGGGAGGAGGTGGTGTTGCCACTGTACTGCTCGCTGACAAGACCTCACTTGGAATATTGTCATCCAGTTTTGGAGGCGCCTCAGCAGGGACATAGACAGTGTGAAGGCAGTCAGAGGAGAAAACTAAAATGGTGCTGGGGTTGCACCAAAAGCCCTATGAGGAGAGACTGGGGATCTCACATGAAACCCTGGAGGTGGGGGCGAGTGAGAGAGTACTTGATAGAGACCGCATGTTCTTCACAGGGGTGAACAGGGTGCAGGAGGAGTCTCTTTCAAATGAGGAAGAGCCCCAGGACCGGAGGGCATAAAATGAAGCTGGATTGGGAGGAAGTTTAACAGGGATGTGAGGAAGTACTACAGTACTTCAGCAGTAGGCGGTAGGCACCTGGAATAGACTGCAGCAGATGTGGTGAGGAAACAGTAGGGAACTTCACGCCTTCTGTTCATGAGAACAGACTGAGTGTTGCATGCTGACTCAGTGGCTAGTCTATAGCACTATAGCATTGCATTGTAGGTGACATTGGCTTGGGAGCAAACCTGCAGCAGGGGCTTAGCATGCATCATTTGCAGCATCACTAGCACCAGTCTAAGGATCAGGACTTGGAATCAGTAGCAGAGCAGGCTGCTTTCCTTTAGTGGTTGACAATGTGGCTGTTTGAGTGAGAGACAGGGAAAGAATGAGGCCCTCCCACAGAATGGAGAACCAGGGATGCCTGGGTATGGGTGAAACCACGAAGAGAGATGATTTAAAAATTGTAACAAATATTGAATTATGCTGTTGATGCATACATAAGTAGTAGAATAGGATGGGTTGTGAAGAACCGTGACTGAAGCCAGAAATATTTTCAATAATTGGCAATAAAGACCAGGTCGTCACTGGAGGACAATGGCCTCCGGATATGGGCAGCATGGGTTTGTTTCAGGGAAGTCTTGTCAAACCAACCTGATACAATATTATGACTGGGTGACAGGTGAACTGGATATGGGTCATGCGGTGGATGTTCTTTACTTGACCTCAGCAAGGCTTCAATTCGGTGCCTCATGGGCGGTTTGGGGAAGCTAATCTGGTGAGGGAGAGGGGGCAAAAATGATAAACCTGGATTACAAGCTGGCTGGTGGGAGGCTGCAACAGGTAGTAGTGAGAGGGCTCTCAACTCCAGGACCAGTGATGAGTGTGGTGCCACAGGGCTCTGTGTTGGAGTCAGTATTGTTTGGGCTCTTCATATCAGACATTGGACATGGGTGGTGAGCAGAGTAAAGTCTGTTTGCTGTGACACCAAAATCGGACAGTGGTGGATGAGAGGAGGGTGGAAGCAGCTGCAGGGGCCTAAGTAAGCTAGAGGTGGTCAGAGGTGGTAGCTGGGTTCAATGCAAAGATATAAGGTTATGCACTTTGGCGTGAAGAACCCAAGGAAGAGCACTAGCTGGGGGGTTAAGCTGGGGATCACAGAGGAGGAGAAGGACCTTGGGATAATAACAGGGACCATGAACAACACTGTCCAGTGCAGGAGAGCAGCTGCAAAAGCGAACAAAATGCTGGGGTGCATAGCGGGGGGTTTTGTCCAGGCAAAGTGAGGTGATCTTGCCCCCTACAGATCTCTGGTAAGGCCACACTTGGAGTATTGTGTGCAGTTTTGGAGGCCATACCTAAAGCGTGATATCAGGCTGCTGAGGGAGTGCAGAGGAGGGCAACAAATATGATATGTGGAATGGAGGGAGAGACTATGACAGCAGGCTGGGAGACCTCAATATGTACACCCTGGAGGATAGAAGGGACAGGGGACATGATAGAGACATTCAAGTATCTGAGGGAATCAAAGTATGGGGCAGATGGGGTCTTTAAGTTAAGGAGGGAGGGTCACCAGGGGCATGGGCTAAGAATCGAGGGGAAGATTTAGGAGGAGATGAGGAGACACTATTTCACAGAGAGGTGGTAGCAAAATGGAATGCCCTACCAGAATGGGTGGTATCATGTAAATCTCTGAACAGCTTCAACAGGGCATGGGACAGGGAACAAGGAGAGTGAGGGTGGGTGGTGGCAGTGGGGTGACAAAGGGAGGGTTGGGGCAGCTGCAAACTAGGGGTGTTGGCTTCACACTTGAGCAGGCTTAGAGACACCGGGTGGTCTGTTTCTGCTTACATTCGTATAAAGGAAAGGGATATAGTGGCAGGTAAACAAGTTTCAGTTTAACAAAAGGCAAGGCAACTTTTGTTTAAAACATTCTTAGTGATACTTCAACATTGGCAAGATCCTGAACCCCCACCCCTACAGTTTGAGCTGGCAAACTTGCTCCTCCAGACATCATGTTATGAGAGGGGTGGCATACATTGCTTCTGGTAAACTAGATACCCATGAAAAAATCTGGGGCCCCTATCTGCAGACCAGGGTTAGCCATACACAGAGTGCTCTCCCACATAAGGCTGAAGGGGTAATAATATACCACTTCGAATGTGAAACTTAATTGTGGCATTGAGCCTATCAACTACTCTATTCTCAGATGAAGGCAGCTTTGTCTGACCCACATACTACCCCTGATAGTTGCCTCTCTCCACTCCCTGTCCCCTCTTCCCCTTACCTGCTTTCACTTGACTTATCCCATACTCCCTCACTACATTGCTAATACTGTTATGGATACAGTAACTTCAAAGGAAATTTACTCAAGCTGGCCCAGTGGTGAAGAGGGCTGAGTCGCCATGCATGCCTTACCTTTTCTCATACAGGTGACCTGGGTTCAGGAACAGACTCGGGTTGCTGGCGGTGCAACAGTGGGAGAGGATCGAGCATCTAAGAGACTGCTGTCATCTCCCAGCGTAAGGAGGCATGTCAGCCCAGCATATGACTGCCACCAGGTGGAGACCCAGTGTCAGTGAAGTGCAGGTGACAAAAATGAGAGGGTGCCAGAACGTGAAGTCGGTGTGTGCCTCACACACATGACAGTGCTCTTATGGCAAAGAGGTAGGACAAGAAAAACAGGAATAAGCCCGTGTTCTGGTGGTTTCCCCTGCCACTGACAGTACTGGATATATTTGTCAGGGAGGACAGCACTCCCCTTTTCGTTCAGTCTCACCTGGAGTAACAGTTTGCAACCTAAAGATCCAATAGTTTCCCTTCTTAAGAGGGCTTACAACCTATCGACACCTCTGTGAAGTTTTAACTCATTCAAGTCCCAGAAACACAGGTAATTTACATTTGGCTCATGAGTTTCAGAAAGATGTCTCCCTACTGGTGTGTCCTTTCTCTCATTGACAGGCATAGACATGATATGCTCTTGGATGCTTGTTTTCAAACATCTCATGGTTCTACAACACACAGAATTCACAGGTGCATCAAAACACATATATTACAAAGTATATCAAGAGATTAAATTCCTCACCTAGTTCTGCGTTTCGCTACCAAGGTGCAAGAAATCCCAGTTTGCACAAACTTGCAAAGTATTACAGTTGTGGAACCCCTTAGGTCTAATTGGTAACTGTAAGATATGTGTTTCTCTGGGCATTTCAAATGCACTAGTGTATCTTTAAAGACTAGCCCCTTAGAAAAGTAACCCTTGGTTCTAGGGACGTGGATATGGTGTACTCATCACACTTCTGGCAGTGTTCCTTTCCTTTAAGGCTTCATCTTCAAGCTTGCTGCTCTAACCAACCTGGGTGGTAACTCCCTCAGTGCCATCCTGAGATGTCATGATCTTCCTTTCTGCTGGAAGAAGAAGATTCCCTCCTTACCGCCTCTCTCGCTGAGTGAGGCCTTTTGAACAACGTTTGCAAACTTTGTGAAATCTCTTCATCTTCAGGTAATGTCTTATTTTCCACCGTGGGCGACTCAGAGTTGACACGGATTCAAGAGATGTTACTGTCGGCAGAAGATGTCCCACATGGACCGCACACCTCGTGCATCTACTGCCTAGGCCACGAAAATGATCCCCGGGCATGAGGCATTTGTCACACCTTGCACCCTTCTACATTAGAAAACAGGCAAGCCCGGCTTCGTTTAGGGCACTCAGATGAATGGGATCCCCATTCGGCAGAGGGCAGCTCATCTGGTGGTCTCTGCAGCTGCAGGGTCGCTGAACAACTTGTGGCTTTTGAAGAGGCTACATCCCGGCCGTGGAGCAGGCCTCTTCAGCTGGCCTTTGTGCCGCTAACTTTTGGTACTACCTTTTCAGGGGCATTTTCTGATTTGTGCCATTCCCTTCTTACCTTTGGGCAGAGCCCCACTGAGGGCACAAAATCTATATCTTCCAAGAAAGACACTAAAAGAAGTCTTGCCATTGATCATGGGATTATGAGCATTCTTGGGCCTTGGATTCCACAGCGTCTCTGGAGGTTTTGACTATGGTAGATCCTCCGGCCCAGACCACTGGCTCCATGGTCTCCCCATCGGGCCAGTGGGTTGAGACACCCATCTACCAACCTGCAGAGATTTTTCTCAGGCCAGTTGACGTGTTGTTACCAGATGAGGCCAACACCTTCCTCTTTAGGACTTGGTCCTGCCCATTACCTCTCAGTGTCAGTCAGACCATCCCACTGATCCAGTCCCCAACCCTCAGGATCTGATTACCCAGGAGATTCCTCTGCTTTCACCAGCTCCCTCTGAGTCCCTCCATCGGCGTCCCTGGCGTTCAAAGGCAGTGTTGATCCCAAAGCCCAGAGTTGAGCAGCCCGGCGCCGACATAGGAGTTCCCGCTCTCGGCACTAGGGCGAGCAGCACTGCCACTGCTCCTCCTCTTCTTCCTCCTCAGATGAGGGAGACTCTGCTGCAAAATGTGTCAGCGCTACAAGGAGCTCATGTGGCATCAGCTCATGCTTACTGGGGTTAAGCTGCTTCTGCCCCCCACCCTGGCTCTTCTGTGGCTCCCCGCACCCAGTCCTCAGCCAGCTCTGGCTCAGCCTGTTCAGCCTCTCCTCCCATCCAGGTGGAGCTACCGCCAAACAGCCACCAGTAGGTCCCTCCCAAGGATGCCCGTACCATTTCCGGGCTTCCTCGGTGGCTGTCGGTCACTGTGACTCCCGTCAGACCCCGTGGGGTCAGCAGGGACTCTGGCGGTTGACCACTTTTGATAGAATCCTCAGAGTCTGAGGCTCCTCCCTTCACTCTTGTCCATTGGACACCGAGTCTAGTGAGGATTTGTCAAATGGAAGCGTGGTGCCACCTTTTTCACAGGCCTTCTCTGGCTGATCTTGGAATCAATGGGTCTCCAGATGGGGCCTGTCTAGAAATGGGCTAGTCACCTGGTTGCCAAAATTCTTGACTAGGCGACTGCCCTGGTAGAGGCCTTCCAGTTGCTGAGGCCATTCTTGGCCCCCACTCTGGAGCTTTGGCAGCTCCTTCCTCTTGTCCTCGCCATCAGCTTGGATGGCCCATGAAGTACAGGTCCCTACTGGTTCTCTGTCGGGCTTCACTGAACACCCCACGGCTGAGGGTCTGGTGGCTGGCTCGGTGTTTGGTGCTCAGGCAGAGTCGGGACATGGCTAAGCCTCCCGACAAACAATCGAATAATTGGATCATATGGCCAAAAGGTCTATGCGGCCTTCTCTCTTGGCCTTTGGCAGAGTGAGTTTGGCCTTTTGATGACCCACTTCTCTCATGCCCTTCTAGGCACGCTCGATGAGGTGCTTCCCCAGTTCCCAGCTGACTTATAGACCACAGTCAAGCAAGTCCAGGACCAGGGCCTAGCAGCGGCTAAGTAGCAGCTCCAGATGGCCATGGACATTGGTGACTCCTGCACCCGGTCCATGGCTCCCTTGATCACCATGTGCCGTGGGGCTTGGCTGAGGATCTTGATTTTCAGCAGACACCCAGCACAAGTTGGTGGATGTCCCTTCTTGGGCACTGACCTATTTGGGCTGGGGTGCGAAGGACATCTTACTGGCATTGAGAAGTCCACTGCCACCCTGGACTCAGTGACTTCCACCCAAAGAGATCCCAAGGGGACTAAGCCTCAATGAAAGAAGCCCTTTTGCCCCTCTCTTCCCTGCAGCCAAGCCGTTCCAGCCACCAGCTGGACAGCAGGCCAGGCTTAGCATCCCTGACTGAAATCAGTAGCTTGGTCATCCAAAAGCAAGGTGGTGGAGGACCTGCTGCTTCTTCCTCAGCGGTCCTCCTTCCGTCTCCAAACTTGCCCAGTGATGGGCTGGGGTGCCTCCCTCAGGCCCATCCTGTCTCCTGGAGTCCTCCCATGGGGCCGGCTCCACCACTTCCTTTCCGCCTGGTCCACTGTCATCATGAACAGGTGGGTTCTTGAGGTGGTCGGTCAGGGTCTGCCTCTAGAGTTCGAGGCTTACCTGCCCTGCCGAGCCTGTGCCCCATGGGAGGACATGGTGTCTGCCAACATGCTGTCAGCCCTTCAGAAGACATCACCAAAATCCTCCAGAAGGAGGTAGTGGCTCCAGTCCTGGATCCTTCAGTAAACCCAGGGTTTGTTTCCAGGTACTTCCTGGTGCCAAAATGGACAGGGGTCTGGTGTCCCATCTTAGATCTGCGTGACCTGAACAAGTTTCTCCAGTCCTACACCTTCAGGATGGTCACTCTGATCATTCCACCTCTGGAATGGGACATGTGGTCCTTCTTTGGGGAATCTCAGTCATCAGGTAACACTGTAGCAATCTTCACTGTCGGGAGCAGGGAATCCACGGAGATTTTCAGAAGTACAGCTGGGGCTGCCTATGCTGCCGACATCCGTTGAGCGTCACCAACCCTATTGTCATCGAGGCACTGGGTCAGGAAGCATAGGAAAACCAGGAGCAGTTTTAAAATTAAGTAACAAGTGATTTATTATTAATAACAGTAAAATAAAAAATAAAATTGTTCAGGATAACTATTTACAAAGGCAGTGTAAACAGAGAAAGTTCATCTGGATTTCTTCTCAATTTCCAATCTCAGTCTCTATGTTTCTCTCTTGCAAGAAATTGCAGCTCTGTTTTTATAAGTCTTTGCAATCGCTGTTAGTTAAGAAAATAGCATGCTTCACACAGTATTCTTGTAAGTTTCAACAGGTGCAGCAAAAAGAACATTGTGATCAGAACTGACCTCTTGCTTTCAGCTTCTCAGAGAGTTTGCAAACAGGTTAACCCCTGAGTTCCAAACAGCTTTTTGTAATCATTTCAACAGTATAACTATATACATTTCAACAGTAAAACTGTATGCATTTCTAAACAGAGGGATCCCAGTAGCAGTTACATTTCCACATAATGATTCACATTTATTTTTATACCAGCAGATATGCAAGGGAAGAAAAGACAAGAACAGCAAGTGAGGGTAGAGAGCTAGCAAGAGGCAGAGAATTGCAAGACCATTGGGGTGATCAAGTCCTAGGTCTCACGAGAAAGTTTGGTTGCACAACCAGACAGACACGAGACAGAAAAGGAGAGAGAGTAGAACAGATCCTTGCATTTAAACTCTTTCTCCATAACAACTGGGACAGGGCCTTATTCAACCCTGTCGCATACCCCCTCCTTAAGAGGGCACTTGTTTTACAAAACAGGTTTCAAAACTTTCTTTAATTTCTCCTTTAACATGACAGTAGTTTATAATCTTTATAGTTCAGTGCAGATGCAGAATATCAAACAGAGAAGTTTGAACTACACATTTTTTCAACCTTCAGAATTCTCAGCTCCTGATCTGTATCTAGACAGAAAATCAGCATTGACATTCTCTTTCCATGATTTATGCATCACTTTAAATTTATATGGCTGTTGTGCCAGGTACCACCATGTGATTCTAGAATTTGTATCTTCATTTGGTTAAGCCAAAAGAGAGGATTATGATCTGTTACAAGTACAAAGTCAGCTCCTAGTAAATAACATTTAAGGGACTCCATTGCCCACTTTGCTGCAAGACATTCCTTTTCAATGGTGTAGTACCTTTTTCTCTGTCTTGCAACTTCCTACTAATATAGAGAATAGGATGTTCTTGCCCATCTGTATGCTGGCAGGACTGCACCTAGGCCTACCTCTGATGCGTCTGTCTAACAAAAACTGTCTCTCAGAGTCTGGGCTCTTAAAACAATGGATGAACATAAGTAGCCTTAATAGCTTGAAAAGCTTTGTCACACTCTGGGATCCATTTCACATTATTCGGTACTGTTTTTCATGAGTTTTGTGAGGGGAGTAGCTAACTCTGCAAAGTTGGGAACAAATCTCCGATGATAACTAGCCAGCCCCAAAAATGACCTGACATGTTTCTTCATTTTAGGGACAGGGCTGTTAGCTACAGCTTCTATCTTAGAAACCACAGGCTTGACTTTCCATTTCCCAAAACATAGCCCAAATATCTGCTGGTTTCCTGCATGTCCAGTCGCACTTGTTAGGATTAATTGTCAGAACTGCCTTTTTGATTGACTAGATAACTGCTCATAGGTGTTCCAGGTGGCTTTTCCAGTCTGGATTGTACAATCTGACATCATCTAGGTATGCAGCACAATAACCAATGTGAGGGGCTAAAATTACATCCATGTACCGCTGGAATGGCGGGTGCGCCATGTAAACCAAGCGGCATGGTGGTGAACTGATAGAATCCTATAGGAGTGGCAAATGCAGTTTTGTCTCCGATTCTTTAGCTAGGGGATTTTCCAGTAACCCTTGGTGAGATCAAGGGTACTAATATACTAGCACTTCCCAGTCTGTCCACCAAATCATCTATTCTGGTGAGGATAACTGTTGAATTCTGACACTTGATAAAGTTATCTAAAAACAAGGCATATTCTTACACCCCTTCTTTTTGTTTACAGTCACCATTGGTGATGACCAAGCACTTCTTGACTCTTCTATGATACCTAGTTCTTTCATTTTTTGTATTTCCTTAACCGCGTCAGCTCTTAACCGCTCTGGTAATCTGTATGTTTTTGTCTAATAGGAGAGCATTTCTTGTCACTATTGCTCGGCCTGGTACTGTGGTAAAACTACTGTTAAATGTCTTTAACAAGTTACACGTTTCTGCAGTTTGTTCAGAGGTTAAGAAATATTCACTTTACAGCATCAGCAGTTACAGTTTGTTCCAGTCTATCATAAGCTACATCAGTATCTTCTTTATCAGTTTCTGGTAAAACTAGCAAAACAGCTTTTGGTGCTTTTCACCCATTTCTTGAGGAGGTTAGCATGGTATATCTTAGTAGGATTTTTCCTATCAGGGATCTCAATCTCATAGTTAACAGTTCCAATACATCTAAGCAATATATATAAGGTCCTTGCCACTTCATTAACAGTTTATTTTATGTAGTAGGTAATAGTAGCAAGACCTTTTCACCTGCTCAAAAACTTGTTCTTTTACCCCATGGTCATAATACACCTTCTGCTGATTTTGGGCCTCTTCACAGTTACTGTGGCGATTTCAACATATTTTGCCAGCTTCTTTCTCAGGGCACATATAACATGTAATAGATTGTTTCTGAGTGGGGTTATCTTCCCATGTTTCTTTTATTACATCTAGTGGCCCTCTAGGCTGTCTACTATACAGCATTTCAAATGGTGAAAAACATTGTTATGCCTGTGGCACTTCTCTGTAAGCAAAAAAGCAGGAAAGGTAAATATTGGTCCCAGTCTTTCTCTTCCCTTTTACAAACCTGTTTAACATGCATTTTAGGGTTTGATTAAAACGCTCTACAAGACCGTCTGTCTGAGGGTGATAAGAGGAGGTTCTTATGGCAGTGATACCTAGTAGTCTGTACAGCTCCTAAGTAATGAAGCACCAAAATTACTACCCTGATCAGTAATGATTTCTTTAGGGATGCCCACTCTGCTGAAAATTTTGGCAAGCTCTGCTGCCACTTTTGGGACTGTGACAGTATGCATTGGAACTGCCTCTGGGTATTGAGTAGCATAGTCACATACTACCAAAATGAATCGATTACCCTTTTTACTGTTGTCTAGCAGGCCAACCACATCCATTGCATTTCTCTCAAAAGGCACATCTATCGGGGTAGGGTTACCAGGGCACCTTGTATTTTTTTATTCACTGGGGCTACTTTCTGACATTCAGCACAAGAACTGCAATAAGTAGCAACATCTTCATGAATTCAGGCCAGTAAAATATGTACAGCAGTCTGGCAAACTAGAACTATCAGTTGCTATCTGTAACAACTCAGACCTATACTGTGGTATAACCAATTGTTCTATCTGGTCTTGTGTGTGAGGTTAACCCAAACTCTCACAGTAGCCCATTACATTTTTAAACATAGGTTCACCCTGTGTTGAGTTCACCCCAGCTGCTTAAAATAACCCTGAGAGAAACATTATTAGCTTGTTCTGAAGAAAATCACAATCAGTTATCAGTTTAGTTTCAGCTTTTTAATATATTAATCCTTTATATCGATCAGTCTTTTATTGCTACTGTTTCTTCAGGTGTCGTCTTTCTTTCCTGGACTTCTAGATCTTGGAGCTGTGCTCAAACAAGTCCGACTCAAAATCAGCAAAAGGAAAAGAGTCCCCACCATCTGAGATTTTCTTTGCCTGAGCTCTTGTTACCACAGCTGTTGAAACATCAGGATTTACTCCCTCTTTGATTAACTCAGGAAATCCTGGAAAGTCATTTCCAATAATCCCAGGTACAGGTAACTTGGGTACTATCCCCACTTTCATTTGGTGTGACACCCATTAATAGTGAGAGTTACTTGGCTGGTGGGATAGTATCAGGTGTCCCGTGGATGCAGATGACACCAGTATCTGGTCCTTTTGGACATTGTTTTCCCAGCACTTCGGTATGCACTAGGGTCTGTCTGCTTCCCAAATCTCTAAGTCCCTTCACAGTCTTATCTCCCATCTTTACATCTGTTAAGTACTTGCCTCAATTTGCTAAGGACAAATCTGCTGCAGTGTCACTCTTCTTATGGCAGTTTCTTGCAGTATGACCTGGCTTATTACAGTTATAGCAAATAACGTCTTTGGGCTGAGTTTATTACCCCCACCAAAGTTCATATCAGACTTGGAGTTTAAATGGGAAAAGAGTGTCTTACCGATGCTTGGTTGTTACCTTGCTGCTGTGGCGTCTCTCTGGCCATTTGATAGTCTTCTGCCAAGAAATAGCCTTTCTCCACTCTCAGGTCGATGTTCTTTCACCCAAAGCTGCATAACTGTAGGCAGGATGTTGAGGTTGCTCCATTGCAAATGTGTCTATGATCTGTGGGACTGTTTGCCCTCTGGTTGGAGCCATTTTATCAGGAGTTCTCTGAATCGGGTGAAGGCTTCTTAAGCAT
This sequence comes from Neoceratodus forsteri, assembly GCA_016271365.2. Lineage (NCBI taxonomy): Eukaryota > Metazoa > Chordata > Ceratodontiformes > Ceratodontidae > Neoceratodus > Neoceratodus forsteri. Next base: position 942,686,093 of record CM057450.1, read on the forward strand.
TGTCGACTGAGTTGTACTTTAGAGATTGAAATCTCTGCATATAGGTCTCTCTGAGTGGTCATAATTTTTTCAGATTTTGCTTTTCACCAGGTCATAGTTTTCTGACTGTGCAGTGTCCATATTGCTGTAGGCAAGTTGGGCTGCCCTGTCAGATAAGGTACCAATCTGATTGCTCATTGCTGCTTTGGCCACTGGCAGGCTGTGGCGACCCTTTCAAAAGTTGTCAGGTATGCTTCAATATCATCGGGAGGGACACAACTTTTAAGTTTAATGTATTTCAAGTTGCTTGTGTCCTTTGCTCATCTGGAACTGTGCCAGATCCTCTGCCTTTGATAGCCTGCAAGTCATCCTGTGCTGTCTCCTGTCACTGCATCTTTTCTCTCCTCTGCTGCTCGAGTTGTTGCATTTCTTCTTTTTCTGCACCTCTAAGCGTTGAATCTCTTTTTCTCTGCTGCATCTCCTCTCTTCTCTGTTTCACCATCTCTATTTGTTGTATAGCCCACCATTTGAAAGCTGCAGTCAGGCTTTCAGGTTCTGTCACTACCTGCTCTTTTTCCATAACTTGTGCTAGCTGTACAGTCTCAGCTTGGACTTCTGTCTCTGCTAGTTTAGCTGCCATTCTCCTGTAACCACTCCTGGGCTTGCTTCAGCAGAATCCATACCTTTCTTCTATGCTTCCCTGGTACCAGGTCTAGTACCCATGCACAAAACTCCTAGCTTAAAGTATGCAGCCTTACATCCCATAGGCTGACACCATCTGTCATCAAAGCACAGATCAGGAAGCATAGGAAAACCAGGAACAGTTGTAAAATTCACAACAAGTAATTTATTATTAATAGTAAAATAAAAATAAAATTATTCAGTATAACTATATGTAAAGGCAGTATAAACAAAATCCATCTGGGTTTCTTCTCAATTTCAATCTCAGTCTCTGTGTTTCTGTCTTGCAAGAAATTGCAGCTCTGTTTTATAAGTCTTTCAACCCCGCTCATTAGGAAAACAGCATGCTTCTCACTGTGTTCTTGTAAGTTTCAACAAGTGCAGCAAAAGAATATTGTGACCCATAACTGACCTCTTGCTTTCAGCATCTCAGACAGTTTGTAAACAGGTTAACCCCTAAGTTCCAAACTGCTTTTGCAATCACTTCAACAGTATAACTATATACATTTCAACAGTAAAACCATATTCATTTCTAAACAAAGGGATCCCAGTATCAGTTACATTTGTGCATAATGATTCACATATATTTTACACCAGCAGATATGTGGGGGGATGACAGAACAGCAAGTGAGGGTGAGAGATAGCAAGAGGCAAATAATTGCAAGACCATTCAGGGTGATCGAGTCCTAGGTCTCCACGAGAAAATTTTGTTAGCTAACCAGACAGAAAAGGAGAGAGTAGAACAGATCCTTGCACTTAAACTCTTTCTTCATAGCAGCTGGGACAGGGCCCTATTCAACCCTGTCACACCTATATAGGTGTGGGCGGCTCCACTCCTCCTCAGTTCTTTCCACTGTCGACTTGCAAGCACAGTCTCCATGGAAGAGCTGTTGCAGTGTTTCACTCCTTTATCAGCCTATGGCCCTTTTTCTTCTCGTTTTGCAAAATCTCTTTTGGAGAATTTTTCCTTTGTTTATGTTTCTTTTTTCAACTGTATTTCCTCTGGTCACGGCCCATAGAACTTTCTCGGGCATCCATGTCTGTATCCTGCCTGCCAGAGGTCCCCGAGCTGACCTCCTCTCTCCCTGTGCCCTGGTCTAACCCTCCCAGGATGGGTCGCCCTACTCCTCTTGGGCGCACTTCACAGACAGACAGACTCTGGCTGCAGGGTAGGATTGGCCGTGGAGGACCTGGAAGGTCAGTCAGGGTTGGCCCAGCAATGGGCATGGGGACAGATGCCATAGCCTATCCATGGCTGTTGTTTCCCCTGTTCTTGCAGGCCCCTGGAGCTTGGATGTGCAATGACATCCAGCTTAGCTGTGCATGCTCCTGCGCACCCCTGAATGATGTCCGCTGCAACTCCAATCCCCAGCTTTGCGTCCATGCACTGTAGTGCCTCCAGCCTCCACTAGATGTCACCAGTGCAGCGGCAGGTGGATCCCCCTCCCTGGGGGTGAGAGCAGTCGTGGGGTTGCTCCATCCTATCCCCTCCGTGCCGTCCTCCGACAACCTGGGCTCGTTCCCGAACCGGGTCACCAGCGTGTACGGTGTGGCGTCCAGCGCCTCAACCCTCAGCGCCACGGGCCAGCTTTCTTTGTTTATGTTGAGAGTTAATCCGTCGTCTTCTCCTCTTTCCCAGCGCTGCTGCTCTAGGAAGAAGATTGCCTCTACAGATGAATACTCCATTTGTGTCTGCAGTCTTGGGCCTGACCATGAAGTCTCCGACTGTGAGCTCTGCCAGAAGTTTAACTAGACACCCTTAGGCGATGCAAGAAGTCTCTCAAAAAATTCCAGATGGGCAGCGGGTAGCCAACTCCAGGCAAGGGTCCTCCGGGCTCCAGCCACTCAGCCGCCCACGGATCTCACGGCTCCCAGGCCTCCAAGACCTGAGACAAGTCCTCAGGGAAGTCACAAGAAAGACCAGGATTGCAACCGCTCCCCAGCAGCCATCCTGTTCCCCATCAGCTTCTCCTTCGGGTGACTCGTCGCTCGACGGCAGCTGCCCCGATGAAGAAGCCAGCTGTCCTAGTCTCTAGTCCTTTCAGACCCATACAGACAGCTTCATCACCCGATTCCCAGGGCACTCGACCATTGACCTCCAGGTTGTCAGCCCTTCCTCCATCGACAACGGTGATGACTACCCGTCAATGCCTGTCCCTTCCTCCTCAAGGGCTACAGACTTGTCTGGCTCTTAAGGTGGAGGGCCATTCACTTGAGCTATCTAACCTCCCTCCATTGAGTACAACTTATGGATTTGAATGAAGTACTTGTTATGTTCTCTAATGTATTCATTCAACAGTTTAATGCCTTCAATAGGCCATTGTCACCCTTACATCAATGATGGCGCCATTGTTGATACCTGTTCATTGCTTCTGGGAGGCTCCTGTAGGCATAGCGACCACTCTGACACCAGACCTGGATGAGAGGTCGGCGACGAGGAGAGTACCATCCTGAGCTCATCCTCCTGTTGATATTGAGGATGAGGAGGAAGAGGAGGAAATCCTCATTACTGATAGGTCCACTGCCTCTTCAGTCAGTGAGGACTCTGTCAAGCATACCCAAGGCCTCCCCTGAAGGTGCTACCTTTTTAATGTCATGAGGCAGTTGTCTGCCACTATGAGCTTCCAGACTGAGGAGGAGGAGGATGTTACCAGGAAAGACCGGTGGACTTCCTGGAGGTTCCTGAATCTCCCTTCAGGATTATCCATCCTGTTCTGCCAGCCTTGAAGAATGCTACTCGGCAGCCTGGCACAGACCAGACATGGTGCCAGCTATGCCATGCTTGGCGGACAAGCTTTACAATGCCCTCGGGGCCTTCCTTAATTGCTGCCCAGGCTGAAACCGATTCGGTGGTCATCAAGGTAACCCATGACAGATCTGAGGCACCTAAGCACCTTAGTTCCTTACCCCAGATAAGGAATCCATGAGATTGACCTCTGGGGTAAAAGTATATGCCTCCTCTACCTTGGGTCTAATGATTGTAAACTACCTGTCCACATATGGTCACATTTCAGAATGCCAACTGGAGAAAGGCAAAGCTGCTGCTCAGGTCCTTCCAGTTGGTTCCCAACAGGAATTGCTTCAGTGTTTGCAGACTGCAGGAAGATGTTAGTAAACATCTCCTCAGGGCCCTGTATGACATGACTGACACAGTGGCCAGGGCAGCTGATACGCCTATGCCTATGCGCACTAATGGCTCATGGTCTATGGATTTGCAGCTGATGTGCAAAATAAGGTGCTTAATGCCCTTTTAATGGCACCAGGCTCTTGGCCCTGATGTCCAGGATCTTATCAATGATCTGCAGGCCTCTGGCACAGCCATCAAGTCTGTGCATTCTCTATACCACACTCAGCCTCATGGTAGAGGGTGGCCTACATTCGTAGAAAGGCCAGTAGGTCAGGCTTGGGCCCCGCACCCAGGGTAAGCACAGAGTCCAGGCTTCCTTGCCCTCTCCCTCCAATGCTGGAGCAGTGGCAAAGCATCCCAGAAATGACAGGTCAATCTCTTCTGCTGGTCCATCCTCAGCTTGACTCCTTGCCGGACCCCCTCCGCTGGTCCAGACCCAGGAGGTGGTGGTCGGAGTTGATTCTCCCTCCATCTGAATCAATGGGGAACCATAACTTCAGACACATGGATCCTGCAGATCATAGAATCAGGTCATGCCCTGAAGCTTATCCAACAGCCTCTAGATACCCCTCTCCCTACCTCCAACTATCCTCCGGCTCACTTGTCTATTCTTCAGTAGGAAGTACAGTCTCTTCTGCGCAAGCAGGCAATTGAAACTGGTACCAAGCCAGCAGATGAACCAGGGTTTTATTCCATGTTCTTCCTAGTCCCCAAGATGACTGGAGATCTGAGGCCCATTTTAGAGCTGAAGGACCTCAATCTCTTACGTCCAGTACAAAAGTTCAGGATGGTAACTTTGCCAGACCTCATACCCCTTCTCAAGACTGGGGACTGGCTCTGTTCACTGGACATGCAGGATGCATACCTGCACATCTCAGTCTTTCCTCTTCACAGGAGGTTTCTGTGCTTTGCCTTTCAGGCGAGCATTACCAGCTCAAAGTGCTGCCCTTTGTCTTATGCTCTCGCTGTGTGTCTTTACAAATGCTTAGCAGCGGTCGCTGTGGCTTTCAGGAGAGAGGGCTGTATGTCTTCCCTTACCTGGACAATTGGCTTCTCAAGGTCCCATCCAGGAAGCAGCTCTTGCTGACTCTGGAGCACACTCTGCAGCTCTTTCAACCTCTGGGCATAACGTCTCAACCTGCCCAAGTCGGTGCTAGTTCCATCCCCAAGACTGCAGTACATCAGGGTGGTTCTGGACTCCGGGCAGGGCAAGGCCTTTCTGCCCCAAAACAGGGTGGAATTCCTTATGGCCCAGACTCAAGACATTACCCAGGGTGAGGTACATTCCTGCCAGACTGTACCTCAGGCTATTGGGGCTCACGACCATGGCCATTCCACTGTTCCTCCAGTCAGGTTTCATATCGCACCCTTCAGTGGACCCTCTAAGTTCAATGGGACCAGCATTCAGATGAGTTAGACCATCAAATCCTGGTCTCCTCCCATTCACAAGGTACTGCAGTAGTGGATGGAGCCCTTGAACATTCTTCAAGGGGTCCCTTTTAGATCTCCTCCCGCATCAGATTCTAACCATGGATGCTTCAGGACTAGGTTGGGGAGCACATGGATCCCTTTCAAACCAGAGCTCCTGGTCTCAGTGGGAAGCCCCTGCATATCAATGTCCTGGAGGTGAGGCGGTTTTCTATGCTTTGCAGGTTTTCAGGAGCATCTGGCTCCAGGCCAGCTGCTAATGCAGTCGGACAACCTGAGTGTCATCTACTACATCAACAAGCAGGCGGGACTCACTCATACCCCTTGCAGGGAGGCCATGAGAGTGTGGTATTGGGCACTAGAGCACAATCTGACACTCTCAACAGTCCACGTACCAGGCATCCTAAACACCCTGGTGGACAGTGTCTGTAGGACTGAGTCCAGCATGCATTAATGGGAGCTTCTCTCAGCTGTAGCAGAACATGTATTCGACAGATGGGGTCATACAGAGTTGGACTTTTGCATCCCACTCAGTGCAAAACTGCCCAATTTTGCTCTCTAGATCCAGGGCTTGAAGTCTTCTGGCAAGGCGCGTTGTCCCTCTCTTGGAGTCGGAGATTCCTTTATGCATTTCCTCCATTTCCACTAATGCAGAGGATGCTGATCAAACTACAAATGGAGGGCCAGAATGATTCTGGTAGTTCCATTCTGGCCTTACCAGATAATGGTTCCCTCTGCTTCAGCAGCTGGCGGAGGAACCTCTGGTCCTCTGCCTCTCTGCAGGAATCTGCTGACCCAAGATCGGGGACCTTGGTCCATACCAACCTCAAGTCCCTCCACCTGCATGCGTGGCTCCTGAAGATGAAGCCATCGGCAGGTTTGGGGTCTCTAACAGAGTGACAGATGTCCTAGTGGCGCCCTCAAGCCTTCCACCTGTGTCACTTATGCCATGAAGTGGAAGCGATTTGCCATCTGGGCTGCCAAGCATTCCCTAGACCCTTTCACCTGTCCTGTGAAGCATGTCCTAGACTATATGATTTCTTTGTCCAACTCAGGCCTCCAGTATTCCTCCCACAAGGTCCGCCTTTTGGTTATTTCTGCCTTCATGAGCCCATGGGTGACCACTTGATTGCTCAGCTGGATGTTTCCCATACCTTCCTTAGGGGCATCCTGCATCTGAAACCCCAATTTGTTCCCCTGACCTGGCTTGGGAGTTGAATTTTATTTTGGATAAGTTGACCCTGTCTCCTTTTGAGCCGATCACGACTTGAGATTTGCACTCTCTCTTGGAAAGCATTGTTTTAGTTGCCATTACTTCTGCTCGAAGAATTTTAGAGCATCAGGCCCTCTGGTGCAAGGAGCCTTATTTGATTTTTCAGAAAGAGGGTATCTTTACAGCAAATCCTAAGTTTTTGCCTAAGGTGGTTTCAGAGTTTACACTCAACCAGTCTATCCATCTTCTCGTTTATTTTCCTGAGTGTGCCAATCCAGGGAAGCACTGCTCCATACAATAGATGTGTGCAGAACTTTGAAATATAATCTCCTCAAGACTAAGGAGTCCAGAAAGTCTAAGCAGTTGTTTGTTTCTTTTGTCCAGGTAGAAAGGCGCTTCTGTATCTAAGCAATATTTATCAAATGGTTGGCAATTGCATTGTGTTCTGCTACAACAAGTGTGTCAGAATTGCCTGGTGCTGTCAAAGCTATTCCACCAGAGGTATGGCTACCCTGTGGCTTGTTTCAAGGGGTCTCAGCTGCTGATATCTGTGCTGCTGCCACCTGGAGTACAGTCCACCTTTACCAAGCATTACAGCCTGGACATTGCCTCAAGAGCCCATGCAGGATTTGGTAGGACTGTGCTACAAGGACTCCTGTCTTAAGTTTATAGAAATCCAACCTCCCAGACTGTCTGTTTTTACTTGTCACTGTTTGGTATTCATTCCTACAGTGTTACCTGATAACTGATACCCCAAAGAAGATAGAACAGTTACATAAGAACTTAAAATGACAGTAGATTTCTGAGGGATCTCAGTCATCAGGTATGATTTCCTACCACTGTCCCCTTCTTAGGGCTCCTGTTCAGGACCTGGCTATCTGCTGTATTCCATCATTTCTAACTAGGGCCAGGTCCGTCGTTCTGCTCGTGGTTCCCCAGGGCGTTAACCTTCTCCCTTTGTCTCAGAGGAAAGAACTGAAGAGAGATTGGGGCCGCCATGCCTATATAGGGTTGGTGACGTCAACAGACATCAGTGGTGTGGGCGGCTCCAGTTGTACTGCTGAAAATCTTCCATGTGGATTCCCCATCTCCAATGGTGAAGGTTCCTACAGTGTTACCTGATGACTGAGATCCCTTGAGAGATCTACTGTTACTGTTATGGTAAGTGCTTATGTAACTGTTCTTTCTGCTCCCTGGATCTCCAGGTCGCATTTTCCATGTCCCCATCTGCCCCACCACGGTTCCTTTAGTTCCGAGCAGAAGGGATTCTTTAAGAGTTCCAAGCCATGCCCTTTGGCCTCTCCTCAGCTCCAGGCTCTTCACCAAATGCATTGCAGTGGTGGCAGCCTTCCCTGAGGCACCGAGGGTCTTGATATACCCCTGCCTGAACAACTGGCTTATAGTGGGTCCCTCCAGGAGGAGGTGGAGTTGTCCAGGGACATGGCCGTCCAGACCTGCTCATCCTTTGGCCTCCTGGTGAATGAAGCCAAGTCAGAACTCACACCCTCACTAGTGATTCTCTTCATCAGGGCGGAGCGCAACTTTTGCAGAGCCATCGCTGGCTTCTGGTGGACCAGATGGCGGCTCTCTCCTCCTTTGCCCAATCATTTCAGGTTGGTCAGTTGCCGTTGCTCGGGACTTCCTGCTCCTACTGGGATACATGTTGGCATGTACCAGCGTGGTCCATTGGGACTGTTGGAGAATGTGCTCTATGCAATGGAGACTTGCCCGTCAATGGTCTCAGCAGGGCCACTTTGACCAGCGGTCACTGTGACCCAGCCAGTGTGGGACACCCTACAGTGTTGGTTAGTTCAGGACATCTGCAGGAACAGATCCCATTTGTCTGCCCGGAGCCAGTGGTCACCATCATGGCTGATGCCTCCCTGATGGTCTGGGTGCCACCTGGGGCCCACAGAGTCCACGGACTCTGGACCCCGAGGAGTCCTGATGTCATATCCAACCTGCTGGAGCTTGGGCAGTTCGGCTGGCACTGCTGGCCTTTGCTCCACACATTCAGGGTCAGGTCATTCAGGTCCAGATGGACAACACCATGAGCATGTACTACCTCAACAAACAGGGCAGGACACACTCCCTTCCTCTGTGCAGGAAGCTCTCACATCTGGACCCTCGTGCAGCCTAGACGCTGATTGCCTGGCCATCCATGTGTCCGCATCTCCAACCAGCTGGTGGACACCCTCAGCCATGTGAGTGAGGCACCTCTCGAGTGGTCTGTCCATCCGGAGGTAGTACACAGCCTGTTCTTTCAGTGGGCACCCCTCTGGTGAATCTGTTTGCCTCCAGGAGAAGGCAAAGATGAGGCTGTTTTGTGCCTACCACCCATTAGCAGGGAATGCTGCAGGGGATGTCTTCTTGAGGCTCTGGATCCTGCTCTGTGCCTTCCTCCATTTCCCTGATCCACAAAATGTTGCTCAAGGCCAGGAGGGACAAGGCACAGATGATCCTGGTGGCTCCAGACTTGCACCGCCAGTTTTGGTACCCCAGTCTCTCAGCCTCAACAGCAGGCTCCTGAGGTGTCTCCCTCTATGCCCAGACCTGCTCTGTTGCAATCAGGGAAGGTATTCCATTTGGACCTTCAATCCCTGCACCTGACAGCCTGATTCCTAAGCAGCTAGAGTTCCAGGCTTTGGGTCTCTTTGAAGATGTCCTCACCGTGGTCAAGTCTTCTCAGAAGGAGTTGACCTGAAAATACTATGCCTTCAAATGGAAGAGGTTCTCCATTTGGTGCCAGGACAAGGGCTTGACCCTTTATCTTGTCCAGTGGCTAGCATTCTTGATTACCTTTGGTCCCTCTCTGTTGGGCCTCCGTTCGACAACACTTAAGGTGCACCTCGCAGCCATCTCTGCATACCGGTGCGGGCTGGTATGCGGTTGTTGGTGAAGGAGAAGGTGGTCTGGCACTTTTCAAAGGCCTTGACCACATTTCCCCACTGGTGCGTAAACCACCACCACCACCTTGGTACTTGTTGCTGGTGTTGGCAGAGCTCAGGTAAGCCATTTGAACCAATGCACAGGTGAAATGTCTCACCTGTCTTGGAAGACTGCCTTCTTGGCAGCTGTCATGTCAGCCAGAAGGATCAGTGAGCTCCAGGTGCTCTTGATGGAGTCTTCTTACCTTGTCTTCCACAGGGATAAGGTTGTCTTTCACCCCAACCTGAAGTTCCTCCTGAAGGTTGTGTCTGAGTTTCACTTTTACCAGGTGATAAATCTTCCAGTGTACTTTTTCCAGCCACACCTCAGAGGCCGGTACAGGCTCCATACTTTGGACCTGTGGCAAGCACTCACCTACTATAAGGAGCGTATGGCTGTAGTTCTGGGAGAGGTTGGCCAGCTATTTGTCACCTATGCTGAAGCCACACCTGGCAGACCGGCAGCCAAGCGGATTATTGGCAGGTGGATTGTATCTTGCATTGACCTCTCCTATAGGTTCACGGGTACAGAGCCCCCATAGGGCTAAGGTCTCATTCCACCCGTCATACCGCTGCCTCAGGGGCTGCTTCCAGGGATGTCCCTATCCAGGAGATCTGCAGGGCTGCTACCTGGAAGTCAGTACGCACCTTTATTTCCCATTACCACACTGACCTTGAGTCTCGCCAGGATGCTGGTTTTGGGGCTTCAGTTCTCCAGCCTCTTTTCACTAAGTAGGGGTGTGCACCGTGCTCATCCTCCCAAAGAACTGCTAGGAGTCTACCAGAAATGTGGGTAAGTACACCATATCCAGGTCCCTAAAAAACAGGTTACTCACCTGTAGCAGTAGTTCTAGGAGTGGTATATGGTGTACATCCACACTGACCCTCATCTGGCAGGTGGCACACCATTCTTGCTTCAGTAGGTAAGATCTGATATCACAGGGTGGTGCCGAGGAGTTACCACACAGGTGGGTGGGAGGAGCCATCTTGAAGACATTCTGGCAAGCCATAAAGGGAAAGGAATACTGCCAGAAGTGCGGATGTACACCATATACCACTCGTAGAACTTCTGTTACGGAGAGTAACCTGTTTTTGTGCCCACAGCGCTGGCAACAGATGGATCCCCTGCAAGGATGGCCCAGTGTTTATGAATAATATTGCACTTTTACCCGCAGTGTCATTAAAACTGGTTAAATAAGTAACAGGACCCATCTCATTTTTAATGGGCTTCTTCCCTCTCTAAGGAGAGCCTCTCTATTCATTTATTTTGCTTTGGTAAAGGTCTGATGTAATAATGACTCCTTATAGCAATTTTGAATAAATCTCATTTTAAGATTTTCTACTTGTTCTTCAAAATCATTGCAATCTGAGCAGTTTCTTAGCACTCTCAAAAATTGGTCAAAAGGTATGGCGTTCTTCAGTGAGGAGGGCGTGCAGTTTCAGCTCTTGGCATAGAATTGGTAGCTGAAGTGTTTCTGTATCCCAAGCTTTTGCTTTCATATGTTGGTCTACCTGAGTGTGACCTCTAGAAATTTAAGGAAGTACTCTCTGCAATGTATGTGCATTTTAAATTCACATTGTTTACGTTGAGCCAGTCTATAAGCATCCTAATTTCCTCAAGGCTCTCTTTCCAAATGCAAACAACATTGTCGATAGAATGATGCCATTTAATGATCCTGTATAAAGGGGTTCGTGACTGAATTACATACATAGTTTTCCTTCCAATGACCGAAAAATATGTTTGCATAGTGGGGCTATGGGAGCTGTAGCATCCCCAGTGGCCGTACCGCATGTTTTAAATAGTATTCCTATCAGAAATAAAGATATTGTGGATCAATAAAATTCCAAACCTTATCAGACAAACTCAACAGGTGTAACTGATATCAGTGGGCTTTTTCTAGGAAGTACCTGCTGGCCTCTATACCATCTCTATGTCTGATGGATTTACAGCAACTTTCTACATTAGTTCTGATTCATTTGTAATGTCGTTCCAGACAAAATTATTGAACTCTCTGAGAGTGTCACCTGTATCTTTAAGGTAGGAGGGCAGACTAGCCCCACTATCTTTAGGAAAATGTTTATGAATTTGCCCAGGTTCTCTGAAGTACTGCCCACCCCAGACACAGTTGGTCTTCTAGGTGGGTCATTCCTACATTCATGAATTTTTGGGAAAGCATAAAATGATGCTATGACAGGGATATCATTCCACAAGAATTCAAATTCATCTTCAGAAATAGACCCTCCTGTAAACCCAGCTTGCAAAATAGTGAGCAGTTCTTTTTTAAATTGTAAGAGTGAATTTGTAGCAGTTTTTGTTATATCATTTTGCTTGTTTTGAGCAGTTCTGAATCCATTTGATGATACTGTTCTTATCCATAACAGCCACATTATCCTCCCCCATCTGCCTGTTTAATTCCAGTAATAGACTTCTTGCTTAAGGAAAGCAAAGAGTAATTTTCTTGGGAGGTAATGTTATTAGTACTTCCTGCATTGTAGAGTAACTCATTAACCTGTCTACTAACCACTTTCTCAAACATTGAAATAGAAGTAGAAACATTAGCTGTAGTTGGACAAAGTCTAGATTTACCCTTAAAAATACATTAACGTAAATCAAAAAAATCCTTTCAAATCAGTAGTTTGATCTGTAGCCATTTGCCTCTCATTTATGTTATACAGTTCCTCGAAATTTCTAAATTAATGGATTCCAAATTGCTCTCCTGGTTAGTTTGTTGTAATGTCTGGTAACTCCATAAGGAAACTAGTATCTTTGGTGGTTTCATTCCAGTCTTATTTGATAAGTTCTCAATTTCTCTCAGTAATATGCCTAAATCTGACATTTCTATCACATTTTCTGTTTCCTAAAAAAACAATTTCTTCTGTTGTTTCAGTATTGTCACCATATTTATGAAAAGGAGTTTCAATTTTATTTTCCTCTGAATAGTTTAAAGATCAGTGTTCATTTTGTGAAAGAGTTTGTAACGCAGTTTCTCCTCGACGGTTTGCCATCTCAGTTTAGATTCGACTAAGAGCAAACATTTTCAGGTTGCAACTTGCTGTATTTTAATTTTAAAACTCAGGAATCTGAGGGAGAAGTGATCGCTTCCATTTGCCGAAAAGGTGCTGCCATGCACGCATCACTCTGGGTATTGAAGCGCAGTGGTGCCGCATACCTTTTCAGCAAAATGGACTGCCCCTCGCCTCCTCCATACTTGGGTTCCCAAGTTTTAACAATTAAAATACAGCAAGTTGTGGCACCTAAAATGCCGCCTGCTTGCTGGTCAGATCTAAACCAGAGGGTAAGCTGTCCGGGGAGGAGCCCACGCTTGGGCCGCTTTCTTTAAAGCTGTCTGGCTTGGAGGCAGGCACACAGTTGCTTCCTTTATTCAACAATGACAAGCATGGAATTAGAATACAATGTAAGGATATAAATGCAAGCGAGCAGAGGAAGTGCTCTTCGATAGCTATTCTCTGCTTTAGATTCGACTAGTAAGAGCGGGCAGGCACCGCACCATTGTATTTTTTATTCTTTGAACTCGAACTCGAGTAGGAGGGACTTTCATTTGCCGAAAAGGTGGGCGATGCACCGCCCGCCCAGCAAGCGCAGCAGTGCGCCAACGCATCTTTCAGTAAAAGGAGCGCCCCTGCCTCCTCCATACTTCCGGTTCCCGAGTTTTAAAATTAAATAAAGCAAGTTATGTGTGCACGAAAATGCCGCTCTTGCTGGTCAGGTCTAAACCGGAGGGTAAGCTGTCCTGGGAAGGAGCCTGACGTTTGGGTTGCTTTCCTTAAAGTCAAGTAGCAACCAGATTAAATTAGTAGTACCCCAAAAAAAAAAAAAAAAAACACTAGGAAGGGTCTGTTTTACACAGAGGGCTGTAAAGCTGTGGAACACACTGCCAGGAGAAATTGTGCCTGCAGATTCTTTTGACATATTAAAAATAAATTAAATGGTTATGTGTTATATAAGGACCATACAAAGTGGCCCTGTTGAGGCAGGACAGACTCGATAGGCTAAAGCTTGTTCTGTGTACATACCAAGTATATTACCAATGTGTTTGTGTACCAGTCAAAGCAAGGCTGGATAGATTGATTACTTGTAAGTATTGTTCTTTTTCTTTCTGAAGGATCTTTGGGCTCTACCTGTTCTTGAGTCCATTTTCCTTCTCCTCCATCCCCACCTTGTATTTCTTTTCTGTTTTATTTTTTTTGGGGGTTGTTTCTGTCCTACCCACCCCTTGACGAAGCACTCATGAGTGAAGTTGTATGCTGACCATAGCGGCTATTGCACCACATAGCTAACATGTCGATGCTGACAACATCGACAGTTCGCTGTAATGGTCAGCCCAAGACCCTGGCACTCTGTCTCACGGTCCTGCACCCCTTCTCCGACTTGGAGTTGAAACTTTAGTTCAGGGCCCGTCAGGGGCAGAGCCCCACATGGGGGTTTGGAGAGCAGTGCCCCGATAGAAAAAAAGACTGGGTCTTCTAATGGATTTATGTTCAACGTAACTTGCAGCCCATATAAATCCATCGCTTGTTGTCAGTCAGCAACATAACTGTTGAACTGGCATCGAGAGCCAGCTGAAGCACTGGGGCAATTTGGGCCATCTCTGTCAGCATTCAAGTTAAATGGGCACGCTACAGTTTGTATTTACAACCTATATTATGGAAAATTCTGCAGTCCTGTGTATTGGAGCTATTGAAGTCCTGTAAAGAATAAAAACAGGACTTTTAATACAGCAGTTTCTGTGTCTGCATTGCTATTCCCCGCATGCATGTCCCTCTCAGGGCTTTGCCGATTATTTTTGCCTCCCCCATCCCCACCTCAGTGCTTGGTATTGTCATGGCTATACTTCTCCTCCAGTCTGGAGGGCAGGTGAGTGAGTGGCTGCCATCACAGCCAGTACAATTACTTGGTTGACGGAAGGCGACTGATGCTCTACCTGCCCAGGAATCTAGCACTTTACCTCCTTGACCTGCTTGACTCCAGTATAGAATGCTAGAACTCAAATGTGAACCCGCTCTCCTGTGGCAGCTCGATGCACTACCACTAGACCACCAGGCCTGCCACTTTACTATTTTATTAACCATTTTCCATTTTATTCACTGCTTCCTAGATGGCAAACATCAGACAGTAGTCCTCATAGCTGTTATCCAGGAAGATGCCTCACTATTTTATACCTTTTTATTCCTAGTATTTATGGTGATGCTGGGATTCAAAGTAAGGTCTTCACTGCAGAATTATAAACTATTAGTTACAAGCATTATGTTACTCATGCACTGCTCTAAGTCATTTTTGTTTTAAAGCAAGTCTCACTCCACCCCAAGCTGCCATTTGAATAAGGTTAAGCATAGAACATTTGACTCACATGTGAGTTCTGGGGCTGAGTGAGACTTTTTTTTTTTTTTTTTTAGCTCTTGTATTTATGCTTCCTCTAACTGCCCCCATCTCTCTGCTCATTCAGACTGTCTCTATCTGTGTGATCCTACTCCTTGTCCGGGTCTGCCCCTAGAGTACAAGTCCATTAACCTAGGTGCCCAGATAACCCACAGGTAGGGTGAGGAGGTATTCCTGGCTTTTACCCTCCAAATTTTACTTGCTGTGACGTGGACCTGCACAGCGGAGTCTGCCCGACGAGCCTGAGGATCCACACACAGCAAGGAGTCATCACCTAGGAGAAAGTGTGTTTTTCCTGTTCGCTCCGGGACACGGCGGCAATGAGGGCTATGGAGCCTGAAGGCACGCTGAGACATGCCTCCTGCTCTGCCCCTCTGCCGATGTCGCCCTAACCCGATGCTGCATTCTCCCACCGCACCTTCACCTGGCTCCCCTAGGTGTCAGCATTATGTGGGTGCATGCAGGTAACCCCCCGGAGAGGAGGAGAGCAGGCTACGCTCAATCCTGCTCCTCCCCAGCCGACCCCCAGTGGCCTGTGCTCGCTCCCAAACACGGGTCGCCAGCATGGTGCAAGGTAAGGTGTCCAGCGCCTCAGCCCTCAGTGCCACCGGGCGACAAGTGAGACTTTTTAACCCATGCCATATCCCACTATTCACTCCAGAAATGTAACTGTTTGACAGCTAGGAGGACTAAGGAACAAGGTGGGCCAATGACTTAGCATTGATCACACAGATGACCAGTGAGTATGCTGGATTTGATCATGGATTTTGTGTACAGTACTTTGTTCTGACCACTGGACCACGCTGCCTCTGATTAATATTTTCAAATAGTAACTTGTGTAACTTGGTATTTGGAGTTCGTCACAGGCAGGCAAGAGAAACAATACAAAAAAATTTAGAATAATTTGTGAAATATGCTGCTCCCATTTGTATAGTGCAGAGTAATGTTTCCCATTCTTTTGGGTAGCTGTAGTTAGTGTTCATGTTTGTAGCACAGATATTGATTACTGGCTTGTGTTCTGTTGAAAAAAAAATAACATTCATTTAACTTGAGACATTTTTTTCTGTGTCTTGTTCTGGGTCAGTGTTTGTCGGGTTCGACTCCAGCCATGGTTTCCAGTGGAGGTTGATGCAGATGCTAGCATCCTTCAACTCAAGGAGGCGGTTGCTAGCGACAGGGAGTTCCAGTTGACCAACTGCGTGTGATTTTCGCGGGAAAGAGCTTAGGAATGACTTGACACTGCAGGTAAGTCTCCTTGGTAGTTTTATTCCTGGGATGCTGCCAGCTTCATGCCTTGTGTCTCTAATGCTGCCAATCTGACATTCATGCCTGAGATCTAATAGAATAAATAGTGCCTGGGGATTCCTTGAACTTTACTCCACACCGCTTCATTAATTCTGACCTTCTTAATTATGCATTAAAACAGCAAGCTGGAAGCAGGAGAGAGGCTGTGCTTAGTGAACAAATGTTTACTGACTACAGGAGCAAGCTTAAGCACAATTTCTGTATCTGTTCAGTTCCTATCTTACATATTCTGTTAGAATCCTAATGAAGAAGGATCCGAATAAATTGGCGTACTTGGGCTGTTAAGCCATTGCAGCACCAGGAACTGTAACCCAAGTGTGACCCTGGAGGATAACAGCATTACTGCTCCTCTCGAGGTGCAGTTCTGTCCTTGTTCACATTGGGCAATTAGTGAGTTTTTACAAATGTCATAAAAAAGTAATGGAGATGTTAAAATGAAGTCTGAACATGAAAACCCTAAGCGCCCATTTGAACGTGTTACTGAAAGATGCCATATCTATTGATCTTTGTCAAAATGACAGTCTGACTCCAAGATGGAACTACTGAATTATGAAAGCAGAGAGCTCCCGAGAAAAACAATACTACCCATGGCTGCTTCTTTGTCAGGCAGTATTGATGGATAGGAGGAGAACCACAAGGAAAACAACAGCAACAAAATGACCTTATACTTTTATGTAGTCACGTCTAATAACAAAGAGATTTTCTAATAAAGCGTTGCTCATCTTCAGTAGTCTTACAACCCATTGTTTTATCACTTCTGTTGACTGTATTTAAAAAATATCAAACTGATGGGCTCCTTGAAAGGAATTTTATAGCCTTAGGTTGGCAATTCTTGTCTTCCCAGTATGCCATGGAGAATACTCCCTTAACAGTCTTCTGTGTGAATGAAACTTTTGTTTTGTTCATGTGGGTCAACTTTCTTTAATGGGCACCAGTTCTTAGAGGCAAGAATGATCTGTTTTGAAACTGACCAGAAATCTTTCTCTGATGAATATCATGACCTGCTTGGAGAAGATCCTGCCCATATATTAGAATTACTTAAGGTGATTAGACTTTTGGGCCTGCAGAAGAGCTGACCAAAACCCTAAAACACACAAGTTGCTCGAGGCAAAATGAGATCATGAGATTTTTCCAGGAGTACTCCCAACTGCATAAGTCATATTGCACTGAATATTCTGTTATGATGAAAATATCTGTGTATGATTTTTTAGCCTAAAATGGAAAAAAAAAAAAACCTAATTCTCATTTTCTTTTTTTTTTTTAAATCTCGATATTGGAACTGTCCTGCTCAGGTTGATCGTCTCCTGCTCCCTCCTTTCCTGGCACTTACCTCCACTTTCAGGGGTCCACAGAGCAGCTCCTGCTCAATGGTATATTCCATTGGGGCTTGCACAGGTGTCCTCTGGTCCTTCTTATGTATGAGTGGGGTTGCCAATCAGGTTAGCAGGGCCGAGAGAGCCTGCTTCATGCTGTGGGCTCCATGGCTTTCTTCCTTGGTTATGGCCCCCTGTCAGATGCAGATGGTAGGGATGCCATGAAGCACACATGCACATGAGGTGTGGTGGTGTCCTCGGATCAGTCAGTGTCTGTCCACCCACAACCAGCTCAGTGTTGCCACTGTGGTCAGTCAGGTGATGGTGTAGCAGCAGATCTGCAACCTTTCCTCCCGAAAGGAAAGGGTACTGTGCAATGCTCGATCCTCCTCCCTGGCTGGCCTCCAATGCCCTAGGCTTGTTCGGAACCTGAGGCATCAGCATCCGGAGCAGGCTGGCCCCTGGATTCTCTTTTAAGAGTCAGTAGAATGTGGGCCCCTTGATGGCAAGTGGCAGTGCACAGTACTACCTTGCTAGTGACCCAGGTTCGGAGCAGACCCAGGGTTCTGGCAGTAGAACTGCTTCTCCATTGTTGTGTGTGTGTGTGTGTGTGTGTGTCTACCTACCTATGGCTAGCTGTGCTACCACCAGAGGAAGGTCAAGGGTCTTGGGAGGAAATGTGAGAGAACCACGGTACCATCTATATGAAATTTGCTGGCACTCTTGAATTGCATCTTGGTGATCCCCACTGGAGGAGCAGCAGACAGGGCTAGGAGGTTGCTGAGGAAACAACAATAACCATGATCAGATGACTGGGAGGAAGGTCACCATTGAACATAAAGATGTATGATAAAAATCATTTACATAATGGAATTTGTTAAGCATTAAGGAAGCGTCCTTTCCCTACTGATAAACTGTGAAAGATGACCCAAAATCATGCATATTGACATTTTTGTGTTGTGTGTTTCTTTTGTCACTTTTTTTTGTTGCTCTTTTGCTACCTGTATTTGTACAGATTGAGTCTGCATTTTTGAAAATTTTAATAAAAAATAAATAATGGTTGTTTCTCTCACTCTAGGAACAACGCAGTATTTATATATTTCCATATGAATTACAATCTTTTGTTAAGTAAGAAATGGTCCTTATAACCTATTGTATATTTGGCTTTTATATGTAGGCCTGTCATTCACTCGCCAAGATGCACTGTTTCTAAATGCTGCATTTCATGAAAGTATTTGTGGTCGACTGTCTGATGGCCTAATGTTAAGCACCGGTTCATGTACTGAGCACAGGCAGTCACATGGAGACAGTGTTTAGTGTCCATCTTGAATGCTTTCTGTATCAGGAAGGGTGGGTAGTGCCTGTCATTGTATAGCTACTCCCAGTGACCCAGTAGTCACTGGTTGTGTGGGCAGAAATGCATGTCTTCAGACAGGGAGATGAAATCTTGCTTCTGGTGTGATGTAGGATGCCAACATAGGACACAGTGATGTCATACTTCCAGTACTGTGCCAGCCAGTGTCTGAGGTGTGGTGGTTGGGATGGGTCCCATTCCACTTCTGACTGGCGGAAAGTTGCTCCTGTTCAGGCCATGATAGGGGGATGAAAAATAGGAGAAAACATTAGGTGCATTGGCAGATAACACCACTACTCTTTCCCAGCCAGTTGTAGCAATGTTCTGGCTGGCAGTCTGTGCACCCTTATCCCCACCCAGAGGTTATGTCTGGGGCTGTATATAGTGGAGAGACAGTGGGTATCAGAGAGGCCTGTTATGACTGTTTCAGTATATTAAAGGGTAAACAGGGAGGAGAGGAGGCACTGTGGGTCACCCTGGAGACCAGAAATGGCACCACAATCTGTACAGGGTTGTATACAGACCCCCATCTCAGGCGGAGGAAATGGACAAGGAAATGATAAAAGGCATCCTTAGGATGGCAGAGAAAAGGGAGATATTGCTGATTGGTGGACCTGAATATGCCAGATGTTAACTGGAGCACCTTTGCTGCAGCCACATTCAAAACGAGGCCATTCTGGAGTGCCCTACAGGGGTATGCCTCAGACAGCTAGTTTTGGAACCCACTGGGAGGGAGGGAGCAATCTTAGACCTGGTACTCACAAATGGGAGCAGGAGAGAGGATCTCCGATCTTGAAGTGGGTAGCCATCTGGGAACAAGCGTATCACCAAACAGTGTGGTTCACGATAAACTAGCTGTAGAGTCAAGCCATACAAAAGTGGTACTGGACTTCAGGGAGGGCTGATTTTGTCGAAATGGGAGAGTGCCTCAGGAAAGCATTAGCAAACAGGCAAGAAGGTAGGATGGAGCAACAATGGGGAAACCTCAAAACTGTCATCACAGAGGCAACAAGCCTTTGTGTGAAGCAAATAAACAAATCAAAACAAAAGAAAAAACATTATGGTTCTCCAAAGAAGTGACGGGGAAGGTTAGGGAGAAAAAGATAGCATTCAGGAAGTATAAGGAAACACAGAAGGAGCAGGACAGAGAACTGTACCAGTTAAAGCAGAAGGAAGCAGGAAAGGTAGTCAGACTAGCAAAAGCCCAAACTGAGGAAAAGATAGCCAACTCGGTTAAGAAGGGGATAAAACCTTTTATAGGTACATTAGGGAGCAAAGAAAGACTAAGGCAGGGATACTGAGGCTGAATAAAGAGGAAGGTGATTGGGCAGACAGCAGTAGTGAAAAAGCAGGGATACTGAACAATACTTCTGCTCTGTATTCACAGTGGAAGAGCAGGGGAGATACCTAATCCAGTCAATAGAAGTACTCTGGATAGGGGTTGATATTAGTCCTTTCACAGAAGAAAGGGTTCTGAAAGAACTCTTAAAACTGAAGATGGATAAAGCAATGGGGCCTGATGGGATTCACTCCAGAATTCTAAAAGAACTAAGGGAAGAACTAGTAACACCACTGACTACCCTTTTAATAAATCATGGGAGGATGGTGTGGTACCTGAGGACTGGAGGAGGGTGAATGTGATTCCCTTCACAAAAGTGGGAGCAAGACAGAGGTAGGAAACTACAGACCTGTCAGTTTGACCTCAGTGGTAGGTAAAATGATGGAATCACTTCTGAAGGAAAGAATTGTTGAGTCCCCAGAGGCCAGTGGGGCACAAGACCCAAGGCAGCATGGATTCACAGTGGGAAGGTCATGTCAGACAAATCTAATTGATTTCTTTGACTGGGTGACCAAAGTAGTAGACCAGGGAGGGCTGTGGACATGGCCTACCTAGACTTTAGCAGGCATTTGACACAGTCCCGCACAAAAGATTAATAAACAAATTAGCCAGCCTGGGAGTGGGTCCCAGGGTGGTAGCCTAGGTAAAACACTGGCTGGACAACAGGACACAGTGGGTAATTGTAGATGGAGTCCACAGTGAAGAAAGGGGGTTACTAGTGGGGTACCGCATGGTTCAGTACTGGGGCGGTCCTTTTAATGTCTTCATAAGTGACATTGCAGAGGACTAGAGAAAAAGTATGGCTCTTGCAGATGACACAAAGATCTGCAACAAGGTTTATATGCAAGGTGGGGTGGAAAGGATGAAAAGGGACATGGCAAGGTTGGAGAAATGGTCAAATGTATGACAGCGTAGATTCAACGCAGAGAAGTGCAAAGTAATGCACCTAGGGAACAAAACCCAGGGAAGAGTACACAATGGGGGTGAGATGCTGACAACAACAAAAATGGAAAGGTACCTGGGGTAGTCATATCAGATGACCTAAAGGTGGACCAGCAACGTGAGAAGGCAGTAAGGAGGGCTGGGGGATACTGGGATGCATAGGGAGAGGCATCACCAGTAGAAAACAGGAAGTTGTTGTCCCTCTGTACAGGCAGTTGGTAAGACCACATCTGAGTACTGTGTACAGTTCTGGAGACCCATCTCTGCAAAGACATAGACAAGGTGGAGGCTGTCCAGAGGAGGGCAACCAAAATGGTGCAGGGTCTGCACCAGAAGACATGTGAAGAAAGACTAAAGGAGCTTAAGGTGTGTAGCCTCGAGGAAAGGAGGAGAGGGGACATGATAGAAGCTTTCAGATACCTCAAGGAATCAACAAAGTCCAAGAGAGTAGCATCTTTCAGAAAGAGATGTGCAAGAACAAGGGAGCACAATTTGAAGATAGAGGGGACAGCTCAGAGGTAGTGTGAGGAAGTATTTCTTCACAGAGGGTTGTAGGTGCATGGAACAGCCTTCCTGAGGAGGTCATAGAGTCAAAACAGTGGGGAATTCAAGAATGCATGGGACAGACATAAGACAATTCTAGTGGGGATAGAGGAAGTAGGCTGTTGGTTAACTAAGATCTGCAGCTTATTCTTAGGGTGGGAAATGGGCAGACTAGGTGGGAAAATGGTCCCTATCTGCCATCAGATTCTGTGTTTCTATGTGGGATCAAGCCTGGGGAGTCAGCAGGATTTTGGAACATGAAGAGTCCAGAATTGTTGATGGTGATGGGCTGAGATCATGGCCTTCTGAGTTAAGGCACAGTAGTCAAACTCTGCAAATCAGAATGAAGGCCCAGGCCTTCAGGCTATGGCCTGGTGACCCCTGCCAGGACCTGTGAATGGACTGACAGAGAACCTGGCCCACTGGGATGGAAAATAGCAGAAACATTTTGCAGCCACATACTAGTATTGCTTGCATGGGTAGTATCCAGTGGAATATTGTCAGATATCAGCAATTTTCTGTATACCAGATGGCATCAGATAATGTTGGTATCAGAATACAGGATCCTATCAACTGGGTTCCTATAGGATTCCAGTTATCTGATGTGACTATCCAAAATCTGAGGGATCTAAGGCAGACATCTGAGTTTGAATCCCACTATACCACTTTGGATCCCACTATTTGACCTGTAATCCCACTATCTGACCATAGATCAGGGGTATCTGAGGTAGTTATCTGACTTGGATCCCACTGTCTGACCTTGGATCCCATTGTCTGATCTTGGATCCCACTGTCTGACCTCAGGTCCCTTACCCACCTAGGATCCTACTACCTGACTTTTGATCCCACTATCTGACCTCGGGTCCTACTATCTGACCCTGGATCTCACTATCTGTCCATGGACCTGAAGGATCTGAGGCAGACATCTGACGGATCTCACTGTCTCACCTTGGATCTCACTGTTCAGCCTTGGATCCTACTTATGTCTGACCTCGGACCCCACTATCTGACCTCAGATCCCACTATCTGTCCATGGACCTGAAGGATCCGAGGCAGACATCTGGCGGATCTCACTGTCTCACCTTGAATCTCACTGTTCAGCCTTGGATCCTCCTATATGTCTGACCTCGGACCCCACTATCTGACCTCAGATCCCACTATCTGTCCATGGACCTGAAGGATCTGAGGCAGACATCTGACGGATCTCACACCTTGGATCTCACTGTTCAGCCTTGGATCCTACTATATGTCTGACCTCGGACCCCACTGTCTGACCTCAGATCCTGCTGTCTGACCTTGAATCTAAAATCCGAATTGGCTCAGATAGGATCTTGGATCGGAGTAGGATAGATGAGCTATCCATGATCACACTGGAGTAGTTAACACTATCCAAGTATCGCTACTCTTAACATACAGTATTAATGTAAAAAATAGCCTGTACTTGAGGCCTGGCGTTGCATGGGGCAGAATGCATGCATGGCCCTGGCAAGACTCACTGCATCTCCTGTACATCCACCCTCACTGGTGCCCTTCTCCTTTTGAATCTAGGTCTGTTCATGCAGGCTGCCTAGACTATACCCATGGACTGATACTAGGATGCCCCTGTCCCCATCAACAGGGTTTTGCACTTTTAAAAGGGCCCTGTCAGGTTTCCTTGGTCTGTCTTGATTATTTTCCTATGCTGTGCACAAGTAATTGTAACAAAACAAAAAAATCCTTGGTGATTGTAAATCATGGAATTGTTTTGAATGTTTGTTTTTTCTTACACTGTCAGACCTCTTTAATATGTAACTTTCTGTGATTTTGAAATATATTACGCAATAAAGGCTACATATTACTGAGTCAGTGGTCTAACAGATCTCCAGGACGGATTGTTTACACCCTAATGAATACTGAAGGAGCTATGTGAGAAAGTAGCAAGCAGACTAACCAAGATTTTGGTAGAGTTTATGTATTTGGAGTGTACATTAAGGCCCTGTACATACTGGGCTTGTTGAAACATTTTAAGTCTTCAAACGTTTTAACAAGTCAGAACATGATTTGAGTCCGCATTGAGCGTGGTATGAAGCGTGTTTAAAAACATTTTAAACCCTGCAGGACCCAGGGCAAGACCTAGTCTCAAGTCCAGTTCTAAACAGTTTCAAACCTAGCACGGATTACGCTTCAATGTGAATGGGATTCATGGGATGCTAACTGGTCTAACTGCACAGTATTGTGCCAAGGACTATGTTTAAACACACTGCCGAAAATCCTCAAAATCTGCACTGTGGATGCAGTGTGACTGTATTTAAACACAGTTTGGAAAAGTAGCCTACTGTGTGAGCGGGTGAGTGTGGTGAGTTCTGAAACATTTTTACAAAGTTTTTTTTTAAATGGATTGCCAGTCGCTGGGGCATTAGATGTTTTCACTTACATTACTGTCCTGGAAGCAGACAGACAGATGCACAGAAAGACAGGAACAAAAAATAACACCGCATGGAGTACAGAGGAAATTAGACATAAAAGCATGGGCAGAGTGTAAAGGGAAATTGGCTATGAGGTAATTTCACAGCTGATATTTACAAAATCCAGTACGCTAGTATCCCAGAAAGCTATTCAGGAGTGTTGTAGCTGGAAGTAGTTATAAATATAAAACTGTAAATGTGGTCTTATAAACAGACACATTTTTCGGGATCTGTATGTGTCCAAGGGCCAAGCCTGAGCTGTAAGAGCTACAGTTCAGTACCCCAGATTTCTACTAGCTAGGCTGGAGCGCTGCTCTCTTAGCTTACCAGTAGAGCAGGGTGCTGCTCCCTTAGCTAACCAGTAGAGTGGGGCTCTACTCTTAACTTATCAGTAGAGTCAAGTTGCTGCTCCCTTTAAAAGAGCTGCTGACATGTTTTGACAGGCAGCTCATTTCAAGGAGCTGCCTGCCGAGGAGTTCATAGAGGGCTAAATTATTTTTAATGCAGGCTTTATTTAGAAATTAATCTTAGTAGCTACGATCTCACATCTGAAATTGTGCCAAGTTCTACAGTAGCGCCGGCCCTGCTCCCAAAATCAGTGTTTTGATGACACGGTAAGGAATGGGGCTGCCTAGCACTTAATGAGCAGGCAATGCTGTCAGAGGCAGCACCTCTCTTTGCAGTCATATTTTAAGTTTTGGGGGCAAGTGTACATGTTGGGAGGGGGTATACATGTAGCACTGCCTCTCCTAACATACACTTGCCCCAAAGTTACAAATATGCCTGCAAGAGGCGCTACCTCTGATGCTTTGCCTGCTCAATAACATATTGCAGCCCTGTTCCCTTACTATGTCATCAAAATGCTGATTTGGGGACAGGGCTGCAGCGCCATTGTAGAACTCTGTGTGATCTCGAAATGAGATCATAAAGCTACTAAAGATTACTGTCTGAATAATGCCTGCACAAAAGAATCATTTCACTCTGTGAACCCTCAGGCAGGCAGCCCTTGAGGTGAGCTGCCCACGAGTGAAATTTTCATGTCAGCTGCTCCTTAATTTGCCAATAGAGTGGGCTGCTCCTCCCTTAGCTCACCAGTCCCCATGGTGTTAGGTGAAGGTAGGTGGGTAAATAGCTAAAGATAAAGCATTTACTATGAGAGCTGAGCTTTACTCTAGGCATTTTAACCAGCTTCTCTATAAAGAAATCAAATGTAAAGAGTCTAAGCAAAACCCAGATAATCGTGGTGAGAGAGTTTCAAGTACCATTCCATATCTGTATACATAAAATTATTTACTACTGTTTCCCAAGAAGCACCATTAATTTAAGCATCTTTAATAGTGTTGAGCATTTTCCTTTTCTTTCTTTTGGTCTGCAAATTCTTTGATGTGTGCTCCAAGTAATGTGATGCCTTTGATTTTCTAATCTCCTTGGTGCACAGTTCCTACTTCTTTCATATGCTGCCTAGTGATTTGGACTGTAAGTTTTCTTAGCTTTGTCCCAGGCAAGATCTCAATCTACAAAGGGTAACGATATTAGAAATTTAATAACAGGGCAATGTCTTGCCTTTAATTCTCCTTGATTGTGGAGCATGTTTATCACAGGTGGCGCCAACGTTCCCATCCCTGAAAAAATGACCACATATTTTCACTAGCCATGAAAGGATTGCCCATCTATTTATATTACATGGGTGACTCCTGTTGCCTACTGATTAAAATGAAGTGAGTAATGTTATTCACAGTTCATGCATTGTCATCACAACATGAGTGTGAAATCACACACATGCATAGCAGTGTGTAACTGATGAAAGCACCTGTACACAGTATTCCAGGGCTGTTTTTTCTAAGCCTGTTTACACACTACACAGGTTAGCCCCTCGCAGACTGTGTTCTTAACACCAAAAGTAGGGGCTTTGCTAAATGTTTTATATTGGAAAGCACAGTTAGTGAGGCACTGAATCATTTGCATTGTGCTTACAGCATGCCGTGCTTCTGTGCAAAGCAGCGGCCTGGGCTTGCATATGCATACTGACATATTTGAAGGTTGGGGAGGCTGCAAATAGCCATTAGTTCTGCGCTATTGACCGCCTCCCCAAACCTGGTCTTATTGTTGGTGTACCTCTTCCCATCCTGTATGTTCTCCTTTACATTCCCTGGTAGTCTGTGGGTCCTCCCACCACTAACCACCTGTCTTGTCATTAGTATTTGGTTCCTTCCTATAGATCCACTGTAAAGTATCACTGTCAATAAGCATTGGTTGTGTGAGACAGACAATGACTGGCAATGGCGGTGAACAGTAGAGGATTGTTGGTTGGCACTGGAGTAGAGGAGGATGTTGGAATTCTGGTCCACGGTGGGAGGCAGTAAGGCTACAGGTGGTGGGCAGTATCTGATGTCCTGTGATTGGGTGGTGGGGCCCCTGCTAATATTAGCAGTCACAGCAGTTAGGGTGGGGGACCACTGGGCATCAGGGACTTAAATAAATATGCCAGAACAGGCAATTGGGGA
The DNA here is from genome assembly GCA_016271365.2 of Neoceratodus forsteri. Lineage (NCBI taxonomy): Eukaryota > Metazoa > Chordata > Ceratodontiformes > Ceratodontidae > Neoceratodus > Neoceratodus forsteri. The sequence continues at coordinate 942,712,590 of CM057450.1, forward strand.
CGGGGATGACTAGATGCCAGGGACTTCAGAATGAGGCGATCGAGGGCAGACCATTGTATGCCAGGGACTTCAGTACTAATGACAGGACTGGTGATTGGGGGGACTACTAGACTACCAGGGACTTCAATAAATATGCAGGATAGACAATCGGTGGTGGGGTAGGAGCACCACTGAATGCCAGTGACTTCATTAAATATGACAGGATGTGTAATTGGAGGAAGGTAGGTAGGTAAAATATTTATTTTTATACAGGAGAGAAACATGTCATTAGGGATGTTATATCCTGTTTGCAAGACAAGTTTTGTGGTCAAATATCTTTAGTTACTCACTAAAGTACATACAATTTGACCTTTTAAATTACAAATATGATGAAGACAAATAACTCTATGATCTACAGTAGACACAACATTCACGTAGTGGGAACCACTAGACAACAGTATATCATATGTAAGCAATAACACGGCGAGGTGTGGGTTACGTGCTGATAAGAGCAGCCTAGGGTGTATTAAGGCACGAGGCGCTGCGCTGTGTTATTGCGCTTATAAAATGGGCAACAGTAAAGTGAATAGACATTTGTAGTTTTAAAGTTTTTTATTGATATTTTAATAAATAATAGAAGAACAGATTGTAGGAAAAAATAGTCCCTTTTTGCATTGTATTATTGCCATTAGGATAGTAATATGCTTAGTTGGTTAAAATGAGTAGTTGAAGCTTTTTAAATGTATTATTTGTTATTCAATTTTAAACATTTTGAATTAAGGAAAATTTTGGGGATTAAACAGGAAAGAGTGTGTTATTGTAAATATTGCAGTTCGTTTTATTGTAGATGTCAGGTGCAGAGAAGTTCAGTTGATTTCTTTCTTACGATTGCTGTTGATTTAATTGCAGATGTCAGGTGCAGAGAAGTTCTTTGTTTTAGGAAAATACACCTACAGAAAGAACGAAAATACTTCAGAATGATAAAAAATACTAAGAAAAGAAAACCTGTCACTGACGGCAAACGACGCTATTTAAACATAAATCGGAAGTGTCATGCTGTTTAAAAGCCAACGAAGAAATCAACTGCAGAGGACCTGTCGATCATGGCTTATGCCAGTCCAGCTATTTTACACATGGATTTCGAAGAAATAATTATCAGTTTTGAAGAATATGAGAACAGCGCAGTCCTGAAGTTACAAGCGCCACAGACCGTTATTTAAACATAAATCGGAAGTGTCATGCTGTTTAAAAGCAAGCGAAGAAATCAACTGCAGAGGACCTGTCGCATCATGGCTTATGCCAGTCCAGCTATTTTACACATGGATTTGAAGAAATAATTATCAGTTTGAAGAATATGATGAACAGCGCAGTCCTAAGTTACAGCGCCACAGATCTTGGCAGTATGTGCTGCGGGGGTGTGGAATCTGCAGCTGTGCCAGTCGTCGAGGTGGATGCTTGAGTGGAGGCGGTCTGTGGCGCTGTAACTGGGACTGCGCTGTTGCTGATATTCTTCAAAACTGATAATTATTTCTTGAAATCGGCGTGAAAATAGCTGGACTGCTGTAAGCTATCATGCGACGGGTGCTGTGCAGGATTTCTTTGGTTGCTTTTTAAACAGGATGACAGTTACGATGTGTGTTTTAATAGCATCGTTGCGTCAGTGACAGGTTTTCTTAGTATTTTTTATGATTTTGTACTATTTTGGTTCTTGTGTAGGTGTATTTAGTTTTTTTATGGTGTGTTACATTTCTCGACCTCCGATAGTGGTATTCAGTGCGCGGTCTGAGGCGAATACGTTTCCGCTGTGCCATCAGTGAGCTCTGCCAGTCAGCGTTCTTGTTTTCAGTTGGCAGAGCTCACTGATTGCTGTTGTCATGCGGCATGTTTCTGGGTGGTAGTGCCGGTTGGCTACAATATCATCTGATAAGGACACGGCTCAGATGATGTTGTAGCCAATCAGTGCTGGATTTTTAGCCCATTTTATAAAGGCAGAGCGATAGGAAGTCGCAAAACCATGTTTGCTCCAGGTCTATAATGAGGCCTTAATGTGATGGAAATGACCCCATAATGCCTTGCCTGTGCTGTGGGGTCATTTGCTTGAGATGAAGGAATGAGACAGATTGCTTCAAGGAGTCTACCCATTTGCTCCTGCAAGCTCTATATCTCCCTTTTGGTTTTGGCCACATTCCTCCTGTGGCCTGAAGGGGTTTTGTTTGCAAGAGCAATCTGGGTAGGGCCTAGCTGAGTTAGGGATTATGTTGGAACATGCCATTAGCATCATTATGTGCTATGGCATGTTCCATTATACCAGTGGTTGTTCCAGGCACTAATTTGTGCCTTGAGCAAACTTTCTTGCTAGCAATTAAAGAAGTCTGTGAACATCCATCTTCAAGTGTCTCAGTACTCAACTAACCATGTAATTTAACCAATAAAACATGGCAGCTTGTAAACAACTCATTGATTGGTTCATATCGTGAAGCTGGAGCATAATCTGCTCAGAATTTAATCTTTAATCTTTTGTTTTGTTTTGCCTCCAGTTTTACTCAATACAGTTACCATATTCTTGTTCACAGCCATCCATAGACATTTTATTTATTGAAATGTTTCACCAGGAAGGCACACTGAACAACAAGTTGCCCGTCTCCGGTGCAACCGGGTGGGGTTACAAACAGATAAAACAGTGAATATACATAAAAACAGTGGATATACATACAGTTTCAGTTAAACATACATACAGTCTCAGTTAAACATACAAGGGGATTAGGTACAGAGAATAAAACAGCAATAACGCTAACACACTGGTGGATTACCGTTTCAATTAAGCATAGGTAATACAGTAAATTTAGACAATTTAATCAGATGAAGTGCTAAATTGTGGAAGGGAAGAGGAACAGAGGGTCCATTTGAGATGAAGGTGAGGCAACATACAGAGGCACTAGAACAATAAACAGTAGCAGTACTAGGCACAGGAGAAGAAAGAAGGTGGAACAATGTGTTGGGCTGAGATTAGCAATACAGAGTTGCAATAGTATATTTTCGACCATATGGAAGTAAATAAGTGGCAATGGGTACAAGGCAAAGCGAGAGGGGCGGGGAGAGAAGGAGTTCAGGAGTAGGAGGGAGTTAAAGCCTAGGTCAGCTCCTCCAGGATGCTGAAGAACCTGCCAGGAACAGAACTAGAGCAAACATTTAAGGGGAGGAAAATACGGAGGAGGGTAAGGAGGGAGGGAAGGAGAACCAGAATGCCATTGTTTAACCCCTCCAGGATGTGGAGAACCCTGCCAGGGGTTGAGCCAGGCAAAAATGAATAAGGGTGTGAAAGAAGAGGGTGGGAGTCAGGGAGTAACAGAGGATAGAAGGAAGGAAGATGGTAGGTGAAGGGAGAAGGCATGCTAGAACTAGCCCTCCAGGGAGCTGAGATCCCTGCAAGGGGAAGCACTTTGCAAGGATACAAAATCAGAGAAGATGGGGAGTGCAGGGGAAGCCAGGAAAATGGCAAGGGGCACATTAAGGATAGGGGTTGGATATGGACCTGGGAACAGCCACCTAGGAGGGAACTTTAAGGAGGGTTAAAGCAGGAGCAGCTGAGGAGAGGTGCTTGTGTAAGGCAGAGACAAAGAGGAGGAGGAGGAGGGTGGTGTGTTTTGGGGTTGGGAATTCGAGAGGTGTGGAATCGATAGGAGAAACCAGTCTGTCCAATCTGGGTGGAGCAGTGGGGGACCAGTAAGGTCCGAGAATCAGTGGATCGGAGGGGTGAGAGAGAGAGGTGCAGGGTTGGAGAGGAGTGTAAGAGGTAAGTGGGAGTTCCCCACGCAACATTGAAGTGAGCTTAGCAGAGTGGGCAGTGCCTGTTTTGCAAGCGGTGGGAAGGACAGGGAATGGTAGAGGTCACTGTGATGAGAGACGAGATGGGGCATCCAAGGCAAAGAGCAGAAGGAGTTGAAGAGAGTCCAGTCTGGTCAAGGAGGATTTGGGAGCAGCACCATAGACTACGTCACAGTAGTCGAAAATGGGAGAATATTTTTCTGGACCAAGTCACGCTGCACGATAGGAGGATACAACTATGGTTTCTGTATGGGCTCCAAGCTTGGGGCACAGTTTTTCAGGATAGGCGTCAATTTGGCCAGTGAAGTTGAAGTGCTGGTCCAACCAGACCCCAGGGTATCTGAATAAGGAGGTGTCCTTGAGGATTGTCCTGTCCAAGGTATGGAAGGAGGGTAGGGAAGAAGCCTAGAGAGTCTCTGCCTGGTGCCAAAGGTCATGCAGACAGTCTTCTTGGCATTGAGGAATAATTGATGTGAGGCAAACCAGAGCTCAACCTTGTGGAGTCACTGTAGGGTGGTAGTTACATCGGCAGCATAAGTGCCAGAGGTATGCAGGACAGTATTGTCAGCATACATCTGGATAGAGGAGGAGGAGGCAGGGGAGCAGACTGAGTGCAGATCGTTGAGTAAGATGGAGAAAAGAACAGGACCTAGCACAGAGCCCTGGGGACTCCTGTGGTGATAGGGAGGAGAGGAGATTGTGTCTTGGATCCTGACTGATTGCATTTGTCCTGTGAGATAGGCCCTGAACCAGTTATGGGCAGGAGGAGACAGGCCAGTAGCCTTGAAGGAGTCAAGGAGCAGGGCATGAGAGACCGTGTTGAATGCCTTGGCGAGGTTGACAGAGATGGCCGGGTGATGAGGCCTTATCCATCCGGTAAGGATGGAGTCAGTGAGCCTGAGGAGAGAGGTGGGTGGTGGTGGAGTAGTTCTTCCAAAACAAGATTGAAATGGGGTGAAAAAGGAGGAGTCAGAGAGAAAGGAGATAAATTGGGAGAGAACGAGGTGTTCTTTAAGTCTGGCCAGAGGCGGAAGGAGAGGAATTAGGCGATAGTTGCCAGGAGGAGGGTCACCACCTTTTGGGAGAGGAGGACAACTGCATGTTTCCATAACGAAGGGACAGATGAGGAGGAGAGGAGAGATTTAGAATTAAGGGGATAGGAAATAACTGCGGCTGATAGAAGTTTGGGGCGAAGTCATCAGGTGAGGAGCCCTTGGAGGGGTTAAGTGAGAGTAGGGCAGCAAGTGTTTCAACGGAGAGACTGCAGTGAAGGATAAGGAGAAGAGGATGCAGGGTGGAAGGGTGGGCATGGGGAAGTGGGAGCAAGAGGTGGGGTTGGTGGGGAGGGGCGTGAGGAGGGCGGGCGCATGAAGTGTAATATGAGTTAAACTCATTTGCCACTAGACTAGGGTTGGACACTAATGAATTATTTATTTTAAGCACTGGGGGCGGGTGGGATGGGGAGAAAAGGGCATGAACCACTTTCCAGAATTTGGAGGGAGTTGATATTGTTTAGGAAAGCAGATTTAAAATATTCAGGCATGGCTAGTCTGGTAGCTTTTGTGTGCAGCATTTGTTAGCATGCGGTACCTAGTGTAATCTGGTGGAAAGCCGTGACTTTATGCTTTCTCCAAGCTTTATCGTTCCTAATGCAGGCCAGCAAATCGGGGTAATCCAGGGAAGGTGGTTACAGCGTACTCTGGTGCATTTGAATGGAGCAGAAGAATTCTAGATTGCTAGGAAGATTTCTTTGAAGTATGCCAGGGCTTGGTCAATGGAAAGGCAGTAGTGAGCAGGGCCCAATCTGATGTGGCTAGAGCATGAAGAAGGGGTTGATGTAGGAGCTAAAAGAGCGGAGCTGAAGGATTTTGGAGGTGGTTTGGGTCTGTGAATGTTTCTAATTAAATAAATCGGGTGATGATCACTAAGGGCATCCGGAAGGATACCTGATTTGATGACATGGTGGGGTGGGAGGTGAGAGCCCAGTCTATCAGGGAGTGATTTAGGTTTTATGATTTAGGTGGGTGGGTTCAGGTATGAGTTGGGAGAGATTGAGAGCAGTAATATCATTGCATATTTTGGAAGTGGTGAGGGGCCAACCAGTTCAAGTTAACATTGCCCAGGATGTATAACTCACGGTATGAGAGAGGGAGGTTATATTGGTAATAAGCTCAAGTGTCTCAGAGGGCTTGATACTGGGACTAGAGTAAATTCTGGCTATGAAGACGGGATGGAGAAAGGCAGGGTAATGTTAATAACCAGGGCCTCATAGGTGAAGGGAGTGAGGAGGAGAGAATAGTTGTGTATTGAAGAGGCCTGAATATACATGGCCACGCTGCCTCCTCGGCCAGCCCTATCCTGCCTGATTAAAGAGTAGCCTGGGATGAGGATGGAATGGTCAGGAATTCTGTCATTGAGCTAGATTTCAGTTAGAATTAAAATATCTGGTGTGAGGGAGAGACCATTGGTTGTAAAGGTCAATTGTTGTGATGAGGCTACAGATGTTTAGGTGGAGAATTTTCAGGCCTTTAGGGAGGCTGGAGATAAATGGAATTTTCAACAAAGGAGGAGGAAGGACACTGTTAGAAGTAGGTGCAGTAGGACTGGGGTTGGGATGGATGTTGCCTGATGAGGCAAGAGGAGGGTGATAATAGAAGTAGAGTTTGGGGCATTTGCGATGGGTTGGTATTTTAAATAATTTGGGGGCAATGAGGGCCTGATGCAAGGTGATTAGGAGATGAAGGAAACCCAGGTGGCTAGGCACAGAGAATAGTGTGATGGAAATGAGACCAGAGTGCTTGAGGGAGCTGAGTAATGGCTAGGATAAAGGTAGAAGCTACAAGGGTAGAGGGAAAGGCATGGGAGAATTTTTGTTTGGTGGGGGCTTGGAAAACTGGGGAGTAAGAGGAACAACGGAGAATCGGGAGGAGGAGGATAAATGAGGAAGGGAAGACATAGTGGAGGAGGCAATGTTATTGAATTAAGACTAAGGAAGGAAGACTGGAAGTAAGATTAACAGAACTTAGAGCTTGGCAGAGGGTTAGAAGTGCTATAAGAAAGCAGTGACAGATTGATAGGAAAGGCAAAATAGGATTGCAGAGTCAACAGGCGATTGGATTGATGGACAGCAAGGAAGGTAAACTGGGAGTGGCCAAGGCGATTTAATAACAGGGTTGGGGACAGTGGGTGGGATGAAAATTCAGACTCAGCAGAGACAATAAATATGCACTATAGCTGTAGGACCGTTCAGGAGAACTGTAGCAGGTTTAAAATTAGGCACTCCAAGCCCAGGAGCAATGGCGTCCAGTGGGGAGCTAGGGAGTAACAGAACTGTCCAATCACAGCCGTGGCATATGAGCCGCTGAAGCCCTGAAGCTCTGAAGCAGTACCTGGGTTATAGTAGGCAGCACACGATTAGTGGGGTGGCCAGTGAGTCAGGCGAGGCCACTGGGTGGCAGAGCAAGGATTTGGTCCTGGGTTAAGTATGCAGCTTACGATTCATTCATTGATTCATTCCAAATTTTGATTATTAAAATGTATATACAAGGATGGTAACAAGTCATTTGAGTACCATGGTGCTCATTTTCAGTGACATCCAGCTATTCCATTAGTTACATCATATTAGATCTTATATTATAATACAGTGTAGAACTGGAAATTTACTTGTTAGTCTTATTTCTGCTACCATTATGTTTAACTGATTAGTATACTTTTATTTTCATGGGATGAGCCACTGTCCAGTTTCTTTGATTGTTATCAAGTGAAGCTACCATACATCATTTTACATTTTATTACTTCCCATCATTTTACATTTTCATTTGCATCCCCATGCCAAACAAAGTTAGGCTATGGAATGTAGTATAATGTATTTAATTACAGTTTATACAGTATTTGAAGTACTTAGTATTGTTGGTAGCACCCGTTCTGACCAGAACAACCCCAAGCAAGAAACAGATAGAAAAGCTCCTCTAGTCAGCAGCACTGGGCAGTCAGGCTGGACAGAGATCAGGGTAAGGACTGTACTGCTAATTACATTAACAAGTATGTGATCATCAGTACAGTACTTGCATAGACAGCAGTGGTAATCAGGTCAAGCAGAGATTGGAGGGCATGTAGACTAGTGTTCTTTTGCCAGAGATGGCAGTCAGGCTGGAGAGTGATCAAAGTCAAAGGGTAAAAGTATAAATTAAGAAATCTGCAACCACACTGATTAAGAAAAAGAAAAGAACTTGTATAGGATAGGAAACTGCTCCTTGAGTGGAGTAAAACTGGAATCCTCTAAACAGGAAAGGGATCTGGGAATAATTATAATGGATGACCTGAAAATGTCCAAGCAATGTGAGAAAGCGGCACTATGGGCAAATGGTATGTTGGGCTGTGTGGGGGGGATTGCCAGCAGAAAAGACAGGTCATCCTGCCACTCTGTAGATCATTGTTGAGGCCACACCTGGAATACAGCGTCCAGTTCTGGAGACTGCATCTTAGAAAAATATTAACTGACTGGAAACAGTGCAAAGGAGAGCTACAAAAATGATACAAGGACTGCACAACAAAACATATGATGAGTGTCTGTGTGACCTGAACATGTACTCCTGGAGCAACAGAGGAGAGGGGAGACATGATCGAGACCTTCAGGTTCCTAAAAGGAATAAACAAGGTGCAGGTTCAGGACCTGTTTCAGGCCAGGTATCACACAAGAACCAGGGACACAACATGAAACTGGAAGGGGCAGGTTCAGAGGCAACATGTATAAGTTCTTCACCAAGAGGGTGGTAGATGCATGGAACTGCCTTCTGCAGGGAGTGGTAGAGGCCAAAGTGGTGGGAACTTTCAAAAGCGCTTGGGATAGGTACAAGGAGCACCATAACACTGAACTACATTTAAGGAGGGGTGTAGGCTTCTGGACAAACTAGATTGGCTGAATGGTCCGCTTCTGTCGTCACTTTATATGTTTCTATGAGTGTAGGCAGTCATCAGTGGTAATCTGGTTGTACAAATACTGGGGTGGGATCATATGAAATGGCGTTCTGCTCCTCTACTCAGCAGTACATAGAGTACAAACATACAAACCAGTAACATAACATAATCAAAGTACCATTGGTATTGGATAATACCAAGGTTTGAATAACGAACAGTTATGTAAGAACTTACCGTAATAGTAGGTGTCTCAGTCATCAGGTCATACATAGGAACTTCACCATCAGTGAAGCAGGATCCACATGGAAGATTTTCAGCAGTACAACTAGGGCCACCCATACCAACGCCATCAAACCTATAAAGGCATGAGTGGCTCTGCTCCCTCCTCAGTTCTTTCCCCTGGAGACTAAGGGAGCAAAGCTTGTACAATGGGGACCAAGGAGAGAGAGAGAGAGAGAGAGAGAGAGAGAGAGAGAGAGAGAGGAGGTGCCCAGGCCTGAATAAAAGACTGGATACACTGAATAGCCAGATCTGAGAAAGAGCCCTAAAAGGGGGATGGAGGAGGGGTTGATCTGATGACTGAGATCCCTTAAGATCTACTATACGGCAAATTCCCATGCAACTGTTCTATCTTTGTCAGGGGTATCTCAGTCATCAGGTCACACATATGGAATGAGTCCCAAGTAGTTTCAGATGCACAGAAACAGTCTGGGAGGAAGGCCATCCCTAAACTTAGGACAGGGGCTCTGCAACACACCTGCCAAAACCTGCAGAGGCTTTAGAGGCAATGTCTAGACTGTAGTGCTTGGTGAAAGTATGGACGGTACTCCAGGTGGCAGCTGCATAAATGTCAGCAGCTGAGACCCTTCTGAAACAAGCCATAGAGGTATTCATGCCCTTGTGGAATGGGCTTTCACTGCCCTGGCAACTTTGCCATGCTTGTTGTAACAGAACACAATACAGTACAATGAGCCAACCATTTAGACAAACATTGTTTAGAAACCTGAACAGCCTCTCTCCCCTGAGGTGAATGAAGCAAAAAGCTGCTTAGTCTTTCTGCACTCCTTAGTTTGAAGCAGATAATACTTCTGTACGTCTAACATATGGAGCAGTGCTTCCCTGGTTGGCACTCTAGGAAAGTAAACAGGTAGGTGGATAGATTGGTTCAGGGTAAATTCAGACACCACCTTAGGAAGAAACTTAGGATTTGTGGTAAAGGCATCCAGTCTTTGTGAAAAATCAAATAAGGCTCGCACAAGAGAGCCTGAAGCTCTGAGATTCTTTGAGCAAAAGTAATAGCAACAAAAATAATGCTTTCAGGACAGAAAACATAGCTTGCAAGTCGAGCCTAGCTCAAAGGGAGACAGGGTCAACTTCCCAAACAAAATTCAAATCCCAAGCCGGGACAGGGGAACGGATTTATTTATTTATTAAGATCTTGAATTAACACCTATGAGCAGGAGCTCTTTTACATATGTTCCATGTCACAGGACAATGCACAATGCAATGGATGTATATTAAAATTATGTAGAACAAGAGTGCATAAAAAAAAAAAACAGTAACTATACTGGCATTGTACAATGTATGCCAGGCCATAACTTACAAATGTGAGAGAAGCAAAACAATGGTATGATCAGTAAATCAGCCAAGAGGCCTTGTCAAGTGGTAGACAGGAAGATAGGAGAGAAGATAAGGTGGGTGGGTGGAGGCCAGAACAAAGCAGCCAGGGACTTTGTTGGAAGGTTGCAGAGAGAGTTCCATGGGTGAGGTGTGGTGGGTAGGGTGGGGGTGGTGGGGTGTACTCGTAGGGTGGAAGGGAGTGAAGTGTGGTAGGTAGGTGGATGGGAGGAGAATAAGTAGGGCTGGAACTGGTAGGGGAGGAATGTTGGGTTTACTGAGGGAGTGGTAGGGAGGGGCTGAGTACTGGGACTAGATCAAGAAGTGCTAATGAAGTAGAGCAAAGAAGATAAGTGCAAGATGAGGGGTTGGTGAGGATTAAGGCGTAAAACTTTGAGAGGCACAGCTCAGTGGAAGCAGTCACAGTTGTTGTGTGAGATAAGGTACTGTCAGAGCTTATATTTGAAGGGGCCAAGTGTGGGGATTGAGGAGATGTTGCGGGAGGAGTTTAGCCAGGGGGAGCTTGATAGGCAAGGATCCTTGTCCCTGGGTAGTACGGCAGCGGGGTACCTGGAAGATTTGGTTCCTGAGCCCTAGTATGACAGGGTTTGCAGGAGTGGTTTAGGATGTTTTGAAGCCCTGGTGGTGCAAGTCTCAGGCTGACCTTCTTAGCAAGAAGACAAGTTTGGATTTGAGGTTTGAGATGCATTATGCCCCTAAGGAAGTACGTAACCCTCCCACCCCTGTCCTTTTACCAAAACAACGACAGGTGGCATGCTGTTGGAATTTGGCAGCAATACCTGGTGGGAGTGTATATCTGGGTTCAGGGAAGGATGAGGCTACTTGGCACAAGAGGCCTAGGTTTGACTACTCTGCACAGGGGCACCCAAGTAAATCCAACTACAGGAAGCAATAACTGTAATGTCCAGAACCAGAATTGGGATTTTTCAGTGTGGCTTTATTTATTAACTCACTGAACATAAAGCTCTGTATGGTCCCCACAGGCTACGTAACTGTAATGCAGATTAGAGGTTAAACACAGCGGTCCATTTGAGGAATGAACACTTCAACAGTTGTCTGGCTTTGGACCCACCAGGCACTCAGCCCAGGACCGCATGACGCATTGGATACACAGCCCGACTGGCCCGGCTCCCCTGCCGCCACTCTACTGACGGTCCACTTGGCGAATGAACCCAAACTCTACTTGGAAAGACATCCCATCAAACAAGGAGGTTCCCAAACTGTGGCTCCCCACACCACTTGAAGTCTACGACTCCTAGAGAGATTTTCAAGTTGCGACCCACGCCTGGGTACCCACCCCATCACTGGCCAAGCCGCATGAGGCAAGTAGCAAAACACAGAAGAAATCTGTGAGAGGTGGACCTGGTTACTAAAGATGGGGATCTATCCACCTCCAGCTCCCACAGCCCATACCCGGCCATTTCTCTGGACACACAGAACTTTAGGACTGTAACATGTAGATTGCATGGTGGATGAACTGACGCACCCCTCTACTGCAAACTCTAAATCCATTTAAACTTTAAACTGACTGCTCCGTTTGTTCGTCCTGGTGTATATAGTCCTCCCAAACAGCAGTCCCCAATAAAACCATTTGAAACTTGAAACTGAATTGACTGCTCCATTTGTTCATCCTAGTGTATATAGTCCTCCCAAACAGCAGTCCCAATAACATTTCCTGACTGGAAAACAGTTGTTTGCCCCTTAAACTGGAGCGGCTTTCCATATGGCTGCCAAGCATCACCTGGATCCTTTCACTTGCCCAGTGAGCCAGATCCTAGATAACCTGGTGTCTCTGTCGGACTTAGCACGGAGACATCAGTTGAGCCACGTGTGGCAAACCCACAGGACTCAAGGAAAGGCAGAAATAGCCGAAAGGTGCATCTTCAGAGGGGAGTACTAGAGGCCTAAGTCTGACAAAACTGGGTGATGGATATGGCCTCTGGAGCCAGGCATGCAGATGAAAGGACTTGAGTTAGGGATATACTAGGGTTCTCTGAGCTCATGGCCAACTGATCCCTGCATAGGGACTGGAGGTTCCTCCGCCTAACTGTTGCAGGAATGGAAACCAAATCTGCCGTGGCCAGAATGGAGCTACCAGAATCATGCTGGCCCCTCCATCTGTAGCTGAATTAGCACCTTCTGAATCAGAGGTAATAGAGGGAAGGCATAAAGGATCTTCCTGCTCCAGGAGAGGGACAAAGCATCTCACCAAAACACTCCAGGCCCTGGATCTAGCGAGCAGAAACTGGGCAGTTTTAGCGTTGAGTGGGGACGAAAGGTCCAACTCTGAATGACCCCATCTGGTGAACAGATCTTCTGTGACAGATGAGAGAAGTCCAACTGAGGCTGTCAGCCAGGGTGTTTAGCCTGCCTGGGACATGGACTGCTGAGAGAACCAGACTGCGGTCTAGCACCTAGTACCAAACTCTTGTGGCCTCCCTGCATAGGGGATACTACTGTGCCCCCCCACACTTGTTGATATAGTAGACAACACTGAGGTTGTCATACTGGATCAACAGCTGACCTGGGAGGAGATGGTTCTGAAAGGCCTGCATGGCATAAAGGACCACCTGCATTTCAGGACATTCATATGCAGGAGGTTTAGATTGGGGACCAGGAGCCCTGAGTCTGAAGGGGACTCAAATGTGCTCCCCAGCCCAAACCGGAGGTATCCATGGTGAGGATCTGCTGGGGGAGATCTGGAATGGCACCCTGCAACCGGGTTCAGCAGATCCAGCTACTATTGGAGCAACCTGCTGACTGGGGAAGAGACCAGCACCAACTGTTCTAACTTGTCCGTGTGTTGGTTCCATTGCACCCTGAGTTTCCACTGGAGGACCCACAAGTGAGGCCGAACCAGTGGGACCATTGGAATGGCCACAGCCATCAACCCCAACAACCTCAGGTATACCCTTGCTATAACATAACAGCTCTGGGCAACCTTCTGAGCCTGAGCAATAAGGCACTCTGCTCTGTTCCTGAGGCGGAAGGCCTTTACATGCACTGAGTCCAGAACTGCCCTATATATTGCAGTCTTTAGGACAGGGTTAGGACCAGCACAGGCAAGTTGGACCGTGATGCCCAGAGAAAGAAACAGCTGAAGAGTTTGCTCCAGAGTCCGGAGAAGCTGTTCTGTGGATGGGGCTTTTAGAGCCAGTCGTCCAGATAGGGAAAAACATACAGGCCCTCCCTTCTGAGAGCTGCAGCTACTGCTGCTAAGCACTTCATAAAGACCAGTGACACAGAGGATAAGTCAAAGGAAATACCTTGAATTGGTAGTGTTCACCCTGAAAGAGGAACCGGAGAAATCTCCTGTGTGGTGGGAACAGAGATATGCAGGAAGGCATCCTGCATGTTCAGGGGTACAGCCAGTCGCCCTGCTTGATGAGAGGAATCAGAACTGGCAGGGATACCATGTGGAATGTTTTGTATTGGACATACAGATTGAGGTCTTTGAGATCTAATATGGGCCTCAGATCTCTGGTCTTCTTGGGGACCAGGAAGAACCTGAATAAAATCCCCTTTTCTTTGGTGCCTGGGCACTGGCTCAATGGCCTATTGTGCAAAAGGAACTGTACCTCCTCCTCCTGGAGAACAGACAGATGGGCCAGGGGTAGGTAGAGTGTACTGGAGTTGTTTTTGGAGTCATCTTGATAAGCTCAAGGCGTAACCCCTCTGTGATTTGAAGAATCCAGGCATCCAAAGTAATGGTTCTCCATTGATTGAGATAGAGGGAGAACTGACCTCTGACCACCACTTCTTGGTCGGGGACCAGAAGAGGGGTCTAGCAGGAGTCAGATGGAGGTGGATCCAGCCACTGGGGCTGATTCATCACCCTTAGGGTGTTTTGCTGTGGCATTGGAGGCAGAGGGAGAGGGCAAGGCAAAGGCTCTTCTATTGCCCTGGAGCCAGGAGGCAGCTCCGGAATTGTGGGACACCTTGTGAAAAGGAGAGCGCTGTCTGCTCCTAGGCTGGGTATGATAGAACAAGAGGACAGACTTAATAGCCATACCAGATGCCTGTAGCTCATTTATGATGTCGTGCATATCTGGACCAAACAGCTTAAAGCCATTAAAGGGGCATTAAGCACCTTTTGCTGGACATCCCTGGAAACCCAAGACCATCAGTCAGGAGTGCCCACGAAGGAATTGCCATGCCAGCAGCTCTGGCACCTGTAAATGTCATAGAGGGCCTGTAGGAGGTGCTTGCTAATATCCTCAGCACTCTGCAAGCAGTTAAGAACCTCCTGCTTCTGGGGCAGAAAGGAAGGGCCAGGGCCGCAGCCCTGCCCTTCTTCCTGATGGTATTTTGGTACTTTACCATGTGGGAGAGGTAACTGGCAATCCTCAGCAGTAGAGTGGAGAATGCATAGACCCTCTTGCCCCAGAGATCAATCCTATGGAATTCTCTGTCAGGGGAGGGAACTAAGGTGCTTGAGTACCTTCGACTATCATGAGCTGCCTTAATGACCACAGAATCGGTTTCAGGCTGGGCAGCATAATGTGGCAGACCCTGGGGGCATGATACAACTTATCAGCCCTACAGGGCATGGCTGGCACCATGTCAGGCCTATGCCAGACCTCAGTAGTGGCATTCCTCTGAGCAGGTAGGATAGGAAGCATGACCTTGGGGAGACTCTGGGATCTCCAGGAAGTCCACAAGATCTCTTCTGGTGGCATCCTCCTCCTCCTCCTCCTCAGTATGGAAGTCCATGGCTGAGGATAGCTGCTTCATGACATTGGCGAAGGTAGGGTCCTCTGGAGAAGACCTAGGAGTATATTTGACAGAATCCTCACTCACCGAGGAAGCAGTGGACCTGTCTGAGAATGGAGGCTCTTCCTCTTCCTCCTCTTCCATAGGTAAGATAAGGTCAGGATGGTACTCCTCCTTGACGTGGACCTGCTCCAGCTCAAGGTCTGATGAGTGAGGGACTGTCGACGCCTCTGTGGGGAGCAGCCCATGGGGGCCGAAGTGGTGCCAACGACAGAGTCGCCGATGGCACAGGTAATGCAGGCCTACATGCGCCCAACTGATGGACCAAGACTGCATTGAACTTGGTCAAAATGTCTTTAAGGTCAATGAGGTGGAATGCATCAATGGCGGAGGGGTCGACGGTGCAGGGTGTGATGACCCATCCAATGGGCCCTGAGGCCGAGGTGCCCGAGCCCAAACATCTGGAGAAGCAGCAGGCCTCGGACGGAGGGCCGCCAATGGCAAGCCTATCATCAACGGAGTAGGGGCTGACGACTTGGAGCTTGAGGACCCAGCCACCCTGAGCAGTGGGCAGCAGCACTGTCAGTATGGGTCTGGTAGCAACAGAGACCTGGACAGCAGCAGGTCTTTGTGCAGCCAGTGGACTACCCTGGACAAAGAAGAGGAGGCCATCAGGGAATGGAAACGCTGCCGGGGCAAGCGATCCGGATCACGGTCCTTCTTATGACTTTCCCAATGGACTTGTCTCGGGCTTAGCGGCCTGGGAGCTTGACAAACTGACCGGCGACTGGGAAGGAGGGACCCCAGAGGACCCCTGCCCAGAACTGGCTACCTGTTGCTCCATCAGGAAATTTTTGAGAGCCTTTTGCATCGCTTAAGGGTGGTTTGATTAAATTTTTGGCGGAGCTCACAGTCCAAGATATCATGGTCAGGCCCAAGACATCAGGCACAGAGTGAATGTTCATCCATAGAGGCAATCTTCTTTCTGCAGCAGCAGCGGCGGGAGGAAAGTTGAAGGATTAACTCTCAACATACACAAAATAAAGGAATCTCTTCAGAAAAAGATATTTTAAAAAGGCTAAGTATGAAAAAGCCAGAGGCCAAAAGGCAAAACTGTGTCAGCGCTTCCAAGGAGACCCATGCAAACAGAGTCGATGGCAGGAAAAACTAGGCAGGAGCGGGCTCGTGTCCGCCTTTATAGGGTTGGTGATGTTGGTAGATGACGATGGCATGAGCGCCCCAGTTCTACTGCTGAAAATCTTCCATGGGTCCTGCTTCACCAACGGTGAAGTTCCATATGTGTGACCTGATGACTGGATACCCGACGAAGATCAGTACATCCAAAACACAAACGCCAAAAGTACACACACACATCCTTAAAAACATGTACATTACGGCTAGTGGCAGTGCTTTGCAACCGAGAGGTTTTATTGATTTTGCAGCATACAATGGTGTCTTCTGCTCCTGGAGGGCTTTCTTGATATTGCCACCATCAGTGGCTGCTCCAGCCACACCAGAGGGCATATATCAGTGTTGCCTCCAACTGCAATGGCCCACTGTCTTAACAGTTACTCAAACTGCTTCTCCTCCCTCCCCAAAAACAAACTGATCGTTTAGTCCCAGCTGTCATTGCATTGTGCTGGTAGGTAAAATACCATCCCTAGAAGGTTACACTGGCAGCAGGCGTGATGGTGAAATGGAGTATAAGCAGCATGGTAAGCAGTGGAGAGGGGATGAAAACATTAATGTCAGGGACTTCTGGGTGTTTGTTGGACATGTGTGTTGGTGCCATGCTGTTCCAACCTGTACTCTAGTCCACTGACTGCATAACTACATGGACTATGCACTGGATGCACAGGTGACTCACTTTCTCACAAAGGTAACATTAATCTCGACAAAATTAACATCAAAGCACCAAAGATACGGAGAGGTGCCAAAAGGAGTGATTTGTGTTATGTAAATGTAACCCCTCGTCCCCGTCTGGGGCATATATTTCGCAGATCTTCCGCGGGCATATAGGAGGGGACCACCTCAGCTTAAGTCACCGAGACAAATGCACTCCCATACAAGGCAGGAAAAGATGTGGCCTACCTTACTGGTGTCTTCAATCACCTGTGTACTCTCAAATTCATCCATCGAATCTGGATTCTCCCTGAATGCTGGCACACTGGACTAGGAACTCCACACTGCATGTCAACCAAATCTCTTAAGCCCCATTAGCCCTCAGTCCTGCCAAGGTGGTGTGGAAATTTCATCTGAATCAAACTTATGAGAAATTAATTTAGCTGCAAAAAAGGGGAAAAAGGTTTCTATTTCACTAGCTCTCCCTTCAGTTTAAATAAAGCACATCACTGCTGTTCTTCTCCCAACTAGCGTCTTTAGCTCCTGCATAACAAATGATTTCAGCAGTGCAGAGGTCACATACGCCATTCAAATGAATAAAGCAGCTCCATGGGACTAATTGCAACTTTTACAGACATACTGGCTGGACATTTAGAGCAGCAGACACAATGGTTTTAAGGCAGTAAAACAAGGAAGGATTCTTCTCTCTCTCTCTCTCAGATGCTGTACCCAAGGACCTCCGACTCAGATCCCTCAATTTCTTGGCTCTCTGGATCTGGTAAGCCAAATCCTTTTCCTTTCATCACGGCCGTGTTACCCTCTCACTGTGGCACTAGTCATCCCGCAACTCTGGTGCTGGGAAAACGGGCTGTTTCCTCACCTAAACCCCTGGGGCCAGCCCATGCCACACGGGTGCCAGGATTTTTCCCTACAGCCCATGCCCCGTGAACCCACTTGAGCTTGGCTCTGTATTGGTTCTACCCTTTCAGCACCTGCCCCTCATTTTGCTCAGCCTCTCTTATTCATGGCTCCACTGGTGCAGTAGCCCTAAAACCCAGCCCTGCTCCAGTACTCTAGCCTCTGCTTCTGGCTGTCCTGCCACTGTAGAACCCCTGGGCACTGCCACCACCCAGGCACCTCTGAACAGCCTGCCTTCACAAACTACTGGTCCAAATCTGCTCTGCTTCCAGCTGACACGTTCTTCTTTGGGAAATCACTGCCAGGCCCACATCCCCTCAGCACCTCCTGGGCCTCATGAGCTCCAGCTAAGGCCACCCTCCAAGGCCTGTCTTTATGACTTGTGACCCTCCCAGCCTTTATGCTGGACCTCGGACCTGCTCTTCCAAGCAGGCCCCATATTTGGGTGAAAGACCCCAGCTCCTCTGCCTCTAGGCTGCCCCTGCCACAGTGAGTATGAGGGAGAGCCACTGTCACCAGCTTCTCTGTTGTGGGACCCTGCCACTGCCCCCACAGCCCTGGCAGACCAGGAATACACACTAAAAGAGGGTCTCTAAGGGCTCCTACCTTTCCTGGCCCCCATGACCACCTATTTTCCCTGCCCCAATGACACAGGACCTGGCTAACCATCCTTCCCTGTGGAGCTCCATTCCCCAGCTCCTCGCCACCACGCCGCTTTGAAACCCCTGTCTACACTTGGGGCGCCACCCGGACTGCTGAGCTCCCTAACTTGCCCACCAAACTCTGCTCCTCTAGCCATCCTCCTCCAGCCTAATCCCCGGCTGGAAAGGCCCTGAAACTTCCTGTCTGCTCCTTTATATACACTCCTTAAACCTACTGTCTGTTGCCACCTTGAGGCGTCCAGCAGCCAGTATCCCCAAGAGCACTAACAAATTTCCTAGTTCTGGGGAGGGGAGAGGATGCTTAAAATGTGAGCATTAGCCCCTCCTTTAAGGGGGCTTACATAAATAAGATATATCTGACTTGCTTTATAAGTAACTGGGGCACAGGAGACATCTCTAGGCCACTCAAGAGTGTCTCCTCATGACTCTTAGGGTTCAAGAACCAAAACACAAAGCTGAGTAGTTCTATAACCTTAAAGGTTACAGTGGGATGCTCTTAATTAGCCAAGCAACATCCCTGAAGCCCCATTTCTTTTTAACTCCAGTTTGATTCCAATTGAAAATACAATCACTTTGGAGAAAACAGCAAAAAGGAACGCAGTTAGATAAAGGATGCACCTGAAGAGCAGGATTGTGTTTACTGATCACCTCAGTGACAGGGTTTCATTTTTTTTTTTTTGTAATTAGTGTATAATAACTGGGAGCATTTCCCATAGAAACCCAGTTATAATTTGCTGTTATAATGGTGAACATGCTTGGGTTTCCCTTGCTTCACACATGCCCACACTGTTTCCCTGGCTCACACACTATGTTTCTGCCTGACCACACTAATGAACTAGTGCTACTGGAATCACCGCCATACTGTTTTCTATGATTTCTGGGCATTGTTTTCAAGGCAAGAAAACACAGCCCAGCTATTATATAAAACAAAACATGGGGAAGTGTGTAAAACTTGAATTTTACACACACCTTGGTGTGGATGCCTTTATAAACCCCTTTGGTTCTGCTGTTGGAGTTTATGTAGCTTCCCTCCTCAGGTCTTTGTAAAATTCTCATCATATACACCTCCCATATATTATTCTATATTTATTGAAGAATTTTTCCACTAACAGTAAACAAGTAGAGATAAGACAGTACAAAAGTGTGTCCGACATTAATATATTGTTTCCATTCTGGGAGAGGGTGGTGTGATGGAAGCTAGCCCGCAGAGACATCCTCCATTTGGGACAGGAGGGCTAGATGATACAACATCAGCTTAGACATTCTCCTGGGTTTCATTTTGTGTCAAGGTTTTAGTCATTTTATTTTTGAGTGCACTGTATTTTGTTTTTGAAACACACTTACAAAATGTTGAGTTTCCAGTCACGCCAGCTGAACATGTAACCTCATGAAAAGCACGCACTAGAGGACAAGGCCTCTATTCAGACAAGGCCATTTGCACTAAGCAGAACATAGTCACATTCCAAATAGCATGTGTACCACAGAGGAATATTCAGAAGGTAATGTGTTCTGTCTGCAGCATTCTAGCTGTATGAATATCAGGCTGTGTGCACTGCAGAAAGTGCATATGCCCAGTGCAACCTTAGCAGTTAACACACAGGCAAAGGGGATAGTGCAGTTCAGATGAGTGAGTGCTTTCCTCCTGGGTGCCATATACAGAGGCCTGTATGCTGATGATCACGTTATATAACATGCTAAGGGCCACTTGCATGTCATTATATAGCTATTAAGCGGCGCTGCCACAATGCCTCCTTGCGTATGTATGCATGGAGGCATTAGCAGAGCTGCCATTGCCTCACCCTCATCCACTCCCCCATACACTAATGTATTAATCACTGAAATTTAA
Organism: Neoceratodus forsteri; assembly: GCA_016271365.2. Taxonomy (NCBI): domain Eukaryota; kingdom Metazoa; phylum Chordata; order Ceratodontiformes; family Ceratodontidae; genus Neoceratodus; species Neoceratodus forsteri. The sequence continues at coordinate 942,732,930 of CM057450.1, forward strand.
TGATACCCCACCTACTCTGATCTCCATTGTGATTAAGGCCATTAGGGTCTGTCTAGTCTGCTTGTAGTGCAGGGTCCTCTGCATTAGCTGCTGACCCCCATCCCTCGACCCTCCCTTGAGCCTTATTTTCCCTTAATTCCAGCCTCTTGAAGCTGCCTCCTTTTCAAAGAAACAACCTCTTTTGGAAGCACATTCCAACTCTGTGAAGAAGTGCCTTCTAGTCTTTCTTCTAAACCCCCTCTAGCTTGAGACTGTCACCTCGTGTTTTGGTTCCCACTGAGCTGGAAGAGACCCTCCTTATCCGCCCTCTGTTTATTCCTTTTAGATACTTGAAGGTCTCAGTTATGTCCCCCCTCTCCTCTCCTCCAGGGGTACGTGCAAGGGCATCATTTAGGTTGCCAGGGCTCACATTTGTGACCCCTATGAATTCTTTGCGACTTCTGCGTTCTGTTTGTGACCCTACAGCTGCCTGGCTCTGTTGTTGTGTGGCTGCCAGTTTTATTCCTGTTTTTAATTTACAGTTTCTCACCTGCTGCTCCCCTTTCCTCCGTCCCCCAGCATTCAGTCCTCCTCTCCATCCCAACCAATCGCATGACAACTTTTTCTTTTGCTGTCACATCATCGGCTCGTGGCATTGCCGCCAAGGTGCCAGGCTCAAACTGTTTTGAAGTGTGCAGCATCGGTGGTCTGTTAGTGTCAGCGCAGGTGTGAGTTGGTCACTTGAGAGTCAGGAGCCGGAGGCCCGGATCAGGAGGCCAGCCACTCCATTCTTATGAGGGTTTCATATCAATATACTGTATAGTCATTTAATATAAAAAGCAAACGTCCAACCTTTTTTGTTCGCCCTACTGTTCAAGAAAAGAACAGCACCAGCATCTGAAGCAGAAAACGTGTTCAGCAATTGTGCCTTCAGTCTGGAAAAATGGTAATTGTTTTTCTCGCTAAATTAATATCATGGTTGTTATTGTTCATGTACTAAGAGTTGAACATGTTCAGTGTATCAGTAGGCATGACAGTGAAACATACATGTTAGTTGCACCACTTCCTTCAGTTCAGGTGTGGTTACTTTCACATTCACATGGATTAAGTGGGAGTCGCCAAAGAGAAGAAGAATCAGCATTTATATAGTGCTTTCATACACGGTGTATCCCAAAGCACTTTGCAAGCAATGCTAGACTGGTAGTGAAGTGACTGAATGTATAGTGGCCATATCGCACATCAGCACCCACACATAGCCTGGACAATTGCATGAACCGGTTTATGGAAAGGGAATGTTGGCCAGGACTCCGGAATGTTCCTACTCTTTGCGTAAGAGTGCCCTGGGTTCTTTTTACTTCCACCTGACACCCACCAGGACAGCACCAGGATGGGTAGAAGGGACCTCTGTTCAATGTCTCATCTGAAGGACGGCACACCTCAGCAGTACAGCACCCCCAATACTGCACTCGATGCCAGCGCTTCAGGTGCAAGTCCCATCCCAGTGTGGGATGAGAACCCACAACCTTCTGGTCCAGAGGCTGATGTGCTACCAAGTGAGCCATGCTGACACAAAGAGGATCATCTTCAATCCAGTGAACTTCTTTTTATCATATTCATCATTAGGACAAAATTGGTCATACTCTTTTGGCAGAACCGTTACCAGAAAACTTTAAAATGACGGGTCGGACTCACAACAGTCAGATTAGAGGAAAATGATCAGCTAAGGAAAGAAGTCTTGTGTGTTTACCAGAGGGCACTTTGCAGGAACAAATGATTAGGTAGAGGAGAACCCACAACAGGGAAACTAAACAACTGAAGTAATTGTAGGCATTCTCTTGAGAAAAATGAACAACATTAATGTGTGTGTTTTTGCAAATATCTGTATTTTATAATCATATAGGGTTTGGGATGCTAAAGTTTCATCTGTGGTGGTATGTCTTGCATACTGTTCCTATCGCTCAGACGCCTATGGCATCATCCAAGACTTTGTGCTAAATTAGTAACACAGTCACTGGCCTGGTGGTGCTGAGGGTTGAGGCGCTGGATGCCATACCTCACAGCACGCCAGTGACTCGAGGTTGGGAGCAATCTCAGGCCGCCAGGGTCGATGGGGAGGGAGAGGATCGAGCGTCCGATGGCTGCTCTCTCTCCCATGGAGGGAGGGTTGCTATCCCGCCCTTGGCTGGCCCTGGTGGAGGTCGGATGACAGCATTGGAGTCTGGGAGATACAGGAGTGTGGAGATTCTGGGCATGCCTCCACATGCGATATTCACGCCACCAGGGAAGGTGGCTGTACTGGAAAAAGCAAAATGGAAATGGCAGGCTCCATGATAGCCTGGCGCTCCCGTTGCCAACTCGCTGCTCCTGGATTGTGCTTTGGGGGCTCCTTCCTCTGGCCCCACCACAGGGGAATCTGTGGGAGTACTTGACAAATGGGGCTGGATCGGGGTGGCTGGGTTCAGAAAGACGGCCTCTGAGGGGGTTCCATATCCGCCTGCCAGTTCCATGAGGTGGAAAAACAGTTGATGGAAGGAAAAAATTAATAACATAGTCACTTTGCAGCAGTCCGGTACTGGGAAAAGAACAAGTGTCTTGTTTCTGAGTTGACCCTGTTAAAGACTCAATCTCACTGTAAAGTCACTGGCCATACTATATTTTCCTAAATTGTCCTTATTTTTATTAGTTTTAACTTTGTGGTGATCATCTGGTTCTAAAGAATGAAAGATTTAAAATGCCATTGGTGTGTACTCAGAGGGCTCACATTTTATGTATAAATGTCTCCTAGGTGGGAAACTCTTTTCCTACCCAGGGCTCTTGGTCTGAATTTGAAAGAATTTGTATTTGTCACCTGTGTAGGAAATGGTACAAAGGAGAGTGATATGATTATACATTGCAAATAAGCACTAAATGGTTCTACTAGAAATCTACACTTTGAAGGTTGGGGAGTGGAAGAGGAACCCTATTACCCCTCCTCTAGCAGTCAGTTGTGCTAACCAAGATTAAGAGCTGCGGTGTCTGACTCCCACAGGAAATGGCAGCTGGTGTCACAGGGATACAGAATTGCATGGCAAAACAAAAGATGAGTTAAAAATAAAAAAGTGTGGCAGTAGTGATTGTTTGGGTAGAGGTGGGGTATGATGTCTGTCCTGCATTATCCCTTATGCAGAATGTACCCAGTAATGGAAGTGGATATGCTGATAATGATTTCTAATGCTTATGATACAGATGCTGAAGTACTGTTGGGTAAACTATCTGATCACATGCTAATTTTTTCTTGTGACTACTCTGATATACAGTAAGTACAGGTGTATTACTCATAATGATAAGAAAAGTCAAATGATGCACCGGTAGTTGGCTGTTCTGCTGTGAATGACTGGGTGCTATGCATGTCTTAATTCAGTGCCTGGTGAAGCATGCAATGGGAGACTTAGTTCCCTTAACGTGGATTGTGATGGTTTGAAAGTAAAGGAACAAGTCATTCCCCTCTTACCACCTGAAGAACAACTGGTGATTTTAGCTATACTGTGCATGCTTTGGTCTTCTGAACCCTTCTCATGCAGAACAGATGGACGGGATATTCAAAGCAGTTCGCATGGTGCAGCCGAGTTGCACGGTGCAAGTGCAGACTTGTGACAAGGAGCAATATTCAGCATTAGCCATTGTACAGTGTAAATCCCATTGCGCCAATGTGCAACTATGATGAATGTAGGCAAGAGCAGGGGGTCTGCCCATGAATATTTAGGCGCAGTGTGATATTCAACTGTGGAACCGTGGCTCAATCACAGAGCAAAACCTGGATGCCGAGCAGACTTGAGCCTACAAATACAGGGTGCAAGCACACAGACAGCACTTGCGCCAGGCAAGAGGGGAGGAGAGAGAGAGAGACAGAGAGTGGCAAGAGATGTGGGACAGACAGACAGAGCAAGGGAGACAGAGCCAGTGAGAGACAGACTGTCACAGGCAGCCACAGGGGAGAGGGACAGAGGTGGCAGTGGAGAGTGAGCTAGGGGTTGGAGAGCGAGAGGACAGCAGGCACGGTGCCACTCTGGTGCATCAGGGTGGCACAAACCCACAGCAGCCATTGCCCGGGAGACAGGACATCAGGGCCATGTATAGTGTGCCCTTCCTAATGGAGGCTGTAATGAGGGGCATGGGGGGCAGGAGGAACAGCGACGTGGCCGAGGAGGGCCCATCGGTGGTACGCTCGGAACAGGTGGTACTGTGCCCGCACCACCTTCGAGAACTACACAGGCACTGAGATTATGGGACGGTACCACCTGAACAGAGCCATTCTGAGGCAGCTCTGTGAGCTGTGCAGTGAGGAGATGCAGGCACCCACAAGACAGAGCCACGCAATGTCTGTGGAGACAAAAGTGACAGCTGTCATGTGTCTGCTTACCATGGGCACCTTCCAGAGACCAACAGGGGACACCACAGGTGTAACCCAGTTGGCCATGTCATACCTCTTCACACAGTTCCTCAACGTCTGCTGCCACATGCTTCGGAATACATCCTTTTCCCCAGCACACAGGCGGGACACAGCAACCATGCAGGACTTCCACAGGGTAGCATGTATGCCTGGCATGCTTGAGGCCATTGACTGCACCCACGTGGCATCCGGCACACCACCAGGCCATGAGGGTGTGGCCTATACAATAGGGAACGGGTTCCCTAGTGTGAACTGCCAGGTGGTGTGCGATACCAAGGGTGCATCACCAGTGTCTGTGCCACACACCCTGGGAGTGCACATGATGCATTCATCTGGCACAGCTCTGCGGCTGTGCTACAGGTTCGAGCATGGGAACATCCCACTGGCCACATAGTGGGTGAGTATGGGACGGGCAAGGGTGTCAGGCAGAGCAGGCCATGGGATGGGGAGGGCAGGGTGGGTGTGCTGGTGAGGTGCTAGGGACAGGCAAGGGCACAGCAAAGGATGACATAGGGCTAACCATGTCATTATCCACACAGGAGACCGCACCTATCCACTGAGGCCCTGGCTGCTCACCCCTACTCAGGCGCCCGTCGTCCCCAGCAGAGGAACACTACACTGAGGCACACGCCAGCATGTGAAACATCACTGGCGCGTATTTGGGATGCTGAAGGCTCGGTTCCATTGCCTGAACACGGTGCCCTACAGTACAGCCCCTCGAAAGCCTATGTCCTGTTCCTGGCCTGCTGCATACTGTGCAACATGGCCATTGACCTCATGGATAGCTGTTGAGGCTGATGAGGCGACAGTAGTGGGGATGATGAAGGCAATGGGCCAGAGGGTGGTGGACAGCTCCCCTCGGGCGGAGGGATCCCAGCTGCGTCGAGACACCATCGATAGGAGCACTATGGTGCACACAAGTAGGTGGCACCTAACCCCGCAAAGGCCATGCACACAGCTACAGCACACAGGCAGGGGCGTGCATGGCAATGGGCATGCACACAGATGCGTGGGGTAGGGGCAGCAGTGGCATACATCCACACACAACTGCACACAGCAATGCACCCATGCACCCAGGCGCTGGCAAGAGGCAGGGATCAGATGCATTGCATCGGTGCACAGTGCAACTGGTGCAGAACTGCCCTCATCATGCCCACACCACATGGGCCAGCGGCCAGGCAGCACACACAGGCAGCGTGGTGGCGCAACACACAGGCGCCACACCAGTGGTATGCACACACACACACACACACACACACACACACACACACACACACACACACGCCCATGTGTGCACAGGGCAGCGACTGCAGACTGTGGTCAGGCGGCACACACTTCAGGGCTGCCAAGTGGAACCATGGCCACCGCATGATCGGCAGGGACAGGCTGCTCAGCCACAGGGGTGTTTCCATCAGCACCCCAGGGGCTGTACAATAGGACTACGACTGGGTCCGCATAGGGGTGTGTAGGCGCCCAAACAGGCCTGCTCCAGGCATGCCTGAGATGCTGACAGCAGAGCCTGGCATTGACAGGGAGTGTGTCGCTCATCGCGGGATCATGGGGTGAACAGTGCACTGCATGGGGTCCGTGGTGGCGGCCATGCCCTGTGGCAGCCAGCAGTGCAAGGCCATTTGTGATCGCAGTGGCTGTGCGATCTTGGGATGCAGTTATGTCCTCCCAGCTGCCAGGAGCTGCGCGGTGCCCCTCTCATGCTGCTCGTCCGCCTGGTGCACCTCGCGCGCAGTGCATGCACCCCAGCGGCAAGCAGTACCTGTTGCTCCATGGAGGCCCGCAGCAAACTGGTGTGCTCTGCCAATGGGTTGGTGCCCTGGGAAACTACGCGGTCGCCAACTCTCCTGCAGTGACTAACCACGCTGCACAGTGGGGTCCTCATGGGTAAGTTCCTATCAGGCACCCGGCAGTGGACCCTGCATCCGCTGCCCTGTGGCTCCTGCTGCTGTTGCCCATCCGCCACTGAATGCTGCCCAGCGCCTGCACGCCGCACCACCACCACCACCACATGGCACAACTGTGGCAGTGCATGCAGCAGCACCGCAGTGGCGGCAGGCAGCTGTCCCAACACTGTCAGGCTGCTGGGCGTGCTGCCTGTGTTGGTGTCTGGTATGGCGTCTCCCCACACCACCACCCATGCTGTCCAAATTATGGTCAGGTCATCATCGGTGTCGGACCCTGCCCTGATTTGTGTCTCCACACACAGGACACTGAGACTGGCATCCTGTAGAAACACATCCAGGGCCTCAACCGACCCCATGCCCAGGACATCTGGCTGGACAGTGGTGGTGTGCTGCAGCTGATCAGGCCCTGGATGCCCGTGGAGGTGGATGGTTGGTCCTCCGAGGCTGGGCCTGCCTCCACGGCTGCTGCTGGCGCCCCATCCTCCGCATACAGGCGTGCTGGTACTGAAAGAAAAACAGGTGTATCAGTGATGCAAGTCCCTCCCCCAACACAGCCACTGCATGCTGTGCATGCCGACATATGTACCATGCAGTGATGGGCTGCCACCCATCTGGAATCCTCCACCTGGCACACCCTCCATGGTGTTGCAGCTCATGGTGGCTGCCACCAACTCCTCCTGTGCCGTGAGCTGTGGCGCATCAGCAGGCCCCCCTCCGGTGGCTTTCCTGGCTGCATGGATGGTCGCCACCTTCCCTTTGATGCACCACTTATCTGTGCCCATCTTCTTGTGGCACTCCTGCACTAACCGCTGGTGGCTGCCCTGCTGGTTCATGCATGCCACCACCTCCTCCCAGGCCCCAGCCCTGGCCTGTGGTGTGGCAGTGGCACCACTCAGCAGTGGCTCCCTGTCAAGGTAGACCTCAAACAGGGCCTCTGCCTTTGTAAAATTGGCCTGCGTTTGCGAGCAGGCCCACGCTCCTCACCTCCTCACGTTCCGACATGTTGCTACCTGTGGACATGGACAGCACAGTGTGTCAGTGTCAGCAGCACCCTACTCTGTCCCCCGCTGTGCTGGCTGGGCTCAGTGTGCCCCAGCAGCATGCGTAACTTATCTCAGATGGTTGCAGTACCGGCCCATGGCCTGTGCTGGTCCGTGGCGCTTTGATAGCGCAATCGCATGCAAATGAGCATGGGTGCATCGGTAATGACATGCTAGTTTCCCCAGTCGCCACGCATTGGCTGATGAGCTCATTTGCATGTGGTGGCTAAATATTGCGACCTTGCACCATGTGCAATGAGATTGCTCAGGGGCAAGTCGTGGTGCAATGCCAGAGCATGTGCACTGCGCAGGACCACAGTGCGCATGTGCCAGTCGATTGCTGCTCACCTGTATTGCACTGTGCACCCACTGCGCAATAGGGATGGTGGCGCATGGTGTGCCATGCCTGCTATTGCGCACAGGCGCACTATGAAGCGACCGACCCTGACCTCTTGTCACTCCCTGCCACATGCCATGTCTAGCCATGCCCATATAACATCTCCGGCATTGTGCGATGGGCAGACACAGTGCATGTACCCTTGCATCGGCGCATCTGGCGCATGTTATGCACCGTGCACCTCTGGCTGCCATTTGCTTCCCCACATTGTGGTTGGCACTGTGGTGCAGTGTGGTGTTTGGCGGGCAAGGAACTGGTCCCAGGTCGAACCAATGAACCTGGTGGCACGCGTCCTGCCACATGTCCCACAGCTATTTGGACAGGTGCCCTGCAGCAACAAGGGTTGCGGTTTGGCAGGATTGCTGCCAGTCTGCAGCAATCCACTGGGGTGGCCAGAACAGGGAGCAATGCTGCCACAGGTATGGGGACCTTGAGTGGTGGGACCCAGAGTGCCTGCAATGGCTTCAGGCATGCATAGCGAGGGGATGTGCCACGGCCAGGTAAGTCGGCCCATTGTGCATGTGTGCCCTAGTGCTGTACTGGGGTGCTGGCTAGGCTGCCTGGCATGCCCTGCGGAAGGGTACACTGTCATCGTGCGCATTGCGGAGTGGCATTGCCAGTCGTAGCTTGCATTGCAATACAGCTGTGCAGGCCATGTGGGACAGGGGCACACCCTGTACACAGGGTGGGGGTGGTGGGCAGATGCTGTAGATGTGTCCTGATGTGTACCTGTCTTTGTTCCATTCCTAGGGCCTGAGGATCGCCGCCGTGCGGCGGCGGGAACAACACAGCAGGCCACGGCGGGCCACGGAGGCGATGCAGGACCAGAGCCAGCAGGGCCATAAAGGGCAGGTAGGCACTGTCTTGGTCCTGCACACTTTACTTCAGGGGCAGCGGGGAGTGGGTGCGGGCATGGCCACCTGTGCCATGTGCTGTGGCAGCTGTGTGTGTCGCACTGTGTGTGGTGCATGCCACTGTGGGCAGCCATTGCACATGTGCCAGCTGTTCGTGGGGTGGTGTGTGCCCGGCTGACACTGTTGTTGCTGTGGTGCTGCTGGTGCACTGTGCCATGTGACTGTCGTTCGCAGTCTGGTGGCCATTGTGCGGTGGGGACCACCTCTGTGCAATGTACTGGTGTGCGAGTTGCTGGCAGGCGTTGGCCCATACCCTGTGGTGGCCGTGTGGGACACTCCAGGGTGTGTGTTCCCGCTGCCCATTGCACACGGGTGGGCATTGTACCTTAGGACATTGCACTGATCACCTGTCCTATTCCTTGTCATAGGTGTCCAGTGGAGGTGGATGCCTCTGTACTGCGGCTGCTCATCGAGTTAATCCTCGTGACATCCACCACCATGGAGGCAGTCCTGCTGATGTGCGGATGATGTTGGCAGACCAGAGGCGGAGAGGGCATCAAGGGGTGGCAGGGCGTGGTCACCATTAGTTTTGCCCCAGCATTCCCTTGTTTCCCCTGCTGTACCTCCCCATCAGTCCCCTTCCCACTTTACAGTCTCTGTTCCTGTCCCTTCCTCACTTTCCTACCCTTTCCCACCCTCTTGTTCATGTACATAGTTTTGTATTGTTCAATATATATTTTTTGACGTACCTGCCTGTGTCAGTGTCTGCTTTGCAGGTAGCGTGAGGAGCCATGCTGTAGTGGCGCAGTGTATCTGTTTGGTATGCGTGTATTTGGCATCTGTGGTTCCTGCTGTGTGCTGTGGTGTGTCCCACTGTGGTGGTGTCCTGCCCTTTGTCAGTGGCTATGGCTTGGGGTGCCCATGGGGCGTCTCACAGAAATGTGTGGCATGTGTGTGCTTGGCTGCATGGTCCTGGGTGTTGATCGCTGTGGTCTGGGAGGGTGGGGGCATGGCCTGTGGGGGACTCCATTGGTGGCCCTCCGTTAGCCATTGGTGCCATCTGTTGCCTGCTATCGGTGCCACCGTTGTGTTCTGGGTGCCTGTGTGCCCTGCTGGTGGTGGCCTCCTGTGGCCTGACACTGTGCTTCCCTGGCTCTGTCCCTGGGTCTGTTAGCTGTGCCGTGCCACCTCTGCTGCTCTGCTGTGCTCCCACAGTTGCCTCGTCATCTGTTTCTCGCCATGGTGCATGTCTATTTACATCATGGTGCAGCCCTGTTACACCATGGGCGCATCTCTCTGCCATATTCAGCAGTTGCGCTGGTGCAGTTCGGCATCGCAGCCTCTGAATATGGCACTCATTACGCCATGGTGCATCGGTTTAGTGCTGTGCGGACTTGCGCGGCCTTTGGCACATTTCTGAATATTAGGCCAGGAGTAAACCTGGGCCTGCCAGTGACACAAGCAAGAACACCTGCAGCAGCTAGTGCAACAGGCAAGGGCATCATTTGTGTGACCCTATGAATTTTTGCAGCTTCTATATTCTGTTTGCGACCCTGCTGCTGCCGGCTCTGTTGTAGTGTGGCTGCCTGTTTTGTTCCTCTGTGTTTTTACAGTTTGTTACCTGTCCCTCCCCTTCCCTCCCAAGCATCCAGTCCTCCTCCTAGTCCCAACAAATTGCATGAAAACTTTTTTGCAGTTACTTCATTGACTTGTGGAATTGCCACCAAAGCAACAAAACTTTTTGAATTGCACAGCATCGGTGGTCTGTTAGTGTCAGCGCAGGTGTAAGTCGTCACTAGGAGGGTCAGGAGCTAAGGGACTAGCTCAAGAGGCTAACCACTGCTTGGGAGTCATGGGCGGGAGAGAGAGAGCCAGGAGATGGATGGTCAGTCCGTCAGATCCTGGCGCAGCACTAGTGTCACCCGGTAGCCATTGTGGTAGTACTAGAATGTACTGAGGAGGACTTTACTCTGGTTGGTTGTAGAGGGCAGGGAGCAAGGCAGTGAGCCACCACAACACAGGTAAAGCCTGTATTATAGCTGTTCCTCTTAAATGAGTTTGTAGACCATTTTTTAATCAAACAATTAGGCAAATGATCCTTTATTCCAAAAGGTGACATTGTGAATGAACAGCTAAAAGAGACTGCAATCAAAGTCAATAGCAGATTAGTGCAGTAAAGAAAAAGTCACAGGGCACACCTGATCATGAAAATAAACAGTCTGTTAATTGGAAAAATAACACAGTGGGAGTACTCTTGAGAGCGAGGGATGCCCTTGCTCTAAATGGATTATATTACAGGGACAAGTGATTGTGAGGGAGTTCTTGAAGCCACGTTTTTAGAGCAAGTATGTCTAACCCCTCCTCCCCATCTTCCTAATACAATCTCAGAGGAGACTCCTTATTCAATAGACACTCAATCCTGTGGCAGAAGAAAGAGGAACAGGACAAGGAGGACTACACAGTAGTTAACCAGCAGTAGTTTTCAGATCACTTAGAAGGTCCATCATTTCTCCTAGATAGTTGTGTTTTAAATGACAGGTATTTCATATTACTACTACAGTACAAAGTACAAAAGATTAACGTGAACTTACAGTGTGTGGGTTTATTCTGGAGATGAAGTTAAAACACTAAAGGTGTATCTTACTAAACAGATTTCTACAGATTGATGCTGTATTTGATTGCAAGTGTTTTTGTTTGTTTTTTTAACTGTTTCTCTCTATGGTGATTGGTGGTTTTGAATTCAAATGTTATTGGGCTATGTGATTGCACTTGTATATAAATTGCCTAATAACACACTGCTTCCTGACGGCACTACATAGGGGTGTTAGTCCATGATCCCGATGAACATCATGAAGAATGCCAGCAGATAAAGGCCTGATGGTCTGTCTAGTCTACTCAAGTGTGCAGCTAGCAGTCTGTTAAACTGCAGCTGCTCCCCACTACTGCATATCCAGTTGCATGCGCATACTAGCTGTTACCCCACCCCAGTGCCACATTGTCGACCTTCCCCTGACTCTGTCCCATCCTCTCTAAAACTGCCCAACATCTTCAAAGATACCACCTCCTATGCCAGCCGGTGGCGCTGAGGCTGGGCGCTAGGCGCCACACCTCGCGCTGCGCCCGGCGACCCAGGTTGGAAATGGACTCGGGTGGCGGGGAGTCGGCAGGGGAGGGAGGATCGGCGTCCCAATGGATGCTCTTCTCCCTCGGGTGGGAACCAAGAGCAGCTTCCGCGTTCTACATACCCTGTAACCCGGTGGAAGCACCGACAATAGAGGATGGGCGGCTCCGTCCTAGCAGGTCGGGGAGGGGACGTCGCCGGCGCATGAGTGTTCTGGCGTGCGTCATGCGCCATCACTAAGGGGCGTGACATCCCAAGCGTTCGGCGTCCCAGAGGTAGGGGCGTGAGGGAGAAAAAATGGAAAATCCTCCGGCAGCCCTAGATGAAGGCCGCCCTAAGTCCACCCGGACCACCTACAGGACAGACCCCACTGTGCAAGGAGAGGAGGATGGGCACTCTGGGGCAGATCCCTAAAGGTAGGCAAGGGAGACATGAGCGGATGGAAGGAGGGCTCCGGAGGTAGGAAGGAGGATAAAGAAAAGTATTAAAAAAAAAATACCACCTCCTCAGGCAGTGCATTCTACCCTGTCACCACTTCTCCATGAAACAGTGCCTTCTCATTTCCCTTCTGAATCTACCACCCTCCAACTTTAGATTGTGCCCCTAGTGTCCCTCCTCTCCTTAGTCTTAAAATTCCTCTGTACCATCTTTATTTTTGCCTTTCATATATTTGAAGGTTTCTATCATGTCCCCTATATCTCCCTGATGTGTCATATCCCTATGGTGTTGTGAAATAAAATGTGTAACAAAATGCTTGTCTTGTGTGCACTTTTAGGGAAACCTGGTTATATTTTGCTGTTATAACCAGCTGGTTATAACAGCGAACATATGCTTGGTTTCCTCACTCCTCACATGCCGCCTATTGCATTGTTGCTTGTCTCACATGTTGGACTCTGGGGAGTGGGCTAAGGTGCAACTTACTGGGCTGGAGGAGTGTTAATGGGGCAGCAAATTGTGTTACAGAGTACGCCCAAATGCACCAGATTGCACCAAAATCCTAACATTTTCTGGGGCCCCACACCCCAGCACATAGTTTTGATTGTGAACCTTGTGTGTGCACTTTTTAGAGGCTGGTTACTCCATTGTATGTAATGATGGGCATCAACGATAACCAGTCGCTACTATTTAATGATGGTCTTGCAACCCCTATGATTTGGGTGAAATGATGCCTCTAAATGCATGTTCAGGGCCTCCAACATCTCCCACGTACCTTCTATCCTGCTGGTCCATTATCATCTTCATCGCCCTCCTTTGAACTGTTTCCAGCATGTTAAGGTCCTTTTAAGGTATGGTAACCAGTACTGCACACTGTACTCCAGTCCCCACCCTGATCCCCATGGTAAAATGATGCCCACTGGAAATTTGTAGTCGGAGGATCTTAATGGAAATCGGCTGCCCTGAGTAAATGAACTGTACAAAAAAAATTTGCTATCAGTTGCTAGCCTTTTAAACCCCACCCCTTTCCTGCAGGCAGTGGAAACAGTGTATCCTAGTCATGGGAGAACTGCTGGAAACAAAGAGATAACAGGTTTAAACCCTGCTAGACCCAGATACACATTGTTTGACCCTGACCCTGAGCAAGTCACTTAACCTGCCAGTACTCTGTTCACCCAGCTACAGAAATAAGTACAAGTAGGACTCCACTTGAAATGCAGTGTTGTATCTCAGCTGAACTATCCTGGATAAATACATTGTAAAAATGGGTAAAAGCAAGACACCAATGGAAACGAGATGTTGCAGTCTAGCTGTCCTCTCCTGTTAGAATAAACTGTAAAAAATAAATACCCCACTCCCCACCCAGGCAGACTGTTGAGACAGTGTGGTCTACTAGTTAAAGCACTGTTGGGAATTAGGTGATCCCAGGTTCAAACCTTGCAAGCCAGATACTCACTGTGTGACCCTGAGCAAGTCACTTAACCTCCCAATTCTCCAGCCCACCCATCTTCAAATGATGGGTGGAAGCAGGACTCACTGAAACATAAAGGCATTTACCTGCCACCTTTGCAGCCATCAACCCTTGCACAGGGGTTGATATGCTGCAAAGTTAACAGTAATTACTCTACTGTGTCAGAGTGCTTCAGATCCTGGTTTTGTTCTAGTGCAGGACTGGGAATGTTTATTGGAGCAAGCAGCCCCTCCCAGACTCCTCCACTGCTCCCTACCCTTTGACGCAGCATGCATCAGTGTGAGGAGTGCTCTGTGAACAGTGAATTGACCCTGCTCATGAGATCGCAGCAGGAGCAGAGTAGCACAAATGTTACAGCGTTGCAGCTGTGTAAACATGGCTAAAGACACATAGAAAATATTCACAGAAAAAGGCCTATCGGCCCATCTGGTCTGCATAAAATGCCATATTACATCTCAGCTGGACTATTCTGGATAAAAGCAGGAGTCCTTCTTTAAATTAATTTACCCAGCTTATGAACTAAGCATAAACATTTCACTAAAAACATGAGAACAAACACTGAGACATTGTCAGTGTTTGTTTTTTCATTATTTATAATGGAAAACACCTTTGAGCACAAGTGCTCTTTTGCAAAGGTTTCACGTCTGACAAGTACAGTGAACAAAAATGCAGCATACAATCACCAGCTCAAGACGAGCCTGGTCAGGTACAATCAACAGTAAATTATCAGTCAGGGAAATATACACACTCTAGCATAGCAGTCCAAAGGGGACAGTGTTTGCAAGTGCCAGTAATGTATAAGCAGAAGATAAAACATGGTATACTGGTGGGAATCAATTAAAAGCAGCAGCAGGCTGATTTCAAAGCGAGTTCTTCTTTACAGATTTTTAAATTGTGCCATTTCGGAAAGTTCCACTAGGGATTCAGGAGTTTGTTAGGTCATTGGAAGCACAGACCACAAAGAGCACCTACCCAGGCTTGTTTTTGGAAGGGACTTCAATAGCTTGTCTGGACATACTTCTGGTGGAATATTGGTTTGTGGCCAAGCAGAAGAGATCTTTGATCGCAGTGCCAGTGAGGCCTAACAAAGCTTTTTTAGTTATCAGACAGGTCCGGTATTTTAGCCTGTCCTGAAATGGTAACCATTTGTTGAGAGCATACAATGTGCAGCTATGTATGAGTCTGTCTGTCCCACTAGCAACATGACAGACTTTGTTGAGTACCTTTCTTCTCTGGGTAGGGTAGTTTCACAAGCAGCCGTATAAACTTGGAGCCCATAGTCGATGGGAAGTAGGATCGCTTTTACTTTTTGTGCGTAGTGAGAGAGCATCTTCAAGCTGCAGGTAGATATCTGCCACTGTGATTTGATCCCTAGTACTGTATTTGATCCCTAGTTCTGTATATGAATTCTCAATGCACCCCCTTTTGCTATTCATACTTACACAGATGGTATGAAGTTCACTAGGTAAGCAACTAGACATGACAGGGTGTGGGCTACAATTTCTGAACCACACGCCCAAGTGCCTTGTGAGACGCAAGGTGATTGTGCTGAGTGCCTTCAAGCACCTGGAAGTGCAGTTCAGAAATAGTAATCCACACCATGAAGTGTCTCATTGCACTTATAAAATTGGCTCACGTGCGCCGCCCGGTGGCGCTGAGGGTTGAGACATGAGGATGCCACACCTCACGCTACGCCAGCAACCTGGGTTTGGGAACAACCATGTGTCATCGGGATACCAGCGTGGGTGGGGAAGGCAGAGCAGGATCGAGCATGCCAGTGGGCAGCTCTCTCTCCCAAGGATGGTGAGGGTGGTTGGCGCCCCGTGGTTCGCTCCCATCGGTTAGAGGTCCGGTGGGTAGCGTGGCGGAAGGGATGGCAGAAACATTTATGGGAGGTAGAAGGGCTGAGCTGGTGTTGCAGGGTGCGTGAAGGCGGCTTCCACACGCCGCATGGTCGTGCTGTGGGGCTTCACGGGGAGGGAGCAGGGGAGAAAAAACAAGTAAAATATCTATGTGTCCCCATCGCCAGTTGGTAGGAGGAGGAGATGGGGACCAAAGAGCTATATATATATATGTAATATGGCCCAACACCGGTAGTGCTACCATGAGCAAAATTGAGGAGCCATTTCTATGTTAAACTCAACTTTTGCACCTTAATAACTTTGCAACCGTTTGACAGATTTGGCTGAAATTTGGAATACGATCAAGAACCATAGGCCTTGGCATCTCCCAAGTTTCATACCAGTTGGATACACGGCTGCGGAGTTATTAAGTGATTTGGCGTGCGTTACACTTTTTCTGGAATTCTACGGTCGAGCAGAGCAGGTCGCACGTGTTTGCGCGATTAGCCCGAAATCTTCAGGGAACGGGGCGGCCGGGTCCCCGATGTGCCTTTGAAGATTTGGTGGAAAAATATTAAACAGTTCAAAAGTTATTCAAAAACAATTTCCCATTATAAGTCAATGGGAAAAGTTAACAAAAAGTTCAACACTTTCGCAAATGCATTTTACTTTCGAAAATGGGCCTGTTACTTTCACAAATCGGCCATTTTGTTTCCAGTTGGTAATTAGAAAAATGCTTGGCATTTAAATTTGGGACCCTCTAGCAACCTAATTCTTTTGTATTCACCCAGTCGGGCCCTGAGGATGCTAGCCATGTCTTTATTTTGGGTAAAACACCCCAGAAATACGTTTTTCAGATTTCTGAAAAAGTACTTCACAGTACTTTCACGCCACGAAAGTGTCGCAAATGTTTCATAAAGCTTTGCAAATTGCAACAGTAATTTTCTAGTCTGTGGAAAATGACAGCAATTCTTTGGCACTGCACTGCAAAAAAACGGTTGGGAGTTTGGGCTGACATTTGGAGGAACGAGGCGACATCTCACAGATGTGCCTTTCAGTGTTGTATTGAAAAATATTACATGGCAGCAAAGTTACGGCACTCCAAAGTTGACGGTTTTTCCCATTAGGATAACATTACGGCGCCCGACGATTACAGGAATCCTTTGGCACCCTGCTGCAAAATAACGGTGTGGTCTTTTTTCCTGAAATTTGGTTGGAAGACAGCCAAAAGCCCACAGATGTGCCTTTCAGTGGTTTGGTGAAAAATATTACAGGAGGCAAAGTTATGGCGCTCTGAACTTCTCTTTTTTCCCATAGGATAACAGTCGGCGTTAGCCGCGCCTTTCAGGGCCCGTATCTCGGAAGCGGTGTGAGATCGGACTTTTAATCAGAAAAATTCAAACTAGCCAGGACAGTCATAAATCATACGACTTTTAAATTTTTTTCTCGTAATGCAGGTGCCTGAGATATAACCTATTTAGTATTCCAAGTCCTCATTTTCTGCTCCGATACCATTATTATGCATACATTCTTTGTACTCACTGTCTTTCTCTATTCAGCTTTTGGGAAAACCAGCCGCTGACACATTACTGTTACCATTGCCCTTTCCGCTTGTGTTCCATGCCCGATCACTTACCATTGACGCTCACGCCACCATGTGTCATCCTTGCATTTTCATTTGCGCTTGTGTTTCTGTTATTTTTTGCCATTTGTGTCTACCGCACTGTTTCTCTTTCTGTTTCACTTTGCGTCCACCATGCCCATTGACATTTCCGCTTGCAGGCACCATGTTACTATGTGACAAGACATCACGTGGCACACCGCTCCCATCTACGCCACCGTGTTCGTTACCCTTTCTGTTCTCATTCGCGCTTGCGTTACCTTGTACACCACTGTTAGCACTTCTGTTTTCATTGTTAGCCTTGTTCACCCCGCTGCCACATTACGTGCCGGAGCACTTGCGTGCTTATCCTTTATGCTTTCATTTGCACTTCATGTTTCTGTTATTTTTTCCATTTGTGTCTACAGTACTGTTTCTCTTTCTGTTTCACTTTCGTCACCATGCCCATTGACATTTCCGTTTGCAGGCACCATGTTACTATGTGACAACACATCACGTGGCAGACCGCTCCATCTATGCCACCATGTCGTTGCCCTTTCTGTTGTCATTTGCACTTATGCTACCATGTGCACCACTGTTAGCGCCTGTTTGTGTTGCTCTTCCGTTACTATGCCATAAGACATCATGTGGCGGGCCCTCCCCGCCACATTACATTCACTATTTCGTAATCATTCTCAAAAGAAGGAAATTAGAGGCAAAAACTCTGTTTAATGCATTAGTTAGGGTTGTTCCACAGCAACAAAAGTGAGGAAATTCGCTGTTAGGGTTGAAAACCCTATCTCAATCACCCCCAGCACCACACACACACACACACACACACACACAGTATGGGGAGGACCAAGTCAACACAACCAATGACAGACATCCAGCAGCAGGTGACAGAAATAACAAACAATTGTCTAAATGTAGTACGAGACATCCCCACCCACCTGACCAGGTACTGCATGCTCAGTGGAGATCAACAGCAAAACTGAGGCCATGTACACCAAACATTCACATCCCTGATTGCAGCTGCACACAGCGTACCACACTTAGTAGTTGCATGGCCTTACCTACGATGCCCCACACCAGACCACACCATGTGGTGGGCCACCTGAGCAATAGAGTTCAGCAAATCCAAGGAGTTGTACAGGTATAATATCTCTGATTATAACAAGGGTTTGAGAAATGCAGCTTTCTAATTGACTGTAAACATTGTAACAGCCTTATGTTTAGTTTTTATTAACATACATGTAGAGCCTAACCATATGATGAACATGGTTTAATGTTGTTTAAAAACAGTTTTATTATGATAGCAATAAGCCACTCCAGGTATTATGTTAATGGTCAGTTTATCACTGTCTAGTGACATGTGGCACTGGCTATGCCTCATTCAACATTAAACCCCATACAGGGTGATTAACAGACCATTTAACATAACTGTTGGTCATGCCTTATTGCTTAATTGTCTTTATGAGTAGATACTCTCCTGTGCTAGGCACTGCAGCAGCTGTGCAACACAGTGTCCCACCAGTTACACCATACACTGTCTAGTTACTGGAGAATGGCTGTGAATATGAACTCATGAAGTTGAACAGTGTAACCTGATCATTACAGTCATCGAAACCTTAGTGTGATTATAACTGACAGAGTCAGTGATAGAGAATAACCCCTGCTGTCCTAGTACCTTACCTCATTGTGAGTTAAATCAATACTAAAAGACATTCTGTTTATATCTACACTATACCTACTTGATTCCTGTTGTACCACAATTAACATAGTTATCACTTTGATAGCATCAGTGACAGAAGTGTGGCAAACCCAAACACTAGGCATACAGCCTGAGTATGAAACAACTGTTAAAAAAAATTACACTGTGTCCATAAGTGGTATAGATCACTCATTGCTGCAATAGTAAATGTATTACTATTTGAATAAGTTAGTCATCACAGATGCAATGAGATTGTCTTTATCAGGTACAACATACTCAGTAAGTGCCTACAGGAAAATCTTTCCTATATACATCTCCGATACAGGTACGTCATTGTTGGCTCAGTAGTGCTATGATATTTAGAAGTTGCTTGGCCTGATCCATGCAATTACACTGTTTCTTACAAAGAATACTTACTGCATCTTTAGTATTGAAACACACTGAAGGTCTATGTATGTACATCAGCAGTACACCTTCATCAGTAAGAATGCATCTGATACTGGCAGTACAATTTCACAGCGCTGAACAGGCAATGCTTTTCCACATGTTTAAATCAGCCTCACTATCTTGAGTAAACCGTTGCAGTAAATGTACTACTATGTAAATCACATACTAAATGTAACACTACTTTTATCTTGAGCATGCTAGTGTCTTGTAGTTAATTTATGTGCTTCTCTTAATTAATGTATACTCACTAGTGTTAAAACCTTTCTACAACTGTCATCATGCACCTTCAGCATTTATATTGACTAATGGCACAGTACCAGTTGTGGTGTGGGGCATTGATAGGTAAGACCATGCAACTACTAAGTGTGGTCGCTGTGTGCAGCTGCAATCAGGGATGTGTACGCTTGGTGTACATGGCCTCAGTTTTGCTGTTGATCTCCACTGAGCATGCAGTACCTGGTCAGGTGAGTGGGGATGTCTCGTAGTACATTTAGACAATTGTTTGTTATTTCTGTCACCTGCTGCTGGATGTCTGTCATTGGTTGTGTTGACTTGGTCCTCCCCATACTTGCATATGTGTGTGTGTGTGTGTCTGTGTGTGGTGTGGGGGGGGGTGAGTGGAGTTAGGGTTTTCAACCCTAACAGCGAATTCCTCACTTTGTTGCTGTGGAACAACCCTAACTAATGCATTAAGCGGAGTTTTGCCTCAATATATATATATATATATATAAAATTGGGTCACTATAAAAAAGTAAGATCAGTTTAGCAGTTTGGTCGCCATTCCTGAACCGCACTGCTTTGGAGCCTTTTCCATCAATCAAGAAGCAGGATTTTCCCTACCCATTTTATAATTAAGCAGTAATACACAACAGGCATATTTTTATCATAGAATATCATTACACCTTGGGTGCACTGTGAGGCACTACAAAACCGAGTGCTTTATGCACCCGAGAAGGGAAGATGTCCTGTCATAAAACATGCCCTGGAATGTATTATTGTGATTATGAACTGGATCTCACAGTAAAGTAAAAAAAAAAAAATACACAAATGGTATTTCAAAACAATTATTTTACTGTTTTTAGAGCAGCAATGCAACGAAAATGGGTTAAAATTTGACCCCACCTTTTTATTCCCAATTGATGGCAGATGTCTTCCAGGTTATTGTGATGGTAACATTTTCAGTTTTATTATTATTTAAGAATTGTATGAAAGTTTTAAAATAATTATTTCTCAAGAAAAAGATGGCCGCCTCATTTTTGCATAGAAATAATACTGAGGACCCGAGGAGGTTAAGAGTCCAGACAGAAATGCAAATGTACAGTACACAACATAGGAAGCATCCAGAAAACCCAAATCAACAGTTCTGCCAATATTTTTCATAACCGTAGCAGAAAATTAACTTTTGGAATAGCTTTTCGTTGCGCTGCTTTAAACTGGTAAAAGAACAGTAACAGATAAAATAGTTCGTTTAAGAGGGACTCTGTAATGATATTAACCTGTTGGCAGGAGCTAGTTTCTGCCTGTGATTTTATGGTTCAGTATCATCACAGGAAGAGAATGCTCTCAAACAGTCAGGTCTCTGCATTTTTCATCCATTTCCATAATTACCAGTCTGAGAGCTTCCTGCAAGGCTGTATTAAAGCTCCAGCCAGAATTACTATGAGTTGACTGTCTGAAACCCTACATACAAATTCTGCTGAGTCTAACATCAGCAAAACTGAATCACTCAGAGTAAATGCACTGTAACACTGATCTTTAGTAATGCAAAAAAAGAGTATCGTTGGGTACAAGAGGTGCTACAATTACAAGCTGTGCTTGTTGGCACCTAAAAACAGAAAGCAAAAAATAGATACAGACACTAGCAACGGCACATACGCATGTTGGCCTCCCTTTCTTTCAGCCACTTTGTAACAAAACTGGGCTAGACTTTGAAAGTGCCTGTAACTGCAGTCTCTGCAGTACCCTTTATAAATCCCACTTTTTATGTTGGCTTGCGTATGCACAAGCAACAACTTGAATGGTAGCACAAATGCAGAGCTGTGTCAGTGTTGGCCAATGCAGGGATGCTTTAGTGGGTGCATCTCTCAGCCCCCAATCAGTGAGCATGCTGCTGATGACAGCAGTTTCAAAGAGAGCCACGGAGATGAAACAAATGTCCGCTGCAATCAGAGACTTTATACTAAGCTTTATAATGGAAGCAGTGGGGTGGGGTGGGGGGATGTTTCAACATGATTGATACCTCGGCCATTTTTGGAATTTTGGCTAAAAATTTTGACATGGGCTTCTTGGGACCCCACCTCATGAACTGTCACTGACATGTTGTTTCCTGGGGTCCCAAAGGTGATTTTGCAGTCGCTGAGAAATCACCTTTGGGACCGAAATCAAACAGCACTGCCATTGTTCGCGGAGGTGGGGTCTCAAAGCCCATGTTGCAAATTTGGGAAATATTCCAAAAATTACTGTGTTATGAGCGCTGCTGTTGCAAGAATTTCTACGCATACTGTGAATTTCCTTTGCCAATTTTTAATATTTTACCTCCAGATTTTCAACATTGCCATTTTTACACCTCCTTATGAATAGTGCAGCTGTCATGTTTTACATCCTGCCCAAAACATGTTTTCGCACATGTGGTGCACAGTGGGCGGCAGGCGCTGTGCAAAGTCAACTTTCAGGACAGAATAACAAAATCATAGTGCCACTGTTCATGAGGAAAGGTCCAAAATGCCCATGTTGAAAATTTGATGAAAAATTCCCAAAAATGACCACGTTACAGGCGTGCGTTGCACAGTTTCTATGCACACTTATAAGTTTGCACATTTTCTTATTTTCTCTCAGATTTTCAACATTGCCATTTTCACACTTTCTCATGAACAGTACAGCTGTCATTTTTGCATCCTGCCCGCAATGTGTTTCGCACCTGTGGCTCTGAATGGCACAGTTGCTGTGCGAAATCACCTTTCAGGATTGAGTAACAAGATGATAGTGCCATTGTTCATGAGGTGGGTTCTAATAAGCGCATGTTGAAAATTTGGAGTAATCTAAAAAACGCCAGGGCGTTAAGGATTCAACCATACACCAACCGTGTAGAGGGCTGATGGGCATCGGGCATAACTTGGGTTCGTCGGCTGTAATGTTGTGGCATTCTACCCCACCCCCCACCTACAGCCACTGACAGGCATCGAGTGTGCCTTGGGGTCTGTCGTCCTAACATTCACCCCATTCACCTATACTACACCCATCTCAGCTTATTTCCTTATGGAATGGGGTGAGCATAAGGGCCGAAGACCCCAAAGCATACCTCAACACCTGTGTGTCTTCAGGGTGGGGTGAGGTGGAATGGTTTAGCGTTAAGGCCGACGACCCAAAGCCACACTCCCAATGCCTTTCAGTCTCTGCTGGGGAGGGGTTAGCGTTAGTTCAATATTTACTGCCATTCCTATTATGCATCTCTAACTCCTGCACTGCCAATGCCAATGCCAGCAAGCCAACATTTGCCATTGACAAATGCTTGTTTCTAAAGGTTTTCTCCCACTGGACACTGACCTCTTTCTCCTCCCCAGACTGTTACCAGCAACAGCTCACCAACTCCATCAGCCACTAACCTCTGCTGTTTCGCAGTTCCTCCATAGTTTCCCTCTGTTGCAAGGGGTGTGGGGCAGGGCCATCCTCTCCCAGCCCAGCTTGTGGTCCTTCACAGAGGTTGCTGTGGCACTGGGACCCTCTGCACGCCCTCTGTGTCTTAGGCAAATTGCCTTCAACTGCTGCCTCAGTCATGGACTGCTGCCTGATGAGGCAGTCCAAGTCTGCTTCCAAACCCAGTTCATTCCTGGGCCATTGATACTGCCTTTATTGAGTCAGCTTTAACCATTTGCTTTTAATAAAAACAGCAACAGCACACCAAAAGCCAATGGAAGAGACGGCAAACATATGCTGAGTTAAAATTCCTTTATATCCAAAGGTCTGGTGTAGAAATCAAAGAACATGGCAAAATTACTATGCTGGTGCTTCACTTCTTACATCATCGAGGAGGTTTTCAGGGGCGTGGTAATGCAGTATGACATCCTCCTTTTGTAGTCACGGAATAAACCCCACCGGTATACCAACTCGCTAGCGTCGGGAATACTACGAAGACCATCACAGCGACATTTTCGGCAGTTCACTGTGATGGTCTCCACATTCCGACACTGTTTGCCAGTGAGGTGTTTGCCCCATCCCTGAACTAACTCTGACTGGGGTTAGGAATCTAAAGTTCAGGGGTGCTGGGGCAGAGCCCCCACAGAAAACACTTGGTCCCGAGTGACAGCACAACACCATTTGGCGGTGTTGTGCTGTCACTGTGCCATCGTTGACAAATTTCTTGTCGCCGGGCATAGTGGAACCAACCCTCCCAAACAAGGGTAATTATTGATTCTATAACTAAATTGGCAGACCGGCGACATGGAAAATTCAGTCAAAGGTATTTACCTGATTGTGGAGCTCAAACACTGAATGAAAAAAGGGATTGGGGGCAGTTCCTGTGAGAAGGTGTGTACTGGAAATAAAGTTAAACATGAGGGTCTGCCTATAGGTATAGTGCCCACTAGAAAAAGTGGCCAGTATTTAAATGCAGTTATGTGCTGAGGGGTTGTAAAAGCGACAGCCAGAAATGTAGAGTCTAAGTGCAATGTTTAAAGATCTGTGCCAAAAGAATCATGCTGCTATATAAAAATGGGGGTGGAGGGGTTGGGGAGAGAAGAAACAGCTGCACTTTTCCTGTTTGCCTTTGCCTTTTTATAGTTCCTCTGCTCCGGAACAGTTCCCTTTGCTGTGATTAAGGCTTGCAAAACTAGAGACGTGTCTAAACCAACCTTTTGAGGTTTCTTTGTTATCTGGATAATAGCCCCATTTTCCTTTTTTTACATTGTTTATCCCCATTTTCATGGTATGGCACTTTTCAGCCTAGCTGCTCCCTCCCCCGCTCCATCTTTCCCTTCTGTGGCACTTACAGCGACTCCAGGGGGGTCCACGGTGGCGCTCTGTTCAGGCGGTGACTGGGGCTTGACTCCCCACCATGAGGCCCATCTAGTGTGTTAGGCTTGAGAGACTAGTCAGGGCACCAGCTTCATACTGCCGCACCAGGGCTTTTCCTTCATTAAGCTGCTTCCCCATAGGACATCAGTGCGTGAGGGCATCAGGAACATGTACACACATTCATTATGTCTGCATTCCAGCACAGTTGGCATCCTCCAATCTGCTGCTGCTCTGACCGCACCACAATCTTTGGTCTTTCCAGGTGACAGTACTGCAGCAGAGCCTTTTGTCTTGCCTTCCTGGAGGAGGAGAATATCCAGCGGGATCCTTGATCCTCTTCTGCTCTGCCCAGCCCCTGATGTCCTGGGCTCATTCCCAAAGCTGGGTCACCTGCATCATGAACAGTAGCCCTATTGCTTTGCCGATGGACCAGCTGACAGCACCGTTTCATGAGCGGTCAGGCCCTTAGATGGAGTGATCCAACTGCATCCATCAGTGGTGGGTCCAATGTCTTGGTTTCTCCTGGACACAAGAGTAGAGGATTGCCACAGCAAACCTGTACACATGCTGTGCATTTTCCTTTTGGTCAACAAACCTAAAAAAAATAAAATAAAATGAAGAAAACAGAGCGGTCAGAACAAAATAGAACATAAATAATGTGGTTGGTCAACTGTAGAATATCACATAAACAGTGTTAGCAGAAAAAGGCTGTCAGTCCATCCAGTTTGCCCTGTTTTACCCTATCCTACCCTAGGACTTTAAATCGATTAGAACTGTTTAAAAGTCACTTCATATAGCCCTCTTGTGTAAGTAACTGAAATACAGTAGTAATGCATCCTTCATTTTCTGTCCTGAAGCATCTAGGAAATTAAAGATCTCACTTGAGGGGCTCTTGCAGCAGATTACACCATAAGGACAGAAGCCAGCAGGCACAAGGACCCCATAGAAACTTCTAGCTAGCAGTTTATAGTGGAGGACCACCCCTGATATCGGACCACCCCTGGCGTCCCTTGTGGTATAAAGGGGTGGTCCTCCTTTCCCACCTCAGTTTTTTCCGCCATCGACCTGCATAAAGGCAGACCTCCATGGATGTCTTCTGCTCAAGTCAACTGCCATTTTCCACGTTACCCACGCTTTCTTATTTTCAGTATTTCTCAGTATTTTTGTGCATGTCTTCTTCGTTCTTTGTCTGTCAAATGGTGGCGAATAAGTGCACTTGTAGTAAACAACTGCCCCACCACCAAGGAATGACCATTCAGTGTGCTTATTTTGTTTAGGCCGAGTCACAACGTTGAGGCCTGCTAGCACTGCCAAGTCTTCAGTCAACACGCCCAGCTTCGCTGCCAGAAGACCTTGGAATCCTTCCTGCTGCAACAGAAACTTTTTTTCGATGGAGAAGGAGCTTCACCAGAGTACTTCCTCTTCCCGGTCTCCAGGGACTCTACTTCTTGCTATGAAGTCGAAGAAATATTTGGAAAACACAAACACCAGGAGAAGCACAGAGAAAACCCAGATCCACTTCCCGTTCAGGTCCCGTGCAAGTTGGGCTCCAACCATGGGTATTACTCCCATGGGAGGTCTGCCCTCCACTCCATCAGCCCTCTGTCCCTCCAGGCTGCCAGTGCTCAAACCACCCACTCTGGTTTCTGTCATAGGCGGTGGTTCTTTAAGACTGGGGTCTTCAACCTCGGTCTCTCAGTCCCCAGCTCAGGCCCATTCTGAACATGGGTACTCAACCAAGTGGCTAGATTGAGTCTTCTGCTTCAGGCAGTGGGTCCTTGCCCGTTGCCCTCCCGGTCAAGGTGTTGCGAAGTCAGTTCCTAAGTTAGAGACCGACATCTCCTTGTGACACCTGGGGCATGCAGTCACCTCCCCAGTAGGTGGCGCCTCTGCCTTGCTTGGAGTCGGCTCTCCGTTCAGGCTTCTCCCTCAGGCGGCACCAGCTGCTTCCCCAGAATGGCGTCAGCCGACTCCTGTCCCGTCAACACTGGCTTCTGCAGCGTGACCCGGCGACACCACAGCCGCCATACCTTGACCTTACACAGCCAACGCCAGTGAGACTGACGCCTGACCTTTCAACCCCAGTCACACTGATGCCAAGGGGTCCTTACCCAGGGACCAAACGCTGGTCAACCTGATGCCAGTCAAGTCAATGCCAGGGTTACTGCAACTGGCCAGACCAATGCTGGACCCTCCAAGCCTACCCCTCAAATGCTGATTGCCCCGACCTCACCACAGTTTCCGCCCGCGAGATTAACACACTTTTTGCTGCCTGGATGGCATATTTTAAGGACAAGGAGGCCCTGGAGGGCACCCAACTCCTCAGGCTCCTCTTAAGGCTCTGATGCCTACTCCTAGGGAGCCTACCGCAGCCAGACACTGGTCATTCTAGGCCTCGTAAGCCTAACCCTTGGTGCTCACCCTCTCCTCAGCAAATTCGGTGAATCAGGAAGGTGTTCTTTCTCCACCTCATCGACAGTTCTGGAGATTCAGATGTCCTTCAGAGCCAGAGAGCCCAAGGACACTCTGTGGTCTCCACCAGGCGATCCAACATTCACAGATGTGATGAGGCACATCCAGACCCTCATGGGCTGGGGCTCTGAGAACTGGACCCTGAGCAATGTTGGTTGGCGCTTTTCTTCGTAAGAAGGAGTCCTTGCCTCTAGTGGTCACCCCTCTCATAGACTCCATCAAGGAAGTCAACAGAGTGGCCTGGAAGCATCCATCCTCTATCCCGGCGACATCCGAAAGGTAGATCATTTGTATAATACTCCTAGGGATGAGCCCTTCTGCTGGGAGCACCCAGAGGCTGACTCAGTCGTTATCAATGCGACTCATGACCGTTCAAAAAGACCCCAGCTCCTTAGTACTCAGCCTCCTGACAAGGACTCTAGGTAGATAGATTATTTTGGAGAAAAGGTCTACTCCTTGGCCACCTGTGCCATCCATTCCTTAAACTTCTTGGCCCACATGGTTCAGTATAAGAATGCCCTGTGGGAAGATCTTGGAGGTGGTTCAAGCTCTGTCTGCTCTCCTCGGGAAAACTGAGCTACTGCATCTTCTCAAGTCAGGCTCCAATGTAGGGACTCGCATCCTCGAGCCTCCTGTGATTCTCCAGACCATGCAGGAAGAGCCGTGGCTATGGAACTTGCCTTCGCTGCCACTCTTGGCTTAGGGTCTTTGGGTTTGCCCGGACATCCAGTCAGAGGTCCTGGACACCCTCTTCAGGGGCCCCATCTTGTTTAGTGAGGATTCCCAAAACATTATCATTCGTCTCCAAGAGTCAGGTAAGGTTATCTGATCAGTTCATCATACCCTTTATCAGTCTCTGCCTAACTCTTCCCAGCGGCTGCCTTTTCATCACAGTTCCAAGCAGCAACCTAGAGGTCAGCAGCCCAGGAGTGCCTTTTAAGAGAAGGCTACTGCCCAAGCCACAGGAGCTTCAGTGCACAGAGCTCTCAGAACCTCACAGGCTCGTTACCTGTCCTCGGCTCCTCTTCCTGACTCCTTGTTCAACCCTCCTCAAGCAGAATCCTGGGGGAGGTGATGTAGGTGTCACTTTTCTCTTTATAGGGAAGGTTGGGGCAGAATAACTTCAGACTACTGGGTCCTACAGTTAGTGGAACAGGGACATTAGATATGCATACAGAAATAAATAGTACATGCATTAAGTTTGCAGATGACATCAAATTAGCGACAGAAGTCAGTGACATACATGGCTCCCATCAACTACAGTAGAATTTGTGGAAGCTGGAGAAATGGGCCCAGAATAATGGCATGTTTTAACATCAAAGTGCTGTGTACTATGCATGTAAAAACAAACAATTTATGTAACACTTGGTTAAACCGGGTACTTTTAAAAACAACAAGTACAGTGAGAGATTTGGGGATATTAATCTCCAATGATTTAACCTTCAGCGAACATTGTAATGATGTTATTAATAAATGTAATAGAATTATTGTGTGTATCAGAAAAGCTTTGTATCCAGAAACAGAATTTGTATAGTGCCTCTGTTTAGATCATTGGTAAGGCCATTAATGGATTATTGTACCCCGACACCTAAAGGCGGATGTGATGGGTTTAGAGAAGGTACAGAGGAAACTAACAAAATGATTGAGGGCATAAGGGATGAAACATATGAGTCAAGATTACAAATTCTTGGACTATATTCATTGGAACTGAGACGAACTAGGGAGATCTTTTATTAATGTATAAACTGATTAGGGATAAGTCACTTATGATTAGTCTGGAATAACTCTGGCAGAAAGGAACAACTTTTGAGAAGCCATAACCAGCAGCTTAAAGTCACGTACCCTAAAAGGAACCTGAGAAGATATTTTTATACACAGAGGATTTTCCCGTCTGGAATGAACTGCCTAAGGAAATTGTGGAGGCAAACACATTCATAGCTTTCAAAAATAAACTCGACAAGTACCTGTTACATTGACTAGGAAAAATGTCCTGTCATTGTGGGAGACAGACACTATGGGCGAAAAGCCTTTTGCCTGTCTAATAAACCTAGTATGATACAGTATGACATACTCTAGAATTGTTGAAGATTCCTCCGGACAATCCTCCAGCTCCCTCACATCACCTTGGACTACTCTTGATTTGATCCAAGGCGAGATACAAGCCCTTCTGCAGAAGCATGCCATTAAACCCGTTTCCCGACAGAGCGTGGCAAGGATTCTACTCGCATTTCTTCCTGGTACCCAAGAAAACAGGAGCTCTACGCCCATTCTGGACCTCAGCCATCTAAACAAGTTCCTAGAGTACAAAATGTTCAGGACAGTCACTCTCCGTGCCTCCTCCCATACTGCATCAAGGGATTGGCTCTGCTCCCTGAATATGCAGGACGCCACCTCCACATATTGGTGTTTTCACCCCAAAGGAGGTTCCTCGCTTCCACTTCAAGGAAACCATTACCAGTTTCAGGCCCTGCCCTTCAGCCTGTCCTCAGACTCACAAGTCTATGCAAAATGCCTGCGGTGGTGGCAGCAGTCTGAAGAAGGGATGATCATTGCATCTTCCCATACCTCGACGACTGGCTTTTGACAGCTCCTAAAAAGTAACTTTTTGGCCTGCTCGAGCAAATAAATTCTTCAACACAAGAAAATGGCTTTAACAATTCTTCTTTTTATTTTTGATTCAGTCCCAACATTTCACTTATCAATTAGGCTTCTTCTGGGAACTGTGAATAGATTCAAAAGGATATTCAAATAAATATTTTATAAGCTTATATAGCATCAACATCATTTCTTTCACAGAAAACAAAACTGGTACTTTGATTATTCATATTTACTTAAAAGGAGTTTTTGTTATAATATTGATAGAAATGCTTGTACATTTTATCTCTGTGTCACCACTATAACTGGCCACCAATTTAAAACTGTGTTAGAAAACACTGCCTTTGTGTTGCCTCAAAGTTATACATGTATATAGTTTTATTCATTTATTGTAAATTCAGAATTACAAACTTTGAGCTAAAAGCTCATCTACAAAGGATCCTCGTCGAACAGAGGGTGGGGGAACATCAAGTACCTGGACATTGGAGAAAAACAGAAGCAGCTAGAAGGCATTGTCAGTTACACATCATTAAAAAGGCTAAACGGCATTACAAATAGAAGGATGGGAGAGACAGAATACATTGCAAAAGCCATCACTTAATTACATATTACAGAGGAAAATAGTCCCATAACAGATTAGGTGAATAAAGTGCAGATTCCAACTCACGTACAAAGTATAGAGAATTCCCAGAATGCAACTATAGAGTTTAAATAGGTTTCGGAGGAACAGTTGATGTCACCACCAACAAGTACAGCCATTAAGGGACAGTAGGCTACAGGCTAGATGGGTGAGGGAGAGCATGATGGTGGGTGATAACTCAGGGTCAGGGGCTAAGCGGGTGTGGAGGTGGAGGTATGGAGGTCAAGAGGGCTAAGTGGGTGAGGGCTTGGGGCCATAGTACTGCCCATAGCTGTCCCTCTTACCTGTCCAAATAACTGATCTTCAAATTTGAAGTAATGCTGATATAATACAATTTCTGCTAACTCTTGTAAGGTCCTTGTTTTAGTTTGTTTATTTATTTATTTATGTTTTTGGTAACTGGGCAGTGCACTGTTTCCAAAGGACCATTTTCAGTCATGACCCAGGCCACACATGTGGCACAGCAGCAGAGAATAACAAGCATTTGTCAGTGCCAAATGTTTGCTTGCTAGCATTGGCATTGGTACCTTTAGTACATGAAAGGAATAAACAAGACAGGTACAGAGGGCTGTTCAAAGTAAGAGGAGGGAGGGACACCAGGGCCATGATATGAGACTGGAGGAGGAAGGTTCAGGAGGAGATGAGGAGACACTTTTTACAGAGAGGGTGGTGGCTGGGTGGAATCGTTACCTGCAGAAGTGGTATCTAGTAGAACAGTGGACTGCTTCAAAAGGGGATAAGACAGGACAAGGGGAGGGTCAATGAAGGAGAAGGGTGGATGGGAGGGCAGCTGCTGAATAGGGCATGCTAGCTGCACATTGAGAGCAGACTTGATAGACCTCTAGGCCTTTATCTGCTGGCAAATTTCATATGTTCATATGGTAGTGTAGGAGTTACAGAGCTGCATAATAGAGATGGCAGTGAAGTATTGAACTGAAGCCAGCCCCACACACACAGAGACTGACAGGCTTGGGGTGTGCCTTTGGGTCATCAGGCACACCCGGCCACTACATTTCACCACACCTACCCTGCAGACACTGACAAGTGTCACAGTGTGCCTTGGGGTCTTTGGCCTTGTGCGCATCCCATTCCATCAGAAAATACGGTGAGATGGGTGCGGTATGGAGAATGGGGTGAACTTCGGGCCTAAGAGTCCAAGGCACACCTCAGTGCCTCTCACTGACTGCAGGTGTGGGTGGGGGTGGAATGGCATGAGCATTACAGGAGACAATCGCACGTCACACCCCGATGCCTGTCAGTATCTACAGGGTGGGCGCTATGGTTGAAACCCCAATGCCTCAGGAGTTCGCTGGAATTTTCACTCCAAATTTTCAGCATGGTTTTTTGTGACCCTCCTCGATGAACAGTGGCAATATCAGTTCGTTAGTCAAAGCTGATTTTGCACAGTGACTATTCCATTTGGCACCACAGGTGCGAAAACACATTTCTAACAGGATGTGAGAAATGACAGCTGTACTGTTCATGGAGAGGTGTAAAAATGGCAATGTTGAAAATCTGGAGTGAAAATATAAAAACTGGTGAAGTCACTAGCCGAGGTAGAAACTGTGCAACGACACCCTTAATGTAATTAGTTTGGAGTTTTTATAGCAGATTGTCAACTCAGGCATTTTGGGACCTCTGCTCATGAACAGTGTCACTGTGATTTTCTTAATCTGTCCCGAACAGTGATTTCCCACAGCGACTCACGCATTCTGCGCTAGAAGTGCGAAAACACATTTCACCATGGTATGAAAAATTACAGCTGCACTGTTCATAAGGAAGTGTGGAAAAATGCCAGCAGTGAAAATCTGGACTGAAAATATTACAAATTCATGAACCACGAGGGTTGCATTGAAACTGCACAATGCTCGTCAGAACACAGTCATTTTATGGACTTTGACACCAAATTTTTAACATAGCCATTTCAAGACCTCTGCTCATGAACAGTGTCACTGTGATTTTCTTAATCTGTCCCGAACAATGATTTTACACTGACTGCGCCATTGTTGGGAAGGTGGGTTTACCCAATACTGTAGGGAGGAAGAAGGGAGATGAGGGAGGGCGATTTAAGCCAACAGTGGTGAGGAGAGGGTCAGAAGAAGGAAGCAGAGACAAAGGGCCCAGGCCAGGAAGAACAATTGCCGGGAAACCAGGTCAGGAGACAAAAGACAAATGGAAGGAGGAGATAGGGACTTGTGAGGGAGGCGAAGAAGTGGCAAAAGTCATGGAGTAGAAAGGAGAGAACAGGTTACTATGAAGAGAGAGGGGGCATTTGTGAAGGGCCTTCAGAAAACAGTTGTGCACTGCTAGAGAGGAAGAAGGTGGAGGAGGAAATGATGAAATTAGAGGAGTAATTGATAAATGTCTGGACCAAACTGAGCGGGGAAAGTTCTGCTGGGAGAATTGCAAATAGGGTAAAAGGGGAAATAATGTGCAGGAGGAAGAAGAGGAGCTGGAAATGAGAGAGGAGATGAATGGAAGCAAGCAGGAGTAAGAGGGTGGAATCTTAGTGCTGGGGACTCAATACTAAGAGGAGTTAGGTGGGGTAGCAAGGAGAGAGGCATAGTCGACATTTGGGTGGAGGCCATGCCAGGAATGACAGCGGAAAGGGTGGGACAGTCTGTTCTGAAATATGCTAGAAGGGTAGGACAAGCCTCATTTAATTATACGTCTTGGGACAAACGACCTGGCTGACAAGACAGTAGATACAGTCCAGAGGAGGTTTGAGAACTAGCACAATTATGTGAGGGGGCAGGAAGATCAGTAACTTTTTCAGAGATACTTCAGGTGCCAAAGGCAAGCACAACAAGAAAGCTGAGAATAGAGGAATTTAACGGATGGCTAAGAACCTGGTGTTGTGCTAAAGGGTATGGGCTGTTGGGGGTGGGAGGGACCTGGGAGGACAGTAGTCTCTATGCCAATGACAGACTACACTTGAGTGAGGAGGGAAAGAAAGTGTTGAAACAGAGGATGGAGGAGTACATAGAGGAAGTTGGGAATTTTAACTAGGAGTGGGGTGTGGCAGTTGGGGAAGAGATATGCAGAGACCACAGGTTGGGAAACCATATCAGCTACCCCCATAACAGTGACAAAGGACAAAATGGCAAGTACTGTTGGTGATGCTAGGAAAGGAGGGCAGGATGGGAGGGGGAAAAGGTGGAAGGTGGTTACCCTAATGCTAGGAGCCTTGGGAGGAAAACTGCAGAGTTACAGGTTCTCATGGCAGAGGAGAGGTGACATTGCAGCCATCACGGAAACATGGGCCACCCAATACAATGACTGGGACCTGTCTGTACCAGGGTACAGGTTATTTCATAGGGACAGGGTGATTGGGAAAGGAGGGAGGTGTCACTATGAAGGAAGGACTGAAGTGTGTAAGGGAGGAAGGGAGGAGGGTGATGCAGTCACTTTGGATGCAAATCCAGGATTCCAAGAATAGGATTCTTAGAATGGGAGTGGTGTACAGGCCACCATCTCAGACGGAGGAGTTAAACAGGGAACTAGCGGGACAGATCAGGAGGACCTGCAAGAAGGGTAGTGTGGTGATTGTGGGGACTTCAACATGCCAGGAGTGGACTGGAACACCCCAACAACCAGGAACAGAAGGGAGCAGGTACTGCTGGATGCCTTCCAGGACAGCTTCCTGCTGCAAATGGTCAGTTAACCAACCAGGTTAGGGAATACCCTTGACCTTGTGCTGGCAAATGGGGACTTTGTGAGAGAGCTTACAGTAGAAGAATCGCTGTCGGGGTGACCACCACTCAGTATGGCTCACATTGGATATGGGCAAGGAAGGAGTGGAATCTGGCACACTAGTGCTGGACTTCAGGAGGGACGACTTTGGGAGGATGGGGAAGTGGTAAAGGGTACCTGGCCAGAATTCAATCTAGTATGGACACTAACCAGAGGCGGAGCTCATAAAGCTGGGGATAGTGGAGGCAACCAAAACCTGCTGCAAAGCCCAGAGCAAGAAGGCTAGGGCTAAGAAACCAATCTGGTTGAGCAAGGAGGTCATGGAAAAGATAAGGAGGAAAAGAGCTGCCTTTAGGAAGTACAAGAAAACAGGGAGGGGAGGACAGGGAGGAGTACTTGACAGAATCGAAGGAGGTGACAAGGGCAGTAAGGAGCCAAAGCATCTCACGGAACTCAGGCTGGCACAAGGCATTAAGAAGGGAGAAAGACTTCTTTAAATACATCAGGAGAAAAGGAGCTGTAAGGACCACATAGTAAGGATTAGGAAGGAGGGGTTGGGTGGAAGCAGGGTGCGATAAAGGGGAAGCACTAAATGAGTACTCTGCTCAGTATTTACTAAAGAGAAGAGGGGGTGACACCATGTGGGAGAAATGGCAGAAGCAGGTGGGAAGTGGCGACAGATGGGAAATCATGGAGAGCAGCGTCGAGAGGGTTTGAAGGCACTGAGGGTGGACAAGGCGCCAGGCCCAGATGGCATCCACCCCAGGGTACTGAAGGAGCTGACAGAGGTCCTTGCAGGACCTTTGGCAGACCCTGTTTAATGCCTCACTACATTTGGGGTGTGTACCTCAGGACTGGAGGATGGCTCATGTGGTGCCCCTCCACAAGAGTGGCCCCAAGGATGAACCGGGAAACTACAGACCAGTGAGCCTCACATCCATCATGGGTAAGCTAATGGAGACTATCCCGAAGGAGAGGCTGGTGGCCTCCTAGAGGCCAAAGGACTACAGGACAGCAGACAGCATGGCTTCACACATGGCAGATCGTGCCAAACCAACCTGGTCGAGTTCTATGACTGGGTAACTAGGCAACTGGACAGGGGCCATGCAGTGATGTCCTGCATCTGGACTTCAGTAAGGCATTTGACCAGTGCCACATGGAAGGCTGGGAAGGAAATTAGTAGGCACAGGGCAGGTGCAAAGCTGGTGAGATGGGTAGGAAACTGGCTGCAGGGAAGGCAGCAGAGGGTGGTGGTGGGTGGGGAGCTATCACACCCAAGGGCAGTGACAGGCGAAGTTCCACAGGGCTCGGTGTTGGGACCAGCGTTGTTTGGGATATTCATTGTAGACATATCATGGGATATCAAGAGCAAGATCAGTCTGTTTGCTGATGATACCAAGGTAGGCGCGGTGGTGGATGACCTAGGGGATGGCAGGGTTGCAGGATGATCTGGCAAAGCTTGAAACCTGGTCAGACACCTGGCAACTGGGCTTTAATGCCAAAAGTGCAAGGTGCTGCATTTTGGGATGAAGAACCCAAGGAGGTTACCAGCTAGGGGGTGCAGCTAGCCCAGACAGAGGAGGAGAAGGATCTGGGTGTGCTCATTACAGGGTCAATGAACAACTCGGCACAATGTAGGAAGGCAGCTGCAAAGGCCAACAAAATGCTGGGTTGTATTGCAAGGGGTATATCCTCGAGGAGGGAGGAGGTGATTCTGCCACTGTATAGGTCATTAGTTAGGCCACACCTGAGTACTGCGTGCAGTACTGGCGTCCGTGATCTGAAGAGGGACATTAGTTACTGGAGGGGGGAGCGCAGAGCGACAAAGATGATCAAGGGCTAGGGGACTTATCATACGAGAGGAGGTTGAAGGAGTTGAACATGTACTCACTGGAGGAGAGGAGAGACAGGGTGACATGATTGAAACATTTAAATACATGTATGGAATAAACAAGACATGTACAGAGGGGCTGTTCAAAGTAAGGAGAGGAGGGACACCAGGGGCCATGATATGAGACTGGAGCGAGGAAGGTTCAGGAGGGAGATGAGGAGACACTTTTACAGAGAGGTTGGTGGCTGGGTGGAATCGCTACCTGCTGAAGTGGTATGCAGTAGAACAGTGGACTGCTTCAAACGAGGATGGGACAGGACAAGGGGAGGGGTAAGAGGAAGGGTGGAAGGAGGGGCAGTTTCAGAATAAGGTGCTAGTTGCACATTCGAGCAGACTTGATAGACCTCAAGGCCTTCATCTGCTGGCAAATTAGTATGTTAGACTGTGCACTACATGCTCAGAAACATATTTTGGGTGAGATGTGAAAATGACAGCTGTACTGCTCATAAAGGCGGTGTGGTAAAATGGCAATGTTGAAAATCTGGAGTGAAAATATATAAATTCGTGAACTTACAGGCGTGCGTAGGGAACTGCATAACGCACACTCATAATGTCATTTGGGATGTTTCACTAAATTTCAACATAGGGTTTTTGGGGCCTGCTTATGAACTGTGACACTGTTTCAGAATTGGTCCCGAAGGTGGTTCCACGCAGTGACCGTGAAATCATCTTTGGGGGCCGATTAATGCCATGACAGTGCCAGAACTCATGAGGAGGGGTCCCAAAACCCGATGTTGAAAAATTTGGTGCTAAAATTCAAAAATGCCTGAGATATGCATCAAAAGTTGAAAAACCTATTTATTCCATTATACAACTTACCGGCATTTCTTCAGTTCAGCGGTTGGCTTTGAAGAGTGCAGATCTGTTCCCCGCCCACCCAAGATTGTCTGCCAGCCTCCAGAGGTAACTATGGGGTGAGGTGGGGGTGTGGGAGGTGGATGCACAGAGGGTGGGTGCGGGTTGAGGGCAAGACAATCAACGAGGGACCGTTTTTCTTTTCAGGTGTTTGTTTTCTTTTAGGATGATGACGCGGGACTTGTGCCATGCTGGGGTGGGCTCCCAGTGTGGCACCTGGAAGATTTTTGGGGGTTCAGTGGAGCCGACGGGGATTGGGCACCCCGTCCGCCATACAGACGTGTGCCAAGCTTGGGTGGGCTCCCAACATGGGAATTGGAAGTCTGTTTCTTTGGGGTTTTAATTGTGCTGACGGGGATTGGGCACCCGATCACCATTCTCACTTATGCCATGCTGGGGTGGGCTCCAAGCTTGGCACCTAGAACTTGGGGCGGAGCCGACGGGGATTGGGCACCTCGACAGCCATACTGTGTGCGGTGGGCAGGGGAGAGCTATTCAGAGACACTCAGAGGGTTGGGGAATATTATTACAATACTGATCAGGTGTGCCAACAGACGACAACTGCATCTACTTTTTCAGTATCTTTGGGTTCTGTTTTCCTGCTTTTGTCAATGCCGCTCCTACCTGAACTCTGACTCAACATTCCAAGGATGGCAATTAGATATTTTTGGAAACATTCCAAAGATGTCATTTTAGTCACTTGCCTCCTCCTCCTCCCGGAAAGATAGTCTAGGAAAAGTTCACTTCAAACTGAATTTATGTTTCAGGAAGAGAAAGCAGAGTCGCATACAAGCAGGATTGCCGGCAATATGCTAATCAACACTATCTCATCGCTGCTCACTGAAGCAGTCTTTCCTTTCAGCTGCACGCCACTGCATTTTCAACTGCTGTCATAGACAGCTGCAGCATTCATTGGTGAACTGTGGCCACGCCTGCAAACACACTGAATTGGAAGACAGGGTGCCACACCTACAAAAACTCAGATGATGGCACTATGTTTCTTGCACATGCGCAAGCAAACATAGAAACCTTATATGTTAGCAGTGAACAGTACAGAGCACATATGGCTGATTGCCAGCAGTTACAAAGAAGGCAGCTGAAGCGCAGTGCTAGCAATTTTGCACACAGAGATACAGTACTAAGTACAGTAAAAGGATATAAGCACCTTAACAGTGGTAGTCATATATACAAAAACAGAGTTTTATTTAACTCTAAAAATCGATTAGCGTTTTGTTCATAAAAGTGCTAAAACATAACATCGCCTAGAAAACCTATGTAAATACTTTCTGTACAGTTAGTATTGCCCCAAGAAAATAATGCTAATCAATTATTTAAAACCCTGAAAACAGTATTTACAGCAGGAGCACATAGACAGCAGGGGTAGTATTTACAGTAATATGTATGACAGAGGCCACAGTGCATTCTAACATATACTACTGATAAATATAAATTTACATGTGAGGGCTGGTTAATTCAGGTCCCAGCAATATCAAGTGGATTCCCTCAGCTACCAGCACTTTAGTTACTGTGTGAAAGACAGGTGGGAGGTGGACAAGCGGATGGTGAGAGGAGTCTGTTCCACAGAGAGGGTACAGAGATGGAAAAAGCTTTGCTACCCATATTGGTGGAGACGTGAGGGACATCCAGCGGATGAACCGAGGATGCCCTGAGGGTCCGTGTGAGTTCCTTGCTAGTCAGGAGGGGTGAGTAAGGGGATAGATTGTGGTTTCTGAGTGAGTTGTCCACCAGACAGCCAGTGGCATAATCAAAGTGGCATTGAAGTGGGAGCCACGTAAGAGCCTGATAGAGAGAGCAGTGGTGGTAGAATAGGGAGCTTGAAGGACGAAACAACAGATGGAGTTTACGTCGTACATAGCTGTGAGTGCAGAGACGAGGAACAAGGAGTAAACCAGAGAGCAGAAGTCGGGAGGGGTAGCAGGTTGCCCTGGGCAGTGGCAAGGTGTGCCTCAGCAGATAGAAGGTGTTTAAGGTGGTAGGCAGTACCTAGCTTTTGGTGGATTCTCCTCATGGTATAGTTAACATGCTAGCAACAACAAATGGCACAGTGTTTAGTTTATTTGAGAGAAACCATCGGTGGGCTGAGACATAGTTGCAGTGAGTGTGGAGGAGATGGAGTCAAGTGAATTTGTGCTGTGATATAGGACTAAATCGTCACGTGGAAGGTGCCTTACAGTCAAGGCTGTCCAAGGGAGAGCATTTATGAATAAGGAGAAAAGTAATGGGCCAAGTATAGAGCCCTGGGGCACTCCTGTGTATCGGGTAGGGCAGCGGAGGTGGCTTTATAATGATGGACTGTGATCTGTGAGAAAGATAGCTGCTAGAACCAAGCAGCAGTTTTGAGGGGGCATCCAAACTGTAATAGGGCGGAGTGGCGAAGGTGATGATCAACCAGGTCAAATGCCGTGGATAGAGCTACCTAAACAGCACCGTGGCAGAGCCCTTATCCTTTGTCTTAGGACATGGTCAGAAAAAGAGCCAGTGCCAAAGTGGCGCCAGAAAATTACAAAAGCTATGTTGAAATGGGCAAAGAAGATTGTATTTCTCAAGTTGTACTGTCAGTTGGAAGTGGACAACTTCCTCCAATAGTTTACTTAGGTGGGGAGAAGGGAGCTAGGTCTGTAGTTTTCTGGGGAAAGAGGATCCCAGCTTTGTAAATCGGGACAATGTGCGCATGCTTCCAGGAGTCAGGCACAGAGGATGATGAAAGAGCAAAGTTAAAGATAAGCGTTAGAGGTTTGACAATGGAAGGGTAACAGTTTTAGAAAAGCAGGGTAAAGACCATCACTGCCAGGACTACATTTGGCCGGGAGACTTGAGGAGTTTGAAGGTGACAGCAGGACCGATAGCCATGAAATAGAAAGGTGGTATCCGGCGGAGTTTGGCGGGTGGGGGAGCTATAAAGGTTGTTTTGTACAGGAGGAGTGTGGGAAGTTTGCTGAGGTGGGGATAGGTCTGTGATTGCATATTGAAAGTGTTTGCATTATCCATCAGTTCAGAGATTAGACCCGTGGGATAAGTGTTACTCTATTAGTTTGCTGGTCTTTAGATTTAGTAGGGACACGGTGGAAGCCCAGGCGTTCATGGATTGCCAAGGTTAGCGCTTTGCTGGTTGAGGTAGAATTTGTGCTTGAGTGCCGTGGCAGTTTGCTTACGAGTTCCGCAGTTGTCTGTAGTCATTCCAGAGTTAGGTGGAGGGGCGCCTTGTAAGCCTTCTACTTACAATCCCTGTCTTTCATGAGGGACAGTAATTCTCTCGATATCCAGCAGTGCAACCCCTCTAACTCTTCTGGTGGTGCATCGTAGTGGGTGTCCTGGAGTCGAAGGAGGGCAGAAGTAATAAATAATAATAATGTATGTATTTATATGGTGCCTTTCCATTGCCAACAACAAACAATATAAAACAAATCACAACAACATCAAATGACAAATTAATACAGTTAAAATCAATATCAATACAACAGTTGCTCATTTCAGTTAACTATAAAGCTTTTGGCATGGGTGATTTTTAAGCCCTGCTTAAATTCCTCCTGATGCCTCCCGTAACCGGTGAGGTAGAGAATTCAAAAGAGGTGGGGCTGCATAAGCAAATGTTCTAGAACCAGATGACTTCAAATTCACCCTCGGAATTCTAACAACCCCTCGTTGGCCGAGCGGAACGACCAACCAGGGCAGTAGGACCAGAAGCTCTTTCAGATAG
The DNA here is from genome assembly GCA_016271365.2 of Neoceratodus forsteri. NCBI lineage: Eukaryota > Metazoa > Chordata > Ceratodontiformes > Ceratodontidae > Neoceratodus > Neoceratodus forsteri. The sequence goes on from CM057450.1 coordinate 942,773,045, forward strand.
TCCGGCCCTGTCCATGTAGGGCTTTAAAAGTCAGTAAACCAACTTTAAAGGTGATCCGCCATGTACTGGCAGCCAGTGCAGTTCGCGCAGCACTGGGGTAATATGGCAGGATCGAGTAGATTCTGTCAAAGCCGCGCTGCTGCATTCTGCACCAGCTGCAAGCGATGGATTTCAACCCCAGAAAGCCCTAGATAAAGGGAGTTGCAGTAATCCAAGCGCGAGGACACAGAGGCGTGACCAAGGTAGGAAGGTCATCAGATGGAACCAGATGCTTAATCCTGGCGATATTCCTAAAATGGTAAAGGAAGTTTAATGACCGCTGACACCTGAGAATGTAGGGTCAGTCCATCATCAAAAACTACCCCAGGTTATGCACCCATTCAGAGGTCGGGTGAGGCGCCGCCAAGAAAAATTCCAGAGGGTGCACCAACACCTGACCCCCATCTGATGACCTGGTACACAACCAGTACCTCAGTCTTTTCTGAGTTTAATTTCAGCCAACTGGAATCCATCCACTCTTGGATTTCTTTCAGACAGTTGTTGAAGACTGAGAGAGCTCAATCCTGGTCAGGTGGAAAAGAAGGTAGAGCTGGGTGTCATCTGTGTAACAGTGAAACCTCAGCCTGTACCTTCTTACAATGTCTCCGAGGGTAGCATATACACCGCGAACAGCATGGGTGACAGCACTGAACCCTGAGGCACCCCACAAGACAAAACAGTTGGGCCTGAAGAAAACCCAGACACAACTCTTTGTGTTCTCCCATGAGAAATGATGTAAACCATCTGAGGACTGTCCTGACATTCCACAGATATGCCTCAGGCGCCCTATCAACACCATGTGGTCCACGGTGTCAAAGCTGAAGAGAGATCCAGAAGAACCAAGATGGAATGGTTCTTCTGATCTCGCCATCAGGAGATCATTGAGCACCTGAACCAGCGCTGTCTTGGTACTATGTCTTTTATGAAAACCGGACTGGAGTAAGGAAAGTGACTGCTGAGGAGATATTACTGAGGTTGTAGAGGGCAGTCCAATTTATTGCTCTGGTCTCCTGTGGACTAACACAGGATCTTGTCCATCAAACCTTCTGAAGGTCAGGAGTTTGTGGGGAGGACGATTTGTTTTGGTAGCCAGTATGATGTAAGCAGGTGTATGATTGCTGATAGAGTCAGTAGTGCCAGTCTGGAGGATCAGATCCACCCTGTTTGTAGCGACCCAGTCAATAAGGGAGTGATTTAGTGAGTGAGCGTTATGTCTAGTAGGGGTGGAGATAACTTGATCTAGGTTGTGTAGTTTTAGCAGGTTTGCATAATCTGGAGCCTAGGCATCAAACCAGTTTAGGTTGAAGTCATCAAGATAATGGTGTCATGAGGGGCACAATGCATCCGATGCCATCAAGAAGTTTGCTAAACCTCAGATGCCACTCCCGGCTGGGTTGTAACAACAGCCTAGATTAAGTTTTAGATGCACCCAGTATGACTTCATCAATAAGCCATTTGCTGGGGAGTTTGGGGTGAGCAGCTAATGATGGTGGCTGTGATATGGTCTTGTATGTATAGTGCTACGCCCCACCCCTCTTCTTCCTGGTCTATTGAGGCATAGGAGAGAGTAGCCAAGGAGTTGAAATGAGTCAGTATGGAAGGGTTTTAACCAAGTCTTGGAGACCCAGCACCTGCATCTTATACAGAGATATCCATGCCTCAAGCTCATGGAATTTAGGTGGCAGGCTGCAGATATTCATATGTGCAACTTTGAGTCCAGTATGCTTTGCCTAAGTGTTGTTTGAGTGGTCAGTGTAGGTGTTGATGGGTCCTGGGTTTATTTCTCGTCTCCAGGAGAAGCAGCAGTGATAGAATAGGACAGGAGGGAGGGAGGAGGGAGCCATTTAGGGATTGGACGGTAAGGAGTGAACAAAAGGCTAAGCAGACTGCTCATAATTTGACAGTAGGGCCAGGTTAGATGCATTCATGAGGGTGGGTTTGTGCCTGGCTTCTGCAGCAATGGGGTCAGGGTATGTTTGGGCAGAGAAGGAGCCCAGGTTCTGCTGGTCAGCAGCCAGTATTGAGGCACAGATTTCAGTTAACAGAAGGAGGGTAGGCAATAACACCAGGGAAGCAGACCGGTATTCATATTGTTTAGGTGCATTGTTGTTAGTGACCAGCAAGACTGTTTGGGATGATTAATAGGCGAAGGCTGAAGAGAAGGAAAAGAGAACAAAAAGTCAGTAGTTGTGTAAGTGGAAAAATTGGATGGTGGGCAGCTAGCAGACCGTCAGCAGAGGGGTGGGGAAGGACTGAAAGGGATTGCTGGACAAGGTCAGTTAAGTGACGGCTTAGCTAGGCCAGTGGGGGTGGGAGCAGGATTTGCAGTTCAGGAAACAAGAGGATACTGGTCTAGGAGGGGAGGAAACTAGGACTTGGACATATAAAAGAAGGTATAAAAAGCAGTCGCTGGTAGTAACACTTTAAGTTAGGCAAAATCTAGCTGTGATAAATTTCAGTTATAGTGGCTAATCTAAACAAATTTAGTCTAGCTAGGCAACAACAAATGGCACAGTGTTGAGTAAAACCAAGCAGCAGGGTTTGACTGACTGACACGGTAGGGACCAGAGTGAGAGCCCCTAATGGTGGAGATGATAAGCTGCAGAAGGAAAGTAGACTGATAGGCTCTGGACCATACGTGATCAACACTATATAATAAGGAGTTAACCAAAGTGGTGGTGGGGACACTGGGGCAGCCGACACAAGCGTCCAGTGGGGCCTCTAGTTCAGGAATATCTAAAATGCAGTTTGAAAATGGCGTTCTGTCGATACCTGGTCGGTGCATGGCTTGATTTTGGTGGGGAGGGCAGGCCTCAGAGTGGCCCTCGCGACCCTGGCGAGCTGCAGACAGAGGCAGAGGAGAGCAGGAGTTAAACACAGGTGGGGGGACTACATAACGGGAGGAAGGAGAAGTAGCCGTGGCAGGACCACATAGAAGCAGAGGCCACAGAAACTCAATCCTAGCCTGCAACTACAGAAATAATAAAATACTTTGGTCGTGTACAGTCCAAGACAAGCAAATTAAAGTTACACACCAGAGGTAGATTTAAATTATTTAAAGCACACTAGAGAATTGAAAGAACCCACTGATTAGTGTTAATTTAGTGCACTAAATATGCAGAGAGGATCAGCTATAAACGCACTCTGGAGTGAGTGGACCCAACAAATAACAGCATGGAAATACCTAAAAGCACTCTAAGAGAACAGAAATTGAGCTTAAGTCTGTAAAAATAAACTGGTCCTAATTAATTAATGAAGAGCACTAAATATGCAGAGAGGGTCAGCTGTAAAACACACTCTGGAGCGAGTGAGACCCAGCAAATTACAGCATATAATTACATTAAAGCACACTAAAAGAACTGAGTGAAACCCTAGAAACTTGCTGTTAAGGCAGTAAATAAACTATCTGCATTGCTCTGCCGATGCAATTAAAGGCAAGCAGTTTGAAATATTTAAAGTCACTTTGAAAGTTTTGGTGCCAAGGTTCCAATGGCTCACTCCAGTTCAGGAATATCTAAAATGCAGTTTGAAAATGGCGCCTGTTGATACCTGGTTCAGTGCGGCTTGATTTTTGGTGGGAAGGGCATGCTTCAGAGTGGCCCTCGCGACCCTGGCAAGCTGGTTCAGTGTATGGCTGGATTTTCGTGGGGAGGGCAGGCTTCAGAGGCCCTCGCGACCCTGGCAAGCTGGTTCAGTGTATGGCTGGATTTTCAGTGGGGAGGGCAGGCTTCAGAGTGGCCCTCGCGACCCTGGCAAGCTGGTTCAGTGCACAGCTTGATTTTTGGTGGGAAGGGCATGCTTCAGAGTGGCCTCGTGACCCTGGCAAGCTGGTTCAGTGTAGGCTGGATTTTCGGTGGGGAGGCAGGCTTCAGAGTGGCCCTCGTGACCCTGGCAAGCTGGTTCAGTGCGGCAGTTTTTGGTGGGGAAGGGCATGCTTCAGAGTGGCCCTCGTGACCCTGGCAAGCTGGTTCAGTGTATGGCTGGATTCCCGGTGGGGAGGGCAGGCTTCAGGTGGCCCTCGCAACCTGGCGAGCCGCGGAGGGAGTTTTTTATCATGTGGTTGGAGTGTCTAAAAGAATTCCCATACTCTCTATACCTTTATCATGGGGTATTGAGGTATACAAGTCTCTCATGTCTATTATGACCAGTGTACAATTAGCTAACAATGTTTTCTTATTTAATTCTTCAGTGAGTTGCAAAACGTGGGTTGTGTCTTTGATGTAAGTGGGTATGCGTTCAACAAGTGTTTGCAGGTGAAAATTTGCAAATTTCGATACTGGTTCCAAAACAGACCCAATGCCCGATACAGTCATTCTTCCTGGTGGTTGTTCTAAGTTTTATGCACCTTAGGTAAGGCATAAAAAGGAGGATCCTAGGAAGCAGTAAAAACAACATAATGTTTAAATTGCACTACTGCCTAAATGGTGAGTGCAACAAGTAGTGCTTAACAGGAGGCTTAGAACCCAGCTTACGGGTGATCAGTCTGTGGAGAAAGCCATGGGTCGCCTAGACGACTGCATCGCTATGGTGATGCATGGTGACATTATCATGTCGCCACATGACTTCTCCATGGACATAAGAAGTTGGGCTAGTGGAATCAAGAAGTTAGAGTTAGAGCAGACAACAAGATGAAACATCCTAAACAGTAAGCAAACTTTACATTTTGATCAAAATCTGTATCGCTTGAGCTATGAGTAAAAGACTAGGAAACCAGGAAGTAAAATACCAAAAGACTCGAGTGTTTCTTGGTGTGTTAGACTCCGACAAAGGGCGTTCTGGTAAAGCAACTTTATACAAGGACTTTTAATGAAACATATACAAGTTAAATCATGTGAAAGAGTAGAACTAAGAAGTGAGACAATAAAATGATGGTTTATTTCATGGTGCGGCAGACGCCAACTAAGGCGACATTCTGGCAAGTTTTCATTAAGCTGCTTAGGAGCATGAGTATCTACATGAATTTTGGGAAAGCAGAAGGAAAATAAATATGAGAGGTAAACAGTTTTGAATCGTTAGATGCCAAGTAAAAAATATTTAGACTCTGTAGGTTTGTTTATAAAGGTGCACCCTGTAAATGATTGTAATTCTGTAATGTGTGTGGAATGCTTTAACCAGGAAAATGAAACAAGCCACTGTATTTAGGATGATTTAAGATAAGTGGATTTTTTCAAAGGAAGTTTAAGTTACAAAGTTGTGTATATAACTACATATATATTTATATTAACAGATCTAAGTGACCAAAGAAAATATTTAAAGGGACAAGTACCCTTCCGACTTTAAAAGGTATACTGACCCAAAAGTATAATATTACGTCAACGTTACTAAATTGAAATTATATGAAATGAAACAACCTGTATTATTGTTTTAAATATGTGACATATTTTTGTACATATGGGGAAAGTCGATAGCAATGAGGCACATTTAAGATAAGTTTTGAGAGGCAACTCTATTATTATTAACAGGTGAAAATGTCAAATACCTGTAAATGTTAATACATAATGATTAAGAAGGACGTATGAAGGTGAAGAATTTACTGCTGCTGTTTTATTTTACATAAGAACTCAGTGGAGATTAATTTAGAGGAAAGTATGGAGCAAAGGAGCTCTGCAGGCCAAGTTAATAAGAAAGGCAGTGTTTTCTAACACAGTTTTAAATTGGTGGCCAGTTATAGTGGTGACACAGAGATAAAATGTACAAGCATTTCTATCAGTATTATAAAAACTCCTTTTAAGTAAATATGAATAATCAAAGTAACAGTTTTGTTTCCTGTGAAAGAAATGATGTTGATGCTATATAGCTTATAAAATATTTATTTGAATATTCTTTTGAATCTATTCACAGTTCCCAGAAGAAGCCTAATTGATAAGTGAAATGTTGGGACTGAATCAAAAATAAAAAGAAGAATTGTTAAAACCATTTTTCTTGTGTTGAAGTATTTATTTGCTCGAGCAGGCCAAAAAATTTACTTTTTGAATTTTGAATATACTGATCCTTGGCATGCTCTACCCATTATCCTTGTTACACACTTAACGAGAATAGCTGGCAATTTCCTTGGGCAAAGCCTTTTTGCTTTGATTTTTGACAGCTCCTACCAAGGAGAAGTTGCTCAAAACCATGAAGGCCACCTTTTCCCTGTTTTGGGATCTGGGAATAACCCTTAGTCTTCCAACATCATCTCCTCGGCCAAGTCAAAGACTCAGTATATAGGGGCAATTCTAGATACCAAACAAAGCAAGGCCTTCCTTCCGCTGGACAGAGCAGAATGCCTTGAGGCTTAGCTGGTCTCATTGTCTCGCAAGTCCCAGCCAGAACGGTCCTCAGACTGCTGAAACATATGGCAGCAGCCACTGCAACTGTACCCTTGGCTCACCTGCACATGAGAGTGACCTAGTGGAACCTCCAGGTTCAATGGGACCAGCGTTCATTTGACCTGGACCTCCTGGTGTCAGCATCCAACCTCGATCCATCAAACCATGACATGGTGGCAGAACCCTCCAACCTTTCCAAGGGTGTTCCTTCTGGTCAGACTCACCTGGCAAATTCTGACCATAGACGCATCAGGCCAGGGTTGGGGTGCTCACCAGCTGAGCGTCAGACTCAGGGACTTGGTCCCCATTAGAGCAGAATCTCCATATCAATGTTTTGGAGATGCGAGCAATACTGTATGCTCGCTAAGCTTTTCAGACACATTTGCTCCCGGTCACCTGTTGATCGAGACGGACAATATGTTGGTGGTCTTTACATAAACAAGCGGGGGAATGCATTCTTGCCCTCTGTAGAGAAGCCATGAGAGTGTGGTATTGGGCCATAGAGGCATCACCCTGAGTCTGGCAGCTGTGAATGTTCTGGGCGTTCAGAACACCTTGGCCGACAGTCTAAGCCATTCTCGGTCCAAGGTTCATGAATGGGAACTTATTCCCGCAGTGGTCAAAGATCTTTTTGACAGATGGGGCTGCCCAGAGCTGGATCTATTCGCGTCCCCATCCAACACAAAACTGCCCAGTTTCTGCTCACTAGATCCAGGGCCTGGTGTTTTCTGGTGAGACGCGTTGTCCCTTTTTGGACAGGGAGGTTTGATGTGCCTTTCCATTGCTGCAGAAAGTTCTGCTCAAATTGCAGTCAGAAGGGGCGGAGATGATTGTAATAGCTCCTTCTGGCCATGGCAGATTCAGTTTCCACTTCTCCAGCTTGCAGTGAAACCCCAATTCCCCTGCCTCTGTGCTCTGACCTGCTCTCACAGGAGCAGGGCACCCTGGTCCATTCAGATCTAAAGATCTTTCTTCGAGAGGAAACACTGCAGCAGGTAGGACACATAGGACTGATGCCACCTGGTGGCAGGACCCCATGGCAAACTTCTTTCTAGCAGTACCTAGCAGGACGCCCTCGCTGACGTCAGCTCCACCCCCGACGTCCGCCCAGTACATAAGAGGAGGCGGTCCCAGCATGCTCCAGTTCTTTCCGCCATCATACACAATTATTGAATCTATGGCCTCTTCTGTCGCCTGTACCAACTGCTTCTACTGTGTTCACTGTAATTCTTCACCCATCTCCTGCACGTCTGCTCCACCAACAGGGCACATGAACAAGTGCATCTGCAGATGTCAGATTCCCTCGAAGGACAGCCACATGGCCTGTTTATTCTGCCGGGCCCTGACCATGACTCCGCCGCCTGCTCCCGTGCCAGGTCTTTAACAGCAGGACCGAATCCAGAGCCAAAAATCTCTCCAGGCCTTTCTCACCTAGAAACAACTTGTCGCCATACAGAGGGAATCATCCTCGGGGAATCTCGATCGCTTTTCTTCAAAGAAGCACCATTCCTCCAAATCCAAGGAGAAACATAGAGACACACAGAGAAAGGAGAGATCCACCCAGGTCCGGTCCTCTGGATCTTATACAGCCTCCAGGTCAGGTTCCTCCGGTCAGGACTCCTGCCTCACGGGCCTGAGGCCCTCCCGGCTTCGGTTGGGTGGCCTCTCTTCAGAAGACTCCTGGGCAATCTCCTGCCCTCCAGCTTCTCAAGATTATGCCTCCCACTGCCTCAGAGATCTTTGGATCGGGTAAGACCCATTCTTCCTCCTGGTCATCTTCTGTCTCTGGTGCTGACTCCGGGAGAGATCTAAGTCTTCAGGCCTGTTGGGGGCAGGGCCTCTTGTCTCCCGCCTAAACAGTCTCAGTCTTCTGAAAAGATAAACACCATCAGATGCCAGCATCTGACCGGCGCCCAATGGAGAAGGTCCACAAGCCTCCGTCGGACCATTGTAAGTCCTCCGACAGCACTTCTACCTCTAGTACAGCGGTGCTGCCCCGACCAGGACTCGCCGCCTCCGGACAGACCCGACGACACGGGCGGACGACTTACCATGGTCGGTGGAGCAGATGCTGGCTCGTCCTCCTTCTTCTAAGCCTGACGATGGTCTCCAGGACACCCCATCTACACCCGCACGCCCCACCCTGATGCTGGACCCTTCCGACATCAGTGCCAGTGCCCACCCACCGTCGCGGATAGGACTCTGGGCCAGACTCTAGGCTACCGAAGATCAATATGAGTCAGGTGAAGGAACATTTTCCCATTGGTGGGCGACAATAAAACCTGACCTGATGCCTGCAAACCTGCTCCGCTGCCCGCCTCAGACCGAGACAGCCCGACTCCGGATGAAGGGGCTGAACCCCAACCTGCAGGAATGAGATCCCACCTCCCCTTCTGATGAAGGTAGGGGCAGGTACCGTTCACCTTCCAAGAAAAAGCTGGACAAAAGGAGGCACTGCAGGTCTCGCAGTTCTAACCCTCCAGTTCTCCGGACAGGCACTGACTCAAAGAAGACACTGCTGTCCCTCTCCTCCTTCTATAGATTCCTATATCCTGATGGATTCCTCTTCCTCCTCTTGGTGGAGGAGCCGCCTTTGGGAGAACCTGAAGACCAGCCGAAATCACCTCCAGGCGACCCCACGTTTATGGAGGTCATCGGCACATCCAATCAAACATCGGTTGGGACATAAAGGCCTTGACCCGAGTGCTCAAGGCTTGCTAGGTATCTAGAGCAAAGGATCCCAAACCTATGGTTATTCTACTTTTGGTGGACACTTTTGCAGATATGACTCAAGCCACCTGGTGGCACCACTATTCCTCTTCATCGGTCCCCAAAGGCTAACCGCTTTACCGGGCTCCTAGGGTAATCTTTCTTGCTGAGCAACCCACTGCAGATTGGAGGTCATCTCAGTGGCTCACGATCATTCGCAGAGGCCCAAACACCTGAGCATGCAGCTTCTGGACACGGAGTCCAAGCAGCTGGATTCAATGGACAGAAAGGTGTCGCATTTGCCACTTGCAGCGTCCAGGAGTTTGAACTTCCTGACCCATGGTCCAGTTTCAGAATGCCCTTTGAGAACAAGGACTGGACATACTGCAAGCTGTGCCTGACTGCCCTGAGAAGGAAGAACTTGCTAAGTTACTCCAGACCGGGTCAGACATGGGCACGCACGTGCTACTCTGCATACAACTCTGCGGACACATCAGTAAGGGTGGCTGCTACTGGCATTTGTCTTTGGTGCCACTCCTGGCTCCTGGTCTCCGGTTCATGCCAGATGTGCAGTCCAGCATCCTGGATACATCCTTCAAGGGCTCCATCCTCTTCGGAGAAGAGACGGAGAAGATCATTTCAAGCTTCAAGACTCCGGTAAGGCTGTCCATACCATACAGTCGATGTACCACCGAAGCAGGGACAATTTCGAGGTCCCATTTTCATAGCAGAGGGGTCATCAGCCTCAGCGGGAAACTTTGGTCAGCGAGACCGGCCAGTGGTTCCTCGGCCTCTACCTCCTGATAGGTTAAACCATCCCAAGCCACCCCCAAACACCTGACTATCCAGGCAACCCACCTCTCCATGACAGCTCATCAGGAGAGAGGTGAAGATCACTTCTCTCGCTATCCCGAAGCCTGGAGACAAGTGACCTCCAACCAATGGGTTTTCAAACTCAGAGATCACAGGCACTCTATTGAGTTTGTGTATCTTCTTCGGACAGACTACTCCTCCCATCCCATCATCCAAGGGGTCAGAGACCTCATTCTCAGGAGATTCAAGCTTTGCTGTCCATAAGGGCTATAGAACCAGTCCCCCTGCCCCGATGAGAGGGCTCCAGATTCTGTTCTCACTTCTTCCTAGTCCTGAAGAAGTCCAGAGATTTAAGGCCGATCCTTGACCTCAGTTACTTAAACCTCTGGGTCGTCTACAGACGCTCAAGGTGGTTACCCTTCAAAGCCTTCTCCCATGGTCAGCCGGGAGACTGGTTGGCCCCTGGATATGCAGGATGCTTATCTCCATATCCGATTGCCAAGTGTCACCGGAGATACCTGAGGTTCGCCTTTCTGGGAGAACATTTTCAATTCAGAGTTCTTCCCTTTGGCCTCTCTTCTGCCCTAAGGGTCTTTACAAAGTGCCTGGCGGTGGTAGCCACAGCACTTTGCAGGAGAGGTCATTTTGTGTTCCTTACCTGGACGACTGGCCCCTCTGGGATCATCTCCAGGAAACAATCCGATACCTGCACCTTTAAAGTCGCCTGGGGTGAAAATCAATCCTTCAAAGTCATCTCTTGTTCCCACATAGACTTTACAGTTCATAAGGTGCATCTGGACACTGTCCAGGAAAAAGCCTTCTTGCCTCAGGACCAGGCAGAGTGCATCCGAGCTCTAGCCAGGCAACTTTTTTCAGCCTCCTCAGTGCCCGCCAGGCTCCTACTGCCTGTTGGGCCACATGACAGCTGCTGTTGTCTCCGTCCCTATTCTCCAGGCTGAGAATGAGGACCATCCAGTGGACCTCAAGGTTCAGTGGGACCAAAGTTGGGACAACTTGGATGCGCCCATCGCCATTACTGGGCTGGTTCTCCAGGAACTCCTCTGATGGATGTCGCTCTCGACTTTACTGGAGGGCACTTCCTTCGGACAGACGCTCCTGGCCAGATTCTATCCACGGATGCTTCCAACACAGGATGGGAGCGACTTGGAAGTCACAGGACTCAAGGATCTTGGTCTCTGGTAGAGAAGCCTCTGCACATCAGTGTTCTGGAATTGAGAGCCGTCCTGTATGCTCTGCAAGCTGGACTCTGTGATCTTACCAGGCCACCTTCTCATCCAGACAGACAACATGGTGGTGGTCTTCTACCTCAACAAGCGGGGCACTGACTCTTACCCTCTGTGCTGAGAGGCCATGAGAGTGTGGGAATGGGCCATAGAGCTCATCAGGTGACCATCTCCGCGGTTCACATTCCAGGGATCCAGAATGATCTGCAGATGCTGTCAGCAGATCGAGGTCACAGGCTCACAAATGGTTCCTCCTTCAGTCCGTGGTCAAGGACCTGTTAGCTATGTGGGGACACCAGAGCTGGACCTTTCACATCCCAATGCAATGCAAAACTGCCCAGTTTCTACTTGCTGGTTCAAACAACATGACGCCTTGCTGTATTCTGACATATGCAGTTAGCCCTAGCACTTGAACTGCTCCGGAGAGGAAAGAGTTAAATTCTATGCAAGGCATAGAATGTTGAGCTTGAACTTGGTTCAGACCTCTATCTGCTGCATTTGAAGTGTAACCGTTAGAATCTTTACTCGCCTAACTGAACAGTCACTCGAGATTTCTCCTCTGCTCCGGTTCTCTGTCGGTTAAAGTCGTCAGTTTTACCAGTAAATTCTTTGTTTTCAGTTCAGATCCATGTCTGTGGTACAGTAAGTATGTAGGTAGTGGAATAGATTTGGAAAAACTTGTGGAAATTATAAACTATATATTCAGCGGTTTGGCTGAACGGTTGCTGTGTAGAATTTGTCTTATTGTTTTTTCCTTGACTTTAGTGTGTGGTACCAGTCCTTATTGGTTTAAAAAAAAGCGTGTTTTACGTTTTTCAGATACCCGTGACACTGTTAGAAACCGATAAGGGTCTTGCCTGGCTGAAGCCGAGTAAAGGGTAAGTTTTCTGATTAAGAATGGCTAAGTCTGAGACCCAAAGAAAACTGGTCCCACTGGGTTTCCAACACTGCAGTGTGTGTGAGGAGGCCTTTGCTGAGGCTGATCCCACATCACTTGTGTTCATTGTCTGGGGTTTGACCACTTGATTCGGACTGCCAAATCTGCAAGAATTTCCTTAAGCCACCCTGGATAAAATATTGGGCAGGCTTAGGAAAGGAAGCCGAGAAGTCCGCTGACCTGATGGCCAGCCCGGTTCGTTCTGACCGAACCAGAAGGAGTGCCTCTGTCCAGGGCTAGACCCTTCGGGCGGAAAGGAGAGCCAATTCCGAGGGATCGGGTCCATCAAAAGAAAAGAAAAGAGAAATCGTCCGTTTGGATCCAGAACCGCATAATCGACTGCCGAGAAATTGCCAGAGATTCGCATAGTGGAATCGCTTTGTTAGGTTCCGACCGATCCGGCACCTTCTATCAGATGTTCCGTTCGGTCAGTTCCTCTGGTTCAAGATTATACCCTAAAGATTTTTATGAACTGGACCTGGAGGGATGATGATTATGATGATGATGGAATAGAAGGTCTGGATGAGCCCATAGAACCGGACATCTCCCAGACAGGCCTTCTGGTGTTTCCTCCTAGGCTTTCTGCATCCCCTTCCCACTTTATGTTCTGCAGAAAGTGGCAGAGACCATCCAGCTCCCTATGGAAGAAGCTATTGAGGAGCAAGAGAAGCCTGACTTTGTGGACATGATGGACATCCCAGAATCAAAAGGTTGTCTATTCCCTTCATAAGTCTTTTGGGAAACAGACACAAATGTTGTTAAAACTACAAATTCCTTGCCTCCTGTGGACAGACGGATGGACAAGAGGTACATGCTGTCAGGCTCAAGTATGGAGTGCTTGTACCAGCAGTGCAACCATGTTGGGGTCATGCAGGCTGCAGCCTGTGATAAGGCTAACATTCCCTTGGCTTCCCCCAGATAGAGACTCCAGGAAGTTGGATGCCATGGCAGACAAGCAGTACATGGCATCTTCTTTGGGACTCAGGCAGGCTAATTACATGATCTGTACAGCCAGGTACCAGAAATCCAGGTGGGACACTGTACTGGAACTGGCTAAGCAGGCCTCCCTCAGCTTGCCAAGGAGCTGGAGGGTGGCAGCTGATGGGACTGAGGCATCAAGATCCAATTTCATGCTGCTGTAGACTCCAATGATATATCATGTAGAGTCATGTCTACATCTGTGGCTGTTCGGAGATTAGCTTGGCTAGGTGTACTAGCCTATCTCATGATACCCAGGCTAAGGCTATGGATTTCCCTGCAGTTAATAATTCTCTGTTTGGGAGCAGACAGAGAATTATATAAAAAGATGGATGAATACAGGACCACCTATAGGAGTGCACAGGCCAAGGAAAGGTAGGCAACTCCTCAAAGGCAGCAAGCTAGGGGCAGGGCAGATCTTTTCATAGGCCTTTCTACCAAGCACAGGCCTCCTCTCCTTTTTCTCTGAGGGGTTCTTCAGAGGGAGAGGCAGAAGGGGATGAGCAGGCGCATCCACCTGTCAGCCTAAGGCTCCTGCCAAACAGACACCCTGATGTGGCAGCCTGGGTCGACTCCCCATTCCTGTAGGAGGCAGGCTGGCTTACTGCTTCCAGGACTGGAAGTCTGTTACCTCAGACAAGTGGGTCCTGGAGGTAGTAAGCCAGGGACAGCTCTCAGCTTCAAAAATTCCCAAAGCTGACAGCCAGATCTTTTCCACCTGCAAACCTCTCTGAAACCATTGCTCTAGAGGCAGAGGTTTCATCTCTACTGGCCTTAAGGGCCATAGAGAGTTCCTACAATTCACAGGGCAAAGGTCTGTACTCCAGATACTTCCTTACCCTGAAAAGAACAGGGAGTGGCGGCCCATCCTAGACTTAAGATACCAGAACAAACATCTATTAAAGCCAAAGTTCAAAATGGTGACTCTGGGAATAATCCTTCCCTCACTAAGGCCAGTGGACTGGCTAGCCTCCCTGGACCTAAAGATGCCTACTTTCACGTTTCCATCAGGTGCTCCCACAGAAAGTACCTCAGGTTTGAACTGCCTTCAGGCCATTACCAGTTCAAAGCAATGCCCTTGGCCTAACATCAGCTCTAAGGTGTTCACAAAATGCCTAGCAGTAGTAGTAGCATTCTTAAGGAGAAAAAATATCTCCATATTCCCATACTGTACCTGGACAACTGGCTCATTGTGGGTCAGTCTCCAGACCAAGTCAAGTCAGATCTGCAAGTGACCCAGCAAGTACTCACTTCTCTAGGATATCTTCTCAATCTTCCCAAGTCAGCTTTCGAGCCAGTACAGCTTCTGACCTTCATAGGGGTAGAGCTGGATACTGTCAAAGCAAGGGCTTTTCTTCCCTGATAAGGGTAAGGGCCATCATAGATCTGGCTTCTTCCTTTCACATTCTGGTTTCTCAACCAGCAAGGCACTTCCTTCAGCTTCTGGGCCACATGGCAGCTTCCACTGCAGTGGTCCACCGGGCCAGATTTCAGATGAGGGACATTCGATTTCACCTGAGGGCCTTTCGGTCTCAGAAAAAGACCCTCTAACCAAACTTATTCCAGTGACTCAGACCCTGATCCATGCTCTTCAATGGTGGCAGGATCAGGACAATCTCAAGCAAGAGTCCCATTCATCACTCAATCTCATTCAGTGGTTCTAACCATATGCTTCTCTCCTGGGGTGGGGAGCTCACCTGGGGACTCTCACAGCCCTGGGAGTGTGGTCACTCAGGAGTCTCTTCTTCACATCAGTCTTCTGGAGCTCAGGGAAGTTAACCTGGCCATGCAAGCCTTCTCACAATCAGTACAGAACAAAGTGGTTCAAGTCAGGACAGACACCACCACCACCATGTGCTATATCAACAAGCAGGAGGCACTCGGTCTATGGCCTTGTGCACGGAAGCCATGAAATTATGGGCTCTGGCTTATTCTCTACAGACCTCTCTGGTAGCAGTCCACCTTCCTGGAAAGGACAATGTGCTAGCAGATGCATTGAGCAGGATCTCCTAGGGCCATCACGAATGGTCCCTGGATCCCCTAGTGTTAAAAGTGATTTTTCAAGACGGGCACTCCAGAGATAGATCTCTTTGCAGCCCCAGACAATCACCAACTTCCTCTCTTCTGTTGCAGACCCCAGTCTTGGGTTCAGTCCCTCTGGATGCTCTGATTCTGGATTGGGAAAGGAAATTTTTGTATGCCTTCCCTCCTTTCCCTCTGCTATTCAAGGTTCTGGTCAAGATAAGATCACAGTCTTGCAAAGTGATCCTGATTGCTCCAGATTGAGCCAGGCAGTCTTGGTATCCCTGTTGCTGTCCCTAGCAGTCCATCTTCCCTTATCTCTTCTCAGGAATCACAACCTGTTAACCTCCTCTCAGGGAGAATCTGGTATCCCAACCTGCAGTCTCTCAATCTCAAGGCATGGCTCTTGAAGAGTTAGAATATGCAGGTTTGCATCTCTTTCAAGGGGTTCTGGACATTCTCAAAGCCTTTGAAAACCCTCCACCAGAAAAATTATAATTCCAAATGGAAAAGAGTCAGCATTTGGTGTTCAAGAAGCATATACCCCAGATACTGCTGCCTTGTCTACAGTTCTGGACTACATGGTTTATCTTAATGGCCTAGGCCTCAGACCAGCTACTCTCAAGGTACACTTGTCAGCTGTTTCTGCTTTTTTGTCAGTAGGAAAGCCCTCCTCACTGGCATCTCATCCTGTTTTTGCAAGTTTTTCAAGGATTGCTTCATACCAATCCCCTTTAGGGATCCTGCTCCTGCTTGGGACCTTAATATTTGCATTGCTCAGCTTATGCAACCCTTTGAGCCTTTGTCCTCAGCAGAACTCAAGTACTTGACTTGGAAAACTGTGTTCCTCGTGCTATTACCTCTGCCAGGCGGTATCAATTGCAAGCTCTGTCAGTGGAGCTTGATTTTATCTCATTCCATAGAGTTAAGGTGGTCCTTAGAACTAATAGGATGTTCTTACCTAAAGTGGTTTCAAATATTCATTTGAACCAATCCATTCTCTCCTGTTTTCTTCACTGATCATTCTTCTTAAGGAGAGAGTTGATTACACAGTTTAGATGTTGAAAGGGCCCTTAGCTACTACATTGAGTGGACTAAGGCACTCAGGTTTAACTCCTCCAGTTTTTCCTCACTTATGGGAAGAGGAAGGACAAGCCTGCAACTGAGAACTATTGCCAGGTGGATTGTCTCTTGTATACAATTCTGCTATGAAAAGTTAGGCAAAATACCACCCTCAGGCCTGAGTGCTCATTCAACTAGAGGTACAGCTGCATCCCTTGCTAGAGATATGTAAAGCAGCCACCTGGAAAACAGTCCATACATTCACCAAGCATTACTCTCTGGATATCCAGGCTAGGAGTGATGCTAGGTTTAGTACAGCAGTACTGCAGAGCCTATTCCCAAAATAGGTTTGATTCCCTCCTCCATGGAGGTACTGCTTAGTAGTCTGCATATGTCAGAATACAGTAAGACTTCATGTTGTTTGAAGAAAAATTACTCACCTTAGTAATTGTGTTTCTTCTGATGTAGTCTGACCTCCTCCCTGCCTCCCCTCTCAGAACCTTGTTTTTGGGAAGTGGGCTGACAGGCAGTGTTGCACCCCAGGGTGTTTGGGCACTCCCTCTTTTTAGAGGGGAGTGGGTTTGTTTTATTATTTGATAGTCGTAAGTTGTTCACTACCTAGTTTTTGATTTTGGATTTCTGGACTTGAGTATTTTGGGGATCCAAAATATTTGGTTGCCATTTGGCTAGTAAAACTTTCACAATTTCCACATAATGGGGTTAGTTAGTTAGTATTAGATCATAAGAATCTGACGGTTACACTTCAAAGTGCAGCAGACAGAGGTTTGAACCGAGCTCAAGCTCAGTGTTCTATGTCTTGCATAGAATTTAACTCTTTCCTCTCCGGAACAGTTCAAGTGCTGGGGCTAACTGCATAAGTCAGAATACGTAAGACTCCATTAGAAGAAACACAATTACTAAGGTGAGTAATTTTTTCATCCTGAGCCTGGTGCTTTTGGCAAGACGCATTGTCCCTCTCTTGGAGAGGGAGGTTTCTGATTCCTTCCTCCTTTTCCATTAATCCAGAGTTCTCCTCAAGGCATATTCCGATGGGACCACCCTTATCCTGG
Source organism: Neoceratodus forsteri (assembly GCA_016271365.2). NCBI lineage: Eukaryota > Metazoa > Chordata > Ceratodontiformes > Ceratodontidae > Neoceratodus > Neoceratodus forsteri. Next base: position 942,790,227 of record CM057450.1, read on the forward strand.
TAGCTCCACTGTGGCCACCCAAATCTGGTTTCTGTTGCTAAGCAGCTAGCGGTGCTTCCTGCTATCACTGCCACTCTCAACCCACCTGCTTTCTCAGGACAACGGTTGTCTAGTTCATCTGAATCTCTGCTCCTTCACCTTCATGCCTGGCTCCTCAAGACCTTGTTAAGCTTAGGTTCAGAGTCTCAGACAAGGTGGCTGAAGTACTGGTGGAGGCTAGAAACCCTCCATGAGAACAACTTATGCTATGAAGTGGAAATAGTTCTGTCTCTGGGCGCAGTGACACAGTTGGATCCGTTGGTCTGTCCGGTCAACACATTGCTAGAATACCTGCTCTGTTATCAGAGTCAGGCTTGAGTTACTCCTCCATCAAAGTACACCTGGGTGCCCTTTCTGCCTATCATGTCCCAATCCAGGGCAGAACGGTAGCTCAGGTGGAGGTGTCAAGTCCTTTCTCAGGGCATTCTTCATATAAGACCCCCATTCGGGATCCTGTGTACCCTTGGGACCTTTTGTTTGTGTTGGAAAAGCTTACCCTCCTTTCTTTTGAACCCGCCATGGATTGTGAGCTACGTTTTCTTTCCTGGAAGACGTTATTTTGGTTGCTGTTACCTCAGCCAGGAGGATTTCCAAGCTTCAGGCCTCGTGTGTAAGAAGCCTTATTTGGTTTTTCATAAAGACAGGGTGTCTTTACTTACTAATCCTAAGTTTCTGCCTAAGGTAGTGTCGGAATGACACTAAACCAGGAAGCTGATCTCCTGTTTATTACCCCAGTTATGTTAACAAAGGGGCGCTGCTCCACACATTGATGTTCATTGCATCTTGCATTTTATCTGTCTAGGACCAAGGGGTTCAGGAAATCTGACCAGTTCACTTCCTTTGATTCACGTTCCTTAGGATGCCCAGTTTCCAAGCAGACCCTTTCATGGTGGTGGGTGCTCTGCATCCTTTTCTGCTATCAGAAACATGACAGACCCTTCGGGCCCGCTCAAGGGCACGCTCACGAGAGCTGTTGCTGCGTCCTTTCCGCTCTCAAAGGGTTTCCGCCTCGGATGTTTGTGCAGTGGCCACATGGCATTCTGTCTGTACCTTCTTAAGCACTGCAGCTTGGATATTGCCTCTCGGTGCAGAGCGGGTTTGGCCTTGCGGTCCTGCAGGGCCTGATCTCCTGAAGGATCTCTTTCTGTCTCATTCCTTGTCCTCTCCTACCTCCCAGGTGGTTGTATTTAGTTTATACTGCTTGGGACTCAGTCTTATGTGTCTTATCTGCTGCAAGAGCTTCCTCTCGAAGTAAGAAAGTACAGTTATGCAAGAACTTACTGTAACAGTAGATCTTGAGAGAAGCTCTTGCAGCAGATATCTCCTTCCTTCCCCTGGAGGTCTACCGCTCTGCATGAGACAGGACTCTAGGTTGCATGCTGGACGAGGAACCGTCTCTTTTCATCTGCACCTTTACATTCCAAACTGCCGGTGTTTCTGGCGGTACAAGAACTGGAGCATGCTGGGACCGCCTCCTCTTATGTGCTGGGCAGGATGTCAGGGTGGAGCCGACATCAGCGAGGATGGTCCCGCTGGGTACTGCTAGAAAGAAGTTTGCCATGGGGTCCTGCTCGTCAGTCCTATGTGTCTTACCTGCTGGAAGAGCTTCTCTCGAAGATCTACTATTCTGATGAAGTTCTTACGTAACTGTACTTTTCTGCACCTTCATGCATGGCTTCTGCAGACTTACTAATTGCCCATTTGGGTGTCCCCCTGGGCAGAAGGTCTAGCGGCTGCCAGAAAACCTCCACTAGATCTACTTAAGCTATGAAGTGGAAGCAGTTCTGCATATGGGCGACCACTTGTCAGCTGGATCACTTGTCGTTCTGGAGTATTTCCTTTCCTTGTCTAACTCAGGCCTGAGCTACTTATCCATTAGGTGCATCTTTCAGCCATCCCTGTGTCCGTGTAGCTATTGAAGGCAAGACACTTGCCCAACTTGACATATCCCGCACATTCTTGCGGGGTATTCTGTATCTAAAGCCTCCCATATGGGACCCTGTCCTTCTTGGGATCTGTTGTTCATCTTAGAGACGCATACATTGCCTCCTTTTGAGCCTGCTGCAAGTTGCGAGCTTCACTTTCTGTCTTGGAAGGCATTAGTTTTAGTTGCTATTACTTCTGCTGGAAGGATTTCCAAGCTCCAGGCTCTGATATACAGTATAAAGAGTCTTATTTTGTTTTTCACAAGGACAGGGTGTCCTTGAGGACCAGTCCTAAGTTCCATCCTAAGGTGGTTTCGAGTTTACTCTGAATCAGGACATCCATCTTCCTGTGTATTACCTAGAGTATTCTAACTCAGGGGCCTGCCCTTGATACTCTGGATGTTCACGGGTGCTTGATTATTACTTGGACGCACCGAGTCATCAGAAAAACTGATCATAGAAACATAGAATTTGATGGCAGATAAGGACCGCTTGGCCCACCTAGTCTGCCCATTTCCTACCTAATGGATAAGCTGCAGATCCTAGTTAAACAACAGCCTACTTCCTCCCACCCCCACTAGAATTGTCTTATGTCTGTCCCATGCAGTCTTGAATTCTCCACTGTTTTTGACTGCACTACCTCCTCAGGAAGGCTGTTCCATGTATCCACAACCCTCTGCATGAAAAAATACTTCCTCACATTACCTCTGAGCTGTCCCCTCTATCTCCAAATTGTGCCCCTTGTTCTTGCATATCTCTTTTTCTGAAAGATGCTACCGTCTTGAACTTTGTTGATTCCCTTGAGGTACTTGAAAGTTTCTATCATGTCCCCCCTCCTCCTTTCCTCAAGGGTATACATATTAAGTTCCTTTAATCTCTCTTAGTATGTCTTCTGATGTAGACCCTGCACCATTTTAGCTGCTTTCCTCTGGACAGCTCCATCCTGTCTATGTCCTTGCAGATGGGGGTCTGCAGAACTGCACGAGTACTCCAGATGGGGTCTTCACCAACTGTCTGTACAGAGGGATAACAACTTCTGTTTTCTACTGGTGGTGCCTCTCCTGTGCATCCCAGTATCCCGCCAGCCCTCCTTACTGCCTTCTCACATTGCATGCCCACCTTTAGGTCATCTGTTATGATTAACCCCAGGTCTCTTTCTATTTTGTTGTTAGTGTCTCACCCCATTGTGTACTCTTCCCTGGGTTTTGTTTCCCAGGTGCATTACTTTGCACTTCTTTGCATTGAATCTTAAGCTGCCATACATTTGACCATTCCTCCAGTCTCGCCAAGTCCCTTCTCATCCTTTCCACCCCCTTGTGTATCAACCCTGTTGCAGATCTTTTGTCGTCTGCAAACAGGCATGCCTTCCTTCCAGTCCCTCTGCAATATCACTTATAAAGGCGTTAAAGAGGACGGTCCCAGTACTGAACTCTGTGGTACTCCGCTAGTAACCCCCTTTCTTCAGGTGGACTCTGTTTACTAATACCCTCTCGTCCTGTTATCCAGCCAATTTTTACCAAGGCTACCACCTTGGGACCCACTCCAAGGCTGGTTAACTTGTATATTAATCTTGTATGTGGGACTGTGTCAAATGCCTTGCTAAAGTCTAAGTAGGCCATGTCACAGCCCCTCCTTGGTCTACTACTTTGGTCACTCAGTCAAAGAAATCTATTAGATTTATCTGACATAACCTTCTCGCTGTAAATCCATGCTGCCTTGGGTCCTGTGCCCCACTAGCCTCTAGGAACTCAACAGTTCCTTCCTTCAGAAGTGATTCCATCATTTTCCCTACCACTGAGGTCAAACTTACAGGTCTGTAGTTTCCTGCCTCTGTCTTGGTCCCGCTTTGGTTAAGGGAATCCCATCCGCCTCCTCCAGTCCTCAGGTACCTCCCATGATTTGTTAAAAGGGTAGTCAGTGGTGTCACTAGTTCTACCCTTCATTCTTTAGAATTCTTCAGTGAATCCCGTCAGGCCCCATTGCTTTGTCCACCTTGAGTTTAAAAGTTCTTTCAGAACCCTTCTTCTGTGAATGGACTGGTTCGACCCCCCATCCAGAGTGCTTCTATTCTTTGGTTTAGGTACCTCCCCTCCTATTCTTTTGTGAATACTGAGTAGAAGTATTCATTCAGTATCCCTTCTTTTCACTGTCACCTCTGCCCACCTCCCTTCCTTTTATTAAGCCTCACTATCCTCTCTTGGTCTTTCTTCACTCCTTAATGTACCTATAAAAGGTTTTATCCCCTTCTTAACTGAGTTGACTATCCTTTCCTCAGTTTGGGCCTTTGCTATTCTGACCTCCTTCCTGCTTACTTCTGCTTTAACTGGTACAGTTCTCTGTCCTGCTCCTTCTGTGTTCTCTTAAACTTCCTGAATGCTGCCTTTTCTCCTTAACCTTCCCGCCACCTCTTTTGAGAATCATAGTGGATTTTCCTTCATTTTGTTTTGTTGATTTGCTTCACACAAAGACTTGTTGCCTCTGTGATGGCTGTTTTGATTTCTCCCATTGTTCCTCCACCCCTCCTTCTTGCCCACTTGCTAGTGCTTTTCTGAGGCACTCTCTCATTTCCTAAAGTCAACCCTCCTAAAGTTCAATACTCTTGCTTTTGTATGGCTTGACTCTATGGCCATGTTTATACGTGAACCACACTGTTAGGTGGTAGCTTGTTCCCAGATGGCTACCCACTTTTAAATCCGAGATCCTTTCTCCATCCCGTTTGAAAGTACCAGGTCTAAGATTGCTCCCTCCCGAGTGGGTTCATCCAATAGTTATCTGAGGCATGCCCCCTGTAGGGCACCAAGAATAACTCTGCTCTTGGATGTGGCTGCAGGAAAGGTGCTCCATTTAACACATGGCATATTGATGTCCTCCATCAATAATATCTCCCTTTTCTGCCATTCTAAGGATGCCTTCTGTCATTTCCTTGTCCATTGCCTCCCCTGAGATGGGGGTCTGTATACAGCCCTGTGCAGATTGTGGTGTCATTTCCTGTCTTCAAGGTGACCAACGGTACCTCCTCTACTCCGTGTTTATCCTTTAGTTCCATTGCTTTGATCCTTTCCCTTACATGAGAGAGCTACTCTTCCTCCCCTTACCCTCCCTGTCCCTCCAGTAGCTTGAGTACCCTGGTATGTTGACATCCCAGCCATGGTTCTCTGTGTACCGTGTTTCTGTGGCTGCCATGATATCCAGGTGTCCTCTTCCATCAAGGCCACTAGTTCAGGAGCTTGTTACAGAGACTATGGGCATTGGTACTCATCACCCTCCATTTTTGATGGCCTTACCCCTTTAGCACCATCCCTGTCCTTACCGCCTTTGCCTTTTTCTGTATTTACCCCTGTCCTGCTCCTATTGACTTCTCTGTCTTGGTGTTTACCTCACTAACTACCGTGTTTTGTGGGGGAGGTTTGGATTTCCTGCTCCTTTCAGTGCCTCCCTCCTTGGCTAGTTTAAATGCTTGCCAATGAAGCATTTAAATCTATCACCTAGGATCCTGGTTCCCTCCTGGACAGATGCAGACCATCACGCAAGTATAGGCCTGTATCCCTCCGGAGTGGACCCCAGTCCCAATGGAAGCCAAAACCCTCGCACCAGTTTTCAACCATTCGTAGAATCCCATGGTACGGTATCCCTAGCATCACCCTTGCCATAGACAGGCAGCACCTCCAAGAAGGTTACCGTATCTGCTACTTGTCTAAGGCCCCTCCCAACTCTACAAACTTCTCTTGCACTGTCTGATCCCATTCCCAACCAGGTCATTTGTCCCTAGGTAGACAATGATATCCAGCTCCTCCCTAGTGCAGCTGCTCCGCGATCCTGAGGATTCGCTCCCTGTCCCTCTAAGTCGTGGTACCAGGCAGGCACCTTACCTCCCTTTCCCTTCCTCCCCAGTTCTGCCCCCTAATGATTGAGTCCCCGACCAGGAGTTGTTTCCTTCCTGTGGGGTCCCGTGCCACCATCCTGCGGATCTCCTTTGTGGAGGTTCCGCATCCTCCTTGGTCTCCACTGCAGGTGCCTCCATAGAGGAACCATGCTCCCGCCAGAACAGCGATGAATTGTGGAGAGGTACAACTGTATGATATGCCTCTGTTCCACCACCCTCTCCTCCCTGAGCCTACCTTGTTCCAACCGCCCTCTTATTGGCAGCTTCTCAGGTAGCGGTGGTGACCCTAGTGGTCCCTGGGTGGGAAGAGGTTTCACAAATCCTAACCAGGTCAGCCTGGAGATGAGCAACTTCCTCCCTCAGACCAGAGAGGTGCTCGCAAATAGGGCAGCATCGAGCCTCCAGAATGTCTCTCGAAGACTACCACCCACGGGCATTGCACTGCACCACTCCCATCATGTCTTATTTTGTGGCCCCTCTCCTGTTGCTTTGTATGCTTACTCTCCTCCCTCTGTTTAATTTTCCACCTACTTTCCTACTGCCTGTGTGCCCTTATAGCTCTCACCCTGCCTGTTCTGGGACAGGAACTTCCTGTATTCTTTGGTAGTCTCCTTCCGTCCTTGCTCAGAGTCAAACCTCCAGCAGCTAGGGGAGAGGAGGCTACTCTTTTCCTTCAAGGACGATGAAACCTATGTGTCTCAGTGATCCTTCCTTCCTACTGCCAAACAGTAAGTTCCTGTTGTCAATCAAATCCAGTGCCTATAAAAGTAGGAACTGGCTAAGGGTGGGAGGAAAGAAGGGCAATTAGTAAGAAAAGTTCTGACTTTTTAGTCAGCTGCTCCATGCTCTAAAGCAAGGTTCCTGTCTGCCAAAAGCTAGCAGTAGGGAACTGTAATTGGAGACACCTGGTTTCTACTGCCAGAGCCACACCCCCAATTAACATCTCTCCTCCCTGATACAGGCCCTTTCCCCAACACAGAAAAACACTGACATTTTTTTTATCCTAAATGAGACCCTCACTTCTAATAAAGTATCTGTATCTGTTTGCTTAAATCCACCAGGCACTGACTCCTGCTGAGGTAGAAGTGTTCTATTATTAAGACAAGTTCTAGCTTTTTAGTCAGCTGCTCCTTGCTCTGAAAGCAAGATTCCCATCTGCCAAAAGCTAGCAGTAGGGAACTGTAATTGGAGACACCTGGTTTTCTACTGCCTAAGCCACACCCTAATTAACTTCTCTCCTCCCTGATACAGTCCCCTTTCCCCAACACAGAAAACACACTGGCCCAGATATTCAAAGGGTTGCGCGGCGCAACAGTGCGCCATGCATAACCCAGTGATGCACTCCAGAGCGATATTCAAAGGGAAAAGTGCACCGCACAAATCCCAATGCGACGGAGCGATCAGTAATGTATGCAGGCACAGGTGTAGGGGGCATGCCCATGCACAACCCGGCACAGCCCGACATTCAGCCTGGGATGCAGAGTCATGCATGCACAACCCTGCCTGCGCCTGCATAAAATTAAGCCAAAAAAAGGAACAAGTGGTGGCCAACCACAGGTGAGCTGCCGTGATTGCAGGGCACACGGCAGCTGCCACCTGTGGTGTGGCCAACGAGTTCTGCTGCACCTGGCGGCACCCCCCCATGCACCATCGGCATTCATATAGCTAAATCCCTCCTATATCCCTGGTGGTCCAGTGGACCGCTGTGTGCCCGATCGCGGGCATTTGTCTACAAGAATAAGCCCCGTCCTATATCCGTGGTGGTCTAGTGGACCCACACTCTGCCCGATCGCGGGCATCGAGTATACTCTTCGTCCAATATCCCTGGTGGTCCAGTGGACTGATCGCTGCCCGATCGTGGGCATCAGTATTATAACCCCCCGTCCACTATCCCTGGTGGTCCAGTGGACCTCGCTGCTAATCGCGGGCATCTGTAAATCATAAAATAGTCCTATTACCCTGGTGGTCTAGTGTACCCCCTCTCCACCGGCCACTGAGCCCCACCCCCTGCTCCCCGGTGAGCCAATGGGCATGCAGCCCATACCGTACTACACAGTCCAGATATGTGGGAATGAATTCATTTCACATATCTGGACTGCAATAGTACGGTATGGTTGCATGCCCATTGGCTCACGCCAGAACCAATCGGGCGGGCACCTCACCGAGCTGTCAGGCGGGCGGGCGGCAGGCGGGTGGGTGCTGCCACCGCCGCTGACCCAGGGGAGCGGGCGATGGGGCTCAGTGGGAGGGGGTACACTAGACCACCAGGGTAATTGGACGGGGGCAATAAACCGATGCCCACGATCGGCTGCAGGGGTGTCGGTCCCGACAGCTGCTGCCTGGCAGGGCGCCAGGCGCAAGTCGTTGGGGATTGGCGACTTGATGCTAATGGGATGCAAATGGCCCCATGTGCTTGCATAAATTATGGCCCCATTTGCATGTCCCTTTGAATATCGTAGGTGCTGTGCATGGTGTAATGGCACTTTCGCGAGTGCATCTCCATGCTCCACTCTGGCCACTTGCGCTGGCGCAGTGCCACTGCGCCATGCACAGTGGGTGACAGGGTGCAATATTCAAACTGCTGCCTGTAGCGCAGCCCTGCTGAATATCGCCCAGGCCACACCCTGCGCAACAAAGTTGAGCTGCGCCCAGGCTTGCGCCACAGCCTGGCGAGTTTGAATATCCGGCCACTGACTTTTTTTGCCCTAAATGAGACCCTCCCCCTCATTTCTAACAAAGTATCTGTTTGCTTAATCCCAACAGGCACTGACTGCTGCTGAGATAGAAGTGTTCTATTAGTAAGAAAAGTTCTAGCTTTTTAGTCAGCTGCTTTGCTCTGAAAGCAAGATTCCTGTCTGCCAAAAGATCAGTTTGTTTCCTTCACCCCAAGGAAAAGGGCTTCAGTTTCTAAACAGTGTCTGTCCAAATTGTTGGTTAATTGCATTGTTTATTGCTACCGCCAAATCGACAAGCTTTCACGGGCTTGGTTAAAGGCCATTCTATTGCGGGGAGGGGTGGGTAGCTACTGTTTGCGTCTTTCAGAAATGTGTCCATTGCTGAAATCTGTTGAGCGGCTACTTGGAGTTCTGTTCACACCTTCATCCGCATTACAGTCTGAACATTGCCTCTAGGCATAGGGCAGGTTTTAGACTGGCTATCTTTCAGGGCCTGCTCTTTGAGATCTTCATTCTGACCTCTGCCTCCTCCCAGCTGATCGGGTTAGTTCTCTCACTGCTTGGGACGCATTCCTTATGGTGTAACTTGCTGCAAGAGCCCTGGAAGTGAGATAGTACAGTTATGCAAGAACTTATTATAACAGTAGATCTTCAAGAGGAGCTCTTGCAGCAGGTGCTGCTTTCCTTCCTCCATCCCCTGGTGACTGCTTCACCATATTTTTCTTTGGTATCAGAGGAATGCTTCAGTTCTCCTTTTGTTATGCTTGCTGGGGTCTCCAGCAGGAGAACTGAGGTGGTGCTGGGGACTGCACCTTTTATATCACAGGGACATCCCCACTATAGACAGTTGGCTAGAAGTTTTCTGTGGGATCCTGGCACCTGCTGGCTTCAGTCCTTATGGTGTAACCTGCTGCAAGAGCTCCACTTAAATATCTACTGTTGCAGTAAGTTCTTACGTAACTGTACTTTTCTGCCCCTGTACCCCATCCTCCACGATGCATCTCGAAACAAGCTGTCTTGTCACACCTCAGTATGCCTTTTATGTTGAAATATTTTAAATTAATAAAAACAGGGCTACTTATTATGTTGCTTGACAAAATTGAAGCTTACCACCTTGTCTGCTTTGTGTTCATCTAAGATTGTCGGCATGCTCCTGCTGGCAAGGTAATGCTGTCTAACATTTTCTAAGGGCAGTATCTGCTGTTTTAGACACTGAACAATTCAGTGCAGTAGATTTTCTTTTTCTGCATTCAGATTGCCTTTCTCATTTGTGGGATGACTAGAAGACACAGTAGCCGTTGGCTATTTCACGCCTGAGTGATATAAAATCAATAGTATACCTCTACCAGTACAACAGTCCGCTTATTGTATACCAGCAATTGCCATCCATGGAAGCATTAGCAATTACACTGGAGCATGTATGTGGTACAGAGGAAAAGTCTGTCAGCTCTAACCTGATTATGAAGTGTACTTGACTTCCATGCGGCCATTGGTTGTTAACACATGTGAAAAGCATTTTTTTCCACTGGTACGAAATAACAGCTTAACATGCTGTGAAAATACTCCTGTACAGACAGCAATTGCAGTCCACAGCAGCTACCAGTGCCATTCATGCACTTGTTCTGAAGCAAAACACATGAGCTTTGGTATAAAGTAAAAACTGCAGTTTCATCATGCTTCTTGTGCGACAGTAGTACATTTCTTGAGACCTTATAGAACTTGCAGGTAAAATGCAGGCCACTGTATCAAGAAAAATATGCAGCTATGTGTTTCCACTGCAGACCTCAATGGCTGATCACCCAGAGCATACACTACCCTATGTGTTTGATTTGCCATCTTGATTCTTCTTCCTTACCAAGCTCACTGTAATACTCTGAGCCAGCTGGTACAGCACACAGCTTCTGGGCCAACGGAATAATACTGCCATGATGTGGAGACTGTGTAGTGTACATGGAAGCTGATATTACCAGAGGGTGGGCAGCAGCATAGAGATTAGATTGATAGATAGATAGGGATGTACAATGCCCTGGTTCAAAATACGCACTTATTCACATGAGGTGGCAGAACTATAATCATGAGTGGCAAAGCCAAAGTGAGTTATGAAAGTCCTGACCACTCACAAGTAATGATACATTGCCTACTTTGAATCAGACTATTGCATAGTCGATATATGTGTAACCCCTACAAATGGGGGTTCCTGAAAAGTCTTCCTTGAGCTTGCTTAAATGCTCACTGCCAGGCTGGTGTTCTGCATTTTAGCAGTTTAAAGGTTGTTGCTAAAGAGTGCCTGTATAGCCTCTGTGTACCGTCACTTTAAGGGCTGCCTGAATTGCAGTAATAATTAATCTGAGAAGAGCTGAGTGTTCTATGCTCGAGTCCTGCCTTGGCTGCCAGATAATCGCTCCATTTCTGCCATTGCTAACTGCACAGATGGAGCGCTGTTAAAAGATGCAACTGTTTGCTGATTATTTATTAGAGTGGTAAAGAAATTGTAATTTGTCTAACCTGCCTTCTTTGCAGCGTGGACTGTTCTGTTCATCACCACCATCTTGGTCCTGTACTGCTGAATTGGACCAGTCAGTGCTTTTGGGATTCTAAAATAGAGCTTCCTACAGGGGCTTGGTGGGGTAAAACTTGTAAGAATTGTAGTTTTGGCACCTAATTGGACCTGGAGGGAGCCCTTGTTGTGACTGACAGGCAGATCAACCAACCGAACCTTTTGGATCCTGGGGAAAGTCCCAGGCAGCTGTCTGTTTCAGTCAGATCTGAGTTGGGAAGTGAAGAAGCAATAGCTCGAGACAGTCAAGCGCCGTGCTGCATAGTTTTCATGAGGAGAACTGTGGAAAGGCCTGAGTTTTGGCCTGCATGCCTGACTGCTGTCCCTGAGGGGAGAAGAGAGTTATTTAGACTAAACCAAGTTTGTGAGAACAAATTAAGCCACTAAATTGTGACCAGGATCCAACCTGAAGAAGACCGAAGATTTGCTGAATGCAATCGGCCTGTCAGGACTTCCAGCCACCTCTGAACTCCCAGATTGTGTAGAGACTCTGTAATTGCGATCGGGAGCCATTGGCCTGGTACAGTGGAATTTTCCTTACATGTAAATGTACTGTGTGTTGATAGTGGATCATGATTTGGTTCCCCACTGTGTGTCTGAACTGTGTTTTGTGTGCTGGGGCTGCATCCAGCATCATGGAATGAAACCGTATTCATCTCCAGTTGGCCTGGGCCTTACCACACTGGCCCAGTCAGACTAACCACTGCACAGAGGAAGCCATCGATGAGAGACCTGACTTGGGATCAGCCTCCTGCTCCATACTTGAACAGGAATGATGCCTCGGTGATTCGTGTGGGCCCTGCTTCTCCTGGCACTCCAGATCAACCACCTGCAGTCTGATTTTCGTCCTGCCTGTGTCCGGTATTGGGTATTGTTGCAAGAAGCCACCTGATGATTACTCACAACAGCTTAATCTAAAGTGTTTCATCTGATTGTCTTGTTGCCTTTTCTTTCACTGAACTGAGCCCTCCGGCTCCAGATTACAATTAGAGTGTGTTGTGCATGTTGTTTTCTTCCATCACAGGGCCCCAATCAGCAGCGACACCGCCTACCCCGGCAATGGTCCAGGCTAGCCATCGTCTTTATACCTGAGTACCCAGAGGCGTGACTGTGTGGGGACTTAAAACGCATGCATAACTGTTTGATTGATATAGCCTTTAGGCCAATTAACCTGATTTCGCCTCCCTTGTTCAAGTCCCTGAATAAATCAGATCTAACGTTTCTGCATTTAACCTGACTGTGGTTCCAGTTTGTGCTCAAAGTATTGTACTGTTGCTGTTTGCTGTGCATAACCTTGTTTTACAGGGGTCCCCAGGGTTGAACCAGAGGAACCAACCCTGGTGGTAAGTGCAAACAGTGTGGGTACTTGTATGGTGGACATGGGGTATTGTGAAGTGATTATCTCTATATTGTTCAGGCCACTAGCAGGGAAAGTGGGGGTTACAGTGTCCCGGAGGGCTATTGCCCAGGTTAGCTTGACCACTAACACCTGACCTCCAGGTGGAGGCACCAGTTTCAGGATCCAGGCCCTTAACCTGCTACTAGCCAAGCAGGCAGGGGTAGTAGCCCTTGGGATAGCGCCACCTAGGGGTTACATATACAACAGCAGTTTACAAGTTAGAGCTTTTAAATATGCAATTTGTTTAAAGATGTTGCTGTTTTCCATTGATTTTAACAGCTGGCTTTACTGCTACACTAGGCATTGTGATGTCTTTAACACTGTGAAAGCTGCTCTCTGATTTATTATTTTAGTATTATGTTGCGATGACAGCAGTCTTAAAATATCCGTTGTGATGACTGTAACAACATGTTTTTGATATGTTGCTGTTACTGATGTCACTAGCAAAGATACCGCTTGCGTTGTCATTTTACCCCAACTCCTGTTGGGTGGAGAGATATGCATCTATCTAGATCTATATAAACTAGAAGGACATCACATGTTTTGTTGTTTCATGCACCAGAAGCAACAGTTTATTTATTGTGATATCGGATTAACACCTTTTGAGAACAAGCTCATTACATAGATTCCACATCAGAGTTAGACATACGGGCCTGGATATTCCGAAGGTTGCACATGGTGCAACACTGTTCGCCATATGCAACCACTGATACAGCCTGGCGCAATAGTCAAACTGGGGATTGAGCCTGGCACAAATTCTGATGCACGGAGAGCATCAGTAATGTATGCGCGCAGGTAGTGTGTGCCCATCCATACCCTGCACATCCCGATATTCAGCCCGGGATGTGCTGAGCTCATGCATGTGCAACCCCTACCTGCACCGCACACAGATGAGCCAAAAAAAAGGAGCAACAGCTGGCCACCCACAGGTGAGCTGTCAGATTGCAGGGTGCAACAGGCAGCTGCCACCTCTGGGTGGCCACCCAAGCTCTGGCTGCACCTTCGTGTCGGCACTCCCCATGCCTGATCATGGACATATGTAGAAAAGATAAGTCCAATATCCCTGGTGGTCCAGTGGACCGCTCACAGCCTGATCGCGGGCATATGTTGAAAAGATAAGTCCAATATCCCTGGTGGTCCAGTGGACCGCTCGCAGTCGATCACGGGCATATGTTGAAAGGATGAGTCCAATATCCCTGGTGGTCCAGTGGACGCGTCGCAGCCGATCGCGACCATATGTTGAAAAGATAGTCCAATATTCCTGGTGGTCAGTGGACCACTCGCAGCCTGATGCGGGCATATGTAATAAAAGGGAGGTCAATACCCTGGTGGTCAGCGGTACCTTCCCCACCCACCACTGAGCACCTCCCGCCTCCCCCGGTCAGTGGCGGGTGGCAGCACCCACCCGGGCCCTGCCGCCCACCTACTGGACACTATACGGTATTGTATGCCCATTGGTCTACAGCGTGAGCCAATGGGCGACAGTGTCAGGCTGACAGGATGGCAGGCGGTGTGGTGCTGCTGCCTGCTGCTGACGGGGAGTGGGCTGTGGGCTCAGTGAGCAGGTGGGGGAGGTACCGCTAGACCACCAGGGATATGACTTATCTTTTCAACATATGCCCGCGATCGCTGCAAGCGGTCCTCTGACCACCAGGATCTTGGACTTATCTTTTCAACATATGCCCATGATCAGGCTTCAAACGGTCCACTGACCACCAGGGATATCGGACGGTTATTTTATTCTACATATGCCCGTGATCCGGCAGTGGGGCACATTGCGCAATTTGCGGGGGGGGTCAGTCCGACGGCTGCAGCCTGGCAGGGCGCCAGGCACAAGTCACCGGGATTGGCGCACCTGCATGCAAATAGAGCCATAACGATATGCAATGGTCCCATTTGGCGCCTTGCATCTTATGGCTCCATTTGAATATCGTGGTTGTTGCACCTAGCGCAACGGAACTTGGCGCTTAGTGCATTCCCCTGCTCCACTTGACCACTTGGCGCTGGCACAGTGCCACTGCGCCACGCGCGACCGCGGGTGGCCAGGGTATGATATTCAATGATGCTGTGCCATGGCGAGTTCGCTGAATATTACTCCTGTCAGCGCCCCTGGCGCAGCTGTTGGCGCTTGCACCCAGGCTTGCGCCACAACCCGGCGAGTCTGAATATCCGGGCCACAGTGTAAATATAAGGAATTGCTGTTACAGCAATAATTAAATACCAAGTAAACAATACATACAATGTTAAACTTAGGCAAGTAAGGTAACAGGACACCAAGCTGGCATTGTACAATGTATGTAAAATACAATTAGAAGCAAGAGAGTGAGGGGTAGTAAAGGTAACAGTTAGGTAAGACAGGCTAAGACATACATAATAGATCGGAAGGCTTACATAGGGAGGTAAAATACATCAGCCAGAGATGCTTCATCATAAGGGGTAGGGGAAGAGGCTATATTTACAAGTTGTGAAACAGGTCCAGGTGGCAGACAACTTTATGGATGAAAATTGGGAAAGATAAAGGGAGGATTGGAGGAGATATATTAGAGGAGTGGATAACTGGGGAAAATTGTGGAGGCCAAGGAAATTAGGAACCAAGAGTAAAATATTCGTGCAAAAACTTGATTAATGCATCAGTTAAGGTTCATATTAAGATGACAAAAGTATGGAAATGTGGTGTTAGGGTACCTCACCCAAGCCTAACACTCCACCCCTCCTCTCCACACACCAGTAAGCGTCGGGGTGTGCTTTGGGGGTCGTCGGCCCTAACGGTCACCCATTCCATGTGTAAGGAAGCTGAGATGGTATAGTATGGAGAATGGGGTGAGCATTGAGGCCGACAACCCAAGGCACACCCTGACACCTGCTGAGGTGTGTGGAGGTGGCCTACCAGGTCATAATGTCGTCTGCTAAATAGCATCGACATTATAGCTAACGGCGAAGGCTATCCATGGCAGCGAATAGTGCAGTACTCACGAGGCTGTACTTAGTATTGCACCATTCACACACTCCCAGGTAGAGGATAAGACTTTTGCTGGGAGTTGGTTCCGCTGAGCAGCTGCCATGGCTCACTGGACTGAGCCACAGCAGCAGGAACCCAGGCACTCGCGTCTGGGACGGGTTTGATTCTTGGTCCCAGGCGTTTTATTTGCCAAGGATTGTGCACTCCCAAGTTGGACCCCCCAAAGTTGAGAGTCTTTAGTTTGGGGGTGAGTCCAAGGGCATAGCCCCCATATGTGGGGTATGGGGCCAGAGCCCCACAGAAAACAGACTTTTGCCACATGGCAATATCGCGACCGTATTGGCATGATTTTGCCATGCGGCATTATATCTCATGGACATTATGACCCGGTGCCAGAGGGTGAGGTGGTAATGTTGGGAACCCTAACACTAAATTTCCATACTTTTGTTGCCTTAATATGAACCATAACTAATGCATTAATGAAGTTTTTGTAATGAATTCCCTTACTTTTTGGGCCCTGCATTCCCATCATTCCATATTGCGTTCTGGGAGCACAGGGCACCATGCATGCAAATTTAATTGTCCCTGACATCCATAAGTGTAGCGACATTGTAATTAACCCTCATCTCCTATGGGAGGCCCTGCACTACCATCACTCTATAATGGTATCCATATGTGGAGCGCAGGGGTCCTATGGGCACTGCACTCCCATCTATCCATAACTGTAGAGACATTGCAATTAACCCTTGTGCTGCCAGTGGCACAGTATCACAGTCCATGTAGCCCTATTGATAAACATTTCCCTGCAGTTGTAAACATGGCCTGGCAACATGTATAACTGCTTAGTACACCACTGCGTTTCAAGGAAATCCATATCTCAAAGTGTTTTTAAGATATAGTTGCCGAAAGGTACCCTGACCACTACAATATTATCATATGGGAAATTGTAAACTTTGGAATGTTGTAATTATGGAAGTAATGTAAATTTTAACAGCAAACCATCAAAAGGCATCTGTGGGGCAAGCATTTTATGCCCTGAAAATTTGGGCTCATAGGTGCTAACCATTTCTTTGCAGTAAAGTGACAAAGAAAGATAATTTTTTGAAAAGTAGTGCCAGAAGTGCGGCACTTCTTTTAAGTGCCGCAAATTGCAGCAATACAATAGGTGTTTTGTGAAAGAGTCTTGTGTTTGTGGCACTGCTAAAGTAGTGCGTAATTTGCGGTACTTTCGCAGTAGTACTGCAGTTGTGGCATTAAAAATAAGCCATTAAAATATACATATTTCTGCACTCTGCAGAAAAAAAATAACCCAGAATCTTGTTCCTCGGGCCCACATAGGTAAACACAAATCTTGGTGTTTACCAAGGGCAATATTTTTGAATTATAGCATTTTTCCAAGTCACTAACCGAAAACAAGATGGCGGATTTGCGACCTAACTTTTCTATTTGCAAAGCAAAAGTGCTTTCACGGAATAAAAAATTGTGTTGAGGCTGCCAGCTAATTTTCCTCATAGGAAATAATGGGAAACTTTGATTTTAATAACTTTTGAACTGATTACTAATTTTCACCAAACCTTCAAAAGTCACATCTGCACCAGACCCATATACCCTGAAGGTTTCAGACCAAACCGCCAAGCAGTTTCAAAGAAATAGCATGACAAAGAAATTGCCAATAGTGGTAATTTTCACATTTTGACATTTCGTAGCTCTGTACTCGTACATCGCCCAGAATAAAATTGTCAGATCTGAAATCTATAGTACCCTGTGACACATGCATAATCTCAAGGCGAATCAGTTGAATAGTTGCAAGTTATTAAAGTGCAAGATTTGGGGTTTAACGTAGCAGTGACCATTGAACCCTACCTATAGTGGCACTACCATGTCACTATAATATATATATATATATATATATATATATATATATATATATATGTATTATAGAGTAGTCGTGCCACTATAGTTAGAGTTAGTAAAGGCAACTTAATGTTAAAACCACACATTTTGCCGTTAATAACTTTTGCATGTTCAATGGATTTGGCAAAATTTGGAATGCGAGTCTCATATGGAAGATCTCTTGATTTGGCAAGTTGCATTTCGATCGGAGTTGCAGTTGTCGTAAGCAGCGCAAAAACACATTTTTCACTTTTTTTGCCCAGTTTTGCAGATTTTTCCATCTCCTGCAGCCACACCGCTTGGGATTTTGGTCTGAAATTTTCAGGGTAGAAAGAGATTTGTCCAAAGAATGATCCAGCATTAGTTTGGTTAAAACATATTTATCCATTCAAAAGTTATTTAATTTAGAATTTTCAGGTTCTGAGCATGCTCAGTACAGTCTTAAATTATTTGTTGTTTTGTGAAAGAGTTGGGCTCACCATCAAAGTTTTGTCACCTCGCCGAATGGGGATTTATAATATCCCCATTCGTGAGAGAATCTTTCGCGTGTTGCCATTTTGTTTTCATTTTCCCCACAAACAAAATGTTGTAGCTTGCCCCATGGATGTGTTCTGTTGTAAATTAAGTGTGGGTTTTGTTCAGGGTGACAGCCTCTACAAACCCATAGCTTTAGTTTGCTTCGTTTTGGTCAAAAATGGGCGTTTTAAATTTAAAAATTCTTAGATTTCACTCACTTCTGATCCTCGTTCGTGAGGTGACAAAATCCTTCATGAGCCAATCTCCTTACAAGCGGACAAAATCCCTGATCGTGATTTCTGGACCAGATGGCCTTATCTCGCGAACAAGGATTAGCTCGCGAACAGAGATTTTGTCACTCACAAAGGGGGTAGTTCACGACAGGATTTTGACAGCTCGTGAAAGGGGATTGGTTTTTGAATTCTTTCGAAGCTGTCAAAATCCCTTTTGCAAGCTACTCCCATTTGCGAGCTGACAGAATCCTTCATTGCGATTTCTAGATTAGATGGCCAAAATCTGACGAACAAGGAATGCTTACGAACGGGGTTGACTTAGCAAACAGGGATTTTGCATCTCACAAACTAGAATTTTTAAACTTTCCCAGTTCACTGTAAATAAACGGTTTGGTCTTTTGGCTTGAAATTTACTGGTTGTAAAGGGTGTCCCAGAGATGTGAATTATGCTGTTTCGTGCAAATAGTTTCATTGGTTCCATAGATATGCCATTACTTAAGATCAGATTTTCCCATAGGATAACATTGCGGCTCCCACAGGGCCTTTCAGTGCTTGTATCTCGGAAATTATGCAAGATATGGTTTTTCACTCTGGGCAGCTTAGTTCACATTTATTAGGCGAACTAAGCATGCATGGAGGTTTCAAGTCATGATTACAACTGCAGTGGAATTTTTTTTCATAGCTGCTATGGTTTACTGGGTAGTATAGGACAAAAGGAGGCACAAGGCCCATCAAGATTGTCCTCCACAACAGTGGGATATTATACAAATATTGTGTAAATAGCCAAGAATCAAGATTGGATTTAAAGGAATTGAAGCTAGCTGTGTCTACAATTGACTGTGGCAAGGAATTCCAGCATTTTGTTGCTCTTATGTTGAAAAAATGATCATATTTTTTAGTTTTAGCCCAGTCAACATTTAACTGCTTAGCATGAAGTCTTCCTACAATTCTCTTGTTGGCTAATGTTAGTCCACATGTGTTGAGCAGCCTAGGATTATGAACTAGTTTGTGCATAAGTAGCAGATCTCCCTTTGCCTTCTCAAAAATAATGGATGGAGCTTTGTTTCCTGAGTCTGGTATCATAACATTTATTACTTAGTTTGGGGATGGATTTAGCAAGCCTCCTTCGAACTTGCTCGAGGCGATTTTTATTAGTTTTAAGGTAAGGGCTCCAGAAGGGAGAACCGGAATCCAAATGAGGTCTGACATAAGATCTGTACAATGGCACTAAACAGTGCTCAGATTTGCTGATGAAGGTTTTAGTGATCTTTCTCAAAATTACATTAGATGTTCTAACTACTTTACTGCAGTGATCACTGGATGACACATTAGTATTAATCATAATACCAATATCCCTTTCACAAATGGATGATTTAAGTTCCTAGTTATTTAAGTAGTATCTATGAGATGTATTGTTCCCACCAAAGTGTAAAACCTTGCATTTATCGACATTAAAGGACATTGAGTTTTGTTGTTGCCCATTGCTCGATAGAGAACAGATCTTGTTCAAGGAGTTGAATATTAGCTGGGGTATCAATTCTACCTCCAAGTTTTGTATCGTCGCAAATTTAGAAAGGTAGTTATTAGAAATAATACCCACAACAAGGATAAAAGATTGAAAAGGACAGGCCCCAGTATGGAGCCCTCGGGACTCCACTTGTAACCCTGCCAGAGAAAGAATATGCCCCATTTATTCTAACAAATTGGGTACGATTGAATAACCATTGGGATATCCAGTTAACCAAAAGTGAAGGAATTCTCAAATTATGAAGTTTATTGATCAACAGAGAATGTGACACATGATCAAAGGCCTTACTGAAATTGAACAATAATACATCACCAGGTGTACTATTATCCAGTAACACCTATCATGTGACAGAAAGATAGAAGATTGATTGTGCATGAATGGCCGGACTTAAAACCGTGTTGTGAATTGTCAGAAATATCAAGTTCTTCAATTATAATCTCAATCTAGATTTAATTAAATATTCCATTACTTTTCCTAAGATAGAGGTCAAACTAATTGGTCTATAGTTCTTAACATTAGACTTGTTCCCCTTCTTGAAAATGGATTGTTACTATGGCTTACGCCAAACATCAGGTGTTTCATTTTCAAGTCAAGATTTATTAAATAGAATTTGAGGAGAGATTGCAATAGAGTTTAACGTTTGAATAGAAATATAGCATTGATGTTATCATTACCTGAACTAGTGGATCTTTAACACATAATAGCGCATTCTTAATGTCAGTAAGATCGAAAAGGGAATTGGGAATCGTTTCTAGTGATTGGAGTAGTGGGAGTGATAAGTAAATCAAAGACGGTGCAGAATTATCTGTTAAAGTGGTCCACCATCTCCTGATTAGATGATATAGTGAGCCGTTGCTTGACAAAGTGGACCTATTTGTCTATTACTCCCCTTGTTATCATTAATGTAAGAATACAGAGATTTCTGATTAGATTTAGGTAAGCTAGGTTGAACTCAAATTTAAGCTTAGCAGTTTTAATTAACTTTTTTAATGTAGATACAGCAGTTTTATATTCAAATCTCAGGGATGAGCTAGGATCTTTTTTTTAGTTTCTTAAATAATCACTGCTTAGTTTTTATTTGTTTATCAATGGTTTTGTTGTACCAAACAGGAACTTTACCTTTATTATTATATTTTAATGTTAAGGGGATGAGAAATCTTCAAGTTGGTGAATAATGTTGGTCAGACATTCGTATGCTTTATTAACATTTTGCCTAAACATTTCTGTCCAGTTATTTTGTTTAATTCTGAATTAATTTGTATAAATTAGCTTTGTTATAATCCTTATATTTGATGTTATTAGTACTCTTGGGAATATGTAAAGGAATGTTAAAGGATAAAGAATTATGATCACTATTACCAATAGGGGCCATGATGTTTATATCAGAGACTTTAAAACCCTCATTAGATATTACTAGGTCCAATGTATTATTACCTCGAGTTGGTTGATTGACTAATTGATCCAGTCCCAGTTCGACAGTTGAATTCAAAAATAGATTTTCATGATTGTTATTACCTGTACAAAGATTCCAGTTAATACTGGGCATATTAAAGTCACCTAATGAGAATATAATCCTTGAGAGATATATCCATGATTATATTTAATAAATCGGAGGTATATTGAATGTCGCTAAAGTTGGTCGATAGCAAACCCCTATTATGAATTTTGGGTGGTCCTTCAATTGGATAGATATGCAAAGTGATTCAGTTTGAGTTTGAACTGAAATTTCATGGAGACAGTGTCCTCTTCAACATAGACACATACCCCACCTTTCCGATCGATTCTATCTTTATGATAGAGTTTATATTTGGGGATATGCCTGGACCAAGCTGAAGAGGAGTCCCACCAAGTCTCGTGACAGCAATGATATCGAAATCAAGTAAGGTACATTTTGCTGTAAGTTTGGCCATTTTAAGTGAGTTAAGGGATCTTGTATTAAAAGACAATAAATTGCAGGTTTTCCCATTACTGGTTTTCTCCTTCCAGTTAAGAGAGTAAGGAATAGTCCTTCAAACAACTTGAAGTCTTGCTGTATTCTGACAAGTGCAGTTAGCCCCAGCCTTTAAACTGCCCTGGAGAACAAAGGGTTAACATTTCTATGCAGAGCATAGAATGTTGAGCTCGAAAGCTCAGTTGATGTCTCTGTCTGTTTCCTTTGAACGCTAACCATCAGATTCTTTACTCTGCCTCACTGAACAATCGCTCCAGAGATTTCTCCTGCAGCTCGGTTCAAAAGTCGGTTTAAGTGTCGTTTTTGTCGGTTTCTAACCGAAAAGTTTCCATGGTTGGTTCAGTCTCTGTCTGTGGTACCGTGAGTACTAGATAGGTTTTGTACTGTGTTTCTGTGTGGAACTTGTAAAAGTGTGGATCGTTCAGCCGAACCGATCATTTGTTTAATTCTTGTGTATCTTTATGTGTGGTTACGGTTCTTATCGGTTAAAAAAAACGTGTTTTGAAATGTTTTTTCAAGACCCATGACACGAGTAGGAACCAATAAAGGAGTCTTGCCTGGCAGTTGCGAAAAAGGGTAAGTTTGGTTAGGTTGGCCATGTCTAAGAAACCCAAGAAAAAATGGGCCCACTGGGTTTCAACACTGTAGTGAGTGTGGGAGGTCTTTGCTAAGGCCGATCCCCATACCACCTATGTTTATTGCCTGGGGTTTGACCACCTCAATTCAGACTGCCAAATTTGCAAACATTTTCTCAAATCTACCCTGGAAAAGAGATTAGGTAGACTGAGGAAAAGAGGCCGAGAAGGCTGCTGACCGGATGGCCAGCCGGTTCTGTTGGTGCCCAAACCAGAAGGAGTGCCCTCTGACCAGGGCGACACTTCTTCGAGCAAAAAAAGCCTATCCAGGTCGGTTCGACTAAAAGAAGCTCAAAGAAAATCATCCGGTTCAGATCCAGAAGTTCATGTTCCGACTGCCGAAGAAATAGCCAGAGTGATTCGGATTGTGGAATCACTTCGTCCGGTTCCGACCGATCCGCACCTTTGGCAGGGCTCAGTTTGGTTCGTTCCCCGGTTCACAATTATACTTTGGAAGAATATTATGAACCGGAATTTGAGGAGGAAGGGAGGTTTGAAGGTGATGATGGTGATGTGGAAAGTCTAGATGTGCCTGTGGAACGGACATCTCCCCAGACAGACCTTCAGGTGTATCCCTCCTCGCTTTCTTAGTCTCCTTCCCAGTTTATGTTCTACAGAAAGGTGGCTGAGACCTCCAGCTTCCTATGGAAGAGGCAATGGAGGATCAGGAGGAGCCTGATTATGTAGAAATGATGGACATCAGAGAGTCCAGGAGGCTGTCTCACAAATCTTTTGAAACAGACACAAAAATTCTGAAGTCTCCCAGTTCTATACCTCCTGTGGACAGAAGAATGGACAAGAGGTATACACTCTCAGGTTCAGAAATGTAGTTTTATATCACCAATGCAGCCATATTGGGGTTGTGCAGGCTGCTGCCTGTGATAAGGCAAGCATTCTCTGCTTCACACCCCAGACAAAGACTCTAGGAAGGTTGATGCCATGGCAAAAAGCTGTACATGGCATCTTCCTGGGACTCAGACAAATTATATGGCCTGTACAGCTAGGTACCAGAAGTCCAGGTGGGACACTATACTGGCACTGGCTAAACAGGCCTCCCCCAGCTAGCCAAGGAGCTGGAGACGGTGGCTGCAGATGGGATTGAGGCATCTAAAGTTCAGGTTCATGCTGCTGTGGACTCTAATGGTGTGTCATCAAGAGTCATGGCTACATCTGTGACTCTTGAGAATGACTTGGCTCAGATGTACTAGCCTCTGGCAGGACACCCAGGCTAAGGCCATGGATTTTCCTGTAGTGGGTAATTCTCTGTTTGGGAGCAGACAGAGAATTACATGAAAAAATGGATGAATACAGGACCACTTACAGGAGTGCTCAGGCCAAGGAGAGGCAGGCAGCTCCTCAAGGCAGCAGTCTAGGGGCAGGGCAGGCCTTTCAAATGCCCTTTACCAAGCACAGGCCTCTTCTTCCTTTTACAGAGGGGTTCTTCAGAGGGAGAGGCAGAAGGGGATGAGCAGGGCTGCATCTACTTCTTAGCCTAAGGCCCCTGCCAAGCAGACACCCTAATGTGCCTGCCCAGGTCGACTCCTATTCCAGTAGGGGCAGGCTGGCTTACTTTGTCCAGGACTGGATGTCTATTACATCAGAGAAGTGGGTCCTGGAAGTAGTAATCCAGGGACTGGTTCTCAGCTTCAGAAAATTTCCAAAGATGAGAGCCAGATCTTTTCCAGTTGCAAATCTCGGAAACCCTTGCCCTAGAGGCAGAGGTTTCTTCTTCTAACCTTAATAGCCAAGAGAGTACCTATCCTGCACTGGGGCAAAGGGCTGTACTCAGGTACTTCCTGACCCTGAAAAAGACAGGGAGTGGTGACCCATCCTAGACCTAAGATATCTAAACAAACATCTTTTAAAACCAAAGTTCAACATGTTAACTCTGGGAATAATCCTTCCCTCTCTAAGGTCAGGGACTGGTTAGCCTCCCTGGACCTCAAAGATGCCTACTTTCACATCCCCATCAGGTGCTTCCACAGAAAGTACCTCAGGTTCGAGTTGCCCTCAGGCCACTATCAGTTCAAAGCAATGCCCTTTGGCTAACCTCAGCCCAAGGGTTTTCACAAGTGCCTGGCAGTTGCCTGTCTAAGATGACAAAAGATTTCCATTTTCCATATCTGGACAGTTGGCTAATAGTGGGCCAGTTTCCAGAACAAGTCAAGTCTCACCTGCAAGTGACCCAGCAAGTGCTTACTTCTCTAGGATTTCTTCTCAACCTTCCCAAGTCAGTTCTCGAACCAGTCCAGCTTCTTACCTTTATGGGGCAGAACTGGACACACTCCGAGCAAGAGCCTTTCTTCCTCTAGAAAAGGCAAGGGTTCTTATGGAACTAGCCTCTTCCTTCAGCCTTCAGGTATCTCGACCAGCAAGGCATTTCCTCCAGCTCTTGGGCCACATGGCAGCTTCAACAGCAGTGTTTCAAGGGCAAGATTCCAGATGAGGGCTATTCAGTTCTACCTGAGAGCTTTTTGGTCTCAGAGAAAGGATTCCCTTACCAAACTGATCCCAGTGACTCTGACCTTGATTCAAGCCCTCCAGTGGTGGCAGGATCAGGACAATTTAAGACAAGGTGCTCCTTTTGCTACTCAGCCTTGTTCAGTGGTCCTTACCACGGACGGCTCTCTTGTGGGCTGGGGCCCATCTGAGGTCCCTCATTGCCCAGGGCTGTGGTCCCCAAGAATCCCTTCTCCATATCAATCTCCTAGAGCTCAGGTCAGTTTTCTGGCCCTAAAGCTTTCTGTCAGTCAGTACAGAACAAGGTGGTTCAGGTCAGAACGGACAACACCACCACCATGTGGTACATCAACAAGCAGGAGGCACTCGGTCCATGGCCTTGTGCACAGAAGCCGTGAAGTTGTGGTCCCTGGCTTATTCCCTGCAAACCTCTCTGGTAGCAGTTCACCTTCCATGGAAGGACAGTGTGCTAGCAGATGCACTGAGCAGGATCTCTCAGGGCCATCACAATGGTCCCAGGACTCTCAGGTGTTGAAAGTGATTTTTCAAGGTGGGACACTCCAGAGATAGATCTCTTTGCAGCCCCAGGCAATCACCAACTCCCTCTCTTTTGTTGCATACCTCCAGTCTTGGGCTCAGTCCCCTGGGCGCCCTGATTCTGAATTGGGAAGGAAGTTTTGTATGCCTTCCCTCCTTCCCACTCCTGTTCAAAGTTTTAGTCAAAATAAGGTCTTAACCTTGCAAAGTGATCCTGATTGCTACAGATTGGGCCAGACAGCCCTGGTACCCCTCTTGCTGTCCCTAGCAGTCCATCTTCCCCTGTCTCTTCCCAGGAATTACAACCTGTTAACATCCTCTCAGGGAGGATATGGTACCTCAGTCTTCAGTCTCTCAATCTCAAGGCATGGCTGTTGAAGAGTTAGAGTTTGCAGGTCTGCATCTTTCCCAAGGGTTCTGGATATTCTCAAAGCTTCTCAAAGCCCTCCACCAGAAAGACTTATAACTGCAAATGAAGAGATTCAGCATTTGGTGTTCTAAAACATATGTCTCCAGATACTGCTGGATTGCCTCACGGTTCTGGATTATATGGTCTATCTTAATGGCCTAGGCCTCAGACCAGCTACTTTCAAGGTACACTTGTCAGCTGTTTCTGCGTTTTTGGCTGTGGGGAAGTCTTCCTCACTATCTTCTCATCCTGTGTTCTGTAAATTTTTAAAGGATTGCTTCACCAATCCTCCTTTTAGAGACCCTGCCCCTGCCTGGGATTTGAATGTTTTCATTGCTCAACTTCTGTCATTCTCATTCTCCATTCTGTACTATGGTAATCTACCTATTCTTTATACTATGTATAATTTACTCTGTAAAACACCTATGTCTTATGCTATGTATAATGTATGTACACAACTGTATTGTCTCACCCTTCTCGCCTCACTACTTGTTGTCTCCCCTCCCTGTAACGAGGTGCCTTTGTAAATGGTCTGTGACTCAAAGGTTGTAAATCCGATTTATGAACTAAATAAATAAAACGTATGCAACCCCTTTGAGCCTATGTCTTCAGCAGAGCTTAAGTATTTGACTTGGAAAACTGTGTTCTTGGTAGCCATTAACTCTGCCAGGCGTATCGGTGAATTGCAAGCCCTGTCAGTGGAACCTGATTTTATCTCCTTTCACAGGGATAAAGTGGTCCTTAGAACCAATAGAAGATTCTTGCCCAAAAGTGGTTTCAGACTTCCATTTAAACCAGTCTGTGTCTCTTTCTGTCTTCTTCACTGATCATTCTTCCTCAGAGAGAGGAGGCTACACAGTTTAGATGTTAAAAGAGCCCTTAGTTACTACATAGAGTGTACCAAGGGTCACAGGTTTTCTCCTGCAGTTGTTCCTCACTTATGGAGAAGTGGGAAGGGCAAACCTGCCACTAAGAGATCTATTGCCAGGTGGATTGTGTCTTTTATACAATTCTGCTATGAAACTGGGAAAAACTCCACCCTCAGGCCTGAGGGCTCATTCTACAAGAGGCAGAGCTGCTTCCCTGGCTGCTGCCAGGGTATCCCTCTCTTAGAAATTTGTCAAGCAGCCACCTGGAAACAGTCCATACCTTTACCAAGCATTACTCTCTGGATAGCCAGGCTAGGAGTGATGCTCGGGTTTGCACAGCAGTACTTCAGAGCCTATTCCAAAGTAGGTTATGTCCCTCCTCCATGGAGGTACTGCTAGTAGTCTGCACTTGTCAGAATACAGCAAGACTTCAAGTTGTTTGAAGAAAAATTACTCACTTTAGTAATTATGTTTCTTCTATGGAGTCTTGCTGTATTGTGACCTCCCTCCTGCCTCCCTCTCAGAAACTGTTTTTGGGAAATGGGTGGTCAGGTGCAGTGTTGCACCAGGGTGCTTTTACACCCTCTTCTTGTATGGGTGTTTATTTTGTTATATTCCTGTTTGGTTTGGGTTTCCTGACTTGAGTCTTCTTTGGTAGTCCAAAACTTTTTGTTGCCAGTTGGCTATTAAAAATTTTATTTTACAATTTCACATAGAATATTATTAGAGTGTTGCTCATAAGAATCTGATGGTTAGCATTCAAAGGGAAACAGACAGAGACATCAACCGAGCTCGAGGCTCAGCATTCTATGCTCTGCATAAAATGTTAGCCCTTTGTTCTCCGGGGCAGTTTAAAGGCTGGGGCTTACAGCACTTGTCAGAATACAGCAAGACTCAATAGAAGAAACATAATTACTAAGGTGAGTAATTTTTTCTTTACTCCCCAAACTGTTTAGTTTAAATGTTTGTTGTTGACAGAAACGATTGTTCTGCCCAACAGGGCACTTCCTCTCCGGCTCAGGTGCAAACTGTCCCAACTGAAGAGAGAATCCTGCCATTAAAGTTTTCCAGTGTGGGATACAGCAAATACTGTATCTTGTTGAAGGCACCATTTCCTTAGCCATTCATTTGTTTCCCTAATTAAACAGGTCATACTATGTGTTGCTCAAGGCACAGGAAGGGTTTCGGAAAAGCACACAGTACAGCCTTTCTCAGTAAGTAAATTATTTAAGGCCACAACATCTTTTCTTATCTGTAAGGGCCTAGTTCGATTCAGGTCGTTAGTGCCTGCATGTATAATAACAAGTGGATTATGACCTGCATTGGTGAGAATATCATTGACCATTCTAGAAATATCAGAAACTTTGGCCCCCTAAAACTGGAACATGTTCTTGATGATTTGTCTGGATTACAAATTGTCCTATCTAGATGTTTAATAATAGAGTAACCAAGAACAAAGACTTGGCGAAGATGACTTGGGAACAAGGACCAGAAGTATCCATTATTGTAGCTGTATTCCCAGTTGGAAGAGCGGAATTGGATCTACAGTTGGAATTCCTGGATGAGCCAATAGGTTCGCTTGAGATAGCTGAGGCCCAGGTCAATAAGGGCAGTAACTGGGGCTCAGTGACACTGACTGGTGGTTGAAACTTGAATGACTCTACTAGGGTATCATTTCGTTGTCACTATCTGGCAGATTGGAGAGTGCTGAATAGGTATAAATTGGGAGACTAAAATTCTCCAGCTCTGTGCTCCTTTTACGTACCCTAGCACAGGTTACCAATGTCCAATCATCATTTAGCTCAGTGCCTTCTGAATCATCCTCTCTACCTCTCTTTTAAGCATAGGCTTGTTAGTGATGGTTTCCTAACTGGCAGTGTTAGTGGCTACTAGATTGTCAATAATAGGGTTGGGGTGACATACTTCTTTATTAGGGGAGGATATGGAGGTGGACAAAGGATGAGAGTTGGACCTAATGAACACATGGCACACCTTGATGCCTGTCGTGTGTGGAGGATGGTGGGTGGGGTAGTAGGGTGGGGGGTTAGGGCTCAACCCTAACATCTCATTTCCTACTTTTGTCACTTTAACCTAACTGATGCATTGACAAAGTTTTTGCAATGAATATATATATATATATTATGGTAGCAGGTAGTACTACCATAGTTAGAATTAAGTAGTACTTTTAAGCTTAAAGGGTGAAACTTTGCACCTTAATAACTGCCACCTTTAAAGATTTGCCTGAAATTTGGCGGCAAGGCGTAACCATAGATCTTGGGATATGCCAACTTCGTAATGCTTGGATATCTGACTGCGGACTTGCTAAAATCCATTGCAGCCATGGTGCACATTTACGCGCTTTTAAGCACTCTTTGTTGTGCCTGCAGGCCGCACGATTTGGCGCCGACTGGACCTAAAACTTCATGGAATGGTTCAAGTTATTCAAAAACAAGTTCTCATTATAAGTCAATGGGAAAAGTTAATAAACGTTTGACCCCAATGCGCACGGATGCGGTTGTAGGGTGGGCTGGAGGGTCAAAGGGTTTTCAACCCTAACACGAATTTCCTCGCTTTTGTCACTGTGGAACAACCTAACTGATGCATTAAATGGATTTTTGCCTCTAATATATATAGATATGATCTCTCTGGGCAGCAGGGCAGAGAAAGGAAACAAAGTCAGAAGCACATAGCTTTCAGCATCTATAAATTTTGCACAGTGTTATGTATTTTACACCCACATTTTTCTGGTGAAGATTTAATGATATTGTTTTAGAAGCATTTCTGGTCATACAAACCATTAAAAATATAAACTAACTTGTGCTGGCTCGGTGGCGCTGAGGGTTGAGCACTGGATGCCACACCACACCACGCCGTGACCCGAGTTCGGGAACGGACTTAGGGCCACCGGGGTTGCAGGGAGGAGGAGGATTGAGCATCCCAGTGGATGCTGTCCTTCTCCTGAGGTGGGTTCCTGGGGTGCCCTGAGCACCCGATGCACCTATGCCTGTGGAAGCATGGGAATGGTGCACAGGCCTCCTCAATAGTCGGGGAGGGAGGACATTGTGGGCATTTGACACAGGTGTGCACCAGCACGCCCGTCTGTCTGGACATTCGTCCTATGTGCCGGCCCTCAGGGAAGAGGGACTAAGAGAGAAAACAGGAAAAAACCTCTCGGTCCAAGGTGACGACCAATCTAAAGCCTCAGATCACCTACCCTCAGGGCAGACCCCATTGTGCAGGCACTCCAAAAAGAGAGAGGAATAAGGTAGGAGGGACAGCGGAGTAAGCCTGACACTCTAGGCACAGTTCTGTGGGAGGGAGCTACGGGATGATCAGGGTCTGAAGGAGTGGAGCAAGAGGGTAGTAAGGAGGGATAAAATGAAAGTGTAAAAAAAAAAAATGTCAACTAACTTGATAGAAGCAGTTCTGAACACTAAACACATGGTGCCCTTATTCTTACACTTATAATTCTTTAAACTAAAAATGTGCTATGCATTCTGACCATTTGTGCCACATCTTTAAAGGTCAGTGCTACTACACATTTAAATGCTGAGAGGTTGAGAGGTATGCAGGAGCAGTCATATTTTTCTCAAGAATAAATGAATTTACTCCTAGTTAAAATCTGCTTGAAGGATGTTAGAAATGGAGGACAATACAGTATGAGGTATTATAAGCCATGTAGAGTGCAGTAATGTGGAGTTGTGTATCACAACAGAGTTCTCTGAATTATAGTAGAAGGACAAATTTTCCTTTTCTGACTCTAGCTATGACGAGACTGTAGCTCAGTTTATGAAATCACTGAGGGCAGCACAGCTTCCCCTTTTATTTTTAGGAACGGACATCTTTATATGGGATTGCAATGCTAATGATTTTTGCCTAAGTCAGTCAGAGCCTAGTATCTCAACTTAAAAACGAAATTTGCCAGCAGAAAAAGGCCATTTGGTTTATTGAGTCTGCTCGATTTTGCAGCTAGTAGTCCTATTGTGCAGCTGCCTCCCTTCTCACCCCTCTTCTCTGCTTTTAGAGTCAAACTTTGCCTGACTGCTATGGAGGAGACAGCTCACATTAGACAGACAGATACTTACATACATACATACATACATTCATACGATGTCCTGGCCAACATTCCCTTCCCATAAACCAGTTCATGCAATTATCCAGGCTGTGTGTGGGTGATGATGTGCGATATGGCCGCCACCAGACATTCAGTCACTTCACTACCAGTCTAGCATTGCCTGTAAAGCGCTTTGGATATATGAAAGCTATATAAATGCTGATTCTTCTTTTTCTTCTGCTTCATACATAGATAGAGGTTGTGTTAATTGCAACCAAAAGTATGACTGAAGTTCATTCCACAGTACCTTCAAAATCTTGTTATATACACTAGTAAAACCTAAACCAGAAAAACTTTGCATGACCATATTATACAAAAAAATGACCTCATAAAATTACGTTACAAATGTTTTAACTATTTTTTTTCCATGTGGTTTTGCTCTCCTGTTACCTCCCACCTTACTTAACAGTGAGGAAGACATGTATTTTATGCTTTTCTCCCCCATTACTGCAGTACCCTAGATCACGGTCGCACATGCATGTGGAGGCGTCGCATGCATTCCGTAGCTGTGGTGACGACCCCTTTCCACCCATCCAGCCTATTGTCAAGTTTCTCTTGTGGCTTGGCGCTGCCACCTAGCCTCCACTGTGTGGCAGCCAAGAGCAGGAAAACCCATATCCTCTCGGAGGAGAGAGCTGTGTGCAACCATTTGGTTGGCTCCTCGCTCCCCCAGCCAACCCCTGGCGGCCCGACTCCCTCCGAACCCAGGTTGCCAACATGTGGTGGCCCGTAAAATGTTTTAACTATTTCAATGCAAAATTCCTTTTCTTTCTGTTACCAAGAACTGTAGCAAACAGCAGGTACTATGGGAACTTGTCACTGATCATTTTCTCAGAATTAAGAGTAACACGGGCAAGGTCCAGCTCATCAGCACAGTAGTAGTACTACGCATGTGACACTGGTGATCGGGTTGGGAACTAGCTCAAGTTGCCAGGGTCCAGCAGGGATGAAACATTCAGCAAATTGCTTTCATGCATTAGAGGAGGCTCACATAACCCCTGTTTGACTGCCACTGAGCAAATGCTGGATGCAGAGTAGTTGGATCAGCTGATGCAGGAGGGTTGGGATGCAGTCGTGCTAGCAACATCTGACCATGTGCAAGTGAATGCTTTGAGCATCGCTCAGTGGCCATGTCCCAGGAGGCAGGAAAAGTGGAAAAAATCAATCACTGGTTAGCAGATAAAGCCCTGCCCCCATGTCCAGTATTTGGCATCCTCTACTGGCTCCTGGATACACTGCTGGGTTTAATCTCTGCCATGGGCAGCTGGACATGGGGTGCAGCTGTTGAGGAGCTGAATGGCAGGCCCTATCTCAGGCTATAATCGAGGGAGCATCACAATGTTGAGTCGTGGTGACTCAAAGAGTCCCCAGAGCCCAGGTACAAGGGGCTAAATAGATGGAGAAGGCTGGCAGTGGCAGAAGGTGGTTCTAGCCAGGGGCTGGGGTAAATGTAGAATCGAAAAAAAGAATAATAAGGACCTATGTGGTCTTTGTAGTTATAAGTCACGTTTCATAGAAGTGGCTGCAGGGAGGAGGCATGAACTGTAGGCCAGTCATTCTAACGCCAGTAGTGGGGACATTATTGCAGACACTATTGAAAGAAAGGCTAGTGGAGTATCTTGAATCCAGTGGGTTACAAGACCTGAGGCAGCACAGATTCATGGGAGAGGTCTTGTCAGTTGCATTTGATTGATTTCTTCAACTGGCTGACAAGGAAATAGATCAGGGTGGGGGGTGGATGTGTCCCACTTAGACTTTAGTAAGACCTTGACACCATATCATATAGGAGGCTTGTAAGGAAGGGGTGGTTTGGTGATGGAGTCAAAATGGTAAACTGATACAAAACTGGTTGATAGATAGGTGACAGAGGGTGGTGCTAAATGGCACTCACTAATAAGGGAGAGTGAGCAGCAGGTTACCTCAGGGCTCAGTGCTGGAACTAGTCCTCTTCAGTGTCTTCATAAACAACATTGCAGAAGAGCTAGAAGGAAAGGTATGCCTCTTTTCAGAAATCTGCAGCAGGATAGCTACCGGGGGTTAGAGAGAATGTGCAGATACCTGAGAAAACACAAGGAGTTGCTTAGCATATGGCAGCTGGGTTTCAATGCAGAAAGTGCAAAATCATGCACCTAGGGCAGGAAACCGAGAGCAGAGTACAAAATGGGGAGAGGTATTGACAGTCACAAAACAGGAAAGGGACCATGGGTTATCATATCTGATAACCTCAAGGTGTTGGGGCAGTACAACAAGGCAGTTGGTAGGGCCAGCGGGATGCTGGGGTGCATAGGAAGTGGAATCACCAGCAGAAGGAGAGAGAGGGTGATATGTTGTCATTGTATCAATGGTTGGTGAGAACCCACCTGGAATAATGTGTCCAGTTATGGAGACCACATTTGGGAAGGACATAGACAGAGTAGAGGTTGTCCAGAGGAGGGCAACTAAAATGGTGCAGGGTTGCATTAAAATCCTTATGAGGAGAGACTGAAGGATCTCAATATGTATACCCTGGAAGAGAGAGGAGGGAGGGGGACATGATAGAGACCTATAAATAGCTTACAGGGATGAACAAGGTTCAAGGTGAAGGATTTTTCAGAAGAGAGGTGCACAAGAACAGGGGGTATACTATGAAGCTGGAAGGGAAATTTAGGAATGATGTGAGGAAGTATTTCTTCACTGAAAGTGGTGGACACCTGGAACAGTCTACCAGCAAAGGTGGTGGGGGTGAAAACAGTGGTGGGCTTCAGGCTTGCATGGGAGATGGGCACAAAGGAATCTTGGAAAGAAAGTGGTGGTGGGGGTGCGGAGTAGCCAGAGATTAGAGTAGGGGTCCGAAGTGACAGTATTGGCATGGATAAACTGGGCAGACTGGGTGGGACAAGCAGTTCTTATTTTCCGACAAATTCTGTGTTTCTGTGGTTCACAAATTTGGCACTACCAGGGAATAAATGAGGCAATAAACCAAATTGTCGTGCCTTAGTACGCCAGGCTTTTCAGGGTCTTGTCAGTTAGGGGATAGCCAAATCAAATTATGAAGTGTACTTGTTGGATTTTTCAAACCTTGAAGAAAGAGTGACACAATTCTTTCACATTGCTTTGAAAAGGCTCTAATTGACTGAAACGACGTCCGGTGATGCACCTTTTGTGAGTGGATTGTGGATTGTGCAAGCTTGCAAATTTCATCTTTGTTCTAAGCTCTGGTTGGATTGTTTCCTGTTTTGCACTGGTTTGCACATTAATAAAGTGAAGCACTTTGGAAAACCACCAGCTATGAACTTTTTCATTTCATTGGAAACAGCAGACTGTAAATCAATTGGCAGCACCTAAAAGAGTGAGTCCATCAGGTTGCAGGTGCCAGAATATGTTTAGTCTGTAGTGGGTTAAATGGTCAATTGTAACCTGAGATGTGAGTGTCTGATTTGGGAAGAGTTAAAGAAGGCTGACCAGAGACAGGAGATTTAAGCCCCTTAAGCCCCTTAAGCCCCACACCTGCAAGCATTCCTTGCTGTGGTGTCCCATCATGTGATTGTTATAGAGTAGGAATGTACCATCTGTCCGGGGCATCTGTAAGGCATCCACAGGCGAGTCTTCAGTTTTCAGAGAACTCTGAAAGTTTTAAGTAGCTCTTAGTGCAGTTGTAACTAGCAAGGCAGGTTGCACACAGGATCCTTAAGCTACCCTACCTGGGGTAGTATAATATTGCAATTCATAGTGCTTCACTGGGCAACCATGTAATCAGGGTAAATACTGTTGTGTGTCTAACTCTTTATCTAGGATATGGTGTGATACAGAGTAAATAAAGGGTTCCAGGCAAGTAGCAGACAGAAACTCAATACCAAGAAATTGTACCATTACATATAGGACTCAAGTAGGTATTGTGTATAGGGAATCGGCAAACAGTATGGACCATAGGTAAAGGTGGGAGTTAGCTGCAGGGACTGAGGGGCACTCATCTTCTGGATTACCCTCTGGAGAAATGGGCACTGTCTATATGCAGGAGACTTGTGGAGCTCTTGGCAAAGCTGGTAGCAACAAGAGAGAGATACCACTGCTGTGCACTGTCTAAGATGGTACCATAAGCACACCTGCACCTGCACTCCCCAGAGGCCCACTGACTCCGGGGACTGGAGGATGATGGGAGGGGTGGCAGGGGCTATCACAAGGCAGTTGACTGAGCTCACCACATCCTGACAGCAAATCACTTTGCACCACTGGAGGAACACAGGTGCCTGACTCCTCCATGGGGACTCAGAGCCATTCGGGAGGAGTGAGCAGGACAGCTTGGTGGCACCCAATGGTGAGAGCGGAGGAAGGTATTGAGGAGTCTCCTAGTTGTAGGAGACTTTATGATTAGGAGGTGGGAGAAGGAGGGACAGGGAGGGGTGGTTAGATGTGTTCCTGGTACATCAGCCATCTGGAACATGGCTAAGATAGGGAAGATGGTAGAGAAGAAGGAGGGGGAGCTTGGGCTGGTGGTACCTTTGGATACCAGTGATATGGCAAACCAATCTATGAAGGCAGTGAATATCAACTTTTGAAGTCTCAGGGACAGGTTGAAGGCACACTTGGCTTCCCTGTCCTTAAGTCCTCCCTTTGTGGGGTAGGAGAAAGAGGAGGCGGGGTTTATGGAGTTTAATGAGTGGTTGAAGGGGTAAGGAGGAGGATACCAGTTGTGTGGGTGACTAGAGTTTCTGAGACAGGAGGCTCTTCAAGGATGATGGCCTTAACTTGGCAAGAGAGAGGCTATGCTTGGGCAGAGGTTTGATGTTATTAACAGACATTTAAACTAAACAGGTGGAGACTGAAGCTAGGGAACCACAGTAGACAGAGGACAAATGGAGAACCTAGCTAGGACTCTGCCAGAAATGAGGCTAGGAGCATTGAGATGAAAGCAGCAAGGCGGGTCCAAAACTGTATTTAGATATACACATATATTATGGTAGTACGGTAATGCTACCATAGTTAGGTTGAGAGCCATTTACATGTTAAACCTATAATTTTGCACCTTAATAACTTTGCAACCGTTCAACAGATTTGCCTGATGTTTGGAATACACGATCAAAAACCATACATCTTGGGATCTGCCAACTTTCGTACTGTTTGGATATCTGACGCTTCGGAGTTATTAAAGCGTGATCTGTGGAGTCGTTTACACTTTTTGAATTCTTTCTCATCTCTACAGGATTCGCACCGTTTGTGTGACCAGTCCGAAATCTTCAGGGAATGTGCAGCCGGGTCCCTGATGTGCCTTTTGAAAATTTGTGAAAAATATTGAGCGGTTCAAAGGTATTCAAAAATAATTTCCATTATAAGTCAATGGGAAAAGTTAACAAAAAGTTCGACAGTGTCGAAATGCAGTTTTTACTTTTGCAAATGGCCCTTTACTGCATAAATCCACCATTTTGTTTTCAGTTGGT
The DNA here is from genome assembly GCA_016271365.2 of Neoceratodus forsteri. Classification (NCBI taxonomy): domain Eukaryota; kingdom Metazoa; phylum Chordata; order Ceratodontiformes; family Ceratodontidae; genus Neoceratodus; species Neoceratodus forsteri. The sequence continues at coordinate 942,826,223 of CM057450.1, forward strand.
CATCAGAAAATGCTTGACATTTAAATTTGGGACCCTCTAGCAACCTAATTATTTTGTATTCACCTAGTTGGACCCTGAGGATGCTAGGTATGTCTTTATTTTAGGGTGAAACACCCCAGAAATATATTTTCAAATTTCTGGAAAAGTACTTTCACAAAGTACTTTTTACATTTGCGACACTGTCGAATGAATTTGCTGACTTTCGAAAGTTCAACAGTACTTTTCCAGGCCTGGGAAAATGAAAGCAATTCCTTGCCACCCTGCTGCAAAAGAATGGTTTGGTCTTTGGGCTGAAATTTGGAGGGAGCACTGGCGAACATCTCACAGATGTGCCTTTCAGTATTTTGGTGAAACAGTATTACAGGGTGGCAAGTTAGGGCACTCCAAAGTTGATGCTTTTTCCTATAGGATAACATCTGCAATCCATGTGATACAGGAATCCTTTGCCGCCTGCTGCAAATAACAGTTTGGTCTTTTGGGCTGAAATTTGGAGGGCAGAAAGCAGACATCCCACAGATGTGCCTTTCAGTAGTTTGGTGAAAAATATTACAGGAGCCAAAGTTATGGCACTCCAAACTTCTCTTTTTCCCATAGGATAACATTACAGGCGTTCTGGCGCTGCTTCAGGACCCGTATCTCGGAAGCGGTGCTGATCTACGGACTTTTCATTGAAAAATGCTTAGCCCCTAGGCTAAGCACAAAAGTAGCCAGGAAAGTCATGAAATCATAATGACTTTTAAATTTTTTTCACGTCAGACAGTTCCTGAACTATAAGCAATTTAGTATTCCAACACCTCATTTTCTGCTCCGAGACCCATTATTATGCATACATTCTTTGTACTCACTGTCTTTCTCTATGCAGCTTTGAGGAAAACCATGCAATAAGCACATTACTATTACCCATACCTTCTGCTTGTGGTTCCGTAACCGCTTCACATACTGTTCCTGTCTACGGCACCATGTCGCTATCCCTTCGCGATTTTCATTTGCATTGCATTACTTTAACCATTTGTGTCTACAGTACTGTTTATCTTTCTGTTTCACTTTGCGTCACCATGCGCATTACCATTTCGTTTGTAGGCAGCCGACCCAGCTTCCACATAGCATTACATTCACTATTTCTCATTATCCTTCTCAAAAGAAGGGAAATTAGAGCAAAAATCTCTGTTTAATGCATTAGTTAGGGTTGTTCCACAGCAACAAAAGTGAGGAAATTCGTTTAGGGTTGAAAGACCCCCTTGGACCCCCTGCCCACACCCCCCAACCGGCATGGGGCTCTTTGCTGGGGTTGTCGATCCTAACTCTCACCCATTCTCCTATACCTCTGCTTCTTCACACATCTGATGGGTGAGAGTTAGAGGCCAACAACCCCAAACATGCACCCGATGCCGGTTAAGTGTGGGCGGGGGGTCCAAGGGGGCTTTCAACCTAACACTGAATTTCCTCGCTTTTGTCGCTAGTGGAACAACCTAATAGCATTAAACAGAGTTTTTGCCCTCTACTATATATATATAAAATATATGTATATATATTTATTTATTATTAACCAAGGTAGTCGCTAGACAAATAAATGCCTATTTTCAGGTATGACCCAGGAGTTTACAAAGGGTCAGAGTTGACAAAACTGGTACATACAGCACAAAGGCATTTACAAAAGGTAATCAGACTAAAAATACAAAATACATGACACGGGATCTGTTTGGCAAACAGGTGATCAGTAAGCCTTTCATAAATGACTTAACTGTCAAGATACTACAAAACAAACAATTGTAGCAAAGAGAGCAAACAAAACTTTAGGAACTTATAGTAATACTTGGTATAACTCACAAACCAAATCAAGGCACAGGAACATACATATGACTTAAGGAGGTGCCTGCGGTAACTCTTTTGAAGGAGGTCACAGTCTGACACAAACACAGTTAAGAAAGCTAAGAATGGACATCAGATAGCTGGCCCAGTGGCTGAGGCGCTGGACACCACACCTCGCCACACTGGTGACTCGGGTCTGGAACAGACTCGGGTTGCTGTTGGTCGGCAGGGGGGAGGATCGAGCATCCCAGTGGATGCTCTCCTCCTCGGGTGGTTACAGGGGATGCAGCAGTGTCAACACTCCCGTGAGAGTGCCGGTGGGAAGCACTGGCCCCTTGCAGAGAACGGCGTCTGGCGTCTGAGCCGGGAGGGGACGCCGCATAGCATGAGAGGATGACGTACCTGCACGCCGCCTCTTGACATAAGTCCTAAAGGCGCCGCATCCTAAGGGGACTGGGAACTAAGGAGAAAAATCGGGAAAAAGTAAAACCTACGAGGTAAGTGGGGCTAGGGATGGGACACCTTGGGGATTGCCCTGGCGTCAGGAGAGTAGGAGGAGGTACGAGGTCCTCATCTGAAAGCAGAGGAGCCGCAAGTATATAAAAAAAAGAATGGACATTACAGAGGTGGGGGCAAACAGTGCCCCTAAGAACAGGAAAATCTGAAAATTAAGGAGGAAGGGAAGAAAGGGAGAGGAGCTGAGAAAAAAGGGAAAGGGCCCAGGCACAAGCTTCAAAAGCCATCTGCCTAAATGCCAGGAGACTAGGAAACAACATCATTGAGCTCCAGGTGATGGTGGGAGATGTAGGGTTAGACCTCTTGGCCATTACAGAAACATGGGCCACCAGGAATAATTATTGGGACCTGGCAATACTGGTGGACACCATGTACAAGCATGATCAGGATAAGGGAAAGGAGTTGGGGTAGCCCTCTGTGTCAAAGAAGGCATAAAAGCAATACAACATGGAGCCATTAGTGGAAGAGTGTGGTGTCAGAATCACTGTGGGTACAGATCACAACAGCATCAGGTAAGAAGCTACACGTGAAGGTAGTCTTTAGACCACCGGAATGGGGATGAGGGTGACTGGGAAATAGGGCAGAAATTGAGAGTGGGGTTGCAAAGGGAGGTAGTGGTAGTAGGAGATCTCAGTCTATCAGACATAGATTGGAACATTCCAGCAGCTAAGAGTGCCAGGAGCCAGGACCTGCTGGATAAGTTGCAGGACAGCATGTTAGTGCAGTTAGTCTAGGAACCCAAAAGACAGGCTGCCATTCTCTATGTGTGCTCACCAACTCAGAAATGGTAGGTGGAGTGTGGGTTGGGGAACCACTGGTTTCAGTGACCATAACACCGTATGGTTCAAACTGGCCCTGTGTAACAGTATTCTGTCATCAAAGGCTGAGGTTCTGGATTTGAGATATGCAGACTTTGACCAGATGAGAGAATTAGTCCAGGATAATTTGGCTGAAATAAATCAAGTTGAGGGTTGGAGGAGAGGTGAAGAGTAATTTAAGGGGCCATCCATGAAGCAACTAGTCGGTACCAAAAGTAACATACAAGACACCAGTCTAGTTCTTAAAAAAGTCAGGAGGCAGTAAGGTTCAAAAGGGCCTTAGCCACCTACAAAGAGAAATGGGGATGAGGAATGGAGTGAATTCTAAAATCAGGAAGTCAAGAAGACAGCTTGGGACACAGACTCAGAGCTGCATATTGTGGAGGGTCAAAGGAGGAAAAACTGTTTTTAAGATACATTAGGGAAAAAAGGAAGGTGATGGGGGATTGTAGGACTGAGAAAAGGAGCAGGTACAAATGAGGAGGATAAGCAGATGGTACCCATGTTTAATGATTACGCCTGCTTTGTATTTACTGTGGAGGATCTCAGGTCTTTCCTAGAAAGGCTCTTGTGGGTTATCATGTCTGCAAAATACATACCCTTGTAATCCATAATTCGTTTGTAATGCATGTTTATTTATGTATTTATGTATTTAAAATTTTGGTAACTAGGAAAGGCACACTGAGCTTGAGCAAGTACATATAACTCTGATATAGCTGTGTTTCCTAGTAACTTTAGATGGACAGAGAGGATGGGGCAGGAGGGTGTCACTCGTGATTGGGGAAGTCTTTCTCCCAGAAACTCAGTGTCTGTTCTTAAGCGTAGTACTTTAGTACACTTGCTTCACAATAATCTACTCTCAAAAGCAAGTGTAAGATCTTATTATAATAACTGGCTCCCCTTTTTCCCATAGGAAACTGTGGCATAATTTGCCATTATAAGTGTTTGTAATGGCAAACCGCTGATTTCCCTCATAGGCGATGCAGCAGCACTAATTGCTACTGTTTCCATGTCGCTTGAACCAGCCTCCAGAAGAAGTGATGTAAAAGCTTCATAAGTTTTTCCCCACTGTAGAGTAGCAACCAGGGTAGATACTTTTGAATCCTGACAGAAAGAAAAAGAGAAACCGCTTTTAAAACATGGCAATTCAAATCTGTGCAACAACTGAAACTAAGCTCGAACTGTTGCCGCCCTGGAAGGTGTTTTATTTTATATAATTGTTGAGGTGAAAAAGGAAATCCAGCAATTATATAAAATGAAATATAGGTCTGGTGTGTGTAAATTTCTAATTATTAACACACTTCTGGTTAGATGCCGATAAACCCCTTTTGAGCTTTCGCCTCGGGTTTATGTAGCATCAAACCCTCAGGTGTGTGCAACTCTCCTTACACACCCAGACCCATAGTTTATTGTCTATTTAACACATAATCTGGCTGCTATCACCTTACAAGACCTTTAATCACTTTTGCTCATTGCTCTGGGCTGCCACCTGCTCCAGAACAAGTGGCACTATGCAATAACTAGTGGTATTCATGGTGCCCCTGCCTTAAAACGTAGACAGTGATGGCAGAAGACGACCAATGGTCCATCCAGTCTGTAGCACCCTACCACACCCTGAGACCTTTTGTTAAAACATCCACCAATTGAACCCTGAAAGTCTGGAATAGGGTTAGGTGCAGATTATGGGGCAGCTAATCCAAGTTCAAATCCCAAGTAAAGCAGTACCTGCACTTCAGAAACACCAAGGGGACATATTCAGAGCTGGACAGTTGCGCGCGTCGTGCAAAAGATGCATAGCGCAGAATAGATGTGCCAGCCTGCTCAGAGGGCATATTTGAACATTATGTGTGATCCAGGTCGACGCGCATACCATTGAAATATCCGACCTAAATGTGCCACCCAAAGTGGTCATGAGCCATGTCTGGTGCAGTGCAGCCATGGTCAGGGCTGACTACTGCCATTGGGACATGCGTGGCGCATACCTGGATGAGCCAGGAGCCCAAGGGCGATATTCAGCTGGGAAATGCCAGTGAGCTCATTGGGCATGCATAGGCAAGGGGCACCATACATGCTTATTATGAGCCCATTAGCAAGGCTGTGCCCGGCTGAATGTACCAGGCCAGCCCTTCCCTGCCTTGATTGTGCCTGGACAGAGTCTGCAACAACCTACCAGCCCTGGATGGCTAGAGGTACCCCCTCCAACCCTGAACCCCAGGTGCAATAAAATCACTTCAAGCCCCTTTCCACAGTTGTATTGGTGCCCCTTTCCAGCTCCGAACCCCAGTTGTCTTAGGAATACCCCTAAAGCCCCATTTCCATAATGTAGTGGTACCTCCATCCCGTTGCCCAATCCACAATTACAAGACCCGCAAGCCATTTTTCATAGTGTAGTGGCCTCCACTCACTCAGGTACCCACAGCCCACCTACTCCCCCCACAGCACTCTCCATTTTCCACCGAGATGCACCATGCATCTCCTTTGAATATAGGGGCCCAAATACACAGTTCTTCTTTTGTTCGAATTGTTTTAATATTAAATGCAAGAAATGTAAAGAAATATGAACAGATGTTGTCCTCTGCCACAATGCTCTGGTGCTTCAGGTGACTAACCCTTCGATTGGGGCGTGGTTTTTGGAGAGACTTGATGCACTTTTATACTATCATCTCTTTTTTTTTTTAGTCGACTCTATTTGTTCACCCTTACTCATGGGACTATCCCCAGCCTTGAATTCCTTAGGGCTTACTTTGGCTGATCCATCACGCCAGAAGCCCTGATTGTGGCTCCAGAATCCCCTAGCTTCCTCAAGGGCCCATCTCTGTGCTCTTCCGGATCTAAGTCCCCAGAGGCAAGGCTGCCCAACTCCCCGGCACTCTATCTGAACAGTGTCAGGTCAGGACTGGCACATGAAGAACCTCCCGGAAGAACAGCCATGATCTGACATTGGACGTCGTGCCTCGGCGCCACTAAGCCCACCTTCGCCTACCAGCGAGAAGGGCACTTTCGAACTATTTTTGTCCCTATTGGCTGGGAAGTGCAATGCACTCCAGTGCACTGCGTGCTCATTCCCGAGACACGCCCACAGAAGTACCTCCGAGCCAATCCCCTGGTTAGCTGGCTCCTGACTGCTAGGAAAATCTAGAAAAACCAGAGGCTGCTACGGCGAGTGCTGGATCCTCGTCCCCAGGGAGGGAGAGCTGTCCTCCAGATTCTCAATCCCTCCTTCCCTGTCGACCCCCAGTGGCCCAGGCTCATTCCTGAACCGGGATCACTGGTGTGGACAGTGTGACATCCAGCGCTTCAACCCTCTGCGCCACCGGGCTGGCTAACCATCATCTCATTAATAAACATGAATTTAATTAGAACCTCATTAATATAAATAAGGAAGAATACAATTGACAAAAATTACATGAATCATAAAAAATAGTAATTTTACATCAAGTAACTTCATATACCTGTGATTTAATGCTTTTACTATATTTAAATTTATCTTTGCATAATGCAGTTTTTATTGTTTAACTACTTGGTATACTTTGTAACATTACTATAAAACATAGAAGAGGAACAGAGGCTATGTTGTTGCGATTAGTCAAGGCATAGCTGATCAGTAAGTGCCATATTCAGCCTTTATCCAGAACAGAAACAATCCAGACAGTTAAGAGTCTGAAAACCTGAACAACTGAAAAGAAAATAGAGATATGAAAAGCATGAACAAACAAAAGGGTATTTTGCATTTATGCACTGCATTTTATACTTACATACAACCTTCTCACTCATAAACTCCTCCTCAATGCCAAAAGACTAAAGCAATGATTCTCTCACAAAGTCTACTTCCGGATGTCCACATATCACACAGATCCGAACACTCTTAGATGAACCCCTTGAAGTAGTTGATACCTTTAAATACCTAGGGTTCTGGCTGGATAACAAGCTCAACTTTCTGTGCCACTTAAATGAAACCTTGAAGAAACTAAGACAGCGATTAAGTTTATTCTATCGCATTAAACACCTACTTACGTTAGAAGCCAGAATGAGACTAGTACAAACTACATTCCTACCTATACTGGACTACGCTGACTTCCTTTACAGTCATTGCCCATCAACGATGCTAAACAAACTGGACAGCCTTTACCACGGGCTTTAAGATTTATCTTAAATCTACCCGTAGTGCACATCACTGTCGTCTATACCAGGTTTGGGATGGACCTCACTCTCAACTAGAAGAAAAGGAATGCTCTCCTCTGGTTTTTAGAGCATTATCTGATAACCCCTGTATCGTCTCGAACATCTTCAAACAGGCTAAAGGTTCCTATGGCCTGAGGCGCTTCTCCATAATCTGCTTCCAGATTCCTAGGTGAAAACTACCCTTGGCTCAGCAGCAATCAACTTCTCACTTCCATCACTTTGGAACACTATGCAAGACTCATTAAAATTATCCTCGCTTCCAAGCATTTTCACATTCAAAGCTCTATTAACGGATTATCTGAAGGAATCATGCAACTGTTTCAGATGCCGATGACCCCTAAGCCTTGGTGCCACTCTCAAATCCTCGCCTAAGTATCTCATCCACCACATTCCTAACAACAGAAACCTAGGACCTACAAGCCTAGTTCCCTTAATCCAAGATGACCCTGCCTATTCTCTACCTTTTACCTATTCTGGCCTCCCTTTTGGCTGCCTAATCTTTCACCCCAATTTCTACCTATTCCTTAATACCTCCTTATTTTTTTATCATTTAGGTATGAGCTCTTACTCAGCGCAGACTATATGGGATTGTTGTCTCTTCTCATTTCAGTAAAGCTTATCATTATGTACCTTTGCATGTTAATTATGTTGACCGGCATGTATAGGCCCATAATGACCGGCAGCTTCACAATGTTTTTTTTTTTTTTTTTGCACCATTGTCCACCGTAATTGTAATCTTATGAAGTGTACTGTATTGTATTTATGCCCAGGACCACCTTGAAATGAGCTTGCTCAATGGTGTTTATGCCTGGTTAAATAAAGTGATTGATTGATTGATTGATTGATACTCCTCAGTCAGGAGGACTATATCATAAACATGTGGCTTATCTTCTTATGGTTTAACATTTCTTTTCAAATCTAGTAGACCATCAAAACCTTATCTTAACATGTGATTGCAAAAATATATCAGATCACAAGTGCCTACCAAGTAGTTATAATAATAAAAATTGCATTATGCAAAGATAAATTTATGTATAGTAAAAGGGTTAATAACTATATGAAGTTTCTGATGTAAGAATATTTTTATAATGATTAATGTACTTTTGTAAATTGTCATTTTTCCCTAATGAGGTTCTAATTGAATTTATATTTATTAATGAGGTGACGATATAAAAGTGCATCAGGTCTCTCCAAAATCCATATCCCTGACGAAGGGTTATTCACCCGAGCGCTGGGGCATTGTGGCAGTGGACAGCGTCTGTACACACATTTCTTAATGTTTCTACGTTTAGTATTGAAACAATTGGAACGAAAGAAGAACTGTGTGTTTGGTGTTTTTGGAGTGCAAGTACGGCTTTACTTAGGATTTGACCTTTTGTTAATATTAGCTTTTGTTTAGATGATCCACTCCTTGCTCCTACCTTACTAACCCCTAAAACTACTAAACCCTTAACTCTGTCCCAACACGTGTTTGAAACCGTTTATGGATTTGGTGTCCACCACCTCTGCTGGGAGACTGTTCCATGACTCAGCCACTCTCTGTAAAATAAAACTTTCTCCGTCCTTTCTGAACCTCCCCACCAACTTTAACTCGTGTTCTAGATTTGTTACTCCTGCTGAATAGTTCCTCACAGTTCACCTGGTTAATTCCTTTCAGGACCTTGAAGGTTTCTAGCGCATCACCCTCTCTCATCTGGCTTTGAGCAAGTGCATGTTCATTGCCTAAGCCAATCCCCATAGGATCTACCCTGCTGGCCCTGAATCATTTTGGTTACCCTTCAATACACTGGCTCCTGCCTGTCCTTGTCTTTTCTGAGGTGAGGACTCCAGAACTGGGCGCAGTACTCCAGGTGTGGCCTCACCAGTAATCTCTAGAGAGGCAGTAATACCTCTTTTCTCCTGCTGTCAAAACCCCTCGATACACCCCAGCATCCCATTTTGCTTACTGTAGGCCTTATTACACTGGCTAAGTTGTTTAAGGAATCACTTATGATGACTCCTGGGTCTCTTTCCTCCAAGGTAGTGTTTAGCTAACCCCTCCAATCCAGTACTCAGTTCTGTGGTTCTTGTTCCCTATGTGCATCCTTGCACTTTTGACATTGAATTGCAGCTAGCAAACCTTGCACCACCTTGCCAGTCTTCACAGGTCCCTCTGCATCTCCTTTATCCCCATCATGCAGTCTGCTCACTCACAGAACTTCATGTCATCTGCAAAGAGACACATCTTGCCCTGAATTTCTAATCCCATGTTGCTGATGAACATATTGAAAAGGACTGAACTCAGGACTGATCGCTGTGGTACCCCACTGGTGACCTCCCTCTTCTTGGATCTGACTCTGTTTACCACTGCTCTCTGCTTTCTCCTTCCAGCCAACTTCCCACTCATCTATGTCCTTTGCTGCACCCAGCTCCTCTAGCTTCTTCAGCAACCTTCAGTGAGACATTGAGTCAGATGCCTTGCTGAAGTCAAAGTAGACTAAATCTCCAGTGCTTGACCCTTCTCCACTGTCCCAGTTACCCAGTCAAAGAATACTATCAGGTTGATCTAACAAGACAACCCTGCTTCAAACCCATGCTGTTTACTATTCTGGAGCCATTTTTTCAGGTAGTCCACTAGGTCCCCTTTGACTAGTGTCTCCATCAGTTGCCTACAACAGAGGTAAGACTGACATGTCTGTAGTTACCGGCTGCTGTTTGTCCCCACGATTTAAGGTGAAACTATATCGGTTATACAGTACTTTAAGTGTTAGTTAACTACACTGCAGTTATACTGTAACTACACTGTATCTGCATGCAATTGCAAGGTAGTTACTTGCATAAAAAATATGTAACTACAGTGTAATTACTCTTTTCCAGTCTTCTGAACCACCCCGTCTGAATAGATCTATTGAATAGCCCTGCCAGGGATTTAGCTAATTCCGATGACCATTCCCTGAGCACCCTTGGATGCATCCAGTCTCATCCATCTTCAGGGCAGTTAGCCATTTTCTGACCCTTTCACTAGTAAATACCTGCTGCCTCAATTCTGGGATCCCTTTCAGCAGCCACTATACCACTCTCTGGCAAAGGCCATCTATCCTCCCTAGTGAATATGGAGCAGAAATAGTTGTTCAGAACGGCTGCTATGTGCTTGCCCTCTTCTGTTACCCTGGCTCCCTCTGTTAGCCTAATAATTACCCTCCATCTTTCTTTTTTGCCTTATATACCTAAAAACAGTTTTCCCCCTTGACCCCTTCCATGATATGCAGTTCTGTATCTGCTTTTGTATCCTGGCTGCACTCTTGGCTCTCTCATTCTTATACATAGATACATAGACAGTGTCGGCAGATAAGGGCCCTATGGCCCACCCAGTCTGCCCATTTGAGCTTGTAAGTTCAGTTTATGTTTTCCTAGAAGTCTGTTCCTCACCCTGACCTCCAGAATTCCCTTATGTCTATCACATGCATTCTTAAATCCGTGATTGTTTCAGCCCCCCACCTTCCTCTGTGGGGTGTTCCACTTGTCCACCACCCGTTCTGTGAAGAAATTCTTCCTCACGTTTCCTCTGATTCCAACTTCATCCCATGCCCTCTAGTCCTGGAACATCTTTTCACTTAAAATAGTGTATTCCTGCACCCTGTTCCTCCCTGTAAGATACTTGTATGTCTCTATCATATCCCTCTCTCCCTCCTCTCCTCCAGGGAGTACATGTTCAGTTCCTTCAACCTGACCTCATAGGACTTGTGATGCAATCCATGCACCATCTTTGTTGCCCTCCTCTGACCTTCTCTACCCTGTCTATGTCCTTATGTAGTAGGTCTCAGAACTGTACACTGTACTCCAGGTGGGGCCTCACTAGTGTCTTGTATAGTGGAATTATGACCTCCCTTTTCCTGCTGGTGTTGCCTCTGCCTATGCATCCCAGCATCCTATTTACCTGCTGCCTTGTCACACTGTTTCCCTGCCTTGAGGTCATCAGAGATGATAGCCCCAAGATCCCTTTCCTGCTTGGTGCTTGTTATATCCTATCCTCACCCCCAACTGATATGTTGTGTCAGGGTTTTGTGCCCCATATGCATTATCTTTGCACTTTTTTGCACTGGAATTTCAAACTGCCAAACCCTGACCATTCTCTTCAAGTTTCTGCAGGTCCCTTCTCATTTTATCTACACCTCTGGTGTGTCTACTCTGTTACAGAGCTTTGTGTCATCAGCGAACAGTGAAATTCTGCCTTCTAGGTCCTGCGCAATGTCACTGATGAAGATGTTGAATCGGATCGATCAGCACTGATCCCTGTGGTACCCACTGGTCACTCTTCCCTCTGTGGAGTGACAGCCATTTACCACCACCCTCTGTGTCCTGCTGCCCAGCCAGTTACAGTACCCACCTTATTTAGTATTCCCCCGTTCTTAATCCCCTGCTTCTCCTTGTACCTGATAAAGGCCTTCTTTTGGCCCTTTCTGCCTCCTTGACCTTTTCAGAGAACCATATTGGTGCCTTGGACCTGTTTCTCTTGGTAGCCATTCACAAGTATGACTGTTTTGCCTCGAGACTGGCCCTTTTATTTCAAAACATCTTCCACAGAAACATGGATATTTGTCAGCAGATAAGGACTGCTTGACCCACCTAGTCTACCCCTCTTTTCTCTGCCTATTCTGCCACCTCAGAACCTACCTGGTCTCTGACCTCCCCCCACCCCACTTTGATAGCAGTTTTCCTTTATACCTATCCCATGCATGCTTGAAGCCTACCACTGTTTCGCCCCCACCACCCTGGTGGAAGAATGTTCAGGCTCAACCACCCTCTCAGTGAAGAGATACATCCTACTGAGGGCATCTCTTGCAGAGGGCCACACCCATGGAACTATAGCACCAGGTACTAGGACCACGAAACTTTTCTAATGCAGTCTACCAGGCGCCCCTCTGACATGTCGCCAATGTGGGCAGTTCTTTACCGCTGTTGATCCTTGCACATTGGACTTCACAGAGATCTGCCAGCTTCGAGGACCACCATTTGCTGAAAATTTCAACAAACTTTTATTTATTTTTCTCCCCAGGGTGTATCACTTTAGTGATAAAGTGATTATTTCTCTCCATTTAGGCCACGCTTCGCCTCGGGAAACTCCTCAAAAGTGTGCCTGCAGGCAGAAGATCCCTGCCTAGGCCCAGAACATGACCCCTGGCTTGCATGATCTGCTGTGGCTTCCAGCCAGGCCACAAGGCGCGGAATGCAGACCCTCAAAACTTTTCTGCTAAAGCAGGTCACTCAGCTGGAGAAGGAGCTTCAGGCCCAAAGTTCCTCCATTTCCTCTGCGATGTCCTCAGGCTTGCAACCTTCAAGGGCCAGGACAAGTCGACCAGGCAACACAAGCATGTGAGACAAGGGCGTCCTAGGAGAAGAGGCAGCCCCTCTGCTTTGCATGCCTTTCTTCTTCAGGGCTACTATTGGTTGCTCCCCCACCAATCTTTCGGTGGTGGGTGTTGTTTCAGGGCTCTGGTGCCCCACCGACTTCTCAGCCCCTGTGGTATAGGTCCTTGTTTTCAGCAGGCGCTCAGTCAGGTGGCTCTGCTGGCTCATTGTTGATGAGCTCAGCATCGGTGGTCACCAGGACACAGTATAACCGCTGCTGCTGACCTCGGCCATTTCTCCGGCTGTTGTCTCAGGCCCAGAGCCTCTACTCTCTCCTGGGTTCCTGGCTCAAGCCCCAGTCGCTGTCCACCCTTCCGGCTGACCCATGCCAGGAGCTTCCTACAGCCCTAGCCTGTTCGTCCGCCCTCCCGGTGCTGACCCCATGTTCCCTCAGCCAACGCCAGTGGGTCTGATGCCGATACGGTGGACTTTCACTCCATGCTTTCCACCTTATGGGACTTTATGCAAGCTAAGCTTGCTCCTCCTCAAGGCCTGTCCCTGCAGCAGTCCTGCTCCTCCAGTAGGGACGTGACCCGCACCTCAGGACCTCACTCCCCCTCAGGGGCGAGGATGGGTGCCACCCAGACCTCATTCCTCCAGATGAGGATGGCGATGGCGATGATGGAGCCACTCATACACTCCTCCTCCACAGTCTCGACTGACGGGAGACCCTGAGGTACATCCCATGTCTCCCTGGATGACCCCTCATTTGTCTCATTTATGAGGCAGTTGCAGTCGACCATGGGCTTCAACACTGAGGAGCATGAGCTGCTCGCTGGTGACTGGCCACTTATTTCGTCTACTAGATGCCCCTCCTGTGGTCATCCCTCCCTTTAATGAACCCTTTGAGGATGCCACCATGGCCACCTGGCACTGGCCAAATTTGATTTCGCCATGTTGAGGAAGGCAGACAAATTATACCAGGCTCCAGCAGGAGGCCTTTTTCAAAGACCAGCCTCAAGTGGATTCAGTGGTCATCAATGCTGCCCATGACCTCACCAAGAGGACTAAACATCTCAGTTCCTTGCCCCAGATAAGGAGTCCTGGAGACTGGATCACATTGGCAAGAGAAACTTTGTCTCTGCCACACTGACCATCAGGCTGTTGAACTACATTGCCCATATGGTCCAGTACCAAAACCAGCTCTGGGACCAGGCCCTTCAATCTGCCTTGAACCTGCCTGGGCCCTCTTAGAGGACCCCAAAACAGCAGATGCTGCAGTCTCTCAAAGAGGGTTCCGGCGTCGGCCTCCACCTCCTTAGGGCTACCTACGACTAAGTAGATGCCTTGGCCAGGGGCTGCTGTGGTGGGCCTGCGTAACACCCTTGACTGAGGGTGTCAGGCTTCCCAGGATGTTCAGTTTTCCATCCTGAATACCCCCTTCAGGGGCTGTGGACTGTTTGGTGCAGATGTACAGGACATACTGTCTCAACTGCTAGCCTCTCGCAGCACCTGCAGTTGGTCCACTGTTTGTATCACACCAACCAGCCCAAAGTGGTCAGAGTGCCCTTTGGGTGGTCTTCCATAGATCCAAGTCTTATAATAAGCTTCAGGAGTAGCGCGGGCCACCCCTCCTCCACCACGGGGAAAAACCCAGAGGAGGTGGTGCCTGGCCTCCTCCCAGTTGGCCTGACTTCTTGTCAGACCCCACCCCATGAGGCAGTTGTAAGGGGTTGTTTCTCCTTGCACTTGGACAAGTGGAGGAAGTTACCAGAGATGCCTGGGTACTGCAACTAATAGAAGGCAGCCACACTCTGGAACTTCTGGAGCTCTCCAGGAAAAATCTAGTTATGTTCTCTTATCCTCTGGACCACATTCCAGTGCTCTGGGAGAAATCCACTCTGCTAAGCAAAAGGCCATTGAACCCATCCCAGATACACAACAGGGCAGAGGGTTCTACTCTCATTTCTTCCTGGTCCCCAAATGCACAGGAGATCTCAGGCCCATTCTAGACCTCCAGGAGCTAAATCTGTTGGATGGTGACACTTCAGGGTCTGATTCCCTTCTACACCAGGGAGACTGGTTTGCTCCCTCGACATGAAGGATGCCTACCTGTATATCCTGGTAAATGCCCACACAGACAGTACTAAGGTTCCATTTTCAGGGCACACTTCCAGTTCTTGGCCTTGCTCTTTGGCTGGTCCTCAGTTTTCTCTAGTGTTTACCAAATACTTGGCAGTGGTAGCAGCTGCCCTCAGGTGGCAGGGACTCTATGTCTTTCCCTACCTGGATGACTGCCTTCTCAAAGCCCAGTCCAGGGAGTGTCTGTTACAGACTCTAGAACTTACCACCTGACTATTCCAGGAGTTGGGCATTATGGGCAACATGCCCAAGTCAATTCTGACCCCCATCAGTGCCTTTGGTACATACTGTAGGGGCAGTTCTGGATACCTCCCAGGGCATGGCCTTCCTGCCCCAGGACTGGGCAGACCACCTTATAGCTCAAGCCTCGTGCTGTACAACAGCTGCTGTATCTCAGTCAGAACCTTTCTCCGGCTCTTGGCCTGACGGCTGCAGCTGTAGTCACAGTGCCTCTAGCCAGATTACACACGGCATTCCCAGTGGACACTGAGGATCCGGTGGGACCAACATACCGATGACCTGGAACAGCTGGTCCTGGTCTCCTCTCCAGTAGAAAGGGTTCTTCTTTGGTGGATAGAACCCAGCAACCTGTTACATGGGTTCTTTCCTCATTCCTTCCCCAGCAGATTTTCACAACAGATGCTTGGGGTTGGGGTAGGAGCTCATCTAGGCCCCACCATACCCAAGGGGCACGGTCCAAGCTGGAACCCTCTTCTCCACATAAAATGACCTGGAGATGCAGGTCATTCTTTATGCCTTGCAGGCCTTACAGACTCAGCTGTCCCCAAGTCTTCTGTTAGTGCAGAACAGACAATATCAGTGTGGTCCACTACATCAACAAGCAGGAGGCACTCACTTGTACCCCTCTTCCAAGAAGCAGTGAGAGTCTTGTATTGGGCTCGGATCACGGTCTTGGTGTCGGCTGTTCATGTGGCGTCCAAAATGTTGTGGTGGGCACCCTAAGCCAGTCGCAGTCAAAGGCACACAGTGGAGCTGCTGATCTCGTTAGTAGAAGACCTGTTCGACAGGTGGGGTTATCCAGAGTTGGACCTTTTGCATCCCCACTCAGTGCAAAACTGCCGCTTTTGGGCCTGGAGTTTTCTGGTAGGACGCGTTGTCCTTCTCTCAGAAAGGAGGTTTCTGTACACATTTCCTCCCTTCCCCTGCTTCAGAAGCTTTTGATCAAGCTCCATATGGAAGGGCCATGATGATCCTTGTCACCCCTTCTGGCATCGTCAGTTCTGGTTCCCTTACTGCAATAGCTGACAGTCGAACCTCCAGTACCCCTTCCTCTGTGTACCCGGCTTGCTGTCCCAGAACTGGGGCACTCTGGTCCATCTGGACCTCAAATCCCTACATCTTCACACCTGACTCCTGAGGACATAGCTGTGGCTTGGTTTGGGGTGTCACCCAAGGTGGCTGATGTCTGGTGGTCACCAGGAAGCCATCCACTAGGCTACTTATTCTATGGAGTAGAAATGCTTTGCGCTGTGGGCTGTTTCAGTCAGTTAGATCCCTTCACTTGTCCAGTGAATCAGATTCTGGAGTACTTGCTGTCCCTTTAAGACTGTGGCTTAAAGTACTCTCTCTTAAGGTGCACATGTCTGCCACCTCTGCTTTCCATGTGCCTGTTGATGGTTGTACAGTGGCATAACTGGAGGTGTTCTGTACTTTTCTGAGAGGCTTCTGCACCTGAAGCCACCTATCCATAATCCAGTCCCACCTTGGGAATTGAATTTTGTGTTAGAAAACATACTTTGGCTCCTTTTGAGTCAGCCACAAATGCAAACTACATTTTCTGTCAAGGAAAGCATTATTTTAGTTGCTATTACTTCTGCTTGAAGAATTTCTAGAGCTTCACGCACTCATGTGCGAAGCAGTCTTATTTTATTTTCCACAAAGATAGGGTTTCTTTGCGCATTCAACCTTATGTTTCTTACTAAGGTGGTGCCAGAATTTACTTTAAATCAGTCCATCCAACTTCCTGTTTATTTCCCAGGGCATGCCAATCCAGGGAACCATTGCTCCACATTTTAGATGTGCATAGACTTTCATGCTACTACACACACCATATGAAGGACTGTGGAAGTCCTCTCAGTTGTCTGTTTCTTTCATCCCTGGGAAAGAGGACATTCCTGTTTCAAAACAGTGCTTGTCCAAATGGTTGACCAACTGTATCACTTATTGCTACAGGAAGTATGGCAGGATATTCCGGCGTTGTTGTGTACACTCCACCAGAGGCATGGCCACTTCTGTTGCCTGTTTCAGGATTGTGTCAGCTGCAGATGTCTGCTGCTGCTGCTACTTGGAGTTCTGTCCACACCTTTACCAAGCACTACAGTCTGGACATTGCCTGAGGCGTAGGGCCAACCTTGGCCTAGCTGTCCTCCAGGGCCTACTTTCTTAGGCTCAAGTTTTCTCTACCCAGACTGTGCTGTCTGAAGACGGAACTGCTTGGGACTCATTCCATAGGTGTGGCCTGCTGCAAGAGATAACCCAGTAAGATAGTAGAGTTACATAAGAACTTGATGTAACAGTAGATCTTCAAGAGGATCTCTTGCAGCAGGCTGTGTCATCCTTCCTCCTTCCCCGGCCTGGAAGGCTCTTCTGTGTCTGTACCTCTTTCTCCATCATTTTCTCTTTGGCGAAACCTTTGGTTCCTCCTCGGTTCCCTCAGCTGGGACTAGGTGGCTTATGGTCTCTGGCAGGAGAACTGAGGAGGGCACAGGGCTGCCCACTCTTATAGGGTAGGCTGACATCAGCGTATGACATCGAGGTTGGTGGCCCCTTGGTAGACTGTTGGCTAGAAACGTTTCCATGTGGTCCTAGTTCCTGGCACTATAGTTCCATAGGTGTGGCCTGCTGCAAGAGAACCTTTCAAGATCTACTGTTACAGTAAGTTGTTGCGTAACTGGACTGTCCTCACATGCTTCCTAAATTCTCCCCTCAAGCTTCATTGCATGCTGTCTAGTTTTTGTACACCTTCTTTTCTGAAAATGCTCCTTCTGAACCTTATTCATCTCCTGTGAGGTATTTAAGATCTCTATCATATCCCCTCTCCCTACTTTCTTCCGGGGTGTACACGTTTAGATCCCTCAGTCTCACTCTCATAGGGCATTTGATGCAGCCCTTCACCATTTTTGTTGCCCTTCTTTGGATGGCTTCTACCCTGAATATGTCCTTTGTGAGGTGTGATCTCCAGAACTATACACGTGGTTCAGGTGTGGTCTCACCAGTGACCAGTACAGTAGCCACATGACTTCCCTCCTTCTGCTGGTGATTCCCTCCTGCCCTCCATTTTCCTCCACCTTTTGATACTGTCCACTTCACTTTACCTGTCTTGTATTAATTCCCTCATCTGGTTGGAGAGGTGCACTTCTGAAATCCAGAATCAGGTTCTTTAAAACCTTGACCCTTTTGGTCCCTCTGTGGTATGTGACTGACTGGTGTAGGCTGTTTGTGTCCTAGTACTATAGTTGTAGTGACCCTAGCGGTAGTTTTCCTCTTGCCCGATCATGTTGAGGGTTTAATTTCACTGCCTGCTGTACTTGTTTTGTTTCTAGCCTGTGCCTTCTGGCATTGCCTTGCCCCTCCCCCACTAACACAAACCCAGAATTTACCAAATGAAACATCAGTACACGGTTGGGGGGACATAAAGAACAGGTGGGCTGCCTTTTTAAACTCATCTTTATTATGCAATAAGAAAAACAACACATTACATAATTTCTTCACCTTACAAAACATATTGCACATCAGTGGTATGTTAACAAATAACAGTGGACTGGTCTACTAGATATCTACTAAGCCGCTTGGAGGGTAATGAATCTAAGGTAATAATAGTATTTCATTTTCTGCATATATCTAGGACCTCTGGATTAAATTATTTGTACCTGTTTGCTTTAATACTTCCGCTCCATTATCTTTTGTTAAGCAATGTGTAATCGTGTAGGTGCCACAGATAGTACCTTCTGCCTGGAAAGTCCAGGAACCACCATCTCAACTTAATGCAAAGTGCAATAAACAAGAAACAAAGAAAATAAATTCACACTTCTTCCAGCTGTGCACTGAACTTTGTCCTTATTTTGATCACATTTCATCTTCACCTTTCACCTTTTGTTTAATACACTATAAATGCTGATTCTTCTTCTTCTACATCCGCCACCAATATTGATCCACAGGTATTCTACTTACTCTTTTCTGCTCCTAAGTATCTCACCCTATGTGCTGTTTACTTGCCACTCAGTCACCCCACATTTCGCTGTGTCTGTCTGTCTGCAACCTCAGATTTGCAGTAAGGCTTCCATTCTCTCAACCTTTACCACCTTCAGAACCCAGGAGTCAAGCGTAGGGGAGGTGCTCTTCAACCAGTTGGCTGTAATCTCCTTGATGGCTACACGGCTCAGGATTTTGAAGAGTTTTTGGGACCTGGGGTTCCTGAGTTCCTTCCCCACCTGTCCCAGGACCCACAGTTTAAAATCTATGGGAGGTGAATCCTCCAGTATCTGGAAAGCTCATCCCTTATGTCCCCCAAAGACTGTTACATGTGGGCATGCCCAAAAATGTGAAAGTGGGTGCCTGTCTTCCCACATCCTCTCCAGCACAGCCGAGTTGGGGTTGCAGTGTCGGGTGATTGAAGGGGTGTGAAAGAACCTGGTTAAACACTTCCACTTAAATTCTCTTCAAGCGTGGGATGCTGTGACTCTCCAGCCCCTTCCCCTCCCTTCTCCAGATCTCTGTAGATCACTCCGTCCCAAGGTGGGCTGCTTTGATTATCTTGGGGTGTACCTTGACAGTGCACTGTCATTTGCTGACCACAGTGATTACTTAAATACAAGCATAAAAATTGCCAGCAGAAGGCCATTATGGTAGATTGAGTCCACTCGATGAGCTTATGTATCTTGTATTCATGTTGCTCTGCCCCCCACACACACACACTCACACCTTGCCTTGACTTTATCCTACCCAGTCTTGAATCCTCAACCATTTTCTAGTTTACGGCCTCCTCCGTAGCCTGTTACACCCTGTTGTCACTCTCTCTCTCTCTCTCTCTCTCTCTCTCTCTGTCTCTCTCTGTCTCTGTGAAGAAGTGCCTCCTGGCCTCCTTCCAGTACCTTCCTCCGGCCAATTTGCAGTTTGCTCCCTCATGTTCCTGTTTCCCCTAACTTAAAAGATTATCAAGGTCGATTCTGTTTATACCTTTGAAGTACTTGAAGGTCTCTATCATGTCCTTGCTCCCTTCTTTCCTTGAGAGAGTACATGTTGAGTTTTCCAGCCTTTGCACATACAAGAGTCCCTTTTGACCCTAAATCATCCTTGTGGTCCTTTTGTATACCGCCTCCAGCTGAATGATGTCCTTCTTGTGATAGGGGTTCTAGTACTGCACACAGTACTCCAGGTGCGGGTCGCAGCATAGATCTATACAGTGACAGTTTGACCTCTTTCTTTCTGCTGGTGAACCCCCATGTTTTGTAACCCAGCATCCCTAATTGCCCATGCCACTGCCTTATTGCATTGCAGAGAGGGTTTCAGATTGCTTGTGATTGCAGTCCCAGGTCTTTGTCTTTCTTGGACATCATGATAGTCACACCCCTAGCCTGTACTTGTCCCTAGGGTCTGTGCTACCTATTTGCATGACCTTGCACTTTTTACATTGAATCCCAGTTTACCAGATTCTAGACCATCATTCTGACCTTGCTAGGTTCTCCTGCAGATCCCCAAGAGCCTTCTCCATATCCACCCTCCCGCAGAGCTTGGTGTCATCTGCAGAGGCAGATTTTGACCTTTATACTGTCCCCAGTGTCATTTATGAACATGTTGAACAGTACTGGACTGAGCATCGACCACTGTGGAACCCGCTGGTGACCATTTTCATCCCTGAGTTCTCCCCTCTGCCACCACATTTTGCCACCCACCTTGTCAACTTTTCACCTGCCACAAGGTCCTCCAGCATCTTGATCAATCTCTTGTGAGGGACCAAGTCAAAGGCCTTGCTGGAGTCCAGGCACAGTATGTCTGTTGCCTGGCCCTGTCCACTGCTTTTGTAATCCAGTAAAAGAAACTGATCAGATTTGTTTGGAATGACCTCCCTGATATAAACCCATGTTGCCTGTTTTCTGGAGCCCATTCACTTCAAGGAATTTAACCAACCATACCTTGAGACTGGTTTCCATCAGCTTGCCAACTATCGATGTCAAGTTGACTGGTCTGTAGTTCCTTGGTTGAAAGAGCTCCCTCCTGCACTTTTTCACCTCTGTGATGTACTTATAGGAATGTGGCTGAGCCCTATAAGTACCTCATAGGGGTGAGCAAGATGCAGAAGGGGAATCAGTTTCACAGAAGGAGGAACACCAAAACATGGGGGCATGCTATGAAACTTGGAGGGTGGGAAGCATAAGAGGAAATACTTCTTCTCAGAAGGAGTGGTGGATGCCTGGAACAACCTGCCGGAAGAGGTGGTAGGGCAAAGACAGTGGGGAGCTTCAAGGTGCATGGGATAGGCACATGGGTATAATAAGTAGAGCTACGGGAGGAGGGAAGGATGCCTGTGACCAAACAGAGTCCAGGGCATGGTGTTAAGCAGGAAAATAGGGCAGACTAGATGGGTCTACTGGTTCTCTTTCTGCTGACACATTCTGTGTTTCTTTGTTTCATCCCTTGCCCCACTCTTGTGCAGGACTTGTATATTGGCGGTCCTCCACTCTCACAACACCATGCCTGTATCCAGGGAGGCGGTTGAAAAGGTCAGCCAGGGGGCTGCTGGAAACTGCCACCAGTTCTCTCAGCACCCTGGGTGTATGCCATCTGGCCCAGGGGTTATACATCTTGAGGGCCTTGAGCCTCTAGAGGACCCTGTCCTCCATAGTCACTTCCTTGCATATCTTCCCTCCCTCCTCCCTTCCTTCTTCCCTCCCTAGTTATCTTTCCTGTGGAACTTGTCCATCTTTTTCTTTCGTGAATACTGAGCAGAAGTATTTATTTAATCGTTTGCCTTCCTCTGTTGTCCTCCACCCACTTTGGCCCCTTCTCAGTTTGACAGTACCTTCCTCCATTGTCCTTTTCTCCTGGATGTATTGAAAACGGTCTTGCCACCTTCCTTGGCCCTCTCCACTGTTCTTACTGTAATTCAGTCCCTGCCTTGGCTTTCTTCACCTCATGTTGTCTAGTGTGCTTACCCGGTTACCAAAGCAAATAAATAAATAAATTGCTAGCAGTTTTAACTTGTCTATGTCATTGACCCTGCCCTCTTCCCACTGGGTCTTGCAATGTTTTTGTAGTAAACCCTTTTCTCCATCACTGCACTGCCAACCTCTCCAGTAAACCAAAGTGGTTTTCTGTGCCTGTACTTTTCCTTTCTGCTTTAGACAGGTTTGGTGATTGCCTGGACCCCATCTTGTATTAAGAAACATTTTTGTCCACTCCCATGTCTGCTTTGAGCTTTGTCAGGCTCTCTCGCGGTTTACCCCAGTCTAGTGAAATCTGCCCTTTTGAAGTTCAGAACATGTGTTTTTGTGTTCAGTATCTCCTTTCCCATATTGAGAGAAAACCATATTGATTGGTGATCAGCGCTCCCCAGGCCTCAGCTACGCTTATGCCTCTGACATGATCGCGGTTTGTCAGTACTAAGTCCATAATAGCCCATTCCCTAGCCAGCTCCATCACCCTGGGTTAAGATCTTATCTTGTACTGCATCCAGGAATGTTTAGCTCCTGCTGGTGCTTGCATGTAGGATACTTCAATCCCGTCAGGCAGGTTGAAGTCTCCCACCATCACCACCTCTACTTCTCTGCAGCCTTCCTGATCTCATCCCCAGCTCCATCTGTGGTTTCACTCTGATTTGGTAGCGATACACCACTCCCACCCTTATTCTTCTGTTGTTAATATTCAGTAAGACTTGTTGTGTGACAAAATCAATTTCACCATAGACACTCCTAGAATGGTAGTGTAGAACTTTATATTTTCTATCATTGATTATGGTAATGTTAACTCCTCTCATTTGCAGAGTTTCAGTATATGAAGCTCTGTCTCAGGAAATTGAGATCCTGTGACCAGTGCACTCTGGCAGGTCTCACTGCAAAACAAATGAGGCCCAAAGCCTTCTACATATCTGTCATTTACTATTGAATAACCTCCCTAGCTCTCTGCGCCTCCTCAAGCCATTCCCATGTAGAGGGTTTCAGATTATTTAAATCGCAATTGAGACCCCCATTCAGCACAAAATGTTTGTCAGTGCCCTCTTCATGTATGCACATTGACTGTATTTGCAGCATGCATGACAGTTTTTATGACATGCTGGTCTGTGCACTTTGTCTGCACTTTTCACTTTACTATGAAACGGTTACGTAAGCCTGTATATTACTGTGTACATTTACCTACATCTAAGGTATTGTACCTTGTGCCTGTTTGGCATGTGTCATCTCTGAAAATGGGCCTGTGGTCCAGTGTGCTCCACTCAGTATTAAACACATATATATTCATTGGCCTCTAATACCGCACTTTTTGAGAGTGCATTGGATTTTAAACAAGGCTTTTGTGTTGTTTTGGATACTAAACTCAGTAACCCCTATTGCCATTTGTATTCTCAGACAAGGTGGTTTCCTCAAGAATTAAAATAACAATATTATATCAGAAAGTGCATCATCGTTTTGTTATTTTCTTTGCAAAGACCCTCGGGTTGGCATTTTCATAACTGGATCATGTTAAACCTGGAGAGGTTCTTGATTCCTGTCAGAGAATGTTCTAGGGCTGCCCATGTTTTCATCCTGGAACTTTGTGAAGTACTGAGATTTTGCCCATCTAGTGAAGGTCTTGCTGAGGTTTTGCAACCAATGGTATTGCTTTCTGTCGGTACCCAGTTAGATTAGCGCTACATGAATGGCGCCAGTCTACATGGCACTAGTTCATGTGGCGCTAACAGGACAGTGAGAGGGAGATGCAGTGCTTTCAGTAAAGCGCTCCCCTGGTCACTGTCCATGATGCTGGTACAGCACAAGAGCACCAGAATCAGGAGGTTGGCTAAGCTGCTCCCATAGCACGGAGGGCTGGTGCATAGAGCAGGTCGGCCAGCAGCAGTGGAGACCAGGGTTCTAATCCTGGTCTCCAAACATTCGCACATGTTGTGACTTAGTATTTTTTTACATGGGACCATGGAAACAGTATTTCATGGCCCTAGGTGCTAGCTTTCCCGTATCCCCGAGTGAGAATCCTTCAGTCTGGGGGTGCGGGGGGCCTTTATTTTACTATGTGGTTCTTGGCTGCGCTGTTATTGTTGGTGCTATCCTGACCTAGTGCCCTTTCTGTCTACTATATATTGCCTTATTTCCTGTATTTTGTTCAAGCTGTGCACTGTAGAGTAGTTAGAGTCCCTGCATCTCCTGGTACATCTATGGGCAGGTGCGTGCCTGTCAATACTTCCTCAAAATGCTCAGAAAGACCTGCAAGCCTGACTTATCCACTGAGGTAAGTTCTAGCTGCTCCCAGCCCCAGCGCACTTCAAGGTCCAGTGGAATGTACGACCACAAGGGGGCAAAGGCCTAGGAGATTAGATAGCAGCAAGTCTTGGAAAGTGGGATTTCTAGCCTTTATTTGCCAAGTGCAGTAACTGAGAAAGTGGTCACTGAAGATGTTAGCAAGAACTCTTGCATCAGCATTCACCAGCCGCTCTGTGTGTGCTGTTGCTGAGAATCCTGTTAATATGGACGTGATACCCTGATATGACATTTGGGCAGGTGGGATGATGAATAACCTGGTAGATCTTTTTGTCATAGTTCTGATCTATACTTTGAAGCATCCAGATGGAGCCAGTTTAAATAATACTGTAAGACAGAAATCACCAGGATGTGTCTACCAAGTGAACGAAGGATAGCTGAGATGAACTTCTTGATCTTGGGGTTAGTTTTGTGTGTTGTGTAAAACATTTGATGAGTCTTGTTTTCACTTGGATAATTGGAACAAGTTTTGCTTCTGCTTTTCCATGGTAACGAGGTAGCTCTGCTAATAATTTGAATGTATTGGACATGTAAATGACAGTCTTGCCGCTCTGCCTCTACCTGTCCACCTGATAGATTAAATTGGCTGGGATGTGCCTAATCCGACTTCATGTTTTGGTATTAGTCATATATGAACATACAAAATTTGCCAGCAGATAAAGGCCTAGAGGTCTATCAAGTCTGCTTGAATGTGCAGCTAGCATCCCTTATTCTGCAGCTGCCCTCCTTCCACCCTTCTCCTTCATTGACCCTCCCCTTGTCCTGTCTCATCCCCTTTTGAAGCAGTCCACTGTTCTCATGGATACCATTTCTGCAGGTAACGTATTCCACCCAGCCACCACCCTCTCTGTAAAAAGTGTCTCCTCATCTCCTTCCTGAACCTTCCTCCCTTCAGTCTCATATCATGGCCCCTGGTGTCCCTCCCTTCCTTACTTCCTCAACAGCCCCTCTGTACCTGTCTTGTTTATTCCTTTCATGTACTTGTTGTTTCAATCATGTCCCCTGTCCCTTCTCTCCTCCAGTGAGTACATGTTCAACTCCCTCAGCCTCCTCTCATATAAGTCCCCAGCCCTTGATCATCTTTGTTGCCCTCGCTGCATCCTCCAGTAACTTAATGTCCCTCTTCAGATATGGCTCCAGTACTGCCAGCAGTACTCCAGGTGCAGTCTAACTATGACCTATACAGTGGCAGAATCACCTCCCTCCTTGAGGATATACCCCTTGCAATACAACCTAGCATTTTGTTGGCCTTGCAGCTGCCTTCCTACATTGTGCCGAGTTGTTCATTGACCCAGTAATGAGCACCCCAGATCCTTCTCCTCCTCTGTCTGGGCTAGCTGCACTCCCCAGCTGGTAACTCCTCCTTGGTTCTTCATCCCAAAATGCAGCACCTTGCACTTTTTAGCCTTAAACCTCAGTTGCCAGGTGTCTGACCAGGTTTCAAGCTTTGCCAGATCATCCTGCAACCTCTGCCATCCCCTAGGTCATCCACCACTGCTCCAACCTTGGTATCATCAGCAAACAGACTGATGTCCAATGATATATCTGCAATGAATATCCCAAACAACACTGGTCCCAACACCGAGCCCTGTGGAACACTGCTCGTCACCACCCTCGGGTGTGAGAGCTCCCACCCACCACCACCCTCTGTTGCCTGAAGCCAGTTCCCTACCTATCTCACCAGCTTTGCACCTGCCCTGTGCCTGCTAACTTACTTCCCAGCCTTCCATGCAGCACCGAGTCGAATGCCTTACTGAAGTCCAGATACAGGACATCCACTGCATGGCCCCTGTCCAGTTGCCTAGTTACCCAGTCCTAGAACTCCACCAGGTTGGTTTGGCAGGATCTGCCCCGTGTGAAGCCATGCTGTCTGCTGTCCTGTAGTCCTTTGGCCTCTAGGAGGGCCACCAGCCTTTCCTTCAGGATAGTCTCCATTAGCTTACCCACGATGGATGTGAGGCTCACTGGTCTGTAGTTTCCCGGTTCATCCTTGGGGCCACTCTTGTGGAGGGCACCACATGGAGTCAACCTCCAGTCCTGAGGTACACACCCCTAATGTAGTGAGGCATTAAATAGGTCTGCCAAGGTCCTGCAAGGACCTCTGCCAGCTCCTTCAGTACCCTGGGTGGATGCCATCTGGGCTGGCCTTATCCACCCTCAGTGCCTTCAAACCCTCCTGAACTCTGCCCTCCATGATTTCCCCATCTGTCACCCCTCCCCTGTTTCTGCCATTTCTCCCCTTGGGTGTCACCCCCTCTTCTCTTTAGTAACTACTGAGCAGAAGTACTCATTTAGTGCTTCTGCCTTGTCATCCCTGCTTCCACCCAACCCCCTTCCCTAATCCTCACTATGTGGTCCTTACAGCTCCTTTTCTCCTGATGTACCTAAAGAGTCCTTCTCCCTTCTTAATGCCTTGTGCCAGCCTGAGTCCGTAGATGCCTTGGCTCCCCTTACTGCCCTTGTCACCTTCTATGATTCCGCCAAGTACTCCTCCTGTCCTCCCTCTCCTGATTTCTTGTACTCTCCTAAAGGCGGTTCTTTCCTCCTTACCTTTTCCATGACCTCCTTGCTCAACCAGCTCGGTTTCTAGCCCTAGCCTTCTTGCTGTGGGCCTTGCAGCAGGTTTTGGTTGCCTCCACTATCCCCAGCTTTATGAGCTCCCACCTTTGGTTAGTGTCCATACTAGTTTGAATTCTGGCCAGGTACCCTTTTACCACTTCCCATCCTCCCAAAGTTGGCCCTCCTGAAGTCCAGCACTCTTGTGCCAGATTCCATCCTTCCTTGCCCATATCCAGTGTGAGCCATACTGAGTGGTGGTCACTCCTGACAGCGGTTCCTCCACTGTAAGTTCTCTCACAAAGTCCCCATTTGCCAGCACAAGGTCAAGGGTATTCTAACCTGGTTGGTTCACTGACTGTTTTGCAGCAGGAAGCTGTCCTGGAAGGCATCCAGCAGTACCTACTCCCTTCTGTTCCTTGTTGTTGGGGTACTCCAGTCCACTCCTGGCATGTTGAAGTCCCCCACAATCACCACACTATCCTTCCTGCAGGTCCTCCTGATCTGTCCCGCTAGTTCCATGTCTAAGTCCTCCATCTGAGATGGCGGCCTGTACACCACTCCCATTCTAAGAATCCTGGATTTGCATCCAATTTATTCCGTACTACCCTCCTCCCTTCCTCCCTTACACACTTCAGTCCTTCCTTCACATATAGTGCCACACCCCTCCTTTCCCAATCACCCTGTCCCTCAGAAATAACCTGTACCTGGTACAGACAGGTCCCAGTCATTGTATTGTGTGGCCCATGTTTCTGTGATGGCTGCAATGTCCACCTCTCCCTCTGCCATGAGCACCTGTAACTCTGCAGTTTTCCTCTCAAGGCTTCTAGCATTAAGGGTAACCACCTTCCACCCTTCCCCCCCTATCCTGCCCTCCTTTACTAGCATCACCAATAGTACTTGCCATTTGTCCTTTGTCACTGTATGGGGGTAAGCGATATGGTTTCCCAACCTGTGGTCTCTGCATGTCTCTTGCCCAGTTGCCACCCCCGCTCCTTGTTTAAATTCCTACTTCCTCTATGTACTCCTCCATCCTCTGTTTCAACACTTTCTTCCCTCCTCACCAAGTGTAGTCTGTCCTTGGCATAGAGACTAATGTCCTCCCAGGTCCCTCCCACCCCCAACAGCCCATACCCTTTAGCACAACACCAGGTTCTTAGCCATCTGTTAAATTCCTCTATTCTCAGCTTTCTTGTTGTGCTTGCCTTGGGCACTGGAAGTATCTCCAAAAGTTACTGATCTTCCTGCCCCCTCACATAATTGTTCTAGTTCCTCAAACCTCCTCTGGACTTTATCTACTGTCTTGACAGCCAGGTCGTTTGTCCCAAGCTGTATAATTAAATGAGGCTTGTCCCTACCCCTTCCAGCATATTTCAGAACAGATTGTCCCACCCTTTCCGCTGTCATTCCTGGCATGGCTCCACCCAAATGCGACTGTGCCTCTCCTCCTTGCTACCCCACCTGACTCCTCTTAGTATTGAGTCCCCAGCACTAAGATTCCACCACTCTTACTTCCTGCTTGCTTCCATTCATCTCCCTCTCTCATTTCCGGCTCCTCTTCTTCCTCCTGCATTATTTCCCCTTTGCCCTGTTGCAATTCTCCCAGCAGAACTTCCCTCCGCTCCGGTTTGGTCCAGGCATTTATCAATTACTCTCTAATTTCATCATTTCCTCCTCCACCTTCTTCCTCTCTAGCAGTGCACAACTATTTTCTGAAGACCCTTCACAAATGCATGCTCCTCTCTCTTCATAGTAACCTGTTCTCTCCTTTCCACTCCATGACTTTTGCCACTTGTTCGCCTCCCTCACAAGTCCCTATCTCCTCCTTCCATTTGTCTTTTGTCTCCTGACCTGGTTTCCCAGCAATCATTCTTCCTGGCCTGGACCCCTTGTCCCTGCTTCCTCTTCTGACCTCTCCTCACCACTGTTAGGCTTAAATTGCCCTCCCTCATCTCCCATTCTTCCTCCCTCCAGTACTGGGCAAACCCACCCCAGTCTGCCTTGCCTGTCTTAGTTCCTCCTGCAGACCCTCAATCTCCTTTCTGAGTTTCTCTATGTGGTTGCACACTAAACATCCTCCACCTCCAGGCAATTTTTTAGAAGAAAGTTGTTGCATCATCCACCTACCATTGCATGCTGTGTTGCCCACCAGTGACCCCCACCCCCTTGGATGCAGGATACCAAACACTCCCCAAGTCTCCCTCTCCTCCTTTATCAGTGCAAAACATTATTTTATTAATTTCACCCCTTCAAGTTGCCACGTTTAGATAGATTGAACAACTGCTTTTATATTCCTAAACTTCCTATCCAAACTCAAAACAGACTTTAAGTAGCTATTGCACAACCTTCCTCAAACTCCTACTCCTCCTCCTCCTTTCCACAATGCAATAGCAATGCAAAGAAGTAACAATGAAAGCTCCTAGATTTGCAGTTGCTTCCCTTCCACTGAGATAGTAGTCACCTCTTCACTCACTTCTGTTCCTTTCCTGGATGTCTGCTTCTGCTATGACAGGTGCATATCCTTTGCCCGTTTGAGGAAGTGATGTCAGAACCCTGGTATAAAGGAAATCATGGACCAGGGTGGGTGGGACCAACCAAGTCTTCCAGAAACAGTCAGGTAGCTGAGGCCCTGGTCAGACCATTAGCACCCTTTCCCCACTATGCACTAACCTTTGCAGCTAGTGAAGCCAGCAAAATGAATCCCAATTCTACTCAAAGCCCCTAAAATAGGTTTGCTACCTAAAGAAGCAGGTCTCCAATTCAAACAGCTTCACCAACAACACATCAAAATAGGCTTGAAATTAGAAGATATAGGTCTCTGATTCAAAGAAACAGCCCCAGTTAAATCACACCAAATAGGTTTTAAATCAGAAAAATAGGCCTCTACAAATGCAGCCTGCTACACAGTGAAACATCAAACAAATGAGCCCACTTATAGCTACCAAATCAGGTTTCAAAATTCAACAGCCCCAAAACACTACCCTGCTAGCCCTTAGAAGTAGTAAGAAAGAAAAGAATAACCTTCTACCAAGTAAAATCCACAAGCAACAATGTAAAACAACAAGAAGCTGCTGTACTGTAACAGATCTGATCCTTTCCCTTCCTAGTTCCTTCTGTGAAGCCAAAGCAACTGATGGCCATAGAAACATAGACTTTGACAGCCGAATAAGGACCGCTTGGCCCATCTAGTCTGCCCATTTCCTACCTACAGGATAGGCGGCAGATCCTAGTTAACCAACAGCCTATTTCTTCCTACCCCCACAAGAATTGCCTTATGTCTGTCCCATGCATTCTTGAATTCTCCTACAGTTTTAGACCCCAAACCTCCTCAGGAAGGCTGTTCCATGCATCCACTACCCTCTCTGTGAAATAATACTTCCTCACATTGCCCCTGAACCGCCTCCTTCTATCTTTAAATTGTGTCCCCTTGTTCTTGCAAGTCTCTTTTTCTGAAAGATGCTACCCTCTTGGACTTTGTTGATTCCACTGAGGTACTTAAAGTTTCTATCATGTCCCCCCTCTCCCTTCTTTCCTCAAGGGTATACATATTAAGCTCCTTTAGTCTCACCTCATACGGCTTCTCTTGCAGACCCTGCACCATTTTAGTTGCCCTCCTCCTCGGACTACCTCTATCCTGTCTATGTCCTTGCGGAGATGGGGTCTCCAGAACTGGACACAGTACTCCAGATGAGGTCTCACCAACTGTCTGTACAGAGGATTACAACTTCCTGTTTTCTGCTGGTGATGCCTCTCCCTATACATCCCAGTATACCCCAGCCCTCCCTACTGCCTTCTCACATTGCTTGCTAACCTTAAGGTCATCTGATATGATTACCCCAGGTCCCTTTCCTTTTTTGTTGTTGTTACTACCTCCCCACCCATTGTGTATTCTTCCCTGGGTTCTTGTTTCCCAGATGCATTATTTTGCACTTCTTTGCATTGAATCCTAGCTGCCATACTTCTGACCAATCCTCCAACCTTGCCAAGTCCTTCTCATCCTTTCCACACTCCTTGTGTATCAACCCTGTTGCAGATCTTTGTGTCATCTGCAAAAGGCATACTTTTCCTTCCAGTCCCTCTGCAATGTCAGTGCCATGATGTTGGGGCTTGTGTGAGAGTCCAGGCCCTATGATCATTTATCCTTGGAAGAAATGTAGATTAATTTCAACCTTTATGTTTTGAGTTTCTTATTGTGTGGTAGATATGTCTCCTCATTGGTGGAGGAAATACAACAGGCAGATTCTGTATGGTTTGAGATTTATGGGGCTTTGCCTAGGGACTCACCACCACCTGGTGGTCAGATGGAAGCTAAAGATCCCGTGGCACTTTTCATAAAGAGTAGAAATTCCTTGTGTCTGAGCAAAATTCTGTCACTCAGTAAGGTTTGTTTTGCAGGTGCCTTTGTCTGGCTGTGGATGCTATAAAATGCTTGATAATTATGTGTCGGCATATGTCCCTGCACTACCAGTGTCCAACTGTTTGGGCTGTAAAGCACTTCGAGGTACACAGTGTTTGACAAGTGCTACAGTATATCAAATCAGAGTCTGCTTTGTTTTTTTCTGCATTTGGTGTTTTCCTTATGCTGCATTTAACAAATCTGCTTTTTAAGTGTTTATTGGGTCCCTAGAAGATAAATAATCTTCGTTTGACAGAAAGTCCTGTATTGAACCAGTCTGACCTGCATGCTACTTTGATGCATAAAATACTACTGATCAGGGTGATGAGTCACTGGCAGTGAACTGTTCTTGTATCTTTCTCCATCACATCCATCCACCAGTCTACTTCACCACTGGGTAATCTCTTCTCTCCATGTCGCTTGAAGGCAGGATGTCAGATTTTAATTGACAGCTTGCCCCAGAAACTATCCCGCCTGCCTGCATTTTTATTAAAGATCGTTGTTCCTCTTCAACAGATATCCCATTAAAGCCTTCCAACTGCAGGGTTTTGGTCCTGAGCACTGCACTTGCATCGATGAGAGTGTGCAGAGTGCTTTGGCTAAGACACTACTCTGGCTGGGTAGGGGCAGTGACAATCCAGAGTACTTCAGTTAGGCACCGAGTCTGGTGATCATACCAGGGGAACACAGCTGTCTTGTTAACAGCAGTGAGTGCAGTATACCAGGTCTCATACCATGCTAATTTGTAATGCTAAGCATATTTCCTTTGTTGGGTCAGTGGGTGGAAGATTGAGTTAATGGTGCACTAATCACTGGGTAATAGAATGTGTGAACTCCCAGTGGTGGTGGATGCATGGAGTTGACATAGTGGCTACAACTGGAAGCGTAAGTGACATGAAACCGTGACTCTGATCTCACTGTCCTAGGCTACAGCATTTACAAAACAGACAGGCTGAAACTGAAAGGCAGAGGTGATGGCCCTGCACATAAAAGGTAACATAGCAGCTACTAAGGATAGGTCCAAGGGAGGAAACGAGATGGAATCAGCCTCAGTGCAGCTAGCGATAGCAGGGTAGGAACATCAAAATGAGTGTGGAGTATAGATGGCAAAACCAGAAGGACAGGGAAAGGGCATTAAGAAGAAATTAACAAGGCAGCCGCTAAGGGTGCATTGGTATTAATGGCGGATCTCAACCTGCCTGATCCAGATTAGGCAATATCAGCAGCCAAAAGTAGTATGAGTCAGGAACTTGTAGAATGTGATGCAGGAATGAAGTGAGTTAATTCACGTAACAGGGAGGGAGCTATTCTCAATTTGATACTACCCAGTGGGGAAATATTCTGTATTGTCAGGGTGCAGGAACTCCTAAGGATTAGGGATCGTAATTTACTGTAATTTAGCATAGTGCTAGAAGACCACCTTTTCAACTCAGTGACAATGGTCCTGGTTTTAGAAAGCAGATTTGGGAAAGATAGGAAATGCTTAGGAGGAGGAGCTGAAATAGTTGATGCCAAGCAGAACATTATCAAGAAGGGAATAACGGAGGTAACTAGTTCCTGCATGAGGCTTGTGGTAGAAAACAAGAAACATAGACAGATTTGGTTCTCCAGGGAGGTCTGGGAGGAAATGAGGGCAAAAGGACAGCATTCAAAAGCATGCTGGGGAACAGAATGAGGCAAAGGAAAGTTTATCTATGGAAATTGAGAAACACTAGCAAAGTCATGAGGAAAGCTAAGACAGAGAAAATTAAGAATTGCAGAGTGGGTCAAGGAGGGGACAAATCCTTCTTTCATTACGTAAGGAAGAGGAAGATGAAGGGGTGAATAGTCAGATTGCAAAAGTGGGGGTGGGGTTGAGATGGCGGAGGAGGATGGAAAAAGGAAGATCTTACTTCAAAGAAGGCTCCTGCAGCAGGCCACAGCGGTGGGACTAAGCTGTTAGATGCCAGGACCACACGGAAAACATCTAGCTAGCAGTCTATCATGGGGGACAGCTTACCGCCGACATCAGCCTAGCCTGTAAGGGTGGGCAGTTCTCCACACCTACCTCAGTTCTTTTCCAACCGTCGACCTACAGGCGTCAGACCTTAGTGGACGCTGCAGCTGCAGTCGACTGCCATTACCTCCACTTGCTGCACTTTTTATATTTTTCATTTTTAGGTTCAAAACATTGCTTTTTCTGTGCTTTCCTCAATGAGTTTATGTCTTCTCCACCAGCCTCATTTTCCAATCACTCCTTGAAGTATGCCTGCAGCAAACATATCCCTGGAAAGGATGATCACTCTGTGTGTCTCATCTGCCTAGGCCCCAGCTACGACACCGAATCCTGCCAGTTTTACCAAAAAATTCAATCAGGCCACTCGGAGATGTCGTCTAAAAACTCTGGAGAGCCACCTTTTGAAGCAGAAGTTGGTCGTGATGGAGAAGGAGCTGCAGGCCAGGAGCTCCTCGGCCTCATAGGCACAGTCCTTCAGGCTTCTTCATAGTCTCACAAGGAGAAATCTGGAAGCACAAGCACCAGGAAAAACACCAGGACTGGGCCCAGTCAGCATCTCATTCGTGGTCACCCCACCAACCATCGACTCGCGACAGGGTCTTCCCCGCATGGGAGCAGCCCTGCCAGCCCTCTCTTCCTCTTTTGCTTCGGTGGCCCGCTGCCCACCCTTATTGCTATATCATGCAGCGGCTCATCAGGGCAGGGGACTTTGTCTCCTGCTCCCCAGCCACTGATGCTCAGGCCCATATCCTCCACAGGCTCTCAACCAGTTGGCTTGGCCAGTGTTATTTCCTCAGGCATTGGTTCTATAACCATCGCCCCCCATAGTCATGGAGTATTTGCCTTCGTTGGTTCCCACTACTGGGACCGTCAGTCTTTCAGGCAGCACCCACAGTAGCTACTGCCATTTCTCTCTCCGATGTCACCTCTGCCTTTGCCTTGGGATCTCCATCCCCTCAGGCAGCTGCTTCCTCCGGCTAGGTTGGCGCTGGAGAATACTTTCCTGGATACTCTAGGTCAACGCCTGTAGGGCCACTGCTGGCGCCTGCCACAGCCCCAGCCTCAGCCTATGAGTCCAACCTTGTCATCACCCCTGCCACAACCTACACTGCAGTCAATGCTTGTTGGACCAATGCCAGATCCTCAGCCGGCACCTGGCGGCCCTGTGCCTGGGTACCCTCTGCTGGGTTCTCCACTATCGTACCCTTACCTGGCACCCTCTTATCCTATTACCACCAGTGTACAATGCACTGCCCCGTGGATTCTGACACCCTCTTCTCTGTGTGGAGGTCCTTCGTCCAGAGGCAGACCTCTGCCCCTCAAGGGCCGCCTCTTGCGTCTCACTCAGTCCTCCCTGGGACCCCTAGTCCCAGAATCCAGACTGGACTGGGCCAGTGATCCCCGCATGTTGGGTCCTCTGGGCTCGACCTGACGCTGGCTCAGGTTCTCGTGAGGGACAAGCAACGCCTCATACCCGTTCCAGTTAGCGAGTTGTCTGAGGATGAATCTGATTCTTCGAGATCTTCGTCCTTATCTGGGAGTCTTCAGATGGAGATGACCATACCAAGGAGGTACAAAGTTCCCCTGATGAGTCAACCTTCATGGATGTCATGTGCACACCTAGTCCATCAAGGGGTGGGAGACGGAGAGCAGGACCCAGAGAGGCGCCGCTTGCCATTTATCTCTGGTAGTGGGATTGCCCTCCCGTGGTGGTGCCCCTTTGATTGACTCCTATAGGGATGTGATTTGGGCAGCATGCAATCACCCATCGACCATCCGTCCTCTGCCTGAGAAGGCAGGCTGTCTTACCACACCCTAGCTGGCAAACCCTTTCTGGGGGCCACCCTAAGGCAGATTTCGTGGTGATTAATACTGCGCATGACCGAACTAAGAAGCTTGCAAACACCGAGTACCTTCCCCAGACCAGGAGTCCAGGCAACTGGATCACCTGGGCAGAAGTGTGTTTGTGTATACTACCCTGGCCTTGAATTATCTGGCCCACATGGTCTGCTATCAAAATGTTCTTTGTGACCAAGTCGAGGATCTGGTGTAGACCTTGCCTGAGGACCCCGCTTAAGATGCAGCTCACCCAACATATGAAATTGGACTCGGACATTGGCAATCATGTCCTCTAGTCTGCTTATGATGCTGTGGACACCTCCGGGCATGGAGCAGCTGCTGGGGTCTTTCTTCAGTGCCATTCTTGGCTGAAGAGGTCCAGCTTTGCTTCGGACATACAGACCACCATTTTCGATGCCCCTTCGGGTTTCGGTTCTTTTGGAGGGGATGTCCAGGATATCATTTCCACTCTGCAGGAGTCAGGTTGGGCCCTCAGGTCAGTCCATTCGCCTATCACACTCAGCCTAGAGCAGGCCAACATCAGTCCTTTCACAGGTCCGGTAAGTAGTCTCAGAACCATCCTGCCAAGGCTCAGCACAAGTGTAAGACCACAGTGGCCCTGCTACTGCCACCACTAGAGCCCCAGGGTCCCCTGCCTGCGCCCACCCTCACCTCCTGACTCCTTACCAGACTCCACCCCAGCACAGGATCCACAGGATGGTCAGGGTTGGTTCTTCTTCTCACCTAGAGGGGTAGAGGAGGATGACCACAGGCAACTGGGTGCTTCAGATCATAGAGTATGGTCACACTCTGGAGTTTCTAGAGTGGCCTCCAGAAAATCAACCCGAAACTCCACTTATCCCCTCTCATCTGTCTCTGATGTGGAGAATTCAGGCTTTTCTTAAAGAAGAGCCATAGAGCCCATCCCTCAGGCTCAATGGGGAAGGGGGATTTATTCCACTTCTTCCTTGTCTCCAAAAGACCGGGGATCTTCCGCTCATCCTGGACCTGGGCCATCTGAATCTGTACCATGAGTGCAAGTGCTTCCAGATGGTCAGTCTCCAAGGGCTGTTACCCTTTTGTGCCAGGGGACTGTCTCTGCTCTCTGAATATGCAGGATGCTTACCTGCACATCTAAATCTTTCCTGCCTATCATTCGCTTCCTCCTTCCACTTTCAGGGAGACCATTTGCAATTCTGGGCCTCCCTTGTGGCTCTTTCCTCAGCCCCTGGGCATTTGCCAAATGCCTGGCAGTAGTGGCTGCTGCACTGAGGAGGCAGGGCTTCTTTGTGTTCCCCCACCTGGACGATTGGCTGCTAGCTGCCCCCTCAGGGATGGTCTGGTTCAGACTCTGGAATACACATTCCACCATTTCCAGGCCTTGGGGATCACTGTCAATCTACCCGAAGTGCTGCCTCTCCCTTGCCGCGCCTCTAATACTTGGGGCTATCCTGGACACCAGCCAGGAGGCTTTTCTCCAGCCAGCAGGACCCTGCCAGAGTGTTCCTGTGCCTTCTGGGCCATATGACAGTGGCCATTACAACTATTCCTCTGGCCCACCTGCATATCCGGGTTTCTCAGTGGATCTTGAGTGTCCAGTGGGGACGAATGCCTGGATGACTTGGAACAGTTGGTCCTGGTCTCTAACCCGGTCTGGAAGGTTCTGTTGTGGTGGCTGGATCTGGCCAGTCTCCTTTAGGGGGTCTCTTTCAGCTCTAATCCCCCAGCAGTTTCTCATGACCGACACATCCAGCCTGGGATGGGGTGCTCATTTGGCAAAGCACCAGATCCTGGGACCTGGACAGGCGTGAGCAGGGTCTCCATATCAATGTGCCCTGAAATGTGGGCTGTTCTTTCGCTCTTCAGGCCTTTCAGACTCATCTCCTTCCTGGTCTGCTGCGGGGCAGACAGACCTGTGAGTGTATTATTACATCAACAAGGGGAGGACCCATTCATACATCCAGTGTCAGGAAGCGGCGAGAGTCTGGTATTGGGCCATCGAGCATGATGTTGAGCTCTCTTCCTTACATGTGCCAGGTGTTCAAAACATCTTGGCTGACAGTCTCAGCCACTTCAGGTTGCTGGCTCATGAATGGAAGCTTCTAACCTCAGTGGTCGAAGATCTTTGACAGGTGGGATGTCCAGAGTTGGACCTTTTGCGCCTCCACTCAGCATAAAACTGACGCTTGTCTGCTCGCTTGATCCCTGGCCAGGAGTTTTCTGGTGAGTCGTATTGTTCCTCTCTTGGAAGAGGAGGTTTCTGTGCACCTTTCCTCCCTTCCTGCTTCTATAGAGGGTTCTGCTCTGAGCTCCAGCTGGAAGGGGCAGAGATGATTCTCATAGCTCCCTTCTGGCCACATCGCATTTGGTTTCCCCTGTTGCAACAACTGGTGGTGGAACCTCCGGCCCTTGCCTCTGTGCACCAGCTTGCTGTCCAAGAACCAGAGCATGCTGGTTCATCTGGACCTAAAGTCTCCTTCATCTTCATGCGTGGCTCCTGTGGACCTAGCTATTGTCTGCTTTGGTGTCCTCTAGGGTCGCAGACCCATCTTACTTTAGAGGGCTCTTGCGTAGGTAATTACATAGGACTGACGCCCGCAGGCGTGCAGGACCTCATGGAAACATTTCAGCTAGCAGTCCCTGGTGAGGGACTGCCCCATGTCAGGTGACCGCCGTCAGAGACCGGTGTATAAAGGCAAGCGGTCCCAGACGCCTGCCTCCCAGTTCTTCTCGCTCTAGCTCATGCAGCACCTCGCAGAAAAGTTTGTGCTTCATCAACCCTACCTTCGCTGCTTTTTTTACCAAAAACCTTTATTTTTTCTGATAACATCAGTACTAATGTCGTGTATGTATAATGCCCCCACACCCTCCCGAGCACAAGAACAGTGCTATCTGCAAGCGGTCCCAACCACACACAAGGACGGCCACTCCTGTGCCTGTTCTGCCTAGGCCCTGATCATCAGGTCAAGAAGTGCCAGCATTGCCTCAGCTTTAACGCTACCCCTGAAAAGATCGCCAGCAATCCTAGAGCCCAAGTATTCTTAAGAAGAAAATGAGCTCTAATGGAGAAGGAGCTGAAAAGCTGAGGCAGGCATCCACTTCTCAAGGCCATCGAAAGCAGTAGGTACAAGGAGAGGCACCAGGACAAGCAGGCTCCTCCACTGCGTCTCCTCGGGAGTCACGGCAGTAGGTAACATCCTCCAGGGGATCGCTTCCACGGCACGGCCGGAGGTTTGAGACGGCATCGCCCGCCCGTCTGGCTCGGCGCTCGGGCCTTGCGGGCGCCCGGGCAGTTGGAGGGCTCTGCCCCTGTCTGTCCGCAGACTTCCCGGCGGCCTACCATCGTGGCAGACCTGCAGCCAGGCCAGCTCCTCTGACGCCCGCCCGGGAGAGGGCTGGTAAGACGTCCGACCTCCGGAGCGACGCGCGGCTTCTTCCCCCACGACCAGGCCGACCCTCCCTCGACCTGTCTCCGTGATGGTCTCGTAAGTTAGACGCCTGCTCTTCCGCACCCGCCATGAGCTCACCTCACACCATGTCGGCTCGTCCGATGTCCGGCCGGCGAAGAACTGGACGGACCACCCCCAATGTCCGGGCTGCTTCCTGTTCACCGCAGCCTCGCTGTCGCCTGGGGAGCCAGAGTCCCCCAACCTGAACCCAGGACTTTTCCTCTGTCCCTGGGCGGCTGGGGATTTTGCCTCGCCAGTCCTTCCTCCATCTGGAAGCGATGGACCTGGCGCCGACTCCGACGCCGCCCTTCCGGACGTCGGTGTACCTCCAGCGCAGGGCCTCCGCCATTGGCCCTGACGTTGGCCTTACCGCAAGGAGATTTATGCTCCCTGCTGGGCCCTCCACCCTCCGCTCAGCTACGGACCCGCCTGTGAGGTTCCCACCGGGCTGCCTGCTCAGGCAGCCCCACTGGCTTCTGGGTATCCACCGTCTTATTCGACGCAGAGGTGTACCCGGGAAGCGCGTATCCGCGCCGCAGTACCCGACGCCGGGCTTTCCGATGCTACAGTACTCGGCGTCTCAATACCCAACGCCGGGTTACCCGCCGTCGGGTTTTGGATACGCTCCATAGGGTATAGCCCATATTCTTATCCCCACCTCCTCCTCCTCCACCGCCCTCGCGGCCCCGTGGACCTGCAGGAGACTCTGGCCTCCTGTTGGGCTGAGGCCAAGGCTCAGCTCACCAAAGAGGTCGAGAGCCACCTTCCGCAACAGTGCCATCCCACGTCCCCTTACACCCCAGGCAGCACACTCCCCATCACCTCCGGACTCCAGGGTTCTTCCGTCTGGATCCAGAGATGGGCAGGACACGCATCCCCGGGACTCCTCAAGGGACCCGTTCCTCCCCGGGTCGGGAAAGGAGTCTTACTCTTTTCATCCTCCTCTTCACTCTCGGACTCTCGGACTCTTCCGACGGCTGCTCCGAGAAAAGACGACGAGCCTTGCTCCATCGAAGTCCTGGCCAAGGACTCCTCCGAGTCTCCTCCGGAGGATCCTTCTTTACGGAGTTGCTTAGGAAAATCCAGGAGGTTCATCAGTGGCACTCTTTAGAACCAGATCCTCAGCATCTGAAACTCGCTGAACATCTGGATCTACCCGTGACAGCTCCTACATTAGTGCCACCCTGGATAGAGCCTCACGCCCGACCTTGTGACCACGATATGGAAACAGCCATCGGCCTTAGCCCCACTTCCTAGGAAGTCAAACAGGCTATATCAGGCTCCAGAGGGTGTTGATTTCCTGGATTCTCACCCTCGTGCCGACTTGGTCGTGATTAGCGCCGCTCACTGACGGTCGGCGAACCCAAAACATCTTAGCTTGTCACCTCCTGATAAGGAATTCAGCCTTTGGACCAGTACGGAAGAAAGATTTACTTCCTCCACACTGGGGATTAGGGCCTGAACTATGTCGGCCACATGGGGACTACCAGAAGGCCATCCTTACTCAGGTGAAAGCTAAGCTGGACTCCTTGCCTGACTCCCAAGTCAAACAGGAGTTGGCTGATCTCGTCCACTCTGCTCGTTTGGCCAGTCACCACATGCTCGTGTGACATACGATGCAGTGGACACTGCTAAGCGGAGCTCAGCTTTTATGTAGGCCCACGGTGTCATACTTGGTCCGCGTGTCAGGTCTGGTCCTGGAGGTGCAATCTGCTATCCAGGAAGCACCTTTCCGGGGTCAGTGTTTGGAGGTGATGTCAAGGACATCATTACCGACTTGCAAGAGAAGGGGACGGCTCTGAAATCAGTTGATTCCATGTACCATCCCCATTAGCAGCAGCGCCGTCCCTTTCATGAGACGGAATTGGCCAAAGGCGAAACCCCAGGAAGGCGGGCCACAAAACGCCGGGCCCCGCGGCTGATAAGCCCCCCGCCAAAAAGCAGTGGGTGCTTCAGCTGCGGCACTGCCCCACACCACCTGACTCCTTTCCTCTCCCACTGCCTCCAGACTCCCGGAGGAACCGGTAGGAGGGAGGTTTTCCTCCACCTTCCGGGATAGGAGAGATAACCATGGATTCTTGGGTGCTCCAGCTCATAGCAGAAGGACACTCCATAGAGTTTCTTCAGAAACCACCCGCCACCCCCTCTGAAGTCGCCTATTCACGGGAACACCTTCCTTTGGTCCAGGAGGAAATCTCGGCTCTTCTGCTGAAGAAGCGGTAGAGCCGTCGCCCCTTCATCTTCAGGGATGGGCCACTATTCCCATTTCTTCCGGTCCCAAAGAACGGATTTTTTTTTTTTTGCTCTTTCTCCCGAGCTGCCTGCCGCCCCATTTCCAGCCCGGTCACGCGAGCCGCGGCCTCTGCCCCCAAATCAGCCTCAGCCCCGATACCCCGTGGCTTTCCCCACGGTGGGGCCTGCCGCGCATACCCGGTATATGCCGTAGGCACTGGGACTAGGTCGGGGCTCGGCCTGGGCACATCGAGGCCGCGGGCGAGCCATTCTCGGCGGCAGGCAGCTCCTCCATTTTCCCGCCTGGGAGGCGGGTCGTGCCATGATGTCACCATCCGCCCGCCTCCAATGGGTTGTCGGCGTCGGTTTGCGTGGAACTCCCGGCCTCACAGGGTCCCCAGCGGCGCCGACTGCCACCACACCCTCCCGGAGAAGGAGAGCTGTCCAACGGACGCCGATCCCTACTCCCCCTGCCGTCCTTCCACGACCCGGTCCATTCCCGAACCCGGTCGCCGGTGTCGCAAGTGGAAATCCCATCTTCGCGCCGACGGGCCGGTTAAGAAAACGGGAGATCTCAGACCGATTTAGATCTCAGTTCCTGAATCTTTATGTAGAGTACAAAGGTTCAGGATGCTCTCTGCAGAGCCTTCTGCCCTCCTTGGCCGGGTCAATGGCTTTGTGCCCTGGATATGCAGGATGCTTATCTGCACATTACCATTCGCCCATCTCATCGCAGATACCTTCATTTTGCGTTCCAGGGGACCTCTACCAGTTCAATGCCCCATTTGTCTATCCTCGTCCCCTGAGTATTTACCAAATGCCTGGCAGTGGTGGCGGCCCATCTGTGTACCAAAGAAGTACAGGTGTTCCCTACCTGGACGACTGGCTCCTGGCGGCCTTGTCCAGGAGGAACTCCTGCTTCTCTCCTCACCCAGCAGGTTTTGCCTGCCTGGGTATTATCATCAACCATTCCAAGTCTCATCTGGACCCTTCCCAGAGGCTACAGTTTATTGGGCGATCCTCGATACGACCATAGGCAAGGCCTTCCTGCCTCCGGACAGGGTGGCCTCCTTCAGACCCAGATAAGTCTGTTATCCGAACGCAGGATGGTCTCGGCGAGGTCGGTCCTTCGCCTTCTCAGGCTCATGGGCTGCTATCCCAACAGTCCCTCGCGCCGACTCCACATGAGGATCTCTCAGTGGACTCTATGCTCCTCAGTGGATCAAGTAGTGGCGCACCTAGATCACTCAGTTCTGATCTCATCGCCGATGATGCGAGACTTACAATGATGGATGGTTCGAGAGAACCTGTTTCGGGAGGTTCCTTTCTTTCATCCTCCCCCCTCCCAGACTCCTAACCACAGACGCCTCAGGCAAAGGTTGGGGAGCCCATCTAGGCCCTCATCAGACCCAGGGCTCCTGGTCCAGGCTAGAACAAGCTCTCCACAGCAATGTGCTCAAGCTTCGGCAGTGTTGTACACTCTTCAAGCCCTTCACCAATACATCCTTCCGGCCACCTAGCCATCCAGACGGACAACATGTGCGTAGTGTGGTACATCAACAAGCAGGAGGAACTCGGTCCTACCCTCTATGTAGGAGGCAATGAGGGTTTGGGATTGGGACACACACGACCTTCACCTCAATGGGCGATTCACGCTTTCAGGAGTCAACAACACCCTGGCAGACAAGCTAAGTCGCTCTTCTGCTCTGACTCACGAGTGGGAACTGGACCAAGGGGTCCTAGACAATATCTTCCAACTTTGGGGAACTCCACAGGTCGACCTGTTCGCATTCCCCAAAACGCAAAACTTGCCACCTTCTGCTTGCTCGTTCCAGAGCGAGGCTTTCTGGAACGACGCCTGTCTCTAGACTGGAAGGACAGATTCGTCTATGCCTTTCCCTCAATTCCTCTTATCCCACGAGTCTTGCAGAAACTAGCTTTAGAAGGACCGAGAATGATTCTGATCTCCTTTCTGGCCCAGGCAAATCTGGTTCTCTCTTCTACAATAATATTCAGAGGATCCTCCTCTTCCTCTTCCTCTATCTGAGGGTTTGTTGACCCAGGATCAGGGGACCTTGGTCCATCCAGGCCTCAAATCCTTCAACTGCATGCATGGCTCCTACAGACCTAGCCCACTCCCGCTTTGGTGTGTCTCCCAAAGTGGCGAAGATTTTAGTGGAGGCCAGAAAACCCTCCACCAGATCCACTTATGCCATGAAGTGGAAAAGATTCAGTATTTGGGCCGCCTCCAAGAACGTGGAACCTT
The DNA here is from genome assembly GCA_016271365.2 of Neoceratodus forsteri. Lineage (NCBI taxonomy): Eukaryota > Metazoa > Chordata > Ceratodontiformes > Ceratodontidae > Neoceratodus > Neoceratodus forsteri. The sequence continues at coordinate 942,869,237 of CM057450.1, forward strand.
TCTCCTGTTCAGCGGGGCTTCTGCTGGAGTATCTATGTCATCTGTTCGACCTGGGTCTCAGCCATTCCTCTTGAAGGTACACATGGCAGCCATCTCGCCTATCATGTTCCTCTTCAAACAAGGCCTTTGCTCAACTGGAGGTTTCCAAGACCTTTCTCAGAGGGGTTCTCCATCTGAGGCCCCCATCTGTACTCCTGCACCCACCCTTGGGATTTGAATTTTGTTCTCGAAACTTACCCTTCCTCCCTTCAACCTGCAGCTTCTGCAGATTTGAAGTTCTTTTAATGGAAGACGCTTTTCTGGTGGCAATATACTCGCTTCGAAGAATCTCCCGAGCTCCAGGGCCCTGATGCAAACTCTTTACTTGATTTTTTTCACAAGGAACGAGTTGTTTTCGCATCTAATCTCTAAGTTTCTACCTAAAGTAGTAGCAGAATCTATCTTAAATCAGTCCATAGAGCTACCTGCCTTTTACGCAGTACTCTAATCAAGGGAATATTTACTCCATACTATGGATGTTTACGGATTCTGAGATACTACACCAACAGGACAAAGGATCTCAGAAAGACTGATCAGTTGTTCGTCTTTTGCTCACAAAAGGGAAGGCAGTGCAGTTTCCAAGCAATGCCTGTCTAAGTGGTTGGCTCATTGCATCACTTTCTGTTATGACAAATACCACAAGACCCTCCCGGTCAAGTCAGAGTCCACTCCACAAGAGGAGTAGCTGCCTCTGCAGTTTGTTTCAAGAATGTGTCCACTGGCAGACATATGCTGCCATCACCTGGACTTCCGTCCATACCTTTCTGAAACACTGCAGTTTGGATGTTGCCTCTCGCCCGTGGAGCAGGCTTCGTGCTAGCTATTTTGCAAGGCCTCCTGTCTTGAGGCTTGCGGCTAAACTACTTCTTGGAGTAGTTTTCCTCCTCCTGCCTTTCTTAGTCCAGACTGCTTGGGATTCAGTCCTATATGTAATTACCTGCAAGAGCCCTCTCGAGTAAGATGGTACACTACGTAAGACCTTACCGTAACAGTAGATCTTGAGAGAGGCTCTTCTGCAGTAGGTAATACCTTCCCTCCATCCCCTAGGCTTTTTCAGCTCCTTTTCCATACAGAGAAATATCCGCTTCTCTCTCATCCGGCCTCTTCGGCCTGTGGCGGGAAAGAACTGGAAGGCGGGCATCCTGAACCGCCCCTTTATAACCGGCGTCTCCTGGCCGCGGTCACCTGACGTGGGGCGGTCCCTCGCCAGGGACTGCTAGCTAGAAATTTTTTTCGAGGGTCCTGCCACCTGCCGCGCCAGTCCTATATGTAATTACCTACTGCAAGAGCCTCTCGAAGATCTACTGTTACGGTAAGTTCTTATGTAACTGTACTTTCTGGTGGCTGCCAGGAAGCCTCCACCAGGGCCACTTGTGCTGTGAAATGGAAGCGTTTCTCCATTTGGGCCGCTGCTCACCATTTGGATCCTTTCACTTGCCCAGTGAATCAGGTGTTGGAGTACCTTCTTTCACTTCTGGATTCAGGCTTTGGTACTCCTCACTCAAGATGCATCTTTCCGCCATCTCTGCATACCACACACACCTATCGAGGGCTAAGTTGTCACCCAGCTTGAGGTGTTCTGCACATTCCTGTGGGGCATATTGCATCTGAAGGCTCCCATTTGGGACCCAATCCCTCCATGGTACCTCAACTTTATGTTGGGAAACTCTCTTTACCTCCTTTGAACCAATCACGGTTGCAAGCTCAGCTTTTCTGTTGTGAAAGCACTCTTTTTAGTTGCTGTTACTTCTGCTCAAAGGATTTCGCAGCCCAGGCTTTTGTGTGTAAGGAACCTTATTTGTTTTTCACAAAGTCTTTCGTACTAATCCTACGTTTTTGCCTAAGATGGTGTCAGAGTTTACTTTGAATCAATCCATCCACCTCTAGTTTATTTTCCTTAGTATTCTAATCGGGAGGCCTTGCTTCATGCTTTAAATGTACATAGAATTTTGCAGTACTACATGAACCACAAAAGCCTTTCAGGAAATCTGAACAGTTGTTTGTTTTGTTCGCCCCAAAAGAGGGCACTTCTGTTTCAAAAAGTGTTTGTCTAAGTGGTTGGCAAATTGCATTGTTTATTGCTCCCCCAAGTACAACAAGCCCCTTCTGGGAGTGGTCAAGGCCATTCCACCAGAGGTATGGCTGCCTCAATGGCTTGTTTCAGGAATGTGTCAGGAATGTGTCTGCTGTGACATCAGTGCAGCTGCCACCTGGAGTTCTGTCCACACCTTCACCAAGCATTATACCTTGGACATCGCCTCTCGGCACAGGGCCAATTTCGCCTAGCAGTACCTCAGAGCCTTCTCTCCTGAGCTCTTGGCTGCTGATCTGTCCTCCTCCAGGTGGTGTTATCCTGGTGCTACCGGTACTGCTTGGGACTCCATCCTACCAGTGTAGCTCTTCTGCAAGAGCCTTCCTCAAAGTAAGATAGTGCAGTTATATAGGAAATTACCATAACTGAAGATCTTTGAGAGAAGCTTTGCAGCAGATCTGCTTTCCTCCTCCTTTCCCTGCTGCTCTTTTTCTCTTGCACTTCTTCTGTCTTTCATTTATCTCTCAGGAAACCTCCTCAGTTCTCCATCAGTTGACTGTACGGGTCTCCCACGGGAGAAGTGAGGTAGGCGTGGGGACTGCTCACCTTTATAAGCTAGGCTGATGTCAGCTGACGGATGTCGACAGTGGGTGGTTCCCTGTGATAGACTGCTAGCTAGAAGTTTTCCATGTGGTCCCGCACCTGACAGTTTAGTCCCACTTGTGTGGCCTGCTGCAAGAGCTTCTCTCAAAGATCTACTGTTACGGTAGGTTCTTATGTAACTGTACTATATTCTGAACAAGTACTTTTGTTGGATCTTCATAGTAAAGCACTCCCAGAATGTGGGTAGAGTCCAAAGGGGAGAGTGTGAAAGTACTGGAGATGGGGTTGGTCACAGCAGGGAGGGTGCTGAAGGACTCAGGACCCTGAAGGTGGACAGGTCACCAGGACATGATGGGTTCCATCCTAAGGTACTAAGGAAGGTTGCATTGTCTTGGCAGTGCCATTGGCTGACCTTTTAAAAGGGCTGGTTCTGGTAGACTGGAGGTTGGCTAATGTGGTGCCACCACAAGAACAGGGATAGAGATAACAAAGGGAACTCGACTGGTCAGCCCAACATCGATCACTGGGAAACCATCATAACAGGGCAGATAATAAAATTCTTGAGGCCAGCAGGCTTCTGGACAGAAGGCATTTAGATTTGTGGCATGCAGAGCATGCCAGGTGAACCTGATTGACTTTTTTAAATGGATTACAATGGTGGTGGGCAGTGGCCATGCAGTGAATATGTTATATGTAGACTTCAGTAAAGCCTTGGATTCTGTAACTTGCAGAAAGCTTGTAAAAACTCAGAGATCTGGGGTGGGGAACATAGAAACATAGAACTTGACAGCAGATAAGGACTACTTTGCCCACCTAGTCTGCTCATTTCCCCTACCTGCTCTAACACATGAGACCCTACATGATCTCCTGCATTATCCCCTTTTCTTACCACCGAGGTTCCCTATGCCTATCCTATGCATTCTTGAATCCAGTTACCATTTTTGCCCCTACCACCTCTGCTGGGAGGCTGTTCCAGGGATCCACCACTCTTCTGTGAAGTACTTCCTCACATCTCCCTGAGTCTACCCTCCAGCGCCATAGCATGTCCCCTTGTTCTTGAGCATCTTTGTTTCTGAAAAATACTTCCCTTGAACCTTATTTATACCTGTGAGGTATGTGAAAGTCTCTATCATATCCCCCCTCACTCCTTTCCATCAGGGTGTACATATTGAGGTCCTTTAGTCTCTCGTCATAGGGCTTTTGATGCAGACCCTTCACCATTTTAGTTGCCCTCCTATGGACCACCTCTGCTCTATGTCAGTCTGGCGATGTGGTCTCTAGAACTGGACACAGTACTCTGTGAGGTCTCACCAGTGGTCTATACAGCAGTAATACTACTCTCTCTTTCTGCTGATGATACCCCTCCCAATGCACCCTAGCATCCCACTAGCTCTCCCACTGATTTGTCACACTGTCTGTTCGCTTTAGGTCATCAGATATGATTACCCCGGTGTCTTTCCTGTTTGGTGGTCGCTATACCACACACTCCATTTGTATTTGGCCCCTGGGTTTCTATGCCCCAAGTGCATGATTTTGCACTTCTTCATATTGAAACGTAGCTGCCACACCCTTGACCACTCCTCCATTTTTCTTAGATTTCTAAGCATTTTTCCCATCAACCCTCCAGAGTGTCTACCCTATTGCAGAGTTTAGTGTCATCAGCAAAAGGTATACCTTCCTTCTAGCCCATCTGCAATGTCGCTAATAAAGATATTAACGAGGACCGGTCCCAGTAATGGTCCATGTGGCACCCTGCTGGTCACCCTCCTTTCCTTGAGTGAACTCCGTTTACCACCATCCTCTGTCTCCTGTCCCACTCCAGTTCCTTACCCAGTTTACCACCATTGGACCTACTTCCAGGCTGCCCAGCTTATTTACAAGTCTCCTATGTAGAACGTGTGTCAAGGCCTTATTGAAATCTAGGTAGGCCACATCCACCACTCCACTCTGATCTAATTCCTTGTTACCCAGTCAAAGAAATATATCTGATTTGTTTGACATGACTCTCCCTAGTGAATCCATGGTGCCTCAGATCTTGTAAGCCACTGGATTCAAGTTATTCCAAATTCTTTCCTTCAGTGGTGATTCTATTAATTTCCCCACCACCAAGTCAGGCTGACTCTCTCCTGTAATTGCCAGCCTCCTCCCTGCTACCACTTTTGTGAAGTAGGACTACGCCTGCCTCCTCCAGTCCTCCAGAACCACTCCCTGCCTCCGGTGAGTAGTTGAACAGGCTGTCAGCCAGCACCTCTCTGAGCTCCCTCAATATCCCTGGATGCACCCTGTCTAGCTCCATTACATTGTCCTGTTTTAGATTTGCAGTTCCTTCTGGACTCTCTCAACTGTAAATGGACTAGTGTCCATCTCCTTCCTTCAGTGCTCCTGGCACTTATCTGTGGTCCCTCACCTTTGCCTTCCTCTGTGAACACTGACCAAACAAAAATATTTGTTCAGGATGTCTGCTTTTCCTGGTTCCCCTCTGCACTCCTCTGCCCCTCCTAAGTCTTACTATTCCTCCCTGGTCTTTCTCTTTTCACTTACGTACCTGAAAAATGTCTTGTTGCCTTTCTTTTTGCCTGGGCTATTTTCTCTTCTGTTTGCGCTTTTGCGCCTCCCACTACTTTCCTGCCTCCCCTGTTTTTCCTTATATACCTCATTATCCTTTTCCTTTTGTGTCTCCTTATACCTCCTGAATGCTAACTTTGTTGCCCTTAACCTTCCTGGCCACCTCTTTGGAGAACCAGTAGTGGTCTCTTTTTCCTTTTGCTTTTGCTTACATGCCTGATGCAGAGGTTTTGTGCCTTCACTATCCCTCTTTTAGTTTTGCCCATTGTCCGTCCTCTCCACCCAAGTCTCCCCCACCATGACATTCCTGAGGCATTCCCCATCTTTTTAAAATCGTCACCCTGAAGTCCAGGAACCTCTTCTTTGTGTGATTCGATTCTGCCACAGTGCTAATATTGAACCACACTGTATGGTGATCCCTGGTCTCCAGGTGGCCACCCACTTGATGTGTGCAACACTGTCCCCTGCCGGTGAGTACAATGTCCTGGTATTGCCCCTCATGAGTGGGCTCTTTACTAGTTGCCTGAGGAAAGCCCCTGCAGGAGTCCATGATGTCCCTACTCCTAGCTGAAGCTGCATCTGGGATGCTCCAGTCTACATCCAGCAGATTGAAGTCCCTACCAGCAGCACCTCCCCTTATTTGCCATCTTTTGTATGGCTTACACCAGAATGTTGTCCAACTCTTCCCTCCACCCCGTGCTGGAGGTCAGTAGATCCACCAGTGCAATTGCAGCTCCATTCCCCATTTCTAGGGTGACCCAATACCTCTCCACCTTTCCTGTATATCCTTGTATCTCTGTTGCTTTTTATGTCAAGGCAAGGCCTTGACACTATGCCACACAGAAGGCTAGTAAACAAACGGGGAATATGGGAGTGGGCAGAACAGTAGTGCAGTGGGTAGGTAAGTGGCTAGGCGCAGGACACAGAGGGTGGTGATAAATGGCTGTCACGCCACAGAGGAAAGAGTGACCAGTGGGGTACCACTGGGATGAGTGCTAGGACCGGTCCTGTTCAACATCTTCATCAGTGACATTGCAGGGACCTAGAAGGCAGAATTTCCTGTTCGCTGATGACACGAGCTCTGTAACAGAGTGGACACATCAGAGGGTGTAGACAGAGTGAGGAGGGACCTGCAGAAGCTTGAAGAATGGTCAAGGGTATGTCAGTTGAAATTCAATGCAAAGAAGTGCAAGTTAATGCATATGGGGCACAAAACCCTGAAACAACATATCAGTTGGGGGGTGAGGATATAGCATGCAAGCAGGAAGAAAGGGACCCTGGGGTTATCATCTCTGATGACCTCAAGGTAGGAAACAGTGTGACAAGGCAGCAGGTAAGGCAAATAGGAAGCTGGGATGTGTAGGAAGGTGCATCACCAACAGAAAAAGGGAGGTCATAATTCCACTATACAAGATACTAGTGAGGCCCCACCTGGAGTACAATGTTCGCTTGGGAGACCTTAACTACGTAAGAACATAGACAGGGTAGAGAAGGTTCAGAGGAGGGCAACAAAGATGGTACAGGATTGCATCACAAGTCCTGTGAGGATAGGCAGAAGGACTTGAATATGTACTCCTGGAGGAGAGAGGAGAGTGGGGATATGATAGAGACATGCAAGTGCATTACAGGGAGGAACAGGTGCAAGAATACACTATTTTCCAGTGAAAAGATGTTCCAGGACTAGAGGGCATGGGAGAGTTGGAGGGAGGACGAATCAGAGAAAACGTGAGGAAGAATTTCTTCACAGAAAGGGTGGTGGACAAGTGGAACACCCTGCCAGAGGAAGTGGTGGGGCTGTAACAATCACGGATTTAAGAATGTATGGATAGACATAAGGGAATTCTGGAGGTCAGGGTATGGGGCAACAGACTTCTAGAAAAACATAAAGTGAACTTGTAAGCTCAAGTGGGCAGACTGGTGGACCATAGGCCCTTATCTGCCGACAATGTCTGTGTAGCTATGCTATCTCTCACATAAAGAGCCATTCCTCCACCTTTCTTTTCGCACTCCTGTCCTTCCTGAACAGAGTATAGCCTGGTATGGCTGTATCCCAGTTATGGTTATCATTGCACCATGACTTGGTAATGGTGACAATGTCCAGGTCAGCCTCTGCCATAATAGCCTGTAGGTCCAGGATTTTATTTCCCAGACTTCGAGCATTTGCACACATGGCAGTCCAGATTCTGCTACCACCCTGCTTGTCAAGCACCCATTTTCCATTTTGCTTTCTCTCTTACCCCTCTCTGCTCTCATTCTCATCTCTTTTCATTTCTATCATTTTGTTTTGTTGTTGTTAAGTACCCTTACGGACTTCTTTCCTTGGGGTTCTCCTAGGACTACTTCAGTTTTGGGGGAAAGTTTATGTCTCTCTGCTTCCTTTCACCAACCCCTCAGCTAGTTTAAATGCTTGCCAATGTAACATTTAAACCTTTTACTGAGGACTATGGTTCCCCTCCTTGTGGGTGCAGGCTATCTCCCTTGTATAGGCCCTTATCCTCCCAGTGGGACTCCAGTACCCAATATAGTCTAACCTCCTCTCTGCACCATCCTTTAGCCATGAGTTGAAGCTTCTGGTATGGAGTACCCTATACTCCCCCTGTCATAGGACGGCAGCACCTCAGAAAAGGCTATTGAGCATGCTACCTGCCTGACCCCTCCAACCCCTGAACTTCTACTATACTTTCCCTAGCTTCATCCCTAGCCAGGTCATTAGTCCCTAGGTGGACAATGACATCTGGCTTTCCTTCTTGTCCTGCTGCCCTAGCGATCCTCAGGATCTGCTTCTCATCCTCTGAGCCGTGGCTCTGGGTAGGCACCTTACTTTCTTCTCCTCTCCCCTTCCTGTCCCCAAATATATCCCTCTCACTATAGAGTCCTCCACCAGGAGTTGCTTCCTACTCCTCTGGGGTCCTCTCCCACCCTCCTTGGGGTCTCCACTATAGAGGATCCCACATCCTCCTTTGTCACTACTACAGGTGCCTCCATGGGACAGGCCTGCCCTGCCAGAGTGGCATAGGGTTGTGTGAGTGGTACCGTATGGGAATGTACCTCTGACTCACCATCACCCTTCCCGGGCCTACCATAGTCCAGCTGCTCCTCCTCTTTGGCATCATTTGAGATGGTGGTGGTGGACTTGGTGGTCCCTGGGTGGGAGGGGCTCCCAAAACCTATCCAACTCCAGCCTGAAGTCTAGCAACCTCCTCCCTCAGCTCAGAAGGTGCACGCAGATGGGGCAGCACTGCAGTCTCCAGAAGGTCTCCTGAAAAGTAACGCCCTATAGCTACTGCACTGCACCACTTCCATAATAATTTGTACTCTGTTAACCCCTGGAAATACTTGTTTCTTGTGTCCTGACCTGGCTAGGTTTCTAGATAGCATCTCCCTTACAGTTTTTTTTTTCTTAAACAAAAACCCTTTTGTACCTTCTACCTAAATAGGGCATTTGACTGCGCTCCCAATTCTAATGATCTTCCCTTGCAGACTTCTGTTTCCTGCTTCCTCCTTGGCTGTCTGCTTTACTCACTTGCTGCTGCGGTGCAGAGTGTCAGCTGCTGGCTACCTCATTGGGCAGACTCTAATGTCCTTTGCGCATTGGTCCTTCATGTGGGGGCTGCAGCGCCGGGGGCATTAATGGGCCAGTCCTTAAGAAAGCTCCTGCCACTTCCTGGTTCCCAGGCAGTGCCCAAGATTGGCTGCCAATCGAGGATAGCAAGATTGCTCTCTGGCCAAAAGCTAACTACCAGAAAGTCCAAATGCAGACACCTGCTTCACTTCTGCCTAAGCCACACACCCCAATTTACAGCTGTCCTCATGACTCAACTAACTGCAAAGATGATTATCAGATCTTTGTCGGGGTATCTCAGTATTCAGGTCACACATATGGAACTTCACCGTCAGTGAAGCAGGATCTACATGGAAGATTTTCAGCAGTACAACTGGGGCCCGCCCACACCGATGTCATCTGCCGATGCCACCAACCCTAAAAAGGCGTGAGCAGCCCGCTCCATCCTCCAGTTCTGTCTTGCCACTGACTCTCTGTTCGCATGGGTCTCTGGTAAGCTCCGACACAGTTTCACACTATTTTGCCTATGATTGTTTTTAACACTTAGTCTCAAAAGTACACTATTGTCTCAAAACAGTAGCAGAAAAGGTCAGAGCCAAAAGGCTGGCCTTCAGGAAATATAAGGAAATGCAGCGATGAAGATAGGGAGGAATACCAAATTTCCCTAAGGGAAACAGGTACGGTTGTAAGGCAGGCAAAGGCCCAAACTGAGGAAACACTAGCATGAACAGTAAAAGAAGGTGATAAGACTTTCTATAGATACATTAGTGAAAGGAGAAAGTCCAGAGGGGTATTGCTAAGATCAAAGGGGTTAAGGTAGAGTATGAGGAGGAGGACTCAAGGAAAAGCATCTATCCTAAATAGATACTTCTGCTCTTTATTTACTGAGGAGAAGGTAGTACCAGGGCCCACAGCTCAGCGCAATGGACAGGGGAGGAGGTGTGCACTGGTTCCTTCACAAAAGAAAGGGTCCTACAAGAGCTTGCAGCTCAGGGAGACAAGGCAATGGGACCTGATGGCATAACATCCCGGGTACTAAAGCAGCTGAGGGTGGAACTAGCAGAGCCATTATCAGAACTGTTTAGTGAGTCTCTGAGCACAGGAGAGGTCCCAGAAGACTGAAGAAGGGCTCATGTGATCCCGCCCACAAGAGTGGTAGCAGGGAGGAGGCAGACAACTGCAGACCAGTCAGTCTTACCTCAGTAGTGGGCAAGATTATGGAGGCACTCTTAAGGAAAGGAAAGTGCAACACCTGGAATCCATAAGAGCACAGGATCCAAGACAGCATGTGTTTAGAACAGGAAGGTCCTGTCAAACTAATCTCATAGATTTTATTGACTGGGTAACCACCAGAGTGGTGGACCAAGGGAGCAGTTTATGCTGCTTACCTTGACTTCAGCAAAGCTTTCGATACTGTTCCACATAGAAGATTGATAAGCTGGGTAGGCTCGGGGTAGGTTGAAGTTGGTCAACTGGGTGGCAAACTGGTTGATGGGCAGAAAAGAGAGTGGTGGTAAATGGTATACAGTCAGAAGAGATGCATGCGTCACAAGTGGGGCACCTCAGGGATCAGTCCTGGGGCCAGTCCTCTTCAATATCTTCATCAGTGACATTGCAGATGGACAGAGGGAAAGGTTTGTCTGTTTGCAGATGACACCAAGATCTGCAACAGAGTAGATGATCAGATGGGTTGGCAGAATGAGAAGAGATCTGGATAAACTAGCAAAATGGTCAGAAGAGGGCAAATGGGGTTTAATGCAAAGAAGTGCAAGATCATGCACATAAGGAAGAGAACCCTGAAGCCACCTATAGTTTGGGAGGAGTTGCTGACAGTCACAAGGGAAGAAAGAGACTTAGGCATTATCATCACAGATGACCTGAAATCATCCAAGCAGACCACTAAAGCAGTAGGTAAGGCTAGGGGATGTTGGGGTGTAGTAGTAGGGGTATCACACGTTGTAAGAGAGGTAATCCCTCTTTACAAGACACTGGTTAGCCCCCATCTGAGTACTGTGTGCAGTACTGGAGGCCACAACTGCACAAGGACATTAACAAAATAGAGGCAGTCGAGAAGGCAACCAAATGGTGCAGGGACTGCATCAGAAAACATATGAGGACAGATTAATGGAGCTCAATATGTATACCCTAGAACAAAGGAGGGAGAGAGTGATATGATCAAACATTCAAACAATTTAAGGGCATTAACAAAGTGAAAGAGTCTAACATGTTTCAATATAAGAAAAATAGCAGGACAAGAGGACACAGCATGAGATTAGTGGGAGGCCAATTAAGGGTAATGTGAGGAAGTTCTTTTTCACAGAAAGGGTGGTGGATGCATGGAACAGCCTACCTCAGGAAGTGGTGGATATGAATACAGAGCAGGCTTCAAACAGGCATGGGATAGGCATAAGGGAACAATAAAGATGAGTATGAATAGATAGGCCATTGACAGAGCAAAGGCCAGGGCATTCATAAGGTAGAAAAGAAATGGGCAGACTGGATAGGCCTTGCGCCCTTATCTGTCGTCCAACGCCTGTGTTTCTATATAACTGTTCTAACTTCGTCCATGTTGGTCCCATTGCACCCTGAGTGTCCACTAGAGGACTTGCATGTGGAGCCTGGCCAGTGGAACCATTGGAATGGCCACAGCCATCAACTACAACAGCCTCAAGCTTACCTTGCAGGAATGTAGCGATTCCGGCAACCTCCTGAGCCTGGGTAATAAGGCACTCCGCTCTCTTGTGGGACCGGAAGGTATTTCCCTACAGGTATTTCCTGCACCAAGTCCAGAACCGCCTCATATATTGCAGCCATTGGGATGGGTTTGACTGACTTGGGCAAGTTCACATTGATGCCCATGGATAGAAACAGCTGAAGGATTCTTCAGAGTCCAAAGAAGTGTTCTGTGGATGGGGCCCTAATGTATGATCTTGCACTTCTTTGCATTGAACCCCAGTTGCCACTCTTCCCACCATTTTGCCAATTTATCCAGATCTATTCTCATTCTGCCCACCCCATCTGGTCATTTACTCTGTTGCAGATCTTGGTGTCATCTGCAAACAGACAAACCTTCCTCCAGTCCATCTGCAATGTCACTGATAAAGATATTGAAGAGGTCTGGCTCCAGGACTGATTCCTGAGGTACCCACTTCTGACTTGCATCTCTTCTGACTATACTGTTTACCACCACACTCTGTTTTCTACCCACAACCAGTTTGCCACCAGTTGGCCAACTTCTGACCCAGCACCGAGCCTACCCAGCTTATTAATCAATCTTCTGTGTGTAACAGCATCGAAAAGCTTTGCTGAGTCAAGGTAGGTGACATGAACTGCCCCTTGGTCCACCACTCTGATTACCCAGTCAAAGTAATCTATGAGATTATTTACTAACATACTATTTGCCAGCAGATTAGGCCTCACGGTCTATCGGAGTCTGCTCTCAACCTTAGATCCTTAGTTGGGTGCCGAGGCCTCCCATCCCTTGTGCTCCAGAAACCCCTATCATCCATCCCCACCCCTAGAACAGGCCTATCATCTGATACATCCACTTTCTGTGTCTGTCCCACCTCTCTTGAAGCCTCCACTGTGGATCTCTGAACCAGCTCGCCAGGCAGTGCATTCCAAGGGTCCACCACCCTCTCAGTGAAAACCTCCTCCTCTTTTTTCCCTCACCCTTCCAACTTCAAACCATGCCTCTGGTGATACCTCCTGCTTTAGCCTAAAGATCCTCCATGTTTACCCTATTTATTCCCTTGAGGTACTTGAAGACCTCAGTCATGTTCCCCGTCCTCCTCTCTCCTCCAGTGAAAACAGGCAGAGCTCCCTCAAGTCTGTCCTCATATGTCACATCCCTAGCCCTCTATCATCTTAGTTGCCCTCCTCTGTACCCTCTCCAGGAGCTGTATGTCCCTCTTCAAGTGTGGTCTCCAGTACTGTACACAGTACTCAAGGTGTGGTCTAACCAGTCCATTGTACAGTGGCAGAATCACTTCCTTGCTCCTAGAGGTGATCCCCCTTACGATGCATCCCAATATCCTGTTTGCCTTACTAGCCTCTTGCACTGCTCAGAGTTATTCATGCATGCATCCACCATGACCCCTAGGTCTTTTTCCCTGTTGAGGCCTCGCAGCGCCCTCCCAGGGTGTACCTGTGTTTAGGGTTTCCGACCAAGATGGAACACCTTGCACTTGGTGATATTGAAATTTAATTTCCATGTGTGAGCCCAGCTTTCCAGGGTGTCCAGGTCCCTTGCAGGGCCAACCTCCCTCTTCTCCCTCAACTACTGCTCCCATCTTGAGTCATCCGGAAGAGACTCATTTCATACCCTATACCCTCCTGATGTCTGATATGTGTGCATTAAACAGGATCGACCCAGGACCGAGCCCTGCGGTACCCCCCTACCAACCTCTCTAGGGGTTTGAGAGCTCCCCACAGACCACTCTCTCTGGGTGCATCCAGCTATCCAGTTTTCAATCCATCTGACCATCAAAGGGCCTCTCCTAACCCCATCAGTTTCTCCACCAGACCATTGTGGGGACAGAGTCAAACACCTTGCTGAAGTCCAAGAATAATATATCCACAGGCTTTCCCAGTCCAGTTCTGATGTTACCCATTCAGAGAACTCCACAAGATTGGTTTGATATGATCTACCTGGCACAAACCCATGTTGCCGACTATCCAGACCTCCCACCTCCTCCAAGTACACCCCCAATCATTCCTTTAGTATACTCTTCATTACTTTTCCCACCACCAAGGTCAAACTGATGGTCTATAGTTACCTGGTACTTCCTCCTCCCCCCTTATGGATTGGCACCATATGTGCCTCTCGCCAATCTCTAGGTACCTCCCTGTCTCAAGTGACCTGTTGAAGAGCCCGCCCAGGGTGCAGCCACTCATGTCCGCCAGTGCCCATAGTACTCGGATGAATGCCATCCCTGCCCAGGAGATTTGTCTTTTTAGGGCCTTGAGGGCTAACCACACCCTTTTGGTGGAGATAGCATCATCCGCCCCTCCACCTTACTGGCCTTTTATCCTTATCCAGATGTAGCAACCCTGGGGTACCTCTCCTCCCTCTTGCTCCATTTCTGTTGCTCCCCTGATCCCACTCTGCCTTCTATCCCCTTCGTGCCTTGCTTTTAGATATCCATCCCCTCCCTAGTGAACACAGAGGCAAAGTGCTGAACAAATACCTCTGCCTGGTCCCTCGCCTCTTCCACCCACCCTCTTCTGATCTCAATCTGCTGAGATGGCCCTTAGTTTTTCTCCGCCTCCCCAATGTACCGGAAGAACCTTTTACCCTCCATGTATCCCTGTGCCAGCCGTTGCTTTTACTGGACTTTGCTCCTCACCATACTGGGTGACTTTTCTAGATGCAAGATGGTACATTTCTTATCCCTATCACCTCTTGTTGTTTTATATTTTTGTAGGCCAACTTTTCTCTCTGACTGCTACCTGTACCTCACTGGACCACCAGCATGGTTTATGGACCTTGCTCCCTACGCTTCAACTTAGCGAGATCCTGACTGCCCCATGAAGTCCCGTCTTTATGACCTCCCATCTCCTTGCCACACTTGTCATTGATGTAATCCCTTGAAGTGATCCTTGAGAATATTTCCCATGCCCACAAAGTCTGCCCCCCTGAAGTCCACTGCCAGTGTCCTAGATCTCCCCCTCCCCATGCTTATTTGAAACCAGACAGTATAGTGGTCGCCCCAGTCAGGGTCCTGTACAACCAGGTCCCTACCAGATCCCCATCTGCCAGAACCACATCCAGGACATGCCCCTCCCCTGTGGGCTCCTCACATGCTGTGTAAGAACACATCCTGGAAGCCATCCAGCAGCCTCTGCTCCTTGGCCACCTTAGAGGACATGGTTCCCCAGTTTGTACCTGGCATATTAGGTGCCCATCAACACCACTCCTTCCCTTTTGGTCCACACTGGCAATGATGTTGTCAGCAAACCATCCTCTAGAACATCACTCATCCCGGGGGCCTATACTACACCCAGCTTGACCTTATCTCCTGCTGGGGATCGTAGGTGTCCCATAAGGCCTCCGCATTTCCCTCTTCCTCTTCTACCCTAGCAATTTCTATGACATCTCTAATGAACATAGCCCTCCACCCCTCTGCCCTCCTTTCTGTCCTTCCCTAAGCTATAGTGTACCCCATGCGTTTAGGTCCCAGTCATGGTTTTTGTTGTGCCGTCTCTTTGTGACCGCTGCCACATCCTTATATTTTTTTTAACATTTATGACTTTGATAACTGGTGAGTGCACTGATCCCAGGGATCATTTTCAGGCATGACCCGGCCATAACACATGGCACAGGTGACAATGGAGTACAAGGTAACAGTATACACATGAAACAGATTTGATACAAGCAACAATAGTAGACACAATATACAGGCTTGATGCATAGGTCCATTTGAGAACAGTGAATACAAGGTTTCAATAACAGACATGAGAAGACTTGGTACAAACAAATAAATCATAGGCACAGTGTACAATGTGAGACTGCATCGTCCAGTGAGCAAGTAATGCACAGAATGCTCAGTAAAAAATGTATATACAATACGACAGGCAAGGAAGTCAAATATTACTGTGAAAATGCAATATAACAGTTGTAGGCAAGAGAGTTGACTAGTGTGGGTAGGTGGGTAACCCCTGGGTTAGGGAGTTGACTAGTGTGGGTTGGTGTGAGACCCTGGGAGTATCGGCAGGATGAGTTTTCCAGGAACCAGACTTTAAGGTGGGACTTGAAACTGGAGTGTGTCAATGGAACGGAGTTCAGCGGTAGTTTGTCCCACTGCAAGGGGCAGCTGCAGACCAAGCTCTATACCCATGTTGGTGGATACCCTAGGAACAGCTAGAGGGGAGTACCATTTGAGCGAGGCTTGGGAGGAGTGTTCGGTTTTCAGAAGGGCAGTTAGGGGATTCTGAGCCACTGGATGACATTGTCCACCATGCAGCAGAGGGCTAGGTCAGCGACCTTGCAGTGGCAGCCATCCAAGGGTATTATAGAGGGTACAGTGGTGGGTGGAGAATGGGGCCAATAAAGCAAGCAGCAGGCTGTTGTAGGCAGCGGAGAGTTTAGCCAGCAGTAGCTGAGATCCTGGCATAAATAAGGGAGCAGTAGTCAAGAATAGGGAGAAGATTACCTGGACAATGGCTAGTCTAGCTTCAGGGTAAGGTATTGCCTGAATCTATAGGCGGCACCTAACTTTTGATGGAACCTTCTGACAAGGGAATTGGCATGCTCAGTGAAGGTGAGGGAGGGGTCAGCAGTACCCTAAATATTTGTAGGTGTTGACGCCTCCAGGACTGTACCATCTGGGGTGAGAATGTAAGGGGCGTGGCTTTTAGTTTTGGCCAGAAGGGCTTAGATCCAAACAGCATGGATTTAGTTTTTTGGCATTTACTAAGAGGAGGTTTTTTGAGAACCAGCTGTGGGCTGCAGCATAGTTGTGTGAGAGAACTGAGGAAATTGCAGCCGTGGATTTGTCACTGTGGAAGAGGACAAGGTCATCGGCATTCAGGAGAGAGTTACAGTTGAGGCAGTCAAGGGAAGTGCATTAATGAATAAGGAGAAAAGGAGGGACCCAGGATTGAGCTCTGAGGGACCCCACAGAGACAGGCAGGGTGGAGGAGCAGGTTTGACCAATCACACATGAATTGTGAGCAATCAATAAGGTAGCTAGTGAACCAGCTTGTGACTTTCTGAGAACAACCAAGGAGGCTAAGCTTGAGGTAGGAGAGCATGGTTAACATGTCAAAAGCCTTTGAGAGGTCAATGAAGACAGCCCCGTGGCTTTTCCATTATCCATGTTAGAGTGGATGTGGTCAGTCAGTAGAGTGGGGGCAGTGGCGGTGGAATGATTCTTTGAAAGTCATGCTGTTGGTTGCATAAGAGGGTGTATTTGCTTATGTACTCAGTGAGCTGATTGTGGACTGCTTTCTCTAGTAGTTCACTGAGATGAGGAGGATGGATATTGGACGGTAATTGTCGAAGGATTTGGGGTCACCTGATTTAAGAATGGGATAACCTTAGCTGTCTTCCATGGGTCAGGCATGGAGGAGGTGGAAAGGGCAGGGTTAAAGATGAGGTGTGTGGCTTGGTCACGCTAAAGAGATCAGCTTAAGAAAGACTGAGATAGGCCATCATATTCGGAGGAGCCGTGTTAGGTAGATGTTTGAGTAGCTTCAATGTATCATGTATGGAGAGGGCTTTAAAATAGAATGGGGTATTTGCAGGTGAGTGGCAGAGCTGGAGGAGGAGGATAGCAATGTGTCAGATATTAGGGCCGGGCTTTGAGGTTGGGCAGTTGGCAGCTTAATTTAGGTATATGGATAAGTTGGTGAACTTACAGTTGAAGACACTGGCCACATCGTGAGGGTCAGCCAGCAGCCCATCCTGGGAGTTGAGATGTGCAGCATAGCTGGAGTGGGGGTTTAGGAGGGAGCTGATTGAATCCAGAATTTTCTAGGGTCTCCAAGGTTGGTCTTTGCAGGCTGCGGAGTGGGTCTGTTTCAAAGATTTGGCCTGTTGTTTACATTTGTTCCTCATGTGCCTGTAAGCATCCCAGAGGGCAGGAGAGGGGTTGCTTTGAAAGTGGACCAGGTGTGGTCTCTGGCCTTCATAAGGGTTAGGAGGTCTTTAGAGACCCATCGCCAGCACCCGCCTCTGACCTGTCTGTAGTGACAGGAAAAGCGTCCTGGAGTGTTAGTAGAGTCTGGGTAAATGTGGAAACTGCCATGGCTAACATTGGAAAGGGAAAAAGTGTGGAACAGTCCAAGGACTGGGCCTCCTCAAGGAGATTTTGGAGACTGGGCAGATGAAATTTCTTAGAGATAGGTATTTGGGTGGGGGCGCTTTAGTTTGGAAGACCAGAGGAGTTAGGTCGGTGAATGATCACTTACAGTCAGCCATGGTGCCAGCTGTAATGCTCAGTCCTCCCTGTTCATGAGGATTTAGTCTAGTAGAGTCTGGGTGGTGAGCGTGGATTAAGTCTGGTGAGAAGAGTGATCACCTGCACAGGTTGTGCTGCTTTAACAGGGATACATAGTCAGGCTGGTGGCAGCTCAGCCAGTTTAGATTAAAGTCACCGAGAAGGATAGATTCCCAATGGGGAGTTAGAGAGCTCAGGCCTTGGAGGAGGCTGGTGAGTCCAGTGGTTCTGTTCGCGGGGGGTTGTAGCAGCAGCCAATATAGAGTTTCTTGCAGGATCCCAGGTCAATTCAGGAGAGCAGCCATTCACTAGGTGAGGAAGGGTTGGAGTGTAGGACAATGCTAGCTGAGAGGGGTTCCCTTAGAGCAGGGCCACACCGCCACCTTTTTGCTGCCTGGCCTGTTCGAGGCGTCACGTAAGAGTAGCCAGGTATTTTGAAGGTGTTTTCGGTGTGGTGTGACTTTAGCCATGTTTCAGTGAGTCCTAGAATATGGGGCTTGTGTAGCTCAATCCAAGCCTCAAGGTCAGTGAATTTAGATGGAAGGCTGCAGACATTGATATGTGCGATTTTAAGACCAAGGGCATTTGTCCAGATGCTGGAGGTGGGGGTGATAGGGGAGTTTGTTGGGCCAGGGTTGCATTCATGTCCCCTGCAAGGGAGAGTAGTGATATTAGGAGAATGTATGGGCAGAAGGAATAGAAGGAGACCAGGAGAGGTTAACCAGGTAGTGCCAAGGAGGTGGCCTCTCCTTTAGTGAGTAGGATGAGAGAGATGTACCCCAGGGTGGACTTATCCCTAGTGGTGAGTGAAGAGGGTTGAGACAGGGAGAGGTGAGAATGAGAAGAAAGGAGGCACTGTTGATCGAGACCAGCACTGTCACACAGAAGTCGGTCAATACCAGCGTAGTAGTAGGGAGATGGCCATAATATATGTAGTGCCAGCTTCATCTTTTCGAGGGAGTGAGGGACAATGGAAAGTAGTAGGAGGGAATTAACTTGGTTTGCCTTATGAAGAGGGGAGAGGAGGGAGTGGTGAGGCAAGGGCAGTTAGAGATGTAGTTCTTGGGCAGGAACACACTCTAGAAGGTGTTCTGTAGCTTTAAATTTGTGTATGGCAAGATGGCCAATGGGAGAAAAGGTGCACAGAAGGGGAGTGGTTTGGGGTTGGGGGAGGGAAAAAATCAGCTTCCTCTGGTACCAAAATCCAAAAGTCAGGGCTAGTACCTTGAGTATAGAGGATTTCTGAAAACTGTTTAGGTTCCAGAAATTGAGGGGTCCGTGGCCTGGTCAAGGCACGCTGGATCCCTTGCAGTATAGAGGATTTCTGAAAACTGTTTAGGTTCCAGAAATTGAGGGGTCCATGGCCTGGTCAAGGCATGCTGGATCCCTGAAATAAAAGTAGAAAAACAGATTTTAAAGGCTGAAGAGGAGACTTTTACATCAGAACAAAGAGAATAATAGAAGTGGGTAGGGTGAGAGAGAGCACAGCACACTGTTTGGGGGTTGGGGAGAGACAGAGTGCAGGCCAGACAGCAGAAGGATTTACATAGTCAAGGCTCACAATTCACTTCTAATATCAACTCAGAACTTAAAATGACTGTTAAGGATTAAACAAATTATTAAACCCTGGCACACCAATTCAATTAGAGAGTCAGAGGGAGATACAGTAGTTAGAGGTGTGTTCAGCAAAAATCAGCTTCCACTGGTACCAAAATCCAAAAGTCAGGGCTAGTACCTTGCAGTATAGAGGATTTCTGAAAACTGTTTAGGTTCCAGAAATTGAGGGGTCCGTGGCCTGATCAAGGCACGCTTGGTCCCTTGCAGTGTAGAGGATTTCTGAAAACTGTTTAGGTTCCAGAAATTGAGGGGTCCGTGACTTGGCTCAAAGGCACGCTGGATCCCTTGCAGATAGAGGAATTATGAAAAACTGTTTAGGTTCCAGAAATTGAGGTTCCTGGCTCTGGTCAGGCACGCTGGATCCCTGCAGTATAGAGGATTTCTGAAAAACTGTTTAGGTTCCAGAAATTTAGGGGTCCATAGCCTGGTCAAGGCACGCTGGATTGCTTGCAGATTAGTTTGACAGGACCTTCCTGTTGTAAACACATGCTGTCTTGGATCCTGTACTCCTATGGATTCCAGGCGTTGCACTATCCTTTCCTTAAGGAGTGCCTCCATAATCTTGCCCACTACTGAGGTAAGACTGACTGGTCTGTAATTCTCTGCTCCTCCCTGCTGCCACTCTTGTGAGCAGGATCACATGAGCCTTCTCCAGTCTTCTGGGACCTTTCCTGTGCTCAGAGACTCACTAAACAGTTTTGATAATGGCTCTGCTAGTTCCACCCTTAGCTCCTTTAGTACCCTGGGATGCATGCCATCAGGTCCATTGCCTTGTCCACCCTGGGCTTTTCGAGGCTCTTGTAGGACCCTTCATTTGTGAAGGGACTAGTGCACACTTCCTCCCCCACCTTGTCCATGGTGCTGAGGTGTGGGACCTGCCCTACCTTCTCTTCAGTAAATACTGAGCAGAAGTATCTATTTAGGATAGATGCTTTACATTGTCCTCCTCCTCACATGCCCCTTATTCCTTTGATCTTAGCAATACCCCTCTGGACTGTCTCCTTTCACTAATGTATCTGTAGAAAGTCTTGTCACCTTCTTTACTGTTTGTGCTACTGTTTCCATGGTTTGGGCCTTTGTCTGCCTTACTGCCTTCCTGCTTCCCTTAGGAAATTTGGCATGCCTCCCTATCTTCATCCACTCGCTTCCTTATATTTCTGAAGGCCAGCCTTTGGCACTGGCCTTTACTGCTACTGTTTTTGAGAACCAAAGTGGTTTCCTTCTTCTTTTCACTTCCTTTTCTCTCTAACACAATGGGATGTTGCTCAAGTATTGCATCTTAATGTTTGCCACTTTGCTTGTACCCCCTCTATATTTCTTCTTGCAGGGCTACAACACTATTGGCCATCTTATGATGTCAGCTCCTCTGAAGTCCCTATTTTTGCCTTTATAATGGGATGATTTCGCTTAGTGGCCAAATTGAACCATACCATGTGATGGTCACTGGCCCCCAGGTGACCTTCTACCTGGAGATCTGTGATCCTTTCCTGTTAGTCAGTACTAGATCTAGGATAACCCTGTCTCTTGTGGGTTGTTGTACTAGTTGTTTGAGGCCTCCTTCTGCAGGAATCCACTATGTATTTAGTTCGGCAGATGTTCCTGCTGGTATTGACCAATCTGTATCTGGCATGTTGAAGTCTCCATTATCAGAACCTCCCTTTAGCAGTCATGTTTTGTATATCTTCTAACAGTAATGTGTCTATGTCCTCCCCTGGTCTGGATGCCTGTAGACCACCCCAGTTCAGATGGCTGTCTCATTTCCTGTTTCCAGGGTGACCCACAGTTCTTCTGGCTCTTATGTGTATTCTGAGTTTCTGTAGCTTTGATATTTTCATTGACATAGGGCCCCCCTTTGTACCTCAGTCTCTTCTGAACAGTACATAGCCAGGTACTGAAGTCTCCCAAGTGGTTACTGGTAAACCATGTCTCACTAATGGCTACTATGTCCAGTTTAGCCTCTGTCATTATTGCCTGCAGGTCTGAGATCTTGTTTCCCAGACTACGAGCATTTGTGACATGATTTTCCATTGGCTGATTTGTGTGTTAGTTGTTGGGCGAGGTCTGGCATTTCCTGTGCATTGTGCTGGGGAGCCGAACCTTTTCCTTACTTGGTGATGGAATGAACTACAAACATGCTGAACTCCTGTTTGACCACCATCTGAGGGGGTGTTCTTCCTGTTCGATGTATCGGTGTTACAGCCCCATCCCATTTACTAGTTTAAATGTTCTGCAAAGATGTCAAAATTCTGCCCTCAATGCACTGACTCCTCCTTAGTCAGATGCAGTCCATCAGATTTAAAGAACGTTCGCTCCCAAACTGTTGCCAGTTCTACAAATGTGTTTCCTTTTCCTGGCACCAGCCAGACCAGTTAGCACTGGTCTTCTCCCCAGTCCACAAGGTGCTCAATGGTGCATGGATCCACTGAACCTGTTGCAAGGGTCCCATTTCAGATCTCTTCCCCAGCAGATCCTTACCATAGATGCCTCTGGTTTGGGCTGGGGCGATCTGGGTCCATTTCAGACTCTGGACTTTTGGCCCCAGATTGAAATCTCGCTGCACATCAGTGTCTTGGAGATGCAGGTGGTCTTGTATGCCATGCAGGCTTTCAGAACCACCACCTGCTGGGTCAGCTGCTGATCCAGTCCAACAGCCTCAGTGTTGTCTGCTGTATCAACAAGCGGTGGCGGGGGCACATTCATATCCCCTATGCAGGGAGGCCACAAGAGTTTGGTACTGGGCGCTAGACCACAGTCTGGTTCTATCAGCCGTCAATGTCCTAGGTGTGCTAAATACCCTGATGGACAGCCTCAGTCAGACTCAAGTCCAACATGCATGAATGGGAACTTCTCTCATCTGTCGGTGAAGATCTGTTCACCAGATGGGGTCATCCATGGGGTTGTTTAGAGCAGCCTTGAGAGTATATTTTAGGGATTGTCTAAGTGTAGCTGCTTTTTAGACAGTGATCTTTAATAATTGTACACATTAGTTATACAGCTATAGTTCATGTGACATACATTTGTACAGGTCAGTTCAAATTGTATCAGGGTTTCTCTTTTAACTTTATGTTTAATTGTGATTTTTATTTAGACGTGGAATATTTATTCCTATGTATATGTTTTGTATTATGTATAATTCTGTCTGTTGTTAATTTGTATGTATTTGATTGACCACGGTCGTATTTGTAAAAGGGATTGCATCCCAGTGTGCTTACCATATACAAATAAAATCAAATCAAAATTTGGCCTTTCTGTGTCCCCACTTCATGCAAAACTGCCCATTTTTGCTTGCTAGATCCAGAGACTGAAGTTTTCTGGTGAGACATGTTGTCCCTCTCCTAGAGCTGGAGGTTCCTTTACATCTTCCCTCCATTTCTTCTGATTCAGGGTGTTGATCAAGCTACAGATGGAGGGGCCAGCATGTTCCTGGTAGCCCATTCTGGCCATGGCAGATGTGGTTTCCATTACTGTAACAGTTAGTGGAGGAACC
The DNA here is from genome assembly GCA_016271365.2 of Neoceratodus forsteri. Taxonomy (NCBI): domain Eukaryota; kingdom Metazoa; phylum Chordata; order Ceratodontiformes; family Ceratodontidae; genus Neoceratodus; species Neoceratodus forsteri. Next base: position 942,892,084 of record CM057450.1, read on the forward strand.
TCTGGTCCCTCTGCCCTCTCCAGGGATCTGTTGACGAGGCTGAGGGATCCCTGGTCCATCCCAACCTCAAGTCTGTTCATCAGCATGCTTGGCTCCTGAGGACATGCAGCCATCGCCCAGTTCAAAGTTTTCCAGAGTGTGTCAGGTGTCCCTCATGACCACTCGGAAGCCCTCCACGAGTAACATATGCTATGAAGCTGAAGAGATTTGCCATCTGGGCTGCCAAGAATCATCTGGACCCTTTCCCTTGTCTGGTGAGCAAAATCCTGGATTACCTGATTTCCTTGTCAGACTCAGGTCTCCAGTGTTCCTCTCTCAGGGTGCACATTTCGCTGTCTTGGTTTTTCATGAGCATGGGCCGCTGCACTGTGGCTCAATTGGATGTCTCCTGCACTTTCTTAGGGGCATCCTGCATCTGAAACCTCCAATCCATTCTCCAGTCCCGACTTGGGATTTGAATTTTGTTTTGAGATGTTGACCCTGTCTCCTTTTGAGCCAGCCTGCAACTTACAAGCTACACTTTCTTTCCTGGGAAGCATTATGTTTGGTTGCATATTTCTGCTCAAGGATTTCTGAGCTTTAGGCTCTCTAGTATGAGGGGCTTATTTGATTTTCCTAAAGACAGGGTGCCTTTGCACATGAATCCCAAGTTTCTTCCCAAGGTGGTGCTTTGAGTTTACCTTGAACCAGTCCATCCGCCTTCCAGTTTATTTTTCTGAGCGTACAGTCCAGGGGCAGCACTGCTCCATACATTAGGTGTGTGCGGAATTTTGAAGTATTATCTGTCGAACTAAGGAATAAGAAAATCAAAGCAGCTTTTTGTTTCTTTTGCCCCAGGAAAGAGGTCATTCAGGTTTCAAAACAATGTTTGTCCAAATGGTTAGCACATTGTATTGTTTTCTGCTACAGTAAGCAGGTATACACCCCCACCCCATAGTGACAAGTTCACAGCGACTGACACTGCAGCGACAACAGCATCAGGTCACTGTAGCATCGGTGCTGGACCCTGGCACTGTTTTCTGGGGTCTTGCATCCTCCCCTAATCAAGTCCGACTCTGAATTGATTAGTTTAACTGGGGTGCAGGGGACACAGCCCCCACTTGAGGGGTTCAGGGAAGCCCTGAAGAGAACATGGGAGGCAGTGACCACCTTTATGTTGACCACAAATGCAGTTGAAATAAAGATTTCGCTTAACATCAGTTGACAACATTTTGTTGCGCTAAGGCCAGAGATCCCAATAAGCATGGCAAAGAATTGCCGGGCGGTGAAAGTCCATTCCACAAGGGACATGGCAACCTCTGTGACCTGTTTCAAAGGGGTCTCAGCAGCTGACATTGCACTGCTGCCATCTGGAGTGACAAATCCGTTTCTACCAGTACTACAGTCTGGATGTTGCTTTTTCGAGGGCCGTGCAGGTTTTGGCAGAGCTGTTCTGGGGGGTCTCCTGCCCTACTTTTTGGGATAGCCTTCCTCCAAACTGTATATGTGCGTCTGTAACTACTGGGGACTCATTCCATATGTGTGACCTGATGACTGCAACTGAACTGTTTACTAGGAGTAAGAGCACTGTGACAAGAGGGCATGTGAGGAGGTTGGGGTGGGGAATTGAAGAAGGACTTAAGATAGTTTTTGTTTACAGAACGTTTGGTGGACATGTGAGTAAATTACCCAATAAGGTAGTCGGCACAAACCCCAGCACTGGGTTCATGCACAGGTGGGAGAGACACAAGGGAATAGTGCAGACTGTGGAAAAGAAGAGAGGGACATTCTGGGAATGGAGTGCCGATACACCATTAGGATTATCGGCTAAATAGCTCTGCTTTGGTGTTAAGCCTAGTACAGTTTCAGGTATGTAAATGGGTAGACTGGATGGCCTATTAGGTCTTTTTCTACTGTCAAATTCTATGTCTCTATACACGTTCTACCCTGGGACTTCCTGTGGCTACACAATTCCATTTCTTAGTTTGGAACAGTTTAAGTGGGTGAGAGTGGCTTCTGAGGGCATTTGAATTGATTTGATTATTTTTTTCTGGTTAGTCCATTGGCCAAGGACCTGTTTTCATGGTCGACCAGAATGCAAGTTACATAGTACAAATAAATACAACCAAAGAAAAGAAAAACTATTGATAGCACAGGGTACAAACTATAGCAAACTTAAACACCAGATTGCACATAACATTCACATTCATTTTCCTCTATCAAAAGCCTTTCAGTATTTTCTAAATCTACAAATTGATGTTCCAAGACAGTCTGTTTTAGTCATGATGAAATTAAAAAACTTTGGTGGTTTATATAACAAGGTCCTTTGTCCCATAGCAGTATTCATCCTTGGTACAGAGAAATAACAATGACTTGATGTTCTAGTAGGAAACGAATTAGTGTATTTTCAAATAAAAATGAAAATTTGCAGGAACTTTATTTAAAGTGATATTTTTGCTAACATGCCTATTTGTATCTTTAAAGCATGGACTTAAAGTGCAGTCTTTAGTGTGTGAATGATACTGTAGATTTGTTTCAGTGGAACTGTATTGATTTCAGTGATAATGTATAAGTGAGAAGACATTGGTTTCAGTGGAAATTATTTCAATAAAGACAGTATTTGTTTCAGAGAAAATATTGCTTTCATAGCCACCCTGATGGCCCAGCAGCAGCATGTCACACTGTTGTACAGGTGACCTAGGTTCAAGAGTGAGCTTGAGTCATCTCGTTGGGAGGCAGGACAGTGTGGGGCATCTGCTGCGTGGCATTGTGCCTCAGGTGAGGAAGGTTGGTGGTGAGATCCAGTGCCACTCTGACCCCTGTGGCTGGGCAGGAGCTTTGCTTCTGCCTCAGGATCTGCTCTGTGTGTACAGAGGCCATTGGATGGCAGCGCTCATGTTGGGGGAGGTAGGCAGACCAAAAGGGCAGAAAAATTACAACTGTTTAAATGGTGGCCTGAGCCTGTGGGACTCCCAGGGTCCTAGTGTTGCCAGCACTGGATGCTAGCCACATAAGCTGCTTGAGGGCCAGGGGAGGACAGCCATCCTCAGGGCCCATAATGGAGAGGAAGGTTTGGGGGTATCTAGTGGATTATCAGGGTCTGGGAGGGAGGGTTCGGACACAGGTCAAAGCAGGGTACATCCCAGGAATGACATGAGTGAGTGGCTGGGAGAAGAAAACCTCTGGTAGAAAAACAAATACATTAATGTCAGTGAAGATCTATTGGTGTTATTCATGTTGTGATTGTATTGGTTTCGGAGCGTGTACAGCATGTTGGTTTCGTGTGTATCTGTTTCAGTGAAATGAATTGATTGCAAAATGCAGCAGAAATGAATCGGTGACCCTGAGGACTTTGACCTCAAATCAGAAATCTCAGAAAATTAGACAGAAATATCATAATATGACAATGAACAAATAGCATACAATTTTGAATAATTGAAGTACAGTAGTCTCATTATTGTGACATGGTAGCTTCATTATAATTAGGCTTGAGAAAACACTGCTGTATTAAACTCGATTGTGGTGTGGTAATACCGCCGCTGTCCTTGAACGTAATAACTTAAAATTTGGCACCTCATTCTTGGGTCCAAGTCTCTGAATCCTGAAAAATTGTTAATAGTGTGGCTGTGTGACAGTTCTAGATGGTTAAAACATAAAAATTATTTGTTTTAAGACCTCATTTTAGCTCACAGATAGTCAAATAAATGTCTGCATTGAAACTTGAAACTTTAAGGGTTTAGATTAAGGCCAAGGGTATCATTTTACTAGTTGGTTTAATTGGAAAATATGTAGAATATAAATTATTTATTGTCTAGCAGTTTACATTTTACCCTCCTCAACGCAACATTCCCATGTTTCTAGTCAGGCCCCCCTGCCTCCGGGCGGTTACCTTCTTACCAAACCACACGCCAGTTGTGCTCGGTGCTGTGGCCATTGTGCTCCACAGGAATGGCTAGCTCCAGCAGCAGACATATGGGACACTTGAAAATAACACTCACAGGCTATATAACTGCATTTTAGACGTATCACCTTCATTAAGCAAAGTAGCCTTCCCAAAACATTACAACTTGAAAAATAAAGCACTTGCATACCCTCATGAGGATTAATTAGTAACACCCAAACAGCTTTGAGGCATTTTGACTGTTCTTCAGGGGCCTCAGACGCTTGTTGTCAGACCCTCAGGCCTGTGTTAGGGAGTGGAGACTTAAAATAGATGTTAAGTCTTCACGGAGTTGAGCAGTGCTCCACTATTTGGCATCACTGTGCGGACCTAGAATTTCAATTATTGATGAAATTTCATTTAATTTTCTAATATACACAGCTCTTTTTTGGGGATTTTTTAAGTAGTGTTATTCTGAATGCAGAATTGCTGTTTCATGACTCAATATTTGTTTTTGTGAGATGACTTCCATTTTTCTGAATATGAACTCATGAAGGTGGAAAACCATATTTCAGACAGGATAATTTTTGCTACGGTTCGCTAAGCAATGGTTGTGAAACTTGTATGGGCAAGAGAACATGGTATAAAGCTGTCACTTCAAGTTAAACGAATCCTTTTTAAAATATTAATGAAAATAAATGGTTTCCTGTCATGGGAAAACGAGGTTTCCTTGTTGCTGTTTTTGTAACAGTCTTCACTGTCATGACTACATACATATATATATATATATTTTTTAATATATGGTCATAAAAGTGGAGAACAAAAGTTATCAGATAGTGCACATGTGGTGATCACTGTTTTGTGAACAGCCCACAGGCCCATTCCCAAAGCACGGTAGACTGTATACATGTGGTCTCAGTGTGGCCATTCACAAAGTGTGCTGTAGGACCAGGTCAGTGTATGATGAGTTGTGTGCCATTCACATCCACGCTTATAGGCACGGGCCATTGTGATGGGATTGGTGTCATTTGCAAGGCCCACTATAAGCTCGGAGCAGGTATGTGATTGGCCTGGTGTGGGCTATCTTGTGCACCCATAGTCCCAGGGCATTCTATGATGGCTTATGTACTTTGTAAATGGCCATTTGGGCCATCAACAAAGCACTCCATAGACTCAGGACATTGTGTGTAATGGGTCAGGTGCTTTGTAAATGGCCTTGCAGGCCATCTGTGTAGTACACTATAGGCCCTGAACAGTATGAGGGTGATGTGCCTAACATATATCTTTAAAAAGTAAGGAAACTAATTGCAAAAAAAAAAAAAAAACTATGTTAATGCTTCAGTTAGGTTAATCATAAAAGTAAGAAAATGAAATGTTAGGGTAGAAAGTCCCTAAGCCATGGTGAATCAATGAAGTGGCATTTGTCAGGGTTTGAATGATCAAATCATGCAGTGTTGTTATTGTCCTAACTCGGCACCCTCTTGCCAAGCATTGTTCTGTGTTTTTCTGTACTGGGACAGACAGTGCCAAAGTCAGCGGTGATGTCAGACCACGAGAAATACCACTCCACAGATTCACCAAGACTCAGGGACTTTTCACCCTAATGTCGGATTTCCTTAATTGTAATGCTTTGTGCTTGAACCTTAATAGGTGTATTGTGCAGATGCAGGTGGGGTAACAACTGTGGAATGGCCATATTCATGAGAACCCTGTGGAGGCTGGGTGAGTGCCCAATTTGCAGAAGGCTAGGGAGATTGGAGCAGGAGTTATCATGACTAAAAGGAGAAATGTCTTGGCTGGGGGGATATGGCTTGGCCAGGAAGAGGTATTGAAAGGGAGCACAGAAGGCAGCTGGGCAGGGGATAGAGCAAGATGAAGGAAGGGGATGGAGAGTGCAGACCACATGGGGGGTCCAGGGGGCTGGTGCCAGTGCTGGGGATAGGGCAAAATGGATGCCAGTGGAAATGATCTTGGATAACACACCAGGCTCAAACAGGTATTGGCCATTAACTGAGAGGATAGTGAGGGAAGGGAAGAGGAGGAGCGCCCAAAGTCATTGAGGGAAAAAGGATGGGGGGGCATGGAGGAGCAAAAGGGGAGCATAGGGAAAAATGGATGGGGGTGCTGCTGATGAGAAAGGAGAAACAAGGGCAGACGGAGGAATAAAGTGCAGGAGGTGGAAGGAGCAAGGAGGGGAGTGAAGGAAGAAGAGGGAGAATGTGAGGGAATCTTGGTGTTAGGGGACTCTGGTCCAATAGTTGCTGAACAGAAAAGGGTTGCTGACCATGACAGGGATGAGGTTGGAAGGGAGGGTGCAAACTGAGGAGAGTGTGGAGAAGGTGGTGACAGTGATAGAGGATTCTATACTGAAGGGGGATCAGGTGGGAGGAAGGGGTGAAAGACGACTCAAATATGGGTGGAGACTGTACTGGGCTTGACAGCGAATAGGGCAGGGCAAGCTCTGATTAAGTATTTTGGGGCAAAGAAAGAGGACTCAAGTGGTGGTACATGAAGGCACTAATGACCTGGGGCTGCAGGTGGAGGAGGTAAAGGAGAGATTTGAGGAACTGGGAAGTTGTGCTCGGAAGTGGGAGCTCTGGCCTTCTTAGAGGTGCTACCAGGTCCAAGGGCTAGCAGTGCAAGAAGGTTAAGGATAGTGGAGTTCAACTCCTGGCTGAGGGAGTGGTGTAACACACATGGGTATGGGCTGGTAGGAGGATGGGGAGACATGGAATAACAGAGAACTGTACGCTAAGGACGGGTTACACCTGAGTGGAGCAGGCCAGGGATGTTAAAGAGAAAGTTGGAGAAATACATAGTTTCAAAGGGTATTTAACTAGTTGGGGGAGGTAGTGTGCAGCCATCATGCTGAGTCACCAGAATGGGAGTCAAACAAGCTCTCTCCCAGGAAACAAGTGAATGCAAGTGGAGGGAATCGTGAGAGGAAGTGGGGCACCCAAGGGCCAAGAGGGGGATGGATGGGAATGGGTGGAGGTGATCTCCCTCAGTGGGGAGTCTGGGTAATATGATAGCTGAGCTTCAGGCACTCTTAGCTGAGGGAGGGTGGACATCGCAGCAATAACTCAGGCGTGGGCCATCCAACACCAGGATTGGGATCTGGCAATCCCAGGGTATAGAATCTACAGGAAGGACCAAGGATCGGGAAGGGGAGGGGTGGCGATCTATGTAGGATGGGATCAGATGCATGAGAGATGAGGGGAGGAAGGGAGGGCAGTGGTGCTGTGGATGGAGCCCCTGACGATAAGGTAGAAAGTTGAAGCTGGGGTGGTGTACAGACCTCCTGCCAAGCCGAGGAACTGAACAAGGAGTTGGTGGAGCAGATCAGGAGGGTATGTAGAAAGGAGTGTGGTCATGGTGGGGATTTCAATCTGCCAGGGTGGATTGGAGCACCCTGCCACCTCCAGTGCCAGGGAGCAGGTACTCCTGGAAGCATTCCAGGATGGTCTCCTGACACAGCTAGTCAGTGGGCAAACTCGACTAGGTAACACACTGAACCTGGTACTGTCGAATGGGGAGGCCATGAGAGAAATACAGGTGAAGGACCCACCAGCTAGAAGTGACCACCAAACAGTGTGGTTCACACTCAATTTGAGTAAAGAGATTGGGGCTCAATAACAGTGGCAGACTTCAGGAGATCAGACTTGGAAGATGCAAGAAATATTACAGGGGTGCTTAGAGGATTAGACCAGAGATGGATGCACAACAAAAGTGGGATATTATTAAACTTAGGATAGGAGGCTACAGAGGCCTGCACCAGGACTCACAGCAAGGGAGCAGAGCCAAAGCCAAGCTGGCTGAACAGCAAAGTGATGGAGCGGGTGAGGGCAAAGAGGCTGCATTCCAGAGATTCAGGAGGATGGGAGGGAGAGGACAAGGAAGCATATGAGCGTTGGTCAAGGAGAGGTTACCAAGTGGGTGAGGAAGTCAAAGCTTAAAGAGAGCTAAAGTTAGCTCAGGGCATTAAGGAGGGAAAATAATTAATTTTGGTACGAGAGAAAAAGGAAGTGCAGGGACAACATAGTGAAGATAAAGAGGGGCGGGAGTGGGTGGAACAGGAGCAGAATAGGCAGAAGCACTGAATGCATACTTTTGTTCCATGTTCACGCAGGAGAAGGGTAGTCCACTACCCATGGATGGGGAAGGTGGGGTTGGGGGAGGGATGACAGATGGACGGATTGAGGATAATAGTGTTGGAGGGTCTGAGAGCACTATGGTTTGACAAGGCACCAGAACCTGGCCAGTGTTCACCCAGGGTACTGAGGGAGATGGCGGAGGCGTTAGCCAGACAGCTGCAGACCTGTTCAGCACCTCCTGGACATGGGTTATGTGCCCCAGGACTGAGGGTGACCCGTGTGGTGCCCATTCACAAGAGTGGCCCACCGACAAACCTGAAATTACACTAAGTCAGTCTCACTTCCATAGTGGGTAAACTTATGGAAGCAATACTGAGATAGAGACTAGTGGCATTTCTAGAGAGAAATGAATTCCAGGTTGGGCGCAGCATGGGTTCTGTCTCGGGAGGTCTTGTCAGACCAACCTAGTAGAATATTACAACTGGGTGATAAGACAGCTGGATAAAGATCATGCTGTGGACATCCTATACTTGGACTTCAGCAAGAACTTGATTCAGTGCCTCATGGGTGGCTGGGGGAACTGATGGCTATAGGGTGGGAGAGAAAATGGCAAACTGGATAGGAAACTGGCTGTGGGGAGGTAGCAATGGGTAGAGGTGGGTGGGCATCTCAACACCTAGGCAGTGACGAGTGGAGTACCGCGAGGCACTGTGCTAGGGCTGGTACTATTTGGGCTGTTCATTTCGGATATCTCACATGGAATTGGGAGCAGGATTAGTCTGTTCGCAGACGATCACTAAGATAGAGGGGTAGCAGTTGATGAAGTGGACAGGTGGTGACAACTACAAGGGACCTGACCAAATTGGAGGAATTGTTTGAGAGGTGGTAGCTGGGCTTCAATGCTAAGAAGTGTAAGGTTATGCACTTTGGACAAGGTACCCGAATAGAGAGTATTGGTTGGGTGGGGTGAGGCTGGGGGACACTGAGGAAGAGAAGGACCTGGGACTGCTGATAACAGGGAGCATGAACAACTCTGCTCACTGCAGGAAAGCCGCAGCAAGGCTAACAAGATGTTGGAGTGTATTGCAAAGGGTTCATGTCCAGACACAGGAAGTGATCCTGCCCCTCTACAGGTCATTGTTCAGGCCGCACTTGGAGTACTGTGTGCAGTACTGGTGCCCATATCTGAAGGACATTAAAATGCTGGAGGGGTGCAGTGGAGGGCAACAAAAAGTGTTGTGGGGATGGAGGGCAAAGCCTACGAACAGGCTATGCAAGCTGAATATGTAGACCATGGAAGAGGGGAGGAATCGGGGATATGATTGAAATGTTTAAGTATTTGAAGGGTATAAACAAAGGCGATGCGGATGGGTTGTTTAATCTGAGGAAAGGTAGGGACACATGGGGGCACTGGCTAAAATTGGAGGGTGGTAGATTTAGGAGAGATGAGACATTACTTACTGAGAGGGTGGTGTCAGTGTAGCGCCCTGTCAGAGGGGTGGTATCATGTAAGATGGTGGGAAGTTTTAAAAGGGCATGGGACAGGAGCGAGGGAGGGTCTGGGCTAATAGTGCTGAGAACTGGGTGAATAGGGTTGGGAATGTCTTGACAGTTGGGAGGGGTTGGGGCAGCTGCAATCTAGGGGTGCTAGTAGCACACTTTGAGCAGACTTGGATAGGTCATGATGTCTGTTTCTGCTGGGCAGTTTGAATGTTTGTATTTAGGTAGTTTTTTTTTTGTTTTTTTTTACAATCAATAATAAAATATAACTGTGAAAGAACCTCAAACATAAGGCAGAAGGTAGTAATCCCCAGGGGCTTAGAGTTAATTTCTAAACAAATGGGCAAAGGAGCACTAATATGCTTGTATAAGCAACACAACTGACTGAAAAGCAAGCCTTATGATGATCCCACTATCTAAATAGGCATTCCATGTACAGCAGTAACATGGTAATTTAAAACTGGAAGGGACTCTGGGTCCATCAAGTCAGCCCCTCCCCTGCTTCATGAGCAGGGATTAACAAGAATGTTGTGCAAGCAAGTACTAATCTATGGGATTCGCCACCCATTATACTTCCCAGAGTACCCTGTGATTCCCTTGCAGCAGACATTTGTCCCCACTTACCCTGAAGGACTATACTGTCTTTCAGCTTGAGATTTAAGAATGAGCACTGGGATGGTGGTACCACACACAAAAGTCAGTTTCTGCAGTGAAAATAAAGGGAGCACTCACCCCGCCAAGAAGGATAACACACAAACATTCTTAGTCCATATTATAATAATTAAGACATTCAGTTTATTCAGCCTTCACATTTGAGCAGTTTCAGAGCATCTACGTTTCACCCCATACCTTGGGGCTTAATCAGAGATACAAATCCACACATCAGTCAGCCTTTTATACCGTGTGTCATTACCCCAACCAATCACATCACACCAAAAGTGAATTTCATCAATCACATGACATTTTTAATTAATGGAAAAGGGCTGTCACTGTAGCATCCTACACCATTTTAAATAATGAAAAAGAAAAAAGTCTGAAGTAGAATATGAGCTTCATTATTCTTGTTTTAATTTCACATTCTTAAAACAGTAGTTCCTTGTTCCAGAGTGATATAAAATCTCGTAGAACCTGTAAAAATAAACACCAAGAATATGAGAAAACAGTGTTCACTGCACTTCACATCCAAAGTAAGTGGACACTTCTCAGTTCACTACCTCTTCTACCCTGATTTTTTTTGGGGAGGGTGGGTTTGCTTATTTTTACATGGCCAAAAACACATTGGTTTGTGATTTATTTATGGTTTTGTTTTCAGAAAAGGACTAATCTCAACTTTTCCATTTAGTCCAGGAAGGTTCAGAGCCCCAAGTTTAAAAATGCACTCCTGTTCTTTCTTGTTCAAAGTGTTTTCCAAATCACCTCCTCGAATGTTTTTAGGGATGGCCTCAATTCCAATAGCCTTCATTTGATTAGGACTCTTTTGCTGTTGCCAATTAATATGCATTGCCATTGCAGTGTCTAATTGCCAGCCCATGTGCGCTTATTCTATACCTCAGTCTCCTTATGGTATGCCCCCACGTAATATTTCCCACAGGTACAAGTAAGGGGATACACCACCACTTCTGTCTCACAATTGAAGTTGCCCCTAACTTTTTCCAGGTTCCCTGTCTTAGGGGTTGTGAAGGTGTGGTGTTTCCCATGTAGTGGCATGTGTGACAGCAGCCACTGGGTTTTAAACCCCATTTCTTCTTACCCTTTGGTGACTATACTGTTTTCTTGTCCACTGTTTCTGCTGGTGGAATGTTTTATAGGTTATCAACCCATCGGGGAGAAGAAATGCATCCTAACATTACCCCTGACTATACCACCTTTGAGCATCAGAACATATTCCTGCATCCTGCTGGGTACACCAAATCAAACCATTCCATCTGTTCAACCTTTCCGCTACCCCTGAGTATGCAGAAGACTGAGATCATTTCCCCTTCAGCCTCCTTTTCTCCAGTATGAACATGTTTAGGACCTCCGTGTGTCCTCATAGCCTTTATCCTCCATACCACTGATCATGTTGGTCATGAATTACCCTCTCTACAGCCTCAGTGTCCTTTCTTGTATCGGGAACCTAGAACTGCACACAGTACTCCAGGTGGGCTATGACCAGGCCTTGTAAAGTATTAGGTTTACTTTCCTGCTGTTTTGCACACCTCCTTCTAATGCACCCCAGCATTCTTTGAATTTTCTTGACAGCAGCCATGCACAGCTTATCTGTTATGACCCCTGGTCTTTTTCCTCTTCCACAGCAGCAAGAGGAGCCTCACACAGTGGGTAGGTCCCACCTGTGTTTCTGCTCCCAAGTGTAGCACATTGCATTTGGCTGCACTGAATCTGAGGCTCAAGGAATCTGACCAGTTGCACAATTTGTTCTGGTCCTTTGAAGTTTATTCCGCTCAAGGGAGTCCACCACTCTGCCAGCTTAGTGTCATTAGCAAACTTAAGCAGTGATGTGGTGTTGTTTTATTTTGTGGCCATCGGAGAGATGAGGCCCAATTAATGAAGAAAGGCATTAAGCAGGCTGCTGGAGACAGGAGCTTCCAGATTGTTGAGGAAAATGTTGAGGGATGCTGCTAAGCACCTACCCACCTCTTCACTCAGAGTAGTGTCCATCAACTACAGCCATCTGCTTCCTGCCCTCAAAACAATTAGCAATCTATCGTGGTGGATTATTCATACCTCACTGGTGTACTCTGACCAGAATCTCATCATGCATCACAGTGCCAAAGGCCTAGAAGAAGTCCAACTAGGCTATGACTACAGCCCTACCCTTATCCACCTTCCTGGTCACCTCTCAAAGGATGTGATCAGGTTGATTGGCATCATCTGCCTCTTATAAACCATGCTGAGAGGGGATGAAAACCGTGGCCTCAGTCAAATTCAATCAATCCATTATTCTGTCATTGATAATAGACTCCAGGATTTTGCCCATCACTGATGTCAGGCTGACCAGCCTATAATTGCCTGGGTCCAGCCTTCCCACCCTTTGAAGAAGGGGACCACATTCACTACATTCTAGTCCTCTGGCACCACACCTGTACAGACATATTCATGAGGATAACCACTAACTGTTCCTTTATCTCCACTGTTACCCTGGGGTGTATTTTATCTATCCTTTTGCTTTATCTGGCTTGATCTTTTTCCAGATAGTCAACTACCAGGATGAGCATGATGTCTGCAGGTTGCATCATGATTACCCTTGATGCAGCAGACCCCAAATAAATACCCATCCCTTGGTGACCTTTGGTGAGCACCAATGTAAATTACCCGATGTAAGATTTCCATAAGGTTCCATTGAGGGCCCACAATTTCATGAAATCCGTGGAGATGTGGAGTACTATGGAAAGTTATGAAAGTGTGTCTTCTGCTGAGTTCCTCTACAAAATACATGGAGAGATGCATAAATAAAATTCCACAGGCACAGAGAGTACATTGATTATACACTGACAAGTACTTCAAGGAAGTCCATGAAGATTTCTCCACAGAACTTCCATAAAGTTCCAAGGAGTAAGAAGAAATATGAAGTAATTCTTTCAGCATCCCAGCCATCGCCCATCCTCAGACACAGGCTCCCCTTCCTTTGTTTTCAGTGGCCCCACTGCTCCCTCACTTTTTTCTTCTCATTTACTGTATGTACTCAAAGAAGGCTTTGGTACATAGGAGCCGACTCCATGGGTGCTTGGGTGCTCTAGCACCCACAAAGTTGAAATAAACACCTCAATATTTTGGGCACAGCCTGCAACAAAGGATTATTAGGGAAACTGGCCACAGGAAAATACTACCTACTGATAATGAGCACCCAAGAAGATGCCCAAAGTTGGCATTCCTGCTTTGGTGTTTTATACAGTCCCTTCTGCTATCCTGGTTTTCAGACCCTCTTGGAATTCTTTAATTCTGTTTTTAAAAGAACAAGGAGGTGGTTACAGGAAAGTCAAGACTGGAGCCACTACTAGCGGCTCAAAATGGTCACTGAGCTGGAAAAGAGTACTACTGCTGGCCTGCAGCATAACAGTTTGTGAATTTATTGTAGCCATTGAAACAGCACACACTCCCTCTGGTATACTACGATGCCACACAAATAATACGGGCTCTTTTAAGGCCACGTGTCATCACTACAAGATCCAATGTTTATTGTGCAAGAAAAGTCAAAGTGCATGTAATATCAGCGTAAATAATGGAATGCTTAAGAAGACTGTAGCATAAATACCAGCCCCACACTTGGCATTATATGATAAAAATCAACAAAAGCAAGCAGAAACAGAAGTATGCAAAGGAATAACAAACATCCATGACGGAGGACTATAATGGGAAAACGGTAAAGGAGGTGTTGGGTAATTGAACATTAGGAGTGATGGAGCCCAAAATAAAATACTTAGCAACAACACAAGGACCAAAGAAGGTATATAAGGTAAAAGAGGGAGCATGATGTTGGAGTGGGAGTGACAGGGACAGCAGCAAGATAAACCGGAAAAAGAAAGAAGAGCAATACAGGACAAACAATGCTGAAGATAAAGCCACTAATGATAACTTATTCTCACAGAAGTAATACTGCTTCTAAATTCATGGGTATTATTATGAAGCAGTTCAATTCTGCTTCAGTGCATAATCATTCATACTTGGATATCACTGCTTAAAATACACATCAGTTCATTGAGCACTGTGTTCTGAGTTAATAATCTAGTAAATTCCTAACTGTATGGTATATATTAACATATTAATACTGGAACCTACAAATACATTTGCAAAGGGCACTGGCAAAGGATAACTGTACAAAATTTTAAGTTAACTTAGAAAAGGTGTCAATAGAAACATTCATTAAGATCTGGTTATTCAATTGATGTTAACTTGCACTGCCAGAGTGATTCAAGACATAACAGCTAGTTGTCTAATTTAGCCCATGTAGTGCTCAGTGACACCTGTTCTGTCTCCTGAATTTGAACATATGTCCATTACCAGCTTCTTTAATATTTATTGCTAAGGCATTGATTTGGTTCTTCCTGTTTGTGCTTTTAATGTGCTTTCCAATCCATTGCATTTACAACTCGTTTTCCCAACATAATATGTGTTGTATATATCTGTAACTAGATAAATGACTGGGTATTACAGTTGGTTTCTCCATGGCTGGACTGCTGAACTTAGTGGGCTCGATTTTCAAAGCCCCTGAGAATGCTGCAAGTTCTGGTGCATCGTCGTTTGGCTCCACGGGCTTGTGGCATCCTCCCAGCCAGCGACTGGGATTTTCAGTCCTGAGCACCAACGCTGTAGGTTAAAACCAGCTTTACCCTGGTCTAACTTGTGGCATTCAGGGGACCCTTTTACAGGGTTTTCATCAAATATTTGGCGAAGCTGCCGCTGACACTGAGGGAACTGTCACAACTGCACTCGACAATATAACATTGGGTGCTAGTGTAGCGAGTTTAGCACACCAGTGCCAAAAATGGCTTTACAGGGCTTGACACAAGACTTGCATCAGCTTTTTAAAATTGAGCTCAGTGTCTTCAAGGTTGTATGGTGCTTATGCTGCGTGACTACCCAGCGTGGTGGTGAGGCAGACCTGACCATATACTGTCCAACTATGAGCTTTTAATTTGGCTGTGCATGATATTGTGGGGATAGTAAAGTGACTGGGAGACAAGGAAATGTAGTCCATTAGCAGTTTGGTGGACTGCTGAGTGTCATCACTCTTGTGTGCATACGCCGGATAAGACAGCTAGTCTTGTCCTGGGGCTGATTTGTGATGCAAATTCCTAGGCGTTTAAAACAAACCTACAAGTGCTGGCTAGAAGTGTGGTTTTAAATTACTTTGGTGCTTTTTGGAGTTTTTAATGCAGCAAGTGCTCTGGTAGCATCCGCATGACCAGGAACTCTCTTCTGGGTTCGGTCACGACATAGAATTGGGAGCCTCTCAAGTGAGTGGGGCTGGCTCAAGTGGTGCAAGTGCACACTTGCAAGATGCAAAGACATGCGTAGTGCATCTGCACATGCCTGCAGTGTCAGTAAGGGAAGAAGTCACCAGGAGTTAGCAAAGTATTCCTATTTAGATATGCAAGGGTAAGCAATCTAAGATGGATTCCAAAATAGTTAAGCTGGAAGGAGGACTAATAGGGCTTAGATGTATAGTGTGTAGGAAGTTTAGTACTGATATTGTAAAGTAGGTACTATATTTACATGTTAAGAGTGCCTTATAATTAAGGACTTAAGACAGAAACTTTTGGAAGCTGAAATGAAAATCATGTCCTTAAGTCAGACTAGATTGCTGCAGGAGTCTGAGCCAGTGTCTAGTAATATGTAGAACATGGCACTATCTGAGAACAAAAAGTGGAAGAGAACAAGAATGTGAGGACCAGGAATGGTAATCACAAAAAAAAACATAAAAGGGATGTAGAAGGGCTGTGGGTTTCAAATTGCCCTTTAGAAAATAAGTTTGATCCTCAACTGTTGCTGGAAGAAGGAGATATTGAGAGTACACATGGTTCATTGGATCATAACAACAGTGATATTGGGATAGGTCCTAGCCCTTAAAGAGATAAGACTGGACATAACAAAAGAGTTGTACAGGCAGAAGTTCACATACATAGTTTAGGTGATGAGAACAACCTAGAAAATGAAACACACAACAGTGGAGTAGGGGTCGGTGGCATCTATAAATATGGAAACCAATGTGGAACAAACAAAAGGAAGTTACGGACAAGACAGACCAGATCTCAACAGGAAGGACAAAATAATGAACATTTGATGGATTTAACTGAGTTGGTGAAGAAAATGGAGTAGAAAGTAGAAGGGAGAGTGGTGTTAATAAAAATATTAAAATGGTTTATATTTTAGAAGATTCAATAATAAAGTATACTGATAGGTATACAACAGGTGGCTATAAGGAGTATGTAACTTCCAGTTATTTTCAGGAGCAAAAATTAGCAACATCAAAAGTATGTTGGAGAACATAGTGACGGAGAGGGATGGAACTGCATCAGTAGTAATACATGCAGGGATTAATGACAATAAGAAGACAGGGACCAACAGGTATTAAAACGCAGTTCAAGGCAAATAGATAAGAGGCCAAAACTGAAATGTGAGATTTCTTTTCTGAAATTTTGGCCCAGAGAAAGTCAATTCAGCTTAAAGAAACTAAAAGAAATAAATAATTGACTTAGACAATGGACTTTGCATGAGTGTATTGCTTACATTCAGCACTAGGAGGAATTTTAGACAAACCAGAATACTGCATAGATGATTTACACTTAAGTAAAAGACGCAGTAGGAAGTTGGGGATATCACTAAAGAGTATGTGGTCAAAGCTTTAAATTAATAAAATAGTGGAGAAGGGTAAGGAATAATGTACATAAGTAAGGGGCGGTTCAGTGGTAGATATGAGTACTGGTTTGAACAACAAAAGAAGGGGCATGCAGAGATAAGTTTGGTCCTTGAATGTAAGAATTTTTAAACATCAACAAAAAAGCAGAATTGGAAGTAATGCTACAGAGAAAACATAGAAACATAGACTTTGACAGCAGATAAGGATCCGCTGGCCCACCTAGTCTGCCCATTGCCCAAAAAACATTGACATCCTATGGTAACTCGAAACTTGGTGGGGAAGAAGGTATAGAATGGAATAGGAGATAGAAGGTTACTGCCTCTTCTTTGGGGAAAGAAGAGATAAAAGGAGGAGCTGTAGCTATATGTATGAAAAGTAATATAAACACTACGCTGTGCACAAAGCAGCCTGATTCAAATACTGAATCACTATAGTTATCACTAGATGAGCTTATGGACAGAAATCTCCTAGTTGGTATCTATTGTAGAACCCCTGGATCATCTAGGAAATGGATACTGCAATAGAGAACAAAATTTCTGAAATGGTTCCTGTGGGTGATATTATAGTTTCTGGGATTTTAACTACCCAGAAATTAACTGGAGCAGATATATAATGACAGTCATAGAAACAACCATTTCATGGAAATGCTGAATACAATGAGGCTAAAGCAGATGGTTTGCAAACCTACTAAAGGCAGTAATATTTTGGATCTTTAATAACAAATAGAGAGTGATGGTAAATAAAATTAGAATCAGAGAGCATTTGAGTAATAGTGACCACAATATAGTGGAATTTAGTGTTAAAAAGAATATTACCTGGGTATTAAGGGCTCAGCTGTAATAAAGAACTATTAAAAAAGCTGATTTTGGAAGGATAAAAAAGCAGATTATCTGAGTGGGATTGGGTGATGCACTAACGGTGCAAATGTCAATACTATGTGGTTAATACTAAAACAAAAATTGCTACAGCTGGAAGATATGTATGTCCCGATACTGAAATTGTATACAGAAAGGGTAAAACTAATATGGTGTACAAGCAAAATATTGAGATTAAGTGCAAAAAAAGAACGCTTTTAAAAAGATGAAGGCTGATGAATCAGAAATCAACATAAAATGCCATAAGAGGTTATTAAATGATTTAAAGAAACAGATTAGATGTGAGAGAAACAAGGCCGAATATAGGGTATCAAACATAAATGATGGTGGCAAACGTTTGTGCCCATACATCAACTCTCTAAATAGAAGAAAATAAATTAGGACCAATCATTGTTTAATGACAGGAAATCCATGAACCAAAGAGATGGCCGGAGTATTCAGTGAATATTTTAGTACTGTTTTGAAACAGATGAAGATGGAGAAATAAAGGTAAATGTTCACAATTATGACAAACTGTCATTGAGGTAACCCGGATGAAGTTTATGAGCTATTAAGAAAATAAAGGTCAATAAATCAGCAGGACCTGATCGGATCAGCCCTAAATTGATATATGAGATAGCTGACTATATTAAATACCACTAACTAGGATAATTAATGCTTCTTTGGCAAATGGGGAAGTACCCGATGATTGAAGGCAAGCAACAGTTGTGCCATTGTTCAAAAAGGGTGACAAGTCCCTGACATCCAATTACAGATCTGTAGAGTTTAATGTGCATTTTGGGTAAAATCACAGAATTAATATTGAAGAATAAGATCGAAGAAAATCTGACAATTTAGGGCTTTGATGATAATAAACAACATGGTTTTAAGAAAAATCAGGATGCATCACAAACCTACTTAGTTTCTATGAACATATCGATAAGAAATGAACAATAACACACCAATAGACATAATTTATTTGGATTTTCAGGCGTTAGACAAAGTTCCAAATATAGGTTTGGTGTAGAAATTAGTAGAAATAAGTATAGATAAAAGATTAATTAACTGGATCATTAAATGGTTGAATGGCAGGGACACAAAGAGTGAAGATGCTGGGGAATTCTCCAAACCAATTACTGTGTCAGCAGGGTTCCCAGGGGTCCATGTTGGGCCCTGTGTTATTTTCACTATTTATAAGTGATCTGCACAGGATGTAAATAACAGTTATAACATTTGCAGATGATATTAAATTGGGTGGGCCAGTAACTACCTTGAAAGAGCAGCAGATCTTGAAACAAGACTTGGAAAATATTGAAAATGGCCCATAAATAATGGGATGCCCTTTAGTGTCAATAAGTGTATGGTGATGCATGTGGAAAAACTAATATAAAACAGAAATACAGGTTAATGGGCAAAGAAGTAGCAGTAACTAAGTTGGAAAAAGATTGTGGTATATGGATAGATTAATCTATGAGTTTTAGGGATCATTGAACTACAATTATAAGGAAAGCCAACTAATGATAAAAAATATAAGGAGTTTTGTTAATAAGAGTGTGACATGTTTATTACCTCTTTACAAGATGTATATGAGACGGTTTTGGACTATGGTTCTAATTATGGAATCCCTATATGGTTGGAGAAATAGAATAGAAAAGATAAAAGACGCTTTACTAAATTAATAGGATCACTGAGTCAATATAGTTACAAGGACAGATTGCTCAAAGCAGGACTGTTCTCACTGCATTAGAGAAGAACCAGAGGAGATCTAATGGTTATGCATAAGATTATAAATGATGCTAATTTACCGAAGAGATAGGAATCAACTTGCAGGATAAACCAGTAGGTTTGAGAGGGCACAGAAAACAAATTAAGATGAACACAGCTAAAAACAGTGCACAACACTTTTCTTTCGTGAACAGAACTGGTAGGCTGTGGAATAGATTGCCCTATGATATCATGGATAGCTGTTCGATTGATGTATTTAAAAAATCTGTAGATAAATTGTTATCAAATTCTGGTAGATGACCCACTGATGTGGGGAACAGTTATTATGGGCTAGTAAGCCTTCTACTGATCTATTTCTAGTATAAGAACCTAGCATAAGGATATATTGACAGAAAACACAGTTCTCACATCTTTTGTTTCCTGGTTTTAACCATGGTTGGGGTTCTGTGGTACTCAATGCAGTCTGCAGGAGTGCACCAATATGTGTGACAAATCTGTATCTCGACTGAACACCATGTGGGAGGGTTGTTGCGTACAACTTCCAATTTCTTGTCAGTGTGTAAAACTGGCACACTTTCTCTATAATTTCCTTATCTTATGGGCTTGTGGACAGAAAGTAGTAACACAATTGATTTGCTCCTGACCTGCCCCAGCTGTAATAGCATTTTTACTAATCTCACCACTCTCTAAACTAGATGTGACTGTACTTGCTTTGAGCCTCCTTCTGACCAGCCTTCTAGAAGGTGCACTCTATCAGGCTCTTTTGCTATTCCATGCTCTAGCAATACAAGTGATTTTATACCTGTTTCTTGAACTGATCTGAGATTTCTTGAGCATTTTTCTCAAAGCACTCCAAGTACTATAATTCTGCCTGAGCAGGGTGTACTGTCTTTTAGGATATTTTCTATTAGGTGGCATGGGTGGCAGTTCTGGAAGGGTAAAATAGAATTTTGATCAGTTTCTCTTTAAAACATATTGATATTAAGACCTCCTGTTCATCTTTTGTGATGACAATGTCCAAAAATTTAACAGATTGTAAACTTGCATTCAGGGTAAAATTGAGGTTAGGGTTGGGTTTCTTCCAGACATTTCACAAATGCTTTGAGTTCTTCCATCTACCTTCCAAACCAAGGTGATGTTGTATGTATAACGACAAAATAAATCTAGCTTTCCAAAATATGAATTTCTATCCTCTGAGAAGAAATGTTTGTCTCTGTGCTTGGCCAGTTAGATAGTAGCACAATTAGGGCCAAAACTTGCATCCATGGATGTACCTTTATTTGGAGATAGAACTCTGTTTTACAGTCCTATGTATGTCTCTCTTGTTTTAGGCAGCCTGCTGCTCCAGAAGCTGTAGACCCTCTTTTGTGTAGAATCAATTGCCTTCAGTCCCTACTGAGCAAGGATGCTACTTCTTGGTTCTTTTCCTCATGTTGCTTGCAGGGATTTTAACCTCCACAACTGCTTCAGGCATCTTCTTTGACAAACCCCACATACTGTATGTTCTGCATTAGTAGCCTCATGCAGCTTCCCAGACCCATGACCACTAGATCCCACATCTTGACAAAATCTGACATTCTGAAGTTGTGAATCTTATGGCTAGGGCTCAGATACTCTTCCTCATAACCAGGGACAAGATTCAAGTTGTGGTCCCTGCATCCCACTCGTTCTTGATAGAAACATAGAATTTGTCAGCAGAAAAGGACCACTTGACCCACTAAGTCCCCTGAAGGTCCCTGCCTAGTCTGTCTTCACTGATCCTTACTGGTCTCCGGCGACCCTCCCTCCCTCCCTCTTTACTAATATTGCTGTATGTCTGTCCCATGCACACTTGAAGCCCTCTACTGTTTTCACCTCCACAACATCTGCTGGCAGTCTGTTCTAGGCATCCACCACCTCTTTCAGTGAAGTAGTACTTCCTTGCATCACTTTTAAAGGGACACTGTCAACCCCTTAGATATCAAAGTGTCCCTAGTTAAAAAAAAATAATTTTGTGATTGCCAACATTCTGTAAAGATTGCTGATGTAGCTAGTAGTTTGATTCTGACTTTTATTTCTTTAAAAAGTGAAAAACCGACTGCCACCATACTGGTGTTACCACACAAACACAGGGTTGTTTACATTTCCTTGATCAGCTCCAACTGCATATTTCCTGGACTTGGAACACCCACAACACAGTCCTATCCTCTCATGATGCAGTGAGGGGTTAGGAGGCTACTGCCTCATGAGTGACTGCACTGTTTATGTGTATTTCTAATGCTCAGGAAGTATGCAGTAAGAACAGATCCAGGATTGTAAACAAACAAAGTTGTTTATAAATATACATTATCATGCATTTCAGTTCTGCTAAACAAAGAGACAAACAAAACAAACAGCAATATCAGTGAATTTTAGAAGATAAGCAATCATAAAATGTGAGCTTTTAACTAGAAATAATATGCAAAACAGGTTGACAGTGTCCTTTAAACTCCCCACCCCTGCAGCTGCATGGCATGCCCTCTGGTCCTAGTGCTCTTTGTCATTTGAAAGAGACTCCTCTCCTGCACCCTGTATACCCATATGAGGGGTACTTGTAGGTCTCTGTCATGTCCCTCTTGCTCTTCTCTCCTCTCTTCCAGGGTGTACATGTTGAGATCCTCAGTCTCTTTCATAGGGCATTTTATTTTTTTCATTCTCTGTTTATGCCCCTTACTCCATTGCCTGAACTCCCTCTGTAATCCCCAAGGTGCTTTGGCTCTGCTGGACCCTACCCACATCCGCTACATACGTCCATGTTGACTCAGTTGTAGCCCCTTGGGCGGGTGGAGGGGATATACCCTTTGGACTGCTTTGTCTTCGTCAGGTGGCAAGCTGTGCAGGCTAGGACCAGTCATCTTTGGTCCACTGAGGTCCATCATACGGGCAGTGGGTCATCTTTTTCCTCCATTACTCCCATCCTATCAGACACAGGCTCACTCAGGAGAGCTGGGCAGGTATCACGTAGAGCATATTGTTGTGCCGAAGCCTCGCCTGGATTTGTCTTTCCCACGATGTCCTGACTGCACTGCCACCTGTGGTCACCCAGTTGACAGTATTGCAGAGGAGAGCAACTCACCCTTTTCCAGAGGAGGAGGAGAGCATCCACTGGGATGCTCAATCCTCCTCCCCTGGTGAGTCCCTGATGCCCCAGGTGTGTTCCCGAACCTGGGTCACTGGCATCATGAGCAGTAACACTGCTACTCTACCGACACAGGCCAGCCTTTCTCATACGGCTTTTGATGCAACCCTTGCACCATTTTAGTGTCCCTCTCTGGTCTGCTTTCATCCAGTTTGTCTTTTCTGAGGTGTGACTTCTAGAACTGGGCACAGTACTCCATGTGAGTTCTCACAGCGAGCAAACCAGGTCAAGGATGGCTTTAAAACTAGTTCCTTATTGGGCATGCAGTTTTAGGAGCAGATTTGAAAGTGGACAGGAATTCAATCTCAGGCTTGCATTCGATTTCTGAAGATGCCAGTCTGTGCTCAGCAGATAGTAGTCTCCCAGGATCACCATTGCATCTGATTTGGCTGTTCTCCTACTTCCCTAACCAGTTGGGTATTAAGTTCTGCTGAACTGTTTGGTGAGCTTGTAACACACCCCAGAGTGACTCTTTTGCCTCATTTTTCTTCTAACGTGGACTTAAATGGATTGTGTAGCACTGTTTTTCCATTGATGTCATAGAAACATAGATAATGATGACAGACAAGGACCAACGGTCAATCCAGTCTGCCCGAAAGCCTCCCTATTTAGCCCTGGAACCTACTGTCCCTCCAGGGTCCTTATCCCTCTCCATCCTTCTCCCCCACCCATTCCCCTCCTAGCTTCTGCACCCGAGCAACCACTATACCCTTCATACAATCTGCCTGTTCAGGTGTTAGTTCAGGTGGATGTTAAAGATCCCATGGCATTTCTCGAAAAGAGTAGGGAATTTCCGCGCCCTGGCACATCCCTCCATTCACTAAAAATATACTTCACCAACAGCTTAATCTGGTAGAAGTTAGTGGGCATTCATCTGTATCCCTCTCCCCGGTTGTAGCCTGAAAATAGGGGCAGAATTTGTCTAGTACACTTACCCGTCAACAAAAACTAAATGAAATGAAATGAAATTCTATTCCAACCATGTTTGAAACCCACCAACAATTTTTTCACCCATCACTTAGGCAAACGGTTCAATATCTCCACCACCCTTTCGGTAAAATAATACTTCCTCATGTCCCTGAGCCTCCCTTCTGCCAGTTTCCACTTGTGTCCACATGACCATAAACTAGTAATCAAACTAAATATTTCCCCACAGTTCACATTATAAATTCCTTTTTTTTTTTTTTGATGAATTATTTTTCTGAGCTCTAGCTTGCAAGCCTGCCTTCAGTTGTCCTCCAGCGCAGCCCTGAAGATTAGACCCTCCCTTGTGCACCCCATGACTTACTGTTCGTGGCAGGGTGGTGGGGAGTGACTCAACCCACCCCAAACGGATCCATGCCAGGAGGTGCCTTCTCGGAGGCAGCACTGCGGGGACCACTTCATTCTGCTTGGAGCCGTTTCCGTTTTCTCCCTTGCGTGGAGGCAGGGCTGTATGACACCCGCGGTGAGAGCATGCTGCGCTTCCACACGCCTCTCACCAAGCATCTGCCCCATCTTCTCCCTTTCAGGCTGTACGCCAGGCGTTGCCCCTAAGCAGCCACCAGGGGCCAGTGGAGCACCGACAGCTAATGTCCCTCACCCCGGAGAAGAGAGCAGTCAATGGACGCTTGATCCTTCTCCTTCCGCCAACCCGGGTGACCCATGCCTCGTCTCCGAACATGGGTCACCGGGCGTGGGTTAGAGGTAAGGCATCCAGCGCCCAGCCCTCAAGGCCACCGGCCGCTATAAATTCCTTTTAGAAACTTGAAGGCCTCTATTATATCTCACCTCTCCTTTCTTTTTTTTCTCTATTTATTTATTCCCTCTTAGCTGGGGAGGTGTTACCTATGGTTCCACCCCATCCATCTTTACCCAGCCCTCTCTCCCAGTACCTGTGTTCGACCCCTCCTCCATTCCTTTCACCGGCTGCATCACAGTGGGTATGTACCCCACCACCACGGAAGCTGAGGGTCTGGATCCGGAAGGAGCATCTCGAGTTGGAGTGGCACGCGCCGACTGGCTGGATTTTATCTTGCGTGCTGGAGTTTTTCCCCAGTGTCCCCATCCCATGACATGGGCGTGCAATCGCATTAGTGATGCTGGGCGCGCACTTCCACCGCACCACACATCCACGCCCACCCCACAGCGCACTACTACTTGGTGCACCGACCCCAGCCACCACCAGGAGCCAGCACAGCTGCGGTTGTCCCACCTACCCACCCCAGAGGAGGAGAGCAGTCCCTGGATGCTCAATTCTTCCTCTACCGGCCAACCCTCCAGCACCCGAAGTCGCCCTGACCCCCGGTCGCTGGCGTGGTGCAAGGCATGCATCCAGTGCCCTCAGTCCTCAGCACCACCGGGCCAGCCCCTTCACCTCTCCTTTCTGGTCTCCAGCGAAGTTCATGTTCAGTGCCTTGAGGCGCTTCACATAGGACCTGCCCTGTTGGCCCTGAATCATTTTTTGTTACTCTGTGCTGCTCTGTCTCAGCCTGTCTCTATCTTTCCTGGTGGAGGACTCCAGATCTGGGTGCAGGACTCCAGGTGTGCTTCACCAAGGGTCTATATAGGGAAAGCATTACCTCTTCAAGAGGGGACAAAAATAAGTCAGGATGGAAGTGGTGCAGTGCAATGGCTGTGGGGCAGCAGTGTTCCAGGAGATATTCTGGAGGCTGCGATACTGCCCTGTTTGCAGGCACCTCTCTGGTCTGAGGGAGGAGGTTGCCCATCTCCAGGCTGACCTGGTTAGGATTCATGAAACCTCTTCCCCCTCCCAGGGACCCCGGCCACCACTGTTACCTCAGAGGTTGCCAAGAAAGAGGAGCGATTGGACCAAGATGGGCTCAGGGAGGGAGAGGGTGGTGGAACAGAGGTGCATCCCTCCAGTTGTACCTCTCCACAATTCATATGCTGTTCTGGCAAAGAGTGGTTCCTCTATGGAGGCACCTGCAGTGGAGACCAAGGAGGATGCTGGGAACCTCCACAAAGGAGACCCACAGGAGGGTGGCATGAAACCCACAGGAAAAGCAGACAACTCCCAGTGGGGACCCAATCATTAGAGGGGTAGAAGTGGAGGAGGAAGGGATAGGAGGTAGGTGCCTGCCTGGCACCACGGCCTGAGGGACAGGAAGCAAATCCTCAGGATCAGAGAGCTGCTGCAAGGGGAGGGAGCTGGATGTCATTGTCCACCTAGGGACAAATGACCTGGCTGTGAATGTGATCAAAGCGGTGCAGGAGGAGTTTGTGGAGTTGGGGAGGGCCTTAGACAAGTAGCATGTATAATACCTTCTCGGAGGTGCTGCCTGTCTATGGCAAGGATGATGCTAGGTATTCCGCACCATGGGATTCAGTGAATGGTTGAAAACTGGGTGTGGAGCTCAGGGTTTCAGCTTCATTTGGGACTGGGGAGCCACCTGGAGGATGCAGGCTTATACTGGGCGATGGTCTGCATCTGTCCTGGGGAACCAGGATCCTAGGGACAGGTTTAAATGCTTCATTGGCAAGCATTTAAGCTAGTCAAGGTGGAGGCACTGAAAGGAGCAGGAAATCCTAGCCTCCCCACAAAACACAGTAGTTAGAGAGGTAAACACCAAGGTAGAGAAGTCAGTAGGGAGCAGGACAGGGATAAATGCAGAAAAGGCAGTAAGGACAGGGATGGGGCTAAAAGGGGTAAGGCCATAAAAATAAATGGAAGGTGATGAGTACCAGTGCCCGAGTCTGTGCAACAAGCTCCCTGAACTAGTGTCCTTGATGGAAGAGGGATGTCTGGATATTGTGGCAGTCATTGAAACATGGTACAGAGAACCATGACTGGGATGTCAACATACCAGGATACACAGTCTACAGGAGGGACAGGGTGGATAAAGGGAGGAGGAGTAGCTCTCTATATAAGGGAAGGGATTAAATGAACAGAACTAAAGAGTAAACAGAAGGTTGATGAGTCACTATGGGTCACCCTGGAGACAGGAAATGGCACCACAATCTGCATGGGGTTGTGTAGACCCCCATCTCAGGGGAAGAAATGGACAAGAAAATGATAGAAGGCATCCTTAAAATGGCAGAAAAGGGGAGATATTGCTGATGGGGACCTGAATATGCCAGATGTTAACTGGAGTACCTTTGCAGCAGCCACATCCAAGAGCAGGGTCATTCTTGATGCCCTACAGGGCATGCCTCAGACAGCTAGTGTTGGAGCCCACTCGGAGGAGCAATCTTAGACCTGGTACTCTCAAATGGGGAAGAATAAAGGATCTCAGATTTAGAAGTGGTAGCCATATGGGAACAAGTGACCACCAAACACTGTGGTTCACAATAAACACAGCCATAGAGTCAAACCATACAAAACATGAGTATTGGACTTTAGGAAGGCTGACTTTGGGAAAATGAGAGAGTGCCTCAGAAAAGTACTAGCAAATGGGCAGAAAGGAGGGTGGAGGAACAATGGGGCATAATCAGAACAGCCATCGCAGAAAGCAATAAGCCTTTGTGTGAAACAAATCAACAAATCAAAACAAAGGAAAAAACGCTGTGCTTCTCAAAAGAGGTGCAGGGACTGTTAAGGAGAAAAGGATAGCATTCAGAAAATATAAGAAAACACAGAAGGAGCAGGACAGAGAACGTTATCAGTTAAAGCAGAATGAGGCAGGGATGGCAGTCAGAATAGCAAAGGCACAAACTGAGGAAAAGATGGCCAACTCTGTAAAGAAGAGGGATAAAACCTTTTATAGGTACATTAGGGAGCAAAGAAAGACAAAGGAGGGATACAGAGACTTAATAAAGGGGAGGGAATGTGGGCAGAGGGTGACAGTGAAAAAGCAGGGATACTGAATGAATATTTCTGCTCAGTATTCACAGTGGAAGAGGAGGGAGGTACTTAAACCAAACAAGAGACAGACTTTGAATAGGAAGTTCGATACCAGTCCATTCACAGAAGAAATGGTTTTGAAAGAACTCTTGAAACTGAGGGTGGACAAAGCAATGGGGCCTGATGGGATTCACCTAAGAATTCTAAAAGAACTAAGGGTAGAACTAGTAACACCACTGACTACTCTGTTTAACAAATCATGGAAGGATGGGGTGGTACCTAAGGTCTGGAGGAGGGCAAATGTGATTCAACTTACAAAAGTGGGAGCAGGGCAGAGGCAGGAAACTGCAGACCAGTTAGTTTGACTTCAGTGATAGGGAAAATGATGGAATCACTTCTGAAGGAAAGAATTGTTACGTACCTAGAGGCCAGTGGGGCACAGGACCCAAGGCAGCATGGTTTCACAGCATGAAGGTCATGTCAGATGAACCTGATAGATTTCTTTGACTGGGTGAACAGGGAGGGGCTGTGCATATGGCCTACCTAGATTTTATGCAAGGCATTTGACACAGTCTCACACAAAGACTAATATACAAGTTAGCCAGCCTTGGAGTGGGTCCCAAGGTGGTAGCCTGGATAAAAACTGGCTGGACAACTGGACGCAAAGGGTAATAGTAAACTGAGTCCACAGTGAAGAAAGAGGGTAACTAGCGGGTACTGCAGGGTTCAGTACTGGGACTGGTCCTCTTTAATGTCTTTATAAGTGACATTGAGAGCACCTGGAAGGAAAGGTATGTCTCTTTACAGATGACACAAAGATATGCAACAGGGTTGATACACAAAGTGGGGTGGAAAAAATGAAAAGGGACTTGTCAAGGTTGGAGGAATGGTCAAATATGTGGCAGCTCAGATTCAGTGCAAAGAAGTACAAGGTATTGCATCTGGAAACAAAACCCAGGGAAGAGTACACAGTGGGGGTGAGTTAATAACAACAACAATAATCGAAAGAGACCTAGGAGTAATTATATCAGATGACCTAAAGGTGGGCAAGCAATGTGAGAAGGTGGTAAGGGAGGGCTGGGGATACTGGGATGCATAGGAAGAGGCATCAACAGTAGAAAACAGGAAGTTGTTATCCCTCTCTACAGACAGTTAGTGAGACCCCATCTGGAGCACTGTGTGCAATTCTGGAACCCCATCTCCATAAAGATAAAGACAGAGTGGAGGCTGTTCAGGAGGGCAGCCAAAATGGTGCAGTGTCTGCACCAGAAGACTAAGTGGGCCAAGCGGTCCTTATCTGCCATCAAATTCTATGTTTCTGTGTTTCACTTCTTTCTATCAGTACCCCTCCTGATACATTCCAGCATCCTACTCACTTTGCTATATGCCTTGTTGCACTGACCCAGTTGTTTGAGGGAGTCACTGATGATAACGCCAAAACCTCGTTCCTCAGTTGTAGTACCAAGTCTCCCCACCCATCCAGTACTCCGTTGTGGGGTTCTTGTTCTTAGGTGCATTACCTTGCACTTTGGCATTGAATCAATGGCACACCTTAGACCATCCTCTAGCTTTTGTATGTCACTATGCATTTCCCAATCCCCTCATTGCTATCCACCCTCCCCAGAGCTTAGTGTTATTTATGAAGAGACACATCCTGACCCAGATACCCTCACCAGTTACGCTAATGAATATATAGAAGAGGACCAGTCCCAGAACAGATCACTGTGGTGTGCCGCGTGACCACCCTCTCTGCTGACTTGACCCGATAAACTACAACCTTCTGCAGCCTCCCTTTAGGCAGTTACTTACCCACTTTACTATGACCTTTGCCGCACCTTAAATCCTTCATCTTCTTCAGCAGACATTTGTGAGGTACGGAGTCAAAAGCCTTGCTGAAATCAAAGTAGAGAAAATCCACAGCATGGCCCATATCCAGTTCCCTCGCTACCCAGGTAAAGAAAACTGTCAGGTTAATCTGACAAGACCTCCTGCCATGAGTCCCGTGCTATTGACTATCCTGGAGCCCGTTTCTCTCCAAGTAGTCCACTAGGTCCTCCTTGACCAGTGACTCCATTAGCTTCTCTACAATAGAGGTAAGACTGAAAGGACAGTGCCTCCTTCCTTATGAAGAAGGTAACTCCGCCCTCTTTCTCTCAGGTCTGTCCATTCAGAATACCCTGTAGCCTCTTATCCTGGTATCCCAGTCATTATTTTCCCCCACAAGGTCTCTGTGAGTGCCACTAAGTTGGGGCTTTCACAGTGCATCAGACCATCAGCCCCATTTTTCTGGGTGCACTCCACGTACTGACCACCCATCAAGTTAGAAAACTTGCATTTGTATTTCATCACTCCTCTTGTGTGT
Organism: Neoceratodus forsteri; assembly: GCA_016271365.2. Classification (NCBI taxonomy): domain Eukaryota; kingdom Metazoa; phylum Chordata; order Ceratodontiformes; family Ceratodontidae; genus Neoceratodus; species Neoceratodus forsteri. Next base: position 942,921,775 of record CM057450.1, read on the forward strand.
CTCATCCCTTGTTGTTCCCCTGCTGTGTTGTTCTTCCCTGGTTAACCTGTGTCTGCCTCCTTCCTTGGATAACCCATGCACCAGCCCCATCTCCTAGATTGCTAGTTTAGACCCACCGTGACTGCCATTCTCCTGGCTAGCACCACCACTCCTCCTGGCACAGGTGCAGCTCATGCTGGGCATACAGCCATCCCCTACCCCAGAAGGTTCCCCAGTTAGCCAGAAAAATAAACGCTCTGCCTTACACCAAACCATTATTTAAGCACTGTCCTGCCTAATGGTCTGCCGTTGCTCCAGACTGGCCATCGGACTGGCAGATCACAGAAGGATCACCTGGATATCTTGCCTTCAGGAACTGCCTAATTCTGTGAATAACCTCCTTGTGTCCTTGGGACTTGGGCAGTATATGTCTTTCATGCCAACATGGAGGGCGATGAACTGCTCCTCCCAGCTGTTTCTTGGCCTGGTAGCACTTGTTTGACCTGTACTGCTGGTAGGCAAACCACCTTTCCTGATGTTTCGTCCTGGTGCAGCATGTCCTTCTGCCTTACCCACTGTCTAACTGTGGAGTCACCAGTGACTACTACCTTCTTGCCATTCTGCCTAGTCTTTTCTTTCCTCTTCCTTGGCAGGTTGGATTTACTGTTGCCTGGGCTGCCACCACCAGCCCCATTCACCTGTTGATCCACCTCAAGTAGGCCAGTCAGATGCTGATAACCTGTTGCTGATGTCCACTGATAATGGTGCAGTCTGGTTAACATGCCTTCTACCTTTCTCCTCGGATCTATCCCAGTCCTTGCCACCCTTCTCTCTACCCTCTCTGCCTCAGTCAACCACCCCATCCTTGCCTAGTCAATGCAGCTAACCTCCTTTTCCTCAGTTTCCTTCTCACTTCTCTGTGCCCACATGGTGCCTTCATCTGCCACTCAGACCTGCCAGTGTGCTTCCTGAGCGTTGATCAGACCGCAGTGTCTGCAGATGTATCCTTTGCCCTCCATAGGGAGGATGGTATACATCGCACAACACAGACAGCATATTAGGGGTGTGTGTGCTTTCTATTGTCTTGCACGCTAGCCTCCCACCCCTAAGTTTTCCACCTCAGCTGCCAGCCTTTCCCTCTGTGCCCAAGGTATCATCACTTGTCATTCTAGGCTAGCAGTGAACATGCATCTGCAGTGCAGCAAAAATCCAAGAAAGGAGCACTCATCCAAGCAGTCAGTAGCAAAGAGAGCATCTGGACTACTCTCTTCAGATCCTTTTATTGCCAGTTTCATAATAAAAGTGCAAACAGACCATGCACTCAGAAACAGAACAAAGACTCCCATTAATTACCTCAGCAGCTTTGCACTGTACCTCTGTGTACTTCTCAGGGGAGCCTCAGGAGGTTGTACCAGTGAGATAAAAGCTTTGTGCACTTTGGCACTTTTGTTATCAACTAAGCAATAAAATGATATGAAGAAAGATTCCAGATGTTGACTCTTCATTGCTGACTGGACGCGAGCCCCTATCTTGGATTGTTTATGGGGACTGGAGTTGGATACTGCTGGGATGCACTACACAACAGCACTATGATGTGTTGTCTTGTTTTGTTGTCTCGTCAGAGCAGCAGCCTGCTCCAAGTGACTGCAGGTGTACCCTCCTCTGCTGGTAAAATGGTGTACATCATGCAGACCTGGCAACATACCAATTTTGATTCTTTCATTCCTGATGTAATTATTATAATTATTAACAATTTCATATATTAAACTGGCAACATGTGCAGCTATGAAATATAATATGGCGCCCCGATGGGGATTACCTATAGGGCTCTTCTGGACACCCAGCACCACCCAGCTGCGAGGTCCGATATCTACACCGGTCCCTACCCTGGGACTTTTCTGCAGTGGGATCAAATAGAGGTGATGCAGTCGCTTAGCATGGTAGTACAGTTGAACTTGGTGCGCTGGGCATGAGCAGAACTTCACCGTTCTGTGCTGCCAGTGAGGGATAGAATCGGCATACAGCCTGTAATAAGGACAGATTCCTGGTCCCTAGGCAGGCACCGGGCTGGAAATTACAATAGCATCTCAGGTACCTGGACAAGAAATCAGAGCTGCCTATAACAGAACAAAACAGAATGTAAAACAAACATGGCAGAGTCCATGGTGTTTGACCCTGGCTTCTGGAACTGCTGGGAAAAGAGTTTGGGTAAGAGGAGCAGCCAGCCAAGAGCTCAGGAGCATTGGCAGCAGGGCATGCATAGTATATGTTCTCTGCCCAGGCAGTTTTCCCACAAATGTTGGCCAGTGAGGCCAGGATTTTGAGGCTATAAATTCTGTGGAGCCAGAGAATCTGGGCAGTTTCTGCTCTAATCTGAGAGGAAAAAGACATGCTGTCAGTGTCTCGTGAGGGCTGTGAGACCAGATAGTGTGGACACATTTAGTTCAATCAGAGGACACATCCCCATCCTGGAGCTGATCAAGGAACAAGGCTGAAATTGTTTGAGCTGGGCAGGTTTGACCAAGAGACTGTCTCAATGCAGGCTATTTTCCAAACCACAAGAGACCAGTTCTGTTCAGGGCCAATGCCTGCATAAAGTTCGGTTCCATTGAGAGCCCATCCAGAGTGAGAAACCATGTGAAAGTGAGAGACTGCAGCCAGCATCACGTTCATCGAAGAAATCTCTACTTTGTGCAGGCGAGGAGGAAAAAGAGGCTCCACATATGGGTGAAGAACAGAGTCCAATCCCGCTGGAAATCATTAGAAAAAGGTCACTTGACAACAGCTGGCTCCAGCAAGCCCTCATGCTGCAGTAACTGCTGTGACACTGCAGAGGAACAGCATGCAACGGCAGCTGCTGCACACCATAGAGACCACCATCTAGCATCTGAGGCCTTCTGAGGTCTGGTAGGTCTGCTAACCATGAGTACCTGATCAGGGCCATGACTCTGCAAATTTTAGTTAGGGCAGGAGGGACAGAAGACCTGGGCAGGACTGTACTTGTTCTGAAAGTGCCCAGGCAGAAGACCTGCACTTAGGCAATCAGCCTTATTTTGGATTATGAATAGTGATTAATTCTAAACAATGGAAAACTACACCCTTATATCTTGTAAATTTTGTTTCCATGTCAACAGACTGCTCTTTTCCTGTAGCTGTTGGGGACATCGTGTTTACTTTAGCTTGCTTTCACTATTCATGCTAGTTCCCTGTAACTGACACAGGGATCTCCATTGTTGAAATCTCATTGTCCACGAACGTTGCATTAACATACAAGAACATGATGTCATAGCACCCATTCATATGTATCTGTATGCTGCAAGTACAGATATCCTGAAAAAAACCTCTGGAAGCACACACACACTGAATGCAGTTTAATGGGGAAAAACCTTGCATTACAACTCAGTTTGCGAAGCTAAGTGAAGAGTAAATGTGGTATTTCACATGTTGCTGCAACTTGTTTTGTTGAGCTAATTAAGCAGACAGGTGTCTGTGGAATCAAAGGGTGCTGACACATTATGGTCCATATGCTAATGCAGTTTTCTGGGACAACTGAGAGTTCAACAACCAGAAAATGGAGACCCTGAGGATAGTTACAGGGGTTAGTATGAAAAGTGACAATAAACCAAAGCAGTCACATATATCCCTAACAACTACATGAAAAGAGTTGCCTGTTGACATGGAAATAAATAACATTTACAAGATATGAGGGTGTAGTTTCTTTGCATGTGACTCTCTCTCATCTACTCCAAGCATCAGACTGCAACAACTCAGCAACGTTGTACCCAACAATTTGTAAGTGTGCTTAAAGGGACATATAGGGAAGTAAATCGGCAGCAGTTGTTAGTTTGAAAGACACTGTAAGACTGACAGGAATGGAGGAATATTGTGGGATTGCATAATACTGCTTATTGAATTGCTTAACTCTTGCCCATTCCTTCTCCAGATCCTTGTTCCAGCCATCCTTAATAAGTGTCCCTGTTTACCTTTACTCTGTGTAAAACAGTTTCAAACCCAGGAACCCTCACTTAACAACAGCAATTGTTCCCTGGAATCAGCAGTCCCGGAACTTTAGAATTTATGAAAATTATGAAATTTGGAACTAAATTCAAACTCTGCTTTGTGTGGTCACGCTCACCCCAGTACTTTGACATCAGATTTATTTATCCATCTGAAGAGGGCAATGTCTCTAAGCCTTCTCTATACTTCTGGCCAGTTTGCGTTTATTGTTCAACTGCTTTATCGTGTTAATTTTCTATACTCTGTGTTAGGGTGTTGTTTGTATTTTATTGTGTAAATTTCATCTTTTCTCTGGTTCCTGATTGCTTCCCATGAACCGGAGAAGGCTGTTCTTGGTGTGGTTCCTGCTTTTGGGAGCCGCTACTTTTACATTTAAAAGTGAATAAAATACAACTTTTCTTAAACCACTTTACAGCTTTACTTTATTCCTGGTTCCTTGTTATGTTAGGAACCACGATGATAATTTACTATTTTGCTTAAGAAACCACTTTTGAAGGTATTGTTTGTCTCGTGGTTTCATATTTTTGAAGCAACTGATCCACATTATTTCCAGTAAAGCCTGTTTTAACATTTACTGAGCTTTACAGTTACAACTTTTTCTGCTGGAAACCAGAGATGTCTTCTCAGGATCAGCAATGTTTGTCATGACTGGCAGACCCAAAAAGAGGACAGGACCTACAGGCTTTAAAAATTGTACTGTTTGTTGTCAGCTCTGGCAAAGGCAGACTGCCATGAGCTGTGTTTAAAGTGCCTGGGCCCAGACCATGATTTTGCCAGTTGTGATCACTGTATAAAGTTTGCCCGATATGTAAAAGAAAAGGGCTAAAAAATGTGAAAATTGTATGACTTCTCAGTCTGCCTTCATATCATCAAAGGCTCAGAGGAGGTACAGACCCTCAGAATAAGCAGTGTTCCCTGTCAAAGGGACAGAAAAGAGAGAGAAAGCCACTAAACAAGGTTCAGATCTCAGGGTGTCTGAAAGGGGAATCCTGAATCCAGTGAAATAAAAGAGCCTCTGAGCAGACACCGGAACTGATGCCTGCCAATAAAAACAAAAGAAAAACATGTCAGTGTTCTTCCTCCTGAAAAAGGAAAGGAGTTGCCAGTGGACAAAAGTAAAATGCTCTTGAAGACCATGGGTCGGATGTTGAGTGTTGCTGGCAGAGGACTTGGTCCAAGGAGGATAGACTGGCATTGAGAGTTTACTACGGTGAATATCAAAGGGCAATCAACTGTAACAAGGCAGAGTTCCTGTCCAGGGAGATTGCTGCAGGAAGAAACCAACCATCCCAGCTTTTCCAGACTGTGGACAGGTTACTCCATCCTGCCTGTCTGCAGCCAAAAGAGCATTTTCAATCACTTTATGTGAGGAGTTTCTTGTTCTTTTTCTAACAGGGTGTCCTCCATTTGGTCCTGGATCTCCTCAGTGAGGCTGAATCAGCCTCACAGTGTCGGCCTTGTGCAGGCCGAGACACTCCCTGTCATTTGGGGAGTTCAAGCCAGTAGGAATGGTAGAGGTTGTTGAGGTAATCTTGAAACTGCGCCCACCTTCTGTGAACTGGACCCAGGCCTGACCCATCTCCTAGTGGGATGTGCCGAGTCCATGGGGCCAGTGTTTGCCAAGATAGTCCGGTGTTAAGCTGTCAGAGGGTTCTTCTCAGCACCTCGAAGAAGGCATTGGTGAAGCCACTCTGAAGAAACTATTTCTTGACCCTGGCGTCTTGGCAGAATGTAAACAAGTCTCCAACCTCCCGTTCCTCAGGAGGGTTGTTGAGAAAGTGGTGGCCCTGCAACTAAGCCACCTCATGACCTTTGACAGCTATGAGCCATTCTAGTCTGGATTTAGTCACAGCCAAAGACATGGTCAGATATTTCCTGAAATTTTGTGATGTTTCTAGAGAAATCTCCTGCTTTCTGCAGTTCCACAGTAGGGGCAGCAGAGAATTCTTTAGAATTTTGCAAAATATCTGGAAATATCTGAACATTCTTTAGTACTACTATGAGGCGAGGCATAGCACTGAAGCGGCGCTGGTCAGGGTGCAAAATAACCTCCTCAGGGTGAGAGATAGAAGAGATTGGTTAATTCTCGCTCTCCCAGATCTCTCCTCAGCATTTGACATTGTGGACCACACTGTGCTTCTTGATCACCGTAGTAATGTTTCTTCCATAGGGATCCCTCACTCAGTTTAGTAATCCCTAATCCTGCCTCCCTTCCAGAACCTGGTAAAGGTTCAGATAAGAATCATTTATTTTCTACTTACTTGAGCATTATTTGTTACAGTGCCTTTTCAGTTGTTGCTAAGTGGTCTGGATACTTTGTTTTTTTTTATAACAAATAAGTTTGTTCTGCCATGTTTTACTAATTTTAACTTTTTTAATGTTTTAACATTTTATTGGTAGCCATTTAGCCACTTTCATTGGTCAGAGCTCACCATACCATAAGATAAATCTGACATTACAGTGCAGGGGTGAGCATGATCCTATCTGAGCAGAGTTTGAATTTAGTTCCAAATTCCATAATTTTGCATAAATTCTAAAGCTCCGAGCTGCTCATTCAAATAGTGATTGCTGTTGTTAAGCTTAGTGAGGGATCCTTTGGAAGAAACAACATTACTACGGTGAGCAATGTTTTTCTTATTGCATGATTGCTGTTTATTGCGCTGTGGGGAGTATGGGGAACTGTATGAGACTGCTCAGTATATTATTTCCTGGGGTAACATCCTCAATGCCAGCAGGTGTTTCGAGGGGTTTCCTATGTGGAATCACCACACCATTATTAACTGCCCAGGTTATAACACTTGAATCAAGCAAGGTCCGCCCCAAAGATTAAAAGTCCCAAGCCTCATCCTAATCTTCCAAATATGGAGACACATACTTCTTGGGCTCAGAACAAGGACAGATGACAAAATAATTTAGCAAAAATAAGTAAATAAATAGTATTAAAATAAAATACTTAGCCTTGCTAACTGAACCCAAAATCTCTTCACCAGGGTAATCAACTAGTTGCTATAGCCAAGATGTTCTCATTGTGGTATAGTGGTTAGTGCACTGGCTTGGGAACAAGAAATCACAAGTTCAAACTCCATCAGAGAGATATTCACTGTGTGACCTTGAGCACATAATTTAACCTTCAGGGTTCAACTTTGCAGCTGTGTAAATGGGTAAAAGCAGGGCCCTACTGGAAGTGAGATATTGCATCTCAGCTGGGCTATCCTGGTAGATAAGTTGTAAATTAATAGGTTCCAAACTGGCTTCCAGGCAGCCTCTCAAGTTATGGATCTGTTTTTGTTTGTTTTCCTTCCTTTGTTTTTTTGATACAGGAACAGTTTTGAAATGTTTAAACATACAGAAATCGGAAAGCAAACAAAACTGGACACCAGGCCCAAGATGAGAACTCCAAAGCAGATGGGAGCAGCAGAGGTAAAGCCAAGGCCACTGGATCCTTGTTGTAGAAAGACTCACATATGCACTCACTGCCCCCTTTGACTCGTGCTGTATTCCGTTGTTCCTGACACCCCACAGTGTAGCCAGGGTTGCACAATTGGGAGCTTTTATCACTACAAAATGGAATCCCAGAGTGCTGGAGAAGGAATCTGTGAGCATTCCACAATGCAAATGTGTTCGATACCTTTACTGGCTGTTTCTCCACCCTAATTTTGTATTCTTGTCAAAGGATTAGGCCCTCCTTCTATGATACATAACATACCTTCCATGAGTAATCATTCCTCCAGGTGCTTTATTCACTGACCCCGACCTGGGTGGAGTTACTTCTTCTCCCTCCATGGTCAGGGCTCCAGCTGGGCTTGATTTCCTTCTTCACTTGCACTGTGCATTTAAGCAATATACCCCGACAAGGTGTGGGTATACTGGTGGTTACCATGGCTGGTGTGGTTGGGTCACGAGCACAGCCGGTGAGCTTAACTCCACGCAAGTGGTAAATCCACCATTATACAATGGCAAGATAGAATCCTGGCTTCTGATTGGTCAATTGGCCATCACAGCAGGGATGTTATCTTGGCATAACATCCTACTGATTGTTTATTGGATTCCTTGGATGATTTGTAGCATTATCTCTTAAGAAACAAAATATTTTTACACAATAACAAAAATATTCTTTTAAATTATTTTTTTTATTCTTCATAAAACAACAAGCCATTGTATAATAGGAATAATGCCCTCCACGGTGGGTGTTATGCTGGAATAACATCCCTTCTGGGTGTTGGATGCCCTTGGCCAGTGGCCTCGGCCCAACCACCCAAGGCAGGATGTTATCTCAGCATAACACCCACCATGTCGGGCATTATTCCTTTAGTATATCCACTCCTGGAGGGTATATTGCTATTATACAATAGCTCCTTTTTATATACTGAAAAAATAGTAAAGAAAGTTTGTTTTCTATTTTATGCAGTTTTGGGGGATTTATTGCTCTGCCACAAGAAGTAGTGCTTGGTTCTGGGGCTGTGGAGTATTGCTTTGTGCTTCATGATTGCAGTTTTTTTGGGGGTAACTAGAAGTGTTTGAATCTGAACCTAGATTGTTTTTGGTTGTGTCCCAGCTTCTTTTTGATATATGAGCTAGGACAGGATTCAAATTTGTTGCTCGTTTGTTTTTTTTTTTTTACCTGATAATGCTTCATTTTGCTAGTTGTGCACATGTGTGGCAGCATTGGTAATTACCACAGTTACCGTTAGGTATGTTTTAAGTTCTTCCGTTTGGGCAGATGCAGTCCATTCTGTTTGTATTTATATTTGTTCATGGCCTGCGCTTTTAGAATGGTGCAGACTATTGATGGTCGCCTTTAGCGTGTGCAAGCGTGACAGCTTCTTGTTTTAATTTTGGAGCATGGTGATGGACTATCAGATGTTGTCACAGGATTGGAGGGAGAACACTGTGTTGAAAGGAATGGGCAGGTACACACTTAGCACTTAAAAAATAGAAGTGTTGGAAATGTATTTTAGCTGCAGGTTGTGGCTTTAAAGTTTTGTTTGGAGAGTTACAGACCCAGGCCAGTTGGGACACGGTGTTTAGCAGGGATTCAACATGGCGGATTTGGGTTTTGTTGGGTGCTCAGAGTGTTTTTTTGACATGAGGCTGGCTGGCACCTTTTCCAATGGGTACACTGAGGATTTACAGTGCTGAAAAGGTGCCAGCCAGCCAATTAAAATGCAGGATTTTGTTTTTGTGCCCATTGTATCATTATTGATTTATTTTATTTTATTTATTTGTAACTTTTGTTCAGGAAAGGCACTCTGAACGGTGACAGCTCATTTGTAGGTGTGTCTTGGGGTGGATTACATGGACCTGACACTGTAGAAAACCCCATACTCTTACAATACGTTAAGTGCAATGGGATGATTAACGCCTTCTTGGACAGCTACCAGAGAAGGGCAGACAAGACCTCAGTTTAACATTCCAGCTGATGAGCAGCACATCCATGGTGCATCCCTCCCCGTGCTTCACTATTAGTGTCAGTACTGAATATTAGTCCGAGTTCTAGGTATGGAACTGAACTCGTGCTCTTCAGTCTTCTGGCCCCAGAGCAAAGCTGGCAGCCTACTGATCCACTGACACTGACTAGATTCCACAAAGGGGTACCTTCGAGGACATTAGGTGAATTTGCTCTTACCTTGCCAACAGTAGCCCCTTACAGTCTGAGCAGTCTGAACACACAGAGAGGATCCAGTTAGGCTATGCTGAGTCATTATTTGGGGATCTGAAATGGTTCTATGAGTTTTAGAAACTTGTGCCATCACTGAGGGTGAAGCTGTGTCTAACTATGATGTGCTTAGGCATAGCTTCACCCTCAGTGACATTATGGCTCTAAATTGGGTGGCAATGTAGTACCTAATATAGGGTAAACTTATTCATCTACTGTATTTCTCTAGACTGCTACCAGCAACAGGTAAGTCCATTACTTCATTTACAATATTTTTGCATCGGCTTTCAAATTGTCATTGCCCCTGTTCATAAATGTTCTCTTTAGCAACCCATTCCCCTACATGTCATGCATACACACACACACACACTTTTGATGTATACTGGCATACAAGCAACAACAACAAAAAGATTCCCCATAATTTACCTGCCACAGGCATTTCCTTTTACGTTGGTTGCGCTTGCACAAACTAACGTGTTGTGGCAATACAGAGATTTCATTTGGGGTGTCACTGCTGTGAGCCCATTGCAGGTCCCAGAACCAGGGGCTCGGCAGTCTACAATGACCACTCTATGGTCCTGACACAACTTTCTGTTCGGTGGGCTGAATGGTCATGCACTTCAAAGGACAGAAGCCTTGACCCTTTGATTTTATTCAACTCCTGAGCTCTCAAGACATGCAGCGATTTGTGTGCTGCCTTGCTCCCCAGTCCTGGGTGGCCACCAAGTGCTCCTGCCAGCCCTGCTATCTGTTGATTGGGGTCCAGCAGTGCATAACAGTAAAACCACATGCTGTGTGGCGGGTTGCTGTCGCCACACGCAGCTCAATGTCGCGAGATGCTGCTGGTCAGCTTCTCATGTCCTCCTCTCCTCCTCTCGAATTACTGAAAACTGCCCCTCGCTTTTTGTTGTTATTCTCCCACACAACCCCTCCCTTTAAGCACCCACCACCCTACACCTCCCCCAAACCTAGATACTGACACTGGGGTGCCCAATCCCCAGTGTCCTCAATTGTACACAGCAAACTCTCCCTGAAAGAAAGAAAACTGTCTCGAGTTTGTTTTTTTATCCTGAAAAAAAAAAAAACGTCCATCTTTATCTATTGTGCGTTACACACCCCCCTCCCCATGACCCTGGCAAGGGTGGTCACCAAGTGGTCCTGCTGGTCCCGTTATCTGTTGGCCTTGATTGGGGTCCGGCGGAGTGTAATGTAAAGCTGAAACATTCATGTCCCTAAAAAAAAGTCCACCAACGTCTTTATTATTATTTTTAACTCTCTAAAAAAAAAATGGTACCGTCATCTCCCTGTCCTTCCTCCTCTGTACCATCGCCCTTGCCCTAGATTTACCACTGGAGGTCAGCAGCTGCAATCTTCTGTGGACTGGGACACATCTGCACTCTTAAAAGCCCAACGCGTGAACTGAAAAATCAAGGTAAGTGCTGTATAATGCTATCAGAGGTGGTTTCAACTTATGTTGATATCTCAGCCCTTTTTAAGATTTTGCACCAAATTTTCAACATGGGGTTCTTGGGACCCCCTCATAATCACTGTCAGTGTCATTTCATACTCGGTCCCAAATGGTGATTTCACGAGTCACTGTGCTAAATCACCTTTCTGGACTGATTAATGAAACAACTGTGCCAATGTTCATGAGGTGGGGATCTAAAATTACATGTTGAAAATTCTAGTGTAAAAATACTGAAAAATGGCTGAGTCACGTACTTCATTGAAAGTTTTCTATGCACACATGTAACTTTAGTTATTTTAATATTTTGACTCCAAATTTTCAAATTAGCCAACTGTTCCACACTACCTCGTGAACAGTAAAGCTGTTATTTTTAACATCCTGCCAAAATGTATTTTGCCCTGTGATGCGGAATGGCACAGTGGCTACGTGAAATCACCTTTTGGGATAGAGTACTGAAATGATGGTGCCACTGTTCATGAGGTGGGGTCCCAAAAGCCCATTTTGAAAATTTGGAGCAAAAATACCAACAAACACCAAAGTTATGTGTGCACATTTAAATTTTCCTCCGAGCATAACTTGTTCAATTTTAATATTCTCACTCCAAATTTTCAGCATAGCCTTTTTTCATACTGCCTCATGGAAGAGTATAGCTGTAATTTCTCACATCCTGCCTTGTTCTTGCACCTGTGACATGGAATGGCGCAATCGTTACCTGAAACCATCTTTCGATTTGAGTAACAAAATGATAGCACCACTGTTCATGAGGTGGGTCCAAAAACCCAATGAAAACTTGGAGCAAAATACCAGCAAAAGACAGAGTTACGCGACTCGCTTAAATTTTCCTAATGCATGTGCGTAACTTTGCCAATTTTTATATTTTGACTCTAAATTTTCAACCTAGCCATTTCTTCACACAGCCTCATGAACAGTACAGCTGTCATTTCACATCCTGTCCAAAATGAGTTTCCGGATCTGTGGCGCGCATGGCCTTTGCCACAGATTAAGACATTTTTGCCTATGGGGTTTATGAGGTACGTGCTAAGAAGACTATGTTGAAAATTTGGGATCAAAATGTGAAAAATTACAAGGAGTGCATAGGCAGGGGTGTCACAGCAGAAGGAGGGAGGTAGTGATGCCATTATATAAAACTCTAGTCAGGCCTAACAGCGGGTAGGTCATGTCAGGCAGTTGTAATAGATTTCTTTGACTGGTGGCGAAGGAAGTTAATTGGGGAGTAGAGCGTTGCCTACCTCAATTTCAGCAAGGTCTTCTACCGTCTCACGTAGAAGCTTGTTAACAAGATTGGTAGTCTGGGCATGGTAGACAAGGTGGTGAATTGGGTTAGAACTGGCTAACAGACAGGAGACAAAGGGTGGTGGTAAATAGGGTACAGTCTGGGGAGGGGGTGACCAATGGGTACTGCAGGAATCAGTCCTTGGGACAGTCCTGTCCAATGTCTTCATTAGTGACATTACAGAGGGGCTGGAAGGAAAGGTCTGTCTGTTTGCAGGTGACACCAAAGATCTGCAACAGGGTGGATACTCAGGAAGGGGTGGAAAAATGAGAAAGGACCTAGCAGAGGCTTGAGAAATGGTCTGAGGTGGCAACTGAGGTTTAAATCAAATAAGTGCAAAATTATGCACCTGGGGCATAGAAACCTGGGGAGAGCTACAAGGATGGGGGGCAGTTGCTGACAGTCACCAAGGAACAAAGGGACCTGGGGGTTATAATTTCACCGCGACTTGAAATGTCAAAGCAGACTACAAAGGCAGTGGGGAGGGCCAGTAGCATACTGGGGTGCATAAGCAGGGATATCACCAGCAGGAGGGAGGTAGTGACATTATATAAAACCCTGTTCAGGCCTCACGTGGAGTAATTGTGTGCAGTTCTGAGGCGCACTTGAAAAGGGCATGAACTGGCTGGAGGCGATCCAGAGAAGGGCAACTAAGATGATGCAAGGCTTGCACCACAAAATAAATGAGCAGAGACTAAAGGACCGCAATATGTACTCGCTGGAGGAGAGGAGGTAGACAGGAGACATGATAGACACATTCAAGTACCTCAAAGGTATAAACAAGGTGCAGGGGAAAGGCACCTCTCAATACAGGAGGAGTACAAGAATGAGGGGAGGACATGAAATTGGAAGGTGGCAGGCTAAAACGGGAATATGAGGACGCTTTTCTTCACAGAGAGGATGGTGGACACATGGAATGGTCTGCTGCAGGAAATGGTAGGAGTGAGTACTGTGGCAGGAGTTAAATATGCATGGGACAGGCATGGGAGAACCATGAAGTACAGCTGAGGGAGGGTCAGAAGCGTAGTCAAGTACACGGCCACGGTCAGACTGGATTGGCCTAGTGGTCCTTTATCCCCAACAATTTCTCTGTTTCTACCTGTAGCAAAGCAGTGTGATAAGGCAGTAGGAAAGGCTAGTAGAATGCTGGGGTGTACAGGAGGGTATGACCAACAGAAAAAGGAGGTAGTGTTACCCTATATAGATCAATGGTGAGACCACACCTGGGGTGGTGCTGCAATGTGGGAGTCTTGTGGGTATGCAGACTAGACTACGCGTTGGGCTATTTTGGAAAAACATCAAATTGTTTAACAAGCTACGAACATTTGGTTTTGACAAATGCTTGTTTAGGGTTGTTGCGACTTTGGATTCAGGGGACATTCTTGTTGATGCAACCCAAACTTTGCATTCCTGTTTCTCAAAATGATATCAGGAACAGTTAAGCCAGAGATGCAGGAACTCAGTTTGCTCAACTGCTGATATCAGGGTGACTGATTTACAGTAAGTGCAGTAATCGAATTCTGTTTTCAGGTTTTAAAATTTTGTGATGGCACTGGTGATTACTAGTCAAATTTCCATTTTACGGGATTCTGTGTAACTTTAACATGCCTATAAAAACACAGAGTGAATGAATCCTAAATACACTCAAAATTAGTAAAGCAGGGGCTACCCGATAGCTCAGTGGAAGCTCTTGCACTTTCTTGCTGACAACCCAGGTTCGGTAGTGAGTCTGGGCTTACTGGAATTGAAGTGCTCTGGAGGGAGTGCAAGCCAGCCAGGGAGGAAATGGTTGGGTTGCAGTGCAGCAGTGCCCCCTCCCCGGTGAGCAGGGGAGTCAGCTCTTTTGCGGGGGCTTATCAACCCAGTGAACACTGCCATTGTCTAGGCCACCAGATTGTATGCCCACCATCATGGGGTGGTGGGAGGGGCCAAGAAAAAAGAGAAAAAGTCCAGTTAAGAATGTGCCACGACTGCTGTTCATGATGGTCTTCTGGTCCTCGGGCCCTGCTCCACCTAGATCCCTCAGACTGGTAGGGAGAAGCAGCAGTTTGCAGGCCAGAAAACTCTGGAAAAAAAATAGAGTAAAGCAAAATGACAGTAGTACAGAAATAATTTATAGCACACTACAGGTAATACATATCACTTACAGCTCTGGTAAGAAACAAAATCTCATGAAATACAGTGGTTGTTATTGGTGTGCAGTCAGATTACGTGATTTTACCTTTTTCCAGTGAACACTGTTAATCAGTGTCCCTGCTCACAACCGCTACTCTGTTCAGTGTTTACAGTAAATAAAGCAGGAAGACCCTGTCCTCCATGCAACAGAAACCTGTTAGCATCACTTACGATTGTATTTATTTTATCTTTTCCTAGTTTGATAAATTTTTGTATGCAGGCATTTGTAGTCCACAGTGGTTTTAGGAAGGAACACAGCACCACTACAACCTTGCTACATCTAACCAATGACATTAAAACATGCTATGGATGTTTGTTCTCTCACTGGAGCCATTCGCCATTTTATTTTACTTATTTTTTTTTTTACCTTTCTGTTTCTCTCCTCGGCGGCTCACATTCTGGCAGACACTCCAACCTGTCCCCAATGTCCATCGGCACCAGCTTTCTTCTTCCAGGGCTTGCCCCGGAAGGGTGGGTAGAGTGCTCACCCCACCGCTCAACCGGATCTGGTTCTGCTGGTCCGACTGGCAAGGCCAGGCCTGCAGGTGCCCGCCCGTCATCCAGCACCTTGACAGTTTCCACTACTGTTTTTCTTCCTGCAGGGGGCACCAAAGGACCCCAGTGGCGGTGCCATGCACGCTCACGTACATGGCACTCCCTCCTTCTAGCAGCGTTGGTGTGCCAACCCCTAGCCTCTACCAGGAGCCAGGCTAACAGCAACTGCTGTCCGTCTGCCCCCGGTGGAGGAGAACTTTCCTGGGGACGTCGATCATCCTTCTCCCCGGCAACCCTCTCGCACCACAAACATGGGTCAACGGCATGGCAGGAGGTAAGGCATGGATGCCCCAGCCCTTCACACCACTGGGCCAGCTGCAGTCGCCATTTTTATTGACCTTTCAAGGAGTTTGACACTGTGGATCATACTCTACTTCATTCCAAATTACTTGCCTGTTACTTTCCCACCACGCAGCATCTTGGTTTGGAGCTACCCTTTGGAAGACAGCAATTCATCCACTTCAATAACAGTCTCATTCCCTTGCCCAATAAACGTAGGTGTGCCACAGGGTCCTTACTTGGTCCTCTGCTTTTGTTGACCTTCCCTCTGTTCTGTGTCCCTGTTCCTAGCTCGTGTATGCAGACAATATTGCTTTGAACACTATCTCTTCCTCCATCTCCACAGTCCAGGCCCAGCTACAGGAGAATTTCTGCTAGGGTCAATCATGGCTCATCAGGAAGAAGTTAATCCTCAGCTCCTCAAAGCCCAAGCCATGCTGTTTGTATCTTAGCTCAGAATTCAGTTCTGCACAACTCCCTTTTCTATCCTGTGCAGGGATGGATCCCTCTTACCATGGTGACAGACTTCAAATACCTTGGGGTCACCCTGAACTTGGGTCTGGACTTCTCCCTCCATGTCTCTGGGACCTGTAAAACTGTCTATTACAGGCTTGGGCTAGCTTACTGCATGAAATGTTCCTTCATGCCAAGGCCAGGCTTGAAATTGCCCAGGGGCCCTCCTTCCATGCCTACAATACAGTCTATTATTTATTCCCATGCTCCAGGGCAGCCCTGAACAAATGGGAGGTGTCGCACAGCAACATTTGCCATTTCTCCCTGTCCTCCCCTCAATTACCATTGCTCCCTGTACACTTGTCTGAGTTGTGCGCTCCCCGACCAGGGCACAATTATTCTCGCTTGGGTGCTTTATTGTCAAATTATTACCCTCTTCTGCTACACCCATTCCCTGCACCGTGACAAGTCTACTCAGTTGATGGGGAAGCCCTACTGCATGTTCCAAAATGTGCTTTTGATGTGGAAACAGGCCTTCTCCATCTTTTCCATTAAATACTGGAATTCCCTTCTCCTTGAAATGTGCAGTTTCCTCTCCACATGGGCTGTTTAAATCTGCCTCACGTATGCCTTTGTTGAGTTTGTCGGCCTGTCACTGTGCAGATTAACCTCCTTGTTTCAAACAACATGAAATCTTGCTGTATTCTGACATATTGCAGTGATTCCCAACCTTTGAACTGCCCGGAGAATAAGCAGTTAACTTTCTATGCAGGGCATAAAATGCTGAGCTCGAGCTTGGTTGAAGTCTCTGTCTGGAGTGTTTCAAACTCAAACTGTCAGATTCTTTACTTCACCTCACTGAGCAGTTTGCTCGAGATTGCTGCTTCAGCTCGGTTCGAAAATCAGTTAAAGTTTTAGTTTTCAGTCGTTTTTTTAAACCAAAAAATTATCCGCATAGTCTGTTCAGTCTCTGTCTGTGGTGCCGTGAGTACTAGATAGGAATTGTTCTGTTTTTCTGTGTGGAACTTGTAAAAGTGTGGCTCGGTTCGACTGAACCGGCCATTTGATAGTGAAATCTCGTGTTTGTGTTTTACTTAGTGTGTGGTTGCGGTTCTTATTGATTCTAAAAATCCGTGTTTTAGCACGTTTTTTCCAATACCCGGTGACACGGTTAGGAACCCATATGAGTCTTGCCTGGTGGTTCCCATAAAAAGGTGTTGGTTAGGTTGGCCATGTCTGAGAAACCCAAGAAAAACGGCCCACTGGGTTTCAACACTGCAATGAGTGTGTGGAGGTCTTAGCTAAGGCCGATCCCCACACCACCTGTGTTTATTGTCTGGGGTTTGACCACCTCGATTCAGACTGCCCAAATATAAAACTTTCCCAAATCTACCCTTGAGAAGAGATTGGGTAGACTGAGGAAAAGTAGGCCGAGAAGTCCGCTGACCGGATGGCCAGCCTGATTCAGTTCGACCGAACCAGAAGGAGTGCCCTCTGACCAGGGTGATACTTACCGGGAGCCAACTCCGAGGATCGGTTCCGACAAAAGCATAAAGACAAATTGGCGGTTCGGATCCAGAGGTTCAAGTTCCGATTGCGAAGAGATAGCCAGAGTGATTCAGATTGTGGAATCGCTCCGTCCGGTTCCTACCGATCCGGCTCCTTCTGGCAAGGGTTTGGTTCGGTTGGTTCCCCGGTTCAAGATTATACCCTCGAAGATTTTTATGAACGAATTTGAAGAGGAAGAGATTTGAGGATGATGATGGTGAAAGTGAGGGTGGGATGTGCCTGTGGAACGGACATCTCCCAGACACACCTTCAGTGTTTCCCTCCTAGGCTTTCTGAGTCCCTTCTCACTTTATGTTCTACAGAAAGGTGGCTGAAACCCTCCAGCTTCCTATGGAGGAGGCTGTGGAAGATCAAGAGGAGCCTGATTTGTGAGAGATGATGGACATCCCAGAGTCCAGGAGACTGTCTATTCCCTCCACAAATCCTTTGGTAAGCAGACACAAAAAATCCTAAAGTCTCCTAACACTATACCTCCTGTGGATAGAAGAATGGGCAAGAGGTATACACTTTCAAGCTCAGACACGGAGTTCTTATATCAGCAATGCAGCCATGTTGGGATAGTGCAGGCTGCTGCCTGTGACAACGCTAAATATTCCCTTGGCTTCACACCCCCAGACAAGGACTCCAGGAAGATTGATACCATGGCAAAGAAACAGTACATGGCATCTTCCTTGGGACTCAGGCAGGCGAATTACATGGCCTATACAGCCAGGTACCAGAAGTCCAGGTGGGACTCTGTACTGGCACTGGCTAAACAGGCCTCCCCCAGCTAGCCAAGGAGCTGGAGGCAGTGGCTGCAGATGGGATCGAGGCATCTAAGGTTCAGTTTCATGCTGCTGTGGACTCTAATGATGTGTCATCAAGAGTCATGGCTACATCTGTGGCTCTTCAGAGGATGGCTTGGCTCAGATGTACTAGCCTTTCGCAGGATGCAGGACACCTGGGCTAAGGCCATGGATTTTCCTGTAGTGGGTAATTCTGTGTTTGGGAGCAGACAGAGAATTACATGAAGAAAATGGATGAGTACAGGACCACTTACAGGGTGCTCAGGCCAAGGAGAAAGGCAACTCCTCAACAGCAGCAGTCTAGGGGCAGGGGCAGGCCTTTTCAAATGCCTCTTTACCGAGCACAGGCCTCTTCTTCCTTTTCTCAGAGGGGTTCTTCAGAGGGAGAGGCAGAAGGGGATGAGCAGGGCTGCATCCACTCCTCAGCCTAAAGCCCCTGCCAAGCAGACACCCTGATGGGCCTGCCCGGCTTCCACTCTCCTATTCAGGGGCAGGCTGGCTTACTTTTGTCCAGGACTGGATGTCTATTACATCAGTCTAGTGGGTCCTGGAAGTAGTAAGCCAGGGACTGGTTCTCAGCTTCAGAAAATTTCCAAAGGTGAGAGCCAGATCTTTTCCACCTGCAAATCTCTGGAAACCCTTGCCGTAGAGGCAGAGGTTTCTTCTCTTGTAGCCTTAAGAGCCATAGAGTACCTGCACTACACTGGGGCAAAGGGCTGTACTCAGGTACTTCCTGACCCCAAAAAGACAGGGAGTGGCGACCCATCCTAGACCTGAGATATCTAAACAAACATCTTTTAAAACCAAAGTTCAAGATAGTAACTCTGAAATAATCCTTCCCTCTCTAAGGCCAGGGACTGGCTAGCCTCCCTGGACCTCAAAGATTGCCTACTTTCACATCCCATCAGGTGCTCCCACAGAAAGTACCTCAGGTTGAGTTGCCCTCAGGCCACTATCAGTTCAGAGCAATGCCCTTTGGCTCAACCTCAGCCCCAAGGGTTTTCACAAAGTGCCTGGCAGTGTAGTTGCTCTTTCTAAGAAGGCAAAGATTTCCATTTTGCCATATTTGGACGATTGGCTAATAGTGGGTCAGTCTCCAGACCAAGTCAAGTCTCACCTGCAAATGACCCAGCAAGTGCTCACTTCTCTAGGATTTCTTCTCAGCCTTCCCAAGTCAGTTCTAGAGCCAGTCAGCTTCTTACCTTTATAGGGGCAGAACTGGACACACTCAGAAACAAGAGCCTTTCTTCCTCTAGAAGGGCAAGGGTTCTTATGGAACTAGCCTCTTCTTTCAGCCTTGGTATCTCGACCAGCAAGGCATTTCCTCCAGCTCTTGGGCCACATGGCAGCTTCAACAGCAGTGGTCCAGGGGCAAGATTCCAGATGAGGGATATTCAGTTCCACCTGAGAGCTTTTTGGTCTCAGAGGAAGGATTCCTTACCAAACTGATCCCAGTGACTCTGACCTTGATCCAAGCCCTCCAATGGTGGCAGGATCAGGACAATTTATGACAAGGTGTTCCTTTTGTTACTCAGCCTTGTTCAGTGGTCCTTACCACGGACGCTTCTCTTCTGGGCTGGGAGCCCATCTGGGATCTCTTACTGCCCAGGGACTGTAGTCCCCAAGAATCCCTTCTCCATATCAATCTCCTAGAGCTCAGGGCAGTTTTTCTGGCCTAAAGCTTTCTCTCAGTCAGTACAGAACAAGGTGGTTCAGGTCAGAACGGACAACACCACCACCATGTGGTACATCAACAAGCAGGGAGGCACTCGGTCCATGGCCTTGTTGCGCAGGCTTGAAGCTGTGGTCCCTGGCTTATTCCCTGCAAACCTCTCTGGTAGCAGTTCACCTTCCAGGAAGGACAATGTGCTAGCAGATGCACTGAGCAGGATCTCTCAGGGCCATCATGAATGGTCCCTGCACCCTCAGGTGTTGAAAGTGATTTTTTCAAGGTGGGGCACTCCAGAGATAGATCTCTTTGCAGCCTCAGACAATCACCAACTCCCTCTCTTTGTTGCAGGCCTCCAGTCTTGGGCTCAGTCCCCTGGGCGCCCTGATTCTGAATTGGGAAGAGAAGTTTCTGTATGCCTCCCCTTCCCTCCTGTTCAAGTTTTAGTCAAAATAAGGTCTCAACCTTGCAAAGTGATTCTGATTGCTCCAGATTGGGCCAGACAGCCCTGGTACTCCCTGTTGCTGTCCCTAGCAGTCCATTCCCCTGTCTCTTCCCAGGAATTACAACCTGTTAACATCCTCTCAGGGAGGATTTGGTACCCAAATCTTCAGTCTCTCAATCTCAAGGCATGGCTCTTGAAGAGTTAGAGTTTGCAGATCTGCATCTTTCCCAAGGGGTTCTGGATATCCTCAAGGCTTCTAAAGCCCTCCACCAGAAAGACTTATAACTCCAAATGGAAGAGATTCAGCATTTGGTGTTCTAAAACATATTTCTCAGACACTGCTGGATTGCCTACTGTTCTGGATTAAATGGTCCATCTTAATGGCCTAGGCTTCAGACCAGCTACTCTCAAGGTACACTTGTCAGCTGTTTCTGCGTTTTTGTCTGTGGGAAGTCTTCCTCACTATCTTCTCATCCTGTGATCTGTAAATTTTTAAGTATTGCTTCACACCAATCCTCCTGTTGGAGACCCTGCCCTGCCTGGGATTTGAATGTTTGCATTGCTCAACTTATGCAACCCCTTTTGAGCCTATGTCTTCAGCAGAGCTTAAGTACTTGACTTGGAAAACTGTTTTCTTGGTTGCCATTACCTCTGCCAGGCATATCAGTGAATTGCAAGCCCTGTCAGTGGAACCTGATTTTATCTCATTTCACAGGGATAAAGTGGTCCTTAGAACCAATAGAAGGTTCTTGCCCAAAGTGGTTTCAGACTTCCATTTGAACCAGTCTGTGTCTCTTCCTGTTTTCTTCACTGATCATTCTTCCTCATTAGAGAGGAGGCTACACAGTTTAGATGTTAAGAGCCCTTAGTTACTACATAGAGCGTACCAAGGGTCACAGGTTTGACTCCTCCAGTTGTTCCTCACTTATGGAGAAGTGGGAAAGGGCAAACCTGCCACCAAGAGATCTGTTGCCAGGTGGATTGTGTCTTGTATACAATTCTGCTATGAAAAAGTGAGAAAACTCCACCTCAGGCCTGAGGGCTCATTCCTAAGAGGTACAGCTGCTTCCCTGGCTGCGGCCAGGGATATCCTCTCTTAGAAATTTGTCAAGCAGCCACCTGGAAAACAGTCCATACCTTCACCAAGCATTACTCTCTGGATATCCAGGCTAGGAGTGATGCTCGGTTTAACACAACAGTACTTCAGAGCCTATTCCCAAAGTAGGTTCTGTCCCTCCTCCATGGAGGTACTCTTGGTAGTTCTAATATGTCAGAATACAGCAGTACTTCATGTTGTTTGAAGAAAATTACTCACCTTAGTAATTATGTTCCTTCTAATTTAGTCTTGCTGTATTCTGACCTCCTCCCTGCCTCCCCTCTCAGAACCTGTTTTGGGAAGTGGATTGGCAGGTACAGTGTGCACCCAGGGGTGTTTTTGTTTACACCCTCCTCCTTTTTGTTTGGGTGCTGATGTATTACTGTTATTTGTATTAGATTGGTTTTGGTTTTGGGTTTCCTGACTTGAGTCTTTCTTGGGAATCCAAAACTTTTTCTGCCAGTTGCCTAGTAGGAATTTTACAATTTCCACATAGAATTTTTAGTTAGTTGGGCTCGTAAGAATCTGACGGTTTGAGTTTGAAACACTCCAGACAGAGACTTCAACCGAGCTTGAACTCAGCATTCTAGGCCCTGCATGGAAAGTTAACTCTTTGTTCTCTGGGGCAGTTCAAAGGTTGGGAATCACTGTAATATATCAGAATACAGCAAGACTCCATTAGAAGAAACATAATTACTAAGGTGAGTAGTTTTTGTTCCTGCTCCTTGTACTTGAATCCAGTTTGGGCAATTCTCTTTGTGTTTGCTTTTATTCTTCCTGTGTGCTTTTGTATGTTCACATCCAGTGATGGTTTTATATCCATTTTGTAACTTTTGGCTGTATGTTTTTGCACTCTAGTCTGTTCTTGTCCTACGATGAATGCTAGCTGTGTCATGCATTCTTCTTCTTGTGTTATCTGATGTATTCCTTAGGTTGTACCTGAAAATAGGCATTGACTTGTCTAGTGTACCTTACCTGGTAAACAAAACTAATACATCAGTAAACAAATGAATAACAGCAGCAGCAATACCGTTCTGAGTACTTGAGCAAGTGATATTATGCCTGGCAACTCTCCTGTAACAGAGATAGAGGGCAGTTGTACTTTGTTAACAAAGCTATTGGAATCCATTGTCACAGGGGTTATTTTGTAATGCTCCATAGTAAATGGACCAAAACCACTTAAGGAAATGCAGTCTATTGGTAATATAATCGTATCATTTCAGTTATTGTTAAGCGCATTCTGTTTCATTATATAATGGGACAGAACTCTGTTAACTCAGCAAACTAATAGTGAAAAAAATCTTTTAATCTCTGGTAACCTTGAGCTCCCGTGGAAATGGGGTGCAGGCATCGCCATCTCAGCCTGACACAAAGGAGACAGCTTGAAACAAAGAATACCACCCACAAGCACATTTCTTTCCAGCTGATCATGCGCTGACATATTTAGGCGTCAGCCACTGGAAATTGAAAGCCTGCCTAGTTTAATCTCTCCCACTGGGCTTTGCTAGAGAGAGCGAAGAAAGGGTTGCATATTTTATGAGTCGGGATCTTCATGTATGGTACATTTATTTAAAAGCGTCTAATCTTTTGCCTTAAGTTGTTTTTCTTTTTATTCCTGTAGGTGCTAAATTCTATTGATTTTTGGGGGAGGGGCATGGAGCAGCCTTGAAAATTAACACAAGCTTCCAGCTTAAGCGTGGGTTCATGTGCATGTGCCTGTTACTGCAGTAGTTTGGAGCTCAGACTTGTTCCACTGTTCTGCGCGTAGTGTTCACCGTGTTCATTAGATTTTCTACTCTAAATAGAATCACTCTTTAGGGTACCACTAACACAGATTTCCTTTTCCCAAGCACAGTTTATTGCACTGCAGTGTCTGCTGTTGTGTCATGAATGCATCCCTCCTTCTTGTCTGTATGGAGAAATACATTTGGGTACCCTGCCCAAGTGTTCAAGAAATGACACAGTCATGTCTAGGAACTGGAACTCTGGTCTCCGTAAGTGTAGGCTGTTATCATTTTGTAAGGATGAGGGTGGAAGATGCTCTTGAAGCATGAGAACAGAGCACATTTTCTTCTTGCTGGTGCTGTTACTTCCTTTTACCCAGGGCCTAGTTTTAATTTGGTTTTGAAACTGGGTTACACAGTTCACGCTCTCTGACTGACTGAGACCTCTGCCAGTGGGGTGCATTAAGTATCAATGGAGACTGGGAAATGACAAGTTCAGTACCAACATGCCTCAGTACCAGCCGGCCTGGTGGCGCTGAGGTTGAAGTGCTGGACGCCACACCTCACACCACACTAATGACCTGGGCTTAGGAGTGACCTTGGGCTGCGGGATTGGCCGGGAAGGAGAGGCTTCAAGCGTCCACAGGACTGCTCGCTTCTCCTGGAGAGGGTGGGCTTTGGCTTCCGGCATCAGTGTCTCTAGTGGAGGCTGGGGGTACTACAGTCGGTCAAGTCGGGAAGGGGGTGGAGTGGCAGTGGGCGTCTCACAGGATGGGTGCGGGAGCGCACTCATCTTGCGCTGGATGTCCTTGCACGTCCACTCCTCCTGGTGGGTCATGCCCACGTCAAGGAAAAAGGAAACACCCTGCACTCAGGGAGGACGATGATGCAACATGACCCCATGCTCACCTTCGGATCCTACCCACGGAGTCCCTCTGTCCTCTGACCCTCACCCTGCCTGCATACAACTAGATTAAAGGAGCACCATGTAGCAGAGGTGGCCTTGTCCTGGGGATACAAACCAGGGGCTGGTTGCAGGTAAGGTGTGGGGTGTTCAAGAGCACCTGTGGGGGACTCACAGTGGGAGGATGTTACACTGGGTGGGAGACATCAGTTGATGTTTGAGAGAGGTCTCTGTGCGTGGACCAGAGGAAAACGAAGGAAAAACATGCTCTCAGTACCAAAGTGGTATCACTGTACCCACTTTGTTTGTTTTTAAACTTGTCAGCCAGGCTGGCCTGGTGGTGCAGAGGGCTGAGGTGCTGTAGTGCTTTACCTCATGTCATACCAGTGACCTGGTTTTGGGAGCAAGCTCGGACAGTGGATGGTTAGGAACAAACTCGAGCTGCTGGAGGTTAGTGGGTGGTGGGGAGGGCTGGGAGAGGATTGAGCGGCCACCTGGCAGCTGTCCTGTCCTGGACTGGGATGGTACACCTTTCTGGCTCTCAGCTGCCACCTGGTGGAAGCCTAATGGCAGAGCAGATGAGGCTAATGCAGTTTCTGAAGGGTGGAGACCAGCCATGGTTTGAGCCATGCGTGTCTCCACATGCATGTGTCCTCCGTGCTGCCACAGTTCTGGAAGCATGGGGGAGAAAATGGAGGAAAATGGTTGACTGGGGCCCCTTGAAGCTTCGGCCGAGGTGCCGCAGCCTTCCATGCCACTTTGGGAGTCCTAAGAGCAAATTCTGGATATGAGGCATGGTGGGGGTGGATGGCTCTTCCATCGGCCCTGCTGGAGGGGAAGTCCGCGGGAAACCCAGCTCTGGACCATGAAGGGAGGTAAGGGATGGCTAACGTGGCCAGGGACAAGGCTGACTAACCAGAACAGGATAAAACCTTTGTTACAAAATAGAAAAAATTGTCAGCTGCCATTGTTTTCTCTCACTAAGCAAGCTGACTTGTGAGCAATTGACCCAGCCCAGTGGATTTTCCTGTTGTTTCAACTGCATTTTTTTTTGTTAACCCTCATCTTGTGTTTTGCCTGTTATGACAGCTTCTCCCAAATCAAGGAACTGCAGCTTTTAACTCCTTTCATTGTTGGTGCCAAATCCAACAAAGTGATTGCGCTGTCTGACTATGTTCAGTCTGCCATTCTCTTCTGCAACCGCTCTGCCTGTCTGCAACTTCCTCACTTAAATAAATAAATACAAAATGGACAGCTACTTTGGGGTAAGATTGAGGGGGATGACAACTGCAAAAACAAAGCGATTTTCACTACTCACTTTAGGCGGGGCGTGAAAGTAAAAATAAATAAATGCACAATCTCTCAAAACGGCAGCAGCACCTCTGCTGGCAAATTACATGTTGAGGGACTACTTTACAGGCAAATCATCTTTTTCTTTGTTTATACAGAGTGTAATTTTATTGATGTTACTGGCGACATTGTTGTTGTAACTTTTACTGATGTAACTGATGCACTGTTGATGTATCTGTGCTGTATTCTCCTTATCTTATTTGACTTGTAATTTGTATTTCTGTAGACTGTTTTTTTTCACTTGTACCCTCCTGGGTCATGCCGAAAATAGGCATTTTATGTCTAGTGCACCCACCGGTTATCAAAACGAAGTCTCTTCAGCTTTTGGCGAGCATGTAGATCGCATCTTTGATGGTTACTTTTTTTATAATGTCACAAAGAGCGATCTGATCATTTTCCTCAGATAACACACTGGACAGAAGCTTTCCTCGGTACAACCTTTTCAGGGTTGCAGGATACCTGATCCATAGGCTGGATTTTGGCAGTGGTATTCGCTGGCACAAATTCGCAGCGGATGCTGCCATCATCAGTTCTGAGCACCCTCATTAAAGAAAAGGCAAGGCATTTTCACTAGATGGGACTGCTGACACCATTCTCTGCAAGCTAGGGTGGGGCTTGATAGATTCAAGCACTGACACGGCATCAGGCAGTTGTCGATTGCCGTGAGATTCTGTCAACAAGTGATGAGTCTATCCAGCCTTTCAGAGAAAACTGAGGGACTAATGCTTGCGAGGTTTTGACTGACAAACAAATGTACAATGCCAGATATGGGAGTGCCTTTGTTGTGGTTCTGAATGAACCACATGTAGATAGCCTTGTCCATATTCTCATTGTGGCATTTGTGCATTGTTTTACTGGTGTTGCAGGCAAGCCACAATCCAGCGAGGAAGCAAATCCCTGATCTTATCTTTCATCTTCCTCCTGTCCCAGACTGTGGAGTTCCCCACTCAAAATGCCTGGCAACATCCACAACTTTGTCACCAGATTCCAATACCTCAGGAGCATGCAGTTTGGCATCGATGTTGAGTACAGATCGCTTTTGTTTCGCCATTGTGATTAAGGGTAGAGCTCTGCAGTAACCTCTGAAACAGCTTGTAGCAGTTTTTAATTGTTAGGTCAGTAGCACCTGCTTTCACTGCTAACACAACATGTTAATTACAATAATTAATGACAGGTTGAGTGCAGATTGCTGATAGCTGTGCAATAATCGCTTCTTGAAATGCCCCATTAAGCTACTCAAGCATAAACCACATTAAAGTACTGTGGTTAACACAGACAGCTAGAAAAATGGGGACAAACAACCATGTTCGGATAACTGAGGGTTTTGGATTACGAGTGCGGATAAGCTGGGTTTTATTGTAATTACAAATTAGAACTGGTCTTTCAAGTGAGAACCAGTCTAACATTAAAAGCCAGACTGGCAGTTGCCAAAGGAATCCATCTCCCCAGCCTTCTGTATTGCATCCCAGTTTATCTCAACTCCGCAACCCCTCCCTACCTAAGTGGGATGTAGCCTATAATTTATATGCCACTTGGTGCTGGGTGCTGCTCACCTCACCTATAGTTGCACACTACTTCTCCTGGATTGTTTTTTCCTCATCTAGGTGCAGCTTTGCCACCGGCTGCTTTATTGATAAACTGATCAGATCTGGGACCCTTCGCTATTTATCATTCATGTTGCAGCCTCCTTTACACCTTATAGCCTTCACTCCACTGATGTCAAGTTATTTAATGAACCAAATTTCTTTACTAATATGGAGCTTGTGGTGTTAGGTCACTGCTCTTGGGTTCTGAAATGCACTTCTTACCCTGGATAGTTGTTTAGATTCTCATGGTCATTTAAATCGACCCTTCTTGTGCACTACCCTAAATTAATTGTAAATTAAATCCCTGCACCATCCACCAACCTCAAAAAGCAGCACACGGAACATGCAGACTTAAATACTTTTTCTTAAAGAATGCCAGAGTACCACAAACATCTCAACGGGATGCCAGCAGGAATCCCTTACACCAAACTTCCAACCAGTTGTGCTCAGTTCATCATCACATCATCAGGAGTGTAAATTATCCACCTGTACTTGTTATTCAACCATTGTTATCTTGTATGTATAACCCCCTGCAAATGGGGGTTCCCAAAAGACTTCAGGAGCTTGCTTGAATGCTCCAAGCCTGAATGGTGTTTGGCATTTAAGCCATTTATCAGTGAGTGTTTTGAGCCTCTGGTACTGTCTCTTTAAGAGCTGTCTGCTTGCAGACATAATTAGTTTGTATGGGGACTTGTGTGCTTCTCTGAGTACCACTCCGAGCTGCTCACACCTTACTCTATTTTGCAGTCACTAGGAGTGCAAAGGGAACCTATCTGAAAGATGTAATTGTTTGCCAGAAATTATTTAGAGTAATAATGAAATTACAGTTTGTCTAACCTGCTTTCTTTGCAGTCAGAACTGTGTCTGCTAGTTCCCATTCTAGTTTTGAAACTGCTGAACTGGACCAACCAGTGTGGGGTAAGCTTAGCTCTAAAATGGTGCCTTGGACGAATCAGAACTTGACTCATAATCTGAGCCAGCCACAAAGAGGATTGTATGGGCAGTGACTCTGGGAGATGTAGTTTAGACTTCAGTGCCTTTTGGACCAACAGCGCAGTCTATTGTGGAGGACAGCCAATCCAGTCAAGAACTGGGAGGAACTCAAAGGAAATGCCCGGTTTTGTCGGTTGGAGTTGGAGTTGAGCTTTGGCAGTGAAGAAGGAAGGGCCCTGTGCTTTTCAGTGTGCAGTTTTAGTCAAAAACGTGTGTAAGGCCCAGAGTTCGGTCTGCAGCTTGTTAGGACTGATCCGTCCTGTGAAAAGAATCAAAGGATCTCTGAAGAGAGAAACCAGGCTCACCTGTAGAAGACTGGAAGAATTGCTGAAAATTGCACTCGGGTCTGTCAGGAACTGAATCTGCTGTGTGTTCTCCCGGTATTGTGCAGTAATTGCGATCGGATACAGATGCAGCCTGCCTGGTATAGTGCTTTCTTTTTATAAATGTGAAGAGGTTTGTGTACTCAAGTGAGCCCTGTTGACATTGAAGGACCCTATCTTATTTGGAGGTCGTGAGTACTAATTCAGGGTCGCTCCCTGTTGAATTGCCACATTAAATCCAAATGGAATTACTGTATTGTTGACTGTTTAATTCTCCTTTCTGTGTGTGAAAGGGCCCTCACCAGCTGCCACGGTTTGACTAGCCACCTAGGGCTTGGGTACCTAGGGACAGTAACTGATAGGGATAGGCCTGTGCACAGAGCCATAGGTAGATTATTAGAGTGATAAGTTAATTAACCTGATTTCCCTGTCCTTGTTATATCCCCTAAATAAATCAGAGCTGCTTGTTTCAGCAAAGTTATACTGCCTGAGGTATTTGTCTATGTTAAAGTACTGTACTGTGATTGTTGTACTGTATCTCATTTTACAGGAGGTCCCAGTGCCGGAACCAGACTTGGGGTAAGTGTATACTCTGAAGGTAATTCTGATATGTGTGTGGGCCACTAGTGGGAAGAAAGGGGGGGTTGCAGTGTCCCAGAGGGCTGTGACCAAGTTAGTTTAACTATTGCAAACCCTGACCTCTGTGAGGCACCCGCCATTGGATCCAGGCCCTCAACCTGTTAGTGGCAAATCAGGCAGGGGTAGCCCTGGGATAGCCATCTAGGGGTTATATATATTCTTGCTCTAATTTGTAATGTATCAGGTTGGTATTGATTTTTGTCACTAATTATTGCAATTATATTTATTGTTCACGTGTCGTTTTTTCTCTGTTTATCACAGGTCATTCTGAAAATGGGCACTTTGTTGCCTGGTGTACTTACTTGGTTACCAAAATTGAAATAAATAAATAAATGGCTGGGTTTACACTACTGCTTAAAATGCCTGAGATGGTTAAGCTTCAGTCAGAGAGAGGAGCAGAATAATTAAAATGATTTGTTGCCTAAACAGTTTACACTTACAAGTGTAAAACATTTTGATTGCTAAACTACCCAGAATGATTCAGAAAGCGTGAGTTTAAACAGTACTCTACAGTTTGGCTGGCCCAACAGTACAGTGGGAAACACATTTGCTTTTCTTATGCAGGGTACTGGGTTCACATTCTGAGTTTGTGACTGTCACCTCGTTAGCTGGAACCAGTCAGATACCACTGGGTTCTGGGAAGATGTGGCTCTGTCAGTGTGATGGCTGCCTCCTGGTGACCCAGGAGAAAGGGATGGAATTGTGAGGGTGAAAATATGTGATCCAGTTATCCCTCCAGCTTTAAATGCAGAAGCTGGTGTTGACATGGGAGGAGGTAGAGGCTCGAAACATCTAGTGAGCTATCTACTCCATTAGGTGGCTGGCCCTGGAAAGGGAAGGAAAACCTTTAAAATGGGGTGGGGCTCAAAGGGATGGTGCTGTCGCACCTATCCAGCTGCTGAGTACAGAACTCTTGGTCCCAACACACCTCTCAGCCTCTCAGTAGTAACTTTATGGCAGTGGCCCTTGAAATGTAGAGCAAATGGCCAGCATACATAGCACATATTTGTTTAATGAATAAATGCAGTGGGCACCGTGTGTAGTGTTAAGGAGTGTTTCTGTGGTGTTACATAGAAACATAGAATTTGATGGTAGATAAGGACCGCTTAGCCCACCCAGTCTGCCCATTTCCTACCTGATGGATAAGCTGCAGACTCTAGTTAATCAACAGCTTACTTCCTCCTACCCCACTAGAATTACCTTATGTCTGTCCCATGCATTCTTGAATTCCACCACTGTTCCTGACACCACAACCTCCTCAGGAAGGCTGTTCCATGCATCCACTACCCTCTATGAAAAATACTTTCTAACATTACCTCTGAGCCGTCCCCTTCTATCTTCAAATTGTGCCCCTTGTTCTTGCACATCTCTTTTCTGAAAGATGCTACCTTCTTGTACTTTGTTAATTCCTTGAGATACTTGAAAGTTTCTATCATGTCTCCCTCTCCCTCCTTTCCTCAAGGGTATACATATTTAGCTGCATTAGTCTCTCCTCAGATGTCTTCTGGTGCAGACCCTGCACCATTTTGGTTGCCCTCCTCTGAACAGTCTCCACTCTGTCTATGTCTTTGCAGAGGTGGGGTCTCCAGAATTGCATGCAGTACTCCAGATGGGGTCTCACCAACTGTCTATACAGAGGGATAACAACTTCCTGTTTTGCTACTGTTGATGCCTCTCCTATGCATCCCAGTATCCCCCAGCCCTCCTTACTGCCTTCTCACATTGCTTGCCCATCTTTAGGTCATCTGATATAATTACTCCCAGGTCTGTTTCGATTTGTTGTTGTTATTATCTCACCCCCATTGTGTACTCTTCCCTGGGTTTTGTTTCCCAGATACATTACCTTGCACTTCTTTGCATTGAATCTGAGCTGCCATATATTTGACCATTCCTCCAACCTTGCCAAGTCCCTTTCATCTTTCCACCCCACCTTGTGTATCAACCCTGTTGCAGATCTTTGTGTTGTCTGCAAAGAGACATACTTTTCCTTCCAGGTGCTCCCCAATGTCACTTATAAAGACATTAAAAGGACCGGTCCCAGTACTAAACCCTGTGGTACTCTGCTAGTTACCCTCCTTTCTTCACTGTAGACTCCATTTACTATTACCCTTTGCGTCCTGTTGTCCAGACAGTTTTTATCCAGGATACCACTTTGGGACCCACTCCAAGGCTGGCTAACTTGTATATTAATCTTTTGTGGGACTGTCAACTGCCTTGCTAAAATCTAGGTAGGCCATATCCACAGCCCCTCCTGGTCTACTACTTTGGTCACCCAGTCAAAGAAATCTATTAGTTTCGTTTGACATGACCTTCCTGCTGTGAAACCATGCTGCCTTGGGTCCCTGTGCCCCACTGGCCTCTAGGTACTCAACAGTTCTTCCTTCAGAAGTGATTCCATCATTTTGCCTACCACAGAGGTCAAACTAACTGGTCTGTAGTTTCCTGCCTCTGCCCTGCTCCCACTTTGTGAAGTGGAATCACATCTGCCCTCCTCCAGTCCCCATCCTCCCATGATTTGTTAAAGAGAGTAGTCAGTGGCATTACTAGTTCTACCTGTAACCCCTAGATGGCGCTATCCAGGGCTACTACCCTGCCTGATTTGCCACTAACAGGTTGAGGGGCCTGATCCAATGGCGGGTGCCTCCACCCAGAGGTCAGGG
Organism: Neoceratodus forsteri; assembly: GCA_016271365.2. Taxonomy (NCBI): domain Eukaryota; kingdom Metazoa; phylum Chordata; order Ceratodontiformes; family Ceratodontidae; genus Neoceratodus; species Neoceratodus forsteri. The sequence goes on from CM057450.1 coordinate 942,953,394, forward strand.
TTTGCAATAGTTAAACTTACTTGGTCACAGCCCTCTGGGACACTGCAACCCCTCTTTCTTCCCACTAGTGGCCCACACAATATATCAGAATTACCTTCACAGTATACACTTACCCCAGGACTAGTTCCGCACTGGGACCTCCTGTGAAATAAGATACAGTGCAACAATCACAGTACAGTACTTTAACATAGACAAATATCTCAGGCAGTATAACTTTGCTGAAACAAGCAGCTCTGATTTATTTAGGGGATATAACAAGGACAGGGGAAATCACGTTAATTAGCTTATCACTTTACTATCTACCTGTGGCTCTGTGGATAGGCCTATCCCTACCAGTTACTGTCCCTGGGTACCCAAGCCCTAGTGGCTAGTCCAAACCGTGGCAGCTGGTAGAGGCCCTTTCACACAGTGAAAAGAAAATTAGTTTAAACAGTCAGCAGTACAGTGATTCCATTTGGATTTAATGTGGCAATTCAACAGGGAGGCGACCCTGAATTAGTACTCACGACCTCCAAACAAGATAGGGTCCTTCAACGCCAGCAGGGCTACTCTTGAGCTCCACGAGACTCTTCACACATTTATATGGTAAAAGAAAGTACTATACCAGGCAGGCTGCTTCTATCCCGATCGCAATTACTGCACAATACCGGGAGAACACACAGCAGATTCAGTTCCTGACAGACCCAGGTACAATTCAACAATTTCTCCAGTCTTCTACAGGGTGAGCCTGGTTTCTACTCTTCAGAGATCCTTTGATTCTTTCACAGGACGGATTCAGTCCTAACAAGCAGTTACACAAGCTGCAGACCGGAATTCTGGGCCTTCCACACATTTTTTGACTGAAACTGTGCACTGAAGGAGCACAGGGTTTCTTTCCCTTCACTGCCAGATCTAAAACTGAAACTCCAACAGACAAAACCGGGCACTTCCTTTGAGTTCCTCCCAGTTCTTGACTGGATTGGCTGTCACTCACAATAGACTGCTGCTGTTGGTCCAAAAGGTGAAGTCTAAACTACATCTCCCAGAGTCACTGCCCATACAATTCTCTTGTGGCTGGCCAGATTATGAGTCCAAGTTCTGATTCGTCCCAAGGCACCATTTTAGAGCTAGCTTACCCCACACTGATTGGTCCAGTTCAGCAGTTCAAAACCAGAATGGGGAACTAGGCAGACACAGTTCTGACTGCAAAGAAAGCAGGTTAGACAAACTGTAATTTCATTATTACTGTAAATGATTTCTGGCAAACAGTTACATCTTTCAGATAGGTTCCTTTGCACTCCTAGTGACTGCAAAAATGGAGTGAATTGGCAGCAGCTCGAGTGGTACTCAAACAGAGAAGCACACAGTCCCCCATACAATCTAATTATGTCTGCAAGCAGACAGCTCTTTAAGAGACAGTACCAGAGGTTCTAAAAACACTCACTGATAAATGGCTTAAACGCCAAACACCATTCAGGCTTGGAGCATTCAAGCAAGCTCCTGAAGTCTTTTGGGAACCCCATTTGCAGGGGGTTACACTTCCTGGCCTGGGAAAGCTGACGTCCAGCATGCTGCACTCTAAGTTTCAACTGCAACCATTTACATTTGCATTAGGCTCGCACATGTAATCATCAGTCAATATATCATTTTACCAAGAACACATTTCTGAAACATTGCAGTACGTCCTCTTTACACAGTATTACATACACATTGTACCATAACTCAAGTTATTACCTCTTGTACATGAAACCTGAAGAGAGGGGCCCTTCCCTGTCAGTTACCTTGGGGCTGGACGGGCAAGGGCACCATACTTAGAGGGCAACACAAGTAACTTGGAGTTAGCACTGATGCTCAGTTTGGGCAATGAGCTCGGGGACACATACACTCCTTTATGGACAACATTGAGAGGCAAGTCCACAGGCCTCCCAAGTGAATCATAACTGAGGTGCACCACAGGCTTTACAGCTCGACCAGTCTTTCTAGGGGAACTGTTACAGTCTCTGCACTCTGAGCCTCATTTTCAGCATTGTCCTCACTTGTCAGGGAGTCTCCATGGGGGTAGAGAGGCTAGAACTTGGGGCACTTTCAGCTCCAGGAGTTACAGTTTCTGAGTCCACAACATTTGGCTCGCATGGAGAGCTTTTGGACACTGGCAGTGGACTGTCAGGGCACTCAAAATACTCTTCTTGTTCGGTGTATCACCAGTCTGCCCCAATCTATCATTTTCTCCTGAAAGCTCAAACAGTTAACATGCACAATGATTCCATTTCATCTGATCTGATGCTTTGCACTTCACTTTCTGGGAGCATTGGCTCCAGGGATGAAGCTAGGGCTTAGACAGTCCAGAAGGCCCAGCTTTGTCTCCAGTATTGACTAGGGATTGCCCCAAACAATTGACTCAGTTCGTAGAAGGATAGTATTCAAAGTCACTCTCACTTTCTTCTGATATGGACTGACAGTCATGCTCAACTGGGACTTGTGCAGGGGAACACTTTAACTCTGCTTCTGTAGGTGCAGACTTCCTTGATCTTTTCTTAGCAGCAGCTCTAGTCACTGATCCAGAGGGGCATCTTCTAGGGCTCAGACTCAATCAGGATTTGTCCAATGGGCAGTAAATGATTTCTATGCATTGTTCTTACATCTTTTGAATTGTTCTCAGGCCTTACTTTGTACACTGGCAGATCATCTAGTTTGCCCACTACAATGTGAGGAGATGGTGCCATCTGTCAGCAATCTTGTGTTTGCCATGCAGTCCCAGATTTCTTAGCAATACCCGATCTCCTCCTGGAGTTCCTGTGCTTTCACCTTTTTATCATACCGTTCTTTGTTGGCCAGATTTCTTTGGCAGCCATGGTTTGAGCAGTTGGTACGCATGAGTTAGCTGGGCCTTTAACTTTGCACATACTGTAAATAGTTGTCAGCTTGAACCCCATCAGAGAGACCCCAAAACACACATCTACTGGTAGTCGAGCTTCTCTTAACATCAGGCGTAGGGGAGAACCCAGTGGCATCACTTTGGTGCAGTTATAAGCATGTACCAGGGTGCTAATTTGTTGGCTCCATCTAGGCTTGTCCTTTGGGTGCAGGGTGCCTAGCATATCTAGCAAAGTGCGGTTGAAACGTTCAGGCTGTGGGTCCCCTGGGGTGGTAAGGAGTGGTTCTGGACTTTCGCACTCCCACAGAGAAAGCATCTCTTTGATCAGACAACTCTCAAAGTCTCTCCTTGATCAGAATGGATTCTTTGTGGAGCCCCATAGTGAACAAAAAGTTTTCTACAAGTACTTTGGCCACAGTGGATGCTTTCTGGTCTTTGATGGGAAAGCTTGGGCATATCTCGTGAAATGGTCAGTGACCACCAGCACATTACTGATATTTCTTTGATCTGACTCCAAACTCAGAAAATCAATACAGACCAGCTCCATGGGTGCACTGGTGGTGATGTTAAATAAGGGGAGCCCTGGGGCAAAAGCTTCCTCTGTAAGCAGCGACTACAAGTTCGAATGTGTTGCTCCACATCAGCCCCCATCTTAGGCCAATAGAATCTGGATCTCACCAAGTCAAGTGTTCTGTCTATACCAAGGTGCCCCATGTGTTGTGCAAGGACCTCAGTACTGAGTCTCGAAAGGCAGTGGGCAGCACTAGTTGTTGTTTGTCTACTTGTCCCCTCTGTCTACTGTTTCTCTGTATAACAGTTTATTGATCAGTTTCAACTTAGGACCTTCTTTGTATAACAGTGCAGTTCTCAAATCAGTGGAGCGTAATTTGGACACATCTTTTCCTGCATAGAGGGCTTCTAAAGCTGCTTTGATCATGGGATTGCGGGATTGAGCCCGCCGAATACTGTCATTGTCCAGCTGAGGCAGTGCACCAATGTCTATTGCAGAAAGTGGCAACAAGCAGCAGGTATGCAATTCTCAGAGGGTCCCAAGCAATCCACCTCATGCAGTCCACTTCGGTCTCGGACATTTGTTCCTCCCTGTCAAACTTCGGCAGAGTGCCCAATGTCAGGTTCCTGCTAATCGACCCAATCATTCTGGGGAACAGGCCTCCGGGAGAGAGCATCAGCATCTATGTGGTTCAGACCTGCTCGGTATTCGAGAGCATAGTCATATGTAGATAATGCAGAAAGCCATCTATGGCCAGTGGCATCCAACTTAGCTGAGGTCTGCACATAGGTCAAAGGATTATTGTCAGTTTTACTAGTATTTTAGCCCCATACAAGTACTCATGGAATTGGTCAACAATAGCCCACTTCAAAGCTAGGAACTCTAACTTATGTACAGGATAGTTCTTTTCGGATGGGGTCAGGCTTCTACTGGCAAAGGCCACTGGTCTCAGGCCATTCTCGTGCTCTTGGTACAACACAGCCCCAACCCTTGCAAGCTAGCATCAGTGTGCAGGACGAAGGTTTTCTTGGATCGGCATAGGCCAGCACTGGAGCATGGGTAAGTTGATATATAATCTCATGAAAAGCAGTCTCACAATCAGGAGTCCAGCGGGCCCAAATACTTCACTCGGATGAAAATACACTCTTTCAGTCTTGAGGACGCTGACTTTGTTATTTTTTGTGGGTTGGGGATACCCTTGAGTAAGGTTAAGTAAAGGGCGGATCACTCTTGAATAGTCCTTGATAGCGACCGATAATAACCACAGAACCCAGGAATCTTTGCAGTTCTTTTAGATTTTTGGGCTGTGGCCAGGTGGTCAAGGCCTCAACTTTACTTGGGTCGGTCTCTATTCCTCGGTGGATACTATGTGTCCCACATACTTTACTGATGTTTCAAAGAATTGACACTTATCAATGGACAGTTTAAGGCCAAAGTCCTCCAGTCGGTCCAATACCTTAAATAATCTGCCTCATGTTCCTCCAGTGAGCTGCCAAACACAATAACATCATCTAGGTATACCAGGCACTCTAGTAAGTTCATGTCCCCACTGCACGCTCCATCAATCGTTGAAAAGTGGCTGGGGCACCTGAAATCCTTGAGGCATCCTCATGAATTCATAGAAGCCAAGCGGACAGATAAAGGCTGTCTTCTCACGGTCCTCTGGGGCCATCAGGATCTGGTAGTACCCACTGCGAGATCAGCACAGAGAACCACTTGCTCCCGTTTAGGCAGTCCAAGCATCCTGAATGCGGGCATTGTGTACTGATCAGGATAGTCCGCGGTTTAAGGTGCGATAATCCACACACATCCTTACTGTTCCATTCTTTTCCTCACTACCACAATGGGGAAGCATAAGGGCTTCTGATTCTTGTATTACACCAGCAGCTAACTCTCTTGCAGATGCCGTCTCACATCATCTATGTCAGCAGGTGCCAGCGCGAGACCTCTCACGAAATGGTCTTCGTCATGCAGCCGGATATTGTGCTCAGCTCCTGCACGCATCCTACATCCCATTCCTTTAAAGAAACACCTGGTCTCTCTGAGCAAGCTTCTCACTGATCCTCACTTTCCATTCAGCTGGCAGCGAGTCGCCGAATCAAACAAGTTTGTATGCTACTCTGTCATTCTTCCTTGAACTCTTGCTGCTGGGTAGCACTGCAGTGTCTGCACAATGCACATTAGCCAGGATGCAACCTCTATTTACTGAATGTCTCTTTCAGACACATTATGAACTTGGACCATTACCCTTCTGGCATAAGCATGGGCTCTAGCGGGCAAATACTAGGCTTGACTAGCAGTCCCTCTGGCAATTTTCCATCGCCTGGTGCATCCAACATTAATATTTTATTCTTAACATCCTTTCTGATACGGACCTCTCCCTGTAAGGTACACTGGGCATTTGGCGCCAGGATCAGAGAGACTCAGGATCCTTCTTCTTCCATACATTCCACCGGGTTCCTCTGGTTCTATTTTTCAGTATCTCTCTGTGCCTCATAGGCCTTCTTAATTAAAGCTGGAACTCTTAAAGCTCTACTAGTTTTGACCCCTGTTTTCATAACACAACTGTGCCAGCCTTCCTAACATATGGAGCATTTGTTCCAATCAACAAAGGGACACCATCATACAGTCCAGTGGGGGACACACTAAGGCTAGAGTCTCTACTTGTTCGGCCACCCCAGCCACGGAGGTGGGGAAAGACAGCCAAATTCGATATACCCGAATAGGGTAGGCCTTTCACTTAACCCCCATACATGCAGTCCTTCTAATGGTTGTAAGGGTACGGCCTGACAAATGCTTCTGATACCAACTTGGAACATAATTGTCACTGGGAGCCACTGTTCATCACAGCTGTTGTAGACACTCCATTCAACTTTACAGTGGTCTCCATGGAGGGACCCACTATTCTGGACCAGTCTGGAGAGGCGATAGTGGGGCCTGGGCAACTGACCTTGCCACAAAAGGACGTGAGTTAGCATTTTGGTGCCCTCACTGGATCATTTCGTGCACCTCTAACCACTGATTTATTCTCCAAGCTCTCCTTGTAGCCTATATGCAACTTTGTCAGTGTCTTTTGGGGACCGATTCTCTTTTCATGTGCCCATCCTTCCCACAATTATAGCAAAACATACTTTCTGGAGTTTGAGCTGGCCGAGGCGCCACACTGGGAGCCAGGGCGGGGTATTACTAACACAAATCTTGGTGCCATCTCTGTCTTGGCGTGATAAGCCTTTGGAGACATCTCGTCAGTTTCCTCCACTTCCATGGTCAAGGAATTGAGTTTGGAGCTGTTATCAGCAGGAGATACATGGGTGGGTACCCCCACCCCCATAGCAGATGCAGTCGGATATAGGCTGGGCCTGTGACTTGCAGGCGTGGCCTTCATAAAGGACTGTTTTTGAATTCTCGGATCTCTCTCAACAGTTCGCCTCATTGTAGCATATCTTTTCCTTGTCAGAGCACTCATTGACTGCCAACCTCTGCCCCTGAACTTCACTTGATGGCCACCCTCAGTCACTCGGTCGTAGCCACAGCTATTGGTGCAGGTCCCTCCCGAGGTCGCCTTTTCTCAACTCCTTGAATTTCTCTCATTAACTGGCCATAAGAGGGTGGGGATTCCAGTCGATTTGCCAGGCGAATTGAAGCAACAGCAGTTCTGAGAAGGGGGCAGACTTAAGGATCCTGTCCAGCCTGGTTCGGTCCAGTTCAGTCGCTGGCAAACTACCCTTCTGAGGCATTCTTGCAACAATTTTTCCAGCCGAGATATATACACAGACAACAACTCCTTGGTACTGTTGTGCATCTCTTACTCTCCACCATAGGTCTTCATCAGAACTGGCCCATACACATTCTCCAAGGCCTCAAGATAGGCCTGTGCAGTCACTTCAGGGTTACTGGCCCGCTTAGCACGGATGGTGAAGCAGACCTCGAGGCCTTGAGGCTCCCACCCTCTTTCGCTTTTGCTTCCTAACATTGCCATTCTAGCACTTGGGGCAACATAGTCTATCCAGGTCTCCCAGTCATCCTCCCTTGGGGGTGGGAGGGTGCCAGAGAAGATCCTCAACCTTTGGTAAGAGTCGTGACTAATGGCAGGTGCAGAAATAGGAGTCTGCATTGGTTTAGCCACCATTACGGGTACTGGAGCGGGAGAGGGTGTTGGGAGGAGAACACCCCAGGTGGCAAGAATAGTTTCTTCAAGTCCTCCACAGTTTTCCCTTCCCCAGCAACCATTTAGCAAATTTCTCCTCAAAAGTTTCAGACAGTGGTGGGGGGCTCATTCCCCCGGTCTTTACTGTACTTAGTTATCACTCTCCAGGCAGTGAGGGCTCCTCTGGGGTAATGGTCTGTGGCACTTTGGAGCTATCTATGGGATCCTTAAACTCTACTAGGGCCAGGAAAGTGTGGGTGAGCAGATTAGCATGCCCGCCCACCACCACAGGGTTTTGTAAACCTTCCACCTTGGAAAGTACTCCTGTACAGTGTCCGATTGATACCCAGGGGATGTCCAGGATAAGTATAGCATTTTGGGGTCAGTCTCCCTCCCTAGTACACCACTCCACCAGCCGGTGCACAGCCACTTCTGTCGGGTACCCATTTTTTTCTTAACAGTGGTTCAGGAATATGGCCACTAGAGGACACACAATCCCAGCGGTGAGCCTCCAAGATGTAGCCCTAGATGGCGCTATCCCAGGGGCTACTACCCCTGCCTGATTTGCCACTAACAGGTTGAGGGCCTGGATCCAATGGCGGGTGCCTCACCCAGAGGTCAGGGTTTGCAATAGTTAAACTTACTTGGTCACAGCCCTCTGGGACACTGCAACCCCTTTCTTCCCACTAGTGGCCCACACAATATATCAGAATTACCTTCACAGTATACACTTACCCCAGGACTAGTTCCGGCACTGGGACCTCCTGTGAAATAAGATACAGTACAACAATCACAGTACAGTACTTTAACATAGACAAATATCTCAGGTAGTATAACTTTGCTGAAACAAGCAGCTCTGATTTATTTAGGGGATATAACAAGGACAGGGGAAATCACAGCATTAGCTTATCACTTTACTATCTACCTATGGCTCTGTGGATAGGCCTATATCCTACCAGTTACTGTCCCTGGGTACCCAAGCCCTAGTGGCTAGTCCAAACCGTGGCAGCTGGTAGGGGCCCTTTCACACAGTGAAAAGAAAATTAGTTTAAACAGTCAGCAGTACAGTGATTCCATTTGATTTAATGTGCAATTCAACAGGATGACCCTGAATTAGTACTCACGACCTCCAAACAAGATAGGGTCCTTCAACGTCAGTAGCAGGGCTACTCTTGAGCTCCACGAGACTCTTCACATTTATATGGTAAAAAGAAAGTACTATACCAGGCAGGCTGCTTCTCTATCCCGATCGCAATTACTGCACAATACCCGAGAACACACAGCAGATTCAGTTCCTGACAGACCGAGTACAATTCAACAATTTCTCCAGTCTTCTACAGGGTGAGCCTGGTTTCTACTCTTCAGAGATCCTTTGATTCTTTTCACAGGGACGGATTCAGTCCTAACAAGCAGTTACACAAGCTGCAGACCGGAACTCTGGGCCTTCCACACGCTTTTTTGACTGAAACTGTGCACTGAAGGAGCACAGGGTTTCTTTCCTTCACTGCCAGATCTAAAACTGAAACTCCAACAGACAAAACCGGCACTTCCTTTGAGTTCCTCCCAGTTCTTGACTGGATTGGCTGTCACTCACAATAGACTGCTGCTGTTGGTCCAAAAGGCAAAGTCTAAACTACATCTCCCAGAGTCACTGCCCATACAATCCTCTTGTGGCTGGCTCAGATTATGAGTCCAAGTTCTGATTCGTCCCAAGGCACCATTTTAGAGCTAGCTTACCCCACACTGATTGGTCCAGTTCAGCAGTTCAAAACCAGAATGGGGAACTAGGCAGACACAGTTCTGACTGCAAAGAAAGCAGGTTAGACAAACTGTAATTTCATTATTACTGTAAATGATTTCTGGCAAACAGCTACATCTTTCAGATAGGTTCCCTTTGCACTCCTAGTGACTGCAAAAATGGAGTGAATTGGCAGCAGCTCGAGTGGTACTCGAACAGAGAAGCACACAGTCCCCCATACAAACTAATTATGTCTGCAAGCAGACAGCTCTTAAAGAGACAGTACCAGAGGTTCTAAAACACTACTGATAAATGGCTTAAGCCAAACACCATTCAGGCTTGGAGCATTCAAGCAAGCTCCTGAAGTCTTTTGGGAACCCCCATTTGCAGGTTTACATACCCATAGTTCTTAGTAACTATTTTCACTAGTTTGTATATCTGGAAATAACTCCCAACATTATGAGGAGCATCAGGAAATCTTTGCAAAGCAAAGGTAAATTTCAGAGTAAAATACATATTATTATGCAAAATGCATAGCAGTTGAGAACTGCTCCCCCACCAAACTGGTCTGTTCAAGCTGGAACCTACCCTACTAAATGACCCCGAGGTGATGAGATAAGAGCTTGCAGAGGAGCAGAAGGGTACACAGCTCCATCAGGTGAAAGACAGAGGAAACAGTATTTCAAAAAGAAGAAAATATAGAATTCTGTTACAGTTCAGTTAATTCCACCAAATATCACAAACCTAAATATTACAAAATATGAATAAAAAACTGTTGATACAAACATGGATCATCCTGAGAAGAAATTCTGTCGCATGACTAGTTTGAATGGCTTCCCAAAATATGATGCATTTTTAAGATTACGCCTATAAACCTAGCTCCAAGCAGGATAATGCCCAGCATTATTAAGATGCAGATTAGCATAAGAGTGAGGACAGAAATCCTTTTCAGGTCCTGTAAGGTTGATTATATAGTGACTGCAAGGAATATGCAAGTCTGGGAGAGACCTGCTTGGCAGTTGCTTTATTTGCCAACATTTATTTGCAGAGTTATCCACTTTCATTGCTGAGCATATTGGTGCACTAGTAGCACGAGGCAGCTTACCCAAGTTTGTTACTGTCTGTAGATTGTTTGTTTAATCTGACTAATCAACATGTAGTATTGAATCAAATCAAATATATTTCTGTTTAAGATAGGATCGTGGTGTTGGCAGTACATATGATTTTGCAAGTTACAATTAAAAGAAAAACAATATTATAAACAATCCAAGGGATATAATACAACCACTTTCATAAATAGTTTGTTATAACAGCATACAGAAGGTAATAAAGACACTACCACTTTGTTGAAGTGGCTCTGGTTTTCAGTTGCAGACACCACCTCCAGAATTTATTCCATAAAGATGCTGCTCTTACTTCAAAGAAGGTTCTTGCAGCAGGACACACCGTAGGACTAAACCACCAGGTGTTAGGCCACATGGAAAACTCCTAGCTAGCAGTCTACCATGGGGACCGCTCTCCAGCTGACATCAGTCAACTGATGTCAGCATAGCTTATAAAGGAGGGCGTCCCCACACCACCTCAGTTCTTTTCCTGCCATTGACCCACGCACAATGGACCTTAGCAGATGCTGCAGTTACAGTTGGCCACCATTTCCCACGCTTAACTGCATGTTTTTATTTTCATCCGAAGTCTCAGCTGCTGCAGGTCACGGGCTCATGAGTGGGAACTTTAACCTCAGTGGTCGAAGACCTCTTCAGCAGGTGGACCCTCAGTATTCACAAAAGAAGAGGAGGGGAGGTGCCTAATCCAATCAATAGAAGCACTCTGGATAGGGGGTTGATACCAGTCCTTTCACAGAAGAAAGGGTTCTGAAAGAACTCCTAAAACTGAAGGGAACAAAGCAATGGGGCCTGATGGGATTACTCCAGAATTCTAAAAAACTAAGAGGAAAACTAGTGACACCACTGACTACCCTTTAACAAATCATGGGAGGTTGGTGTGGTACCCAAGGACTGAAGGAGGGTGGATGTGATTCCTCTTCACAAAAGTGGGAGCAAAGCAGAGGCAGGAAACTACAGACCTGTTAGCTTGACCTCAGTGGTAGGGAAAATGATGGAATCACTTCTGAAAGAAAGAATTGTTGAGTGTCTAGAGGCCAGCAGGGCACAGGACCCAAGGCAGCATGGATTTACAGTGGGAAAATCATGTCAGATGAATCTAGTAGATGTCTATGACTGGGTGACCAAAGTAGTAGACCAGGGAGAGGCTGTGAACATGGCCTACCTAGACTTTAGCAGGGTGGTAGCCTGGGTAAAAATTGGCTGGACAACAGGACACAGAGGGTAAAATATAATAAACTGAGTCCACGCTGAAAAAAGAAGAGTTACTAGCAGGTTACCACAGCCTTCAGTACTGGATCGGGTCCTTTTAATGTCTTTATAAGTGACATTGCAGAGGAACTGGAAGGAAAAGCATGCCTCTGTAGACAACACAAAGATCTGCAACAGGGTTGATACACAGTGGGGGTTGGCAAGGTCAGAGGAATGGTCAAAATTATGGCAGCTTAGATTCAAGTCAAAGTAATGTACCTGGGAAACAAAACCCAGGGAAGTGTACACAGTGGGGAGGGGGTGCTTAAGAACAACACAACAGGAAAGGGACCTGGGGGTAGTCATATCAGATGACCTAAAGGTAAGCAAGCAATGTGAGAAGGTGGTAAGGATGGCTGGGGGATACTGGGATGTATAGGGAGAGACATAACCAGTAGAAAACAAGAAGTTGTTATCCCTCTGTAGAGACAGTTGGTGAGACCCAATCTGAGTACTGCATGGAGTTCTGGAAACCCCATCTCCACAAGGACATAGACAGGATGGAGGCAGTCCAGAGGAGGGCAACTAAAATGGTGCAGGGTCTTCAACAGAAGCCATATGAAGAGAGACTAAAGGAGGGAGGGGGCATGATAGAAACTTTCAAGAACCTCAAGGAAATCAACAAAGTCCAAGAGGGTAGCATCTTTCAGAAAAAGAGATGTGCAAGAACAAGGGGACATAATTTGAAGATAGAGGGGACAGCTTAGGGCAATGTGAGGAAGTATTTTTCACATTGAGGGTGGGAGAGGCATGAAACAGCCTTCCTGTGGAGGTCCTGGGGTCAGAAACAGTGGAGGAATTCAAGAATGCATGGACAGACTTAAGGCAATTCTGGTGATGGGTAGGAAGAAGTAGGCTGTTGGTTAACTAGGATCTGCAGCTTATCCAATAGGTAGGAAAATGGGCAGACTAGGTGGGCCAAGTGGTCCTTATCTGCCATCAAAGTCTATGTTTCTATATTTCTGTGTCCCAAATTGGACCTCTTTGAATCCCCACTCAACGCAAAACTGCTGCTTTTTTTTCCGATGGTCCTGGGCCTGGAGTTTTCTGGTGAGATGCATCATCCTTCTCTCCCTGTCTTGGAATGGGAGGTTTCTTTATGCAATCCCTCTCTTCCTCTCCTGCAGAGGTTCTACTCAAGCTCCAGTTGGAAGGAGCAGAGATGATTCTCATAGCTCCCTTCTGGCCACATCAGATTTGGTTTCCCCTGCTGCAACAGCTAACTGTGAAACTTCCTGCATTCTTGCCCCTGTGCACAGGGTTGTTGTCCCAGGACCAGGGCCCCTGGTCCATCCAGACCTCTAGTCCCTGCATCTCTGTGCGTGGCTCCTGTGGACCTAGCTATTGCCCATTTTGGGGTATCATCTAGGGTCGCTGATGTCCTGTTGGTGGCCAGGAAACTCTCCACTAGTACCACTTATGCTATGAAATGGAAGTGCTGCTCCATTTGGGTCACTGCTCATCATTTGACCCTTTCACCTGCCCGTGAATCAGGTGTTGCAGTACCTCTTTCCCTTTGAACTCAGGCCTGGGGTTCTCTCTCTAAGGTGCAACTTTCCTACGGCTCTGCATACCATGCACCTGTCAAGGCAAAGCTGTCGCCCAGCTGGAGGTGTCCCACATTCTTGTGGGGCATCTTACATCTGAAACCTTCCATTCTAACTCCAGTAATACTCAGGTATTCATAACTTTCTGCAGTAAGCCTTCTAGGTAGGACTGCCCAGAGAATACAGAACACATGCAAATGATGGAATTCTTTGCATGTGATAACTTTTCAAATGCTGCCCTGTATACTAACTGCCAGTGTTCTAAAGCTACTCAGATTTCACTCTCCACCTGAAAAGTCTGGTCGCCGGAGTGTCGCTTCTTCTACTTACCTTCTGATGTGAAGAAACTTATAAAACACTAGAAGTATCCTTTTATTTCATTTGCTGCCTTATACTTACTATTTTTCTGTATATTTAGTTAGTTTAAGTTTATTTAGTTATTTTACCAGTTCCTCATGGTTCGGTACAACCGGCAGGAACTGGGTTAGTTTATCTTAGTCGGGGTTTTCTGACTAAAACCCTTTTAGATTTCTAAATTTTACTTTTAAAATTAGTTTTTGTAACCATTTTACTCTGTTACTGAACTGCTAATACCGGTTCATTTTGTTTTCTTCAGTTTGGTTCCATCGGTTCCTTATCAGTTCCAGAACTGACCGCAGCCGCTAATTTTATTGAATTTTATAGTGGTTTACTTTTTTATCGGAACCGATAAAATGTCGGAAAAAAAAAAAGAAAACGTGAGCCCAGTTTCAAAACTGTTCTGAATGTGGGAAGTCTTTGCTAAGGCAGACAAGTACAGTTTGTGTTTGGCCTGCCAAGGTTATGAGCATCTTAAGGAGGAATACTACTACGGTTCATACTACGGTAAGGAAAAGCCAAGAGGCTATATGCCCATATTGCTCTTATGCTAAATTAAGGAATAATAAGAAAGAGCACAGCCAGAGTTAATTAATTTGTCCAGTCGGTACTTGAAGATACTTTTAGATTCACTAATGACAGCATTTAGGGGTAACCTGTTCCACGGTCTGATTGTTCTAAGCATGAAAAAATATTTCCGGCAGAGTGTCGAAAGGATTTGCCAACTAGTTGAAGGGGCTGTCCCTAGTATCATATGAATGATCTTTAAACTGCAACCCTAGTTCACATAATAAATAGGAGTCCTGAATTATATCATAGAGTAACAAAGTTTGCCTCTAAGGTGACAGTGGAAAATGGCATTAATTTTAGGGACTGCAATATATTTTCATATGAAACAGCTTGAAGTCCTTATATACATTTAGTAATCCTTTGTATCATTTCAAGAGAATTACAATGTGCCTTTCGATATGGGCACCAGAGCTGAGCAGTGTACTCTAAATGAGGCCTGGCGTATGCCCTGAACAGAGGAACCATATCTTTAGGGACCCTAGATCTGATATTCCTAGAGGTAGACCACAAAACTCTATTGGTTTTATTGATGGCTTCATGAAGATGTGTGTTGTATGACATGTCAGAAATAATAATCCTAAATCCTTCTCATCAGTTGTTTTACTTAATATAGTGCCTGCTAATGTATAAGTATTATTGGGATTGTTAGCACCAGATGCATAACTTTGTACTTCGAGAGTTCAGCTTCATCCCCAAGTTGTTACCCACTTAGTAATGATATCCAGGTCATGTTGTAGATCTTCAACCTGAGATGAATTAGCACATGGACTCTAATTTAACATCTTCCTATATTTTGTCGAAATAGAAATGCACTCAGATGTCAGGTCAGAGATGAATGCTTGAAAAGACAGGGGCCCAGGACAGAGCCCTGGGGCACCCCACTGCTGATGGTCCCTTTGCTGGATTTGGTCTCTAATAACAACCTGTTATGTCCTATTATCCAGCCAGTTCTTGATCCAGCAAGCATAGAACTATTAATTTTAAGTTTATGCAATTTTTGGATCAAGGCCCAGTGGGACATAACATCAAATGCCTTGCTAAAATCTATAAAAATGGCATCACAAGGTATCCTGTTATCAAGTGTTGTACTAATATGTTTCAGAAAACATAACAGATTAGTAAGGCAGCTTGCCAGCCTTAAACCCATGCTGCTCAGGGTCATAATTATTAAGGGTTTAGGGTAATAATGTTCTTAATAAGACTTTCAAAGAGTTTGCTTGTGGAGGAGGTCAGACTGATGGGCCTATAATTCTCCCAGTTGTTTTCATGCCCTTCTTATGAATAGGGATAACATATGCCTCCTTCCAGTCTTTAAGCACAAAATTGCCAGCCATAATTCTTTCAAAAATTATTTTTAGGTGATGGATAGAGTATCCGCCAACATAAGAGTAAATGACCTGCAATGTTGTCTGGGCCTGGACTGTATTTGCCCTTAAGGTCAGCAACATCAGGGTAGTCAAATAATGTTTTGAATGTTGCTAGAATAAGCGCTATAAAATTTGGTGTTAAATAACTCTGCCATAGAAGTAGGGTCATGGATAAGCTGATCATTATCAAAAAAGGGCCTACTTGTCAAGTAGTTTTTTAAACGTTAATGTATGAGAAAAATGCTTACTGTTGGACTTATTTGCTTTGCTTGCAAAGTTATGTTCCATCTACTCTTGGCTTTTTTAATCATAGATTTGCACTTTCTTTGAACATTCTTAAAGGAATTCCAATTGAAACTAGACTTATTTCTAAGATAGGTGTTATATTTCTTCTCTTTTATTTGAATTAGTTTTTTATGGATTCATCCATTTTGGGGCTCATCTATGATTAAATATTTGTTGCTTGGATGGAATAAATGAGTCCTTTAACATGACATAGAATCCGTTTGAAGGTATCCCAACTCTGCTCAGAGGGACAAATCAGAGGACAATGTCCCAATTAAGTTTATTCATATAGTTGTTAATAGCACTAATAATAGCCTTGTTGTACAAATATATAACAGTGGGGTTAAGATGATATACACCGTCTTTTCAATAGTAAAAAGAACGTATTATGGTCACTATTGCCAATTGCATCAACTTGTTTTGACATTTTCAATAGCTAAATCATCAGAACAGATTATTAGGTCTAGGATTTTATTACCTCTGGTGGGACAGAGTACACTCTGTTTAAGATTAGAGGTTAAACAGGTAGACATAAGTTTGTTGCCATTGCTGCTAACTGCAGTATAGTTAAGCCAATCTATGTCTCCCAGATTGATGTTACTTGTTAGAAAAACAGAGGAATATGACATTTATAAAACATTCCCTGAAAAACTGTGGAAAACACCTAGAACTGCTAAAAAGAAACTTCTTCCACCTAGGGGTCCCTCTGGCTCTGACTAGCCGAGACCCCCTGCTAATGTGGGTGAAACCACATCTGTTGTTGCCTCTACCCCTGAGATGGAAGACAAGGGCACTAAGAGGGTTGCTGAACTGGCTGACTCCCCGGTTCCCTCTAAGAAGACTAAAAAACTAAAACACACAGAACCCCCAACTAAAAGGGGACTTCTGTGCCTGCCCTCACAGTGCATTCTCCCAGGGAGATTGCTCAGGCTTTCAGGGTAATACAACATTACATGGCCTTGTGTCCACTGATCAGCAGCCACCTGTCCAGACTGCTGTGGTACAGACTGGCAGCATAGGAAAATCTTCCTTCATAGAGAGAAAGGTATAGTGAATGTGAGGAGGAGGAGGAGAAGGAGGAGGGGAACCCTGAACCTGAGGTGTACCCTGAGCAGGAATTTGGCTCTCTGAGAACATCTGAGTATTACTCCTCACACTTCACCTTTGTGAGGAGGGATGGCTGATGCACTGGACATCACCACAAGGGAGGAGACTGAAGATGAAGAGGGTGGAATACCTAGAAATTATGGGGCTAACCCCACCAGAGCTCTCCTCTTGCCTGTTAACAAATTTTTTTTTTGAAAAAGATGCTCTAAATATAATTCCATCCCTCCTGTTGACAGGAAGATGGATAAAAAGTATCAGATGGAGAGGGAAGGACAGAGTTCCCTTACCCACCCAGACCATCAAGAGGCTGTACAGGTGTCCACCTGTGATAAGCTAAGGTTCTTCTGGCTTTCTCATCCACCAGACAAGGACTCTCAGGTGTCGTCTTGCGCATGGCAAAGAAGGTATTGTCAGCCTTTAGCCATCTGCCACTTAAATGTTCTGGCCTATGCTGCCCAGTGTCAGGGGTGCTTGTGGGTGACGTTCTGGCTATGGCTCAGAAAGCCCTCACCCCTGTCTGGTGACTGTAGAAACTGCATATTTGGTTAGAGGAGCTATTCTAGGTTCAAATAGCTGTTGTTACAAATGACACTGCAGCCAGATGGATGGTTAAATGTAGTAGCACAGAGGAGATTTACCTGGCTAAGAGCCTTGCAAATCTCACTCAATACACTCAGTCAGAGTGCTCACTCTTTGCTGCAGGAAATGTTTCTCTCTGGGGATGTCAGCAGTGGCCTATATGTAGTATGTGGATGAGTATAGAGCCACATATAGCTAATTCTACTAAAGAGGAAGGCTTCATCCACCTGCCTTATGGAAGTGAGAAGGCCGCAAGGTCTCCTTTATCACCAGACCCTTCTTTAGTGTACGCAGTGGCCACGCCCCTAGTACTGAGCAGTACCTACAGCAAGTGTGCTTCAGGGCAGGGGTAGAAGGGCTCTAGGTGGGGCCACAAGCCAGCCCCATCCTGACAAAACAAACACCTTGACATGTCTGTACAGGCGGCCTCCTCACTCACCTGTGTGGGAGGCCGATCTTTCCTACCTCCAGGCTTGCTAAACATCACTACAGACAAGTGGGTCCTGGGGGTGTGAGGAGGATCTGTCTCTGAACTTCAAATCCTTCCTCCTCAAAAAAAAACAGGGTTTTGTTCACTCCTGTAGAGAAAGTGCTGGAGGCAGAGGTTGAAACCTGCATACTGCAAGGGCAGTAGAACCTGTCCCAATCGTATCATGGAGGAAGGGGCTTTACTCCCAGGTATTTCCTCCTCTACACAAGAAAAATGGGAGTATGCCTATATTGGACCTCAGGGCTGTGAACAAACATCTGGAAAAGCCAAAGTTCAGAATGGTAACTCTGGCATTGATACTGCTAACACTCCAAAAAGGGGATTGGCTGGCACTACACTGGACTTAAAAGGCACCTGTTTCCACATCCCCATAAGGGAGTCTTACAGAAAATATCTCGGGTTCAGACTCCTATCAGGCCACTACTAGTTTCCACCCTGCCTTTTGGCCTTCTTCAGCCCCTGGCAGGTCACAAAGTGCCTCTCAGCAGTTGTGGCACACCTTGAAGGCAAGGTCACAGTATTCTGTACTTGGATGACTGGCTGGTGGCAGGCAGATCACCAGACCAGGTCAGACAATATCTACAGATCACCAAGGGCTCCTGGAGTCTTTGAGGTTCCTGACCAATCACAAAAAAATCAGTCCTTATACCTGCATAAGTCCTGCAGTTTATAGGGCAGAGATCAACACCCTGCTAGGGCAGGGCCTATCTGCCTCTGGACAGAGTAAGAAATCTTCAGTTGATTGCAAATTATTCAGCCTCACAA
The DNA here is from genome assembly GCA_016271365.2 of Neoceratodus forsteri. Classification (NCBI taxonomy): domain Eukaryota; kingdom Metazoa; phylum Chordata; order Ceratodontiformes; family Ceratodontidae; genus Neoceratodus; species Neoceratodus forsteri. The sequence continues at coordinate 942,972,083 of CM057450.1, forward strand.
ACACAAAACTGCAAGGCAGTTTCTACAGTTACTGGGCCATGGCCTCCACCACAGGCACAGTCTTTGGATCCAGGTTCCAAATGAGGGTCATCCAGTTCCACCTAAGGGCACACTGGAGCCAGAGAAGAGATCAACGCCAAAACCCATCCAAGTAACAAGGACTTTGTTCAAGCAAGTCAGTGGTGGAAGAGAGGAACCCAACTTAGAGAGGGGTTCCTTTCACGAAGAGTCTCCATCAGTTGTTCTCACAACAGATGCATCTCCTGGGCTGGGGTGCTTATTCAGGAGATCTACACAACCCAAAGGTATGTGGTCAGCTGCAGAGTCCCTCCAGCTCATAAACATGCTGGAACTCCGAGCTGTGTTTCTGGCTATAAAAGCTTTTACAGCAGACAGAAACCAGGAGGAAGTGAGCTACTTGTATAACTAAAACTTCTCTACTGGGGCTAAGAACTAGATCTCTTGTACTGGGACCTTCAATTTAGAGTAAAAAAAAAAGGAGTTGTGTGTTTGTCAAGAGGTAGTTGGAAGTAAATTGTTATCTGTGTTATCTGTGTACTTATCTAGGTGCTTGTCACAGGTGTCAGAAGGGAATTGTTATCTGTGAAATTAACTATGTAGAAAGATTTGCAAAGTAGGGGGTGGCTTAGCTAGAAGGAGCCAGGTTAAGACCAGATATAAACACTGCCCTAGATAGCTTTTGCACACAGCAGATAGAAACCAGGAGGAAGGAGCTACTGGTACAACTAAAACTTCTACTGGGGCTAAGAACTAGATCTTGTACTGGGACTTCAATTTAGGGTAAAAAAGGAGTTAGTGTGTTTGTCAAGAGGTAGTTGGAGTAAATTGTTATCTGTTATCTGTGTTATCTGTGACTTATCTAGGTGCTTGTCACAGGTGTCTGAAGGGGAATTGTTATCTGTGAAATTAACTAAGTGCAGAAAGATTTGCAAAGTAGGGGAGTGTTTAGCTAGAAGGAGCTAGTTAAGACCAGATATAAACACTGCCCTAGATAGCTTCTGCCCCATGCTAGACAGAAAACCAGGAGGAAGGAGCTACTGGTATAACTAAAACTTTCTACTGGGGCTAAGAACTAGATCTCCTTGTACTAGAGCTTCAATTTAAGGTAAAAAAGGAGTTAGTGTGTTTGTCAAGAGGTAGTTGAAGTAAATTGTTATCTGGGTTATTCAGTATTTATCTAGGTGCTTGTCATAGGTGTCAAGGAATTGTTATCTCAGAAATTATGTAGAAAGATTTGCAAAGTAGGGGAGTGGCTTAGCTAGAAGGAGCCAGGTTAAGATTCGATATAAACACTGCCCCAATAGCTTCTGCCACAAAGCAGACAGAAAACCAGGAGGAAGGAGCTACTGGTATAACTAAAACTTTTCACTGGGGCTAAGAACTAGATCTCTTGTACTGGGACCTTCAATTTAGGTAAAAAAGGAGTTGTGTGTTTGTCAAGAGGTAGTTGAAGTAAATTGTTATCTGTGTACTTTATCTAGGTGTTTGTCACAGGTGTCTGAAGGGGAAATTGTTATCTGTGAAATTAAGCTATGTAGAAAGATTTGCAAAGTAGGGGAGTGGCTAGCTAGAAGGAGCCAGGTTAAGACCAGATATAAACACTGACGTCAGATAGCTTCTGCCACAAAAGCAGACAGAAAACCAGGAGGAAGTGGTTACTGGTATAACTAAACTTCTGACTGGGGCTAAGAACTAGATCTTTGTACTGGGAGCTTCAATTTAGGGTAAAAAAAAAGGAGTTAGTGTGTTTGTCAAGAGGTAGTTGAAGCTAAATTGTTATCTGTTAGGTTATCTGTGTATTTATCTAGGTGTTGTCATTGTGTCAGAAGGGAATTGTTATCTGTGAAATTAACTGTAGAAAGATTTGCAAAGTAGGGGAGTGGCTTAGCTAGAAGGAGCCAGGGTAAGACCACGATATAAACACTGCTCTCAGATAGCTTCTGCCACAAAGCAGAAAACTAGAGGTAAGGAGTTACTGGTATAACTAAAACTTCTTCTGGGGCTAAGAACTAGATCTCTTGTAATTGGATTCTACTTTAGGTATAAAAAAGGAGTTGGTGTGTTTGTCAAGAGGTAGTTGAAGTAAATTGTTATCTGTGTACCTATCTAGTGCTTGTCACAGGTGCTGAAGGGGAAATTGTTATCTGTGAAATTAAAATATGTAGAAAGATTTGCAAAGTAGGGAGGGCTGAATGAACGAAAGCCAGGTTAAGACCAGATATAAACACTGTCAGAGATAGCTTCTGCCACAGCAGGCAGAAAACCAGGAGGAAGGTGCTACTGGTATTACTAAAACTTCTTCTGTTGGGCCAAGAACTAGATCTTTGTACTGGGGACCTTCAATTTAGGTAAACAAAAAAGGAGTTAGTGTTTGTCAAGAGGTAGTTGAAGTAAATTGTTATTCAGCATCTGTGTACTTATCTAGGTGCTTGTCACAGGTGTCGAAGGGAATTGTTATCTGTGAAATTAACTATGTAGAAAGATTTGCAAGTAGGGGAGGGCTTTGGGCTGAAGGAGCCAGTTAAGACCAGATATAAAACTGCTTCTAGATAGCTTTCCTGCCATAGCCAGACAGAAAACCAGGAGGAAGGAGCTACTGGTATAACTAAACTTCTTACTGGGAGTGCATTGCCTCCTTTCCCTCCCTCTACCCCCACCCTAAACCAGTCTCCTTTTTAGGCACAGGATTTGCATCGACAACAGGAACTTCCTGTTTGGGAGCAGGGAAGTGAGTGATCACAGAGCCACCAAAGACCTACCATCCTAGAAGGGCAAGAGTAGCCTCCATCCCCCACTAGCTGCTGGAGGTCTGACCTGAGCAAGTCATGAGACTACTGAGAAATATAGAACCTTTGTCTTAGAATGTAGACTAGATCAAAGGCAGACAGTAAGTAAGTAGGGAGAGAAGAAAAGAATTAAATAAACAGAGGAAAGAGGTATTCAAATAAGAGGGAAAAAAAAAAAGATATGTTGAGGCACTGTACAGCAGTCTCCTGGAGATGTTCTGGGGGAGTGTTGTCCATCTGCAGGCCCTCTGGCGAGGAGGAGGTTGCTCATCTCCAGGCTGAGTTGGCCAGGGTTTAGGGACCTCCTCCCACCCAGGGGCCACCAGGTCACCTGGCTTTGCCTCTGTAGGTTGCCAAGAAAAGAGTGTGGTTGGACCACAGTGGGCTTAGTGGAGGCTGAGGGTGGTGGAACAGAGGCGCATCCCTCCAGTTGTACTCTCCACACCCCTATGCTGTTCTGGGAAAAGTGTGGTTCCCCTCCATGGAGGCACCCACAGTGGAGACCAAGGAGGATGCTGGGAACCTCCACACAAAGGAGACCCACAGGAGGGTGGCATAGGACTCACAGGGGAAGGAAACAACTCCCTGGTGGGAGTCCCATTGTTAGAAGGTAGAACTGGGGAGGAAGGGGGGAGGGAGAGGGAGTGCAAGCCTGCGTGGTGCCAAGGTCATTGAGGGACAGGGAGCGAATCCCCAGGATCGCAGGAGCAGCTGCACAGGGAGGGAGCTGGATGTCATTTTCCACCTAGGGACAGATGACCTGGCTAAGAAAGGGACTGTGAGCAGTCAAGAAGCGCCAGAGAGATGGGGGGGCCTTCAACAAAAGCACTACACGGTAACCTTCTCGAGGTTTTGGCCTGTCTATGGCATGGTGAGGCTAGGGTGCTCTACACCAGGATTCAATCAGTGGTTGAAAACTGTGCAGAGCCTGTGGATTTGCTTCATTGGGGACTGAAGTTTGGACGGGATGCAGGCCTATCACTGGCATGATAGTCTGCATCTGTCCAGGAGTGGAACCAGGATCCTAGGTGATAGGTTTAAATACTCTCATTGACAAGCATTTAAGGGGGAGGCACTGAAAGGAGCAGGAAACCTAGCCCCCAAAATATCAGGGTACTCAAGTGAGGCAGAACGTACCAGAGATGTCGATAGGGAGAAGCTAGGGTAAAATGGAGAAAGTGATAAATGCATAAGGATAGGATGGGGCAAAAAGAGGTAAGGCTATCAAGAAGTGGAGGGTAATGAGCACCATACCCGTAGTCTGGGCAACAAGCTCCCTGAACTGGTGGCCTTGATGGAAGAGGGATGCCTGATATTGTAGCAGTCACAGAAACATGGTACACAGATAACCATGTCTGGGATGTTAAGCTACCAGGTACACAACCTACAGGGAGAGACAGGAGGGGCAGAAGGGGGAAGCCTCTCATGTAAGGGAAGGGATAAAAAGCAACTCAACAAAAGAGTAAATTAGGAGAGGAGGCCACTGTGGGTCACTCTTAGAGACTGGAAATGGCACCAACAATCTGCACAGGGGTTGTATATAGACCCCATGTCAGGGGAGGAATGGACAAAGATATGATAGAAGGCATACTTAGGATGGCAGAGAAAGGGGAGATACTGCTGATGGGGACCCTTAATATGCCAGATGTTAACTGGATCACCTTATGGCAGCCACATCAAAAAGCAGGACCATTCTTGATGCCCTTCAGGTGGCATGCCCTAGACAGCTAGTTTTGGAACCTACTCATGAGGGAGCAATCTTAGACCCTGCACTCTCTCAAATGGGGACAGTTAGAGGATCTCAGATCTAGAAGTGGAGTAGCCATTTGGGAACATGTGACCACCAAACAGTGTGGTTCACGATAAACTCAGCTACAGAGTCAAACCATACAAAAGTGAGGGTTCTGACTTCAGGAGGGCTGACTTTGGCAAGATGGGAGAGTGCCTTAGAAAAGCACTAGCAAACAGGCTAGAAGGAGGGGTGGAGCAACAATGGGGAAATATAAACTGCCATCACAGAGGCAACAAGCCCTTGTGTGAAGCAATAAAACAAATTCAAACGAAAGAGAAAGCCACTATGGTTCTCAAAAGAAGTGGCGTGAAGGTTAGGGAGAAAAAGATAGCATTTAGAAAGCATCGAAAAACACAGAAGGAGCAGGACACAGAACTGTACCAATTACATGGAAGGAAGCAGGAGGGTAGTCAGAAAGCAAAGGCACAAACTGAGGAAAAGATAGCTAACCAGTTAAGAAGGGGATAAAACCTTTTATAGGTATATCAGGGAGCCGAGAAAGACAAAGGAGGGACAGTGAGGCTGAATAGAATGGATGGTGGGTGGCAGAGCGTGACAGTGAAAAAGCAGGATACTGAATGAATACTCTGTTCAGTATTCACAAAAGAGGAAGTGGGGAGGTACCAACCAATTAACAGAAGCAATCTGGAGAGGGGGGTCGATCCCAGTCCTTTCACAGAAGAAAGGGTCTCTGAAAGAACCCTAAAACTGAAGGTGGATGGCCATCAGATGGAATTCACCTCAGAATTCTAAAAAGAATTAACAGAGAACTAGTGACACCACTGACTACCCTTTTAACAAATTATGGGAGGATGGTGTGGTACCCGAGGACTGGAAGAAGGCGGATGTGATTCCCCTTCCACAAAAGTGGGACCAAGACAGAGGCAGGAAACTACAGGACCTGTCAGTTTGACCTCTGTGGTAGGGAAAGTGATGGAACTACTCTGAAGGAAAGAATTGTTGAGTACCTAGAGGCCAGTGGGGCACAGGACCCAAGGCAGCATGGGTCTACAGCTGGAAGGCCATGTCAGACAAATCTAATTGATTTCTTTGACTGGGTGACCAAAGTAATAGACCAGGGAGGGGCTGTGGACATGGCCTACCTAGACTTTAGAAAAGGCATTTGACACAGTCCCACACAAAGATTAGTAGTCAAACTAACCAGCCTGAGAGTGGGTCCCTGTGTGGTAGCCTGGGTAAACATTGGCTGAACAACAGGACACAGAAGGTAATTGTAAAATGGAGTCCACTCTGGAAGAAAGGGGGTTACTAGTGGGGTACTGCAGGGTCTAGCACTTGGTCTTGTCCTTTTAATGTCTTATAAGTGAGCATTGCAGAGGGACTGAAGGGAAAAAGTATGCCCCTTGCAGATGACACAAAGATCTGCAACAGTGTTGGATACACAAGGAGGTGGAAAGGATGAGAAGGGACTTGGCAAGGTTGGAGGCATGGTCAGAAGTATGACAGCTTGGTTCAATGCAAAGAAGTGCAAGTAATGCACCTGGGAAACAAAACCCAGGGGAAGATTACACAATGGGAGGTAGTAACAACAATAAAAATGGAAAGGGACTTGGGAGTAATCATAACAGATGACCATAAGGTTGGCAAGCTATGTGGAGAAGGCGGTAGGGAGGGCTGGGGGATACTGGGATGTATAGGGAGAGGTTTCACCAGCAGAAAATAGGAAGTTATTATCCCCTGTACAGACAGTTGGTGAGACCCCATCTGGAGTACTCGTCTAGTTCTGAGACCCCACTCCGCAAGGACATAGACAGGATGGAGGCAGTTCAGAGGAGGGCAACTAAAATGGTGCAGGGTCTGCAATCTGCAAGAGAAGCCATACGAGGAGAGACTAAAGGAGCTTAATATGTATACCCTTGAGGAAAGGAGGAGAGGGGAACATGATAGAAACGCTTAAGTACCTCAGTGGAATCAACAAAGTCCAAGAGGTCAGCATCTTTCAGAAAAGAGATTGGAAGAACAAGGGGACACAATCTGAAGATAGAGGGGGACTGCCTAGGGGCAATGGAGGAAGCATTTTTTCACAGAGAGGGTGGTGGATGCATGGGACAGCCTTCCTAAGGAGGTTGTGGGGGTCTAAAACTGGGGAGAATTCTAAGAATGCATGGACAGACATAAGGCAATTTTTGTGGGGGGTAGGAAGAAATAGGCTGTTGGTTAAATAGGATCTGCAGCTTATCCTCTAGGTAGGGAAATGGGCAGACTCGGTGGGCCAAGCGGTCCCATCTGCTGTCAAAGTCTATGTTTCTATGGTGCAAGGGAAGGCTGTGCAAGTCAGGACAGATAACACCACAACATTGTATTACATAAACAAGCAGGGAGGCACCAGGTCGGGTCCTCTGCACAGAAGTCATGATAATCTGGACCTTGGCTTACTCCTTTGAGAATATCCCTGTAGACAATCCATCTGCCAGGAAAATACAATACCCTTGCAGATGCCCTGAGTCAAATCAACCAGGCCCATCACTTAATGGACTCTGAACAGGCAAGTGGTGCAAGGGATCTCTCAGGAGGTGGGGCACCTAGAGAGAGACTTGTTCGGCATCCCACCAGAACCACCACCTGCCACTGTATTGCTGCAGGCCAACAGATTGGGGTACATTGCCTCTGGATGCCCTGGCTCTCGATTAGTCAGGGAAGTACCTGTATGCTCTTTCCTTCCTTTCCCCTGGTATTCAGGGTACTGCTCAAACTCAGGTCCCATTCAGCATCTCTAATCTTAATAGCTCCAGACTGGTCCAGGCAGTCATGGTACTCTCTTCTGCTCTCCATGTCTGTAGCCAAACCAATACACCTTCCCTCAGAGGCACAACCCTGTTAATCTTCGATCAGGGAACCCCTGCTGCACCCGAATCTCAGGTCTCTCAGTCTCAAAGCTTGGCTCTTGAGGATCTAGAATATGTGAGTTTACTCCCTCTCTGAAACAGTGCTGGACATCCTGAGAGGATAATAGAAAACGTCCACTAAGAAAACTTATTCTTCTAAATGGAAAAGTTTTCTATCTGGTGTTCAACCAGGAAATTAGTGCCAGTACAGGCTGGGGTATCAGCTGTTCTTGACTACCTTTTCACTTACATTCCTGGGACTGCAGTCCAGCACCTTGAAGGTTCACCTGGCTGCAGTATCCTTACACTTCATGGGAGCATGGTAATCAATGGCTTCAGAACCCATTTTAGGGGTTCTTTATGGTCTGGCCCATCTGCACCCTCCCCATAGGGAACCGGTACCAGCATGGGACCTAAGTGTGTGCCTAGCCAAACTCATGGGACTTCTTTGAACCCATGTCTTCAGCTTATGTAAAATATGTCACATGGAAAACAGTTTTCCTAGTGGCAGTTACCTCTGCAAGAAGAATCAGTGAGCTTCAGGCTCTCTGCATTGAACTGACTACATCTCATTCCACAGGGACAAGGTGGTCCTGAGAACAAACAGGAAATTTCTCCCTAAAATGGTTTCTGATTTCCACATTAACCAATCCATCACCCTACCTGTCTTTTTCACTGAGCATTCCACCTCAGGTGAAAGAAGATTTCACACTCTGGATGTCAAAAGAGCTCTTAGCTACTACATGACAGCCACTAGGGACCATAGGCAGGACAGAAAATAGCTGTTCTTGACTTATGGGGATGTGGGAAAAGGCAATCCAGCCTCAAAAGGTCTATTTTTCTATGGATAGTCCAGTGTATCCAGTTCTGTTACACTATAGTGGTAGGGAGCCCCCACCAGGGTTGAGGACTCATTCCACAAGAGGCACAGCTGCTACCTAGCAGCTGCCAGGGATGTTCCACTGGTTGACAGTTATAAAGCAGCTGACATGGAAGACAGTACACTCCTTTGCAAAGCATTACAACCTGATATTCAATCAAGGGGTGATGCTAGGTTTGGCACAAGAAGTACTGCAAAGTCTGTTTCCAAAATGAAGTTCTGTGCCCACCTCTGGAGATACTATGTTGAAGTCTCGTAGAAAGTTATGAATACCTGAGTATTATTGGGGTTGGAAGAAAAATTACTTACCATAGTAATCGTGTTTCTTCCCAGTGATACTCAGGTATTCACAACTTCCACCCTACCTCCCTTCCAGAACCTCGGCCTCGGCACTCCTGCATGCTGTGCTACTATTATATATATATATATATATATATATATATATGCCACTTTCAAGTACAGTTTTTGGCAAATAAGGTTCATATGTGTTTCCTCCTTTGTTAGGTGGTTCTGACATTTGGCTGTTCCTTGTTGTGTTTCTCCTCCAGTTGGAGGGTTTTATTCAGTGGTTATAGGTTTTAAATTTGTTATTATCTTAATGTAATCCCCTACAAATGGGGGTTCCCAAAAGTCTTCCTTGAGCTTGCCTAAATGCTCACTGCCATGCTGGTGTCTCTGCGTTTAGCAGTTTAAATGTGATTACCGGAGCATGTATAGCCTCTGTGTACTGTCTCTTTAAGAGCTGCCTGATTGCAGTTTAAGTAATCTGAGAGGGAGCTCTGTTGAAAGATGTAACAATTTACTGAAAATCATTTAGAGTGATAATGATAATGTAGTTTGTCTAACCTGCTTTCTTTGTAGCAAGGACTGTTTTGTTTGTCTCCACTATCTTGATCCTGGACTGCAAATTGACCAAACAGTACTGGTGGGACCTAAAATGTAGCCGGACTACAGGAGTTGTCTGAATTCAAAATCTGTAGGAACTTTAGTTTGGAGCTTATCGTGCCTTTTTGCAACTGAAGGGGAGCTCTTTGCTTTGACTGACAGCCAAATCAGCCAACCAAACCTTTTGGATCTTGGGAAGTCCTGGGCTGCTTGCAGTTTTTCAGTTCTGAGCTGGGAAGTGAAATCAGAAGAGCTCAAGTGCATTTTGGGCAGCAGTCCTGAGTGGATTAAGCATGGGAAGAAAACTGTGAAAGGGGCTGGGTTTTTGCTTGCAAGTCTGCCTGCTGCACCTGAGATGGAGAGAAGAGATTATTTTGGACTAAATCCAAGTTTGTGTGACTAAAGTAAGCTACTGAAGTGGGTCAGGCTCAACCTGAAGAAGTCCAAGATTTTGCTGAATGCGATCGCCTGTCAGGAGTTCCAGCTACCCTTAAGCTCCTGGTGTGTGCAGAGACATTACGTATTGTGAATGGGGAGCGCTTTGTCTGGTACAGTAGAATTCCCATACATGTAAATGTGCTATGAGCTGCTAGTGGGTTGTGAGTTAGTTCCCCACTGTGTGAACTGTGTTCTGCTTGCTGAAGCTGTATCCAGCCCAAAGCGGACTGCATCCGAATTTGTCTGCATGTGGTCTGGGCCTTACCAGACTGGCCCAGCCAGACTACCCACTGCACAGAGAAGCCATTGACGAGAGACCTTCCTGGAGATCAGCCCCTGCTCCACGCTTGAACAGGAATGACGCCTCTGTGACTCGTGTAGGCCCTGCTTCTCCTGGCATTCCAGATCAACCACCTGCAGTCTCGATTTCGTCCAGCCTGTGTCCAGTCTTGGGTATCATGAGTAAATACCAGGGTAGCTCCTGCAACAACAGCTTAATCTCATTGTGTCATCTGATTGTCTTGTTTTGTTTCGTTTACAAACTGAGCCCTCTGGCTCCGGATTACAGATATTGTGTACTGTGCATGTTGTGTTTTCCATCACAGAGCCCCAACAAGCTGCAACCCGGGACAACTGTCCTGGCTAGCCCATCTCTTCTCCACCTGGGTACCCAGAGGTAGACTGTGTGGGGGACTCAAAGCATGCATAACTGCTTGATTGATATAACCTTTAAGCTAATTAACCTGATTTTGCCCCTCTCTTGTTCAAGTCCCTGAATAAATCAGATCTAACTTTTTCTGCATGTAATCTGACTGTGGTTCCAGTTTGTGCTCAAAGTACTGTACTGTTGCTATTTGCTGTGCATAACCTAGTTTTACAGGGGTCCCCAGGGTTGAGCCAGAGGAACCAGCCCTGGTGGTAAGTGCAAACAGTGTGGGTACTTGTGTGGTGTACCAGGGGTATTGTGAAACTGATTATTGTACAGTGTTCAGGCCACTAGAGGGGAAAAGAGGGGGTTACAGTGTCCTGGAGGGCTGTGCCCAGGTTAGCTTGACCACTACCAACCCTGACCTCCGGTGGAGGCACCCATTTCAAGAACTCAGGCCCCTTAACCTACTACTAGCCAAGCAGGCAGGGGGTAGTAGCCCTTGGGATAGCGCCACATAGGGGTTACATTAATTTATGCTATCATTAATACTTCCAGTATTATAGTTCCCAATTAGAACACTGGCAGTTAGTATAGGGCAGCATTTGAAAAGTTGTCACGTGCAAAGAATTCCATCATTTGCATGTGTTCTATTATCTCTGGGCGTAGTAATACCTAGAAGACTTACTATAGAAAGTTATGAATACCCGAGTATCACTGGGAAGAAACAAGATTACTATGGTAAGTATTTTTTCTTCAGGACCTGGCCCCTCCATGGAACCTCAACTTTATGTTGGAGAAACTCACTTTCTCCTTTTGAGCCATCTGAGTTGCGAGCTGTGTGTTCTGTCACGAAAAGTGCACTTTTGTTGCTGTTACTTCTGCTCAAAGGGTTTCTGAGCTATAGGCTCTGATGTGTTAAGAGCCTTATTTTGTTTTCACAAAGACAGGGTGCCTTTATGCTAATGCTAACTTTTACCTAAGGTGGTGTCTGAGTTTACTTTAAATCAATCCATCCACCTGTTAGTTTATTTTCCTGAGGATTCCAATCAGGGGAGGCATTGCTCCGTGCTTTGGATGTTCACAGAATGTTAACATTATTATACGAACATCCAAGTCTCATTGAGGAGAAAACTGACCAGTTGTTTGTTTTGTTTTCCCAAGAGAGACAGCACTCCTGTTTCCAGACAGTGTTTGTCTAAGTGGTTAACTAATTGCATAGTTTATTGCTATCACAAGTACAACAAGCCCCTTCCTGGGGTGGTCAAGGGCCGTTACACTAGGAGTATGGCTGCCTCTAAAGCTTACTTCAGAAATGTGTCTGCTGCTGACATCTGTGCAGCTGCCACCTGGAGTTGTGTCCATACTTTCACCAAGCATTACAATCTAGACATTGCCTCTAGGCGAGAACCAACTTCGGCCTGGCAGTTCTTCAGGGTCTTCTGTCATGAACTCTTGGCTGCTGTCTGGTCCTCCTCCTGGTGATATTATACTGGTGATAACCGGTACTGCTTAGGACTCAGTCCTACTGGTGTGGCCTGCTGCAACAGCCTTCCTTGAAGTAAGATAGTACAGTTACGTAAGAACTTACCGTAATAGTAGAATTTTGAGAGAAGATGCCATGAACGTCCTGCAGCTTGCCCCTAAGATGGCCAGTTTCAAAGCGTGGACTTGACTACACACAGAAAACTAAGGATAATGTCATTGCCCTGCAAGTATACGGTATATTTAGGCTTGATGGGGTTGGGGAAGAGGTGGGGTTGCCTTATCTATGTGAGGGAAAATGAACAGGGGACTGTACTCCCAATATCGGGCATTACTAGTGATTATGAGCTTCTTGCTGTGAAACTCCTGCTGGGGAGACAAAGAAGGCTCTTACCACTGCCTCGTCTATTCGCCACCTACTAAGGCAAAGCTGGGCTTGCACTGTCTCTAGAAACAATCTCAAAATAAAATAGGAACTCTGAGTTCATTATAACTGGGGACTTCAATTTAAATTAGCTTAGCAAGGACTCAGACCACCGAAAAAACCTGGTTTGCCAGTATGTACCTCCACACAGCATGGTGTGGACACGTTGCTGGACTGGCTTCTCTCTAACACCCCTCCAGGATCAAGAATGTTGCTGTGCTCTCAGACTGTCTCAGTGATCACTCACCTGTTGCTTGCAGATGGGTGAGTAAGGAAAGAAAGGACCCCCATCACCATTTTTAACCGTGTTCTCAAGCGCGGCTTCACGCTCACCTTCAAAACAGCTATACACCATGTTGATTGGTCTCCACTTGACTGATTCTAGGATATTGACCAGGCCCTTGAATACTTCTCTGATACGGTCAGTGGCATATGTGATATCTTTGCCCCATGAGGGAAACGAAAGATCAGAGGATCCACTAATGGCTGGATTACTTGTGATCTCCTAAATCAGATGAGGGGATGACAATCTCTGGAGCCTGGCAAAAATCACAGGCAATCCAGCTGATTACCAATAGTACCGAGCTGCTAGAAATAGATGTGCCTACCTTACTAGACAAACCAAAGTGAATTACTACAAGGAACGGTTAGACTATAACTGGGGTAATGGCAAAGATTCTGGGCCAATATCAAAGACCTACTTGGTAAAGAGGACAGAAGGCACCCAACTATGATTACTGTCAATGGCACTCCTGCCCTTAATGCCACATCAGTTGCAGAATCTTTTAACTTGGCTTTCGCTGACCTCAGCTCAGTCCTTCCCCTGACTACCTCAACTCCCTGAACCTGCCCCGCCGTTAACTAGGGATAACCCTAGCCATCCTAACTTTCACTTTAGACATATCACGGTCAAGGAAGCCAGAACCTACATCCGAAGGGTACTTGGCAAAACTAGGCTCGGTAGTGACAACATAGACATGAAGTTGGTGGCAGTTGCGGTCGATGACTCGTGGTCCCGATTACCAAGCTCTTCAACAGATCGCTCTCCTGGCGAAATTCCTGCTGTATGGAAGCTTGCGTTGGTTACCCCATGCTGAAAAGTGGGGATTGCTCCAGTATTGCCAATTACAGGCCTTTTGATTCTCTCCCACTTTTAAAAGCACTTGAGAGGGTAGTGGCTGACCATATCTCAGAGTACCTCCACAAATACAATCTTCAGTGTCCACAGCAGCATGGATTTCATAAGTGCTATAGCATGACTATTGCTTTAGTGGAATTCTAATTAATTCTAAAGAACAGTTTTGTATGCTTAAATCACTTAGGAGTATCTGGTCCAGCAGCAACAACTCCCCAGCCACACTGTCTCAAATCCTTTTGGGTCATTGCTTTCAATACCCTCTAGAAACTGAGGATTTGGGTGTTTTTCACCCTCACAGTGTTTTCTGAATTAGTGTTTCTGATCTTTTAGTTCAGTTCTGACCAAAATGTAATTTTAAACTTGTTTTTAGAAGTATCCTCACCCCCAACTGATATGTTGTGTCAGGGTTTTGTGCCCCATATGCATTATCTTTGCACTTTTTTGCACTGGAATTTCAAACTGCCAAACCCTGACCATTCTCTTCAAGTTTCTGCAGGTCCCTTCTCATTTTATCTACACCTCTGGTGTGTCTACTCTGTTACAGAGCTTTGTGTCATCAGCGAACAGTGAAATTCTGCCTTCTAGGTCCTGCGCAATGTCACTGATGAAGATGTTGAATCGGATCGATCCCAGCACTGATCCCTGTGGTACCCCACTGGTCACTCTTCCCTCTGTGGAGTGACAGCCATTTACCACCACCCTCTGTGTCCTGCTGCCCAGCCAGTTACAGTACCCACCTTATTTAGTATTCCCCCCGTTCTTAATCCCCCTGCTTCTCCTTGTACCTGATAAAGGCCTTCTTTTTGGCCCTTTCTGCCTCCTTGACCTTTTCAGAGAACCATATTGGTGCCTTGGACCTGTTTCTCTTGGTAGCCATTCACAAGTATGACTGTTTTGCCTCGAGACTGGCCCCTTTTATTTCAAAACATCTTCCACAGAAACATGGATATTTGTCAGCAGATAAGGACTGCTTGACCCACCTAGTCTACCCCTCTTTTCTCTGCCTATTCTGCCACCTCAGAACCTACCTGGTCTCTGACCTCCCCCCACCCCACTTTGATAGCAGTTTTCCTTTATACCTATCCCATGCATGCTTGAAGCCTACCACTGTTTCGCCCCCACCACCCTGGTGGAAGAATGTTCAGGCTCAACCACCCTCTCAGTGAAGAGATACATCCTACTGAGGGCATCTCTTGCAGAGGGCCACACCCATGGAACTATAGCACCAGGTACTAGGACCACGAAACTTTTCTAATGCAGTCTACCAGGCGCCCCTCTGACATGTCGCCAATGTGGGCAGTTCTTTACCGCTGTTGATCCTTGCACATTGGACTTCACAGAGATCTGCCAGCTTCAGCGGACCACCATTTTGCTGAAAAATTTCAACAAACTTTTATTTATTTTTTTCTCCCCAGGGTGTATCACTTTAGTGATAAAGTGATTATTTCTCTCCATTTAGGCCACGCTTCGCCTCCGGGAAACTCCTCAAAAAGTGTGCCTGCAGGCAGAAGATCCCTGCCTAGGCCCAGAACATGACCCCTGGCTTGCATGATCTGCTGTGGCTTCAACCAGGCCACAAGGAAGCGCCGAATGCAGACCCTCAAAACTTTTCTGCTAAAGCAGGTCACTCAGCTGGAGAAGGAGCTTCAGGCCCAAAGTTCCTCCATTTCCTCTGCGATGTCCTCAGGCTTGCAACCTTCCAAGGCCCAGGACAAGTCGACAGGCAAGCACAAGCATTGAGACAAGGGCCGTCCTAAGGAGAAGAGGCAGCCCCCTCTGCTTTGCATGCCCTTTCTTCTTCAGGGCTACTATTGGTTGCTCCCCCCACCAATCTTTCGGTGGTGGGTGTTGTTTCAAGGGGCTCTGGTGCCCCACCGACTTCTCAGCCCCTGTGGTATAGGTCCTTGTTTTCAGCAGGCGCTCAGTCAGGTGGCTCTGCTGGCTCATTGTTGATGAGCTCAGCATCGGTGGTCACCAGGACACAGTATAACCGCTGCTGCTGACCTCGGCCATTTCTCCGGCTGTTGTCTCAGGCCCAGAGCCTCTACTCTCTCCTGAGTTCCCCTGGCTCAAGCCCCAGTCGCTGTCACCCTTCCCGACGCTGACCCATGCCAAGGAGCTTTCCTACAGCCCTAGCCTGTTCGTCCGCCCTCCCCGGTGCTGACCCCCATGTTCCCTCAGCCAACGCCAGTGGGTCTGATGCCGATACCGGTGGACTTTCACTCCATGCTTTCCACCTTATGGGACTTTATGCAAGCTAAGCTTGCTCCTCCCCAAGGCCTGTCCCTGCAGCAGTTCCCTGCTCCTCCAGTAGGGACGTGACCCGCACCTCAGGACCCTCACTCCCCCCTCAGGGGACGAGGATGGGTGCCACCCAGACCTCATTCCTCCAGATGAGGATGACGATGGCGATGATGGAGGAGCCACTCCTTACAGCTCCTCCTCCACAGTCTCGACTGACGGCGAGGAGACCCTGAGGTACATCCCGCGTTCCTCCCTGGATGACCCCTCATTTGTCTCATTTATGAGGCAGTTGCAGTCGGCCATGGGCTTCAACACTGAGGAGCATGAGCTGCTCGCTGGTGACTGGCCACTTATTTGCGTCTACTAGATGCCCCTCCTGTGGTCATCCCTCCCTTTAATGAACCCTTTGAGGATGCCACCATGGCCACCTGGCACTGGCCAAATTTGATTTCGGCCATGTTGAGGAAGGCAGACAAATTATACCAGGCTCCAGCAGGGAGGCCTTTTTTCAAAGACCAGCCTCAAGTGGATTCAGTGGTCATCAATGCTGCCCATGACCTCACCAAGAGGACTAAACATCTCAGTTCCTTGCCCCCAGATAAGGAGTCCTGGAGACTGGATCACATTGGCAAGAGAAACTTTGTCTCTGCCACACTGACCATCAGGCTGTTGAACTACATTGCCCATATGGTCCAGTACCAAAACCAGCTCTGGGACCAGGCCCTTCAATCTGCCTTGAACCTGCCTGGGCCCTCTTAGAGGACCCCCCAAAACAGCAGATGCTGCAGTCTCTCAAAGAGGGTTCCGACGTCGGCCTCCACCTCCTTAGGGCTACCTACGACTAAGTAGATGCCTTGGCCAGGGCTGCTGTGGTGGGCCTGCGTAAACACCCTTGACTGAGGGTGTCAGGCTTTGCCCAGGATGTTCAGTTTTCCATCCTGAATACCCCCTTCAGGGGCTGTGGACTGTTTGGTGCAGATGTACAGGACATACTGTCTCAACTGCTAGCCTCTCGCCGCACCTTGCAGTTGGTCCACTGTTTGTATCACACCAACCAGCCCAAAAGTGGTCAACGAGTGCCCTTTGGGTGGTCTTCCCATAGATCCAAGTCTTATAATAAGCTTCAGGGTAAGCGCCGGGCCACCCCTCCTCCACCACGGGGGAAAAAACCCAGAGGAGGTGGTGCAGCCCTGGCCGCCTCTGCCAGTTTGGCCTGACTTCTTGTCAGACCCCACCCCCATGAGGCAGTTGTAAGGGGTTGTTTCTCCTTGCACTTGGACAAGTGGAGGGAAGTTACCAGAGATGCCTGGGTACTGCAACTAATAGAAGGCAGCCACACTCTGGAACTTCTGGAGCGCTCTCCAGGAAAAAATCTAGTTATGTTCTCTTATCCTCTGGACCACATTCCAGTGCTCTGGGAGGAAATCCACTCTGCTAAGCAAAAAGGCCATTGAACCCATCCCAGATACACAACAGGGCAGAGGGTTCTACTCTCATTTCTTCCTGGTCCCCAAATGCACAGGAGATCTCAGGCCCATTCTAGACCTCCAGGAGCTAAATCTGTTGGATGGTGACACTTCAGGGTCTGATTCCCCTTCTACACCAGGGAGACTGGATTTGCTCCCTCGACATGAAGGATGCCTACCTGTATATCCTGGTAAATGCCCCACACAGACAGTACTTAAGGTTCCATTTTCAGGGGGCACACTTCCAGTTCTTGGCCTTGCTCTTTGGCTGGTCCTCAGTTTCTCTAGTGTTTACCAAATACTTGGCAGTGGTAGCAGCTGCCCTCAGGTGGCAGGGACTCTATGTCTTTCCCTACCTGGATGACTGCCTTCTCAAAGCCCAGTCCAGGGAGTGTCTGTTACAGACTCTAGAACTTACCACCTGACTATTCCAGGAGTTGGGCATTATGGGCAACATGCCCAAGTCAATTCTGACCCCCATCAGTGCCTTTAGTACATACTGTAGGGGCAGTTCTGGATACCTCCCAGGGCATGGCCTTCCTGCCCCAGGACTGGGCAGACCACCTTATAGCTCAAGCCTGCGTGCTGTACAACAGCTGCTGTATCTCAGTCAGAACCTTTCTCCGGCTCTTGGGCCTGACGGCTGCAGCTGTAGTCACAGTGCCTCTAGCCAGATTACACACGAGCATTCCCCAGTGGACACTGAGGATCCGGTGGGACCAACATACCGATGACCTGGAACAGCTGGTCCTGGTCTCCTCTCCAGTAGAAAGGGTTCTTCTTTGGTGGATAGAACCCAGCAACCTGTTACATGGGGTTCTTTCCTCATTCCTTCCCCCCAGCAGATTTTCACAACAGATGCTTCGGGGTTGGGGTAGGGAGCTCATCTAGGCCCCCACCATACCCAAGGGGCACGGTCCAAGCTGGAACCCTCTCTCCACATAAATGACCTGGAGATGCAGGTCATTCTTTATGCCTTGCAGGCCTTACAGACTCAGCTGTCCCCAAGTCTTCTGTTAGTGCAGACAGACAATATCAGTGTGGTCCACTACATCAACAAGCAGGGAGGCACTCACTTGTACCCCCTCTTCCAAGAAGCAGTGAGAGTCTTGTATTGGGCTCCGGATCACGGTCTTGGATTGTCGGCTGTTCATGTGGTAGGCGTCCAAAATGTTGTGGTGGGCACCCTAAGCCAGTCGCAGTCAAAGGCACACGAGTGGGAGCTGCTGATCTCGTTAGTAGAAGACCTGTTCGACAGGTGGGGTTATCCAGAGTTGGACCTTTTTGCATCCCCACTCAGTGCAAAACTGCCGCTTTTTTGGGCCTGGAGTTTTCTGGTGAGACGCGTTGTCCTTCTCTCAGAAAGGGAGGTTTCTGTACACATTTCCTCCCTTCCCCCTGCTTCAGAAGCTTTTGATCAAGCTCCATATGGAAGGGGCCATGATGATCCTTGTCACCCCCTTCTGGCATCGTCAGTTCTGGTTCCCCTTACTGCAATAGCTGACAGTCGAACCTCCAGTACCCCTTCCTCTGTGTACCGGCTTGCTGTCCCAGAACTGGGGCACTCTGGTCCATCTGGACCTCAAATCCCTACATCTTCACACCTGACTCCTGAGGACATAGCTGTGGCTTGGTTTGGGGTGTCACCCAAGGTGGCTGATGTCCTGGTGGTCACCAGGAAGCCATCCACTAGGGCTACTTATTCTATGGAGTAGAAATGCTTTGCGCTGTGGGCTGTTTCACGTCAGTTAGATCCCTTCACTTGTCCAGTGAATCAGATTCTGGAGTACTTGCTGTCCCTTTAAGACTGTGGCTTAAAGTACTCCTCTCTTAAGGTGCACATGTCTGCCACCTCTGCTTTCCATGTGCCTGTTGATGGTTGTACAGTGGCATAACTGGAGGTGTTCTGTACTTTTCTGAGAGGCGTTCTGCACCTGAAGCCACCTATCCGCAATCCAGTCCCACCTTGGGAATTGAATTTTGTGTTAGAAAAACATACTTTGGCTCCTTTTGAGTCAGCCACGAAATGCAAACTACATTTTCTGTCAAGGAAAGCATTATTTTTAGTTGCTATTACTTCTGCTTGAAGAATTTCAGAGCTTCACGCACTCATGTGCGAGCAGTCTTATTTTATTTTCCACAAAGATAGGGTTTCTTTGCGTACTAACCTTATGTTTCTTACTAAGGTGGTGCCAGAATTTACTTTAAATCAGTCCATCCAACTTCCTGTTTATTTCCCAGGGCATGCCAATCCAGGGGAACCATTGCTCCACATTTTAGATGTGCATAGACTTCTGCGTTACTACACACACCATATGAAGGACTGTAGGAAGTCCTCTCAGTTGTCTGTTTCTTTCATCCCTGGGAAAGAGGACATTCCTGTTTCAAAACAGTGCTTGTCCAAATGGTTGACCAACTGTATCACTTATTGCTACAGGAAGTATGGCAAGGATATTCCTGGCGTTGTTCGTGTACACTCCACCAGAGGCATGGCCACTTCTGTTGCCTGTTTCAGGATTGTGTCAGCTGCAGATGTCTGCTGCTGCTGCTACTTGGAGTTCTGTCCACACCTTTACCAAGCACTACAGTCTGGACATTGCCTGTAGGCGTAGGGCCAACCTTGGCCTAGCTGTCCTCCAGGGCCTACTTTCTTAGGCTCAAGTTTTCCTCTACCCAGACTGTGCTGTCTGAAGACGGAACTGCTTGGGACTCATTCCATAGGTGTGGCCTGCTGCAAGAGATAACTCCGAAGTAAGATAGTAGAGTTACATAAGAACTTGATGTAACAGTAGATCTTCAAGAGGATCTCTTGCAGCAGGCTGTGTCATCCCTTCCTCCTTCCCCCGGGCCTGGAAGGCTCTTCTGTGTCTGTACCTCTTTCTCCATCATTTTCTCTTTGGCGGAAACCTTTGGTTCCTCCTCGGTTCCCTCAGCTGGGACTAGGTGGCTTATGGTCTCTGGCAGGAGAACTGAGGAGGGCACAGGGGCTGCCCACTCTTATAGGGTAGGCTGACATCAGCGTATGACATCGAAGTTGGTGGCCCCTTGGTAGACTGTTGGCTAGAAACGTTTCCATGTGGTCCTAGTTCCTGGCGACTATAGTTCCATAGGTGTGGCCTGCTGCAAGAGAACCTTTCGAAGATCTACTGTTACAGTAAGTTGTTGCGTAACTGGACTGTCCTCACATGCTTCCTAAATTCTCCCCCTCAAGCTTCATTGCATGCTGTCTAGTTTTTGTACACCTTCTTTTCTGAAAAATGCTCCCTTCTGAACCTTATTCATCTCCGTGAGGTATTTAAAGATCTCTATCATATCCCCCCTCTCCCTACTTTCTTCCGGGGTGTACACGTTTAGATCCCTCAGTCTCGCCTCATAGGGCATTTGATGCAGCCCCTTCACCATTTTTGTTGCCCTTCTTTGGATGGCTTCTACCCTGAATATGTCCTTTGTGAGGTGTGATCTCCAGAACTATACACGTAGTTCAGGTGTGGTCTCACCAGTGACCAGTACAGTAGCCACATGACTTCCCTCCTTCTGCTGGTGATTCCCCTCCCTGTGCCCTCCATTTTCCTCCACACTTTTGATACTGTCCACTTCACTTTACCTGTCTTGTATTAATTCCCTCATCTGGTTGAGAGGTGCACTTCTGAAATCCAGAATCAGGTTCTTTAAAACCTTGACCCTTTTGGTCCCTCTGTGGTATGTGACTGACTGGTGTAGGCTGTTTGTGTCCTAGTACTATAGTTGTAGTGACCCTAGCGGTAGTTTTTCCTCTTGCCCGATCATGTTGAGGGTTTAATTTCACTGCCTGCTGTACTTGTTTTGTTTCTAGCCCTGTGCCTTCTGGCATTGCCTTGCCCCTCCCCCCACTAACACCAAACCCAGAATTTACCAAAATGAAACATCAGTACACGGTTGGGGGGACATAAAGAACAGGTGGGCT
The DNA here is from genome assembly GCA_016271365.2 of Neoceratodus forsteri. Classification (NCBI taxonomy): domain Eukaryota; kingdom Metazoa; phylum Chordata; order Ceratodontiformes; family Ceratodontidae; genus Neoceratodus; species Neoceratodus forsteri. The sequence goes on from CM057450.1 coordinate 942,993,077, forward strand.
GCCTTTTTTTAAACTCATCTTTATTATGCAATAAGAAAAAACAACACATTACATAATTTCTTCACCTTACAAAACATATTGCACATCAGTGGTATGTTAACAAATAACAGTGGACTGGTCTACTAGATATCTACTAAGCCCGCTTGGAGGGTAATGAATCTAAGGTAATAATAGTATTTCATTTTCTGCATATATCTAGGACCTCTGGATTAAATTATTTGTACCTGTTTGCTTTAATACTTCCGCCCTCCATTATCTTTTGTTAAGCAATGTGTAATCGTGTAGGTGCCACAGATAGTACCTTCTGCCTGGAAAGTCCAGGAACCACCATCTCAACTTAATGCAAAGTGCAATAAACAAGAAACAAAGAAAATAAATTCACACTTCTTCCAGCTGTGCACTGAACTTTGTCCTTATTTTGATCACATTTCATCTTCACCTTTCACCTTTTTGTTTAATACACTATAAATGCTGATTCTTCTTCTTCTACATCCCGCCACCAATATTGATCCACAGGTATTCTACTTACTCTTTTCTGCTCCTAAGTATCTCACCCTATGTGCTGTTTACTTGCCACTCAGTCACCCCACATTTCGCTGTGTCTGTCTGTCTGCAACCTCAGATTTGCAGTAAGGGCTGATTCTTCTTCTTCTACAACCTTTACCACCTTCAGAACCCAGGAGTCAAACGTAGGGGGAGGTGCTCTTCAACCAGTTGGCTGTAATCTCCTTGATGGCTACACGGCTCAGGATTTTGAAGAGTTTTTGGGACCTGGGGTTCCTGAGTTCCTTCCCCACCTGTCCCAGGACCCACAGTTTAAAATCTATGGGGAGGTGAATCCTCCAGTATCTGGAAAGCTCATCCCTTATGTCCCCCCAAAGACTCGTTACATGTGGGCATGCCCAAAAAATGTGAAAGTGGGTGCCTGTCTTCCCACATCCTCTCCAGCACAGCGCCGAGTTGGGGGTTGCAGTGTCGGGTGATTGAAGGGGTGTGAAAGAACCTGGTTAAACACTTCCACTTAAATTCTCTTCAACGTGGGGATGCTGTGACTCTCCAGCCCCTTTCCCCCTCCCTTCTCCAGATCTCTGTAGATCACTCCGTCCCAAGGTGGGCTGCTTTGATTATCTTGGGGTGTACCTTGACAGTGCACTGTCATTTGCTGACCACAGTGATTACTTAAATACAAGCATAAAAAATTGCCAGCAGAAGGCCATTATGGTAGATTGAGTCCACTCGATGCGGAGCTTATGTATCTTGTATTCATGTTGCTCTGCCCCCCACACACACACACTCTTACCCTTGCCTTGACTTTATCCTACCCAGTCTTGAATCCCTCAACCATTTTCTAGTTTACGGCCTCCTCCGGTAGCCTGTTACACCCTGTTGTCACTCTCTCTCTCTCTCTCTCTCTCTCTCTCTCTCTCTCTCTCTGTCTCTGTGAAGAAGTGCCTCCTGGCCTCCTTCCAGTACCTTCCTCCGGCCAATTTGCAGTTTTGCTCCCTCATGTTCCTGTTTTCCCCTAACCTTAAAAGATTATCAAGGTCGATTCTGTTTATACCTTTGAAGTACTTGAAGGTCTCTATCATGTCCCCTTGCTCCCTTCTTTCCTTGAGAGAGTACATGTTAAGGTTTTCCAGCCTTTGCACATACAAGAGTCCCTTTTGACCCTAAATCATCCTTGTGGTCCTTTTGTATACCGCCTCCAGCTGAATGATGTCCTTCTTGTGATAGGGGTTCTAGTACTGCACACAGTACTCCAGGTGCGGTCGCAGCATAGATCTATACAGTGACAGTTTGACCTCTTTCTTTCTGCTGGTGAACCCCCATGTTTTGTAACCCAGCATCCTAATTGCCCATGCCACTGCCTTATTGCATTGCAGAGAGGGTTTCAGATTGCTTGTGATTGCAGTCCCAGGTCTTTGTCTTTCTTGGACATCATGATAGTCACACCCCTAGCCTGTACTTGTCCCTAGGGTCTGTGCTACCTATTTGCATGACCTTGCACTTTTTTACATTGAATCCCAGTTTACCAGATTCTAGACCATCATTCTGACCTTGCTAGGTTCTCCTGCAGATCCCCAAGAGCCTTCTCCATATCCACCCTCCCGCAGAGCTTGGTGTCATCTGCAGAGGCAGATTTTGACCTTTATACTGTCCCCAGTGTCATTTATGAACATGTTGAACAGTACTGGACTGAGCATCGACCACTGTGGAACCCCGCTGGTGACCATTTTCATCCCTGAGTTCTCCCCCTCTGCCACCACATTTTGCCACCCACCTTGTCAACTTTTCACCTGCCACAAGGTCCTCCAGCATCTTGATCAATCTCTTGTGAGGGACCAAGTCAAAGGCCTTGCTGGAGTCCAGGCACAGTATGTCTGTTGCCTGGCCCCTGTCCACTGCTTTTGTAATCCAGTAAAAGAAACTGATCAGATTTGTTTGGAATGACCTCCCTGATATAAACCCATGTTGCCTGTTTTTCTGGAGCCCATTCACTTCAAGGAATTTAACCAACCATACCTTGAGACTGGTTTCCATCAGCTTGCCAACTATCGATGTCAAGTTGACTGGTCTGTAGTTCCTTGGTTGAAAGAGCTCCCCTCCTGCACTTTTTCACCTCTGTGATGTACTTATAGGGAATGTGGCTGAGCCCTATAAGTACCTCATAGGGGGGTGAGCAAGATGCAGAAGGGGAATCAGTTTCACAGAAGGAGGAACACCAAAACATGGGGGCATGCTATGAAACTTGAGGGTGGGAAGCATAAGAGGAAATACTTCTTCTCAGAAGGAGTGGTGGATGCCTGGAACAACCTGCCGGAAGAGGTGGTAGGGGCAAAGACAGTGGGGAGCTTCAAAGGTGCATGGGATAGGCACATGGGTATAATAAGTAGAGCTACGGGAGGAGGGAAGGATGCCTGTGACCAAACAGAGTCCAGGGCATGGTGTTAAGCAGGGAAAATAGGGCAGACTAGATGGGTCTACTGGTTCTCTTTCTGCTGACACATTCTGTGTTTCTTTGTTTCATCCCTTGCCCCACTCTTGTGCAGGACTTGTATATTAGCGGTCCTCCACTCTCACAACACCATGCCTGTATCCAGGGAGCGGTTGAAAAGGTCAGCCAGGGGGGCTGCTGAAACTGCCACCAGTTCTCTCAGCACCCTGGGTGTATGCCATCTGGCCCAGGGGATTTATACATCTTGAGGGCCTTGAGCCTCTAGAGGACCCTGTCCTCCATAGTCACTTCCTTGCATATCTTCCCTCCCTCCTCCCTTCCTTCTTCCCTCCCTAGTTATCTTTCCCTGTGGAACTTGTCCATCTTTTTCTTTCGTGAATACTGAGCAGAAGTATTTATTTAATACGTTTGCCTTCCCTCTGTTGTCCTCCACCCACTTTGGCCCCCTTCTCAGTTTGACAGTACCTTCCTCCATTGTCCTTTTCTCCTGGATGTATTGAAAAACGGTCTTGCCACCTTCCTTGGCCCTCTCCACTGTTCTTACTGTAATTCAGTCCCTGCCTTGGCTTTCTTCACCTCATGTTGTCTAGTGTGCTTACCCGGTTACCAAAAGCAAATAAATAAATAAATTGCTAGCAGTTTTTAACTTGTCTATGTCATTGACCCTGCCCTCTTCCCACTGGGTCTTGCAATGTTTTTTGTAGTAAACCCTTTTCTCCATCACTGCACTGCCAACCTCTCCAGTAAACCAAAGTGGTTTTCTGTGCCTGTACTTTTTCCCTTTCTGCTTTAGACAGGTTTCGGTGATTGCCTGGACCCCATCTTGTATTAAGAAACATTTTTTGTCCACTCCCATGTCTGCTTTGAGCTTTGTCAGGCTCTCTCGCCGGTTTACCCCCAGTCTAGTGAAATCTGCCCTTTTGAAGTTCAGAACATGTGTTTTTGTGTTCAGTATCTCCTTTCCCATATTGAGACGAAACCATATTGATTGGTGATCAGCGCTCCCCAGGCTCTCAGCTACGCTTATGCCTCTGACATGATCGCGGTTTGTCAGTACTAAGTCCATAATAGCCCATTCCCTAGCCAGCTCCATCACCCCTGGGTTAAGATCTTATCTTGTACTGCATCCAGGAATGTTTAGCTCCTGCTGGTGCTTGCATGTAGGATACTTCAATCCACGTCAGGCAGGTTGAAGTCTCCCACCATCACCACCTCTACTTTCTCTGCAGCCTTCCTGATCTCATCCCCAGCTCCATCTGTGGTTTCACTCTGATTTGGTAGCCGATACACCACTCCCACCCTTATTCTTCTGTTGTTAATATTCAGTAAGACTTGTTGTGTGACAAAATCAATTTCACCATAGACACTCCTAGAATGGTAGTGTAGAACTTTATATTTTCTATCATTGATTATGGTAATGTTAACTCCTCTCATTTGCAGAGTTTCAGTATATGAAGCTCTGTCTCAGGAAATTGAGATCCTGTGACCAGTGCACTCTGGCAGGTCTCACTGCAAAAAACAAATGAGGCCCAAAGCCTTCTACATATCTGTCATTTACTATTGGAATAACCCTCCCTAGCTCTCTGCGCCTCTCCTCAAGCCATTCCCATGTAGAGGGTTTCAGATTATTTAAATCGCAATTCGGAGACCCCCATTCAGCACAAAATGTTTGTCAGTGCCCCTCTTCATGTATGCACATTGACTGTATTTGCAGCATGCATGACAGTTTTTTTATGACATGCTGGTCTGTGCACTTTGTCTGCACTTTTCACTTTACTATGAAACGGTTGCGTAAGCCTGTATATTACTGTGTACATTTACCTACATCTAAGGTATTGTACCTTGTGCCTGTTTGGCATGTGTCATCTCTGAAAATGGGCCTGTGGTCCAGTGTGCTCACTCAGTATTAAAACACATATATATTCATTGGCCTCTAATACCGCACTTTTGAGAGTGCATTGGATTTTAAACAAGGCTCGTTGTGTTGTTTTTGGATACTAAACTCAGTAACCCCTATTGCCATTTGTATTCTCAGACAAGGTGGTTTCCTCAAGAATTAAAATAACAATATTATATCAGAAAGTGCATCATCGTTTTGTTATTTTCTTTGCAAAGACCCTCGGGTTGGCATTTTCATAACTGGATCATGTTAAACCTGGAGAGGTTCTTGATTCCTGTCCAGAGAATGTTCTAGGGCTGCCCATGTTTTCATCCTGGAACTTTGTGAAGTACTGAGATTTTGCCCATCTAGTGAAGGTCTTGCTGAGGTTTTGCAACCAATGGTATTGCTTTCTGTCGGTACCCAGTTAGATTAGCGCTACATGAATAGCGCCAGTCTACATGGCACTAGTTCATGTAGCGCTAACACGGACAGTGAGAGGGGAGATACAGTGCTTTCAGTAAGCGCTCCCCTGGTCACTGTCCATGATGCTGGTACAGCACAAGAGCACCAGAATCCAGGAGGTTGGCTAAGCTGCTCCCATAGCACGGAGGGCTGGTGCATAGAGCAGGTCGGCCAGCAGCAGTGGAGACCAGGGTTCTAATCCTGGTCTCCAAACATTCGCACATGTTGTGACTTAGTATTTTTTTACATGGGACCATGGAAACAGTATTTCATGGCCCTAGGTGCTAGCTTTCCCGTATCCCCGAGTGAGAATCCTTCAGTCTGGGGGTGCGGGGGGCCTTTATTTTACTATGTGGTTCTTGGCTGCGCTGTTATTGTTGGTGCTATCCTGACCTAGTGCCCTTTCTGTCTACTATATATTGCCTTATTTCCTGTATTTTGTTCAAGCTGTGCACTGTAGAGTAGTTAGAGTCCCTGCATCTCCTGGTACATCTATGGGCAGGTGCGTGCCTGTCACATACTTCCTCAAAAATGCTCAGAAAAGACCTGCAAGCCTGACTTATCCACTGAGGTAAGTTCTAGCTGCTCCCAGCCCCAGCGCACTTCAAGGTCCAGTGGAAATATGCGACCACAAGAGGGGCAAAGGCCTAGGAGATTAGATAGCAGCAAGTCTTGGAAAGTGGGATTTCTAGCCTTTATTTGCCAAGTGCAGTAACTGAGAAAGTGGTCACTGAAGATGTTAGCAAGAACTCTTGCATCAGCATTCACCAGCCGCTCTGTGTGTGCTGTTGCTGAGAATCCTGTTAATATGACGTGATACCCTGATATGACATTTGGGCAGGTGGGATGATGAATAACCTGGTAGATCTTTTTGTCATAGTTCTGATCTATACTTTGAAGCATCCAGATGGAGCCAGTTTAAATAATACTGTAAGACAGAAATCACCAGGATGTGTCTACCAAGTGAACGAAGGATAGCTGAGATGAACTTCTTGATCTTGGGGTTAGTTTTGTGTGTTGTGTAAAAACATTTGATGAGTCTTGTTTTCACTTGGATAATTGGAACAAGTTTTGCTTCTGCTTTTTCCATGGTAACGAGGTAGCTCTGCTAATAATTTGAATGTATTGGACATGTAAATGACAGTCTTGCCGCTCTGCCTCTACCTGTCCACCTGATAGATTAAATTGGCTGGGATGTGCCCTAATCCGACTTCATGTTTTGGTATTAGTCATATATGAACATACAAAATTTGCCAGCAGATAAAGGCCTAGAGGTCTATCAAGTCTGCTTGAATGTGCAGCTAGCATCCCTTATTCTGCAGCTGCCCTTCCCTTCCACCCTTCTCCTTCATTGACCCTCCCCCTTGTCCTGTCTCATCCCCTTTTGAAGCAGTCCACTGTTCTACTGGATACCATTTCTGCAGGTAACGTATTCCACCCAGCCACCACCCTCTCTGTAAAAAAGTGTCTCCTCATCTCCTTCCTGAACCTTCCTCCCTTCAGTCTCATATCATGGCCCCTGGTGTCCCTCCCTTCCTTACTTCCTCAACAGCCCCTCTGTACCTGTCTTGTTTATTCCTTTCATGTACTTGTTGTTTCAATCATGTCCCCTGTCCCTTCTCTCCTCCAGTGAGTACATGTTCAACTCCCTCAGCCTCCTCTCATATAAGTCCCCAGCCCTTGATCATCTTTGTTGCCCTCGCTGCATCCTCCAGTAACTTAATGTCCCTCTTCAGATATGGCTCCAGTACTGCCAGCAGTACTCCAGGTGCAGTCTAACTATGACCTATACAGTGGCAGAATCACCTCCCTCCTTGAGGATATACCCCTTGCAATACAACCTAGCATTTTGTTGGCCTTGCAGCTGCCTTCCTACATTGTGCCGAGTTGTTCATTGACCCAGTAATGAGCACCCCCAGATCCTTCTCCTCCTCTGTCTGGGCTAGCTGCACTCCCCCCCAGCTGGTAACTCCTCCTTGGGTTCTTCATCCCAAAATGCAGCACCTTGCACTTTTTAGCCTTAAACCCCAGTTGCCAGGTGTCTGACCAGGTTTCAAGCTTTGCCAGATCATCCTGCAACCTCTGCCATCCCCCTAGGTCATCCACCACTGCTCCAACCTTGGTATCATCAGCAAACAGACTGATGTCCAATGATATATCTGCAATGAATATCCCAAACAACACTGGTCCCAACACCGAGCCCTGTGGAACACTGCTCGTCACCACCCTCGGGTGTGAGAGCTCCCCACCCACCACCACCCTCTGTTGCCTGAAGCCAGTTCCCTACCTATCTCACCAGCTTTGCACCTGCCCCTGTGCCTGCTAACTTACTTCCCAGCCTTCCATGCAGCACCGAGTCGAATGCCTTACTGAAGTCCAGATACAGGACATCCACTGCATGGCCCCTGTCCAGTTGCCTAGTTACCCAGTCCTAGAACTCCACCAGGTTGGTTTGGCAGGATCTGCCCCGTATGAAGCCATGCTGTCTGCTGTCCTGTAGTCCTTTGGCCTCTAGGAGGGCCACCAGCCTTTCCTTCAGGATAGTCTCCATTAGCTTACCCACGATGGATGTGAGGCTCACTGGTCTGTAGTTTCCCGGTTCATCCTTGGGGCCACTCTTGTGGAGGGGCACCACATGAGTCAACCTCCAGTCCTGAGGTACACACCCCGAATGTAGTGAGGCATTAAATAGGTCTGCCAAGGTCCTGCAAGGACCTCTGCCAGCTCCTTCAGTACCCTGGGTGGATGCCATCTGGGCTGGCCTTATCCACCCTCAGTGCCTTCAAACCCTCCTGAACTCTGCCCTCCATGATTTCCCCATCTGTCACCCCTCCCCTGTTTCTGCCATTTCTCCCCTTGGGTGTCACCCCCTCTTCTCTTTAGTAACTACTGAGCAGAAGTACTCATTTAGTGCTTCTGCCTTGTCATCCCTGCTTCCACCCAACCCCCTTCCCTAATCCTCACTATGTGGTCCTTACAGCTCCTTTTCTCCTGATGTACCTAAAGAGTCCTTCTCCCTTCTTAATGCCTTGTGCCAGCCTGAGTCCGTAGATGCCTTGGCTCCCCTTACTGCCCTTGTCACCTTCTATGATTCCGCCAAGTACTCCTCCTGTCCTCCCTCTCCTGATTTCTTGTACTCTCCTAAAGGCGGTTCTTTTCCTCCTTACCTTTTCCATGACCTCCTTGCTCAACCAGCTCGGTTTCTAGCCCTAGCCTTCTTGCTGTGGGCCTTGCAGCAGGTTTTGGTTGCCTCCACTATCCCCAGCTTTATGAGCTCCCACCTTTGGTTAGTGTCCATACTAGTTTGAATTCTGGCCAGGTACCCTTTTACCACTTCCCCCATCCTCCCAAAGTTGGCCCTCCTGAAGTCCAGCACTCTTGTGCCAGATTCCACTCCTTCCTTGCCCATATCCAGTGTGAGCCATACTGAGTGGTGGTCACTCCTGACAGCGGTTCCTCCACTGTAAGTTCTCTCACAAAGTCCCCATTTGCCAGCACAAGGTCAAGGGTATTCTAACCTGGTTGGTTCACTGACTGTTTTGCAGCAGGAAGCTGTCCTGGAAGGCATCCAGCAGTACCTACTCCCTTCTGTTCCTGGTTGTTGGGGTACTCCAGTCCACTCCTGGCATGTTGAAGTCCCCCACAATCACCACACTATCCTTCTCGCAGGTCCTCCTGATCTGTCCCGCTAGTTCCATGTCTAAGTCCTCCATCTGAGATGGCGGCCTGTACACCACTCCCATTCTAAGAATCCTGGATTTGCATCCAATTTATTCCGTACTACCCTCCTCCCCTTCCTCCCTTACACACTTCAGTCCTTCCTTCACATATAGTGCCACACCCCCTCCTTTCCCAATCACCCTGTCCCTACGAAATAACCTGTACCCTGGTACAGACAGGTCCCAGTCATTGTATTGTGTGGCCCATGTTTCTGTGATGGCTGCAATGTCCACCTCTCCCTCTGCCATGAGCACCTGTAACTCTGCAGTTTTCCTCTCAAGGCTTCTAGCATTAAGGGTAACCACCTTCCACCCTTCCCCCCCTATCCTGCCCTCCTTTACTAGCATCACCAATAGTACTTGCCATTTGTCCTTTGTCACTGTATGGGGGTAAGCGCATATGGTTTCCCAACCTGTGGTCTCTGCATGTCTCTTGCCCAGTTGCCACCCCCGCTCCTTGTTTAAATTCCTACTTCCTCTATGTACTCCTCCATCCTCTGTTTCAACACTTTCTTCCCTCCTCACCAAGTGTAGTCTGTCCTTGGCATAGAGACTAATGTCCTCCCAGGTCCCTCCCACCCCCAACAGCCCATACCCTTTAGCACAACACCAGGTTCTTAGCCATCTGTTAAATTCCTTTATTCTCAGCTTTCTTGTTGTGCTTGCCTTGGGCACTGGAAGTATCTCCGAAAAAGTTACTGATCTTCCTGCCCCCTCACATAATTGTTCTAGTTCCTCAAACCTCCTCTGGACTTTATCTACTGTCTTGACAGCCAGGTCGTTTGTCCCAAGCTGTATAATTAAATGAGGCTTGTCCCTACCCCTTCCAGCATATTTCAGAACAGATTGTCCCACCCTTTCCGCTGTCATTCCTGGCATGGCCTCCACCCAAATGCGACTGTGCCTCTCCTCCTTGCTACCCCACCTGACTCCTCTTAGTATTGAGTCCCCCAGCACTAAGATTCCACCACTCTTACTTCCTGCTTGCTTCCATTCATCTCCCTCTCTCATTTCCGGCTCCTCTTCTTCCTCCTGCACATTATTTCCCCCTTTTGCCCCTGTTGCAATTCTCCCAGCAGAACTTCCCTCCGCTCCGGTTTGGTCCAGGCATTTATCAATTACTCCTCTAATTTCATCATTTCCCTCCTCCACCTTCTTCCTCTCTAGCAGTGCACAACTATTTTCTGAAGACCCTTCACAAATGCATGCTCCCTCTCTCTTCATAGTAACCTGTTCTCTCCTTTCCACTCCATGACTTTTGCCACTTGTTCGCCTCCCTCACAAGTCCCTATCTCCTCCTTCCATTTGTCTTTTGTCTCCTGACCTGGTTTCCCAGCAATCATTCTTCCTGGCCTGGACCCCTTGTCCCTGCTTCCTCTTCTGACCTCTCCTCACCACTGTTAGGCTTAAATTGCCCTCCCTCATCTCCCATTCTTCCTCCCTCCAGTACTGGGCAAACCCACCCCAGTCTGCCTTGCCTGTCTTAGTTCCTCCTGCAGACCCTCAATCTCCTTTCTGAGTTTCTCTATGTGGTTGCACACTAAACATCCTCCACCTCCAGGCAATTTTTTAGAAGAAAGTTGTTGCATCATCCACCTACCATTGCATGCTGTGTTGCCCACCAGTGACCCCCACCCCCTTGGATGCAGGATACCAAACACTCCCCAAGTCTCCCTCTCCTCCTTTATCAGTGCAAAACATTATTTTATTAATTTCACCCCTTCAAGTTGCCACGTTTAGATAGATTGAACAACTGCTTTTATATTCCTAAACTTCCTATCCAAACTCAAAACTAGACTTTAAGTAGCTATTGCACAACCTTCCTCAAACTCCTACTCCTCCTCCTCCTTTCCACAATGCAATAGCAATGCAAAGAAGTAACAATGAAAGCTCCTAGATTTGCAGTTGCTTCCCTTCCACTGAGATAGTAGTCACCTCTTCACTCACTTCTGTTCCTTTCCTGGATGTCTGCTTCTGCTATGACAGGTGCATATCCTTTGCCCGTTTGAGGAAGTGATGTCAGAACCCCTGGTATAAAGGAAATCATGGACCAGGGGTGGGTGGGACCAACCCAAGTCTTCCAGAAACAGTCAGGTAGCTGAGGCCCCTGGTCAGACCATTAGCACCCTTTCCCCACTATGCACTAACCTTTGCAGCTAGTGAAGCCAGCAAAAATGAATCCCAATTCTACTCAAAGCCCCTAAAATAGGTTTGCTACCTAAAGAAGCAGGTCTCCAATTCAAACAGCTTCACCAACAACACATCAAAATAGGCTTGAAATTAGAAGATATAGGTCTCTGATTCAAAGAAACAGCCCCAGTTAAATCACACCAAATAGGTTTTAAATCAGAAAAAATAGGCCTCTACAAATGCAGCCTGCTACACAGTGAAACATCAAACAAATGAGCCCACTTATAGCTACCAAATCAGGTTTCAAAATTCAACAGCCCCAAAACACTACCCTGCTAGCCCCTTAGAAGTAGTAAGAAAGAAAAGAAATAACCTTCTACCAAGTAAAATCCACAAGCAACAATGTAAAAACAACAAGAAGCTGCTGTACTGTAACAGATCTGATCCTTTCCCTTCTAGTTCCTTCTGTGAAGCCAAAGCAACTGATGGCCATAGAAACATAGACTTTGACGGCAGATAAGGACCGCTTGGCCCATCTAGTCTGCCCATTTCCCTACCTACAGGATAGGCGGCAGATCCTAGTTAACCAACAGCCTATTTCTTCCTACCCCCCACAAGAATTGCCTTATGTCTGTCCCATGCATTCTTGAATTCTCCTACAGTTTTAGACCCCACAACCTCCTCAGGAAGGCTGTTCCATGCATCCACTACCCTCTCTGTGAAATAATACTTCCTCACATTGCCCCTGAACCGCCTCCTTCTATCTTTAAATTGTGTCCCCTTGTTCTTGCAAGTCTCTTTTTCTGAAAGATGCTACCCTCTTGGACTTTGTTGATTCCACTGAGGTACTTAAAAGTTTCTATCATGTCCCCCCTCTCCCTTCTTTCCTCAAGGGTATACATATTAAGCTCCTTTAGTCTCACCTCATACGGCTTCTCTTGCAGACCCTGCACCATTTTAGTTGCCCTCCTCTGGACTACCTCTATCCTGTCTATGTCCTTGCGGAGATGGGGTCTCCAGAACTGGACACAGTACTCCAGATGAGGTCTCACCAACTGTCTGTACAGAGGGATTACAACTTCCTGTTTTCTGCTGGTGATGCCTCTCCCTATACATCCCAGTATACCCCCAGCCCTCCCTACTGCCTTCTCACATTGCTTGCTAACCTTAAGGTCATCTGATATGATTACCCCCAGGTCCCTTTCCTTTTTTGTTGTTGTTACTACCTCCCCACCCATTGTGTATTCTTCCCCTGGGTTCTTGTTTCCCAGATGCATTATTTTGCACTTCTTTGCATTGAATCCTAGCTGCCATACTTCTGACCAATCCTCCAACCTTGCCAAGTCCCTTCTCATCCTTTCCACACCTCCTTGTGTATCAACCCTGTTGCAGATCTTTGTGTCATCTGCAAAAAGGCATACTTTTCCTTCCAGTCCCTCTGCAATGTCAGTGCCATGATGTTGGGGCTGTGTGTGAGAGTCCAGGCCCTATGATCATTTATCCTTGGAAGAAATGTAGATTAATTTCAACCTTTTATGTTTTGAGTTTCTTATTGTGTGGTAGATATGTCTCCTCATTGGTGGAGGAAATACAACAGGCAGATTCTGTATGGTTTGAGATTTATGGGGGCTTGCCTAGGGACTCACCACCACCTGGTGGTCCAGATGGAAGCTAAAGATCCCGTGGCACTTTTCATAAAGAGTAGAGAAATTCCTTGTGTCTGAGCCAAAATTCTGTCACTCAGTAAGGTTTGTTTTGCAGGTGCCTTTGTCTGGCTGTGGATGCTATAAAATGCTTGATAATTATGTGTCGGCATATAGTCCCTGCACTACCAGTGTCCAACTGTTTGGGCTGTAAAGCACTTCGAGGTACACAGTGTTTGACAAGTGCTACAGTATATCAAATCAGAGTCTGCTTTGTTTTTTTCTGCATTTGGTGTTTTCCTTATGCTGCATTTAACAAATCTGCTTTTTTAAGTGTTTATTGGGTTGCCCCTAGAAGATAAATAATCTTCGTTTGACAGAAAGTCCTGTATTGAACCAGTCTGACCTGCATGCTACTTTGATGCATAAAAATACTACTGATCAGGAGTGATGAGTCACTGGCAGTGAACTGTTCTTGTATCTTTCTCCATCACATCCATCCACCAGTCTACTTCACCACTGGGTAATCTCTTCTCTCCATGTCGCTTGAAGGCAGGATGTCAGATTTTAATTGACAGCTTGCCCCAGAAACTGTCCCCGTCTGCCTGCATTTTTATTAAAGATCGTTGTTCCTCTTCAACAGATATCCTAATTAAAGCCTTTCCAACTGCAGGGTTTTGGTCCTGAGCACTGCACTTGCATCGATGAGAGTGTGCAGAGTGCTTTGGCTAAGACACTACTCTGGCTGGGTAGGGGGCAGTGACAATCCAGAAGTACTTCAGTTAGGCACCGAGTCTGGTGATCATACCAGGGGGAACACAGCTGTCTTGTTAACAGCAGTGAGTGCAGTATACCAGGTCTCATACCATGCTAATTTGTAATGCTAAGCATATTTCCTTTTGTTGGGTCAGTGGGTGGAAGATTGAGTTAATGGTGCACTAATCACTGGGTAATAGAATGTGTGAACTCCCAGTGGTGGTGGATGCATAGGTTGACATAGTGGCTACAACTGGAAACGTAAGTGACATGAAACCGTGACTCTGATCTCACTGTCCTAGGCTACAGCATTTACAAAAACAGACAGGCTGAAACTGAAAGGCAGAGGTGATGGCCCTGCACATAAAAGGTAACATAGCAGCTACTAAGGATAGGTCCAAGGGGGAGGAAAACGAGATGGAATCAGCCTCAGTGCAGCTAGCGATAGCAGGGGTAGGAACATCAAAATGAGTGTGGAGTATAGATGGCAAAACCAGAAGGACAGGGAAAGGGCATTAAGAAGAAATTAACAAGGCAGCCGCTAAGGGTGCATTGGTATTAATGGCGGATCTCAACCTGCCTGATCCAGATTAGGCAATATCAGCAGCCAAAAGTAGTATGAGTCAGGAACTTGTGAATGTGATGCAGGAATGAAGTGAGTTAATTCACGTAACAGGGAGGGAGCTATTCTCAATTTGATACTACCCAGTGGGGAAATATTCTGTATTGTCAGGGTGCAGGAACTCCTAAGGATTAGGGATCGCAATTTACTGTAATTTAGCATAGTGCTAGAAGACCACCTTTTCAACTCAGTGACAATGGTCCTGGTTTTAGAAGAGCAGATTTGGGAAAGATAGGGGAAATGCTTAGGAGGAGGAGCTGAAATAGTTGATGCCAAGCAGAACATTATCAAGAAGGGAATAACGGAGGTAACTAGTTCCTGCATGAGGCTTGTGGTGAAAAACAAGAAACATAGACAGATTTGGTTCTCCAGGGAGGTCTGGGAGGAAATGAGGGCAAAAAAGGACAGCATTCAAAAAGCATGCTGGGGAACAGAATGAGGCCAAAAGGAAAGTTTATCTATGGAAATTGAGAAACACTAGCAAAGTCATGAGGAAAGCTAAGACAGAGAAAATTAAGAATTGCAGAGTGGGTCAAGGAGGGGGACAAATCCTTCTTTCATTACGTAAGGGAAGAGGAAGATGAAGGGGTGAATAGTCAGATTGCAAAAGTGGGGGTGGGGTTGAGATGGCGGAGGAGGATGGAAAAAAGGAAGATCTTACTTCAAAGAAGGCTCCTGCAGCAGGCCACAGCGGTAGGACTAAGCTGTTAGATGCCAGGACCACACGGAAAACATCTAGCTAGCAGTCTATCATGGGGGACAGCTTACCGCCGACATCAGCCTAGCCTGTAAAGGTGGGCAGTTCTCCACACCTACCTCAGTTCTTTTCCAACCGTCGACCTACAGACGTCAGACCTTAGTGGACGCTGCAGCTGCAGTCGACTGCCATTACCTCCACTTGCTGCACTTTTTTTTATATTTTTCATTTTTTAGGTTCAAAACATTGCTTTTTCTGTGCTTTCCTCAATGAGTTTATGTCTTCTCCACCAGCCTCATTTTCCAATCACTCCTTGAAGTATGCCTGCAGCAAACATATCCCTGGAAAGGATGATCACTCTGTGTGTCTCATCTGCCTAGGCCCCAGCTACGACACCGAATCCTGCCAGTTTTACCAAAAATTCAATCAGGCCACTCGGAGATGTCGTCTAAAAACTCTGGAGAGCCACCTTTTGAAGCAGAAGTTGGTCGTGATGGAGAAGGAGCTGCAGGCCAGGAGCTCCTCGGCCTCATAGGCACAGTCCTTCGGGGCTTCTTCATAGTCTCACAAGGAGAAATCTGGGAAGCACAAGCACCAGGAAAAACACCAGGACTGGGCCCAGTCAGCATCTCATTCGTGGTCACCCCACGAACCATCGACTGCGACAGGGTCTTCCCCCCGCAGGGGAGCAGCCCTGCCAGCCCTCTCTTCCTCTTTGCTCTCGGTGGCTCCGCTGCCCACCCTTATTGCTATATCATGCAGCGGCTCATCAGGGCAGGGGACTTTGTCTCCTGCTCCCCAGCCACTGATGCTCAGGCCCATATCCTCCACAGGCTCTCAACCAGTTGGCTTGGCCAGTGTTATTTCCTCAGGCATTGGTTCTATAACCATCGCCCCCATAGTCATGGTGTTGCCTTCGTTGGTTCCCACTACTGGGACCGTCAGTCTTTCCAGGCAGCACCCACAGTAGGCTACTGCCATTTTCTCCTCTCCGATGTCACCTCTGCCTTTGCCTTGGGGATCTCCATCCCCTCAGGCAGCTGCTTCTCCGGCTAGGTTGGCGCTGGAGAATACTTTCCCTGGATACTCTAGGTCAACGCCTGCAGGGCCACTGCTGGCGCTGCCACAGCCCCAGCCTCAGCCTATGAGTCCAACCTTGTCATCACCCCTGCCACAACCTACACTGCAGTCAATGCTTGTTGGACCAATGCCAGATCCTCAGCCGGCACCTGGCGGCCCTGTGCCTGGGTACCCTCTGCTGGGTTCTCCACTATCGTACCCTTACCTGGCACCCTCTTATCCTATTACCACCAGTGTACAATGCACTGCCCCCGGTGGATTCTGACACCCTCTTCTCTGTGTGGAGGTCCTTCGTCCAGAGGCAGACCTCTGCCCCTCAAGGGCCGCCTCTGGCGTCTCCACTCAGTCCTCCCTGGGACCCCTAGTCCCAGAATCCAGACTGGACTGGGCCGAGTGATCCCCGCATGTTGGGTCCTCTGGGGCTCGACCTGACGTTGGCTCAGGTTCTCGCAGGGACAAGCACCGGCCTCTGACACCAGTTCCAGTTAGCGAGTTGTCTGAGGATGAATCTGATTCTTCGAGATCTTCGTCCTTATCTGGGGAGTCTTCAGATGGAGATGACCATACCAAGGAGGTACAAAAGTTCCCCCTGATGAGTCAACCTTCATGGATGTCATGTGCCACACCTAGTCCATCAAGGGGTGGGAGACGGAGGAGCAGGACCCAGAGAGGCGCCGCTTTGCCATTTATCTCTGGTAGTGGGATTGCCCTCCCCGTGGTGGTGCCCCCTTTGATTGACTCCTATAGGGATGTCATTTGGGCAGCATGCAATCACCCATCGACCATCCGTCCTCTGCCTGAGAAGGCAGGCTGTCTTTACCACACCCTAGCTGGCAAACCCTTTCTAGGGGGCCACCCTAAGGCAGATTTCGTGGTGATTAATGCTGCGCATGACCGAACTAAGAAGCCCAAGCACCGCAGTACCCTTCCCCCAGACCAGGAGTCCAGGCAACTGGATCACCTGGGCAGAAGTGTGTTTGTGTATACTACCCTGGCCTTGAATTATCTGGCCCACATGGTCTGCTATCAAAATGTTCTTTGTGACCAAGTCAGGGATCTGGTGTAGACCTTGCCTGAGGACCCCGCTTAAGATGCAGCTCACCCAACATATGAAATTGGACTCGGACATTGGCAATCATGTCCTCTAGTCTGCTTATGATGCTGTGGACACCTCCGGGCATGGAGCAGCTGCTGGGGTCTTTCTTCAGTGCCATTCTTGGCTGAAGAGGTCCAGCTTTGCTTCGGACATACAGACCACCATTTTCGATGCCCCTTCCGGGTTTCGGTTCTTTTCGGAGGGGATGTCCAGGATATCATTTCCACTCTGCAGGAGTCAGGTTGGGCCCTCAGGTCAGTCCATTCGCTCTATCACACTCAGCCTAGAGCAGGCCAACATCAGTCCTTTCACAGGTCCGGTAAGTAGTCTCAGAACCATCCTGCCAAGGCTCAGCACAAGTGTAAGACCACAGTGGCCCCTGCTACTGCCACCACTAGAGCCCCCAGGGTCCCCTGCCTGCGCCCACCCTCACCTCCTGACTCCTTACCAGACTCCACCCCAGCACAGGATCCACAGGAGGTGGTCAGGGGTTGGTTCTTCCTTCACCTAGAGGGGTAGAGGAGGATGACCACAGGCAACTGGGTGCTTCAGATCATAGAGTATGGTCACACTCTGGAGTTTCTAGAGTGGCCTCCAGAAAATCAACCCGTAAACTCCACTTATCCCCCCTCTCATCTGTCTCTGATGTGGAGGAAATTCAGGCTTTTCTTAAAGAAAGAGCCATAGAGCCCATCCCTCAGGCTCAATGGGGAAGGGGGATTTATTCCCACTTCTTCCTTGTCTCCAAAAAGACCGGGGATCTTCCGCTCATCCTGGACCTGAGCCATCTGAATCTGTACATCGAGTACAAGTGCTTCCAGATGGTCAGTCTCCAAGGGCTGTTACCCCTTTTGTGCCAGGGGGACTGTCTCTGCTCTCTGAATATGCAGGATGCTTACCTGCACATCTAAATCTTTCCTGCCTATCGTCGCTTCCTCCGCTTCCACTTTCAGGGAGACCATTTGCAATTCTGGGCCCTCCCTTGTGGCCTTTCCTCAGCCCCCTGGGCATTTGCCAAATGCCTGGCAGTAGTGGCTGCTGCACTGAGGAGGCAGGGCTTCTTTGTGTTCCCCTACCTGGACGATTGGCTGCTAGCTGCCCCCTTCCAGGGATGGTCTGGTTCAGACTCTGGAATACACATTCCACCATTTCCAGGCCTTGGGGATCACTGTCAATCTACCGAAGTGCTGCCTCTCCCCTTGCCAGCGCCTCTAATACATTGGGGCTATCCTGGACACCAGCCAGGAGGCTTTTCTCCAGCCAGCAGGACCCTGCCAGAGTGTTCCTGTGCCTTCTGGGCCATATGACAGTGGCCATTACAACTATTCCTCTGGCCCACCTGCATATCCGGGTTTCTCAGTGGATCTTGAGTGTCCAGTGGGACGAATGCCTGGATGACTTGGAACAGTTGGTCCTGGTCTCTAACCCGGTCTGGAAGGTTCTGTTGTGGTGGCTGGATCTGGCCAGTCTCCTTTAGGGGGGTCTCTTTTCAGCTCTCGTCCCCCCAGCAGTTTCTCATGACCGACACATCCAGCCTGGGATGGGGTGCTCATTTGGCAAAGCACCAGATCCTGGGACCTGGACAGACGTAGAGCAGGGTCTCCATATCAATGTCCCTGAAATGTGGGCTGTTCTTTACGCTCTTCAGGCCTTTCAGACTCATCTCCTTCCTGGTCTGCTGCCGGGGCAGACAGACCTGTGTGGTGTATTATTACATCAACAAGGGGAGGGGACCCATTCATACATCCAGTGTCAGGAGGCAATGAGAGTCTGGTATTGGGCCATCGAGCATGGTCTTGAGCTCTCTTCCTTACATGTGCCAGGTGTTCAAAACATCTTGGCTGACAGTCTCAGCCACTTCAGGTTGCTGGCTCATGAATGGAAGCTTCTAACCTCAGTGGTCGAAGATCTCTTTGACAGGTGGGGATGTCCAGAGTTGGACCTTTTTGCGTCTCCACTCAACGCAAAACTGACGCTTGTCTGCTCGCTTGATCCCTGGCCAGGAGTTTTCTGGTGAGTCGTATTGTTCCTCTCTTGGAAGAGGAGGTTTCTGTGCACCTTTCCTCCCTTCCTGCTTCTATAGAGGGTTCTGCTCGAGCTCCAGCTGGAAGGGGCAGAGATGATTCTCATAGCTCCCTTCTGGCCACATCGCATTTGGTTTCCCCTGTTGCAACAACTGGTGGTGGAACCTCCGGTGCCCTTGCCTCTGTGCACCAGCTTGCTGTCCAAGAACCAGAGCATGCTGGTTCATCTGGACCTAAAGTCTCTTCATCTTCATGCGTGGCTCCCGTGGACCTAGCTATTGTCTGCTTTGGTGTCCTCTAGGGTCGCAGACCCATCTTACTTTAGAGGGCTCTTGCGTAGGTAATTACATAGGACTGACGCCCGCAGGCGTGCAGGACCTCATGGAAACATTTCAGCTAGCAGTCCCTGGTGAGGGACTGCCCCATGTCAGGTGACCGCCGTCAGAGACCGGTGTATAAAGGCAAGCGGTCCCAGACGCCTGCCTCCCAGTTCTTCTCGCTCTAGCTCATGCAGCACCTCGCAGAAAAGTTTGTGCTTCATCAACCCTACCTTCGCTGCTTTTTTTACCAAAAACCTTTATTTTTTCTGATAACATCAGTACTAATGTCGTGTATGTATAATGCCCCCACACCCTCCCGAGCACAAGAACAGTGCTATCTGCAAGCGGTCCCAACCACACACAAGGACGGCCACTCCTGTGCCTGTTCTGCCTAGGCCCTGATCATCAGGTCAAGAAGTGCCAGCATTGCCTCAGCTTTAACGCTACCCCTGAAAAGATCGCCAGCAATCCTAGAGCCCAAGTATTCTTAAGAAGAAAATGAGCTCTAATGGAGAAGGAGCTGAAAAGCTGAGGCAGGCATCCACTTCTCAAGGCCATCGAAAGCAGTAGGTACAAGGAGAGGCACCAGGACAAGCAGGCTCCTCCACTGCGTCTCCTCGGGAGTCACGGCAGTAGGTAACATCCTCCAGGGGATCGCTTCCACGGCACGGCCGGAGGTTTGAGACGGCATCGCCCGCCCGTCTGGCTCGGCGCTCGGGCCTTGCGGGCGCCCGGGCAGTTGGAGGGCTCTGCCCCTGTCTGTCCGCAGACTTCCCGGCGGCCTACCATCGTGGCAGACCTGCAGCCAGGCCAGCTCCTCTGACGCCCGCCCGGGAGAGGGCTGGTAAGACGTCCGACCTCCGGAGCGACGCGCGGCTTCTTCCCCCACGACCAGGCCGACCCTCCCTCGACCTGTCTCCGTGATGGTCTCGTAAGTTAGACGCCTGCTCTTCCGCACCCGCCATGAGCTCACCTCACACCATGTCGGCTCGTCCGATGTCCGGCCGGCGAAGAACTGGACGGACCACCCCCAATGTCCGGGCTGCTTCCTGTTCACCGCAGCCTCGCTGTCGCCTGGGGAGCCAGAGTCCCCCAACCTGAACCCAGGACTTTTCCTCTGTCCCTGGGCGGCTGGGGATTTTGCCTCGCCAGTCCTTCCTCCATCTGGAAGCGATGGACCTGGCGCCGACTCCGACGCCGCCCTTCCGGACGTCGGTGTACCTCCAGCGCAGGGCCTCCGCCATTGGCCCTGACGTTGGCCTTACCGCAAGGAGATTTATGCTCCCTGCTGGGCCCTCCACCCTCCGCTCAGCTACGGACCCGCCTGTGAGGTTCCCACCGGGCTGCCTGCTCAGGCAGCCCCACTGGCTTCTGGGTATCCACCGTCTTATTCGACGCAGGTGTACCCGGGAACGCCGTATCCGGCGCCGCAGTACCCGACGCCGGGCTTTCCGATGCTACAGTACTCGACGTCTCAATACCCAACGCCGGGTTACCCGCAGTCGGGTTTTGGATACGCTCCATATGGGTATAGCCCATATTCTTATCCCCCACCTCCTCCTCCTCCACCGCCCTCGCGGCCCCCGGTGGACCTGCAGGAGACTCTGGCCTCCTGTTGGGCTGAGGCCAAGGCTCAGCTCACCAAAGAGGTCGAGAGCCACCTTCCGGCAACAGTGCCATCCCACGTTCCCTTACACCCCAGGCAGCACACTCCCTCACCACCTCCGGACTCCAGGGTTCTTCCGTCTGGATCCAGAGATGGGCAGGACACGCATCCCCGGGGACTCCTCAAGGGACCCGTTCCTCCCCCGGGTCGGGAAAGGGAGTCTTACTCTTTTTCATCCTCCTCTTCACTCTCGGACTCCTCGGACTCTTCCGACGGCTGCTCCGAGAAAGACGACGAGCCTTGCTCTCCATCGAAGTCCTGGCCAAGGACTCCTCCGAAGTCTCCTCCGGAGGATCCTTCTTTTACGGAGTTGCTTAGAAAAATCCAGGAGGTTCATCAGTGGCACTCTTTAGAACCAGATCCTCAGCATCTGAAACTCGCTGAACATCTGGATCTACCCGTGACAGCTCCTACATTAGTGCCACCCTGGATAGAGCCTCACGCCGACCTTGTGACCACGATATGGAAACAGCCATCGGCCTTAGCCCCACTTCCTAGGAAGTCAAACAGGCTATATCAGGCTCCAGAGGGTGTTGATTTCCTGGATTCTCACCCTCGTGCCGACTCGGTCGTGATTAGCGCCGCTCACGGACGGTCGGCGAACCCAAAACATCTTAGCTTGTCACCTCCTGATAAGGAATCTCGCCTTCTGGACCAGTACGGAAGAAAGATTTACGCTTCCTCCACACTGGGGATTAGGGCCCTGAACTATGTCGGCCACATGGGGGACTACCAGAAGGCCATCCTTACTCAGGTGAAAGCCAAGCTGGACTCCTTGCCTGACTCCCAAGTCAAACAGGAGTTGGCTGATCTCGTCCACTCTGCTCGTTTGGCCAGTCACCACATGCTACGTGTGACATACGATGCAGTGGACACTGCTGGGCGGAGCTCAGCTTTTGCGGTAGGCCTACGGTGTCATACTTGGCTCCGCGTGTCAGGTCTGGTCCTGGAGGTGCAATCTGCTATCCAGGAAGCACCTTTCCGGGGGTCAGTGTTTTTCGGAGGTGATGTCAAGGACATCATTACCGACTTGCAAGAGAAGGGGACGGCTCTGAAATCAGTTGATTCCATGTACCATCCCCATTAGCAGCAGCGCCGTCCCTTTCGCAGACGGAATCGGCCAAAGGCGAAACCCCAGGGAAGGCGGGCCACAAAACGCCGGGCCCCGCGGCTGCTAAGCCCCCCGCCCAAAAAAGCAGTGGGTGCTTCAGCTGCGGCACTGCCCCACACCACCTGACTCCTTTCCTCTCCCACTGCCTCCAGACTCCCCGGAGGAACCGGTAGGAGGGAGGTTTTCCCTCCACCTTCCGGGATGGGAGAGGATAACCATGGATTCTTGGGTGCTCCAGCTCATAGCAGAAGGACACTCCATAGAGTTTCTTCAGAAACCACCCGCCACCCCCTCTGAAGTCGCCTATTCACGGGAACACCTTCCTTTGGTCCAGGAGGAAATCTCGGCTCTTCTGCTGAAGAAGCGGTAGAGCCGTCGCCCCTTCATCTTCAGGGATGGGCCACTATTCCCATTTCTTCCGGTCCCAAAGAACGGATTTTTTTTTTTTTGCTCTTTCTCCCGAGCTGCCTGCCGCCCCATTTCCAGCCCGGTCACGCGAGCCGCGGCCTCTGCCCCCAAATCAGCCTCAGCCCCGATACCCCGTGGCTTTCCCCACGGTGGGGCCTGCCGCGCATACCCGGTATATGCCGTAGGCACTGGGACTAGGTCGGGGCTCGGCCTGGGCACATCGAGGCCGCGGGCGAGCCATTCTCGGCGGCAGGCAGCTCCTCCATTTTCCCGCCTGGGAGGCGGGTCGTGCCATGATGTCACCATCCGCCCGCCTCCAATGGGTTGTCGGCGTCGGTTTGCGTGGAACTCCCGGCCTCACAGGGTCCCCAGCGGCGCCGACTGCCACCACACCCTCCCGGAGAAGGAGAGCTGTCCAACGGACGCCGATCCCTACTCCCCCTGCCGTCCTTCCACGACCCGGGTCCATTCCCGAACCCGGGTCGCCGGTGTCGCAAGTGGAAATCCCACCGCTGCGCCGACGGGCCGGCTAAGAAAACGGGAGATCTCAGACCGATTTTAGATCTCAGTTCCCTGAATCTTTATGTAGAGTACAAAAGGTTCAGGATGCTCTCTCTGCAGAGCCTTCTGCCCCTCCTTCGGCCGGGTCAATGGCTTTGTGCCCTGGATATGCAGGATGCTTATCTGCACATTACCATTCGCCCATCTCATCGCAGATATCTTCATTTTGCGTTCCAGGGGGACCTCTACCAGTTCAAGGCGCTCCCATTTGGTCTATCCTCGTCCCCTGAGTATTTACCAAATGCCTGGCAGTGGTGGCGGCCCATCTGTGTACCAAAGAAGTACAGGTGTTCCCCTACCTGGACGACTGGCTCCTGGCGGCCTTGTCCAGGGAGGAACTCCTGCGTTTCCTCTCCCTCACCCAGCAGGTTTTTGCCTGCCTGGGTATTATCATCAACCATTCCAAGTCTCATCTGGACCCTTCCCAGAGGCTACAGTTTATTGGGGCGATCCTCGATACGACCATAGGCAAGGCCTTCCTGCCTCCGGACAGGGTGGCCTCCCTTCAGACCCAGATAAGTCTGTTATCCGAACGCAGGATGGTCTCGGCGAGGTCGGTCCTTCGCCTTCTCAGGCTCATGGCGGCTGCTATCCCAACAGTCCCTCGCGCTCGACTCCACATGAGGATCTCTCAGTGGACTCTATGCTCTCAGTGGGATCAACTAGTGGACGACCTAGATCACTCAGTTCTGATCTCATCGCCGATGATGCGAGACTTACAATGGTGGATGGTTCGAGAGAACCTGTTTCGGGGGGTTCCTTTCTTTCATCCTCCCCCCTCCCAGACTCTAACCACAGACGCCTCAGGCGAAGGTTGGGGAGCCCATCTAGGCCCTCATCAGACCCAGGGCTCCTGGTCCAGGCTAGAACAAGCTCTCCACATCAATGTGCTCGAGCTTCGGGCAGTGTTGTACGCTCTCCAAGCCCTTCACCAATACATCCTTCCCGGCCACCTAGCCATCCAGACGGACAACATGTGCGTAGTGTGGTACATCAACAAGCAGGGAGGAACTCGGTCCTACCCTCTATGTAGGGAGGCAATGAGGGTTTGGGATTGGGCAACACAACACGACCTTCACCTCACGGCGATTCACGTTTCAGGAGTCAACAACACCCTGGCAGACAAGCTAAGTCGCTCTTCTGCTCTGACTCACGAGTGGGAACTGGACCAAGGGGTCCTAGACAATATCTTCCAACTTTGGGGAACTCCACAGGTCGACCTGTTCGCATTCCCCCCAAAACGCAAAACTTGCCACCTTCTGCTTGCTCGTTCCAGAGCGAGGCGCTTTCTGGAACGACGCTCTGTCTCTAGACTGGAAGGACAGATTCGTCTATGCCTTTCCCTCAATTCCTCTTATCCCACGAGTCTTGCAGAAACTAGCTTTAGAAGGAACGAGAATGATTCTGATCGCTCCTTTCTGGCCCAGGCAAATCTGGTTCTCTCTTCTACAATAATATTCAGAGGATCCTCCTCTTCCTCTTCCTCTATCTCGAGGTTTGTTGACCCAGGATCAGGGGACCTTGGTCCATCCAGGCCTCAAATCCCTTCAACTGCATGCATGGCTCCTACAGACCTAGCCCACTCCCGTTTTGGTGTGTCTCCCAAAGTGGCGAAGATTTTAGTGGAGGCCAGAAAACCCTCCACCAGATCCACTTATGCCATGAAGTGGAAAAGATTCAGTATTTGGGCTGCCTCCAAGAACGTGGAACCTTTCTCCTGTTCAGCGGGGCTTCTGCTGGAGTATCTATGTCATCTGTTCGACCTGGGTCTCAGCCATTCCTCTTTGAAGGTACACATGGCAGCCATCTCGGCCTATCATGTTCCCTTCGCGCAAACAAGGCCTTTGCTCAACTGGAGGTTTCCAAGACCTTTCTCAGAGGGGTTCTCCATCTGAGGCCCCCCCATCTGTACTCCTGCACCCACCCTTGGGATTTGAATTTTGTTCTCGAAACTTACCCTTCCTCCCTTCAACCTGCAGCTTCTGCAGATTTGAAGTTCTTTTAATGGAAGACGCTTTTCTGGTGGCAATATACTCGCTTCGAAGAATCTCCCGAGCTCCAGGGCCCTGATGCAAACTCTTTACTTGATTTTTTTCACAAGGAACGAGTTGTTTTCGCATCTAATCTCTAAGTTTCTACCTAAAGTAGTAGCAGAATCTATCTTAAATCAGTCCATAGAGCTACCTGCCTTTTTTACGCAGTACTCTAATCAAGGGGAATATTTACTCCATACTATGGATGTTTACCGGATTCTGAGATACTACACCAACAGGACAAAGGATCTCAGAAAGACTGATCAGTTGTTCGTCTCTTTTGCTCACAAAAGGGAAGGCAGTGCAGTTTCCAAGCAATGCCTGTCTAAGTGGTTGGCTCATTGCATCACTTTCTGTTATGACAAATACCACAAGACCCTCCCGGGTCAAGTCAGAGGCCACTCCACAAGAGGAGTAGCTGCCTCTGCAGCTTGTTTCAAGAATGTGTCCACTGGCAGACATATGCTGCCATCACCTGGACTTCCGTCCATACCTTTCTGAAACACTGCAGTTTGGATGTTGCCTCTCGCCGTAGAGCAGGCTTCGTGCTAGCTATTTTGCAAGGCCTCCTGTCTTGAGGCTTGCACGGCTAGAGCTACTTCTTGGAGTAGTTTTCCTCCTCCTGCCTTTCTTCGTTCCAGACTGCTTGGGATTCAGTCCTATATGTAATTACCTACTGCAAGAGCCCTCTCGAAGTAAGATAGTACAATTACGTAAGACCTTACCGTAACAGTAGATCTTCGAGAGAGGCTCTTGCAGTAGGTAATACCTTCCCGCCCTCCATCCCCCTAGGCTTTTTCAGCTCCTTTTCCATACAGAGAAATATCCGCTTCTCTCTCATCCGGCCTCTTTCGGCCTGTGGCGGGAAAGAACTGGAAGGCGGGCATCCTGGACCGCCCCTTTATACCGACGTCTCCTGACGCCGGTCACCTGACGTGGGGGCGGTCCCTCGCCAGGGACTGCTAGCTAGAAATTTTTCTGTGGGGTCCTGCCACCTGCCGGCGTCAGTCCTATATGTAATTACCTACTGCAAGAGCCTCTCTCGAAGATCTACTGTTACGGTAAGTTCTTATGTAACTGTACTTTCTGGTGGCTGCCAGGAAGCCCTCCACCAGGGCCACTTGTGCTGTGAAATGGAAGCGTTTCTCCATTTGGGCCGCTGCTCACCATTTGGATCCTTTCACTTGCCCAGTGAATCAGGTGTTGGAGTACCTTCTTTCACTTCTGGATTCAGGCTTTGGGTACTCCTCACTCAAGATGCATCTTTCCGCCATCTCTGCATACCACACACACCTATCGAGGGCGAAGTTGTCACCCAGCTTGAGGTGTTCTGCACATTCCTGTGGGGCATATTGCATCTGAAGGCTCCCATTTGGGACCCAATCCCTCCATGGTACCTCAACTTTATGTTGGGGAAACTCTCTTTACCTCCCTTTGAACCAATCACGAGTTGCAAGCTGCGCTTTCTGTTGTGGAAAGCACTCTTTTTAGTTGCTGTTACTTCTGCTCAAAGGATTTCCGCGCTCCAGGCTTTTGTGTGTAAGGAACCTTATTTGTTTTTTCACAAAGTCTTTGCGTACTAATCCTACGTTTTTGCCTAAGATGGTGTCAGAGTTTACTTTGAATCAATCCATCCACCTTCTAGTTTATTTTCCTTAGTATTCTAATCGGGGGAGGCCTTGCTTCATGCTTTAAATGTACATAGAATTTTGCAGTACTACATGAACCACAAAAAGCCTTTCAGGAAATCTGAACAGTTGTTTGTTTTGTTCGCCCCCAAAAGAGAGGGCACTTCTGTTTCCAAAAAGTGTTTGTCTAAGTGGTTAGCAAATTGCATTGTTTATTGCTCCCCCAAGTACAACAAGCCCCTTCTGGGAGTGGTCAAGGGCCATTCCACCAGAGGTATGGCTGCCTCAATGGCTTGTTTCAGGAATGTGTCAGGAATGTGTCTGCTGTGGACATCAGTGCAGCTGCCACCTGGAGTTCTGTCCACACCTTCACCAAGCATTATACCTTGGACATCGCCTCTCGGCACAGGGCCAATTTCGGCCTAGCAGTACTTCAGAGCCTTCTCTCCTGAGCTCTTGGCTGCTGATCTGTCCTCCTCCAGGTGGTGTTATCCTGGTGCTACCCGGTACTGCTTGGGACTCCATCCTACCAGTGTAGCCTTCTGCAAGAGCCTTCCTCAAAGTAAGATAGTGCAGTTATATAGGAAATTACCATAACTGAAGATCTTTGAGAGAAGCTTTTGCAGCAGACTCTGCTTTCCTTCCCTCCTTTCCCCTGCTGCTCTTTTTCTCTTGCACTTCTTCTGTCTTTCATTTATCTCTCAGGAAACCTCCTCAGTTCTCCATCAGTTGACTGTACGGGGTCTCCCACGGGAGAAGTGAGGTAGGCGTGGGGGACTGCTCACCTTTATAAGCTAGGCTGATGTCAGCTGACGGATGTCGACAGTGGGTGGTTCCCTGTGATAGACTGCTAGCTAGAAGTTTTCCATGTGGTCCCGGCACCTGACAGTTTAGTCCCACTTGTGTGGCCTGCTGCAAGAGCTTCTCTCAAAGATCTACTGTTACGGTAGGTTCTTATGTAACTGTACTATATTCTGAACAAGTACTTTTGTTGGATCTTCATAGTAAAGCACTCCCAGAATGTGGGGTAGAGTCCAAAGGGGAGAGTGTGAAAGTACTGGAGATGGGGTTGGTCACAGCAGGGAGGGTGCTGAAGGGACTCAGGACCCTGAAGGTGGACAGGTCACCAGGACATGATGGGTTCCATCCTAAGGTACTAAGGAAGGTTGCATTGTCCTTGGCAGTGCCATTGGCTGACCTTTTAAAAGGGCTGGTTCTGGTAGACTGGAGGTTGGCTAATGTGGTGCCACGTCACAAGAACAGGGATAGAGATAACAAAGGGAACTACGACTGGTCAGCCCAACATCGATCACTGGGAAACCATCATAACAGGGCAGATAATAAAATTCTTGGAGGCCAGCAGGCTTCTGGACAGAAGGCAATTTAGATTTGTGGCATGCAGAGCATGCCAGGTGAACCTGATTGACTTTTTTAAATGGATTACAATGGTGGTGGGCAGTGGCCATGCAGTGAATATGTTATATGTAGACTTCAGTAAAGCCTTGGATTCTGTAACTTGCAGAAAGCTTGTAAAAAAACTCAGAGATCTGGGGGTGGGGAACATAGAAACATAGAACTTGACAGCAGATAAGGACTACTTTGCCCACCTAGTCTGCTCATTTCCCCTACCTGCTCTAACACCGCAGACCCTACATGATCTCCGGCATTATCCCCCTTTTCTTACCACCGAGGTTCCCTTATGCCTATCCTATGCATTCTTGAATCCAGTTACCATTTTTGCCCCTACCACCTCTGCTGGGAGGCTGTTCCAGGGATCCACCACTCTTTCTGTGAAGTACTTCCTCACATCTCCCCTGAGTCTACCCCCTCCAGCGTCATAGCATGTCCCCTTGTTCTTGAGCATCTTTGTTTCTGAAAAATACTTCCCCCTTGAACCTTATTTATACCTGTGAGGTATGTGAAAGTCTCTATCATATCCCCCCCTCACTCCTTTCCATCAGGGTGTACATATTGAGGTCCTTTAGTCTCTCGTCATAGGGCTTTTGATGCAGACCCTTCACCATTTTAGTTGCCCTCCTATGGACCACCTCTGCTCTATGTCAGTCTGGCGATGTGGTCTCTAGAACTGGACACAGTACTCTGCGTGAGGTCTCACCAGTGGTCTATACAGCAGTAATACTACCTCTCTCTTTCTGCTGATGATACCCCCTCCCAATGCACCCTAGCATCCCACTAGCTCTCCCCACTGATTTGTCGCACTGTCTGTTCGCCTTTAGGTCATCAGATATGATTACCCCCGGGTGTCTTTCCTGTTTGGTGGTCGTTAATACCACACACTCCCATTTTGTATTTGGCCCCTGGGTTTCTATGCCCCAAGTGCATGATTTTGCACTTCTTCATATTGAAACGTAGCTGCCACACCCTTGACCACTCCTCCATTTTTCTTAGATTTCTAAGCATTTTTCCCATCAACCCCTCCAGAGTGTCTACCCTATTGCAGAGTTTAGTGTCATCAGCAAAAAGGTATACCTTCCCTTCTAGCCCATCTGCAATGTCGCTAATAAAGATATTAACGAGGACCGGTCCCAGTAATGGTCCATGTGGCACCCTGCTGGTCACCCTCCTTTCCTTGGAGTGAACTCCGTTTACCACCATCCTCTGTCTCCTGTCCCGTACCCAGTTCCTTACCCAGTTTACCACCATTGGACCTACTTCCAGGCTGCCCAGCTTATTTACAAGTCTCCTATGTAGAACGGTGTCAAAGGCCTTACTGAAATCTAGGTAGGCCACATCCACCACTCCACTCTGATCTAATTCCCTTGTTACCCAGTCAAAGAAATATATCTGATTTGTTTGACATGACCTCCCCCTAGTGAATCCATGGTGCCTCAGATCTTGTAAGCCACTGGATTCAAGTTATTCCACAATTCTTTCCTTCAGTGGTGATTCTATTAATTTCCCCACCACCGAAGTCAGGCTGACTCTCTCCTGTAATTGCCAGCCTCCTCCCTGCTACCACTTTTGTGAAGTAGGACTACGTCTGCCCTCCTCCAGTCCTCCAGAACCACTCCCGTCTCCGGTGAGTAGTTGAACAGGGCTGTCAGCCAGCACCTCTCTGAGCTCCCTCAATATCCCTGGATGCACCCTGTCTAGCTCCATTACATTGTCCTGTTTTAGATTTGCGAGTTCCTTCTGGACTCTCTCAACTGTAAATGGACTAGTGTCCATCTCCCTTCCTTCAGTGCTCCTGGCACTTATCTGTGGTCCCTCACCTTTGCCTTCCTCTGTGAACACTGACCAAACAAAAATATTTGTTCAGGATGTCTGCTTTTTCCTGGTTCCCCCTCTGCACACTCCTCTGCCCCTCCTAAGTCTTACTATTCCTCCCCTGGTCTTTCTCTTTTCACTTACGTACCTGAAAAATGTCTTGTTGCCTTTCTTTATTGCCTGGGCTATTTTCTCTTCTGTTTGCGCTTTTGCGCTCCTAATTACTTTCCCTGCCTCCCTCTGTTTTTCCTTATATACCTCATTATCCTTTTCCTTTTGTGTCTCCTTATACCTCCTGAATGCTAACTTTGTTGCCCTTAACCTTCCTGGCCACCTCTTTGGAGAACCGTAGTGGTCTCTTTTTTCCTTTTGCTTTTGCTTACATGCCTGATGCAGAGGTTTTGTGCCTTCACTATCCCCTCTTTTAGTTTTGCCCATTGTCCGTCCTCTCCACCCAAGTCTCCCCCCCCACCATGACATTCCTGAGGCATTCCCCCATCTTTTTAAAATCGTCACCCTGAAGTCCAGGAACCTCTTCTTTGTGTGATTCGATTCTGCCACAGTGCTAATATTGAACCACACTGTATGGTGATCCCTGGTCTCCAGGTGGCCACCCACTTTGATGTGTGCAACACTGTCCCCGTCGGTGAGTACAATGTCCTGTATTGCCCCCTCATGAGTGGGCTCTTTTACTAGTTGCCTGAGGAAAGCCCCGTGCAGGGAGTCCATGATGTCCCTACTCCTAGCTGAAGCTGCATCTGGGATGCTCCAGTCTACATCCAGCAGATTGAAGTCCCCTACCAGCAGCACCTCCCCCTTATTTGCCATCTTTTGTATGGCTTACACCAGAATGTTGTCCAACTCTTCCCCTCCACCCCGTGCTGGAGGTCAGTAGATCACACCAGTGCGAATTGCAGCTCCATTCCCCATTTCTAGGGTGACCCAATACCTCCACCCTTCCCTGTATTCCCTGTATCTCTGTTGCTTTTATGTCAAGGCAAGGCCTTTGACACTATGCCACACAGAAGGCTAGTAAACAAACGGGGGAATATGGGAGTGGGCAGAACAGTAGTGCAGTGGGTAGGTAAGTGGCTAGGCGGCAGGACACAGAGGGTGGTGATAAATGGCTGTCACGCCACAGAGGAAAGAGTGACCAGTGGGGTACCACTGGGATGAGTGCTGGGACCGGTCCTGTTCAACATCTTCATCAGTGACATTGCGGAGGACCTAGAAGGCAGAATTTCCCTGTTCGCTGATGACACGAAGCTCTGTAACAGAGTGGACACATCAGAGGGTGTAGACAGAGTGAGGAGGGACCTGCAGAAGCTTGAAGAATGGTCAAGGGTATGTCAGTTGAAATTCAATGCAAAGAAGTGCAAGTTAATGCATATGGGGCACAAAAACCCTGAAACAACATATCAGTTGGGGGGTGAGGATATAGCATGCACCAAGCAGGAAAGGGACCCTGGGGTTATCATCTCTGATGACCTCAAGGTAGGGAAACAGTGTGACAAGGCAGCAGGTAAGGCAAATAGGAAGCTGGGATGTGTAGGAAGGTGCATCACCAACAGAAAAAAGGGAGGTCATAATTCCACTATACAAGATACTAGTGAGGCCCCACCTGGAGTACAATGTTCCGTTGTGGAGACCTTAACTACGTAAGAACATAGACAGGGTAGAGAAGGTTCAGAGGAGGGCAACAAAGATGGTACAGGGATTGCATCACAAGTCCTGTGAGGATAGGCAGAAGGACTTGAATATGTACTCCCTGGAGGAGAGAAGGGAGAGTGGGGATATGATAGAGACATGCAAGTGCATTACAGGGAGGAACAGGGTGCAAGAATACACTATTTTCCAGTGAAAAAGATGTTCCAGGACTAGAGGGCATGGGAGGAAGTTGGAGGGAGGACGAATCAGAGAAAACGTGAGGAAGAATTTCTTCACAGAAAGGGTGGTGGACAAGTGGAACACCCTGCCAGAGGAAGTGGTGGGGGCTGTAACAATCACGGGATTTAAGAATGTATGGGATAGACATAAGGGAATTCTGGAGGTCAGGGGTATGGGGCAACAGACTTCTAGAAAAACATAAAGTGAACTTGTAAGCTCAAGTGGGCAGACTGGGTGGACCATAGGCCCTTATCTGCCGACAATGTCTGTGTAGCTATGCTATCTCTCACATAAAGAGCCATTCCTCCACCTTTCTTTCGTACCCTGTCCTTCCTGAACAGAGTATAGCCTGGTATGGCTGTATCCCAGTTATGGTTATCATTGCACCATGACTTGGTAATGGTGACAATGTCCAGGTCAGCCTCTGCCATAATAGCCTGTAGGTCCAGGATTTTATTTCCCAGACTTCGAGCATTTGCACACATGGCAGTCCAGATTCTGCTACCACCCTGCTTGTCAAGCACCCATTTTCCATTTTGCTTTCTCTCCTTACCCCTCTCTGCTCTCATTCTCATCTCTTTTCATTTCTATCATTTTGTTTTTGTTGTTGTTAAGTACCCTTACGGACTTCTTTCCCTTAGGGTTCTCCCTACGGACTACTTCAGTTTTTTGGGGGGGGGAAAGTTTATGTCTCTCTGCTTCCTTTCACCAACCCCCTCAGCTAGTTTAAATGCTTGCCAATGTAACATTTAAACCTTTTACTGAGGACTATGGTTCCCCTCCTTGGTGGGTGCAGGCTATCTCCCTTGTATAGGCCCTTATCCCTCCCAGTGGGACTCCAGTACCCAATATAGTCTAACCCCTCCTCTCTGCACCACTCCTTTAGCCATGAGTTGAAGCTTCTGGTATGGAGTACCCTATACTCCCCCTGTCATAGACGGCAGCACCTCAGAAAAGGCTATTGAGCATGCTACCTGCCTGACCCCTCCCCAACTCCCTGAACTTCTACTATACTTTCCTAGCTTCATCCCTAGCCAGGTCATTAGTCCCTAGGTGGACAATGACATCTGGCTTTCCTTCTTGTCCTGCTGCCCTAGCGATCCTCAGGATCTGCTTCTCATCCCTCTG
This sequence comes from Neoceratodus forsteri, assembly GCA_016271365.2. NCBI lineage: Eukaryota > Metazoa > Chordata > Ceratodontiformes > Ceratodontidae > Neoceratodus > Neoceratodus forsteri. The sequence continues at coordinate 943,026,114 of CM057450.1, forward strand.
AGCCGTGGCTCTGGGTAGGCACCTTACTTTCTTCTCCTCTCCCCCTTCCTGTCCCCAAATATATCCCTCTCACTATAGAGTCCTCCACCAGGAGTTGCTTCCTACTCCTCTGGGGTCCTCTCCCACCCTCCTTGGGGTCTCCACTATAGAGGATCCCCACATCCTCCTTTGTCACTACTACAGGTGCCTCCATGGGACAGGCCTGCCCTGCCAGAGTGGCATAGGGATTGTGTAGTGGTACCGTATGGGGAATGTACCTCTGACTCACCATCACCCTTCCCGAGCCTACCATAGTCCAGCTGCTCCTCCTCTTTGGCATCATTTGAGATGGTGGTGGTGGACTTGGTGGTCCCTGGGTGGGGGAGGAGGCTCCCAAAACCTATCCAACTCAGCCTGAAGTCTAGCAACCTCCTCCCTCAGCTCAGAAAGGTGCACGCAGATGGGGCAGCACTGCAGTCTCCAGAAGGTCTCCCTGAAAAGTAACGCCCTATAGCTACTGCACTGCACCACTTCCATAATAATTTGTACTCTGTTAACCCCCCTGGAAATACTTGTTTCCTTGTGTCCTGACCTGGCTAGGTTTCTAGATAGCATCTCCCCTTACAGTTTTTTTTTTTCTTAAACAAAAACCCTTTTGTACCTCTACCCTAAATAGGGCATTTGACTCGCTCCCAATTCTACGTATCTTCCCTTGCAGAACTTCTGTTTCCCTGCTTCCTCCTTGGCTGTCTGCTTTACTCACTTGCTGCTGCGGTGCAGAGTGTCCAGCTGCTGGCTACCTCATTGGGCAGACTCTAATGTCCTTTGCGCATTGGTCCTTCATGTGGGGGGCTGCAGCGCGGGGGGGCATTAATGGGCCAGTCCTTAAGAAAGCCCCTGCCCACTTCCTGGTTCCCAGGCAGTGCCCAAGATTGGCTGCCAATCGAGGATAGCAAGATTGCTCTCTGGCCAAAAGCTAACTACCAGAAAGTCCAAATGCAGACACCTGCTTCACTTCTGCCTAAGCCACACACCCCAATTTACAGCTGTCCTCATGACTCAACTAACTGCAAAGATGATTATCAGATCTTTGTCGGGGGTATCTCAGTATTCAGGTCACACATATGGAGCTTCACCGTCAGTGAAGCAGGATCTACATGGAAGATTTTCAGCAGTACAACTGGGGCCGCCCACACCGATGTCATCTGCCGATGCCACCAACCCTAAAAAGGCGTGAGCAGCCCCGCTCCATCCTCAGTTCTGTCTTGCCACTGACTCTGTTCGCATGGGTCTCTGGTAAAGCTCCGACACAGTTTCACACTATTTTGCCTATGATTGTTTTTAACACTTAGTCTCAAAAGTACACTATTGTCTCAAAAACAGTAGCAGAAAAGGTCAGAGCCAAAAGGCTGGCCTTCAGGAAATATAAGGAAATGCAGCGCGATGAAGATAGGGAGGAATACCAAATTTCCCTAAGGGAAACAGGTACGGTTGTAAGGCAGGCAAAGGCCCAAACTGAGGAAACACTAGCATGAACAGTAAAAGAAGGTGATAAGACTTTCTATAGATACATTAGTGAAAGGAGAAAGTCCAGAGGGGGTATTGCTAAGATCAAAGGGGTTAAGGTAGAGTATGAGGAGGAGGACCAAGGAAAAGCATCTATCCTAAATAGATACTTCTGCTCTTTATTTACTGAGGAGAAGGTAGTGCAGGGCCCACAGCTCAGCGCAATGGACACGGGGAGGGAGGTGTGCACTGGTTCCTTCACAAAAGAAAGGGTCCTACAAGAGCTTGCTAAGCTCAGGGGAGACAAGGCAATGGGACCTGATGGCATACATCCCGGGGTACTAAAGCAGCTGAGGGTGGAACTAGCAGAGCCATTATCAGAACTGTTTAGTGAGTCTCTGAGCACAGGAGAGGTCCCAGAAGACTGAAGAAGGGCTCATGTGATCCCGCTCCACAAGAGTGGTAGCAGGGAGGAGGCAGACAACTGCAGACCAGTCAGTCTTACCTCAGTAGTGGGCAAGATTATGGAGGCACTTCTTAAGGAAAGGAAAGTGCAACACCTGGAATCCATAAGAGCACAGGATCCAAGACAGCATGTGTTTAGAACAGGAAGGTCCTGTCAAACTAATCTCATAGATTTTATTGACTGGGTAACCACCAGAGTGGTGGACCAAGGGGGAGCAGTTTATGCTGCTTACCTTGACTTCAGCAAAGCTTTCGATACTGTTCCACATAGAAGATTGATAAGCTGGGTAGGCTCGGGGTAGGTTAGAAGTTGGTCAACTGGGTGGCAAACTGGTTGATGGGCAGAAAAAAGAGAGTGGTGGTAAATGGTATACAGTCAGAAGAGATGCATGCGTCACAAGTGGGGCACCTCAGGGATCAGTCCTGGGGCCAGTCCTCTTCAATATCTTCATCAGTGACATTGCAGATGGACAGAGGGAAAGGTTTGTCTGTTTGCAGATGACACCAAGATCTGCAACAGAGTAGATGATCAGATGGGTTGGCAGAATGAGAAGAGATCTGGATAAACTAGCAAAATGGTCAGAAGAGGGCAAATGGGGTTTAATGCAAAGAAGTGCAAGATCATGCACATAAGGAAGAGAACCCTGAAGCCACCTATAGTTTGGGAGGAGTTGCTGACAGTCACAAGGGAAGAAAGAGACTTGGGCATTATCATCACAGATGACCTGAAATCATCCAAGCAGACCACTAAAGCAGTAGGTAAGGCTAGGGGGATGTTGGGGTGTAGTAGTAGGGGTATCACACGTTGTAAGAGGGAGGTAATCCCTCTTTACAAGACACTGGTTAGGCCCCATCTGGAGTACTGTGTGCAGTACTGGAGGCCACAACTGCACAAGGACATTAACAAAATAGAGGCAGTCGAGAAAAGGGCAACCAAAATGGTGCAGGGACTGCATCAGAAAACATATGAGGACAGATTAATGGAGCTCAATATGTATACCCTAGAACAAAGGAGGGAGAGAGGTGATATGATCGAAACATTCAAACAATTTAAGGGCATTAACAAAGTGAAAGAGTCTAACATGTTTCAATATAAGAAAAATAGCAGGACAAGAGGACACAGCATGAGATTAGTGGGAGGCCAATTAAGGGGTAATGTGAGGAAGTTCTTTTTCACAGAAAGGGTGGTGGATGCATGGAACAGCCTACCTCAGGAAGTGGTGGATATGAATACAGAGCAGGGCTTCAAACAGGCATGGGATAGGCATAAGGGAACAATAAAGATGAGTATGAATAGATAGGCCATTGACAGAGCAAAGGCCAAGGGCACATTCATAAGGTAGAAAAAGAAATGGGCAGACTGGATAGGCCTTGCGGCCCTTATCTGTCGTCAACGTCTGTGTTTCTATATAACTGTTCTAACTCGTCCATGCGTTGGTCCCATTGCACCCTGAGTGTCCACTAGAGGACTTGCATGTGGAGCCTGGCCAGTGGAACCATTGGAATGGCCACAGCCATCAACTACAACAGCCTCAAGCTTACCCTTGCAGGAATGTAACGATTCCGGGCAACCTCCTGAGCCTGGGTAATAAGGCACTCCGCTCTCTTGTGGGACCGGAAGGTATTTCCCTACAGGTATTTCCCTGCACCAAGTCCAGAACCGCCCCTATATATTGCAGCCATTGGGATGGGGTTTGGACTGACTTGGGCAAGTTCACATTGATGCCCATGGATAGAAACAGCTGAAGGATTCCCTTCAGAGTCCAAAGAAGCTGTTCTGTGGATGGGGCCCTAATGTGTATGATCTTGCACTTCTTTGCATTGAACCCCAGTTGCCACTCTTCCGACCATTTTGCCAATTTATCCAGATCTATTCTCATTCTGCCCACCCCATCTGGGTCATTTACTCTGTTGCAGATCTTGGTGTCATCTGCAAACAGACAAACCTTCCCCTCCAGTCCATCTGCAATGTCACTGATAAAGATATTGAAGAGGTCTGGCCCCAGGACTGATTCCTGAGGTACCCCACTTCTGACTTGCATCTCTTCTGACTATACTGTTTACCACCACACTCTGTTTTCTACCCATCAACCAGTTTGCCACTCAGTTGGCCAACTTCTGACCCACCCCGAGCCTACCCAGCTTATTAATCAATCTTCTGTGTGTAACAGTATCGAAAGCTTTGCTGAGTCAAGGTAGGTGACATGAACTGCTCCCCCTTGGTCCACCACTCTGATTACCCAGTCAAAGTAATCTATGAGATTATTTACTAACATACTATTTGCCAGCAGATTAGGCCTTACGGTCTATCGAGTCTGCTCGAACCTTAGATCCTTAGTTGGGTGCCGAGGCCCTCCCATCCCTTGTGCTCCAGAAACCCCTATCATCCATCCCCACCCCCCTAGAACAGGCCATCATCTGATACATCCACTTTCTGTGTCTGTCCCACCTCTCTTGAAGCCTCCACTGTGGATCTCTGAACCAGCTCGCCAGGCAGTGCATTCCAAGGGTCCACCACCCTCTCAGTGAAAAACCTCCTCCTCTTTTTTCCCCTCACCCTTCCAACTTCAAACCATGCCCTCTGGTGATACCTCCCTGCTTTAGCCTAAAGATCCCCTCCATGTTTACCCTATTTATTCCCTTGAGGTACTTGAAGACCTCAGTCATGTTCCCCCCTCTCTCCTCTCCTCCAGTGAAAACAGGCAGAGCTCCTCAAGTCTGTCCTCATATGTCACATCCCCTAGCCCTCGTATCATCTTAGTTGCCCTCCTCTGTACCCTCTCCAGGAGCTGTATGTCCCTCTTCAAGTGTGGTCTCCAGTACTGACACAGTACTCAAGGTGTGTCTAACCAGTCCATTGTACAGTGGCAGAATCACTTCCTTGCTCCTAGAGGTGATCCCCTTACGATGCATCCCAATATCCTGTTTGCCTTACTAGCCGCTCTTGCACTGCTCAGAGTTATTCATGCATGCATCCACCATGACCCCTAGGTCTTTTTCCCTGTTGAGGGCCTCCAGCGCCCCTCCCAGGGTGTACCTGTGTTTAGGGTTTCCCCGACCAAGATGCAACACCTTGCACTTGGTGATATTGAAATTTAATTTCCATGTGTGAGCCCAGCTTTCCAGGGTGTCCAGGTCCCCTTGCAGGGCCAACCTCCCCTCTTCTCCCTCAACTACTGCTCCCATCTTGGAGTCATCCGAAAGAGACTCATTTCATACCCTATACCCTCCCTGATGTCTGATATGTGTGCATTAAACAGGATCGGACCCAGGACCGAGCCCTGCGGTACCCCACTACCAACCTCTCTAGGGTTTGAGAGCTCCCCACAGACCACTACTCTCTGGGTGCATCCAGCTATCCAGTTTTCAATCCATCTGACCATCAAAGGGCCTACTCTAACCCCATCAGTTTCTCCACCAGACCATTGTGGGGGACAGAGTCAAACACCTTGCTGAAGTCCAAGAATAATATATCCACAGGCTTTCCCCAGTCCAGTTCTGATGTTACCCATTCGTAGAACTCCACAAGATTGGTTTGACATGATCTACCTGGCACAAACCCATGTTGCCGACTATCCAGACCTCCCACCTCCTCCAAGTACACCCCAATCATTCCTTTAGTATACTCTTCATTACTTTTCCCACCACCAAGGTCAAACTGATGGGTCTATAGTTACCTGGTACTTCCTCCTCCCCCTTATGGATTGGCACCATATGTGCCTCTCGCCAATCCCTAGGTACCTCCCTGTCTCAAGTGACCTGTTGAAGAGCCCGCCAGGGTGCAGCCACTCATGTCCGCCTAGTGCCCATAGTACTCGGATGAATGCCATCCTGCCCAGGAGATTTGTCTTTTTAGGGCCTTGAGGGCTAACCACACCCTTTTGGTGGAGATAGCATCATCCGCCCCTCCACCTTACTGGCCTTTTATCCTTATCCAGATGTAGCACCCTGGGTACCTCTCCTCCCTCTTGCTCCATTTCTGTTGCTCCCCTGATCCCACCTGCCTTCTATCCCCTTCGTGCCTTGCTTGTAGATATCCCATCCCCTCCCTAGTGAACACAGAGGCAAAGTACTGAACAAATACCTCTGCCTGGTCCCTCGCCTCTTCCACCCACCCTCCTTCTGATCTCAATCTGCTGAGATGGCCTTAGTTTTCTCCGCTCCCCAATGTACACGGAAGAACCCTTTTACCTCCATGTATCCCTGTGCCAGCCTGCTCTTTTACTGGACTTTGCCTCTCACCATACGGGTGACTTTTCTAGATGCAAGATGGTACATTTCTTATCCCTATCACCTCTTGTTGTTTTATATTTTTGTAGGCCAACTTTTTCTCTGACTGCTACCTGTACCTCACTGGACCACCAGCATGGTTTATGTGACCTTGCTCCCTTACGTTTCAACTTAGCGCAGATCCTGACTGCCTCATGAAGTCCCCGTTTTATGACCTCCCATCTCCTTGCCACACTTGTCATTGATGTAATCCCCTTCAAGTGATCCTTGAGAATATTTCCCATGCCCACAAAGTCTGCCCCCCTGAAGTCCACTGCCAGTGTCCTAGATCTCCCCCCTCCCCATGCTTATTTGAAACCAGACAGTATAGTGGTCGCTCCCAGTCAGGGGTCCTGTACAACCAGGTCCCTACCAGATCCCCATCTGCCAGAACCACATCCAGGACATGCCCTCCCCTGTGGCTCCATCACATGCTGTGTAAGAACACATCCTGGAAGCCATCCAGCAGCCTCTGCTCCTTGGCCACCTTAGAGGACATGGTTCCCCAGTTTGTACCTGGCATATTAGAAGCCCCATCAACACCACTCCTTCCCTTTTGGTCCACACTGGCAATGATGTTGTCCAGCAAACCATCCTCTAGAACATCACTCATCCCGGGGGCCTATACTACACCCAGCTTGACCTTATCTCCTGCTGGGGATCGTAGGTGTCCCATAAGGCCTCCGCATTTCCCTCTTCCTCTTCTACCCTAGCAATTTCTATGACATCTCTAATGAACATAGCCACTCCACCCCCTCTGCCCTCCTTTCTGTCCTTCCTAAGCATAGTGTACCCCCGCCGTTTAGGTCCCAGTCATGGTTTTTGTTGGCCCACGTCTCTGTGACCGCTGCCACATCCTTATATTTTTTTTAATTCATTTATGACTTTGATAACCGGGTGAGTGCACTGATCCCAGGGATCATTTTCAGGCATGACCCGGGCCATAACACATGGCACAGGGTGACAATGGAGTACAAGGTAACAGTAATACACATGAAACAGATTTGATACAAGCAACAATAGTAGACACAATATACAGGCTTGATGCATAGGTCCATTTGAGAACAGTGAATACAAGGTTTCAATAACAGACATGAGAAGACTTGGTACAAACAAACAAATCATAGGCACAGTGTACAAGTGAGACTGCATCGTCCAGTGAGCAAGTAATGCACAGAATGCTCAGTAAAAAATGTATATACAATATGACAGGCAAGGAAGTCAAATATTACTGTGAAAATGCAATATAACAGTTGTAGGCAAGAGAGTTGACTAGTGTGGGTAGGTGGGTAACCCCTGGGTTAGGGAGTTGACTAGTGTGGGTTGGTGTGAGACCCTGGGAGCATCGGCAGGATGAGTTTTCCAGGAACCAGACTTAAGGTGGGACTTGAAACTGGAGGTGTGTCAATGGAACGGAGTTCAGCCGGTAGTTTGTCCCACTGCAGGGGCAGCTGCAGACCAAGCTCTGCTACCCATGTTGGTGGATACCCTAGGAACAGCTAGAGGGGGAGTACCATTTGAGCGGAGGTTGCGGAGGAGTGTTCGGGTTTTCAGAAGGGCAGTTAAGGGGGATTCTGGAGCCATGCGGATGACATTGTCCACCATGCAGCAGAGGGCTAGGTCAAAGCGACCTTGCAGTGGCAGCCATCCAAGGGTATTATAGAGGGTACAGTGGTGGGTGGAGAATGGGGCCAATAAAGCAAAGCAGCAGGCGCTGTTGTAGGCAGCGGAGAGTTTAGCCATAGCAGTAGCTGAGATCCTGGCATAAATAAGGGAGCAGTAGTCAAGAATAGGGAGAAGATTACCCTGGACAATGGCTAGTCTAGCTTCAGGGGTAAGGTATTGCCTGAATCTATAGGCGGCACCTAACTTTTGATGGAACCTTCTGACAAGGAATTGGCATGCTCAGTGAAGGTGAGGGAGGGGTCAGCAGTACTCCTAAATATTTGTAGGTGTTGACGCCTCCAGGGCTGTACCATCTGGGGTGAGAATGGGAAGGGGCGTGGCTTTTAGTTTGTGGCAGAAGGGCTTAGATCCAAACAGCATGGATTTAGTTTTTGGCATTTACTAAGAGGAGGTTTTTGAGAACCAGCTGTGGGCTGCAGCATAGTTGTGTGAGAGAACTGAGGAAATTGCAGCCGTGGATTTGTCACTGTGGAAGAGGACAAGGTCATCGGCATTCAGGAGAGAGTTACAGTTGAGGCAGTCGAAGGGAAGTGCATTAATGAATAAGGAGAAAAGGAGGGGACCCAGGATTGAGCCTTGAGGGACCCCCACAGAGACAGGCAGGGTGGAGGAGCAGGTTTGACCAATACACATGAATTGTGAGCGATCAGTAAGGTAGCTAGTGAACCAGCTTGTGACTTTCTGAGAACAACCAAGGAGGCTAAGCTTGGAGGTAAGGAGAGCATGGTTAACCATGTCAAAAGCCTTTGAGAGGTCAATGAAGACAGCCCCGGTGGCTTTACCATTATCCATGTTAGAGTGGATGTGGTCAGTCAGTAGAGTGGGGGCAGTGGCGGTGGAATGATTCTTGCGAAAGTCATGCTGTTGGTTGCATAAGAGGGTGTATTTGCTTATGTACTCAGTGAGCTGATTGTGGACTGCTCTCTCAGTAGTTCACTGAGATGAGGAGGATGGATATTGGACGGTAATTGTCGAGGATTTGGGGTCACCTGATTTAAGAATGGGATAACCTTAGCTGTCTTCCATGGGTCAGGCATGGAGGAGGTGGAAAGGGCAAGGATAAAGATGAAGGTGAGAGGCTTGGCAGTCACCAAAGAGATCAGCTTAAGAAAGACTGAGATAGGCCATCAGATCCGGAGGAGCCGTGGTTAGGTAGATGTTTGAGTAGCCAATGTATCATGTATGGAGAGGGCTTTAAAATAGAATGGGGTATTTGCAGGTGAGTGGCAGAGCTGGAGGAGGAGGATAGCAATGTGTCAGATATTAGGCCGGGCTTTGAGGTTGGGCAGTTGGCAGCTTAATTTAGGTATATGGATAAGTTGGTGAACTTACAGTTGAAGACACTGGCCACATCGTGAGGGTCAGTCAGCAGCCCATCCTGGGAGTTGAGATGTGGTGCAGCATAGCTGGAGTGGGGGTTTAGGAGGGAGCTGATTGAGTCCCAGAATTTTCTAGGGTCTCCAAGGTTGGCCTTTTGCAGGTTGCGGAAGTGGGTCTGTTTCAAAAATTTGGCCTGTTGTTTACATTTGTTCCTCATGTGCCTGTAAGCATCCCAGAGGGCAGGAGAGGGGTTGCTTTGAAAGTGGACCAGGTGTGGTCTCTGGCCTTCATAAGGGTTAGGAGGTCTTTAGAGACCCATCGCGAGCACCCGCCTCTGACCTGTCTGGTAGTGACAGGGAAAAAGCGGTCCTGGAGTGTTAGTAGAGTCTGGGTAAATGTGGAAACTGCCATGGCTACATTGGAAAGGGAAAAAAGCATGGAACAGTCCAAGGACTGGGCCTCCTCAAGGAGATTTGTGGAGACTGGGCAGATGAAATTTCTTAGAGATAGGTATTTGGGTGGGGAGCGCTTTAGTTTGGAAGACCAGAGGAGTTAGGTCGGTGAATGATCACTTACAGTCAGCCATGGTGCCAGCGTGTAATGCTCAGTCCTCCCTGTTCATGAGGATTTAGTCTAGTAGAGTCTGGGTGGGTGAGCGTGGATTAAGTCTGGTGAGAAGAGTGATCACCTGCACCAGGTTGTGCTGCTTTAACAGGGATACATAGTCAGGCTGGTGGCAGCTCAGCCAGTTTAGATTAAAGTCACCGAGAAGGATAGATTCCCAATGGGGAGTTAGAGAGCTCAGGCCTTGGAGGAGGCTGGTGAGTCCAGTGGTTCTGTTCACGGGGGGTTGCAGCAGCAATATAGAGTTTTTGCAGGATCCCAGGGTCAATTCGGAGAGCAGCCATTCACTAGGAGGAAGGGTCGGAGGTAGGACAATGCTAGCTGAGAGGTGTTCCCTTAGAGCAGGGCCACACCACCACCTTTTTGCTGCCTGGCCTGTTGAGGCACAGGTAAGAGTAACCAGGCATTTTGAAGGTGTTTTCGGTGTGGTGTGACTTTAGCCATGTTTCAGTGAGTCCTAGAATATGGGGCTTGTGTAGCTCAATCCAAGCCTCAAGGTCAGTGAATTCTAGATGGAAGGCTGCAGACATTGATATGTGCGATTTTAAGACCAAGGGCATTTGTCCAGATGCTGGAGGTGGGGTGATAGGGGAGTTTGTTGGGCCAGGGTTGCATCAGTGTCCCCAGCAAGGGAGAGTAGTGATATTAGGAGGAATGTAAGGGCAGAGCAAGAGAAGGGAGACCTGAGAGGTTAACCAGGTAGTGCCAAGGAGGTGGCCTTCCTTTAGTGAGTAGGATGAGAGAGATGTACCCCAGGGTGGACTTATCCCTAGTGGTGAGTGAAGAGGGTTAAGACGGGGGAGAATGAGAAGGAAGAGAGGCACTGTTGATCGCAGACCAGCACTGTCACACAGAAGTCGGTCAATACCAGCGCAGTAATTAGGGAGATGGCCCATAACATAGGTAGTGCCAGCTTCATCTTTCCGAGGGAGAGTGGGGACAATGGAAAGTAGTAGGAGGGAATTAACTTGGTTTGCCTTATGAAGAGGGAGAGGAGGGAGTGGTGAGGCAAGGGGCAGTTAGAGATGTAGTTCTCTGGGGCAGGAACACACTCTAGAAGGTGTTCTGTAGCTTTAAATTTGTGTATGGCAAGATGGCCAATGGGAGAAAGGTGCACAGAAGGGGGAGTGGTTTGGGGTTGGGGGGAGGGCGAAAAAAATCAGCTTCCTCTGGTACCAAAATCCAAAAGTCAGGGCTAGTACCTTGCAGTATAGAGGATTTCTGAAAAACTGTTTAGGTTCCAGAAATTGAGGGGTCCGTGGCCTGGTCAAGGCACGCTGGATCCCTTGCAGTATAGAGGATTTCTGAAAAACTGTTTAGGTTCCAGAAATTGAGGGGTCCATGGCCTGGTCAAGGCATGCTGGATCCCTGAAATAAAGTAGAAAAACAGATTTTTAAAGGCTGGAAGAGGAGACTTTTTACATCAGAACAAAGAGAATAATAGAAGTGGGTAGGGTGAGAGAGCACAGCACACTGTTTGGGGGTTGGGGAGGAGACAGAGTGCAGGCCAGACAGCAGAAGGATTTACATAGTCAAGGCTCACAATTCACTTCTAATATCAACTCAGAACTTAAAATGACTGTTAAGGATTAAACAAATTATTAAACCCTGGCACACCAATTCAATTAGAGAGTCAGAGAGATACAGTAGTTAGAGGTGTGTTCAGCAAAAATCAGCTTCCACTGGTACCAAAATCCAAAGATCAGGGCTAGTACCTTGCAGTATAGAGGATTTCTGAAAAACTGTTTAGGTTCCAGAAATTGAGGGTCCGTGGCCTGATCAAGGCACGCTTGGTCCCTTAGAGTAGACAGGATTTCTGAAAACTGTTTAGGTTCCAGAAATTGAGGGGTCCGTGACCTGGTAAAGGCACGCTGGATCCCTTGCAGTATAGAGGAATTATGAAAAACTGTTTAGGTTCCAGAAATTGAGGTTCCTGGCCCTGGTCAGGGCACGCTGGATCCCTTGCAGTATAGAGGATTTCTGAAAAACTGTTTAGGTTCCAGAAATTTAGGGGTCCATAGCCTGGTCAAGGCACGCTGGATTGCTTGCAGATTAGTTTGACAGGACCTTCCTGTTGTAAACACATGCTGTCTTGGATCCTGTACTCCTATGGATTCCAGGCGTTGCACTATCCTTTCCTTAAGGAGTGCCTCCATAATCTTGCCCACTACTGAGGTAAGACTGACTGGTCTGTAATTCTCTGCCTCCTCCCTGCTGCCACTCTTGTGGAGCAGGATCACATGAGCCCTTCTCCAGTCTTCTGGGACCTTTCCTGTGCTCAGAGACTCACTAAACAGTTTTGATAATGGCTCTGCTAGTTCCACCCTTAGCTCCTTTAGTACCCCTGGGATGCATGCCATCAGGTCCATTGCCTTGTCCACTAGGCTTTTCGAGGCTCTTGTAGGACCCCTTCATTTGTGAAGGGACTAGTGCACACTTCCTTCCCCCCCACCTGTGTCCATGGTGCTGAGGTGTGGGACCTGCCCTACCTTCTCTTCAGTAAATACTGAGCAGAAGTATCTATTTAGGATAGATGCTTTTACATTGTCCTCCTCCTCACATGCCCCTTATTCCCTTTGATCTTAGCAATACCCCCTCTGGACTGTCTCCTTTCACTAATGTATCTGTAGAAAGTCTTGTCACCTTCTTTTACTGTTTGTGCTACTGTTTCCATGGTTTGGGCCTTTGTCTGCCTTACTGCCTTCCCTGCTTCCCTTAGGAAATTTGGCATGCCTCCCTATCTTCATCCCGCTGCGTTCCCTTATATTTCCTGAAGGCCAGCCTTTTGGCACTGGCCTTTACTGCTACTGTTTTTGAGAACCAAAGTGGTTTCCTTCTTCTTTTTCACTTCCTTTTCTCTCTAACACAATGGGATGTTGCTTCAAGTATTGCATCCTTAATGTTTGCCCACTTTGCTTGTACCCCCTCACCTATATTTCTTCTTGCAGGGCTAACAACACTATTGGCCATCTTATCAATGTCAGCTCCTCTGAAGTCCCATATTTTTGCCTTATAATGGGATGATTTCGTTCTAGTGGCCAAATTGAACCATACCATGTGATGGTCACTGGCCCCCAGGTGACCTTCTACCTGGAGATCTGTGATCCTTTCCCTGTTAGTCAGTACTAGATCTAGGATAACCCTGTCTCTTGTGGGTTGTTGTACTAGTTGTTTGAGGCCCTCCTTCTGCAGGGAATCCACTATGTATTTAGTTCGGGCAGATGTTCCTGCTGGTATTGACCAATCTGTATCTGGCATGTTGAAGTCTCCCATTATCAGAACCTCCCCTTTAGCAGTCATGTTTTGTATATCTTCTAACAGTAATGTGTCTATGTCCTCCCCCTGGTCTGGATGCCTGTAGACCACCCCAGTTCGTATGGCTGTCTCATTTCCTGTTTCCAGGGTGACCCACAGTTCTTCTGGCTCTTATGTGTATTCTGAGTTTCTGTAGCTTTGATATTTTCATTGACATAAGGCCCCCTTTTGTACCTCAGTCTCTTCTGAACAGTACATAGCCAGGTACTGAAGTCTCCCAAGTGTGGTTACTGGTAAACCATGTCTCACTAATGGCTACTATGTCCAGTTTAGCCTCTGTCATTATTGCCTGCAGGTCTGAGATCTTGTTTCCAGACTCTGAGCATTTAGTACATGATTTTCCATTGGCCAGATTTCGGTGTGTTAGTTGTTGGGCGAGGTCTGGCATTTCCCCTGTGCATTGTATGGGGAGCCGAACCTTTTTCCTTACTTGGTGATGCAAATGAACTACAAACATGCTGAACTCCTGTTTGACCACTATCTGAGGGGGGGTGTTCTTCCTGTTCGATGTATCGGTTGCTACAGCCCCATCCCATTTACTAGTTTAAATGTTCTGCAAAGATGTCAAAATTCTGCCCCAATGCACTGACTCCCTCCTTAGTCAGATGCAGTCCATCAGATTTAAAGAACTTTCGCTCCCCAAACTGTTGCCAGTTCCCTACAAATGTGTTTCCTTTTTCCTGGCACCAGCCAGACCAGTTAGCACTGGTCTTCTCCCCAGTCCACAAGGTGCTCCAATGGTGCATGGATCCACTGAACCTGTTGCAAGGGGTCCCATTTCAGATCTCTTCCCCCCAGCAGATCCTTACCATAGATGCCTCTGGTTTGGGCTGGGGGCGCATCTGGGTCCATTTCAGACTCTGGACTTTTGGCCCCAGATTGAAATCTCGCTGCACATCAGTGTCTTGGAGATGCAGGTGGTCTTGTATGCCATGCAGGCCTTTCAGAACCACCACCTGCTGGGTCAGCTGCTGATCCAGTCCAACAGCCTCAGTGTTGTCTGCTGTATCAACAAGCGGTGGCGGGGGCACATTCATATCCCCTATGCAGGGAGGCCACAAGAGTTTGGTACTGGCTAGACCACAGTCTGGTTCTATCAGCCGTCAATGTCCTAGGTGTGCTAAATACCTGATGGACAGCCTCAGTCAGACTCAGTCCAACATGCATGAATGGGAACTTCTCTCATCTGTCGGTGAAGATCTGTTCACCAGATGGGGTCATCCAATGGGGTTGTTTAGAGCAGCCTTGAGTATATTTTAGGGATTGTCTAAGTGTAGCTGCTTTTTAGACAGTGATCTTTAATAATTGTACACATTAGTTATACAGCTATAGTTCATGTGACATACATTTGTACAGGTCAGTTCAAATTGTATCAGGTTTCTCTTTTAACTTTATGTTTAATTGTGATTTTTATTTAGATGGAATATTTATTCCTATGTATATGTTTTGTATTATGTATAATTCTGTCTGTTGTTAATTTGTATGTATTTGATTGACCACGGTCGTATTTGTAAAAGGATTGCATCCCAGTGTGCTTACCATATACAAATAAAAATCAAATCAAAATTTGGCCTTTCTGTGTCCCCACTTCATGCAAAACTGCCCATTTTTGCTTGCTAGATCCAGAGACTGAAGTTTTCTGGTGAGACATGTTGTCCTCTCCTAGAGCTGGAGGTTCCTTTACATCTTCCCTCCATTTCTTCTGATTCAGGTGTTGATCCAAGCTACAGATGGAGGGGCCAGCATGTTCCTGGTAGCCCATTCTGGCCATGGCAGATGTGGTTTCCATTACTGTAACAGTTAGTGGAGGAACCTCTGGTCCCTCTGCCCCTCTCCAGGGATCTGTTGACGAAGGCTGAGGGATCCCTGGTCCATCCCAACCTCAAGTCTGTTCATCAGCATGCTTGGCTCCTGAGGACATAGCCATCGCCCAGTTCAAAGTTTTCCAGAGTGTGTCAGGTGTCCTCATGACCACTCGGAAGCCCTCCACTCGAGTAACATATGCTATGAAGCGGAAGAGATTTGCCATCTGGGCTGCCAAGAATCATCTGGACCCTTTCCCTTGTCTGGTGAGCAAAATCCTGGATTACCTGATTTCCTTGTCAGACTCAGGTCTCCAGTGTTCCTCTCTCAGGGTGCACATTTCGGCTGTCTTGGTTTTTCATGAGCATGTGGGCCGCTGCACTGTGGCTCAATTGGATGTCTCCTGTACCTTTCTTAGGGGCATCCTGCATCTGAAACCTCCAATCCATTCTCCAGTCCCGACTTGGGATTTGAATTTTGTTTTTGAGATGTTGACCCTGTCTCCTTTTGAGCCAGCCGCAACTTACAAGCTACACTTTCTTTCCTGGGAAGCATTATGTTTGGTTGCTATTACTTTTGCTCGAAGGATTTCTGAGCTTTAGGCTCTCTAGTATGAGGGGCCTTATTTGATTTTCCCCAAAGACAGGGTGCCTTTGCACATGAATCCTAAGTTTCTTCCCAAGGTGGTGCTTGAGTTTACCTTGAACCAGTCCATCCGCCTTCCAGTTTATTTTTCTGAGCGTGCCAGTCCAGGGGCAGCACTGCTCCATACATTAGGTGTGTGCGGAATTTTGAAGTATTATCTGTTCCGAACTAAGGAATAAGAAAATCAAAGCAGCTTTTTGTTTCTTTTGCCCCAGGGAAAGAGGTCATTCAGGTTTCAAAACAATGTTTGTCCAAATGGTTAGCACATTGTATTGTTTTCTGCTACAGTAAGCAGGTATACACCCCCCCACCCCATAGTGACAAGTTCACAGCGACCGACACTGCAGCGACAACAGCATCAGGTCACTGTAGCACGGTGCTGGACCCTGGCACTGTTTTCTGGGGGTCTTGCATCCCTCCCCTAATCAAGTCCGACTCTGAATTGATTAGTTTAACTGGGGGTGCAGGGGACACAGCCCCCCACTTGAGGGGTTCAGGGGCGAAGCCCCTGAAGAGAACATGGGAGGCAGTGACCACCTTTATGTTGACCACAAATGCAGTTGAAATAAAGATTTCGCTTTAACATCAGTTGACAACATTTTTGTTGCGCTGGCGTCGTAGATCCCAATAAGCATGGCAAAGAATTGCCGGGGCGGTGAAAGTCCATTCCACAAGGGACATGGCAACCTCTGTGACCTGTTTCAAAGGGGTCTCAGCCGCTGACATTTGCACTGCTGCCATCTGGAGTACCGTCCGTACTTTCACCAAGTACTACAGTCTGGATGTTGCTTTTCGAGGCCGTGCAGGTTTTGGCAGAGCTGTTCTGTGGGGTCTCCTGCCCTACTTTTTGGGATAGCCTTCCTCCCAAACTGTATATGTGCGTCTGTAACTACTGGGGACTCATTCCATATGTGTGACCTGATGACTGCACTGAACTGTTTACTAGGAGTAAGAGCACTGTGACAAGAGGGCATGTGAGGAGGTTGGGGTTGGGGGGAATTGAAGAAGGACTTAAGATAGTTTTTTTTGTTTACAGAACGTTTGGTGGACATGTAGAGTAAATTACCCAATAAGGTAGTCGGCACAAACCCCAGCACTGGGTTCATGCACAGGTGGGAGAGACACAAGGGAATAGTGCAGACTGTGGGAAAAGAAGAGAGTGGACATTCTGGGGAATGGAGTGCCGATACACCATTAGGATTATCGGCTAAATAGCTCTGCTTTGGTGTTAAGCCTAGCACAGTTTCAGGTATGTAAATGGGTAGACTGGATGGCCTATTAGGTCTTTTCTACTGTCAAATTCTATGTCTCTATACCGTTCTACCCTGGGACTTCCTGTGGCTACACAATTCCATTTCTTAGTTTGGAACAGTTTAAGTGGGTGAGAGTGGCTTCTGAGGGCATTTGAATTGATTTGATTATTTTTTTCTGGTTAGTCCATTGGCCAAGGACCGTTTTCATGGTCCGACCAGAATGCAAGTTACATAGTACAAATAAATACAACCAAAGAAAAGAAAAACTATTGATAGCACAGGGTACAAACTATAGCAAACTTAAACACCAGATTGCACATAACATTCACATTCATTTTCCTCTATCAAAAAGCCTTTCAGTATTTTTCTAAATCTACAAATTGATGTTCCAAGACAGTCTGTTTTAGTCATGATGAAATTAAAAAACTTTGGTGGTTTATATAACAAGGTCCTTTGTCCCATAGCAGTATTCATCCTTGGTACAGAGAAATAACAATGACTTGATGTTCTAGTAGGAAACGAATTAGTGTATTTTTCAAATAAAAAATGAAAATTTGCAGGAACTTTATTTAAAGTGATATTTTTTGCTAACATGCCTATTTGTATCTTTAAAGCATGGACTTAAAGTGCAGTCTTTAGTGTGCGTAATGATACTGTAGATTTGTTTCAGTGGAACTGTATTGATTTCAGTGATAATGTATAAGTGAGAAGACATTGGTTTCAGTGGAAATTATTTCAATAAAGACAGTATTTGTTTCAGAGAAAATATTGCTTTCATAGCCACCCTGATGGCCCAGCAGCAGCATGTCACACTGTTGTACAGGTGACCTAGGTTCAAGAGTGAGCTTGAGTCATCTCGTTGGGAGGCAGGACAGTGTGGGGCATCTGCTGCGTGGCATTGTGCCTCAGGTGAGGAAGGTTGGTGGTGAGATCCAGTGCCACTCTGACCCCTGTGGCTGGGCAAGGGAGCTTGCTTCTGCCTCAGGATCTGCTCTGTGTGTACAAGGCCATTGGATGGCAGCGCTCATGTTGGGGGAGGTAGGCAGACCAAAAAGGGGCAGAAAAAATTACAACTGTTTAAATGGTGGCCTGAGCCTGTGGGACTCCCCAGGGTCCTAGTGTTGCCAGCACTGGATGCTAGCCACATAAACGGCTTGGGGCCAGGGGAAGGGACAGCCATCCCTCAGGGCCCCCATAATGGAGAGGAAGGTTTGGGGGTATCTAGTGGATTATCAGGGTCTGGGAGAGGTTTGGCGGACACAGGTCAAAGCAGGGTACATCCCAGGAATGACATGAGTGAGTGGCTGGGGAAGAAAAAACCTCTGGTAGAAAAACAAATACATTAATGTCAGTGAAGATCTATTGGTGTTATTCATGTTGTGATTGTATTGGTTTGGACGTGTACAGCATGTTGGTTTCGTGTGTATCTGTTTCAGTGAAAATGAATTGATTGCAAAATGCAGCAGAAATGAATCGGGTGACCCTGAGGACTTTGACCTCAAATCAGAAATCTCAGAAAATTAGACAGAAATATCATAATATGACAATGAACAAATAGCATACAATTTTGAATAATTGAAGTACAGTAGTCTCATTATTGTGACATGGTAGCTTCATTATAATTAGGCTTGAGAAAACACTGCTGTATTAAACTCCGATTGTGGTGTGGTAATACCGTCGCTGTCCTTGAACGCAATAATAAAATTATGCACCTCATTCTTGGGTCCAAGTCTCTGAATCCTGAAAAATTGTTAATAGTGTGGCTGTGTGACAGTTCTAGATGGTTAAAAACATAAAAATTATTTGTTTTAAGACCTCATTTTTAGCTCACAGATAGTCAAATAAATGTCTGCATTGAAACTTGAAACTTTAAGGGTTTTTAGATTAAGGGCCAAGGGTATCATTTTACTAGTTGGTTTAATTGGAAAATATGTAGAATATAAATTATTTATTGTCTAGCAGTTTACATTTTACCCTCCTCAACGCAACATTCCCATGTTTCTAGTCAGGCCCCCCCCCCCCGTGCCTCCGGCGGTTACCTTCTTACCAAAACCACACGCCAGTTGTGCTCGGTGCTGTGGCCATTGTGCTCCACAGGAATGGCTAGCTCCAGCACAGACATATGGGACACTTGAAAATAACACCACAGGCTATATAACTGCATTTTAGACGATCACCTTCATTAAGCAAAGTAGCCTTCCCAAAACATTACAACTTGAAAAATAAAGCACTTGCATACCCTCATGAGGACTAATTAGTAACACCCAAACAGCTTTGAGGCATTTTGACTGTTCTTCAGGGGGCCTCCGTATCGCTTGTTGTCAGACCCCTCAGGCCTGTGTTAGGGAGTGGAGACTTAAAATAGATGTTAAGTCTTCACGGAGTTGAGCAGTGCTCCACTATTTGGCATCACTGTGCCGGACCTAGAATTTCAATTATTGATGAAATTTCATTTAATTTTCTAATATACACAGCTCTTTTTTGGGGGGGGGGATTTTTTAAGTAGTGTTATTCTGAATGCAGAATTGCTGTTTTCATGACTCAATATTTGTTTTTGTGAGATGACTTCCATTTTTCTGAATATGAACTCATGAAGGTGGAGAAAACCATATTTCAGACAGGATAATTTTTGCTTACGGTTCGCTAAGCAATGGTTGTGAAACTTGTATGGGCAAGAGAACATGGTATAAAGCTGTCACTTCTAAGTTAAACGAATCCTTTTTAAAAATATTAATGAAAATAAATGGTTTCCTGTCATGGGAAAACGAGGTTTCCTTGTTGCTGTTTTTGTAACAGTCTTCACTGTCATGACTACATACATATATATATATATATTTTTTTTAATATATGGTCATAAAAGTGGAGAACAAAAGTTATCAGATAGTGCACATGTGGTGATCACTGTTTTTTGTGAACAGCCCACAGGCCCATTCCCAAAGCACGGTAGACTGTATACATGTGGTCTCAGGTGTGGCCATTCACAAAGTGTGCTGTAGGACCAGGTCAGTGTATGATGAGTTGTGTGCCATTCACAATTCACGCTATAGGCACGGGGCCATGTGTGATGGGATTGGTGTCATTTGCAAGGCCCACTATAAGCTCGGAGCAGTATGTGATTGGCCTGGTGTGGGCCATTCGCAAAGCACTCCATAGTCCCAGGGCATTCTATGATGGCTTATGTACTTTGTAAATGGCCATTTGGGCCATCAACAAAGCACTCCATAGACTCAGGACATTGTGTAATGGGTCAGGTGCTTTGTAAATGGCCTTGCAGGCCATCTGTGTAGTACACTATAGGCCCTGAACAGTATGAGGGGTGATGTGCCTAACATATATCTTTAAAAAAGTAAGGAAACTAATTGCAAAAAAAAAAAAAAAACTATGTTAATGCTTCAGTTAGGGTTAATCATAAAAAGTAAGAAAATGAAATGTTAGGGTAGAAAGTCCCCTAAGCCATGGTGAATCAATGAAGTGGCATTTGTCAGGGTTTGAATGATCAAATCATGCAGTGTTGTTATTGTCCTAACTCCGGCACCCTCTTGCCAAGCATTGTTCTGTGTTTTTTTCTGTACTGGGACAGACAGTGCCAAAGTCAGCGGTGAGCGTTCAGACCACGAGAAATACCACTCCACAGATTCACCAAGACTCAGGGGACTTTTCACCCTAATGTCGGATTTCCTTAATTGTAATGCTTTGTGCTTGAACCTTAATAGGTGTATTGTGCAGATGCAGGTGGGGTGTAACAACTGTGGAATGGCCATATTCATGAGAACCCTGTGGAGGCTGGGTGAGTGCCCAATTTGCAGAAGGCTAGGGAGATTGGAGCAGGAGTTATCATGACTAAAAGGAGAAATGTCTTGGCTGGGGATATGGCTTGGCCAGGAAGAGGTATTGAAAGAAGCACAGAAGGCAGCTGGGCAGGGGATAAGAGGCAAGATGAAGGAAGGGGATGGAGAGTGCAGACCACATGGGGGTCCAGGGGGCTAAGCTAAAGTTGGGGATAGGGCAAAATGGATGCCAGTGGAAATGATCTTGGATACACACACCAGGCTCAAACAGGTATTAGCATTAACTGAGAGGATAGGTGAGGGAAGGGAAGAGGAGGGCGCCAACAGTATTGGAGGGAAAAGGATGGGGGAGCATGGAGAGAAAAGGGGAGCATAGGAAAAATGGATGGGGGTGTGCTGATGAGAAAGGAGAAACAAGGGCAGACGGAGGAATAAAGTGCAGGAGGTGGAAGGAGCAAGGAGGGGAGTGAAGGAAGAAGAGGGAGAATGTGGAGGAATCTTGGTGTTAGGGGACTCTGGTCCAATAGTTGCTGAACAGAAAGGGTTGCTGACCATGACAGGGATGAGGTTGGAAGGAGGGGGGTGCAAACTGAGGGAGAGTGTGGAGAAGGAGTGGTGACAGTGATAGAGGATTCTATACTGAAGGGGGATCAGGTGGGAGGAAGGGGTGAAAGACGCACTCAAATATGGGTGGAGACTGTACTGGGCTTGACAGCGAATAGGGCAGGGCAAGCTCTGATTAAGTATTTTGGGGGCAAAGAAAGAGGACTCAAGTGGTGGTACATGAAGGCACTAATGACCTGGGGCTGCACGGTGGAGGAGGTAAAGGAGAGATTTGAGGAACTGGGAAGTTGTGCTCCAGAAGTGGGAGCTCTGTGCCTTCTTAGAGTGCTACCAGGTCCAAGGGCTAGCAGTGCAAGAAGGTTAAGGATAGTGGAGTTCAACTCCTGGCTGAGGGAGTGGTGTAACACACATGGGTATGGGCTGGTAGGAGGATGGGGAACATGGAATAACAGAGAACTGTACGCTAGGGACGGGTTACACCTGAGTGGAGCAGGCCAGGGATGTTAAAGAGAAAGTTGGAGAAATACATAGTTTCAAAGGGGTATTTAACTAGTTGGGGGGAGGCAAGTGTGCAGCCATCATGCTGAGTCACCAGAATGGGGAGTCAAACAAGCTCTCTCCCCAGGAAACAAGTGAATGCAAGTGGAGGGAATCGCAGAGGGAAGTGGGGCACTCCAAGGGGCCAAGAGGGGGGATGGATGGGAATGGGTGGAGGGTGATCTCCCTCAATGTGGGGAGTCTGGGTAATATGATAGCTGAGCTTCAGGCACTCTTAGCTGAGGGGAGGGTGGACGTCGCAGCAATAACTCAGACGTGGGCCATCCAACACCAGGATTGGGATCTGGCAATCCCAGGGTATAGAATCTACAGGAAGGACCAAGGGATCGGGAAGGGGGGAGGGGTGGCGATCTATGTAAGGGATGGGATCAGATGCATGAGAGATGAGGGGGAGGAAGGGAGGGCAGTGGTGCTGTGGATGAAGCCCCTGGACGATAAGGGTAGAAAGTTGAAGCTGGGGGTGGTGTACAGACCTCCTGCCAAGCCCGAGGAACTGAACAAGGAGTTGGTGGAGCAGATCAGGAGGGTATGTAGAAAGGGAGTGTGGTCATGGTGGGGGATTTCAATCTGCCAGGGTGGATTGGAGCACCCCTGCCACCTCCAGTGCCAGGGAGCAGGTACTCCTGGAAGCATTCCAGGATGGTCTTCTGACACAGCTAGTCAGTGGGCAAACTCGACTAGGTAACACACTGAACCTGGTACTGCCGAATGGGGAGGCCATGAGAGAAATACAGGTGAAGGACCCACCAGCTAGAAGTGACCACCAAACAGTGTGGTTCACACTCAATTTGAGTAAAGAGATTGGGGCTCAATAACAGTGGCAGACTTCAGGAGATCAGACTTGGAAGATGCAAGAAATATTACAGGGTGCTTAGAGGTTAGACCAGAGATGGATGCACAACAAAAGTGGGATATTATTAAACTAGGATAGGAGGCTACAGAGGCCTGCACCAGGACTCAAGCAAAGGAGCAGAGCCAAGAAGCCAAGCTGGCTGAACAGCAAAGTGATGGGCGGGTGAGGGCAAAGGGCTGCATTCCAGAGATTCAGGAGGATGGGGAGGGGAGAGGACAAGGAAGCATATGAGCGTTGGTCCAAGGAGGTTACCAAGTGGGTGAGGGAAGTCAAAGCCTAAAGAGAGCTAAAGTTAGCTCAGGGCATTAAGGGAGGGGAAAAATAATTAATTTTTGGTACGTAAGAGAAAAAAAAGGAAGTGCAGGGACAACATAGTGAAGATAAAGAGGGGCGGGGAGTGGGTGGAACAGGGAGCAGAATAGGCAGAAGCACTGAATGCATACTTTTGTTCCATGTTCACGCAGGAGAAGGGGTAGTCCACTACCTCCATGGATGGGGAAGGTGGGGTTGGGGGGAGGGGATGACAGATGGACGGATTGAGGATAATAGAGTGTTGGAGGGTCTGAGAGCACTATGGTTTGACAAGGCACCAGAACCTGACGGTGTTCACCCCAGGGTACTGAGGGAGATGGCGGAGGCGTTGGCCAGACCGCTGGCAGACCTGTTCAGCACCTCCCTGGACATGGGTTATGTGCCCCAGGACTAGAGGGTGACCCGTGTGGTGCCCATTCACAAGAGTGGCCCACCGGACAAACCTGGAAATTACCGACCAGTCAGTCTCACTTCCATAGTGGGTAAACTTATGGAAGCAATACTGAGATAGAGACTAGTGGCATTTCTAGAGAGAAATGAATTCCAGGTTGGGCGGCAGCATGGATTCGTCTCGGGGAGGTCTTGTCAGACCAACCTAGTAGAATATTACAACTGGGTGATAAGACAGCTGGATAAAGATCATGCTGTGGACATCCTATACTTGGACTTCAGCAAGAACTTCGATTCAGTGCCTCATGGGTGGCTGGGGGGGGAACTGATGGCTATAGGAGTGGGAGAGAAAATGGCAAACTGGATAGGAAACTGGCTGTGGGGGAGGTAGCAATGGGTAGAGGTGGGTGGGCACTCTCAACACCTAGGCAGTGACGAGTGGAGTACCGCAGGGCACTGTGCTAGGGCTGGTACTATTTGGGCTGTTCATTTCGGATATCTCACATGGAATTGGGAGCAGGATTAGTCTGTTCGCAGACGATACTAAGATGGGGGCGGTAGTTGATGAAGTGGACAGGTGGTGACAACTACAAGGGGACCTGACCAAATTGGAGGAATTGTTTGAGAGGTGGTAGCTGGGCTTCAATGCGAAGAAGTGTAAGGTTATGCACTTTGGGCCAAGGTACCCGAATAGAGAGTATTGGTTGGGTGGGGTGAGGCTGGGGGACACTGAGGAAGAGAAGGACCTGGGACTGCTGATAACAGGGAGCATGAACAACTCTGCTCACTGCAGGAAAGCCGCAGCAAAGGCTAACAAGATGTTGGAGTGTATTGCAAAGGGGTTCATGTCCAGACACAGGGAAGTGATCCTGCCCCTCTACAGGTCATTGTTCAGGCCGCACTTGGAGTACTGTGTGCAGTACTGGTGCCCATATCTGAAGGACATTAAAATGCTGGGGGTGCAGTGGAGGCAACAAAAAGTGTTGTGGGGATGGAGGGCAAAGCCTACGAACAGGCTATGCAAGCTGAATATGTAGACCATGGAAGAGGGAGGAGGGGATATGATTGAAATGTTTAAGTATTTGGAAGGGTATAAACAAAGGCGATGCGGATGGGTTGTTTAATCTGAGGAAAGGTAGGGACACATGGGGGCACTGGCTAAAATTGGAGGGTGGTAGATTTAGGAGAGAGATGAGACATTACTTTACGGAGAGGGTGGTGTCGAAGTGTAGCGCCCTGTCAGAGGGGGTGGTATCATGTAAGATGGTGGGAAGTTTTAAAAGGGCATGGGACAGGGAACGAGGGAGGGTCTGGGCGAATAGTGCTGAGAACTGGGTGAATAGGGTTGGGAATGTCTTGACAGTTGGGGAGGGGGTTGGGGCAGCTGCAATCTAGGGGTGCTAGTAGCACACTCGAGCAGACTTGGATAGGTCATGATGTCTGTTTCTGCTGGCAGATTTGAATGTTTGTATTTAGGTAGTTTTTTTTTGGTTTTTTTTTACAATCAATAATAAAATATAACTGTGAAAGAACTCAAACATAAGGCAGAAGGTAGTAATCCCCAGGGGCCTTAGTAATCAATTTCTAAACAATGGGCAAAGGAGCACTAATATGCTTGTATAAGCAACACAACTGACTGAAAAGCAAGCCTTATGATGATCCCACTATCTAAATAGGCATTCCATGTACAGCAGTAACATGGTAATTTAAAACTGGAAGGGACTCTGGGTCCATCAAGTCAGCCCCTCCCCTGCTTCATGAGCAAGGATTAACAAGAATGTTGTGCAAGCAAGTACTAATCTATGGGATTAGCACCCATTATACTTCCCAGAGTACCTGTGATTCCTTGCTAAGCAGACATTTGTCCCCACTTACCCTGAAGGACTATACTGTCTTTCAGCTTGAGATTTAAGAATGAGCACTGGGATGGTGGTACCACACACAAAAGTCAGTTTCTGCAGTGAAAATAAAGGGAGCACTCACCCCTGCCAAGAAGGATAACACACAAACATTCTTAGTCCATATTATAATAATTAAGACATTCAGTTTATTCAGCCTTCACATTTGAGCAGTTTCAGAGCATCTTACGTTTCACCCCATACCTTGGGGCTTCATCAGAGATACAAATCCACACATCAGTCAGCCTTTTATACCGTGTGTCATTACCCCCAACCAATCACATCACACCAAAAGTGAATTTCATCAATCACATGACATTTTTAATTAATGGAAAAAGGGCTGTCACTGTAGCATCCTACACCATTTTAAATAATGTGAAAAAAAGAAAAAAGTCTGAAGTAGAATATGAGCTTCATTATTCTTGTTTTAATTTCACATTCTTAAAACAGTAGTTCCTTGTTCCAGAGTGATATAAAATCCTCGTAGAACCTGTAAAAATAAACACCAAGAATATGAGAAAACAGTGTTCACTGCACTTCACATCCAAAGTAAGTGGACACTTCTCAGTTCACTACCTCTTCTACCCTGATTTTTTTGGGGGGGAGGGGGTGGGTTGGCTTATTTTTTACATGAGCCAAAAAACACATTGGTTTGTGATTTATTTATGGTTTTGTTTTCAGAAAAGGACTAATCTCAACTTTTCCATTTAGTCCAGGAAGGTTCAGAGCCCCAAGTTTAAAAATGCACTCCTGTTCTTTCTTGTTCAAAGTGTTTTCCAAATCACCTCCTCGAATGTTTTTAGGGATGGCCTCAATTCCAATAGCCTTCATTTGATTAGGACTCTTTTGCTGTTGCCAATTAATATGCATTGCCATTGCAGTGTCTATTGCCAGCCCATGTGCTTATTCTATACCTCAGTCTCCTTATGGTATGCCCCCCAACGTAATATTTCCCACAGGTACAAGTAAGGGATACACCACCACTTCTGTCTCACAATTGAAGTTGCCCCTAACTTTTTCCAGGTTCCCTGTCTTAGGGGTTGTGAAGTGTGTGGTGTTTCCCATGTAGTGGCATGTGTGACAGCAGCCACTGGGTTTTAAACCCCATTTCTTTCTTACCCTTTGGTGACTATACTGTTTTCTTGTCCACTGTTTCTGCTGGTGGAATGTTTTATAGGTTATCAACCCATCGGGGAGAAGAAATGCATCCTAACATTACCCCTGACTATACCACCTTTGAGCATCAGAACATATTCCTGCATCCTGCTGGAGTACACCAAATCAAACCATTCCATCTGTTCAACCTTTCCGCTACCCCTGAGTATGCAGAAGACTGAGATCATTTCCCCCTTCAGCCTCCTTTTCTCCAGTATGAACATGTTTAGGACCTCCCGTGTGTCCTCATAGCCTTTATCCTCCATACCACTGATCATGTTGGTCATGAATTGCACCCTCTCTACAGCCTCAGTGTCCTTTCTTGTATCGGGGAACCTAGAACTGCACACAGTACTCCAGGTGGCTATGACCAGGCCTTGTAAAGTATTAGGTTTACTTTCCTGCTGTTTTGCACACCTCCTTCTAATGCACCCAGCATTCTTTGAATTTTCTTGACAGCAGCCATGCACAGCTTATCTGTTATGACCCCTGGTCTTTTCCTCTTCCACAGCTAGCAAGAGGAGCCTCACACAGTGGGTAGGTCTCACCTGTGTTTCTGCTCCCTATGTAGCACATTGCATTTGGCTGCACTGAATCTAAGGCTCAAGGAATCTGACCAGTTGCACAATTTGTTCTGGTCCTTTTGAAGTTTATTCCCGTTCTCAAGGGAGTCCACCACTCTGCCAGCTTAGTGTCATTAGCAAACTTAAGCAGTGATGTGGTGTTGTTTTATTTTGTGTGGCCATCGGAGAGATGAGGCCCAATTAATGAAGAAAGGCATTAAGCAGGCTGCTGGAGACAGGAGCTTCCAGATTGTTGAGGAAAATGTTGAGGGATGCTGCTAAGTACCTACCCACCTCTTCACTCAGAGTAGTGTCCATCAACTACAGCCATCTGCTTCCTGCCCTCAAAACAATTAGCAATCTATCGTGTGGATTATTCATACCTCACTGGTGTACTCTGACCAGAATCTCATCATGCATCACAGTGCCAAAGGCCTAGAAGAAGTCCAACTAGGCTATGACTACAGCCCTACCCTTATCCACCTTCCTGGTCACCTCCTCAAAGGATGTGATCAGGTTGATTTGGCATCATCTGCCTCTTATAAAACCATGCTGAGAGGGGATGAAAACCGTGGCCTCAGTCAAATTCAATCAATCCATTATTCTGTCATTGATAATAGACTCCAGGATTTTGCCCATCACTGATGTCAGGCTGACCAGCCTATAATTGCCTGGATCCAGCCTTCCCACCCTTTGAAGAAGGGGACCACATTCACTACATTCTAGTCCTCTGGCACCACACCTGTACAGACATATTCATGAGGATAACCACTAACTGTTCCTTTATCTCCACTGTTACCCTGGGGTGTATTTTATCTATCCCTTTTGCTTTATCTGGCTTGATCTTTTTTCCAGATAGTCAACTACCAGGATGAGCATGATGTCTGCAGGTTGCATCATGATTACCCTTGATGCAGCAGACCCCCAAATAAATACCCCATCCCTTGGTGACCTTTGGTGAGCACCAATGTAAATTACCCGTATGTAAGATTTCCGCAAAGGTTCCATTGAGGGCCCACAATTTCATGGAAATCCGTGGAGATGTGGAGTACTATGGAAAGTTATGAAAGTGTGTCTTCTGCTGAGTTCCTCTACAAAAATACATGGAGAGATGCATAAATAAAATTCCACAGGCACAGAGAGTACATTGATTATACACTGACAAGTACTTCAAGGAAGTCCATGAAGATTTCTCCACAGAACTTCCATAAAGTTCCAAGGAGTAAGAAGAAATATGAAGTAATTCTTTCAGCATCCCAGCCATCGCTCCATCCTCAGACACAGGCTCCCCTTCCTTTGTTTTCAGTGGCCCCACTGCTCCCTCACTTTTTCTTTCTCTCATTTACTGTATGTACTCAAAGAAGGCTTTGGTACATAGGAGCCGACTCCATGGGTGCTTGGGTGCTCTAGCACCCACAAAGTTGAAATAAACACCCTCAATATTTTGGGCACAGCCTGCAACAAAGGATTATTAGGGAAACTGGCCACAGGAAAAATACTACCTACTGGCAATGAGCACCCGCAAAGATGCCTAAAAGTTGGCATTCCTGCTTTGGTGTTTTATACAGTCCCTTCTGCTATCCTGGTTTTCAGACCCTCTTGGAATTCTTTAATTCTGTTTTTTAAAAGAACAAGGAGGTGGTTACAGGAAAGTCAAGACTGGAGCCACTACCAGCGGGGCTCAAAATGGTCACTGAGCTGGAAAAGAGTACTACTGCTGGCCTGCAGCATAACAGTTTGTGAATTTATTGTAGTCATTGAAACAGCACACACTCCCTCTGGTATCGACGTTTCACACAAATAATACGGGCTCTTTTAAGGCTACGTGTCATCACTACAAGATCCAATGTTTATTGTGCAAGAAAAAGTCAAAGTGCATGTAATATCACGTGTAAATAATGGAATGCTTAAGAAGACTGTAGCATAAATACCAGCCCCACACTTGGCATTATATGATAAAAAAATCAACAAAAGCAAGCAGAAACAGAAGTATGCAAAGGAATAACAAACATCCATGACGGAGGACTATAATGGGAAAAACGGTAAAGGGAGGGTGTTGGGTAATTGAACATTAGGAGTGATGGAGCCCAAAAATAAAATACTTAGCAACAACACAAGGACCAAAGAAGGTATATAAGGTAAAAGAGGGAACAGTAACTAAAGCATGATGTTGGAGTGGGAGTGACAGGGACAGCAGCAAGATAAACCGGAAAAAAGAAAAGAAGAGCAATACAGGACAAACAATGCTGAAGATAAAGCCACTAATGATAACTTATTCTCACAGAAGTAATACTGCTTCTAAATTCATGGGTATTATTGCGAGCAGTTCAATTCTGCTACAGTGCATAATCATTCATACTTGGATATCACTGCTTAAAATACACATCAGTTCATTGAGCACTGTGTTCTGAGTTAATAATCTAGTAAATTCCCCTAACTGTATGGTATATATTAAGCATATTAATACTGGAACCTACAAATACATTTGCAAAGGGCACTGGCAAAGGATAACTGTACAAAATTTTAAGTTAACTTAGAAAAGGTGTCAATAGAAAACATTCATTAAGATCTGGTTATTCAATTGATGTTAACTTGCACTGCCAGAGTGATTCAAGACATAACAGCTAGTTGTCTAATTTAGCCCATGTAGTGCTCAGTGACACCTGTTCTGTCTCCCTGAATTTGAACATATGTCCATTACCAGCTTCTTTAATATTTATTGCTAAGGCATTGATTTGGTTCTTCCTGTTTGTGCTTTTAATGTGCTTTCCAATCCATTGCATTTGCAACTCGTTTTCCCAACATAATATGTGTTGTATATATCTGTAACTAGATAAATGACTGGGTATTACAGTTGGTTTCTCCCATGGCTGGACTGCTGAACTTAGTGGGCTCGATTTTCAAAGCCCCTGAGAATGCTGCAAGTTCCTGGTGCATCGATCGTTTGGCTCACGGGGCTTGTGGCATCCTCCCAGCCAGCGACTGGGATTTTCAGTCCTGAGCACCAAACGCTGTAAGTTAAACCAGCTTTACCCTGGTCTAACTTGTGGCATTCAGGGGACCCTTTTTACAGGGTTTTCATCAAATATTTGGCGCAAGCTGCCGCACACTGAGGAAACTGTCACAACTGCACTCGACAATATAACATTGGGTGCAGTTGTGGCAGCGAGTTTACACACCAGTGCCAAAAATGGCTTTCACAGGGCTTGACACAAGACTTGCATCAGCTTTTAAAATTGAGCTCAGTGTCTTCAAGGTTGTATGGTGCTTATGCTGCGTGACTACCCAGCGCGTGGTGGTGAGGCAGACCTGACCATATACTGTCCAACTATGAGCTTTTAATTTGGCTGTGCATGATATTGTGGGGATAGTAAAGTGACTGGGAGACAAGGAAATGTAGTCCATTAGCAGTTTGGTGGACTGCTGAGTGTCATCACTTGTGTGCATACGCCGGATAAGACAGCTAGTCTTGTCCTGGGGCTGATTTGTGATGCAAATTCTAGGCGTTAAAACAAACCTACAAGTGCTGGCTAGAAGTGTGGTTTTAAATTACTTTGGTGCTTTTTGGAGTTTTAATGCAGCAAGTGCTCTGGTAGCATCCGCATGACCAGGAACTCTCTTCTGGGTTCGGTCACGACATAGAATTGGGAGCCTCTCAAGTGAGTGGGGCTGGCTCAAGTGGTGCAAGTGCACACTTGCGCATGCAAAGATGCCGCAGTGCATCTGCACATGCCTGCAGTGTCAGTAAGGGAAGAAGTCACCAGAGTTAGCAAAGTATTCCCATTTAGATATGCAAGGGGTAAGCAATCTAAGATGGATTCCAAAATAGTTAAGCTGGAAGGAGGACTAATAGGGCTTAGATGTATAGTGTGTAGGAAGTTTAGTACTGATATTGTAAAGTAGGTACTCATATTTACATGTTAAGAGTGCCTTATAATTAAGGACTTAAGACAGAAACTTTTGGAAGCTGAAATGAAAATCATGTCCTTAAGTCAGACTAGATTGCTGCAGGAGTCTGAGCCAGTGTCTAGTAATATGTAGAACATGGCACTATCTGAGAACAAAAAGTGGAAGAACAAGAATGTGAGGACCAGGAATGGTAATCACAACAAAAAAACATAAAAGGGATGTAGAAGGGCTGTGGGTTTCAAATTGCCCTTAGAAAATAAGTTTGATCCTCAACTGTTGCTGGAAGAAGGAGATATTGAGAGTACACATGGTTCATTGGATCATAACAACAGTGATATTGGGATAGGTCCTAGCCCTTAAAGAGATAAGACTGGACATAACAAAAGAGTTGTACAGGCAGAAGTTCACATACATAGTTTAGGTGATGAGAACAACCTAGAAAATGAAACACACAACAGTGGAGTAGGGTCGGTGGCATCTATAAATATGGAAACCAATGTGGAACAAACAAAGGAAGTTACGGACAAGACAGGAACCAGATCTCAACAGGAAGGACAAAATAATGAACATTTGATGGATTTAACTGAGTTGGGTGAAGAAAATGGAGTAGAAAGTAGAAGGGAGAGTGGTGTTAATAAAAATATTAAAATGGTTTATATTTTAGAAGATTCAATAATAAAGTATACTGATAGGTATACAACAGGTGGCTATAAGGAGTATGTAACTTCCAGTTATTTTTCAGGAGCAAAAATTAGCAACATCAAAAGTATGTTGGAGAACATAGTGACGGAGAGGGATGGAACTGCATCAGTAGTAATACATGCAGGGATTAATGACATAAGAAGACAGGGACCAACAGGTATTAAAAACGAGTTCAAGGCAAATAGATAAGAGGCCCGAAAACTGAAATGTGAGATTTTCTTTTCTGAAATTTTGGCCGCTCCTAGAGAAAGTCAATTCAGCTTAAAGAAACTAAAAGAAATAAATAATTGACTTAGACAATGGACTTTGCATGAGTGTATTGCTTACATTCAGCACTGGGAGGAATTTTTAGACAAACCAGAATACTACTGCATAGATGATTTACACTAAGTAAAAGACGCAGTAGGAGAGTTGAGGATATCACTAAAGAAGTATGTGGTCAAAGCTTTAAATTAATAAAATAGTGGAGAAGGGTAAGGAATAATGTACATCTAAGTAAGGGGCGGTTCAGTGGTAGATATGAGTACTGGTTTGAACAACAAAAGAAGGGGCATGCAGAGATAAGTTTGGTCCTTGAATGTAAGAATTTTAAACATCAACAAAAAAGCAGAATTGGAAGTAATGCTACACAGAGAAAACATAGAAACATAGACTTTGACAGCAGATAAGGACCGCTTGGCCCACCTAGTCTGCCCATTGCCCAAAAACATTGACATCTGTATGGTAACTGAAACTTGGTGGGAAGAAGGTATAGAATGGAATAGGGAGATAGAAGGTTACTGCCTCTTCTTTGGGGGGAAAGAAGAGATAAAAGGGGAGGAGCTGTAGCTATATGTATGAAAAGTAATATAAACACTACGCTGTGCACAAAGCAGCCTGATTCAAATACTGAATCACTATAGTTATCACTAGATGGGCTTATGGACAGAAATCTCCTAGTTGGTATCTATTGTAGAACCCCTGGATCATCTAGGGAAATGGATACTGCAATAGAGAACAAAATTTCTGAAATGGTTCCTGTGGGTGATATTATAGTTTCTGGGATTTTAACTACCCAGAAATTAACTGAAACAGATATATAATGACAGTCATAGAAACAACCATTTCATGGAAATGCTGAATACAATGAGGCTAAAGCAGATGGTTTGCAAACCTACTAAAGGCAGTAATATTTTGGATCTTTAATAACAAATAGAAGTGATGGTAAATAAAATTAGAATCAGAGAGCATTTGAGTAATAGTGACCACAATATAGTGGAATTTAGTGTTAAAAAGAATATTACCTGGGGTATTAAGGGCTCAGCTGTAATAAAGAACTATTAAAAAAGCTGATTTTGGAAGGATAAAAAGCAGATTATCTGAGTGGGATTGGAGTGATGCACTAACCGGTGCAAATGTCAATACTATGTGGTTAATACTAAAACAAAAATTGCTACAGCTGGAAGATATGTATGTCCCGATACTGAAATTGTATACAGAAAGGGGTAAGAAACTAATATGGTGTACAAGCAAAATATTGAGATTAAGTGCAAAAAAAAAAAGGAACGCTTTTAAAAAGATGAAGGCTGATGAATCAGAAATCAACATAAAATGCCATAAGAGGTTATTAAATGATTTAAAGAAACAGATTAGATGTGAGAGAAACAAGGCTGAATATAGGGTATCAAACATAAATGATGGTGGCAAACGTTTGTGCCCATACATCAACTCTCTAATAGAAGAGAAAATAAATTAGGACCAATCATTGTTTAATGACAGGGAAATCCATGAACCCAAAGAGATGGCCGGAGTATTCAGTGAATATTTTAGTACTGTTTTTGAAACAGATGAAGATGGAGAAATAAAGGTAAATGTTCACAATTATGACAAACTGTCATTGGAGGTAACTTCGGATGAAGTTTATGAGCTGTTAAGAAAAATAAAGGTCAATAAATCAGCAGGACCTGATCGGATCAGCCCTAAATTGATATATGAGATAGCTGACTATATTAAATACCCACTAACTAGGATAATTAATGCTTCTTTGGCAAATGGGGAAGTACCCGATGATTGAAGGCAAGCAACAGTTGTGCCATTGTTCAAAAGGGTGACAAGTCCTGACATCCAATTACAGATTCAGAGTTTAATGTGCATTTTGGGTAAAATCACAGAATTAATATTGAAGAATAAGATTGAAGAAAATCTGACAATTTAGGGCTTTGATGATAATAAACAACATGGTTTTAAGAAAAATCAGGGA
Source organism: Neoceratodus forsteri (assembly GCA_016271365.2). Taxonomy (NCBI): domain Eukaryota; kingdom Metazoa; phylum Chordata; order Ceratodontiformes; family Ceratodontidae; genus Neoceratodus; species Neoceratodus forsteri. Next base: position 943,059,910 of record CM057450.1, read on the forward strand.
TGCATCACAAACCTACTTAGTTTCTATGAACATATCGATAAGGAAATGAACAATAACACACCAATAGACATAATTTATTTGGATTTTCAGAAGGCGTTCGACAAAGTTCCAAATATAGGTTTGGTGTAGAAATTAGTAGAAATAAGTATAGATAAAAGATTAATTAACTGGATCATTAAATGGTTGAATGGCAGGACACAAAGAGTGAAGATGCTGGGGGAATTCTCCAAACCAATTACTGTGTCCAGCGGGGTTCCACAGGGGTCCATGTTGGGCCCTGTGTTATTTTCACTGTTTATAAGTGATCTGCACCGGGATGTAAATAACAGTTATAACATTTGCAGATGATATTAAATTGGGTGGGCCAGTAACTACCTTGAAAGAGCAGCAGATCTTGAAACAAGACTTGGAAAATATTGAAAATGGCCCATAAATAATGGGATGCCCTTTAGTGTCAATAAGTGTATGGTGATGCATGTGGGAAAAACTAATATAAAACAGAAATACAGGTTAATGGGCAAAGAAGTAGCAGTAACTAAGTTGGAAAAAGATTGTGGTATATGGATAGATTAATCTATGAGTTTTAGGGATCATTGAACTACAATTATAAGGAAAGCCAACTTAATGATAAAAAATATAAGGAGTTTTGTTAATAAGAGTGTGACATGTTTATTACCTCTTTACAAGATGTATATGAGACGGTTTTTGGACTATGGTTCGCAATTATGGAATCCCTATATGGTTGGAGAAATAGAATAGAAAAGATACAAAGACGCTTTACTAAATTAATAGGATCACTGAGTCAATATAGTTACAAGGACAGATTGCTCAAAGCAGGACTGTTCTCACTGCATTAGAGAAGAACCAGAGGAGATCTAATGGTTATGCATAAGATTATAAATGATGCTAATTTACCGAAAGAGATAGGAATCAACTTGCAGGATAAACCAGTAGGTTTGAGAGGCACAGAAAACAAATTAAGATGAACACAGCTAAAAACAGTGCACAACACTTTTCTTTCGTGAACAGAACTGGTAGGCTGTGGAATAGATTGCCTATATATCATGGATAGCTGTTCGATTGATGTATTTAAAAAATCTGTAGATAAATTGTTATCAAATTCTGGTGATGACCCACTGATGTGGGGAACAGTTATTATGGGCTAGTAAGCCTTCTACTGATCTATTTCCTAGTATAAGAACCTAGCATAAGGATATATTGACAGAAAACACAGTTCTCACATCTTTTGTTTCCTGGTTTTAACCATGGTTGGGGTTCTGTGGTACTCAATGCAGTCTGCAGGGAGTGCACCAATATGTGTGACAAATCTGTATCTCGACTGAACACCATGTGGGAGGGTTGTTGCGTACAACTTCCAATTTCTTGTCAGTGTGTAAAACTGGCACACTTTTCTCTATAATTTCCCTTATCTTATGGGCTTGTGGACAGAAAGTAGTAACACAATTGATTTGCTCCTGACCTGCCCCAGCTGTAATAGCATTTTTACTAATCTCACCACTCTCTAAACTAGATGTGACTGTACTTGCTTTTGAGCCTCCTTCTGACCAGCCTTCTAGAAGGTGCACTCTATCGAGCTCTTTTGCTATTCCCATGCTCTAGCAATACAAGTGATTTTATACCTGTTTCTTGAACTGATCTGAGATTTCTTGAGCATTTTTCTCAAAGCACTCCAAGTACTATAATTCTGCCTGAGCAGGGTGTACTGTCTTTTTAGGATATTTTCTATTAGGTGGCATGGGTGGCAGTTCTGGAAGGGTAAAATAGAATTTTGATCAGTTTCTCTTTAAAACATATTGATATTAAGACCTCCCTGTTCATCTTTTGTGATGACAATGTCCAAAAATTTAACAGATTGTAAACTTGCATTCAGGGTAAAATTGAGGTTAGGGTTGGGTTTCTTCCAGACATTTCACAAATGCTTTGAGTTCTTCCGCATCTACCTTCAAACCAAGGTGATGTTGTATGTATAACGACAAAATAAATCTAGCTTTCAAAATATGAATTTCTATCCTCGAGAAGAAATGTTTGTCTCTGTGCTTGGCCAGTTAGATAGTAGCACAATTAGGGGCAAAACTTGCATCCATGGATGTACCTTTATTTGGAGATAGAACTCTGTTTTACAGTCCTATGTATGTCTCTCTTGTTTTTAGGCAGCCTGCTGCTCCAGAAGCTGTAGACCCTCTTTTTGTGTAGAATCAATTGCCTTCAGTCCCTACTGAGCAAGGATGCTACTTCTTGGTTCTTTTCCTCATGTTGCTTGCAGGGATTTTAACCTCCACAACTGCTTCAGGCATCTTCTTTGACAAACCCCACATACTGTATGTTCTGCATTAGTAGCCTCATGCAGCTTCCCCAGACCCATGACCACTAGATCCCACATCTTGACAAAATCTGACATTCTGAAGTTGTGAATCTTATGGCTAGGGCTCAGATACTCTTCCTCATAACCAGGGACAAGATTACCAAGTTGTGGTCCCTGCATCCCACTCGTTTCTTGATAGAAACATAGAATTTGTCAGCAGAAAAGGACCACTTGACCCACTAAGTCCCCCTGAAGGTCCCTGCCTAGTCTGTCTTCACTGATCCTTACTGGTCTCCGGCGACCCTCCTCCCTCCTCTTTACTAATATTGCTGTATGTCTGTCCCATGCACACTTGAAGCCCTCTACTGTTTTCACCTCCACAACATCTGCTGGCAGTCTGTTCTAGGCATCCACCACTCTTTCAGTGAAGTAGTACTTCCTTGCATCACTTTTAAAGGGACACTGTCAACCCCCTTAGATATCAAAGTGTCCCTAGTTAAAAAAAAATAATTTTGTGATTGCCAACATTCTGTAAAGATTGCTGATGTAGCTAGTAGTTTGATTCTGACTTTTTATTTCTTTAAAAAAGTGAAAAACCGACTGCCCACCATACTGGTGTTACCACACAAACACAGGGTTGTTTACATTCCTTGATCAGCTCCAACTGCATATTTCCTGGACTTGGGAACACCCACAACACAGTCTATCCTCTCATGATGCAGTGAGAGGTTAGGAGGCTACTGCCTCATGAGTGACTGCACTGTTTATGTGTATTTCTAATGCTCAGGAAGTATGCAGTAAGAACAGATCCAGGATTGTAAACAAAACAAAGTTGTTTATAAATATACATTATCATGCATTTCAGTTCTGCTAAACAAAGAGACAAACAAAACAAACAGCAATATCAGTGAATTTTAGAGAAGATAAGCAATCATAAAATGTGAGCTTTTAACTAGAAATAATATGCAAAACAGGTTGACAGTGTCCCTTTAAACTCCCCCACCCCCTGCAGCTGCATCGCATGCCCTCTGGTCCTAGTGCTCTTTGTCATTTGAAAGAGACTCCTCTCCTGCACCCTGTATACCCCATGTGAGGTACTTGTAGGTCTCTGTCATGTCCCCTCTTGCTCTTCTCTCCTCTCTTCCAGGGTGTACATGTTGAGATCCTCAGTCTCTTTTCATAGGGCATTTTATTTTTTTTCATTCTCTGTTTATGCCCCCTTACTCCATTGCCTGAACTCCCTCTGTAATCCCCAAGGTGCTTTGGCTCTGCTGGACCCTACCCACATCCGCTACATACGTCCATGTTGACTCAGTTGTAGCCCCTTGGGCCGGGTGGAGGGGATATACCCTTTGGACTGCTTTGTCTTCGTCAGGTGGCAAGCTGTGCAGGCTAGGACCAGTCATCTTTGGTCCACTGAGGTCCATCATACTTCGGGCAGTGGGGTCATCTTTTTCCTCCATTACTCCCCATCCTGTCAGACACAGGCTCACTCAGGAGAGCCTAGGCAGGTATGTACGCAGAGCATATTGTTGTGCCGAGCCTCGGCCTGGATTTGTCTTTCCCACGATGTCCTTGACTGCACTGCCACCTGTGGTCACCCAGTTGACAGTATTGCAACGAGGAGAGCAACTCACCCTTTCCAGAGGAGGAGGAGAGCATCCACTGGGATGCTCAATCCTCCTCCCCTGGTGGGTCCCTGATGCCCCAGGTGTGTTCCCGAACCTGGGTCACTGGCATCATGAGCAGTAACACTGCCACTCTACCGACAGGCCAGCCTTTCTCATACGGCTTTTGATGCAACCCTTGCACCATTTTAGTTGCCCTCTTCTGGTCTGCTTTCATCCAGTTTGTCTTTTCTGAGGTGTGACTTCTAGAACTGGGCACAGTACTCCATGTGAGTTCTCACAAGCGAGCAAACCAGGTCAAGGATGGCTTTAAAACTAGTTCCTTATTGGGCATGCAGTTTTAGGGAGCAGATTTTGAAAGTGGACAGGAATTCAATCTCAGGCTTGCATTCGATTTCTGAAGATGCCAGTCTGTGCTCAGCAGATAGTAGTCTCCCAGGATCACCATTGCATCTGATTTGGCTGTTCTCATAACTTCCCTAACCAGTTGGGTATTAAGTTCTGCTGAACTGTTTGGTGAGCTTGTAACACACCCCCAGAGTGACTCTTTTGCCTCATTTTTTCTTCTAACGTGACGCAAATGGATTGTGTAGCACTGTTTTCTCCATTGATGTCATAGAAACATAGATAATGATGACAGACAAGGACCAACGGTCAATCCAGTCTGCCCCGAAAGCCTCCCTATTTAGCCCTGGAACCTACTGTCCCTCCAGGGTCCTTATCCCTCTCCATCCTTCTCCCCCACCCATTCCCCTCCTAGCTTCTGCCCCGAGCAACCACTATACCCTTCATACAATCTGCCTGTTCAGGTGTTAGTTCAGGTGGATGTTAAAGATCCTGATGGCATTTCTCAAAAGAGTAGGGAATTTCCGCGCCCTGGCCACCCTCCATTCATTAAAAAATATACTTCACCAACAGCTTAATCTGGTAGAAAGTTAGTGGGCATTCATCTGTATCCCCCTCCCCCGGGTTGTGCCTGAAAATAGGCAGAATTTGTCTAGTACACTTACCCGGTCAACAAAAACTAAATGAAATGAAATGAAATTCTATTCCAACCATGTTTGAACCCACCAACAATTTTTTCACCCATCACTTAGGCAAACGGTTCAATATCTCCACCACCCTTTCGGTAAAATAATACTTCCTCATGTCCCTTCGGAGCCTCCCTTCTGCCAGTTTCCACTTGTGTCCACATGACCATAAACTAGTAATCAAGCTAAATATTTCCCCACAGTTCACATTATAAATTCCTTTTTTTTTTTTTTTTTGATGAATTATTTTTTCTGGAGCTCCTAGCTTGCAAGCCTGCCTTCAGTTGTCCTCCAGCGCAGCCCTGAAGATTAGACCCCCTCCCTTGTGCACCCCATGACTTACTGTTCGTGGCAGGGTGGTGGGGAGTGACTCAACCCACCCCAAACGGATCCATGCCAGGGAGGTGCCTTCTCGGAGGCAGCACTGCGGGGACCACTTCATTCTGCTTGGAGCCGTTTTTCCGTTTTTTTCCCCTTGCGTGGAGGCAGGGCGTGCAATGACACCTGCGGTGAGAGCATGCACGCTTCCACACGCACTCTCACCAAGCATCTGCCCCATCTTCTCCCTTTCAGGCTGTAGCGTCAGCGCGTTGCCCCCAAGCAGCCACCAGGGGCCAGTGGAGCACCGACAGCTAATGTCCTCACCTCGGAGAAGGAGAGCAGTCCAATGGACGCTTGATCCTTCTCCTTCACACACGCGGGTGACCCATGCTCGCTCTCAACATGGGTCACCGGCGTGGCTTGAGGTAAGGCATCCAGCGCCTCAGCCCTCAAGGCCACCGGGCCAGCTATAAATTCCTTTTAGAAACTTGAAGGCCTCTATTATATCTCACCTCTCCTTTCTTTTTTTTTTTTCTCTATTTATTTATTCCCTCTTCGGCTGGGGGAGGGTGTTACCTATGGTTCCACCCCATCCATCTTTACCCGCGGCCCGCACCTCTCCCAGTACCTGTGTTCGACCCCCTCCTCCATTCCTTTCACCGGCTGCATCACAGTGGGTATGTACCCCACCACCACGGAAGCTGAGGGTCTGGATCCGGAAGGAGCATCTCGAGTTGGAGTGGGCACAGCGCCCGACTGGCTGGATTTTATCTTGCGTGCTGGAGTTTTTCCCAGTGTCCCCATCCCATGACATGGGCGTGCAATCGCATTAGTGATGCTGGGCGCGCACTTCCACCGCACCACACATCCACGCCCACCCCACAGCGCACTACTACTTGGTGCACCGACCCCAGCCACCACCAGGAGCCAGCACAGCTGCGGTTGTCCCACCTACCCACCCTAGAGGAGGAGAGCAGTCCTTGGATGCTCAATTCTTCCCTCACTTCGGCCAACCCTCCAGCACCCGAAGTCGCCCTGACCCCCGGTCGCTGGCGTGGTGCAAGGCATGGCATCCAGTGCCTCAGTCCTCAGCACCACCGGGCCAGCCCTTCACCTCTCCTTTCTGGTCTCCAGCGAGTTCATGTTCAGTGCCTTGAGGCGCTTCACATGGGACCTGCCCTGTTGGCCCTGAATCATTTTTGTTACTCTGTGCTGCTCTGTCTCCAGCCTGTCTCTATCTTTCCTGAGGTGAGGACTCCAGATCTGGGTGCAGGACTCCAGGTGTGGCTTCACCAAGGGTCTATATAGGGAAAGCATTACCTCTTCAAGAGGGGACACAAAATAAGTCAGGATGGAAGTGGTGCAGTGCAATGGCTGTGGGGCAGCAGTGTTCCAGGAGATATTCTGGAGGCTGCGATACTGCCCTGTTTGCAGGCACCTCTCTGGTCTGAGGGAGGAGGTTGCCCATCTCCAGGCTGACCTGGCTAGGATTCATGAAACCTCTTCCCCCACCCAGGGACCACCAGGGCCACCACTGTTACCTCAGAGGTTGCCAAGAAAGAGGAGCGGTTGGACCAAGGTGGGCTCAGGGAGGGAGAGGGTGGTGGAACAGAGGTGCATCCCTCCAGTTGTACCTCTCCACAATTCATATGCTGTTCTGGCAAAGAGTGGCTCCTCTATGGAGGCACCTGCAGTGGAGACCAAGGAGGATGCTGGGAACCTCCACAAAGGAGACCCACAGGAGGGTGGCATGAAACCCCACAGGAAAAGCAGACAACTCCCAGTGGGGGACTCAATCATTAGAGGGGTAGAAGTGGAGGAGGAAGGGGATAGGGAGGTAAGGTGCCTGCCTGGCACCACGGCTCGGAGGGACAGGAAGCAAATCCTCAGGATCGCGAGAGCTGCTGCAAGGGGGAGGGAGCTGGATGTCATTGTCCACCTAGGGACAAATGACCTGGCTGTGAATGTGATCAAAGCGGTGCAGGAGGAGTTTGTGGAGTTGGGGAGGGGCCTTAGACAAGTAGCATGTATAATAACCTTCTCGGAGGTGCTGCCTGTCTATGGCAAGGATGATGCTAGGGTATTCCGCACCATGGGATTCAGTGAATGGTTGAAAAACTGGTGTGGAGCTCAGGGTTTCAGCTTCATTTGGGACTGGGGAGCCACCTGGAGGATGCAGGCTTATATCATGCGATGGTCTGCATCTGTCCCGGGGAACCAGGATCCTGGGCGACAGGTTTAAATGCTTCATTGGCAAGCATTTAAGCTAGTCAAGGTGGAGGCACTGAAAGGAGCAGGAAATCCTAGCCTCCCCACAAAACACAGTAGTTAGAGAGGTAAACACCAAGGTAGAGAAGTCAGTAGGGAGCAGGACAGGGATAAATGCAGAAAAAGGCAGTAAGGACAGGGATGGGGCTAAAAGGGGTAAGGCCATAAAAAATAAATGGAAGGTGATGAGTACCAGTGCCCGCAGTCTGTGCAACAAGCTCCCTGAACTAGTGTCCTTGATGGAAGAGGGATGTCTGGATATTGTGGCAGTCATTGAAACATGGTACACAGAGAACCATGACTGGGATGTCAACATACCAGGATACACAGTCTACAGGAGGGACAGGGTGGATAAAAGGGGAGGAGGAGTAGCTCTCTATATAAGGGAAGGGATTAAATGAACAGAACTAAAGAGTAAACAGAAGGTTGATGAGTCACTATGGGTCACCCTGGAGACAGGAAATGGCACCACAATCTGCATGGGGTTGTGATAGACCCCATCTCAGGGAAGAAATGGACAAGAAAATGATAGAAGGCATCCTTAAAATGGCAGAAAAGGGAGATATTGCTGATGGGGACCTGAATATGCCAGATGTTAACTGGAGTACCTTTGCGCAGCCACATCCAAGAGCAGGGTCATTCTTGATGCCCTACAGGGGCATGCCTCAGACAGCTAGTGTTGGAGCCCACTCGGAAGGGAGCAATCTTAGACCTGGTACTCTCAAATGGGGAAGAATAAAGGATCTCAGATTTAGAAGTGGGTAGCCATATGGGAACAAGTGACCACCAAACACTGTGGTTCACAATAAACACAGCCATAGAGTCAAACCATACAAAAACATGAGTATTGGACTTTAGGAAGGCTGACTTTGGGAAAATGAGAGAGTGCCTCAGAAAAGTACTAGCAAATGGGCAAGAAGGAGGGGTGGAGGAACAATGGGGCATAATCAGAACAGCCATCGCAGAGGCAATAAGCCTTTGTGTGAAACAAATCAACAAATCAAAACAAAGGAAAAAACCGCTGTGCTTCTCAAAAGAGGTGCAGGGACTGTTAAGGAGAAAAGGATAGCATTCAGAAAATATAAGAAAACACAGAAGGAGCAGGACAGAGAACGTTATCAGTTAAAGCAGAATGAGGCAGGGATGGCAGTCAGAATAGCAAAGGCACAAACTGAGGAAAAGATGGCCAACTCTGTAAAGAAGAGGGATAAAACCTTTTATAGGTACATTAGGGAGCAAAGAAAGACAAAGGGAGGGATACAGAGACTTAATAAAGGGGAGGGAATGTGGGCAGAGGGTGACAGTGAAAAAGCAGGGATACTGAATGAATATTTCTGCTCAGTATTCACAGTGGAAGAGGAGGGGGAGGTACTTAAACCAAACAAGAGACAGACTTTGAATAGGGGGGTCGATACCAGTCCATTCACAGAAGAAATGGTTTTGAAAGAACTCTTGAAACTGAGGGTGGACAAAGCAATGGGGCCTGATGGGATTCACCCAAGAATTCTAAAAGAACTAAGGGTAGAACTAGTAACACCACTGACTACTCTGTTTAACAAATCATGGAAGGATGGGGTGGTACCTAAGGTCTGGAGGAGGGCAAATGTGATTCAACTTCACAAAAGTGGGAGCAGGGCAGAGGCAGGAAACTGCAGACCAGTTAGTTTGACTTCAGTGATAGGGAAAATGATGGAATCACTTCTGAAGGAAAGAATTGTTGCACCTAGAGGCCAGTGGGGGCACAGGACCCAAGGCAGCATGGTTTCACAGCATGAAGGTCATGTCAGATGAACCTGATAGATTTCTTTGACTGGGTGAACAGGGAGGGGCTGTGCATATGGCCTACCTAGATTTTATAGGCATTTGACACAGTCTCACACAAAGACTAATATACAAGTTAGCCAGCCTTGGAGTGGGTCCCAAGGTGGTAGCCTGGATAAAAACTGGCTGGACAACTGGACAAAGGGTAATAGTAAACTGAGTCCACAGTGAAGAAAGAGGGTAACTAGCGGGTACTGCAGGGTTCAGTACTGGGACTGGTCCTCTTTAATGTCTTTATAAGTGACATTGAGAGCACCTGGAAGGAAAGGTATGTCTCTTTACAGATGACACAAAGATATGCAACAGGGTTGATACACAAAGTGGGGTGGAAAAATGAAAGGGACTTGGCAAGGTTGGAGGAATGGTCAAATATGTGGCAGCTCAGATTCAGTGCAAAGAAGTACAGGTATTGCATCTGGAAACAAAACCCAGGGGAAGAGTACACAGTGGGGGTGAGTTAATAACAACAACAATAATCGAAAGAGACCTAGGAGTAATTATATCAGATGACCTAAAGGTGGGCAAGCAATGTGAGAAGGTGGTAAGGAGGGCTGGGGGGATACTGGGATGCATAGGAAGAGGCATCAACAGTAGAAAACAGGAAGTTGTTATCCCTCTCTACAGACAGTTAGTGAGACCCCATCTGGAGCACTGTGTGCAATTCTGGAGACCCCATCTCCGCAAAGATAAAGACAGAGTGGAGGCTGTTCAGAGGAGGGCAACCAAAATGGTGCAGTGTCTGCACCAGAAGACTAGGTGGGCCAAGCGGTCCTTATCTGCCATCAAATTCTATGTTTCTGTGTTTCACTTCTTTCTATCAGTACCCCTCCTGATACATTCCAGCATCCTACTCACTTTGCTATATGCCTTGTTGCACTGACCCAGTTGTTTGAGGAGTCACTGATGATACACGCAAAACCTAGTTCCTCAGTTGTAGTACCAAGTCTCACCCCACCCATCCAGTACTCCGTTGTGGGGTTCTTGTTCCTTAGGTGCATTACCTTGCACTTTTTGGCATTGAATTTCAATGGCAATACCTTAGACCATCCCCTCTAGCTTTTGTATGTCACTATGCATTTCCCCAATTCCCTCATTGCTATCCACCCTCCCCCAGAGCTTAGTGTTATTTGCGAAGAGACACATCCTGACCCAGATACCCTCACCAGTTACGCTAATGAACATATAGAAGAGGACCAGTCCCAGAACAGATCACTGTGGTGTGCCGCTCGTGACCACCCTCTCTGCTGACTTGACCCGATAAACTACAACCTTCTGCAGCCTCCCCTTTAGGCAGTTACTTACCCACTTTACTATGACCTTTGCCGCACCCAAATCCTTCATCTTCTTCAGCAGACATTTGTGAGGTACGGAGTCAAAAGCCTTGCTGAAATCAAAGTAGAGAAAATCCACAGCATGGCCCATATCCAGTTCCCTCGTTACCCAGGTAAAGAAAACTGTCAGGTTAATCTGACAAGACCTCCCTGCCATGAGTCCGTGCTATTTACTATCCTGGAGCCCGTTTCTCTCCAAGTAGTCCACTAGGTCCTCCTTGACCAGTGACTCCATTAGCTTCTCTACAATAGAGGTAAGACTGAAAGGACAGTGCCTCCCTTCCTTATGAAGAAGGTAACTCCGCCCTCTTTTCTCTCAGGTCTGTCCATTCAGAATACCCTGTAGCCTCTTATCCTGGTATCCCAGTCATTATTTTCCCCCACAAGGTCTCTGTGAGTGCCACTAAGTTCGGGCTTTCACAGTGCATCAGACCATCCAGCCCCATTTTTCTGGGTGCACTCCACGTACTGACCACCCATCAAGTTAGAAAACTTGCATTTTGTATTTCATCACTCCTCTTGTGTGTCTCATCCCTTGTTGTTCCCCTGCTGTGTTGTTCTTCCCCTGGTTAACCTGTGTCTGCCTCCTTCCTTGGATAACCCATGCACCAGCCCCATCTCCTAGATTGCTAGTTTAGACCCACCGTGACTGCCATTCTCCTGGCTAGCACCACCACTTCCTCCTGGCACAGGTGCAGCCCATGCTGGGCATACAGCCATCCCCTACCCCAGAAGGTTCCCCAGTTAGCCAGAAAAATAAAACGCTCTGCCTTACACCAAACCATTATTTAAGCACTGTCCTGCCTAATGGTCTGCCGTTGCTCCAGACTGGCCATCAGGACTGGCAGATCACAGAAGGATCACCCTGGATATCTTTGCCTTCAGGAACTGCCCTAATTCTGTGAATAACCTCCTTGTGTCCTTGGGACTTGGGCAGTATATGTCTTTCATGCCAACATGGAGGACGATGAACTGCTCCTCCCCAGCTGTTTCTTGGCCCTGGGTAGCACTTGTTTGACCTGTACTGCTGGTAGGCAAACCACCTTTCCTGATGTTTCGTCCTGGTGCAGCAATGTCCCTTCTGCCTTACCCACTGTCTAACTGTGGAGTCACCAGTGACTACTACCTTCTTGCCATTCTGCCTAGTCTTTTCTTTCCTCTTCCTTGGCAGGTTGGATTTACTGTTGCCTGGGCTGCCACCACCAGCCCCATTCACCTGTTGATCCACCTCAAGTAGGCCAGTCAGATGCTGATAACCTGTTGCTGATGTCCACTGATAATGGTGCAGTCTGGTTAACATGCCTTCTACCTTTCTCCACTCGGATCTATCCCCAGTCCTTGCCACCCTTCTCTCTACCCTCTCTGCCTCAGTCAACCACCCCATCCTTGCCTAGTCCAATGCAGCTAACCTCCTTTTCCTCAGTTTCCTTCTCACTTCTCTGTGCCCACATGGTGCCTTCATCTGCCACTCAGACCTGCCAGTGTGCTTCCTGAGGCGTTGATCAGACCGCAGTGTCTGCAGATGTATCCTTTGCCCTCCATAGGGAGGATGTATACTGTCGCACAACACAGACAGCATATTAGGGGTGTGTGTGCTTTCTATTGTCTTGCACGCTAGCCTCCCCACCCTAAGTTTTCCACCTCAGCTGCCAGCCTTTCCTCTGTGCCCCAAGGTATCATCACTTGTCATTCTAGGCTAGCAGTGAACATGCATCAGTGGCAGCAAAAATCCAAGAAAGGAGCACTCATCCAAGCAGTCAGTAGCAAGAAGGCATCTGGACTACTCTCTTCAGATCCTTTTATTGCCAGTTTCATAATAAAAGTGCAAACAGACCATGCACTCAGAAACAGAACAAAGACTCCCATTAATTACCTCAGCAGCTTTGCACTGTACCTCTCTGGTACTTCCTCAGGGGGAGCCTCAGGAGGTTGTACCAGTGAGATACAAAGCTTTGTGCACTTTGGCACTTTTGTTATCAACTAAGCAATGAAATGATATGAAGAAAATATTCCAGATGTTGACTTCTTCATTGCTGACTGGACGCGAGCCCCTATCTTGGATTGTTTATGGGGGACTGGAGTTGGATACTGCTGGGGATGCACTACACAACAGCACTATGATGTGTTGTCTTGTTTTGGTTGTCTCGTCAGAGCAGCAGCCTGCTCCAAGTGACTGCAGGTGTACCCTCCTCTGCTGGTAAAATGGTGTACATCATGCAGACCTGGCAACATACCAATTTTGATTCTTTCATTCCTGATGTAATTATTATAATTATTAACAATTTCATATATTAAACTGGCAACATGTGCAGCTATGAAATATAATGTAGCGCCCCGATGGGGATTACCTATAGGGCTCTTCTGGACACCCAGCACCACCCAGCTGCGAGGTCCGATGTCTACACCGGTCCCTACCCTGGGACTTTGCAGTGGGGATCAAATAGAGGTGATGCAGTCGCTTAGCATGGTAGTACAGTTGAACTTGGTGCCGCTGGGCATGAGCAGAACTTCACCGTTCTGTGCTGCCAGTGAGGGATAGAATCGGGCATACAGCCTGTAATAAGGGACAGATTCCTGGTCCCTAGGCAGGCACCGGGGCTGGAAATTACAAATAGCATCTCAGGGTACCTGGACAAGAAATCAGAGCTGCCTATAACAGAACAAAACAGAATGTAAACAAACATGGCAGAGTCCATGGTGTTTGACCCCTGGCTTCTGGAACTGCTGGGAAAAGAGTTTGGGTAAGAGGAGCAGCCAGCCAAGAGCTCAGGAGCATTGGCAGCAGGGCATGCATAGTATATGTTCTCTGCCCAGGCAGTTTTCCTACAAATGTTGGCCAGTGAGGAGCCAGGATTTTGAGGCTATAAAATTCTGTGGAGCCAGAGAATCTGGGCAGTTTCTGCTCTAATCTGAGAGGAAAAAGACATGCTGTCAGTGTCTCGTGAGGGGCTGTGAGACCAGATAGTGTGGACACATTTAGTTCAATCAGAGGACACATCCCCATCCTGGAGCTGATCAAGGAACAAGGCTGAAATTGTTTGGAGCTGGGCAGGTTTGACCAAGAGACTGTCTCAATGCAGGCTATTTTTCCAAACCACAAGAGACCAGTTCTGTTCAGGGCCAATGCCTGCATAAAGTTCGGTTCCATTGAGAGCCCATCCAGAGTGAGAAAACCATGTGAAAGTGAGAGACTGCAGCCAGCATCACGTTCATCGAAGAAATCTCTACTTTGTGCAGACGAGGAGGAAAAAGAGGCTCCACATATGGGTGAAGAACAGAGTCCAATCCCACTGGAAATCATTAGAGAAAAAGGGGTCACTTGACAACAGCTGGCTCCAGCAAGCCCCTCATGCTGCAGTAACTGCTGTGACACCGTGCAGAGGAACAGCATGCAAACGGCAGCTGCTGCACACCATAGAGACCACCATCTAGCATCTGAGGCCTTCTGAGGTCTGGTAGGTCTGCTAACCATGAGTACCTGATCAGGGCCATGACTCTGCAAATTTTAGTTAGGGCAGGGAGGGACAGAAGACCTGGGCAGGACTGTACTTGTTCTGAAAGTGCCCAGGCAGAAGACCTGCACTTAGGCAATCAGCCTTATTTTGGATTATGAATAGTGATTAATTCTAAACAATGGAAAACTACACCCTTATATCTTGTAAATTTTGTTTCCATGTCAACAGACTGCTCTTTTCCTGTAGCTGTTGGGGACATACGTGTTTACTTTAGCTTGCTTTCACTATTCATGCTAGTTCCCTGTAACTGACACAGGGATCTCCATTGTTGAAATCTCATTGTCCACGAACGTTGCATTAACATACAAGAACATGATGTCATAGCACCCATTCATACTATGTATCTGTATGCTGCAAGTACAGATATCCTGAAAAAAAAACCTCTGGAAGCACACACACACTGAATGCAGTTTAATGGGGAAAAACCTTGCATTACAACTCAGTTTGCGAAGCTAAGTGAAGGTAAATGTGGTATTTCACATGTTGCTGCAACTTGTTTTGTTGAACGCTAATTAAGCAGACAGGTGTCCTGTGGAATCCAAAGGGTGCTGACACATTATGGTCTCATATGCTAATGCAGTTTTCTGGGACAACTGAGAGTTCAACAACCAGAAAATGGAGACCCTGAGGATAGTTACAGGGGTTAGTATGAAAAGTGACAATAAACTAAAGCAGTCACATATATCCCTAACAACTACATGAAAAGAGTTGCCTGTTGACATGGAAATAAATAACATTTACAAGATATGAGGGTGTAGTTTCTTTGCATTGTGACTCTCTCTCATCTACTCAAGCATCAGACTGCAACAACTCAGCAACCGTTGTACCCAACAATTTGTAAGTGTGCTTCAAAGGGACATATAGGGAAGTAAATCGGCAGCAGTTGTTAGTTTGAAAGACACTGTAAGACTGACAGGAATGGAGGGAATATTGTGGGGATTGCATAATACTGCTTATTGAATTGCTTAACTCTTGCCCATTCCTTCTCCAGATCCTTGTTCCAGCCATCCTTAATAAGTGTCCCCTGTTTACCTTTTACTTCTGTGTAAAACAGTTTCAAACCCAGGAACCCTCACTTAACAACAGCAATTGTTCCCCTGGAATCAGCAGTCCCGGAACTTTAGAATTTATGAAAATTATGAAATTTGGAACTAAATTCAAACTCTGCTTTGTGTGGTCACGCTCACCCCAGTACTTTGACATCAGATTTATTTATCCATCTGAAGAGGGCAGTCGTCCCGAAGCCTTCTCTATACTTCTGGCCAGTTTGCGGTTTATTGTTCAACTGCTTTATCGTGTTAATTTTCTATACTCTGTGTTAGGGTGTTGTTTGTATTTTATTGTGTAAATTTCATCTTTTCTCTGGTTCCTGATTGCTTCCCATGAACCGGAGAAGGCTGTTCTTGGTGTGGTTCCTGCTTTTAGGGAGCCGCTACTTTTTACATTTAAAAGTGAATAAAATACAACTTTTCTTAAACCACTTTACAGCTTTACTTTATTCCTGGTTCCTTGTTATGTTAGGAACCACGATGATAATTTACTATTTTTGCTTAAGAAACCACTTTTGAAGGTATTGTTTGTCTCGTGGTTTCATATTTTTGAAGCAACCGATCCACATTATTTCCAGTAAAGCCTGTTTTAACATTTACTGAGCTTTTTACAGTTACAACTTTTTCTGCTGGAAACCAGAGATGTCTTCTCAGGATCAGCAATGTTTGTCATGACTGGCAGACCCAAAAAGAGGACAGGACCTACAGGCTTTAAAAATTGTACTGTTTGTTGTCAGCTCCTGGCAAAGGCAGACTGCCATGAGCTGTGTTTAAAGTGCCTGGGCCCAGACCATGATTTTGCCAGTTGTGATCACTGTATAAAGTTTTGCCCCGATATGTAAAAGAAAAGGGCTAAAAAATGTGAAAATTGTATGACTTCTCAGTCTGCCTTCATATCATCAAAGGCTCAGAGGAGGTACAGACCCTCAGAATAAGCAGTGTTCCCTGTCAAGGGACAGAAAAGAGAGAGAAAGCCACTAAACAAGGTTCAGATCTCAGGGTGTCTGAAAGGGAATCCTGAATCCAGTAGAAATAAGAGAGCCTCTGAGCAGACACCGGAACTGATGCCTGCCAATAAAAAACAAAAAGAAAAACATGTCAGTGTTCTTCCTCCTGAAAAAGGAAAGGAGTTGCCAGTGGACAAAAGTAAAATGCTCTTGAAGACCATGGGTCGGATGTTGAGTGTTGCTGGCAGAGGACTTGGTCCAAGGAGGATAGACTGGCATTGAGAGTTTACTACGGTGAATATCAAAGGGCAATCAACTGTAACAAGGCAGAGTTCCTGTCCAGGAGATTGCTGCAGGAAGAAACCAACCATCCCAGCTTTTCCAGACTGTGGACAGGTTACTCCATCCTGCCTGTCTGCAGCCAAAAGAGCATTTTCAATCACTTTATGTGAGGAGTTCTTGTTCTTTTTTCTAACAGGGTGTCCTCCATTTGGTCCTGGATCTCCTCAGTGAGGCTGAATCAGCCTCACAGTGGTCGGCCTTGTGCAGGCCGAGACACTCCTGTCATTTGGGGGAGTTCAAGCCAGTAGGAATGGTAGAGGTTGTTGAGGTAATCTTGAAACTGCGGCCCACCTTCTGTGAACTGGACCCAGGCCTGACCCATCTCCTAGTGGGATGTGCCGAGTCCATGGGGCCAGTGTTTGCCAAGATAGTCCGGTGTTCGCTGTCAGAGGGGTTCTTCTCCAGCACCTCGAAGAAGGCATTGGTGAAGCCACTTCTGAAGAAACTATTTCTTGACCCTGACGTCTTGGCAAATTAACGACAAGTCTCCAACCTCCCGTTCCTCAGGAGGGTTGTTGAGAAAGTGGTGGCCCTGCAACTCGAAGCCCACCTCATGACCTTTGACAGCTATGAGCCATTCTAGTCTGGATTTAGTCACAGCCAAAGACATGGTCAGATATTTCCTGAAATTTTTGTGATGTTTCTAGAGAAATCTCCTGCTTTCTGCAGTTCCACAGTAGGGGCAGCAGAGAGAATTCTTTAGAAATTTTGCAAAATATCTGGAAATATCTGAACATGTCTTTGGTACTACTGTAGGGCGAGGCATAGCACTGAAACGGCGCTGGTCAGGGTGCAAAATAACCTCCTCAGGGTGAGAGATAGAAGAGATTGGTTAATTCTCGTTCTCCCAGATCTCTCCTCAGCATTTGACATTGTGGACCACACTGTGCTTCTTGATCACCGTAGTAATGTTTCTTCCATAGGGATCCCTCACTCAGTTTAGTAATCCCTAATCCCTGCCTCCCCTTCCAGAACCTGGTAAAAGGTTCAGATAAGAATCATTTATTTTCTACTTACTTGAGCATTATTTGTTACAGTGCCTTTTCAGTTGTTGCTAAGTGGTCTGGCTTACTTTGTTTTTTTTTATAACAAATAAGTTTGTTCTGCCATGTTTTACTAATTTTAACTTTTTTTTAATGTTTTAACATTTTATTGGTAGCCATTTAGCCACTTTCATTGGTCAGAGCTCACCCTAGCCATAGATAAATCTGACATTACAGTGCAGGGGTGAGCATGATCATACCGAGCAGAGTTTGAATTTAGTTCCAAATTCCATAATTTGCATAAATTCTAAAGCTCCGAGGCTGCTCATTCCAGAGTAGTGATTGCTGTTGTTAAGCTTAGTGAGGGATCCCTTTGGAAGAAACAACATTACTACGGTGAGCAATGTTTTTCTTATTGCATGATTGCTGTTTATTGCGCTGTGGGGAGTATGGGGAACTGTATGAGACTGCTCAGTATATTATTTCCTGGGGTAACATCCTCAATGCCAGCAGGTGTTTCGAGGGTTTCCTATGTGGAATCACCACACCATTATTAACTGCCCAGGTTATAACACTTGAATCAAGCAGGTCCCGCCCCCAAAGATTAAAAGTCCCAAGCCTCATCCTAATCTTCCAAATATGGAGACACATACTTCTTGGGCTCAGAACAAGGACAGATGACAAAATAATTTAGCAAAAATAAGTAAATAAATAGTATTAAAATAAAATACTTAGCCTTGCTAACTGAACCCAAAATCTCTTCACCAGGGTAATCAACTAGTTGCTATAGCCAAGATGTTCTCATTGTGGTATAGTGGTTAGTGCACTGGCTTGGGAACCAAGAAATCACAAGTTCAAACTCCATCAGAGAGAGATATTCACTGTGTGACCTTGAGCACATAATTTAACCTTCAGGGTTCAACTTTGCGCAGCTGTGTAAATGGGTAAAAAGCAGGGCCCTACTGGAAGTGAGATATTGCATCTCAGCTGGGCTATCCTGGGTAGATAAGTTGTAAATTAATAGGTTCCAAACTGGCTTCCAGGCAGCCTCTCAAGTTATGGATCTGTTTTTTGTTTGTTTTTTCCTTCCTTTGTTTTTTTTTGATACAGGAACAGTTTTGAAATGTTTAAACATACAGAAATCGGAAAGCAAACAAAACTGGACACCAGGCCCAAGATGAGAACTCCAAAGCAGATGGGAGCAGCAGAGGTAAAGCCAAGGCCACTGGATCCTTGTTGTAGAAAGACTCACATATGCACTCACTGCCCCCCCCCCCTTTGACTGCGTGCTGTATTCCGTTGTTCCTGACACCCCACAGTGTAGCCAGGGTTGCACAATTGGGAGCTTTTATCACTACAAAAATGGAATCCCCAGAGTGCTGGAGAAGGAATCTGTGAGCATTCCACAATGCAAATGTGTTCGATACCTTTACTGGCTGTTTCTCCACCCTAATTTTGTATTCTTGTCAAAGGATTAGGCCCTCCTTCTATGATACACATAACATACCTTCCATGAGTAATCATTCCCTCCAGGTGCTTTATTCACTGACCCCGACCTGGGTGGAGTTACTTCTCTCCCTCCATGGTCAGGGCTCCAGCTGGGCTTGATTTCCCTTCTTCACTTGCACTGTGCATTTAAGCAATATACCCCGACAAGGTGTGGGTATACTGGTAGATTTACCATGGCTGGTGTGGTTCGGTCACGAGGCACAGCCGAGTGACTTAACCACGCCAGAAGTGGTAAATCCACCATTATACAATGGCAAGATAGAATCCTGGCTTCTGATTGGTCAATTGGCCATCACAGCAGGGATGTTATCTTGGCATAACATCCCTGCTGATTGTTTATTGGATTCCTTGGATGATTTGTAGCATTATCTCTTAAGAAACAAAAATATTTTTACACAATAACAAAAATATTCTTTTAAATTATTTTTTTTTTATTCTTCATAAAACAACAAGCCATTGTATAATAGAATAATGCCCTCCACGGTGGGTGTTATGCTGGAATAACATCCCTTCTCGGTGTTGGATGCCCTGGCCAGTGGCCTCGGCCCAACCACCCAAGGCAGGATGTTATCTCAGCATAACACCCACCATGTCGGGCATTATTCCTTTAGTATATCCACTCCCGAGGGGTATATTGCTATTATACAATAGCTCCTTTTTTTTATATACTGAAAAAAATAGTAAAGAAAGTTTGTTTTCTATTTTTATGCAGTTTTGGGGGGATTTTATTGCTCTGCCACAAGAAGTAGTGCTTGGTTCTGGGGCTGTGGAGTATTGCTTTGTGCTTCGTATTGCAGTTTTTTTTTGGGGGGGTAACTAGGAAGTGTTTGAATCTGAACCTAGATTGTTTTTTTGGTTGTGTCCCAGCTTCTTTTTGATATATGAGCTAGGACAGGATTCAAATTTGTTGCTCGTTTGTTTTTTTTTACTACGAAAGTAATGCTTCATTTTTTGCTAGTTGTGCACATGTGTGGCAGCATTGGTAATTGCCACGGTTACCGTTAGGTATGTTTTTAAGTTCTTCCGTTTTGGGCCGAGAGAATGCAGTCCATTCTGTTTGTATTTATATTTGTTCGCTTTGGCTCGGTTTTTTAGAATGGTGCAGACTATTGATGGGTCGCCTTTAGCGTGAGCCAAGCGCTGACAGCTTCTTGTTTTAATTTTGGAGCATGGTGATGGACTATCAGATGTTGTCACAGGATTGGAGGGAGAACACTGTGTTGAAAGGAATGGGCAGGTACACACTTAGCACTTAAAAAAAATAGAAGTGTTGGAAATGTATTTTAGCTGCAGGTTGTGGCTTTAAAGTTTTGTTTGGAGAGTTACAGACCCAGGCCAGTTGGGACACCGGTGTTTAGCAGGGATTCAACATGGCGGATTTTGGGTTTTTGTTGGGTGCTCAGAGTGTTTTTTTTTGACATGAGGCTGGCTGGCACCTTTTCCAATGGGTACACTGGAGGATTTACAGTGCTGAAAAGGTGCCAGCCAGCCAATTAAAATGCAGGATTTTGTTTTTTTGTGCCCATTGTATCATTATTGATTTATTTTATTTTATTTATTTGTAACTTTTGTTCAGGAAAGGCACTCTGAACGGTGACAGCTCATTTGTAGGTGTGTCTTGGGGTGGATTACATGGACCTGACACTGTAGAAAACCCCATACTCTTACAATACGTTAAGTGCAATGGGATGATTAACCGCCTTCTTGGACAGCTACCAGAGAAGGGCAGACAAGACCTCAGTTTAACATTCCAGCTGATGAGCAGCACATCCATGGTGCATCCCCCTCCCCCGTGCTTCACTATTAGTGTCAGTACTGAATATTAGTCCGAGTTCTAGGTATGGAACTGAACTCGTGCTCTTCCAGTCTTCTGGCCCCAGAGCAAAGCTGGCAGCCTACTGATCCACTGACACTGACTAGATTCCACAAAAGGGGTACCTTCGGAGGACATTAGGTGAATTTGCTCTTACCTTGCCAACAGTAGCTCCCTTACAGTCTGAGCAGTCTGAACACACCAGGAGAGGATCCAGTTAGGCTATGCTGAGTCATTATTTGGGGATCTGAAATGGTTCTATGAGTTTTAGAAACTTGTGCCATCACTGAGGGTGAAGCTGTGTCTAACTATGATGTGCTTAGGCATAGCTTCACCCTCAGTGACATTATGGCTCTAAATTGGGTGGCAATGTAGTACGAATATAGGGTAAACTTATTCATCTACTGTATTTCTCTAGACTGCTACCAGCAACAGGTAAGTCCATTACTTCATTTACAATATTTTTGCATCGGCTTTCAAATTGTCATTGCCCCTGTTCATAAATGTTCTCTTTTAGCAACCCATTCCCCCTACATGTACGCATGCATACACACACACACACACTTTTGATGTATACTGGCATACAAGCAACAACAACAAAAAAAGATTCCCCATAATTTACCTGCCACAGGAAGCATTTCCTTTTTACGTTGGTTACGCTTGCACAAACTAACGTATTGTGGCAATACAGGATTTCATTTGGGGTGTCACTGCTGAGCCCATTGCAGGTCACAGAACCGGGGCTCGGCAGTCTACTAATGACCACTCTATGGTCCTGACACAACTTTCTGTTCGGTGGGCTGAATGGTCATGCACTTCAAAGGACAGAAGCGCTTGACCCTTTGATTTTATTCAACTCCTGAGCTCTCTAGCAGCATTGCATTTGTGTGCTGCCTTGCTCCCCAGTCCTGGGTGGCCACCAAGTGCTCCTGCCAGCCCTGCTATCTGTTGATTGGGGTTCCAGCAGTGCATAACAGTAAAGCCACATGCTGTGGCGGGTTGCCGATCGCCACGCAGCTCAATGTGCGAGATGCTGCGGTCAGCTTCTCATGTCCCCTCTCTCTCCCTCCCTCTCGAATTACTGAAAACTGCCCCTCGTTTTTTTTTTGTTGTTATTCTCCCCACACAACCCTCCCTTTAAGCACCCACCACCCTACACCTCCCCCCAAACCTAAGATACTGACACTGGGGGTGCCCAATCCCCCAGTGTCCTCAATTGTACAGCAAACTCTCCCTGAAAGAAAGAAAACTGTCTCGAGTTTGTTTTTTTTATCCTGAAAAAAAAAAAAAAACGTCCATCGTTGTCTATTGTGCCGTTACACACCCCCCTCCCCCATGACCCTGGCAAGGGTGGTCACCAAGTGGTCCTGCTGGTCCCGTTATCTGTTGGCCTTGATTGGGGGTCCGGCGGAGTGTAATAGTAAAGCTGAAACATTCATGTCCCTAAAAAAAAAAGTCCACCAACGTCTTTATTATTATTATTTTTAACTCTCTAAAAAAAAAAATGGTACCTCGTCATCTCCCCTGTCCTTCCTCCCTCTGTACGCCCATCGCCCCTTGCCCTAGATTTACCACTGGAGGTCAGCAGCTGCAATCTTCTGTGGACTGGGACACATCTGCACTCTTAAAAGCCCAACAGCGAACTGAAAAATCAAGGTAAGTGCTGTATAATGCTATCAGAGGTGGTTTCAACTTATGTTGATATCTCAGCCCTTTTTTAAGATTTTTGCACCAAATTTTCAACATGGGGTTCTTGGGACCCCACCTCATGAACACTGTCAGTGTCATTTCATTACTCGGTCCCAAATGGTGATTTCGCAGTCACTGTGCTAAATCACCTTTCTGGACTGATTAATGAAACAACTGTGCCAATGTTCATGAGGTGGGGACCCAAAAAGCCCATGTTGAAAATTTAGTGTAAAAATACTGAAAAATGGCTGAGTTACGTACGCTCATTGAAAGTTTTCTATGCACACATGTAACTTTAGTTATTTTTAATATTTTGACTCCAAATTTTCAAATTAGCCAACTGTTCCACACTACCTCGTGAACAGTAAAGCTGTTATTTTTAACATCCTGCCAAAATGTATTTTGCCCTGTGATGTGAATGGCACAGTGGCTACGTGAAATCACCTTTTGGGATAGAGTACTGAAATGATGGTGCCACTGTTCATGAGGTGGGGTCCCAAAAGCCCATTTTGAAAATTTGGAGCAAAAATACCAACAAGCACCTAAAGTTATGTGTGCACATTTAAATTTTCTCGAGCATAACTTGTTCAATTTTTAATATTCTCACTCCAAATTTTCAGCATAGCCTTTTTCTCATACTGCCTCATGAAGAGTATAGCTGTAATTTCTCATCCTGCCTTGTTCTTGCACCTGTGACATGGAATGGCGCAATCGTTACCTGAAACCATCTTCGATTTCGAGTAACAAAATGATAGCACCACTGTTCATGAGGTGGTCCCAAAAACCCAATGAAAACTTGGAGCAAAATACCAGCAAAAGACAGGATTCTACAGCGCTTTTCGTTTAAATTTTCCTCATTATGTATTAACTTTGCCAATTTTTATATTTTGACTCTAAATTTTCAACCTAGCCATTTCTTCACACAGCCTCATGAACAGTACAGCTGTCATTTCACACATCCTGTCCAAAATGAGTTTCCGCATCTGTGGCGCGGCATGGCCTTTTGCCACAGATTAAGACATTTTTGCCTATGGGGTTTATGAGGTACGGTGCTAAGAAGACTATGTTGAAAATTTGGGATCAAAATGTGAAAAATTACAAGGAGTGCATAGGCAGGGGTGTCATCAGCAGAAGGAGGGAGGTAGTGATGCCATTATATAAAACTCTAGTCAGGCCTAACAGCGGGTAGGTCATGTCAGACGGTTGTAATAGATTTCTTTGACTGGGTGACGAAGGAAGTTAATTGGGGGAGTAGACGTTGCCTACCTCAATTTCAGCAAGGTCTTCTACACGTCTCACGTAAGAAGCTTGTTAACAAGATTGGTAGTCTGGGCATGGTAGACAAGGTGGTGAATTGGGTTAGGAACTGGCTAACAGACAGGAGACAAAGGGTGGTGGTAAATAGGGTACAGTCTGGGGAGGGGGGTGACCAGCGGGGTACTGCAGGAATCAGTCCTTGGGACAGTCCTGTCCAATGTCTTCATTAGTGACATTACAGAGGGGCTGGAAGGAAAGGTCTGTCTGTTTGCAGGTGACACCAAGATCTGCAACAGGGTGGATACTCAGGAAGGGGTGGAGAAAATGAGAAAGGACCTAGCAGAGGCTTGAGAAATGGTCTGAGGAGTGGCAACTGAGGTTTAAATCAAATAAGTGCAAAATTATGCACCTGGGGCATAGAAACCCTGGGAGAGCTACAAGGATGGGGGGGGGGGGCAGTTGCTGACAGTCACCAAGGAACAAAGGGACCTGGGGGTTATAATTTCACACGACTTGAAAATGTCAAAGCAGACTACAAAGGCAGTGGGGAGGGCCAGTAGCATACTGGGGTGCATAAGCAGGGATATCACCAGCAGGAGGGAGGTAGTGATGACATTATATAAAACCCTGTTCAGGCCTCACGTGGAGTAATGTGTGCAGTTCTGGAGGCCGCACCTTGAAAAGGGCATGAACTGGCTGGAGACGATCCAGAGAAGGGCAACTAAGATGATGCAAGGCTTGCACCACAAAATAAATGAGCAGAGACTAAAGGACCGCAATATGTACTCGCTGGAGGAGAGGAGGTAGACAGGAGACATGATAGACACATTCAAGTACCTCAAAGGTATAAACAAGGTGCAGGGGAAAGGCACCTTCCAATACAGGAGGAGTACAAGAATGAGGGGGGAGGACATGAAATTGGAAGGTGGCAGGCTAAAACGGGAATATGAGGACGCTTTTCTTCACAGAGAGGATGGTGGACACATGGAATGGTCTGCTGCAGGAAATGGTAGGAGTGAGTACTGTGGCAGGAGTTAAATATGCATGGGACAGGCATGGGAGAACCATAGAAGTACAGCTGAGGGAGGGTCAGAAGCCGTAGTCAAGTACACGGCTTACGGTCAGACTGGATTGGCCTAGTGGTCCTTTATCCGCCAACAATTTCTCTGTTTCTACCTGTAGCAAAGCAGTGTGATAAGGCAGTAGGAAAGGCTAGTAGAATGCTGGGGTGTACAGGGAGGGGTATGACCAACAGAAAAAGGGAGGTAGTGTTACCCCTATATAGATCAATGGTGAGACCACACCTGGGGTGGTGCTGCAATGTGGGAGGTCTTGTGGGTATGCAGACTAGACTCGCCGTATTTGAAAAACATCAAATTGTTTAACAAGCTACTTAACATTTGGTTTTGACAAATGCTTGTTTAGGTTGTTGCAACTTTGGATTCAGGGACATTCTTGTTGATGCAACCCAAACTTTGCATTCCTGTTTCTCAAAATGATATCAGGAACAGTTAAGCCAGAGATGCAGGAACTCAGTTTGCTCAACTGCTGATATCCAGGGTGACTGATTTACAGTAAGTGCAGTAATCGAATTCTGTTTTCAGGTTTTAAAATTTTGTGATGGCACTGGTGATTACTAGTCAAATTTCCATTTTAACCGGGATTCTGTGTAACTTTTAACATGCCTATAAAAACACAGAGTGAATGAATCCTAAATACACTCAAAATTAGTAAAGCAGGGGCTACCCGATAGCTCAGTGGAAGCTCTTTGCACTTTCTTGCTGACAACCCAGGTTCGTAGTGAGTCTGGGCTTACTGGAATTGAAGTGCTCTGGAGGGAGTGCAAGCCAGCCAGGAGGAAATGGTTGGGTTGCAGTGCAGCAGTGCCCCCTCCCCGGTGAGCAGGGGAGTCAGCTCTTTTGCGGGGGGCTTATCAGCCCAGTGAACACTGCCATTGTCTAGGCCACCAGATTGTATGCCCACCATCATGGGGTGGTGGGAGGGGCCAAGAAAAAAAGAGAGAAAAAAGTCCAGTTAAGAATGTGCCACGACTGCTGTTCACGATGGTCTTCTGGTCCTCGGGCCCTGCTCCACCTAGATCCCTGCGGACGGTAGGGAGAAGCAGCAGTTTGCAGGCCAGAAAACTCTGGAAAAAAAAATGAGTAAAGCAAAATGACAGTAGTACAGAAATAATTTATAGCACACTACAGGTAATACATATACGCACAGCTCTGGTAAGAAACAAAATCTCATGAAATACAGTGGTTGTTATTGGTGTGCAGTCAGATTACGTGATTTTACCTTTTTTCCAGTGAACACTGTTAATCAGTGTCCCTGCTCACAACCGCTTACTCTGTTCAGTGTTTACAGTAAATAAAGCAGGAAGACCCTGTCCTCCATGCAACAGAAACCTGTTAGCATCACTTACGATTGTATTTATTTTTATCTTTTTCCTAGTTTGATAAATTTTTGTATGCAGGCATTTGTAGTCCACAGTGGTTTTAGGAAGGAACACAGCACCACTACAACCTTGCACATCTAACCAATGACATTAAAACATGCTATGGATGTTTGTTCTCTCACTGGAGCCATTCGCCATTTTTATTTTACTTATTTTTTTTTTTTTACCTTTCTGTTTCTCTCCCTCGGCGGCTCACATTCTGGCAGACACTCCAACCTGTCCCCCAATGTCCATCGGCACCAGCTTTCTTCTTCCAGGGCTTGCCCCCCCCCGGAAGGGTGGGTAGGGGGAGTGCTCACCCCCACCGCTCAACGGATCTGGTTCTGCTGGTCCGACTGGCAAGGGCCAGGCCTGCGGGTGCCCGCCGTCATCCAGCCGCCGGCAGTTTCCACTACTGTTTTCTTCCTGCGGGGGGCGGCATACAAGGACCCCAGTGGCGGTGCCATGCACTCACGCACATGGCACTCCTCCTTCTAGCAGCGCTGGTGTGCCAACCCTAGCCTCTACCAGGAGCCAGGCTAACAGCAACTGCTGTCCGCCTGCCCCCGGTGGAGGAGAACTTTCCTGGGGACGCCG
Source organism: Neoceratodus forsteri (assembly GCA_016271365.2). Classification (NCBI taxonomy): domain Eukaryota; kingdom Metazoa; phylum Chordata; order Ceratodontiformes; family Ceratodontidae; genus Neoceratodus; species Neoceratodus forsteri. The sequence goes on from CM057450.1 coordinate 943,086,774, forward strand.
ATCATCCTTCTCCCCGCAACCCTCTCGCACCACAAACATGGGTCAACGGCATGGCAGGAGGTAAGGCATGGATGCCTCAGCCCTTCACACCACTGGGCCAGCTGCAGTCGCCATTTTTATTGACCTTTCCAAGGAGTTTGACACTGTGGATCATACTCTACTTCATTCCAAATTACTTGCCCTGTTACTTTCCCACCACGCAGCATCTTGGTTTTGGAGCTACCCCTTTGGAAGACAGCAATTCATCCACTTCAATAACGCAGTCTCATTCCCCTTGCCCAATAAACGTAGGTGTGCCACAGGGTCCTTACTTGGTCCTCTGCTTTTCTCAGTTTTTGTTGACCTTCCCTCTGTTCTGTGTCCCTGTTCCTAGCTCGTGTATGCAGACAATATTGCTTTGAACACTATCTCTTCCTCCATCTCCACAGTCCGACCCCAGCTACAGGAGAATTTCTGCTAGGGTCAATCATGGCTCATCAGGAAGAAGTTAATCCTCAGCTCCTCAAAGCCCAAGCCATGCTGTTTGTATCTTAGCTCAGAATTCAGTTCTGCACAACTCCCCTTTTCTATCCTGTGCAGGGATGGATCCCCTCTTACCATGGTGACAGACTTCAAATACCTTGGGGTCACCCTGAACTTGGGTCTGGACTTCTCCCTCCATGTCTCTGGGACCTGTAAAACTGTCTATTACAGGCTTGGGCTAGCTTACTGCATGAAATGTTCCTTCATGCCAAGGCCAGGCTTGAAATTGCCCAGGGGGCCCTCCTTCCATGCCTACAATACAGTCATATTATTTATTCCCATGCTCCAGGGCAGCCCTGAACAAATGGGAGGTGTCGCACAGCAACATTTGCCATTTCTCCCTGTCCTCCCCTCACGTACCATTGCTCCCTGTACACTTGTCTGAGTTGTGCGCTCCCCCCGACCAGGGCACAATTATTCTCGCTTGGGTGCTTTATTGTCAAATTATTACCCTCTTCTGCTACACCCATTCCCCTGCACCGTGACAAGTCTACTCAGTTGATGGGGGAAGCCCTACTGCATGTTCCAAAATGTGCTTTTGATGTGGGAAACAGGCCTTCCATCTTTTCCATTAAATACTGGAATTCCCTTCTCCTTGAAATGTGCAGTTTCCTCTCACATGGGCTGTTTAAATCTGCCCTACGTATGCCTTTGTTGAGTTTGTCGGCCTGTCACTGTGCAGATTAACCTCCTTGTTTCAAACAACATGAAATCTTGCTGTATTCTGACATATTGCAGTGATTCCCAACCTTTGAACTGCCCCGGAGAATAAGCAGTTAACTTTCTATGCAGGGCATAAAATGCTGAGCTCGAGCTTGGTTGAAGTCTCTGTCTGGAGTGTTTCAAACTCAAACTGTCAGATTCTTTACTTCACCTCACTGAACGGTTGCTCCGGAGATTGCTGCTTCAGCTCGGTTCGAAAATCAGTTAAAGTTTTAGTTTTCGTCGTTTTTTTTTAAACCAAAAAAATTATCCGCATAGTCTGTTCAGTCTCTGTCTGTGGTGCCGTGAGTACTAGATAGGAATTGTTCTGTTTTTCTGTGTGGAACTTGTAAAAGTGTGGCTCGGTTCGGCTGAACCGGCCATTTGATAGTGAAATCTCGTGTTTTGTGTTTTTACTTAGTGTGTGGTTGCCGGTTCTTATTGATTCTAAAAAAATCCGTGTTTTAGTACGTTTTTTTCCAATACCCGTGACACGGTTAGGAACCGATAAGGGAGTCTTGCCTGGTGGTTCCCATAAAAAGGTTAAGTTGGTTAGGTTGGCCATGTCTGAGAAACCCAAGAAAAAAAACGGGCCCACTGGGTTTCAACACTGCAATGAGTGTGTGGAGGTCTTTGCTAAGGCCGATCCCCACACCACCTGTGTTTATTGTCTGGGGTTTGACCACCTCGATTCAGACTGCCCAAATATGTAAAACTTTCCCAAATCTACCCTTGAGAAGAGATTGGGTAGACTGAGGGAAAAGTAGGCCGAGAAGTCCGCTGACCCGGATGGCCAGCCTGATTCAGTTCCGACCGAACCAGAAGGAGTGCCCTCTGACCAGGGTGATACTTCTTCGGGCAAAAGGAGAGCCAACTCCGAGGGATCGGTTCCGACAAAAAGAAAGCGCAAAGACAAATTGGCCGGTTCGGATCCAGAGGTTCAAGTTCCGATTGCCGAAGAGATAGCCAGAGTGATTCAGATTGTGGAATCGCTCCGTCCGGTTCCTACCGATCCGGCTCCTTCTGGCAAGGGTTTGGTTCGGTTGGTTCCCCCGGTTCAAGATTATACCCTCGAAGATTTTTATGAACCGGAATTTGAAGAGGAAGGGGAATTTGAGGATGATGATGGTGAAAGTGAGGGTCGGGATGTGCCTGTGGAACCGGACATCTCCCCAGACACACCTTCAGGTGTTTCCCCTCCTAGGCTTTCTGAGTCCCCTTCTCACTTTATGTTCTACAGAAAGGTGGCTGAAACCCTCCAGCTTCCTATGGAGGAGGCTGTGGAAGATCAAGAGGAGCCTGATTTGTAGAGATGATGGACATCCCAGAGTCCAGGAGACTGTCTATTCCCCTCCACAAATCCTTTGGTAAGCAGACACAAAAAATCCTAAAGTCTCCTAACACTATACCTCCTGTGGATAGAAGAATGGGCAAGAGGTATACACTTTCAAGCTCAGACACGGAGTTCTTATATCAGCAATGCAGCCATGTTGGGATAGTGCAGGCTGCTGCCTGTGACAACGCAAATATTCCCTTGGCTTCACACCCCCCAGACAAGGACTCCAGGAAGATTGATACCATGGCAAAGAAACAGTACATGGCATCTTCCTTGGGACTCAGGCAGGCGAATTACATGGCCTATACAGCCAGGTACCAGAAGTCCAGGTGGGACTCTGTACTGGCACTGGCTAAACAGGCCTCCCCCCAGCTAGCCAAGGAGCTGGAGGCAGTGGCTGCAGATGGGATCGAGGCATCTAAGGTTCAGTTTCATGCTGCTGTGGACTCTAATGATGTGTCATCAAGAGTCATGGCTACATCTGTGGCTCTTCAGAGGATGGCTTGGCTCAGATGTACTAGCCTTTCGCAGGATGCAGGACACCTGGGCTAAGGCCATGGATTTTCCTGTAGTGGGTAATTCTGTGTTTGGGGAGCAGACAGAGAATTACATGAAGAAAATGGATGAGTACAGGACCACTTACAGGAGTGCTCAGGCCAAGGAGAGAAAGGCAACTCCTCAACAGCAGCAGTCTAGGGGCAGGGGCAGGCCTTTTCAAATGCCTTTTTACCGAGCACAGGCCTCTTCTTCCTTTTTTCAGAGGGGGTTCTTCAGAGGGAGAGGCAGAAGGGGGATGAGCAGGGCTGCATCCACCTCAGCCTAAAGCCCCTGCCAAGCAGACACCCTGATGGGCCTGCCCGGGTCGACTCTCCTATTCCAGTAAGGGGCAGGCTGGCTTACTTTGTCCAGGACTGGATGTCTATTACATCAGTCTAGTGGGTCCTGGAAGTAGTAAGCCAGGGACTGGTTCTCAGCTTCAGAAAATTTCCAAAGGTGAGAGCCAGATCTTTTCCACCTGCAAATCTCTCGGAAACCCTTGCCGTAGAGGCAGAGGTTTCTTCTCTTGTAGCCTTAAGAGCCATAGAGTACCTGCACTACACTGGGGCAAAGGGCTGTACTCCAGGTACTTCCTGACCCCAAAAAAGACAGGGGAGTGGCGACCCATCCTAGACCTGAGATATCTAAACAAACATCTTTTAAAACCAAAGTTCAAGATAGTAACTCTGAAATAATCCTTCCCTCTCTAAGGCCAGGGGACTGGCTAGCCTCCCTGGACCTCAAAGATGCCTACTTTCACATCCCATCAGGTGCTCCCACAGAAAGTACCTCAGGTTCGAGTTGCCCTCAGGCCACTATCAGTTCAGAGCAATGCCCTTTGGCCTAACCTCAGCCCCAAGGGTTTTCACAAAGTGCCTGGCAGTAGTAGTTGCCTTTCTAAGAAGGCAAAAGATTTCCATTTTGCCATATTTGGACGATTGGCTAATAGTGGGTCAGTCTCCAGACCAAGTCAAGTCTCACCTGCAAATGACCCAGCAAGTGCTCACTTCTCTAGGATTTCTTCTCAGCCTTCCCAAGTCAGTTCTCGAGCCAGTCCAGCTTCTTACCTTTATAGGGCAGAACTGGACACACTCAGAGCAAGAGCCTTTCTTCCTCTAGAAAGGGCAAGGGCTCTTATGGAACTAGCCTCTTCTTTCAGCCTTGGTATCTCGACCAGCAAGGCATTTCCTCCAGCTCTTGGGCCACATGGCAGCTTCAACAGCAGTGGTCCAAGGGGCAAGATTCCAGATGAGGGATATTCAGTTCCACCTGAGAGCTTTTTGGTCTCAGAGGAAGGATTCCCTTACCAAACTGATCCCAGTGACTCTGACCTTGATCCAAGCCCTCCAATGGTGGCAGGATCAGGACAATTTAAGACAAGGTGTTCCTTTTGTTACTCAGCCTTGTTCAGTGGTCCTTACCACGGACGCTTCTCTTCTGGGCTGGGGAGCCCATCTGGGATCTCTTACTGCCCAGGGACTGTGGTCCCCCCCCAAGAATCCCTTCTCCATATCAATCTCCTAGAGCTCAGGGCAGTTTTTCTGGCCCTAAAAGCTTTCTCTCAGTCAGTACAGAACAAGGTGGTTCAGGTCAGAACGGACAACACCACCACCATGTGGTACATCAACAAGCAGGGAGGCACTCGGTCCATGGCCTTGTGCGCAGACGCCTTGAAGCTGTGGTCCCTGGCTTATTCCCCTGCAAACCTCTCTGGTAGCAGTTCACCTTCCAGGAAGGACAATGTGCTAGCAGATGCACTGAGCAGGATCTCTCAGGGCCATCATGAATGGTCCCTGCACCCTCAGGTGTTGAAAGTGATTTTTTCAAGGTGGGGCACTCCAGAGATAGATCTCTTTGCAGCCTCAGACAATCACCAACTCCCTCTCTTTTGTTGCAGGCCTCCAGTCTTGGGCTCAGTCCCCTTGGACGCCCTGATTCTGAATTGGGAAGAGAAGTTTCTGTATGCCTCCCCCCTTCCCACTCCTGTTCAAAGTTTTAGTCAAAATAAGGTCTCAACCTTGCAAAGTGATTCTGATTGCTCCAGATTGGGCCAGACAGCCCTGGTACTCCCTGTTGCTGTCCCTAGCAGTCCATCTTCCCCTGTCTCTTCCCAGGAATTACAACCTGTTAACATCCTCTCAGGGGAGGATTTGGTACCCAAATCTTCAGTCTCTCAATCTCAAGGCATGGCTCTTGAAGAGTTAGAGTTTGCAGATCTGCATCTTTCCCAAGGGGTTCTGGATATCCTCAAGGCTTCTGGAAAGCCCTCCACCAGAAAGACTTATAACTCCAAATGGAAGAGATTCAGCATTTGGTGTTCTAAGAAGCATATTTCTCCAGACACTGCTGGATTGCCTACTGTTCTGGATTAAATGGTCCATCTTAATGGCCTAGGCTTCAGACCAGCTACTCTCAAGGTACACTTGTCAGCTGTTTCTGCGTTTTTGTCTGTGGGGAAGTCTTCCTCACTATCTTCTCATCCTGTGATCTGTAAATTTTTTAAAGTATTGCTTCACACCAATCCTCCTGTTGGAGACCCTGCCCCTGCCTGGGATTTGAATGTTTGCATTGCTCAACTTATGCAACCCCCTTTTGAGCCTATGTCTTCAGCAGAGCTTAAGTACTTGACTTGGAAAACTGTTTTCTTGGTTGCCATTACCTCTGCCAGGCATATCAGTGAATTGCAAGCCCTGTCAGTGGAACCTGATTTTATCTCATTTCACAGGGATAAAGTGGTCCTTAGAACCAATAGAAGGTTCTTGCCCAAAGTGGTTTCAGACTTCCATTTGAACCAGTCTGTGTCTCTTCCTGTTTTCTTCACTGATCATTCTTCCTCATTAGAGAGGAGGCTACACAGTTTAGATGTTAAAAGAGCCCTTAGTTACTACATAGAGCGTACCAAGGGTCACAGGTTTGACTCCCTCCAGTTGTTCCTCACTTATGGAGAAGTGGGAAAGGGCAAACCTGCCACCAAGAGATCTGTTGCCAGGTGGATTGTGTCTTGTATACAATTCTGCTATGAAAAAGTGAGAAAACTCCACCCTCAGGCCTGAGGGCTCATTCCACAAGAGGTACAGCTGCTTCCCTGGCTGCGGCCAGGGATATCCCTCTCTTAGAAATTTGTCAAGCAGCCACCTGGAAAACAGTCCATACCTTCACCAAGCATTACTCTCTGGATATCCAGGCTAGGAGTGATGCTCGGTTTGGCACAGCAGTACTTCAGAGCCTATTCCCAAAGTAGGTTCTGTCCCTCCTCCATGGAGGTACTGCTTGGTAGTCTGCAATATGTCAGAATACAGCAGTACTTCATGTTGTTTGAAGAAAAAATTACTCACCTTAGTAATTATGTTCCTTCTAATTTAGTCTTGCTGTATTCTGACCTCCCTCCCTGCCTCCCCTCTCAGAACCTGTTTTTGGGAAGTGGATTGGCAGGTACAGTGTTGCACCCCAGGGGTGTTTTTTGTTTACACCCTCCTCCTTTTTGTTTGGGTGCTGATGTATTACTGTTATTTGTATTAGATTGGTTTTTGGTTTTTGGGTTTCCTGACTTGAGTCTTTCTTGGGAATCCAAAACTTTTTTCTGCCAGTTGCCTAGTAGGAATTTTTACAATTTCCACATAGAATTTTTAGTTAGTTGGGCTCGTAAGAATCTGACGGTTTGAGTTTGAAACACTCCAGACAGAGACTTCAACCGAGCTTGAACTCAGCATTCTAGGCCCTGCATGGAAAGTTAACTCTTTGTTCTCTGGGGAGTTCAAAGGTTGGGAATCACTGTAATATATCAGAATACAGCAAGACTCCATTAGAAGAAACATAATTACTAAGGTGAGTAGTTTTTTTCCTGCTCTTGTACTTGAATCCAGTTTGGGCAATTCTCTTTGTGTTTGCTTTTATTCTTCCTGTGTGCTTTTTGTATGTTCACATCCAGTGATGGTTTTATATCCATTTTGTAACTTTTGGCTGTATGTTTTTGCACTCTAGTCTGTTCTTGTCCTACGATGAATGCTAGCTGTGTCATGCATTCTTCTTCTTGTGTTATCTGATGTATTCCCTTGGGTTGTACCTGAAAATAGGCATTGACTTGTCTAGTGTACCTTACCTGGTAAACAAAAACTAATACATCAGTAAACAAATGAATAACAGCAGCAGCAATACCGTTCTGAGTACTTGAGCAAGTGATATTATGCCTGGCAACTCTCCTGTAACAGAGATAGAGGGGCAGTTGTACTTTGTTAACAAGCTATTGGAATCCATTGTCACAGGGGTTATTTTTTGTAATGCTCCATAGTAAATGGACCAAAACCACTTAAGGAAATGCAGTCTATTGGTAATATAATCGTATCATTTCAGTTATTGTTAAACGCATTCTGTTTCATTATATAATGGGACAGAACTCTGTTAGCTCAGCAAACTAATAGTGAAAAAAAATCTTTTAATCTCCTGAGTAACCTTGAGCTCCCCGTGGAAATGGGGTGCAGGCATCGCCATCTCAGCCTGACACAAAGGAGACAGCTTGAAACAAAGAATACCACCCACAAGCACATTTCTTTCAGCTGATCATGCGCTGACATATTTAGGCGTCAGCCACTGGAAATTGAAAGCCTGCCTAGTTTAATCTCTCCCACTGGGCTTTGCTAGAGAGCGAAGAAAGGGTTGCATATTTTATGAGTCGGGATCTTCATGTATGGTACATTTATTTAAAAGCGTCTAATCTTTTGCCTTAAGTTGTTTTTCTTTTTTATTCCTGTAGGTGCTAAATTCTATTGATTTTTTTGGGGGGAGGGGGCATGGAGCAGCCTTGAAAATTAACACAAGCTTCCAGCTTAAGCGTGGGGTTCATGTGCATGTGCCTGTTACTGCAGTAGTTTGGAGCTCAGACTTGTTCCACTGTTCTGACGCGTTAGTGTTCAGCCGTGTTCATTAGATTTTTTTCTACTCTAAATAGAATCACTCTTTAGGGTACCACTAACACAGATTTCCTTTTCCCAAGCACAGTTTATTGCACTGCAGTGTCTGCTGTTGTGTCATGAATGCATCCCACTCCTTCTTGTCTGTATGGAGAAATACATTTGGGTACCCTGCCCAAGTGTTCAAGAAATGACACAGTCATGTCTAGGAACTGGGAACTCTGGTCTCCGTAAGTGTAGGCTGTTATCATTTTGTAAGGATGAGGGTGGAAGATGCTCTTGAAGATGAGAACAGAGCACATTTTCTTCTTGCTGGTGCTGTTACTTCCTTTTACCCAGGGCCTAGTTTTAATTTGGTTTTGAAACTGGGTTACACAGTTCACGCCTCTGACTGACTGAGACCTCTGCCAGTGGGGTGCATTAAGTATCAATGGAGACTGGAAATGACAAGTTCAGTACCAACATGCCTCAGTACCAGCCGGCCTGGTGGCGCTGAGGGTTGAAGTGCTGGACGCCACACCTCACACCACACTAATGACCTGGGCTTGGGAGTGACCTTGGGCTGCCGGGGATTGGCCGGGAAGGAGAGGCTTCAGCGTCCACAGGACTGCTCGCTTCTCCTGGAGAGGGTGGGCTTTTGGCTTCCCGGCATCAGTGTCTCCTAGTGGAGGCTGGGGGTACTACAGTCAGGGGTCAAGTCGGGAAGGGGTGGAGGTGACGATGGACGTCTACGGGATGGGTGCGGGAGCGCACTCATCTTGCGCTGGATGTCCTTGCACGTCCACTCCTCCTGGTGGGTCATGCCCACGTCATGAAAAAAGGAAACACCCTGCACTCAGGGAGGACGATGATGCAACATGACCCCATGCTCACCTTCGGATCCTACCCACCGGAGTCCACTCTGTCCTCTGACCCTCACCCTGCCTGCAATACAACTAGATTAAAGGAGCACCATGTAGCAGAGGTGGCCTTGTCCTGGGGATACAAACCAGGGGGCTGGTTGCAGGTAAGGTGTGGGGTGTTCAGAGCACCTGTGGGGGGGACTCACAGTGGGAGGATGTTACACTGGGTGGGAGACATCAGTTGATGTTTGAGAGAGGTCTCTGTGCGTGGTGACCAGAGGAAAACCGAAGGAAAAAAAAAACATGCCTCAGTACCAAAGTGGTATCACTGTACCCACTTTGTTTGTTTTTTTAAACTTGTCAGCCAGGCTGGCCTGGTGGTGCAGAGGGCTGAGGTGCTGTATAGTGCTTTACCTCATGTCATACCAGTGACCGGGTTTTGGGAGCAAGCTCGGACAGTGGATGGTTAGGAACAAACTCGAGCTGCTGGAGGTTAGTGGGTGGTGGGGGAGGGCTGGGAGAGGATTGAGCGGCCACCTGGCAGCTGTCCTGTCCTGGACTGGGATGGTACACCTTTCTGGCTCTCAGCTGCCACCTGGTGGAAGCCTAATGGCAGAGCAGATGGAGGCTAATGCAGTTTCTGAAGGGTGGAACCAGCCATGGTTTCGGAGCACATGCGTGTCTCCACATGCATGTGTCCTCCGTGCTGCCACAGTTCTGGAAGCATGGGGAGAAAATGGAGGAAAATGGTTGACTGGGGCCCCTTGAAGCTTCGCCCGAGGTGCCGCAGCCTTCCATGCCACTTTGGAGTCCTAAGAGCAAATTCTGGATATGAGGCATGGTGGGGGTGGATGGCTCTTCCATCGGCCCTGCTGGAGGGGGAAGTCCGCGGGGAAACCCAGCTCTGGACCATGAAGGGAGGTAAGGGATGGCTAACGGTGGCCAGGGACAAGGCTGACTAACCAGAACAGGATAAAACCTTTGTTACAAAATAGAAAAAATTGTCAGCTGCCATTGTTTTCTCTCACTAAGCAAGCTGACTTGTGAGCAATTGACCCAGCCCAGTGGATTTTCCTGTTGTTTCAACTGCATTTTTTTTTTGTTAACCCTCATCTTGTGTTTTGCCTGTTATGACAGCTTCTCCCAAATCAAGGAACTGCAGCTTTTAACTCCCTTTCATTGTTGGTGCCAAATCCAACAAAGTGATTGCTGCCCGACTATGTTCAGTCTGCCATTTCTTCTCTGCAACCGCTGCTGTCTGCAACTTCCTCACTTAAATAAATAAATACAAAATGGACAGCTACTTTGGGGTAAGATTGAGGGGGATGACAACTGCAAAAACAAGCGATTTTCACTACTCACTTTAGGCGGGGCGTGAAAGTAAAAATAAATAAATGCACAATCTCTCAAAACGGCAGCAGCACTCTGCTGGCAAATTACAAATTGAGGACTACTTTACAGGCAAATCATCTTTTTCTTTGTTTATACAGAGTGTAATTTTATTGATGTTACTGGCGACATTGTTGTTGTAACTTTTACTGATGTAACTGATGCACTGTTGATGTATCTGTGCTGTATTCTCCTTATCTTATTTGACTTGTAATTTGTATTTCTGTAGACTGTTTTTTTCTTTCACTTGTACCCTCCTGGGTCATGCCCGAAAATAGGCATTTTTATGTCTAGTGCACCCACCCGGTTATCAAAAACGAAGTCTCTTCAGCTTTTGGCGAGCATGTAGATCGCATCTTTGATGGTTACTTTTTTTTTATAATGTCACAAAGAGCGATCTGATCATTTTCCTCAGATAACACACTGGACAGAAGCTTTCCTCGGTACAACCTTTTCAGGGTTGCCAGGATACCCTGATCCATAGGCTGGATTTTGGCAGTGGTATTCGCTGGCACAAATTCGCAGCGGATGCTGCCATCATCAGTTCTGAGCACCCTCATTAAAGAAAAGGCAAGGCATTTTCACGCCCAGATGGGACTGCTGACACCATTCTCTGCAAGCGAGGGTGGGCTTGATAGATTCAAGCACTGACACGGCATCAGGCAGTTGTCGATTGCCGGTGAGATTCTGTCAACAAGTGATGAGTCTATCCAGCCTTTCAGAGAAAAACTGAGGGGACTAATGCTTGCCGAGGTTTTGACTGACAAACAAATGTACAATGCCAGATATGGGAGTGCCTTTGTTGTGGTTCTGAATGAACCACATGTAGATAGCCTTGTCCATATTCTCATTGTGGCATTTGTGCATTGTTTTACGGGTGTCTGCAGGCAAGCCACAATCCAGCGAGGAAGCGAAATCCCTGATCTTATCTTTCATCTTCCTCCTGTCCCAGACTGTGGAGTTCCCCACTCCAAAATGCCTGGCAACATCCACAACTTTGTCACCAGATTCCAATACCTCAGGAGCATGCAGTTTGGCATCGATGTTGAGTACAGATCGCTTTTGTTTGGCCATTGTGATTACAGGGTAAGAGCTCTGCAGTAACCTCTGAAACAGCTTGTAGCAGTTTTTAATTGTTCGGTCAGTAGCACCTGCTTTCACTGCTAACACAACATGTTAATTACAATAATTAATGACAGGTTGAGTGCAGATTGCTGATAGCTGTGCAATAATCGCTGCTTGAAATGCCCCATTAAGCTACTCAACGCAAACCACATTAAAAGTACTGTGGTTAACACAGACAGCTAGAAAAATGGGGGACAAACAACCATGTTCGGATAACTGAGGGTTTTGGATTACGGGGTGCGGATAAGCTGGGTTTTATTGTAATTACAAATTAGAACTGGTCTTTCAAGTGAGAACCAGTCTAACATTAAAAGCCAGACTGGCAGTTGCCAAAGGAATCCATCTCCCCAGCCTTCTGTATTGCATCCCAGTTTATCTCAACTCCTGCAACCCCTCCCTACCTAAGTGGGATGTAGCCTATAATTTATATGCCACTTGGTGCTGGGTGCTGCTCACCTCACCTATAGTTGCACACTACTTCTCCTTGGATTGTTTTTTCCCCTCATCTAGGTGCAGCTTTGCCACCGGCTGCTTTATTGATAAACTGATCAGATCTGGGACCCTTCGCTATTTATCATTCATGTTGCAGCCTCCTTTTACACCTTATAGCCTTCACTCCACTGATGTCAAGTTATTTAATGAACCAAATTTCTTTACTAATATGGAGCTTGTGGTGTTCGGCGTCACTGCTCTTGGGTTCTGAAATGCACTTCTTACCCTGGATAGTTGTTTAGATTCTCATGGTCATTTTAAATCGACCCTTCTTGTGCACTACCCTAAATTAATTGTAAATTAAATCCCTGCACCATCCACCAACCTCAAAAAAGCAGACACACACGGAACATGCAGACTTAAATACTTTTTACTTAAAGAATGCCAGAGTACCACAAACATCTCAACGGGGATGCCAGCAGGAATCCCTTACACCAAACTTCCAACCAGTTGTGCTCAGTTCATCATCACATCATCAGGGAGTGTAAATTATCCACCTGTACTTGTTATTCAACCATTGTTATCTTGTATGTATATTCTTGCTCTAATTTGTAATGTATCAGGTTGGTATTGATTTTTGTCACTAATTATTGCAATTATATTTATTGTTCACGTGCCGTTTTTCTCTGTTTATCACAGGTCATTCCTGAAAATGGGCACTTTGTTGCCTGGTGTACTTACTTGGTTACCAAAAATTGAAATAAATAAATAAATGGCTGGGTTTACACTACTGCTTAAAATGCCTGAGATGGTTAAGCTTAAGTCAGAGAGAGGAGCAGAATAATTAAAATGATTTGCTGCCTAAACAGTTTACACTTACAAGTGTAAAACATTTTTGATTGCTAAACTACCCAGAATGATTCAGAAAACGTGAGTTTAAACAGTACTCTACAGTTTGGCTGGCCCAACAGTACAGTGGGAAACACATTTGCTTTTCTTATGCAGGGTACTCGGGTTCACATTCTGAGTTTGTGACTGTCACCTCCGGTTAGCTGAACCAGTCAGATACCACTGGGTTCTGGGAAGATGTGGCTCCTGTCAGTGCATGGCTGCCTCCTGGTGACCCAGGAGAAAGGGATGGAATTGTGAGGGTGAAAATATGTGATCCAGTTATCCCTCCAGCTTTAAATGCAGAAGCTGGTGTTGACATGGGGAGGAGGTAGAGGCTCCGAAACATCTAGTGAGCTATCTACTCCATTAGGTGGCTGGCCCTGGAAGGGAAGGAAAACCTTTAAAATGGGGTGGGGCTCAAAGGGATGGTGCTGTCACACCTATCCAGCTGCTGAGTACAGAACTCTTGGTCCCAACACACCTCTCAGCCTCTCAGTAGTAACTTCCGTAGCAGTGGCCCTTGAAATGTAGAGCAAATGGCCAGCATACATAGCACATATTTGTTTAATGAATAAATGCAGTGGGCACCGTGTGTAGTGTTAAGGAGTGTTTCTGTGGTGTTACATAGAAACATAGAATTTGATGGTAGATAAGGACCGCTTAGCCCACCCAGTCTGCCCATTTCCCTACCTGATGGATAAGCTGCAGACTCTAGTTAATCAACAGCTTACTTCCTCCTACCCCCACTAGAATTACCTTATGTCTGTCCCATGCATTCTTGAATTCCACCACTGTTCCTGACACCACAACCTCCTCAGGAAGGCTGTTCCATGCATCCACTACCCTCTATGAAAAAATACTTTCTAACATTACCTCTGAGCCGTCCCCTTCTATCTTCAAATTGTGCCCCCTTGTTCTTGCACATCTCTTTTTCTGAAAGATGCTACCTTCTTGTACTTTGTTAATTCCCTTGAGATACTTGAAAGTTTCTATCATGTCTCCCCTCTCCCTCCTTTCCTCAAGGGTATACATATTTAGCTGCATTAGTCTCTCCTCGTATGTCTTCTGGTGCAGACCCTGCACCATTTTGGTTGCCCTCCTCTGAACAGTCTCCACTCTGTCTATGTCTTTGCAGAGGTGGGGTCTCCAGAATTGCATGCAGTACTCCAGATGGGGTCTCACCAACTGTCTATACAGAGGGATAACAACTTCCTGTTTTGCTACTGTTGATGCCTCTCCCTATGCATCCCAGTATCCCCCCAGCCCTCCTTACTGCCTTCTCACATTGCTTGCCCATCTTTAGGTCATCTGATATAATTACTCCCAGGTCTGTTTCGATTTTTGTTGTTGTTATTATCTCACCCCCCATTGTGTACTCTTCCCCTGGGTTTTTGTTTCCCAGATACATTACCTTGCACTTCTTTGCATTGAATCTGAGCTGCCATATATTTGACCATTCCTCCAACCTTGCCAAGTCCCCTTTCATCTTTTCCACCCCACCTTGTGTATCAACCCTGTTGCAGATCTTTGTGTTGTCTGCAAAGAGACATACTTTTCCTTCCAGGTGCTCCCCAATGTCACTTATAAAGACATTAAAAAGGACCGGTCCCAGTACTAAACCCTGTGGTACTCTGCTAGTTACCCTCCTTTCTTCACTGTAGACTCCATTTACTATTACCCTTTGCGTCCTGTTGTCCAGACAGTTTTTTATCCAGGATACCACTTTGGGACCCACTCCAAGGCTGGCTAACTTGTATATTAATCTTTTGTGTGGGACTGTCAACTGCCTTGCTAAAATCTAGGTAGGCCATATCCACAGCCCCTCCCTGGTCTACTACTTTGGTCACCCAGTCAAAGAAATCTATTAGTTTCGTTTGACATGACCTTCCTGCTGTGAAACCATGCTGCCTTGGGTCCTGTGCCCCACTGGCCTCTAGGTACTCAACAGTTCTTCCCTTCAGAAGTGATTCCATCATTTTGCCTACCACAGAGGTCAAACTAACTGGTCTGTAGTTTCCTGCCTCTGCCCTGCTCCCACTTTTGTGAAGTGGAATCACATCTGCCCTCCTCCAGTCCCCATCCTCCCATGATTTGTTAAAGAGAGTAGTCAGTGGCATTACTAGTTCTACCTGTAACCCCTAGATGGCGCTATCCCAGGGGCTACTACCCCTGCCTGATTTGCCACTAACAGGTTGAGGGGCCTGGATCCAATGGCGGGTGCCTCCACCCAGAGGTCAGGGTTTGCAATAGTTAAACTTACTTGGTCACAGCCCTCTGGGACACTGCAACCCCCCTTTCTTCCCACTAGTGGCCCCACAATATATCAGAATTACCTTCACAGTATACACTTACCCCAGGACTAGTTCCCGCACTGGGACCTCCTGTGAAATAAGATACAGTGCAACAATCACAGTACAGTACTTTAACATAGACAAATATCTCAGGCAGTATAACTTTGCTGAAACAAGCAGCTCTGATTTATTTAGGGGATATAACAAGGACGAGGGAAATCACGTTAATTAGCTTATCCATTTACTATCTACCTATGGCTCTGTGGACTAGGCCTATCCCTACCAGTTACTGTCCCTGGGTACCCAAGCCCTAGTGGCTAGTCCAAACCGTGGCAGCTGGTAGGCCCTTTCACACAGTGAAAAGAAAATTAGTTTAAACAGTCAGCAGTACAGTGATTCCATTTGGATTTAATGTGGCAATTCAACAGGGAGCGACCCTGAATTAGTACTCACGACCTCCAAACAAGATAGGGTCCTTCAACGTCCAGCAGGGCTACTCTTGAGCTCCACGAGACTCTTCACACATTTATATGGTAAAAGAAAGTACTATACCAGGCAGGCTGCTTCTATCCCGATCGCAATTACTGCACAATACCCGGAGAACACACAGCAGATTCAGTTCCTGACAGACCGAGTACAATTCAACAATTTCTCCAGTCTTCTACAGGGTGAGCCTGGTTTCTACTCTTCAGAGATCCTTTGATTCTTTTCACAGGACGGATTCAGTCCTAACAAGCAGTTACACAAGCTGCAGACCGGAATTCTGGGCCTTCCACACATTTTTTGACTGAAACTGTGCACTGAAGGAGCACAGGGGTTTCTTTCCCCTTCACTGCCAGATCTAAAACTGAAACTCCAACAGACAAAACCGGGCACTTCCTTTGAGTTCCTCCCAGTTCTTGACTGGATTGGCTGTCACTCACAATAGACTGCTGCTGTTGGTCCAAAAAGGCTCCGAAGTCTAAACTACATCTCCCAGAGTCACTGCCCATACAATTCTCTTGTGGCTGGCTCAGATTATGAGTCCAAGTTCTGATTCGTCCAAGGCACCATTTTAGAGCTAGCTTACCCACACTGATTGGTCCAGTTCAGCAGTTCAAAACCAGAATGGGGAACTAGGCAGACACAGTTCTGACTGCAAAGAAAGCAGGTTAGACAAACTGTAATTTCATTATTACTGTAAATGATTTCTGGCAAACAGTTACATCTTTCAGATAGGTTCCCTTTGCACTCCTAGTGACTGCAAAAATGGAGTGAATTGGCAGCAGCTCGAGTGGTACTCAAACAGAGAAGCACACAGTCCCCCATACAAACTAATTATGTCTGCAAGCAGACAGCTCTTAAAGACAGTACCAGAGGTTCTAAAAACACTCACTGATAAATGGCTTAAACGCCAAACACCATTCAGGCTTGGAGCATTCAAGCAAGCTCCTGAAGTCTTTTGGGAACCCCATTTGCAGGGGGTTACACCCTTCCTGGCCTGGGAAGCTGACGTCCGCATCAAGCTAAGCACTCTATAAGTTTCAACTGCAACCATTTACATTTGCATTAGGCTCGCACATGTAATCATCAGTCAATATATCATTTTACCAAGAACACATTTCTGAAACATTGCAATCGTCCTCTTTACACAGTATTACATACACATTGTACCATAACTCAAGTTATTACCTCTTGTACATGAAACCTGAAGAGAGGCCCTTCCCTGTCAGTTACCTTGGGGCTGGACGGGGCAAGGGCACCATACTTAGAGGGCAACACAAGTAACTTGGAGTTAGCACTGATGCTCAGTTTGGGCAATGAGCTCGGGGACACATACACTCCTTTATGGACAACATTGAGAGGCAAGTCCACAGGCCTCCCAAGTGAATCATAACTGAGGTGCACCACAGGCTTTACAGCTCGACCAGTCTTTCTAGGGGAACTGTTACAGTCTCTGCACTCTGAGCCTCATTTTCAGCATTGTCCTCACTTGTCGGGGAGTCTCCATGTGGGGTAGAGAGGCTAGAACTTGGGGCACTTTCAGCTCCAGGAGTTACAGTTTCTGAGTCCACAACATTTGGCTCGCATGGAGAGCTTTTGGACACTGGCAGTGGACTGTCAGGGCACTCAAAATACTCTTCTTGTTCGGTGTATCACCAGTCTGCCCCAATCTATCATTTTCTCCTGAAAGCTCAAACAGTTCAACCATGCACAATGATTCCATTTCATCTGATCTGATGCTTTGCACTTCACTTTCTGGGAGCATTGGCTCCAGGGATGAAGCTAGGGCTTAGACAGTCCAGAAGGCCCAGCTTTGTCTCCAGTATTGACTAGGGATTGCCCTAAACAATTGACTCAGTTCGTAGTAGGATAGTATTCAAAGTCACTCTCACTTTCTTCTGATATGGACTGACAGTCATGCTCAACTGGGACTTGTGCAGGGAACACTTTAACTCTGCTTCTGTAGGTGCAGACTTCCTTGATCTTTTCTTAGCAGCAGCTCTAGTCACTGATCCAGAGGGGCATCTTCTAGGGCTCAGACTCAATCAGGATTGTCCAATGGGCAGTAAATGATTTCTATGCATTGTTCTTACATCTTTGAATTGTTCTCAGGCCTTACTTTGTACACTGGCAGATCATCTAGTTTGCCCACTACAATGTGAGGAGATGGTGCCATCTGTCAGCAATCTTGTGTTTGCCATGCAGTCCCAGATTTCTTAGCAATACCCGATCTCCTCCTGGAGTTCCTGTGCTTTCACCTTTTTATCATACCGTTCTTTGTTGGCCAGATTTCTTGGCAGCCATGGTTTGAGCCAGTTGGTACGCATGAGTTAGCTGGGCCTTTAACTTTTGCACATACTGTAAATAGTTGTCAGCTTGAACCCCATCAGGAGAGACCCCAAAACACACATCTACTGGTAGTCCAGCTTCTCTTCCAACATCAGGCGGTAGGGGAGAACCCAGTGGCATCACTTTGGTGCAGTTATAAGCATGTACCAGGGTGCTAATTTGTTGGCTCCATCTAGGCTTGTCCTTTGGGTGGAGGGTGCCTAGCATATCCAGCAAAGTGCAGTTGACACGTTCAGGCTGTGGGTCCCCTGGGGTGGTAAGAGTGGTTCTGGACTTTCGCACTCCCACAGAGAAAGCATCTCTTTGATCAGACAACTCAAAGTCTCTCCCTTGATCAGAATGGATTCTTTGTGGAGCCCCATAGTGAACAAAAAGTTTTCTACAAGTACTTTGGCCACAGTGGATGCTTTCTGGTCTTTGATGGGAAAGCTTGGGCATATCTCGTGAAATGGTCAGTGACCACCAGCACATTACTGATATTTCTTTGATCTGACTCCAAACTCAGAAAATCAATACAGACCAGCTCCATGGGTGCACTGGTGGTGATGTTAATAAGGGGCAGCCCTCTGGGGCAAAGCTTTCCTCTGTAGTAGCGACTACAAGTTCAATGTGTTGCTCACATCAGCCCCCATCTTAGGCCAATAGAATCTGGATCTCACCAAGTCAAGTGTTCTGTCTATACCAAGGTGCCCCATGTGGTTGTGCAAGGACCTCAGTACTGAGTCTCGAAAGGCAGTGGGCAGCACTAGTTGTTGTTTGTCTACTTGTCCCCCTCTGTCTACTGTTTCTCTGTATAACAGTTTATTGATCAGTTTCAACTTAGGACCTTCTTTGTATAACAGTGCAGTTCTCAAATCAGTGGAGCGTAATTTGGACACATCTTTTCCTGCATAGAGGGCTTCTAAAGCTGCTTTGATCATGGGATTGCGGGATTGAGCCCGCGAATACTGTCATTGTCCAGCTGAGGCAGTGCACCAATGTCTATGCAGAAAAGTGGCAACAAGCAGCAGGTATGCAATTCTCAGAGGGTCCAAGCAATCCACCATGCAGTCCACTTCGTCCGTGGACATTTGTTCCTCCCTGTCAAACTTCCGGCAGAGTGCCCGAATGTCAGGTTCTGCCTAATCGACCCAATCATTCTGGGGAACAGGCCTCCGGGAGAGAGCATCAGCATCTATGTGGTTCAGACCTGCTCGGTATTCGAGAGCATAGTCATATGTAGATAATGCAGAAAGCCATCTATGGCCAGTGGCATCCAACTTAGCTGAGGTCTGCACATAGGTCAAAGGATTATTGTCAGTTTTTACTAGTATTTTAGCCCCATACAAGTACTCATGGAATTGGTCAACAATAGCCCACTTCAAAGCTAGGAACTCTAACTTATGTACAGGATAGTTCTTTTCGGATGGGGTCAGGCTTCTACTGGCAAAGGCCACTGGTCTCAGGCCATTCTCGTGCTCTTGGTACAACACAGCCCCAACCCTTGCAAGCTAGCATCAGTGTGCAGGACGTAAGGTTTTCTTGGATCGGCATAGGCCAGCACTGGAGCATGGGTAAGTTGATATATAATCTCATGAAAAGTGTCTCACAATCAGAGTCCAGCGGGCCCCAAATACTTCACTCGGATGAAAATACACTCTTTCAGTCTTGAGGGACGCTGACTTTTGGTATTTTTTGTGGGTTGGGGGATACCCTTGAGTAAGGTTAAGTAAAGGGCGGATCACTCTTGAATAGTCCTTGATGAAGCACCGATAATAACCACAGAATCCCAGGAATCTTTGCAGTTCTTTTAGATTTTTGGGCTGTGGCCAGGTGGTCAAGGCCTCAACTTTACTTGGGTCGGTCTCTATTCCCTCGGTGGATACTATGTGTCCCACATACTTTACTGATGTTTCAAAGAATTGACACTTATCAATGGACAGTTTAAGGCCAAAGTCCTCCAGTCGGTCCAATACCTTAAATAATCTGCTCTCATGTTCCTCCAGTGAGCTGCCAAACACAATAACATCATCTAGGTATACCAGGCACTCTAGTAAGTTCATGTCCCCCACTGCACGCTCCATCAATCGTTGAAAAGTGGCTGGGGCACCTGAAATCCCTTGAGGCATCCTCATGAATTCATAGAAGCCAAGCGGACAGATAAAGGCTGTCTTCTCACGGTCCTCTGGGGCCATCAGGATCTGGTAGTACCCATGCGGAGATCCACAGAGAACCACTTGCTCCCGTTTAGGCAGTCCAAGCATCCTGAATGCGGGCATTGTGTACTGATCAGGGATAGTCCGTCGGTTTAAGGTGCGATAATCCACACACATCCTTACTGTTCCATTCTTTTCCTCACTACCACAATGGGGAAGCATAAGGGCTTCTGGATTTTGTATTACACCAGCAGCTAACATCTTGCAGATGCGTCTCACATCATCTATGTCAGCAGGTGCCAGGCGTCGAGACCTCTCACGAAATGGTCTTCGTCATGCAGCCGGATATTGTGCTCAGCTCCTGCACGCATCCTACATCCCATTCCTTTAAAGAAAACACCTGGTCTCTCTGAGCAAGCTTCTCACTGATCCTCACTTTCCATTCAGCTGGCAGCGGGAGTCGCAAATCAAACAAGTCAGTGCTACTCTGTCATTCTTCCTTGAACTCTTGCTGCTGGGTAGCACTGCAGTGTCTGCACAATGCACATTAGCCAGGATGCAACCTCTATTTACTCGAATGTCTCTTTCAGACACATTATGAACTTGGACCATTACCCTTCTGGCATAAGCATGGGCTCTAGCGGCAAAATACTAGGCTTGACTAGCAGTCCCTCTGGCAATTTTCATCGCCTGGTGCATCCAACATTAATATTTTATTCTTAACATCCTTTCTGATACGGACCTCTCCCTGTAAGGTACACTGGGCATTTGGCGCCAGGATCAGAGACTCAGGATCCTTCTTCCATACAATTCCGACCGGTTCCTCTGGTTCTATTTTTCAGTATCTCTCTGTGCCTCATAGGCCTTCTTAATTAAAGCTGGAACTCTTAAAGCTCTACTAGTTTTTGACCCCTGTTTTCATAACACAACTGTGCCAGCCTTCCTAACATAAGGAGCATTTGTTCCAATCAACAAAGGGACACCATCATACAGTCCAGTGGGGGACACACTAAGGCTAGAGTCTCTACTTGTTCGGCCACCCAGCCACGGAGGTGGGGAAAGACAGCCAAATTCGGATATACCCGAATAGGGTAGGCCTTTCACTTAACCCCATACATGCAGTCCTTCTAATGGTTGTAAGGGTACGCCTGACAAATGCTTCTGATACCAACTTGGAACATAATTGTCACTGGGAGCCACTGTCTAATCACAGCTGTTGTAGACACTCCATTCAACTTTACAGTGGTCTCCATGGAGGGACCCACTATTCTGGACCAGTCTGGAGAGGCGATAGTGGGGGCCTGGGCAACTGACCTTGCCACAAAGGACGTGAGTTAGCATTTTGGTGCCCTCACAGGGATCATTTCGTGCACCTCTTAACCACTGATTTATTCTCCGAAGCTCTCCTTGTAGCCTATATGCAACTTTGTCAGTGTCTTTTGGGGACCCATTCCCTTTCATGTGCCCATCCTTCCCACAATTATAGCAAAACATACTTTCTGGAGTTTGAGCTGGCCGAGGCGCCACACTGGGAGCCAGGCGGGGTATTACTAACACAAATCTTGGTGCCATCTCTGTCTTGGCGTGATAAGCCTTTGGAGACATCTCGTCAGTTTCTCCACTTCCATGGTCAAGGAATTGAGTTTGGAGCTGTTATCAGCAGGAGATACATGGGTGGGTACCCCCACCCCCATAGCAGATGCAGTCGGATATAGGTCAGGGCCTGTACTTGCAGGCGTGGCCTTCATAAAGGGACTGTTTTTGAATTCCCGGATCTCTCTCAACAGTTCGCCCCATTGTAGCATATCTTTTTCCTTGTCAGAGCACTCATTGACTGCCAACCTCTGCCCCTGAACTTCACTTGATGGGCCACCCTCAGTCACTCGGGTCGTAGCCACAGCTATTGGTGCAGGTCCCTCCCGAGGTCGCCTTTTCTCAACTCCTTGAATTTCTCTCATTAACTCGTCATAAGAGGGTGGGGATTCCAGTCGATTTGCCAGGCGTAACTGAAGCAACAGCAGTTCTGAGAAGGGGGCAGACTTAAGGATCCTGTCCAGCCTGGTTCGGTCCAGTTCAGTCGCTGGCAAACTACCCTTTCTGAGGCATTCTTGCAA
Source organism: Neoceratodus forsteri (assembly GCA_016271365.2). Lineage (NCBI taxonomy): Eukaryota > Metazoa > Chordata > Ceratodontiformes > Ceratodontidae > Neoceratodus > Neoceratodus forsteri. The sequence continues at coordinate 943,108,829 of CM057450.1, forward strand.
CAATTTTTCCAGCCGAGATACATACACAGACAACAACTCCCTTGGTACTGTTGTGCATCTCTTACTTCCACCATAGGTCTTCATCAGAACTGGCTCCATACACATTCTCCCAAGGCCTCAAGATAGGCCTGTGCAGTCACTTCAGGGTTACTGGCCCGCTTAGCACGGATGGTAGCCAGGGCAGGACCTCGAGGCTCTCACTAACCCTCTTCGCTTTTGGCTTCCTAACATTGCCATTCTAGCACTTGGGGCAACATAGTCTATCCAGGTCTCCCAGTCATCCTCCCCTTGGGGGGTGGGGAGGGTGCCAGAGAAGATCCTCAACCTTTGGTAAGAGTCGTGACTAATGGCAGGTGCAGAAATAGGAGTCTGCATTGGTTTAGCCACCATTACGGGTACTGGAGCGGGAGAGGGTGTTGGGGGAGGAACACCCCCAGGTGGCAAGAATAGTTTCTTCAAGTCCTCCACAGTTTTCCCTTCCCCCAGCAACCATTTAGCAAATTTCTCCTCAAAAGTTTCAGACAGTGGTGGGGGGCTCATTCCCCCCCGGGTCTTTACTGTACTTAGTTATCACTCTCCAGGCAGTGAGGGCTCCTCTGGGGTAATGGTCTGTGGCACTTTGGAGCTATCTATGGGATCCTTAAACTCTACTAGGGCCAGGAAAGTGTGGGTGAGCAGATTAGCATGCCGCCCACCACCACAGGGTTTTGTAAACCTTCCACCTTGAAAGTACTCCTGTACAGTGTCCGTATTGATACCAGGGGATGTCCAGGATAAGCATAGCATTTTGGGGTCAGTCTCCTCCCCAGTACACCACTCCACCAGCCGGTGCACAGCCACTTCTGTCGGGTACCCATTTTTTTCTTAACAGTGGTTCAGGAATATGGCCACTAGAGGACACACAATCCCAGCGGTGAGCCTCCAAGATGTAGCCCCTAGATGGCGCTATCCCAGGGGCTACTACCCCTGCCTGATTTGCCACTATAACAGGTTGAGGGCCTGGATCCAATGGCGGGTGCCTCACCCAGAGGTCAGGGTTTGCAATAGTTAAACTTACTTGGTCACAGCCCTCTGGGACACTGCAACCCCTTTCTTCCCACTAGTGGCCCACACAATATATCAGAATTACCTTCACAGTATACACTTACCCCAGGACTAGTTCCGCACTGGGACCTCCTGTGAAATAAGATACAGTACAACAATCACAGTACAGTACTTTAACATAGACAAATATCTCAGGAGTATAACTTTGCTGAAACAAGCAGCTCTGATTTATTTAGGGGATATAACAAGGACAGGGGAAATCACGCTAATTAGCTTATCACTTTACTATCTACCTATGGCTCTGTGGACAGGCCTATCCTACCAGTTACTGTCCCTGAGTGCCCAAGCCCTAGTGGCTAGTCCAAACCGTGGCAGCTGGTAGGGGCCCTTTCACACAGTGAAAGAAAATTAGTTTAAACAGTCAGCAGTACAGTGATTCCATTTGGATTTAATGGCAATTCAACAGGGCGACCCTGAATTAGTACTCACGACCTCCAAACAAGATAGGGTCCTTCAACGTCAGCAGAGGCTACTCTTGAGCCCACGAGACTCTTCATTATATGGTAAAAAGAAAGTACTATACCAGGCAGGCTGCTTCTCTATCCCGATCGCAATTACTGCACAATACCCGGGAGAACACACAGCAGATTCAGTTCCTGACAGACCGAGTACAATTCAACAATTTCTCCAGTCTTCTACAGGGTGAGCCTGGTTTCTACTCTTCAGAGATCCTTTGATTCTTTTCACAGGACGGATTCAGTCCTAACAAGCAGTTACACAAGCTGCAGACCGGAACTCTGGGCCTTCCACACGTTTTTTGACTGAAACTGTGCACTGAAGGAGCACAGGGTTTCTTTCCCCTTCACTGCCAGATCTAAAACTGAAACTCCAACAGACAAAACCGGGCACTTCCTTTGAGTTCCTCCCAGTTCTTGACTGGATTGGCTGTCACTCACAATAGACTGCTGCTGTTGGTCCAAAAGGGCCAAGTCTCAAACTACATCTCCCAGAGTCACTGCCCATACAATCCTCTTGTGGCTGGCTCAGATTATGAGTCCAAGTTCTGATTCGTCCAAGGCACCATTTTAGAGCTAGCTTACCCCACACTGATTGGTCCAGTTCAGCAGTTCAAAACCAGAATGGGGAACTAGGCAGACACAGTTCTGACTGCAAAGAAAGCAGGTTAGACAAACTGTAATTTCATTATTACTGTAAATGATTTCTGGCAAACAGCTACATCTTTCAGATAGGTTCCCTTTGCACTCCTAGTGACTGCAAAAATGGAGTGAATTGGCAGCAGCTCGAGTGGTACTCGAACAGAGAAGCACACAGTCCCCCATAAAAACTAATTATGTCTGCAAGCAGACAGCTCTTAAAGAGACAGTACCAGAGGTTCTAAAAACACTCACTGATAAATGGCTTAAACGCCAAACACCATTCAGGCTTGGAGCATTCAAGCAAGCTCCTGGAAGTCTTTTGGGAACCCCCATTTGCAGGGGGGTTACATACCCTTAGTTCTTAGTAACTATTTTCACTAGTTTGTATATCTGGAAATAACTCCCAACATTATGAGGAGCATCAGGAAATCTTTGCAAAGCAAAGGTAAATTTCAGAGTAAAATACATATTATTATGCAAAATGCATAGCAGTTGAGAACTGCTCCCCCCCCCACCAAACTGGTCTGTTCAAGCTGGAACCTACCCTACTAAATGACCCCCGAGGTGATGAGATAAGAGCTTGCAGAGGAGCAGAAGGTGTACACAGCTCCATCAGGTGAAAGACAGAGGAAACAGTATTTCAAAAAAGAAGAAAATATAGAATTCTGTTACAGTTCAGTTAATTCCACCAAATATCACAAACCTAAATATTACAAAATATGAATAAAAACTGTTGATACAAACATGGATCATCCTGAGAAGAAATTCTGTCGCATGACTAGTTTGAATGGCTTCCCAAAATATGATGCATTTTAAGATTACGCCATAAACCTAGCTCCAAGCAGGATAATGCCCAGCATTATTAAGATGCAGATTAGCATAAGAGTGAGGACAGAAATCCTTTTCAGGTCCTGTAAGGCTGATTATATAGTGACTGCAAGGAATATGCAAGTCTGGGAGAGACCTGCTTGGCAGTTGCTTTATTTGCCAACATTTATTTGCAGAGTTATCCACTTTCATTGCTGAGCATATTGGTGCACTAGTAGCACGAGGCAGCTTACCCAAGTTTGTTACTGTCTGTAGATTGTTTGTTTAATCTGGACTAATCAACATGTAGTATTGAATCAAATCAAATATATTTCTGTTTAAGATAGGATCGTGGTGTTGGCAGTACATATGATTTTGCAAGTTACAATTAAAAAGAAAAACAATATTATAAACAATCCAAGGGATATAATACAACCACTTTCATAAATAGTTTGTTATAACAGCATACAGAAGGTAATAAAGACACTACCACTTTGTTGAAGTGGCTCTGGTTTTTCAGTTGCAGACACCACCCTCCAGAATTTATTCCATAAAGATGCTGCTCTTACTTCAAAGAAGGCTCTTGCAGCAGGACACACCGGTAGGACTAAACCACCAGGTGTTAGGCCCACATGGAAAACTCCTAGCTAGCAGTCTACCATGGGGGACCGCCCCCCCCCCAGCTGACATCAGTCAACTGATGTCAGCATAGCTTATAAAGGAGGGCGGTCCCCCACACCACCTCAGTTCTTTTCCTGCCATTGACCCACGCACAATGGACCTTAGCAGATGCTGCAGTTACAGTTGGCCACCATTTCCCACGCTAACTGCATGTTTTTATTTTCATCCGAAAGTCTCAGCTGCTGCAGGTCACGGGCTCATGAGTGGGAATCCTTAACCTCAGTGGTCGAAGACCTCTTCAGCAGGTGGACCCTCAGTATTCACAAAAGAAGAGGAGGGGAGGTGCCTAATCCAATCAATAGAAGCACTCTGGATAGGGGGTTGATACCAGTCCTTTCACAGAAGAAAGGGTTCTGAAAGAACTCCTAAAACTGAAGGGGAACAAAGCAATGGGGCCTGATGGGATTCACTCCAGAATTCTAAAAAAACTAAGAGGAAAACTAGTGACACCACTGACTACCCTTTTTAACAAATCATGGGAGGTTGGTGTGGTACCCAAGGACTGAAGGAGGGTGGATGTGATTCCCCTTCACAAAAGTGGGAGCAAAGCAGAGGCAGGAAACTACAGACCTGTTAGCTTGACCTCAGTGGTAGGGAAAATGATGGAATCACTTCTGAAAGAAAGAATTGTTGAGTGTCTAGAGGCCAGCAGGGCACAGGACCCAAGGCAGCATGGATTTACAGTGGGAAAATCATGTCAGATGAATCTAGTAGATGTCTATGACTGGGTGACCAAAGTAGTAGACCAGGGAGAGGCTGTGAACATGGCCTACCTAGACTTTAGCAGGGTGGTAGCCTGGGTAAAAAATTGGCTGGACAACAGGACACAGAGGGTAAAAATATAATAAACTGAGTCCACGCTGAAAAAAGAAGAGTTACTAGCAGGTTACCACAGCCTTCAGTACTGGATCGGGTCCTTTTTAATGTCTTTATAAGTGACATTGCAGAGGAACTGGAAGGAAAAGCATGCCCCGTTGTAGACAACACAAAGATCTGCAACAGGGTTGATACACAGTGGGGGGTTGGCAAGGTCAGAGGAATGGTCAAAATTATGGCAGCTTAGATTCAAGTCAAAGTAATGTACCTGGGAAACAAAAACCCAGGGGAAGTGTACACAGTGGGGGAGGGGGGTATTAAGAACAACACAACAGGAAAGGGACCGGGGTAGCATATCAGATGACCTAAAGGTAAGCAAGCAATGGAGAAGGTGGTAAGGATGGCTGGGGGATACTGGGATGTATAGGAGAGACATAACCAGTAGAAAACAAGAAGTTGTTATCCCTCTGTAGAGACAGTTGGTGAGACCCAATCTGGAGTACTGCATGGAGTTCTGGAAACCCCATCTCCACAAGGACATAGACAGGATGGAGGCAGTCCAGAGGAGGGCAACTAAAATGGTGCAGGGTCTTCAACAGAAGCCATATGAAGAGAGACTAAAGGAGGGAGGGGGCATGATAGAAACTTTCAAGAACCTCAAGGAAATCAACAAAGTCCAAGAGGGTAGCATCTTTCAGAAAAAGAGATGTGCAAGAACAAGGGGACATAATTTGAAGATAGAGGGGGGGGACAGCTCAGGGGCAATGTGAGGAAGTATTTTTTTCACATTGAGGGTGGGAGAGGCATGAAACAGCCTTCCTGTGGAGGTCCTGGGGTCAGAAACAGTGGAGGAATTCAAGAATGCATGGGACAGACTTAAGGCAATTCTGGTGATGGGTAGGAAGAAGTAGGCTGTTGGTTAACTAGGATCTGCAGCTTATCCAATAGGTAGGAAAATGGGCAGACTAGGTGGGCCAAGTGGTCCTTATCTGCCATCAAAGTCTATGTTTCTATATTTCTGTGTCCCAAATTGGACCTCTTTGAATCCCCACTCAACGCAAAACTGCTGCTTTTTTTTCCGCATGGTCCTGGGCCTGGAGTTTTCTGGTGAGATGCATCATCCTTCTCTCCCTGTCTTGGAATGGGAGGTTTCTTTATGCAATCCCTCTCTTCCCTCTCCTGCAGAGGGTTCTACTCAAGCTCCAGTTGGAAGGAGCAGAGATGATTCTCATAGCTCCCTTCTGGCCACATCAGATTTGGTTTCCCCTGCTGCAACAGCTAACTGTGAAACTTCCCGTACTCTTGCCCCTGTGCACAGGGTTGTTGTCCCAGGACCAGGGCCCCTGGTCCATCCAGACCTCTAGTCCCTGCATCTCTGTGCGTGGCTCCTGTGGACCTAGCTATTGCCCATTTTGGGGTATCATCTAGGGTCGCTGATGTCCTGTTGGTGGCCAGGAAACTCTCCACTAGTACCACTTATGCTATGAAATGGAAGTGCTGCTCCATTTGGGTCACTGCTCATCATTTGGACCCTTTCACCTGCCCGGTGAATCAGGTGTTGCAGTACCTCTTTTCCCTTTTGAACTCAGGCCTGGGGTTCTCCTCTCTTAAGGTGCAACTTTCCGCCGTCTCTGCATACCATGCACCTGTCGAAGGCAAAGCTGTCGCCCAGCTGGAGGTGTCCCGCACATTCTTGTGGGGCATCTTACATCTGAAACCTTCCATTCTAACTCCAGTAATACTCAGGTATTCATAACTTTCTGCAGTAAGCCTTCTAGGTAGGACTGCCCAGAGAGAACAGAACACATGCAAATGATGGAATTCTTTGCATGTGATAACTTTTCAAATGCTGCCCTGTATACTAACTGCCAGTGTTCTAAAGCTACTCAGATTTCACTCTCCACCTGAAAAGTCTGGTCGCTCGGAGTGTCGCTCTTCTACTTTACCTTCTGATGTGAAGAAACTTATAAAACACTAGAAGTATCCTTTTATTTCATTTGCTGCCTTATACTTACTATTTTTTCTGTATATTTAGTTAGTTTAAGTGTTATTTAGTTATTTTTACCAGTTCCTCATGGTTCGGTACAACCGGGCAGGAACTGGGTTAGTTTACCTTAGTCGGGGTTTTCTGACTAAAAAACCCTTTTAGATTTCTAAATTTTACTTTTAAAAATTCGTTTTTTGTAACCATTTTACTCTGTTACTGAACTGCTAATACCGGTTCATTTTGTTTTCTTCAGTTTGGTTCCATCGGTTCCTTATCAGTTCCAGAACTGACCGCAGCCGCTAATTTTATTGAATTTTATAGTGGTTTACTTTTTATCGGAAACCATAAAATGTCGGAAAAAAAAAAAGAAAACCGTGAGCCCAGTTTCAAAACTGTTCTGAATGGGGAAGTCTTTGCTAAGGCAGACAAGTACAGTTTGTGTTTGGCCTGCCAAGGTTATGAGCATCTTAAGGAGGAATACTACTACGGTTCATACTACGGTAAGGAAAAAGCAAGAGGCTATATGCCCATATTGCTCTTATGCTAAATTAAGGAATAATAAGAAAGAGCACAGCCAGAGTTAATTAATTTGTCCAGTCGGTACTTGAAGATACTTTTAGATTCACTAATGACAGCATTTAGGGGTAACCTGTTCCACGGTCTGATTGTTCTAAGCATGAAAAAATATTTCCGGCAGAGTGTCGAAAGGATTTGCCAACTAGTTGAAGGGCTGTCCTCTAGTATCATATGAATGATCTTTAAACTGCAACCCTAGTTCACATAATAAATAGGAGTCCTGAATTATATCATAGAGTAACAAAGTTTGCCTCTAAGGTGGCAGTGGAAAATGGCATTAATTTTAGGGACTGCAATATATTTTCATATGAAACAGCTTGAAGTCCGATATACATTTAGTAATCCTTTGTATCATTTCAAGAGAATTACAATGTGCCTTCGATATGGGCACCAGAGCTGAGCGTGTACTCTAAATGAGGCCTGGCGATGTCCTGAACAGAGGAACCATATCTTTAGGGACCCTAGATCTGATATTCCTAGAGGTAGACCACAAAACTCTATTGGTTTTATTGATGGCTTCATGAAGATGTGTGTTGTATGACATGTCAGAAATAATAATCCCTAAATCCTTCTCATCAGTTGTTTTACTTAATATAGTGCCTGCTAATGTATAAGTATTATTGGGATTGTTAGCACCCAGATGCATAACTTTGTACTTCGTAGAGTTCAGCTTCATCCCCCAAGTTGTTACCCACTTAGTAATGATATCCAGGTCATGTTGTAGATCTTCAACCTGAGATGAATTAGCACATGGACCCCCTAATTTAACATCTTCCGCATATTTTGTCGAAATAGAAATGCACTCAGATGTCAGGTCAGAGATGAATGCTTGAAAAAGACAGGGGCCCAGGACAGAGCCCTGGGGCACCCCACTGCTGATGGTCCCTTTGCTGGATTTGGTTCCGCTAATAACAACCTGTTATGTCCTATTATCCAGCCAGTTCTTGATCCAGCAAACGATAGAACTATTAATTTTAAGTTTATGCAATTTTTTGGATCAAGGCCCAGTGGGACATAACATCAAATGCCTTGCTAAAATCTATAAAAATGGCATCACAAGGTATCCTGTTATCAAGTGTTGTACTAATATGTTTCGTAAAAACATAACAGATTAGTAAGGCAGCTTCTGCCAGCCTTAAACCCATGCTGCTCAGGGTCATAATTATTAAGGGTTTAGGGTAATAATGTTCTTAATAAGACTTTCAAAGAGTTTGCTTGTGGAGGAGGTCAGACTGATGGGCCTATAATTCTCCCAGTTGTTTTTCATGCCCTTCTTATGAATAGGGATAACATATGCCTCCTTCCAGTCTTTAAGCACAAAATTGCCAGCCATAATTCTTTCAAAAATTATTTTTAGGTGATGGATAGGAGTATCCGCCAACATAAGGAGTAAATGACCTGCAATGTTGTCTGGGCCTGGACTGTATTTGCCCTTTAAGGTCAGCAACATCAGGGTAGTCAAATAATGTTTTGAATGTTGCTAGAATAAGCGTTACAAAATTTGGTGTTAAATAACTCTGCCATAGAAGTAGGGTCATGGATAAGCTGATCATTATCAAATAAAGGGCCTACTTGTCAAGTAGTTTTTTTAAAACGTTAATGTATGAGAAAAAATGCTTACTGTTGGACTTATTTGCTTTGCTTGCAAAGTTATGTTCCCATCTACTCTTGGCTTTTTTAATCATAGATTTGCACTTTCTTTGAACATTCTTAAAGGAATTCCAATTGAAACTAGACTTATTTCTAAGATAGGTGTTATATTTCTTCTCTTTTATTTGAATTAGTTTTTTTATGGATTCATCCATTTTGGGGCTCATCTATGATTAAATATTTGTTGCTTGGATGGAATAAATGAGTCCTTTAACATGACATAGAATCCGTTTGAAGGTATCCCAACTCTGCTCAGGGGACAAATCAGAGAGGACAATGTCCCAATTAAGTTTATTCATATAGTTGTTAATAGCACTAATATTAGCCTTGTTGTACAAATATATAACAGTGGGGTTAAGATGATATACACCGTCTTTTCGAATAGTAAAAAGAACGGTATTATGGTCACTATTGCCAATTGCATCACTTGTTTTGACATTTTCAATAGCTAAATCATCAGAACAGATTATTAGGTCTAGGATTTTATTACCTCTGGTGGGACAGAGTACACTCTGTTTAAGATTAGAGGTTAAACAGGTAGACATAAGTTTGTTGCCATTGCTGCTAACTGCAGTATAGTTAAGCCAATCTATGTCTCCCAGATTGATGTTACTTGTTAGAAAAACAGAGGAATATGACATTTATAAAACATTCCCTGAAAAAACTGTGGAAAAACACCTAGAACTGCTAAAAAGAAACTTCTTCCACCTAGGGGTCCCTCTGGCTCTGACTAGCCGAGAGACCTCTGCTAATGTGGGTGAAACCACATCTGTTGTTGCCTCTACCCCTGAGATGGAAGACAAGGGCACTAAGAGGGTTGCTGAACTGGCTGACTCCCCGGTTCCCTCTAAGAAGACTAAAAAACTAAAACACACAGAACCCCCAACTTCAAAAAAGGGGACTTCTGTGCCTGCCCTCACAGTGCATTCTCCCCAGGAGATTGCTCAGGCTTTCAGGGTAATACAACATTACATGGCCTTGTGTCCACTGATCAGCAGCCACCTGTCCAGACTGCTGTGGTACAGACTGGCAGCACAGGAAAATCTTCCTTCATAGAAGAGAAAGAGTATAGTGAATGTGAGGAGGAGGAGGAGAAGGAGAAAGGGGAACCCACTGAACCTGAGGTGTACCCTGAGCAGGAATTTGGCTCTCCCCCGAGAACATCTGAGTATTACTCCTCACACTTCACCTTTGTGAGGAGGATGGCTGATGCACTGGACATCACCACAAGGGAGGAGACTGAAGATGAAGAGGGGGTGGAATACCTAGAAATTATGGGGCTAACCCCCACCAGAGCTCTCCTCTTGCCTGTTAACAAATTTTTTTTTTTTTTGAAAAAAGATGCTCTAAATATAATTCCATCCCTCCTGTTGACAGGAAGATGGATAAAAAGTATCAGATGGAGAGGGAAGGAGCAGAGTTCCCCTTTACCCACCCAGACCATCAAGAGGCTGTACAGGTGTCCACCTGTGATAAGCTAAGGTTCTTCTGGCTTCACATCCACCAGACAAGGACTCTAGAAAAATAGACAGCATGGCAAAGAAGGGGTATTTGTCAGCTTCTTTAGCCATACGACACGCAAATGTTCAGGCCTATGCTGCCCAGTACCAGAAGTGCTTGTGGCAGACTGTTCTGGCCATGGCTCAGAAAGCCCCCTCACCCCTGTCTGATGACCTGGTAGAAACTGCCATATTTGGGTTAGAGGGGAGCTAAATACCAGTTCCAAATAGCTGCTGTTACAAATGACACTGCAGCCAGATGGATGGCAAATACAGTAGCACAGAGGAGATTTACCTGGCTAAGAGCCACAAATCTCACTCAATACACTCAGTCAAAGGCTCTCAATTTCCCTTTACAAGGAAATGTTCTATCTGGGGAGTCAACAGTGGCCTATATGAAAAAGGTGGATGAGTACAAGGCCACATATAGAAGCAATTCTACTAAAGAGAAGGCTTCTCCATCCACCAAGCCTTATGGAAGTGAAGGCCGGGGCAGGTCCTTTTATACCAGACCCTTCTTTCAACCAGTGGCCACGCCCTAGTACCAGCAGTACCCACAGCAAGTGTGCTTCAGGGGCAGGGGTAGAAGGGGCTCTAGGTGGGGGTCACAAAGCCAGCCTCATCCCCAAGCAAAACAAACACCCTGACATGTCTGCACAGGCCGCCTCCTCACTACCTGTGGGAGGCAGATTGTCTCACTTCCTCCAGGCTTGGTTAAACATCACTACAGACAAGTGGGTCCTGGGGGTAGTGAGGCAGCATCTGTCTCTGAACTTCAAATCCCTTCCTCCTCAAAAAAAAACAGGGTTTTAGTTCACTCTCCTTAGCAGAAAAGAAACTGCTGGAGGCAGAGGTTCGAAACCTGCTACTGCTAAGGGCAGTAGAACCTGTCCCAATCTATCATGGAGGAAGGGGCTTTACTCCAGGTATTTCCTCACCACAAAGAAAAATGGGGAGTGGCGGCCTATATTGGACCTCAGGGCTGTGAACAAACATCTGGAAAAGCCAAAGTTCAGAATGGTAACTCTGGCATTGATACTGCCCAACACTCCAAAAAGGGGATTGGCTGGCATCACTGGACTTAAAAGGCACCTGTTTCCACATCCCCATAAGGGAGTCTTACAGAAAATATCTCAGGTTCAGACTCCTATCAGGCCACTACCAGTTTTCCACCCTGCCTTTTGGCCTTTCTTCAGCCCCAAGGGTGTTCACAAAGTGCCTCTCAGCAGTTGTGGCACACCTTCGAAGGCAAGGGGTCACAGTATTCCTGTACTTGGATGACTGGCTGGTGGTAGGCAGATCACCAGACCAGGTCAGACAATATCTACAGATCACCGAAGGGCTCCTGGAGTCTTTGAGGTTCCTGACCAATCACAAAAAAATCAGTCCTTATACCTGCATAAGTCCTGCAGTTTATAGGGGGCAGAGATCAACACCCTGCTAGGCAGGGCCTATCTGCCTCTGGACAGAGTAAGAAATCTCTAGCTGATTGCAAATTCATTCAGCCTACACAAACACAAAACTGCAAGGCAGTTTCTACAGCTACTGGGCCATATGGCCTCCACCACAGGCACAGTCTTGGGATCCAGGTTCCAAATGAGGGTCATCCAGTTCCACCTAAGGGCACACTGGAGCCAGAGAAGAGATCCGCTTTCAAAACCCATCCAAGTAACAAGGACTTTGTTCAAGCAAGTCAGTGGTGGAAGGAGGAACCCAACTTAAGAGAGGGGGTTCCCTTTCACCGAGAGTCTCCATCAGTTGTTCTCACAACAGATGCATCTCTCCTGGGCTGGGGTGCTTATTCAGGAGATCACACAACCCAAGGTATGTGGTCAGCTGCAGAGTCCCTCCAGCTCATAAACATGCTGGAACTCCGAGCTGTGTTTCTGGCTATAAAAGCTTTTACAGCAGACAGAAAACCAGGAGGAAGGAGCTACTGGTATAACTAAAACTTCTCTACTGGGGCTAAGAACTAGATCTCTTGTACTGGGACCTTCAATTTAGAGTAAAAAAAAAAAAGGAGTTGGTGTGTTTGTCAAGAGGTAGTTGAAGTAAATTGTTATCTGTGTTATCTGTGTACTTATCTAGGTGCTTGTCACAGGTGTCAGAAGGGAATTGTTATCTGTGAAATTAACTAAGTGTAGAAAGATTTGCAAAGTAGGGGAAGTGGCTTAGCTAGAAGGAGCCAGGTTAAGACCAGATATAAACACTGCCCTAGATAGCTTCTTGCCACAAAGCAGACAGAAAACCAGGAGGAAGGAGCTACTGGTACAACTAAAACTTCTCTACTGGGGCTAAGAACTAGATCTCTTGTACTGGGACTTTCAATTTAGGGTAAAAAAAGGGAGTTAGTGTGTTTGTCAAGAGGTAGTTGGAGTAAATTGTTATCTGTTATCTGTGTTATCTGTGTACTTATCTAGGTGCTTGTCACAGGTGTCTGAAGGGAATTGTTATCTGTGAAATTAACTAAGTGTAGAAAGATTTGCAAAGTAGGGGGAGTGGTTTAGCTAGAAGGAGCCAGGTTAAGACCAGATATAAACACTGCCCTAGATAGCTTCTGCCACAAAGCAGACAGAAAACCAGGAGGAAGGAGCTACTGGTATAACTAAAACTTCTCTACTGGGGCTAAGAACTAGATCTCTTGTACTAGGAGCTTCAATTTAGGGTAAAAAAAAGGAGTTAGTGTGTTTGTCAAGAGGTAGTTGAAGTAAATTGTTATCTGGGTTATCTGTGTATTTATCTAGGTGCTTGTCACAGGTGTCAGAAGGGAATTGTTATCTGTGAAATTAAGTGTAGAAAGATTTGCAAAGTAGGGGAGTGGCTTAGCTAGAAGGAGCCAGGTTAAGACCAGATATAAACACTGCCCTAGATAGCTTCTGCCACAAAGCAGACAGAAAACCAGGAGGAAGGAGCTACTGGTATAACTAAAACTTTTCTACTGGGGCTAAGAACTAGATCTCTTGTACTGGGACCTTCAATTTAGGGTAAAAAAAAGGGAGTTGGTGTGTTTGTCAAGAGGTAGTTGAAGTAAATTGTTATCTGTGTACTTATCTAGGTGCTTGTCACAGGTGTCAGAAGGGAATTGTTATCTGTGAAATTAGCTAAGTGTAGAAAGATTTGCAAAGTAGGGGGAGTGGCTTAGCTAGAAGGAGCCAGGTTAAGACCAGATATAAACACTGCCAGAGATAGCTTCTGCCACAAAGCAGACAGAAAACCAGGAGGAAGGAGCTACTGGTATAACTAAAACTTCTTACTGGGAGTAAGAGACTAGATTTCTTGTACTGGGACCTTCACTTTAGGTAAAAAAAGGAGTTAGTGTGTTTGTCAAAGAGGTAGTTGAAGTAAATTGTTATCTGTTATCTGTGTTATCTGTGTACTTATCTAGGTGCTTGTCACAGGTGTCTGAAGGGAATTGTTATCTATGAAATTAACTAAGTGTAGAAAGATTTGCAAAGTAGGGGGAGTGGCTTAGCTAGAAGGAGCCAGGTTGAGACCAGATATAAATACTCCCTAGATAGCTTCTGCCACAAAGCAGACAGAAAACTAGGAGGAAGGAAAAAAACCCATCATGGCACAAGGACTTTGTTCAAGCAAGTCAGTGGTGGGAAGAGGAACCCAACTTAAGAGAGGGGTTCCTTTCACCGAGAGTCTCCATCAGCTGTTCTCACAACAGATGCATCTCCTGGCTGGGGTGCTTATTCAGGAGACACAACCTGATGTATGTGGTCAGCTGCAGAGTCCCTCCAGCTCATAAAACATGCTGAACTCCGAGCTGTGTTCTGGCTATAAAAGCTTTTACAGCAGACAGAAACCAGGAGGAAGGTAGCTACTTGCATAACTAAAACTTTCTACTGGGGCTAAGAACTAGATCTCTTGTACTGGGACCTTCAATTTAGAGTAAAAAAAAAGGAGTTATGTGTTTGTCAAGAGGTAGTTGGAAGTAAATTGTTATCTTGTTATCTGTGTACTTATCTAGGTGCTTGTCACAGGTGTCAGAAGGGAATTGTTATCTGTGAAATTAACTAAGTGTAGAAAGATTTGCAAAGTAGGGGAGTGGCTTAGCTAGAAGGAGCCAGGTTAAGACCAGATATAAACACTGCCCTAGATAGCTTTTGCCACAAAGCAGACAGAAAACCAGGAGGAAGGAGCTACTGGTACAACTAAAACTTCTCTACTGGGGCTAAGAACTAGATCTCTTGTACTGGGACCTTCAATTTAGGTAAAAAGGAGTTAGTGTGTTTGTCAAGAGGTAGTTGAGTAAATTGTTATCTGTTATCTGTGTTATCTGTGTACTTATCTAGGTGCTTGTCACAGGTGTCTGAAGGGAATTGTTATCTGTGAAATTAACTAAGTGTAGAAAGATTTGCAAAGTAGGGGGAGTGGTTTAGCTAGAAGGAGCCAGGTTAAGACCAGATATAAACACTGCCCTAGATAGCTTCTGCCACAAAGCAGACAGAAAACCAGGAGGAAGGAGCTACTGGTATAACTAAAACTTCTACTGGGGCTAAGAACTAGATCTCTTGTACTAGGAGCTTCAATTTAGGGTAAAAAAAAGGAGTTAGTGTGTTTGTTAAGAGGTAGTTGAAGTAAATTGTTATCTGGGTTATCTGTGTATTTATCTAGGTGCTTGTCACAGGTGTCAGAAGGGAATTGTTATCTGTGAAATTAAGTGTAGAAAGATTTGCAAAGTAGGGGAGTGGCTTAGCTAGAAGGAGCCAGGTTAAGACCAGATATAAACACTGCCCTAGATAGCTTCTGCCACAAAGCAGACAGAAAACCAGGAGGAAGGAGCTACTGGTATAACTAAAACTTTTCATGGGCTAAGAACTAGATCTCTTGTACTGGGACCTCAATTTAGGTAAAAAAAAGGGAGTTGGTGTGTTTGTCAAGAGGTAGTTGAAGTAAATTGTTATCTGTGTACTTATCTAGGTGCTTGTCACAGGTGTCAGAAGGGAATTGTTATCTGTGAAATTAAATAAGTGTAGAAAGATTTGCAAAGTAGGGGAGTGGCTTAGCCAGAACGAGCCAGGTTAAGACCAGATATAAACACTGCCGTAGATAGCTTCTGCCACAAAGCAGGCAGAAAACCAGGAGGAAGGTGCTACTGGTATTACTAAAACTTCTCTGCTGGGGCTAAGAACTAGATCTCTTGTACTGGGACCTTCAATTTAGGGTAAACAAAAAAAGGAGTTAGTGTGTTTGTCAAGAGGTAGTTGAAGTAAATTGTTATCTGTTTTATCTGTGTACTTATCTAGGTGCTTGTCACAGGTGTCGAAGGGAATTGTTATCTGTGAAATTAACTATGTAGAAAGATTTGCAAAGTAGGGAGTGGCTTAGCTAGAAGGAGCCAGTTAAGACCAGATATAAAACTGCTCCTAGATAGCTTCTGCCACAAAGCAGACAGAAAACAGGAGGAAGGAGCTATTGGTATAACTAAACTTCTTACTGGAGGTATCATTGTCTCCTTCCCTCCCCCACCCCCACCCTAAACCAGTTCTACTTTTATAGGCACAGGATTTACTGGACAACAGGAACTTCCTGTTTGGGAGCAGGGAAGTGAGTGATCACAGAGCCACCAAAGACTCTACCATCCTAGAAGGGCAAGAGTAGCTCCATCCCCCACTAGCTGCTGGAGGTCTGACCTGAGCAAGTAAGGAGACTACTGAGAAATATAGAACTTTTGTCTTAGAACAGGAAGATCAGGAGCCAAAAGGCAGAGACAGTAAGTAAGTAGGAGAGAAGAGAAGAAAAAAAATTAAACAAACAGAGGAAAGAGAAGTATTCCAAATAACAGTTAGGGGCCAGAAAAAGACATGTTGGGAGTGGCAGTGGCTGTGCACAGCAGTCTTCCGGGAGATGTTCTGGGGGATGCAGTGTTGTCCCATCTGCAGGCACCTCCCTGGGCTGAGGGAGGAGGTTGCCCATCTCCAGGCTGAGCTGGCCAGGATTTGGGGACCTCCTCTCCCACCCAGGGGCCACCAGGTCACCTGGCCATTGCCTCTGAGGTTGCCAAGAAAGAGTGGCTGGACCACAGTGGGCTTAATGGAGGCTGAGGGTGGTGGAACAGAGGCGATCCCTCCAGTTGTACCCTCTCCACATTTCTATGCTGTTCTGGAAAAGTGTGGTTCCCTCCATGGAGGCACCCACAGTGGAGACCAAGGAGGATGCTGGGAACCTCCACAAAGGAGACCCACAGGAGGGTGGCATGGGACCCTCACAGGGAAGGAACAACTCCTGGTGGGAGACCCCATTGTTAGAAGGTAGAACTGGGGAGGAAGGGGGGGGAGAGGGAGGTAAGGCGTGCGTGGTGCCATAGGTCATTGAGGGACAGGGAGCGAATCCCCAGGATCGCAGGAGCAGCTGCACAGGGAGGGAGCTGGATGTCATCTTTCCACCTAGGGACAGATGACCTGGCCAAGAAAGGACGGGGAGCAGTGCAAGAAGGCCAGAGATGAGGGCCTTCAATAAACAGCAATACACGGTAACCTTCTCGAGGTTTTGCCTGTCTATGGCATGGATGGGCTAGGTGCTTCTACATAGGATTCAATCAGTGGTTGAAAAACTGGTGCAGGCTCTGAGGATTTGGCTTCATTGGGGACTGAAGACCTGGACGGATGCAGGCCTATACTGGAAAATAGTCTGCATCTGTCCAGGAGTGGAACCAGGATCCTAGGTGATAGGTTTAAACATTTCCATTGACAAGCATTTATGGGGAGGCACTGGAAAGGAGCAGGAAACCTAGCCCCCCAAAACATCAGGGTACTCATGAGGTAGACACCAAACAGAGATGCTCCATAGGGAGAAGCCATGAGGGCAAATATGGAGAAAGTGATAAATGCAATAAGGATAGGGATGGGGCAAAAAGAGGAAGGCTGACGTCAAGAAGGGAGGGTAATGAGCACCAATACCCGTAGTCTGGGCAACAAGCTCCCTGAACTGGTGGCCTTGATGGAAGAGGGATGCCGGATAACCATGGCAGTCACAGAAACATGGTACACATAACCATGTCTGGGATGTTAACATACTTCAGGTACACAACCCTAGGAGGGTGAGGAGGGGCAGAGAGGTAACTCTCCTTGAAGGAAGGGATAAAAAGCAACTCGAACAAAGAGTAAATGCAGAGGAAGCATATAGGGTCACTATAGAGACTGGAAATGGCAACAATCTGCACAGGGTTGTATATAGACCCCATGTCAGGGGAGGAATGGACAAAGATATGATAGAAGGCATACTTAGGATGGCAGAGAAAGGGGAGATACTGCTGATGGGGACCCTAATATGCCAGATGTTAACTGGATCACCCTATGTGCAGCCACACATCCAAAAGCAGGACCATTCTTGATGCCCTTCAGGTGGCATGCCTCAGACAGCTAGTTTTGGAACCTACTCATGAGGGAGCAATCTTAGACCTCGTACTCTCAAATGGGGACAGTTAGAGGATCTCAGATCTAGAAGTGGGTAGCCATTTGGGAACATGTGACCACCAAACAGTGTGGTTCACGATAAACTCAGCTACAGAGTCAAACCATACAAAAGTGAGGGTTCTGGACTTCAGGAGGGCTGACTTTGGCAAGATGGGAGAGTGCCTTAGAAAAGCACTATGGAAACAGGCTAGAAGGAGGGTGGAGCAACAATGGGGAAATATCAAAACTGCCATCACAGAGGCAACAAGCCCTTGTGTGAAGCAAGAAAACAAATTCAAACGAAAGAGAAAGCCACTATGGTTCTCAAAAGAAGTGGCGTGAAGGTTAGAGAAAAAGAGATAGCATTTAGAAAGACGAAAAACACAGAAGGAGCAGGACACAGAACTACCAATTAAGGCGGAAGGAAGCAGGAGGGTGGCCGAATAGCAAAGGCACAAACTGAGGAAAGATAGCTAACCCAGTTAAGAAGGGGATAAAACCTTTTATAGGTATATCAGGGAGCGAGAAAGACAAAGGAGGGATAGTGAGGCTGAATAGAATGGATGGTGGGTGGGCAAAAGCTGACAGTGAAAACAGGGGATACTGAATGAATACTTCTGTTCAGTATTCACAAAGAGGAAGTGGGGAGGTACCAACCAATTAACAGAAGCAATCTGGAGAGAGGGCCGATCCCAGTCCTTTCACAGAAGAAAGGGTTCTGAAAGAACCCCTAAAACTGAAGGTGGATAAGCAGTGGGGGCCAGATGGAATTCACCCCTGAATTCTAAAAGAAATTAAGCAGAGAACTAGTGACACCACTGACTACCCTTTTAACAAATTATGGGAGGATGGTGTGGTACCCGAGGACTGGGGCAAGAAGGCGATGTGACTTCCCTTCACAAAAAGTGGGACCAAGACAGAGGCAGGAAACTACAGGACCTGTCAGTTTGACCTCTGTGGTAGGGAAAGTGATGGAACTACTCTGAAGGAAAGAATTGTTGAGTACCTAGAGGCCAGTAGGGCACAGGACCCAAGGCAGCATGGGTCTACAGCTGGAAGGCCATGTCAGACAAATCTAATTGATTTCTTTGACTGGGTGACCAAAGTAATAGACAGGGAGGGGCTGTGGACATGGCCTACCTAGACTTTAGCAAGGCATTTGACACGTCCCACACAAAGATTAGTAGTCAAATTAACCAGCCTGAGAGTGGGTCCCAGGGCTGGCAGCTGGATAAACATTGGCTGGAACAGGACACAGAAAGTAATTGTAAATGGAGTCCACTCCTGAAGAAAGGGGGTTACCAGTGGGGTACTGCAGGGTCCAGTACTGGGTCTTGTCCTTTTTGTGTCTTATAAGTGACATTGCAGAGGGACTGAAGGGAAAAGTATGCCTCTTGCAGATGACACAAGATCCGCACAACAGTGTTGGATACACAAGAAGTGGAAAGGATGAGAAGGGACTTGGCAAGGCTGGAGGCATGGTCAGAAGTATGACAGCTTGGATTCAATGCAAAGAAGTAAAGTAATGCACCTGGGAAACAAAACCCAGGGGAAGATTACACAATGGGGGGGGGGGAGGTAGTAACAACAATAAAAATGGAAAGGGACTTGGGAGTAATCATAACAGATGACCATAAGGTTGGCAAGCCGTGTGAGAAGGCGGTAGGGAGGGCTGGGGGGATACTGGGATGTATAGGGAGAGGTTTCACCAGCAGAAAATAGGAAGTTATTATCCCCTGTACAGACAGTTGGTGAGACCCCATCTGGAGTACTCGTCCAGTTCTCAGAGACCCCATCAGCAAGGACATAGACAGGATGGAGGCAGTTCAGGAGGAAGGCTAAAATGGTGCAGGGTCTGCAATCTGCAAGAGAAGCCACACGAGGAGAGACTAAAGGAGCTTAATATGTATACCCTTGAGGAAAGGAGGAGAGGAACATGATAGAAACGCTTAAGCACCCCAGTGGAATCAACAAAGTCCAAGAGGGTCATCTCCTAGAAAAGAGATGTGGAAGAACAAGGGGACACAACTGAAGATAGAGGGGGACTGACTAGGGGCAATGTGAGGAAGTATTTTTTCACAGAGAGGTGGTGGATGCATGGGACAGCCTTCCTAAGGAGGTTGTGGGGTCTAAAACTGGGGAGAATTCAAGGAATGCATGGACAGACATAAGGCAATTTTTGTGGGGGTAGGAAAATAGGCTGTTGGTTAAATGAGATCTGCAGCTTATCCTCTAGGTAGGGAAATGGGCAGACTCGGGGGCCAAGCGGTCCCATCTGCTGTCAAAGTCTATGTTTCTATGGTGCAAGGGAAGGTTGTGCAAGTCAGGACAGATAACACCACAACATTGTATTACATAAACAAGCAGAGGAGGCACCAGGTCGGTCCTCTCTGCACAGAAGTCATGATAATCTGGACCTTGGCCTACTCCTTGAGAATATCCCTGTAGACAATCCATCTGCCAGGAAAATACAATACCCTTGCAGATGCCCTGAGTCAAATCAACCAGGCCCATCACGAATGGACTCTGAACAGGCAAGTGGTGCAAGTGATCTTCAGGAGGTGGGGCACTCCAGAGAGAGACTTGTTCGCATCCCACCAGAACCACCACCTGCCACTGTATTGCTGCAGGCCAACAGATTGGGGTACATTGCCTCTGGATGCCCTGGCTCTCGATTAGTCAGGGAAGTACCTGTATGCCTTTCCTTCCTTTCCCCTGGTATTCAGGGTACTGCTCAAACTCAGGTCCCATTCAGCATCTCTAATCTTAATAGCTCCAGACTGGTCCAGGCAGTCATGGTACTCTCTTCTGCTCTCCATGTCTGTAGCCAAACCAATACACCTTCCTCAGAGGCACAACCTGTTAACCTTCGATCAGGGAACCCTGCTGTACCCGAATCTCAGGTCTCTCAGTCTCAAAGCTTGGCTCTTGAGGATCTAGAATATGCGAGTTTACTCCTCTCTGAAACAGTGCTGGACATCCTGAGAGGATAATAGAAAACGTCCACTAAGAAAACTTATTCTTCTAAATGGAAAAGTTTCTCTATCTGGTGTTCAACCAGGAAATTAGTGCCAGTACAGGCTGGGGTATCAGCTGTTCTTGACTACCTTTCTCACTTACATTCCCTGGGACTGCAGTCCAGCACCTTGAAGGTTCACCTGGCTGCAGTATCCGCTTACACTTCTGCGGGAGCATGGGTAACAATGGCTTCAGAACCCATTTTAGGAGGTTCTTTAAGGGTCTGGCCCATCTGCACCCTCCCCATAGGGAACCGGTACCAGCATGGGACCTAAGTGTGTGCCTAGCCAAACTCATGGGACTTCCTTTTGAACCCATGTCTTCAGCTTATGTAAAATATGTCACATGGAAAACAGTTTTCCTAGTGGCAGTTACCTCTGCAAGAAGAATCAGTGAGCTTCAGGCTCTCTGCATTGAACTGACTACATCTCATTCCACAGGGACAAGGTGGTCCTGAGAACAAACAGGAAATTTCTCCTAAAATGGTTTCTGATTTCCACATTAACCAATCCATCACCCTACCTGTCTTTTCACTGAGCATTCCACCTCAGGTGAAAGAAGATTTCACACTCTGGATGTCAAAAGAGCTCTTAGCTACTACATGACAGCCACTAGGGACCATAGGCAGGACAGAAAATAGCTGTTCTTGACTTATGGGGATGTGGGAAAAGGCAATCCAGCCTCAAAAAGGTCTATTTTTCTATGGATAGTCCAGTGTATCCAGTTCTGTTACACTAAAGTGGGTAGGGAGCCCCCACCAGGGTTGAGGACTCATTCCACAAGAGGCACAGCTGCTACTCTAGCAGCTGCCAGGGATGTTCCACTGGTTGACAGTTATAAAGCAGCGACATGGAAGACAGTACACTCCTTTGCAAAGCATTACAACCTGGATATTCAATCAAGGGGTGATGCTAGGTTTGGCACAGAAGTACTGCAAAGTCTGTTTCCAAAATGAAGTTCTGTGCCCACCTCTGGAGATACTATGTTGTAGTCTGCAGAAAGTTATGAATACCTGAGTATTACTGGGGTTGGAAGAAAAAAATTACTTACCATAGTAATCGTGTTTCTTCCCAGTGATACTCAGGTATTCTCAACTTCCCACCCTACCTCCCCTTCCAGAACCTCGGCCTCGCACTCCTGCATGCAGTGCTACGATTATATATTATATATATATATATATATATGCCACTTTCAAGTACAGTTTTTGGCAAATAAGGTTCACATGTGTTTCCCCCTCCTTTGTTAGGTGGTTCTGACATTTGGCTGTTCCTTGTTGTGTTTCTCCCTCCAGTTGGAGGGTTTTATTCAGTGGTTATAGGTTTTTAAATTTGTTATTATCTTAATGTAATCCCCCTACAAATGGGGGTTCCCAAAAAGTCTTCCTTGAGCTTGCCTAAATGCTCACTGCCATGCTGGTGTCCTGCGTTTTAGCAGTTTAAATGTGATTACCGGAGCATGTATAGCCTCTGTGTACTGTCTCTTTAAGAGCTGCCTGATTGCAGTTTAAGTAATCTGAGAGGGAGCTCTGTTGAAAGATGTAACAATTTACTGAAAATCATTTAGAGTGATAATGATAATGTAGTTTGTCTAACCTGCTTTCTTTGTAGCAAGGACTGTTTTGTTTGTCTCCACTATCTTGATCCTGGACTGCAAATTGGACCAAACAGTACTGGTGGGACCTAAAATGTAGCCGGACTACAGGAGTTGTCTGAATTCAAAATCTGTAGGAACTTTAGTTTGGAGCTTATCGTGCCTTTTTTGCAACTGAAGGGGGAGCTCTTGCTTTGACTGACAGCCAAATCAGCCAACCAAACCTTTTGGATCTTGGGGAAGTCCTGGGCTGCTTGCAGTTTTTCAGTTCTGAGCTGGGAAGTGAAATCAGAAGAGCTCAAGTGCATTTTGGGCAGCAGTCCTGAGTGGATTCGCATGGGAAAACTGTGAAAGGGCTGGGTTTTTGGCTTGCAAGTCTGCCTGCTGCACCTGAGATGGAGAGAAGAGAATTATTTTGGACTAAATCCAAGTTTGTGTGCCTAAAGTAAGCTACTGAAGTGGGTCAGGCTCAACCTGAAGAAGTCCGAAGATTTTGCTGAATGCGATCGGCCTGTCAGGAGTTCCAGCTACCCTTAAGCTCCTGGTGTGTGCAGAGACATTGCGATTGTGAATGGGGAGCGCTTTGTCTGGTACAGTAGAATTCCCATACATGTAAATGTGCTATGAGCTGCTAGTGGGTTGTGAGTTAGTTCCCCACTGTGTGAACTGTGTTCTGCTTGCTGGAAGCTGTATCCAGCCCAAAACGGACTGCATCCGAATTTGTCTGCATGTGGTCTGGGCCTTACCAGACTGGCCCAGCCAGACTACCCACTGCACAGAGAAGCCATTGACGAGAGACCTTCCTGGAGATCAGCCCCTGCTCCACGCTTGAACAGGAATGCGCCTCTGTGACTCGTGTAGCCCTGCTTCTCCTGGCATTCCAGATCAACCACCTGCAGTCTCGATTTCGTCCAGCCTGTGTCCAGTCTTGGGTATCATGAGTAAATACCAGGGTAGCTCCTGCAACAACAGCTTAATCTCATTGTGTCATCTGATTGTCTTGTTTTGTTTCGTTTAAAACTGAGCCCTCTGGCTCCGGATTACAGATATTGTGTACTGTGCATGTTGTGTTTTCCATCACAGAGCCCCAACAAGCTGCAACCCGGACAACTGTCCTGGCTAGCCATCTCTTCTCCACCTGGGTACCCAGAGGTAGATGTGTGGGGGACTCAAAGCATGCATAACTGCTTGATTGATATAACCTTTAAGCTAATTAACCTGATTTTGCCCCTCTCTTGTTCAAGTCCCCTGAATAAATCAGATCTAACTTTTTCTGCATGTAATCTGACTGTGGTTCCAGTTTGTGCTCAAAGTACTGTACTGTTGCTATTTGCTGTGCATAACCTAGTTTTACAGGGGTCCCCAGGGTTGAGCCAGAGGAACCAGCCCTGGTGGTAAGTGCAAACAGTGTGGGTACTTGTGTGGTGTACCAGGGGTATTGTGAAACTGATTATTGTACAGTGTTCAGGCCACTAGAGGGGAAAGAGGGGGGTTACAGTGTCCTGGAGGGCTGTGCCCAGGTTAGCTTGACCACTACCAACCCTGACCTCTGGGTGGAGGCACCCATTTCAGAACTCAGGCCCCTTAACCTACTACTAGCCAAGCAGGCAGGGGGTAGTAGCCCTTGGGATAGCGCCACATAGGGGTTACATTAATTTATGCTATCATTAATACTTCCAGTATTATAGTTCCCAATTAGAACACTGGCAGTTAGTATAGGGCAGCATTTGAAAAGTTGTCACGTGCAAAGAATTCCATCATTTGCATGTGTTCTATTATCTCTGGGCCGTAGTAATACCTAGAAGACTTACTATAGAAAGTTATGAATACCCGAGTATCACTGGGAAGAAACAAGATTACTATGGTAAGTATTTTTTTCTTCAGGACCTGGCCCCTCCATGGAACCTCAACTTTATGTTGGAGAAACTCACTTTACCTCCTTTTGAGCCATCTGCGAGTTGCGAGCTGTGTGTTCTGTCACGAAAAGTGCACTTTTTTGTTGCTGTTACTTCTGCTCAAAGGGTTTCTGAGCTATAGGCTCTGATGTGTTAAGAGCCTTATTTGTTTTTTTCACAAAGACAGGGTGCCTTTGCGTACTAATGCTAACTTTTTACCTAAGGTGGTGTCTGAGTTTACTTTAAATCAATCCATCCACCTGTTAGTTTATTTTCCTGAGGATTCCAATCAGGGGGAGGCATTGCTCCGTACTTTGGATGTTCACAGAATGTTGCGGTATTATACGAACAGCTCCAAGTCATTGAGGAAAACTGACCAGTTGTTTGTTTTGTTTTCCCCAAGAGACAGCACTCCTGTTTCCAGACAGTGTTTGTCTAAGTGGTTAACTAATTGCATAGTTTATTGCTATCACAAGTACAACAAGCCCCTTCCTGGGGTGGTCAAGGGCCGTTACACTAGGAGTATGGCTGCCTCTAAAGCTTACTTCAGAAATGTGTCTGCTGCTGACATCTGTGCAGCTGCCACCTGGAGTTGTGTCCACACTTTCACCAAGCATTACAATCTAGACATTGCCTCTAGGCGTAGAACCAACTTCGGCCTGGCAGTTCTTCAGGGTCTTCTGTCATGAACTCTTGGCTGCTGTCTGGTCCTCCTCCTGGTGATATTATACTGGTGATAACCGGTACTGCTTGGGACTCAGTCCTACTGGTGTGGCCTGCTGCAACAGCCTTCCTTGAAGTAAGATAGTACAGTTACGTAAGAACTTACCGTAATAGTAGAATTTTGAGAGAAGATGCCATGAACGTCTGCAGCTTGCCCCCTAAGATGGCCAGTTTCAAACGTGGACTTGACTACACACAGAAAACTAAGGATAATGTCATTGCCCTGCAAGGGTACGGTATATTTAGGCTTGATGGGGTTGGGAAAAGAGGTGGGGGTTGCCTTATCTATGTGAGGGAAAATGAACAGGGGACTGTACTCCCAATATCGGGCATTACTAGTGATTATGAGCTTCTTGCTGTGAAACTCCTGCTGGGGAGACAAAAGAAGGCTCTTACCACTGCCTCGGTCTATTCGCCACCTACTAAGGCAAAGCTGGGGCTTGGCACTGTCCTAGAAACAATCTCAAAAATAAAATAGGAACTCTGAGTTCATTATAACTGGGGACTTCAATTTAAATTAGCTTAGCAAGGACTCAGACCACCGAAAAAACCTGGTTTGCCAGTATGTACCTCACACAGCATGGTGTGGACACGTTGCTGGACTGGCTTCTCTCTAACTGCCCCTCCAGGATCAAGAATGTTGCTGTGCTCTCAGACTGTCTCAGTGATCACTCACCTGTTGCTTGCAGATGGGTGAGTAAGGAAAGAAAGGACCCCCATCACCATTTTTAACGTGTTCTCAAGCGCGGCTTCACGCTCACCTTCAAAACAGCTATACACCATGTTGATTGGTCTCCACTTGACTGATTCTAGGATATTGACCAGGCCCTTGAATACTTCTCTGATACGGTCAGTGGCATATGTGATATCTTTGCCCCATGAGGGAAACGAAAGATCAGAGGATCCACTAATGGCTGGATTACTTGTGATCTCCTAAATCAGATGAGGGGATGTGACAATCTCTGGAGCCTGGCAAAAATCACAGGCAATCCAGCTGATTACCAATAGTACCGAGCTGCTAGAAATAGATGTGCCTACCTTACTAGACAAACCAAAGTGAATTACTACAAGGAACGGTTAGACTATAACTGGGGTAATGGCAAAAGATTCTGGGCCAATATCAAAGACCTACTTGGTAAAGAGGACAGAAGGCACCCAACTATGATTACTGTCAATGGCACTCCTGCCCTTAATGCCACATCAGTTGCAGAATCTTTTAACTTGGCTTTCGCTGACCTCAGCTCAGTCCTTCCCCTGACTACCTCAACTCCCTGAACCTGCCCGCCGTTAACTAGGGATAACCCTAGCCATCCTAACTTTCACTTTAGACATATCACGGTCAAGGAAGCCAGAACCTACATCCGAAGGGTACTTGGCAAAACTAGGCTCGGTAGTGACAACATAGACATGAAGTTGGTGGCAGTTGCGGTCGATGACTCGTGGTCCCGATTACCAAGCTCTTCAACAGATCGCTCTCCTGGCGAAATTCCTGCTGTATGGAAGCTTGCGTTGGTTATTCCCATGCTGAAAAGTGGGGATTGCTCCAGTATTGCCAATTACAGGCCTTTTGATTCTCTCCCACTTTTAAAAGCACTTGAGAGGGTAGTGGCTGACCATATCTCAGAGTACCTCCACAAATACAATCTTCAGTGTCACAGCAGCATGGATTTCATAAGTGCTATAGCATGACTATTGCTTTAGTGGAATTCTAATTAATTCTAAAGAGCAGTTTTGTATGCTTAAATCACTTAGGGTATCTGGTCCAGCAGCAACAACTCCCCCAGCCACACTGTCTCAAATCCTTTTGGGTCATTGCTTTCAATACCCTCTCGCAAACTGAGGATTTGGGTGTTTTTCACCCTCACAGTGTTTTCTGAATTAGTGTTTCTGATCTTTTAGTTCAGTTCTGACCAAAAATGTAATTTTAAACTTGTTTTTAGAAGCTTCTCCACTAATGCATTTTGCTAGTTAGGATGCTGGCACATATCTCGAATGGCCCTATCTGTAGGTTGTCTTAAGATAATGTGTAGTAAAAAGGCTTTATACCCTAGCTGAGGGTGATGCCTGCACTCCGAGCTGCATAAATGCTAATGAATGGAACCATTTCTGATTCCTTCAGATTGAGCTAGGGTGTCCCATTCCTGAAACTTTTTGTCTGTGCAATAGAACCACTAACCCACAAACTCAGATCTCTACAGGCTATCCACAGGATAAGGGTGGGTGGATGAGGAAGAATTTAGAACCGTGCTTTTTGCTGACAGCATCTGCCTGACTATTAGGAACCTCCTAACTGCTATGCATCTGTGAATTGATACCTTCCTCCTGACTCTCTCAAATGGGAGTTGTGGTGGTCGGCAGGAGATGTCGGACACCCAGTTTGTGTGGTTTAACTTCGACCTGCCCACAATCAGTGACATTGTGATGGTCGTAAATCGCTGCAAATGACCAATTGTAGTTTGGACCCGGGCCCCACATGCCTTTTAGTAGGATGTGTGGATAAAATTGACCCAGTCCTTGCCAAGATAGTCTGGTTGTCTTTGGAGAGGGGGATCTTTCCTGATCCCCTGAAGGAAGCCGTGGTCTGGCCCCTTCTTAAGAAGTCCTCCATGGACCCGGACTGTCTGGCCAACTACAGGCCTGTCTCTAACCTACCCTTCGTGGGTAAGGTTATTGAGAAAGTGGTTGCGTTGCAGCTGGATGATCATTTGACCAGCCACAATGTCTGTGATTCTCCCCAGTCAGGATTTAGGAAGAGACATAGTACCGAGTTGGCCCTTGTCCGGGTACTAAATGACCTCCTAATAACGAGAGATTGAAAGACCTGTTCCATCTTGGTCCTTCTAGATCTCTCTGCGACATTTGACACCGTGGACCATGGTGTGCTGTTGGAGCGCCTGCGGCTCATCTGTGGACTGTCTGGTACGGTCCTCAGTTTGGTTTTGATCTTTCCTCAAGGGTAGGACTCAGAGGGTGGTGTCTGGGATTTTTTTCCTTGGCACCACTCCCCCTATCCTGTGGGATGCCACAGGGCTCCATCTTGGCACCTATGTTGTTTGCGGTATATATGCTGTAGTTGGGAGCAGTTATTAGGCGGTACGGTTTGAGTTTTCACTGCTATGCAGATGATACTCAGCTGTACATGTCCTTTGTGCCTGGCCAGGGTGATGCTGTCTCAGTCTTTAACAACTATCTCACTGAGATACAGGATTGGATGAGTGTGAGCTGGCTGCGGTTAAACCAGGAAAAAAATGAGGTGTTGATTGTGGACCCAGGTCATCGGGAGGCAGGTTTGTTGGCAGGATCACCTTCTGGTCTTTGGCTTGAGGGTGCTCAGCTAACAACCTCAGACCGGGTGCGAAACCTGGGCGTTATGTTTGATGACTGCCTCACCCTTAAACCACAGGTGTCGGCAGTTGTCAAAACCTCTTTTTACCATCTGAGGAATATCGCCTGGGTGAAGCACCTAGTTCCTTCCAATGATCTTCCAACTTTGGTCCACGCCTTCATTGCCTCCCGCCTTGACTACTGCAATGCCCTTTACCTAGGGCTACCGGGGGTTGATATCTGCCACTTGCAGTTAGTGCAGAATGCGGCGGCCAGGCTTTTGACCAGTCATATAACGCCTGTCCTCTGCAGACTGCACTGGCTGCCAGTACAGTGGCAGATCACCTTCATGGTCGGTTTGTTGACCTATAAGGCCCTACATGACCAGGGACCTAGTTACCTGCAAGATCTTCTTCACCCCTACAGTCCCCTCCACCCTCTCCAATCCACTGATGAGGGATTGCTAGAGATTCCCAGGGTCCGTTTGAAGACATCTGGAACCAGGTCATTTAGTTTCATGGCCCTGACCCTGTGGAATTCTCTACCTCGTCGGGTGCGAGATTGCCTGACTGTCCAAAGTTTCAAATCAACCTTGAAAACTTATTTATTTAGCCTAGCTGACCCTGATTTTTAATGCCGCTATGCTGACTGGTTTTAATATATTGTTTTATCTTTTGATGTATTTTAACTATTTATTGTACAACTGTGGTTTTGAAAAAGCTCTTTTTATAAATAAAGAAAGAGTTGAGAGTTGAGATATAGCCAGCAATCTGGGCCTCAGAAGCAACTGGGGGGGTGCCCCCAAGTATTAGAATGCTATCCCTTAAGCAATACGCTTAGCACCTACCCATGTTGGTTTCAAGAACCTCCACCGTGAATATTTACAAGCATCAAATCCCTGCGCTTGCTTCCAGCCACCTTAAGTTCTTTATCTCCCCCAGCTCTTATCCTTGCTCTGCTACACTCCACTTTCTATCTTTCCTCCTCCTGCTTTCATCCTCCCTCCCTCCCCATTTGTACCCTCTCCCACTCCCTCTCCCCTTCCTCCTCTCTACTCTTTCTAGGTGCATAGTCCTCGCAACAGCACTTAAAGTATGCAGTACTTTACATCCCTGTATTTCTTGCACTCGTTTGCTCTGAATATCCCAATGTATTGTATATATTTTGACCTGTTCCAACTATGTACTTCACTGATTCACTAAGTTGATTGTATTTCTGACTCCTTCACTTTGTATTCACCCATGTTACGTGCTGTGTCACATTGTTGTTGTTAATTGTATTCAACTTGTATCCTCCCGGGTCGTGCTTGAAAATAGGCATCCTTATGCCTAGTGTACTCACCTGGTTACCAAAAGCAAATAAATAAAATTATGCCAAGTGACGTATCTCTATGAGAAATGCTCAAGCCAAAAATTAGCAGGGCCAGGGCTGAAGTGGGCCAAAGAGAAAATTAATTATTTAAGGGATCCAGGGTCCATGAGCTAATGGAAGTAATGAATGCCACTCTCGCACCTAACACAAGGCCTCTATGTAGACAGGTGGGGAAATGCAGGATCACTAAGGGTGAGGGTTCTCCTCAAGCTACTTTATATATGGAGCTCTGTCCCCCATGTGTCTATGAAAATCTTTGAAAAGCAGCATCAAATGCTCCAGGGATTTCTATGGGACAGTCAGAGACTAAAGTCCCCATTCATAGAATGATTACCTCCTGAGAGAAAGAAGTTTTAGAGCAGCAAGTGTGCATAGGGATTTACTGTAAGGAACTTAAAAACGCATTTGATGGATTACCCTGGGGGAGGGAAGGCTATTCTGACATTCATTAGCCCTGCTCCCCTGCTGATCAAGGCTCCCCATATACCAGTCAACAACCACCCAGAATGTAGACTGTGTATCAGGGCTGTGGAAGATAGTGGTGAATCTAATAGGCTTGGAACTGCAAATCCCATTCTAGTTGTGGCCACTGTGATCCAAGTAAGCTCTCATAATGGTGATGGCGGGAAAATGTTAACGTAGAGATGGTAAGTTTGGAAAGCAGTTCCCAAAGTGAGTGACTTGTTTCACCTCAACCTTACTGCCGTCAGCGACCTGACCTCCTCCTCCATACTATGTGAACGCTTACATGTCTCTGTCTCACTAGGAGCAAAGAAACTCCATATCATCTGTGCCTATAACCCCCCTACTGCTGGCTTGGCATGGTTTCAGGACCTACTCTACACAACTTTCATACTTGCCACACATAATGAGGTAATAATTTTGAGGGACATAAACCTAAATTGGCTGGGTCCGACTCATAGCTCCTTGGTATCAGTAGTCAGTAGTTATAACCTGCATCAGCTGATTACTGAACCTACTAGGACACCAAGTCCAACCAAAACCGGTACACTTCTGGACTGGCTACTGACAAACCGTCCTGAACATGTGACCTCAGCAGGGATTCTTGTGGACGCCATAACTGACCATGCTCCAACCTTCTGACTGTGGGTCTCTGCCGCCCCGCCACCTCGCTACGTTACTTTTACTGACTTTGGACACTTATATGAAAATGCGTTCTGCCTAGACATGTCATGCATTGATTGGTCTGAAGTCTACAACACGAATGATGTTGAAGAGGCTCTACAGGTCTTTCTCAACAAATTTATTGATATTCACTCTAGGCATGCCCCTAAGATCACCAGGAGAGTTAGAGGTAAACCTACCAGGTGGCTGCATAAGGACCTCCTAACTGAGTTACGAGCTAGGGATAAACACTGGAAATGCTTTAAACTGGACAGCTGGCCGATTTCAACACCTATAGGTCTCACAGAAATCGCTGCAAAAAGAAAATAAGATTAGCCAAAAGTAAATACTGCCAGGACCTGCTGGTGAGCTCTGTGTCAGACTCTAGAAAATTCTGATCTCATATTAAGACTTTTCTAGGATCCTCCCAGTCTTACACCCCATCAGAGATGATACTAGATGGGGTGCACTGCAATGACCTGAAGACTGTAGCCAGTGCTTTTAACCGCATGTTCTCGGACCTGTCCCAGTTCACCTCTGCCTTGCAATCACTGGCCCTCTGCCCTCAGTCTCCGGGGGAACATGGGTCACCAGGCTCCTCTACTTTCTCCCATATATTATCACATACCCTGGCTTTCTACTTTAAGGCTATAACTGCCCAGGAGGTCTTTAAACTCCTCTTAAATATGTCTGATAATGCCACTGTAGGGTCAGACCTCCTCGAACCTCGTCTCCTCAGACTTGCAGCCCCTTACATTGCCTCTCCTTTGGCGAAAATATATACTTTGTCCCTGTCTAGTGGTACTGTACCAGCCCTGTGGAAAGAGGCTCATATAACACCAGTCCTCAAAAAAGGGGACATTAAGGATATTGGAAACTACTGCCTCATTGCTATTCTCTCGGTTTTGTCCAAACTTCTTGAGAAGGCTGTTGTCACACAAACGCTGGACTTCCACTCAAAATATGGTATCCTCTCTGATGCTCAACATGGTTTCAGGAAAAATCACAACATGTCCATGGCCCTACTAAAACTTACCTCTGATATTCTCTCCAACATGGATTTGGGTTGACTCACTGGGGCTGTTTTCATTGACCTCACAAAGGCCTTTGACCTAGTGGACCATCCATTACTTCTATCCTGTATTCACAGCATGGGTTTCTCTACCCTTGTGGTTCACTGGTTTAAGCAGCTACTTATCCTGCAGGTCGCAAGTGGTTAAATTTAACTCAGCTATATCTAAGGTTGCCTCTAAGTGTGGATGTGCCTCAGGACTCCATCCTGGGGCCACTCCTCTTCTCGCTCTTCATAAACAATGTCCCTAGTTCACTGCAGTGCTGCTCATCTCTCCTGTATGCAGGCAATCTTGTTATCTTTGCAAGCGATAACAAAGTGGAGAACTTAAACTCGGACCTCTCAACTGACTTCAAAAATGTCCAAAACTGGCTATATGAACAAAAACTGGTGCTCAATGCGAAGAAAACAAAGGTTATGCTCTTTGGCTTGGCCCCCAAACTTTGAAACTGTTCTGCCTCCCCTTGAAGTACAGGACCTTGATGGTATTTTTCTCAAAACTGTATAGTCTTTTAACTATCTTGGGGTAGTGCTTGACCAATCCTTGGATCTAAACCTACATGTCCAATCCACCTACAAGAAGGTAAACAGTAAACTTGGTGTTGCATACAGGACTGGTTTCATGCTGACACCATCTGCTAAACTTACCATTGCCAGAGGTATACTGCTTCCCTCCCTTACCTACTGTGCCCCCCTCCTTGAGAGCGCCCAGAAAACAGCCCTACAGAAATGGGATGTTACATATAATAACATATGTCGATATGTGTCCTCCTCCCCCTCCTCTCGTCTGAAACACCGTTGTCAGCTTTATAACGACCTTGGTTGGCTCTGTCCTGCTGCTCTGCGACAGTATCATCTTGGTTCCCTTACTGATGCAATTGTTAGGCTCAAAACCCCTAAGTCCCTAGCAGAGCTGCTAACTCCTCGCATTGCCCCCCCCCTCCGTGGACTGAGGTCTGCTGACAAGTCTCTGTTAAACATCCCAAGATGCTATACCTCTAAGGGCTCTGGGGCTTTCAAATTCACAGCTCCTTGGCTTTGGAATGCGCTTCCCCTCGAACTCAGATTGTCTGGTTCCCATCAGTGCTTCAAAAATGAATTCCGTCGTTATCTACTGCATGCTGACCCCTGCATTTGTTTTGACCCTCCCTGATACCTTGGTCTTACCTATTGTTGCCTCATTCCCCTGCAGCCCTTCTCCTGTCTATCTGCACTTGTCTTTGTTCCCACCTGTTACTCTGTTTACTCATATTTCCACTGTACGAGTCCCGTTTTTCCCTTCCTCTGCTTCTCCATCACCTGCAACCTCAGTGTCTCTCCCTCCTGCCCTCCTCCTCCTCTGCTTCTTTCTCTCAAACTTTATTGCTAAGATAATTATGTGAACTGTGTTTTCCTGATACTGTATACGTACATGCTTGGTTACTTGGTTAGTTGGACAAAAGAAGGCCGTAGCCCATCGAGATTGTCCTCCACATGTGTGGATAATTGTATATGGTGCTATTCTAATAACCATTTATCTATTTTGTTTTTGAAAATCATAATAGTAGGATAATCAACAATATCCTGTGGTAATGTGTTCCATAACATTGGAGTTCTATCTAATAGTAAAAAAGTTTTGTCTTTTGTTTGTGTTACATTTTTTAATGTCAATTTGTTTATTATGTATCCTAGCAACAATTTTTCTGTTGGATAATGTTAAGCCACATTGCTCCATTAGAATAGGGGACTTCATAATTTTAAATAACTGTAAAAGATCACCTCTTGTTCATCTCTGTTTGAGTGAATCTAAGCCAGTCTTCTGTAATCTGGTGTCATAATCCAGATGGGCATAATAAGGAATAATTGTTGTTGCCCTACGTTGAATTTGTTCAATTCTATTAATGTCTGATGCTAAATAAGGACTCCAAAAAGATGAACCATAATCCATGTAGGGTCTAACATGAGCTCTATACAAAGTCATAATACACTGTTCTGACTTTGAAACAAATGTACTGTTTATTCTACGAAGGAGCGCATTGGTTTGATTTGCTATTTTATTGCAGTGGGAAGATGAAGAAAGTTTATTATTTACTAATACCCCGAGATCTTTTTCTACAGAAGATACTCTAATAGTTATATTATTTAGGGTGTAAGCCTGTCTAGGGTTGTTTTTACCCATATGTAGGACCGCATATTTTTTTACATTGAAGTGCATTTTATTTTTGGAGGCCCAATGTTCAATAGATGCAAGGTCTGTTAGTAGAGTTTGTATATATTCAGCATTGTTAACAGTGCCACCTAATTTGGTGTCAACTGCAAATTTCATAAGTGTATTTGAAGAACAAATTTTCATATCACTGATGAAAACATTAAAGAGAATGGGCCCCAAGACGGAACCCTGAGGAACCCCGCTTGTCACCCTTCCCAAGTCTGACAAGGTACCATTTACTCGAACCCTCTGGTTGCGGTTACTCAGCCAGCTGTTAATTCATGAAACTAGTGTTGATGAAAAACCTAGATGAATGAGTTTTTTAATCAGAATGTCATGTGACACTTTGTCAAATGCTTTACTGTAGTCCAATAAAATGACATCAGTTGGTATATTTAAATCGAGCTTCATATTAATATAATTATAAAAAGAAAGTAGGTTTGTTGTACAAGAAAAGCCAGTTTTAAATCCATGCTGGGTTGCATCAAGTATTTTCAAAGTTTCCATTTCTGTTTCAAGAAAAGTTTTAATTAATCTTTCCATTAATTTACAAGGGATCGAAGTCAAACTTATTGGACGATAGTTTTCTACTCTAGAATGAGAACCTTGTTTAAAAATGGGAGTAACTATTGCGGTTAACCATTCGGAAGGTACCCTAGATTCACGGAGAGATTTATTAAAAATAATAGCAAGTGGTAAAGCTATAGTATCTTTAACACCGAGTAGAAATTGGGTACATATGTCATCTGGACCAGGACTGGTAGTTTTTTTTTTTAATGTTGATAATAAATCATAAACCTCATTCAGTGAGATTGTAAATTTTGTGTGACTTGGGAGGTGTTTATCAAGGAGAATTTGAGATGGATCCTGAACAAAAACAGATGAAAAAATAATTATTTAGAGCTGTAGCAGTCTTGGAGTCTGAGGTAATTATTGTGTTGTTTATATTTAATGGCCCAATTTTCCTGCTGTTCCCCTTCTTACTATTTAGATAGGCATAAAAAGCTTTATGAGAGTCCTTAGTGTGTGCAATACGAAATTCTAAATTGCGTTTTGCTAACAAAATTGCATTTTTTAATGTTCTGATTCCCTGTATTTAATTAATTAATATTTCATTCTTTTGAGTAAGTGGACATTTTTTTAATAATGAGAATAGTTTTTATTTATGGGATATTTGTTTTTTTGTAGTTCTGTTAAACCAAGGTGGGGGGGGGGGGATTTTGCCTTTGTTGTTGTATTTATGTTTTTCTGGGATGAACTGATATTCAAGTTCTTGAATTTGTTTTTTTTAATTCCCCAAGCTTCATCAATGTTAAGAGGGGAAAGAATGTCATCCCAGTTTAATGCTCCTAAATGATGGTTTATTTTCTGAAAATCTGCCCAATCATATTGTTTAATTTTATGCTTATTCCTTACAGGGGTTGAGAGAAAGGGATAGAAAAAAATAAGGACAAATGGTCACTGTTCCCAAGTGATTCAGATATTAATGAATTGTTTACCGGTATTTCAGTATTGGTTATGATGAGATCCAAGATGTTATTT
Source organism: Neoceratodus forsteri (assembly GCA_016271365.2). Taxonomy (NCBI): domain Eukaryota; kingdom Metazoa; phylum Chordata; order Ceratodontiformes; family Ceratodontidae; genus Neoceratodus; species Neoceratodus forsteri. Next base: position 943,144,297 of record CM057450.1, read on the forward strand.
CCCCTTGTCGGCTCCTTAACCAATTGATAAAGTCCTAAATCAATAAATGTTTCAAGAATTTTTTGGTCTTGATGGCTTGAACCTGTTAAAGTATTCCAGTTTATACTGGGAAGATTGAAGTCACCCAGAATTAAAACTAAACCATTTTTTGCTAGCTGGGAGATTTCATTGGCCAACTGTAAACTTTGATTATAGTCTGATGAAGGTGGACGATAACAAGTCCCAATCAATATCTGGGATGAGTCGTTGGGTTGAATATGTAAGCAATAATACCCAACAGGGTGGGCGGTATTGTGCTATACCGGACCACCCAGGAACGTGATGAGGCCCGACGCCACAGGCAGAGGGCCTTATAGCCCTTGGAAGGTCCGGTATAGCACAATACTGCCCACCCTGGAGGGTATTATTGTGCTTAGAAAATGGACTTGTGTATACATTTTAAATATGTAACAAAATAACAGAAGAAATGACTTTCAGAAGGAATATAAAGACAAAAAAAAGCTTCTTTTTGGTTAAATAATCCCTCCTGTTTGTATGCTGTTCCCTCTCCTGCAACCCCTTCCCCAATGGTCACAGAGCCATTCTCATCTGCTAACAACCCCCAGCAGGTTCAGAAGAAAATAGTTTTTGTTACCCCCCCAGCGGCCTCTTGCTATCAGTTCTACTTTTTCTGTTCCCTTTCTTCAAGACTGTTTCTGTTCCTGAGAGATGCGCCTGTGAGGCGCGACCTTGCCATGCAAAACCAGGAAGTAGAGACCCACAAATAGGATCACAGACAGCAGCGCTCCAAATTACTGTATTTTTCAAAAATTCGGCAGCGCTCAGTTGTTTTTTTTTATTTGCGTGATAACTACGTGTGGGGAGACGGCTCATTTTGCCGCAGCTTGTTCAGTCTGTCTTTGTAGGTCGATCGGCTTCAGGGCCATATGCTGGTGTTCTCTCCCTCCTGGTCATTTTACCCATTTCCTGATCGCTGCCTCGCTGTATTAAAACAGAAATAGCCTGGGCACCGTTCAGTGCTCTTCTCTCGATCGGTGCAAGTTACTACAGAGAAGTCCCTTGCTCACGATTACAAGTGGGACTTAATGCTGACTTTAGCAGTAACCGTTGGGACCACGAGAGCCAGCAAACAGCTGGACGAGGGGCACAACAGCATGCTCAGCTGTCAGAGAGTTGTGCTGCCAGCAATTACAGCAGCAACCTGGGACATTAAGGTACATAAAAAAAAGTGAAATTAGCGCAGGGGGAGGTTGATGTGTGGTTTTGGGCAGATAGCACTGAACTAGGGAGTGTTGGGGGCAGTAGTACCTCTCGCTAAGCGAGAGGAAAAAAATGGTGGCTTAGTAAATTGAACATTCTAATGGCATAATGATTTTCACAAATAATCAGGCAGCTAGAGACTGGGTCTCTTTATTTCCCGGTCTCTGTTGACTGATACCGGACCGGGTAGTTGGTGGCATTAGCCAATCAAGAAGGAGAATGCTCCCTGCCCATTTTCTAAATACCCATACACTCTCAGACTGGACATTCACTGAAGATTGGTAAGAAGTGATGTTATCTCTGACATAAAGGCAGACCCCACCACCTATTTTATTATCTGATCTATTTTTGAAGTAACGATTAAATCCTGGAATTTCGTTTGTCCAGGTTGTATCAGTATTGCCCCAAGTTTCTGTTATAGCTATTAATGATAAATCAAGAATTTGTGCCTTAAGTTCCAGCTCTGCTAGTTTAGCAATGTTTGGAAACGAGCATTAAGAGATAATATGTTTAGTTGTTGCTGATTAGAACATTGAATTCAGTAATAAGAGAATTGGTTTGTACATAATCTCCCCTTTTCATTAGTTTAAATGAGTGTGAATAAAAGTAGCAATTTTCGACCCAATAATGTACTTCCTCGTCTGCTTAGGTATAAGCCGTCCCAACAAAAGAGGGATGGACTTTGATGGAATTCTTCCCAATATGTCAGACAGGGAATACTTTGTCTGAGACACCATTTATGAAGCCATTCATTTAAGGCTTTTATTTTAGCTGTAATATATTCTGTAGCTCGTGGAACTGGTAGAATTTCGGATAAACAAATATCACAACCTCTCTCAACTAGTAAGCTACACAAGGATACATAGTCTTGTTTTATTTGTTGTAAGGATAGTTTAGAAATGTCATTGGTTCCTACATGTACAACTACCAGTGGATTAACTCCAGCTGGATGTAGGATAGTTTTAACCATTAAAGTGATATCTGAAATCCTTGCCCCCCGATAACTAGAACAGGTACGATGTGCTTTGTCAGGATTACAAATCGTACGATCAATGTATTTTATAATCGAGTCTCCCAATACAAATACTTCGTTTTTGGGCACTATCTTGGGGGTAGATACAAGGGGGGAATTATGAAGATAAATCTGGGCAGTGAGTAGTTGCTCACTAGGTTTTTGGTTAAGTAATGCTTTATTTTCATCATTCACTGCATGGACTGAGCTCCTTGTCACAGTTTCATCGATCATTTGTGATAGTTGTTCAAAAGAGTTATGTGTGGAGATCTGATATACTGGTGGAAGAGGGGAAGTGTTTTTTGTAGTTTTTTTCAACCCTGTTTGGAGTACTGTAATCCAGGAATCAACTTTACTTGTATTTAACTGTTGCCAACTTGCGGCTGCAGTTAGGGGAGTAGATGTAATGATTTGATGTTTTAGTACAGGGACTTGTGGTACGTCTAAATGAGGCTCATGAAAGTTAGCATCATCCACACTTTTAGTTGGAGATGTGTTAGTTTCTACCAAAATAGACATTTGGTCGATATAGTCTTCTAGTGCTTTTATATCTGATTTTGAAGACATTTTGGGCTGTAATCGAGTAATTTCCATTTGCAAGTCACCAACCAAAATACATTTTTCACAGATGTAGTTAGGTGTTACTTTACCAGAGGCATACATCTTGCATGTTGAGCAATATTTATTAGCTTTTTTCATTTTGAGAGTGGATACTGTAAGGTACTACTTGAAAACACAAGGTGATAATTTACCTGTTATGTCCTATGCTGTCAGAGCCTAGCGTTAACCTCCTTGTTCCTTTGTCCCCGATGGACACGATAGACACGTGTGTCTATGCGCGGCCATATGCTACGCCCGCTTTCGCTAGAGCAGCTCTTTATACGAGTCAAAACGGGTGTGCTAATCGGCGCTACTTCGGTTTGCGCTGCAAGAGGCTTTGTAAAATGTTTGAAAAGCCTTAAAAAAGGCTTACCCTTCAAAAGGAGGGCTGAAATAGTGCAGCAGCACCTAAAAGGTGCAACAAAAGATGTTTTAAAATGCCTACTAGAAGGGGGAGCACTGGTGGGTATGAGCCAGGTACTCCAGTACCCCACAATCCCTTGCTGCCTACTGACAAGTGCAGCAAAAAGGGAAGGTACCCTTTTCTCAGGCAAAATACAGTAGTACACAGAATAAGGTATATCACAGAAATAACAAGGCAGCCTCACTCAGAGGCACATCTAAGTAATGCAAACAGCTTTTTCCAGGGATAAAACTTACTTTTGCATTATGTTTTATCCCTCCGTGCTGTCTATTTGTTCTCTTGATGCCTTCTGGATTGCTTTAGTTCCATGCACTGTTTCCCATTGGTAAAATTGTTTCTTTACTAGTTTATTTTGTTATTGGAGTCCTCCCAATTTCTGTTATGTTTTACCACCCCAACACACACACACACACACACTTTTCTTGCACCTATGTATGTTTCCTCCTCCTTGTGTAACCCCTAGATGGCGCTATCCCAGGGGCTACTACCCCTGCCTGATTTGCCACTAACAGGTTGAGGGGCCTGGATCCAATGGCGGGTGCCTCCACCCAGAGGTCAGGGTTTGCAATAGTTAAACTAACTTGGTCACAGCCCTCTGGGACACTGCAACCCCTTTCTTCCCACTAGTGGCCCACACAATATATCAGAATTACCTTCACAGTATACACTTACCCCCAGGTCTGGTTCGGCACTGGGACACCCTGTGAAATGAGATACAGTGCAACAATCACAGTACAGTACTTTAACATGAGACAAATACCTCAGGTAGTATTGCTTTGCTGAAACAAGCAGCTCTGATTTATTTAGGGGGATATAACAAGGACGAGGGAAATCAGGTTAATTAGCTTATCACTCTAATAATCTACCTATGGCTGTATGCACAGGCCTATCCCTATCAGTTACTGTCCCTGGGTACCCAAGCCCTAGTGGCTAGTCCAAACCGTGGCAGCTGGTAGGGCCCTTTCACACAGAGAAAAGGAGAATTAAACAGTCAGCAGTACAGTAATTCCATTTGGATTTAATGTGGCAATTCAACAGGGAGCAACCCTGAATTAGTACTCCGCACCTCCAAATAAGATAGGGTCCTTCAATGTCAGCAGGGCTACTTGAGGTACACAAACCTCTTCACACATCCATATAAAAGAAAGTACTATACCAGGCAGGCGCATCTGTATCCGATGTAATTACTGCACAATACCGGAGAACACACAGCAGATTCAATTCCTGACAGACCGGGTGCAATTTTTCAGCAATTCTTCCAGTCTTCTACGAGGGTGAGCCTGGTTTCTCTTCAGAGATCCTTTGATTCTTTTCACAGGGCGGATTCAGTCCTAACAAGCTGTTACAAGCTGCGAGCCGGAACTCCTGGGCCTTACACGTTTTTGACTAAAACTGCACCTGAAAAAGCACAGGGCTCCTTCCTTCTTCACTGCCAAAGCTCAACTGAAGCTCCAACCGACAAAATGGGCACTTCCTTGAGTTCTCCAGTTCTTGACTGGATTGGTTGTCACTCACAATAGACTGCTGCTGTTGGTCCAAAAAGGCACTGAAAAAGTCTAAACGGCATCTCTCCCAGAGTCACGCCTATACAATCCTCTTGTGGCTGGGCTGAGATTATGGAGTCCAAGTCTGATTCGCCCAAGGCACCATTTTAGAGCTAGCTTACCCCACACAGATTGGTCAGTTCAGCAGTTCAAAAACTAGAATGGGGAACTAGCAGACACAGTTCTGACTGCCAAAATAAAGTGAATTGGCAGCAGCTCAAGTGGTACTCGAGAAGTACACAGTCCCCCCATACAAACTAATTATGTCTGCCGACAGACAGCTCTTAAAAGACAGTACCAGAGGCTCTAGAAACACTCACTGATAAATGGCTTAAATGCACCAAACACCATTCAGGCTTGGAGCATTCAACCAGCTCCTGGAAGTCTTTTTGGGAACCCCCATTTGCAGGGGTTACACCCTTCCTGGCTTGGGGAAAGCGTGCGCGTCAAGCAAGTACTTCCATAAGTTTCAACTGCAAACCATATACATTTGCATTAGGCTCATACATGTAATCACTGAGTCAATATATCATTTTACCCAAGAAACACATTTCAAAAACACGTAGCGCCACTCTACACAGTATTATATACACATTGTAAATTACAACTCAAGTTATTACCTCTTGCATGTGAAACCTGAGAGGGGGGCTTCCCTATCAGTTACTTGGGGCTGGTCGGGGCAAGGGCACCATACTTAGAGGCAAACATAAGTAACTTGAGTTAGCACCACGCCTGTGCTTGGGGTGGCAATGAGCTCGGGACACATACACCTCTTTATGGACGCCATTGAGACAATCCAGGCCCAAGGAACTGGTAACTGAGGGAAACTACAGGCTTTATAGCCTCGACCGCCTTTCTAGGGGAACTGTTGTGTCTCTGCACCTGAGCCCTTTTCAGCATTGTCCACTTGTCAGGGAGTCTCCATGGGGTAGAGAGGTTAGAACTTGGGGCACTTCTTGCTCCCAGAGAGTTGACAGCTTCTGAGTCCAGCTGCACATTTGGCTCAAGATGGAGAGCTGACACTGCAGTGTGGACTGTCAGGCACTCAAAATACTCTTCTTGTCTGGGGTGTATCACTAGTCTGCTCCCATCTATCATTTTCCTCCTGAAAGCTCAAACAGTTCAACCATGCACAATGATTCCATTTCATCTGATCTGCTGCACTCACTTTCTGACAATTTTTCATTTCTCAACTGCTTAGCAGACCTGAATTCCATAATAAATCTTCCACCAGTCTCTATACTCCCAAAAACCCTTCTAAAAGCAGAAGGTCTCTGCAGCAGTGGCTTCTGGACGGAAGTAGCCGGAAGAAAATCTAATGGCTTCTAAAACCGGGACCCATAAACTCTCCATCAGCCTCTTCCTTTCTCCCCTCGAACATTGCCTCCTGAACTAAAGGGGTGGCATAGTCCATCACACCTCCAGGTCATCACCCCAGGGAGGCACTAGTACCATGCCAGAGAAAGCTTTAACCTGGTAGGAATCAAGCTGTAGGATGGGACTGCCAAGAACAAAAAGCCAGCACAGAGCTTTTGGGCGGGCCAGGGGAGACGCCCAGAGAACCCCGAGGGGTAATATCACTGGACAGATCCAAGGCTCGTAGCAACTCCTGGGTAGTCCTCCCTTCCACAGCTAACAATTTAAGCAGTTTATCTTTAAAACTGTTCATTTGAGGAGACCCCCCAGGAGTGACTAACCCACTTTGGATATGGATTACCCTCCACCCCTGGGACGCACCCTCCGGGTAAAGTACAGGAGGTACCTTCTCAGGGTCGATGGCCACACTGCATAGGAGTAGCACTTGCAATGTCTGGTCAAGCAAATCAGCCATACGCCCTTTCACTTCAACCTTACCCAAACACTTCACTCGTTCTGCAACAGAGACAATATCAACAGCCGAGGTACCCAAGAGCACATTTAACAATAATACAGTCTTCTGGGAATCTAGCTCTTCTGCTTCACCCCAACCCATTAGTTTGTGTCATCATGGTTTTGATGGGTCCCAGCTTAATTTTTCAACATATCCCCTTCCATTTTTCCATCTTTGGGGTATCTCCTGCACTGAGCCACTAGGGGACACTAATCTCCAGCAGTGCCTCCAATTTGCTAACCCCTAGAGGCACTTCCACTAGGGCTACTACCCCTGTCTGCCCCCTCTGAGGCAGGATAAGGGGCCCAAATCCATGGACGGGTGCCTCCACCCAGAGGTCAGGGTTAGCCCAAGTAAGACTACCTTAGTTACAACCCTCTGGGCTACTGCAACCCCCCTTTTGTCCCACTAGTGACTCCCACTGGGTACCAACAATTCTATTCACCAGTACACTTACCCCCGGAAAATATAATCCAGCTCCCTTCGGGGACCCCCTGTAAAGTAAAACGCAGTTATGTTGCAATCACCAAACAGCAGTTCACCATTAATGTACACGGTAGCCAAGATGTAACTGTACAAAACAATCTGATTTATTCAGGGGGAAACAACAAGGACAGGGGGAATCAAGTTAGTTAGCTTATCACTATACTCATCTACCTAGGGCTCTGTGCACAGGCCTATCCCTATCGATTACTGTCCCAGGGTACCCAAGCCCTAGTGGCTAGTCCAAACCATGGCAGCTGGTAGGGGCCCTTTCACACAGAAGAAAGAAAAGTTATTTAAACAGTCAGCAGTACAGTCATTCCATTTGGTTCCAATGTGGCAATTCAACAGAGAACTACTCTGAATTAGTACTCACGACCTCCAGACAAGATAGGATCCTTAAACATCAACAGGGCTACTCCTGAGCTCCACGAGACTCCTCACACATTTATACAGCAAACTGCACAAGCAAAGTCCTTTAATGGCAGCAGATTTAACTTGAGCTCCTCACACATTTATATGGCAAACTGCAACAGCCAAAGTCCTTTAATGGCAGCAGGATTTAACTTAAGCTCCTCACACATTTATATAATGACCAGCAACAGGCAAAAGTCCTTTAATTGCAGCAGGAGTTACTTGAGCAACTCACACATTTATATGGCAAACAGCAATAGCATAAGGGTACCACACCAGGCAGCTGCTCCCAGGCTCTTCAGCTTTCACAGTCACTCCAGCTCTGCAATGGCAGCTTTTACTTCTCCAGCGGACTGAGCTGATTCAGCAATTTTCTCCAGTCCTCCTGCAAGGTCGAGCCTGGTGGGTAGCTGTACCAGAGCACAGCCTCCTCTGACCGCCCGCCCGTAGTTTCAAAATGAACTCCTCCAGGGAAAACTGACCGACTTAGGCCTTCACGCACTTCCAGCGTGAACACTTCCCAGCGCAGAAGCACACAGCTCCTCACTCCTCACTAGCCACAGCGAATCTGTCTCTCCACAGCTTGGGGCACTCCTTTTCACTCGGGTGCAACCCGATCCAATTGGCTGGTTGAGCCTGCCAGTCACTTCCCCCAGCTCTCAATGGTGCAGAAAAAGCACCATAGCCCATAATACCTTTCTCAAAACAACAGCTCTTCCATTGGTCAGTCGACTCTGCAGGGTCCCAAGTACTGATTGGTCCAATTCTACAGTTCGGGACCAAAATGGAGGAGGCAATCGAAACTCTCTGTGCTGCAAAGCAAAGCAGGTTAGAACAACTACATTATATTATTTTTACAGCTTATTTTAAGCAACCCCCTACATCCTTTATTAGGGCTCCCCCTACACTGTTAACGATGGCAAAATGGAGCGCTCACTTGGCAGCCCAGGCGGGAGTCGAGCATAACAACACTCGAACCCCTTCCCATTTTAACCCATTCCGACTGAAAAAGGCAGCCCTTAAAGGGACAATATACGGAGGCCTTAAAAAGCACTCCACGGACCCTCCTTTTAGCGACTTTATGCCGATTACCAACCAGGCATAAGGCACATTAGGAACCCCCATTTGCAAGGGGGTTACAGTAATTTTTTTGAAATGTTATTAATTTGTTAAATAGGTTAACCTGGGCTGTTGTGGTGGGATTATGGGCCAGTCATACAAAACGCATCTGTCTGCCAATCAGAATTCAGCATCCCTTCTACCGATTTCAATATCAGATTATGAAATGTGTAGAAAATTGCTGAATTCTGATTGGCAGACAGATGCTTCCTGCTGGGCTGTTATCACAGCACAGTGTGGTCCAGTTGAAATAACCTGTTTAAAAGTTCATAATGGTGTCCAAAAAGGACACATTTCATTAATACAATATGGCACTTCATGGGGTGCTTTATGGTGGGGTAACGGGGGCCCTGCTTGGGTAGTGGAAGCACTTTGCTACACGCACCTCATGCATCAAACCATCTGGTGGTGGGCGGGCCGTTATCACACCATAACTCTCCCTAGATGGTCATGATGATCATGTCACTCATGGCATGCCTTACCACTTAATTCACAGCCACCACCACTGTGAACTGGAGAAGCCAAAGCCTGTTCTGTGACAGCCAATCAGGCTCCTCGGAACCGTTACTGTCAGACATACTGCACGCACATTAACGCACATGCACCTGTAGTATAAATTTGTTTGTGAGGCAGCGATCTGAGCAGCACACAGAGCAAAACATTTTCCATCCTCTTGCCTCCAGCCAATCAAATTCAGTTTCCCACCGATGTCTGTAATTACACATAACGACAGATTTCACAGCATCTGATAATTGACTGTTCTGATTTCTAGTGTCACCACTGCATGATTTCTGAACAACTGATGATTGTTGTGTCACTTGTGTGTGCCCTTGAGAAACTGCAGATTGTGGAATACACTCATAAGAAGAACAGTCATCACTATCTGATAACTGAAGTGTAGGAAAGTCATCAGAATAACAAACTGAAGTTACAGCAAGGTTGCAGCTGTCACTTTCCATTTCAGAATTGGAATTGGAAGAACAATCAGCAGTCTCAGTCCATTCACAGATGATGAACTCCCTCCAGAGTCAGTCACAAGGCACTGAGTTGCGGGACATTTTTTCATTAGCCAGCAGTCTAATAAAGAGTTTGTGGTAGTGGTGGTGGTTCTCTTTTGGGTCTTCACATTGGCTTGACCTGAGCTTGACATATTCGGTGTGTCACGACAGTTCCGTTCTCAAAATTCGTGTCACGAGGTGTTGTTTATGCACAGTTGGTTCAGGTTGTTGTCAGCCAGCAGGTTATCTAAAGCAATTATAAAAATCATTTCAACATGTGTACGCTACTTTACCAGCAATCACACATGACTGTCGTCACATAGTGAGAAAACAAGTACAGAACCCCATTCCAAAGTACGGGGTTAATGGAAGTTAATACATTTGCCAAGTGTTATGTTGTAAAGCTTTGGGTGACCAGACTACCCTAAGTTATTCTAAAGAGAATTTGTTTTAATAAAGTCACACTAGTCTGTAGGATCCCATCTGCAGACTGCAGGTCTGGACATTACGTTATTGCTTCATGCTTGGACTTACTGGGTTCCCCTCCAGAAGATAGGTCTAGCATGGCCCCATCAATCTCCTGGACCCGGTGGTAAATACACAGCTTATTCTGTAAACACAAACCGCAACTGTGCAGACTGAACCTAGTACACATGCCCAAAGCTGCTGTTGTTACTACCTCCCACCCCCCCAACTGTGTACTCTTTCCCCTGTGTTTAGTCTCCCCCAGTGCATTATTTTGCACTTCTTTGCATTGAATGAAACCTGCCATACTTCTGACCATTCCTCCAACCTTGCCAAGTCCCTTTTCATCATTATGGTTAACCACTGATGCTCATGCATTATCCTCTATATCTATGGTAGCTGCCCTACATCCACAGTACTACTCCGCCTCACCAACTACCCCAGCAACCTGGCCTCAAACCCAACAAAAAAAAGCATTTTAACATTTCTCTACTGAAGAGGTACAGTAGAGGTAACAGTATCGGTAAGTATCTTGCAAACAAAGGTGATGAAATGCTGTCGCTGGTGATGGCTTCCTCTCGGAATAATATACGTGTACAATCACCACATGCTACCCAGGGTACCCTGCTGCTGCTTGACTGCTTCTACTGGTGTGTGATGTGACTCCTTCAGTCAGCTCAGCTCACCGCCGGTCAGTCAGATCCTATGCTGCCTGCATCAGGGAAAAAGGAAACAAAACGTATGAAGTTTTTATACAGATAGTGCTGTGCTGTGCTTCTATGGTTGTGGAGGGTGCCACTGCCACCTCGTATGAAACCACTCTACTACTGCTTGCTACTCTACATGGGCTATCACATTTGCAAGCAAGATGCTTCGCACTGACATTGTGATTGTATGCATGAAAACCAAACTTTTTCATTTTAAGACTTGGAGTGATCCCACCACACCACACCCCCCCCTCCCCCGACTGGCACACACAGACAATCCAAAACCCCAAAATGTGCTTGCCGGTCATCGAGTTGTGATTGGCTACAGCACAAGTTTAGGAACCTGGGCATGAAACTAGCATGGATACACAGCGGGAAGATCTTGTCAAACAAATCTGATAGAGTGCTTAGACAGGGTGACCAGATGGATGTGAGTGACCTACCTAGATTTCAGCAAGGTTTTCAAAACTGTCCCATAGGAGGTTGGTAAATAAGTTGGGCAGCCTGAGAGTGGGCCCCAAGGTGGCAAACTGGATCAGAAATTAAACTGGTTGACTGACAGGACACAGTCACAGAGGGTGGTGGTGAATGGTGTTCAATCCGTGGAGAGGGGGGTGACCAGCCGGGTGCCACAGGGATCCGTGCTGGGATCAGTGTCTTCATAAGTGACATTGCAGAGGGGCTAGAGGGGAAGGTATCCATTTTTGCAGACGACAGTAAAATCTGCAGCAGTGTTGAGACTCCGGGGGGGAGGGGTAGGACCTGAACATGCTTCAGGAGTGGACACCTTTAGACAACATGTCTGGAGGAGAGCTATGTCTGGGTAGGGATTGACATTGCATCTCTGTACACATCTATTAGACACCAGCGAGATGTACTTCCCTATAGGTCCTTTTTAGAAAACCATCCAGATAGTAACTTCATGCTAGTGGATTTCATGCTAGTCTCTTGAATACATACCAAGTCACATTTCTGAATTTGAGAATATGGCAGGTATTACCTACAGCCATGCAGGACAGCTACAGGGACAAGTATGGCATGGCATGGCCGGTTATAGTTCTTCCCATATCTATTGATCTCCTCATAGTAAGGTTCAGGTCTGCTGCCTGCCCCCCAATAAAACCATCAAGATGAAACCCTCTGCTTGTGGATCCCCTTAACCTTCACCATTCCCTGACATGTAAGCCACTCATAGCAGCAACAGAGAGGAAAAAAGGCAAAAAAACTGCACCATAGCTAAGAAGGATTGTTCGCAAATTTTGATGGACTTGTGGCCTTACTGATCTGAACTTACAACCCCCCCCCCATGTACATTATTTATTTAACCAATCTAGGGAGCTCCCTTATAAAGTTCCTCTGTACCCAGTATTGAATTGGTGCTGCTGACCCCACTGATGTAGTAGTAGTAGTAGTAAAAATTTTATTCAATTGACAAGCAAAAGAATAGGAGGCTCAACTGAGACGAGCTCATTTCCAGTGAGGTCCCCAATACAAACATATATGCATTCATAATAACGTAATAAAAAAAATACACTCAAAAAAGAAACAACAACAATCACCTAAAATTATTTACAATAAAACTCACATCCAAGACAACACTAACAACAAAGTGAACATTCATAAAGTGCAACTAATATCCTATTTTAAGGCAAAACATTCAAATTACTCATCATTTAGCCTTTTAATGGCTTCAAGTTTAAACCAATTTTTTATTTCACCAAGATTAGGGCTAGAACTATTTGGCCTCAGGTAAGTTGGAAGTGAATTCCATAGGCTAGGACCCAGGTAGAAAAAATGTTCTCTGCCCATTTCCGTCCTTCTTCTGGGTAGAACATATTCCAAACCCTCCAGAGGCTGTAACCCTCCCTAATTGTCCTGATCTGAAGTTCATCACTAATATATTCTGGAACCCTACCCCTAACTGAGTTAACCATGTATATCAAGACATGAAATATCCTTCTATCATTAGGACTCATCCAATTCAGGGATTGATATAGTCTCTTCTATGAGTTCTCTTTGGGACATCCAGAATAAACCTAGCTATCTTATTAAAGGAAACATCTATTCTAGCCAACTGAGTTGAAATAGCCCCTATATAAATAATATCCCCATAATCTAATAAAGGAATCAGTGTAGCAATAGCTACCTGTTTCCTTACATTAACATCCATACAATTCCTTATTCTATAAAGTGCACCCAAGCGACTATTAACTTTTTTAATTGTGTATTCTATATGGGAACCCCAACTCAATGATCTGTCCATGTACATCCCTAAGTATTTATAACATTGAACATGATCAAGGACAGTATTGTCCACAGTCACTATACTTACATTCAAATTAGAATAAACCTCCATATTTTCCCTAGAGAACAACATTACCTGGGATTTCTTTGAATTAAGAACAAGATTAGATTCCCTGTAGAATAACTGAAGCTCATCAAATGCTTTCTGAAGAGTAGATTCAATCTGGGACAATAATAACCCTTCAACATAAATAATAGTGTCATCTGCATACAGATGACACTGTACATCAGGATCAACTAAAACAAAATTATTCATATATAAGTTAAATAATATTGGGCCCAAAATGGATCCTTGGGGTACCCCAGATATTATCTCCCTAAAACCAGAGTCCCATCCATCTATTGAAACCATTTGTTTCCTACATGTTAAATAAGCCTCCAACCACCCAATCACCCTTTTTGAAATACCCAAAGCAGGTAGTCTGGATAGGAGGATGTCGTGGTCCAGGGTATCAAATGCCCTGGATAGATCTACAAAAATTGCTCCCACCAACATCCCCCTGTCCAGAGCACCGGCAATATCCCCAGTAACCTTCAACAAAGCAGAGGTTGTGCCATGCATGGGCCTAAAACCAGATTGAAATTTATTAATCAACTTACCTTTTTCCAAATAGGTCTGTAACTGTTTAGCTATCAATCTTTCAAACACCTTGACTACTATTGGTAATAATGATATAGGCCTATAATTCTCCATCAAAGACCTAGATCCGTTTTTATAAACAGGAATAATTTTGGCCATTTTCCACATTTCAGGAATTTCCCCACTCATCAGGGACATATTAAAAATACTAGCCAAGGGATACGAAATAACCGGGGCAGCGTACTTTAACAAAATATTAGGAATCCCATCCAACCCACCAGCCTTCCTAACATTTATACCAATTAACGCATTTTGTATTTCTAATGGAAATATTAATTCAAACTCAAACTCCTTGTCCTTTAAAGGGACAGCCTCTGTAACTTTAGTGTGAAAATTTAAGGAGGAAAAACTAGACTTATCTTGCAGTGCGGCCTTTTTACCCACTGTTGTAAAAAGTTCATTGAATCTATCCACTACCCGTGGGCCCATAGGCACTTCAATATCACCTAATTTAAATTTCTCAGGGTAATCCACTCGTTGATCCCCTTTCACTTTTTTTAAAACTTGCCAAAATTTCTTTGGATCATGAGTCAGGTTAGAATTTAATTCCCTATTACAATAATCTTTTTTAACTCTCCCAAGCTCATAATTATAATAGTTACGCATTTGTTTATATTTCACCCAGTCATTATCCGATTTTGTACCCTTAACCACCTTCCATGCCTTATCCCGCTGTTTCTTAATTTTAAATAAATAAGAGTTATACCAAGGGGAATTATTAGACTTTATTTTCCTAATTTTTAATGGGGCATACCTATTACAGATTATAAGAAAGTCCTCCTGAAATAATTTCCAGGCATCAGCAACTGTAAGAACCAAATCCAACCTTCCCCAGTTATATTCCTCCAATTCTAACATAAAGTTTATATAGTCAAAGTGCTTAAATGATCTATAATAAACTGTTTTTACTGATTTCATTATTCTTTTTTGATTTCTAATAGCATATATCATCTGATGATCCGAAAAGGAATCTGGAAGGACACCACTAGCAACATACCTATCTGGATCAGTAGTAAACAATAAATCTAAAATTGTGGAAGAGGATGGACGTTTAGTATTCACTCTAGTTACTTCTACAATTAGCTGAGTCATACCCAGAAAATTACACATCTCAACACTATTATGATTAACATCTACAGATTTCCAATCTACATTCATATCTCCAGTTAACATAACCTCATATCTATTTAGGTATGTTGGATGTAGGATGTTGCCTTGGTGACAAATTTGCATTTTAAATTATATGCTGGGAAGGAAGTGGGCACCTGCTCTGATAAACCCCAACCCACAAAGACCATGATGTATCATGTGTAACTGCAAAAATGGCGGTCTTCCTTAACTCATAACCCCACCCAGTGTGCTCGGGTCGCCTGACCCACCACTTGCTCCACTCCCCGATCCCCTCTACAACAGCACTGCCAGCACCATTAGTCTGCTGCTCAGCCTGCAGGCCTTCCCCTTGCAACCTACTTGCTTGTGCTGCCTGGTGGTGTGTGCCCTTCCCCGACCCAATCCTAATCTAAATACACCCCCGCCCCACCCACACAGTCCTTTAGCTTAACTTAAAAGCTTTTACATTTTAATTTTAATTGGCACCCACCTCTGAGGACTGACTGGCTGCAGCCTGCTGCTATGATGGCAGGCGTTCAGTTGGTCCCGTTCTCCATTCACTCACTACGGCACTCGTGGCTCCACTCCAACTAGGCATTACCCCCAGGCTGAGCTATATCATATGGCCATTTTCTTTATGCGCACGGAGCACTTCTGATCTCGATCCTCCGCTGCTGTTCCTGGCTGGCTGTCCCCTCAGGTGGCTCCGAGCCCTCTCCTCCTCAGCTCCAGGGGCCTCACTGTTGGTCCGGCTTCAGTTGCGAAGTTGTGTGGTACTGCCACTCAGGGATGATGGGATTGGGCTGCACTGCACTGGGTTTCCAGCCTGCTCTTGGCCTCTACTCTACTGTCTCTACAGTAAAAGTGGACCGGGACGACACAGACAGATCAGATCAGATCTCTGTCTGATAATGAAATTGAATTATATTTTTTAGAATGCGGCCACTTATGGGGCGGACAACACGCACACCGATGATTGAATACGGTCAATCTCTGTGCAGCCACAGAGCTTGTTCCTTGCCTCCTCTGCGCAGACTGCTGGTGGCACACAGCACACTCTCCCCACCAACTCATGGTGCATTGCATCACGGTTAAACTTAGCAAGCACCACCAGCAAAGCAGCTCCCAACTCCTCCTCCTTACTCAATCATCCATCATCATTATTGGTGCATTTTGCATATACAAGTTGGCGCGCTATGCCGTCGCAGGAGCCAGAAGGAGCATTATTGGCCCATTTTGGATGGTGCGTGTGTGTGCGGCAGATGGACAGGACTGCACTGGGAAAAAAAACATTTGTTGTCTCCACAGTGGGTGGGCTAGACTACTCCGAAACTGAGTAAAACAAATGATGATGTGACGTCCACACTATAAAAACCAGGCATCAGCATTAAACTACATAAGTATTACTGACATCAGTTGACTCCAGATAGTGCATTTTTGGATGTTTTTAGCTGATTTTTGGACATAAAATACGTCAAAAAAATGACTTATCTGAAGCACTGATTCCAAAGGATACCACTTCCTTGGGCAGAGTATTCCACTTGTCTACCACCCTTTCCATGAAAAAGTGTCTCCTGATTTCCCTTCTGAATCTTCCCCTTCCAATCTCAGCCAATGCCCCCTCGTGTCCCTCCCCCTTTTGATCCAGAAAATCTCTTCTGTATTAGTCTTGTTTATTCCCTTTAAGTATATAAAGGTTTTGATCATATCCCCCATCCCTCCTCTCCTCCAAGGAGCACATGTTCAGCTGTCCCATCTTCTCCTCATAGGATTTTCCCTCCAGTCCCTGGATCATCTTCATTGCCCTACACTGCACCCCTTCCAACAATATGATGTCCTTCTTCAGGAATGGACACCAGTACTGTGTGCAGTATTCCAGGTGCGACCTAACCAGTGACCTGTACAAGGGAAGGATCACCTCTCTGTTCCTGGAGGAGATTCCCCTCACTATGCATCCCAGCATCTTGTTTGCCTTTGCAGCCACCTTCCTGCACTGAGCTGAGTGGTTCATATTCCCTGGAATAAGTACCCTTAGATCCTATTCCTCCATGGTGCATTCCAACTCTACCCCTCCCAGCTGACATTTCCTCCCCTGGTTCCTAGGTCTGAAATGCAGGACCTTGTACATCCTGGCATTGAACACCATCTGCCATGTTTCCAACCATTCCTGTGGTTTGGTCAGGTCCTTCTGCAGTTCCCGCCACCCCTCCATATCATCTATCACAGCTCCCATCTTGGTAACGTCCACAAACAGGCTGATCTTACTCTGGACCCTGTGTGAGATATTAGCTATGACTATCCCAAATATCAGCTATGAATATCCCAAACAGTACTGGTCCCAGTACTGAACCCTGCAGCACTCTGCTCGCGACATCCCTCAGCAATGAGAGTCTCCCACCACCACTACCCTTTGCTGCCTACCCCTCAGCCAGTTGGTGATCCAGTTGACCATTTTTGTCCCCACCCCTGTGTTCCAGCTCCCCCCCCAAGCTCCCATCCGGCACATAATCAAAGGCCTTGCTAAAGTCCAAATATAGGATGTCCACTGCATGGCCCTTATCCAGCTCCTTGATCACCCAGTCGTAGAACCCAACTAGGTTCATCTGGCAGGATCTGCCTGGAGACAAACCCGAGAAGAAGCAGTCAGACCTGGTACTTTGAAACTTGGATCCTGGTCTTCCAGAGTCATACTCCAAATGTGCCTAATGATGAATTACACTGTTTGACTGTGTCAAAACGACAATGATGCATAGCTGAGGGATTTCTGCTTTACTCTATCTAATCAAACTAAAATCAAACAAAAGCAGTGTATGTTTATGAAAGCAGCACAGGTAGAGAACTTTGTCAGTCAGAGATGGTTCTTGACAAATATACTTGAGGCAACCTACTGAAATCAAATATCTTGGTCCTCTACCAGACCTGTGATCCTGTTCCTGGTGGTACACAGCAGCTAGCACCTCTCCCCATCTTTTCCAGGTTCCTCTTTCAAAAAAAGTAGAGGGTACACACCATGATTATACCAATGGCTTGGTCACACTAGGTAGTCTTCATACCCTATCAGTGTGATTTCACTGACTGTGACATCATAATAGGACAACTTTGCAAACAGGGCTTCTAGTCCTAACAATTATATCCTGTATAAAAGGAAAGGTCTTTAGTTAGGCAATAAGACACAGTGGGGAGTGGGTTGTGTGAGGCTTACCACATGCCCAGGGGCATTGTGAGGCGCAGCACCACAAGCAGAGTGCCTCTAATCCCTGGGCATGCAGTTAACCCCCCACAATCCAAGCCCCAGACCTTATTGCTTATATTATATGAGCTTTATACGACATTTGTAATAAAATCAAACTTATACTTTTTAAATAATTGAGGAAAGTAGATAAGTATTAAGATAAAATAGTTCCTCCACCACCAGGGGCTGCCATCTTGTGCTGCTGTTGTAATGCACAGAATGCGGAATGGAGGGTGAACGATGTCTGGACTTTATACAGTGTGTAACCTTTAGAGAATTCCTCTCCACTCCCTTAACCTTCTCCAGTGTACCCTTCAGCATATGTTTTGTACTTCTGAATAACAGAACGACATTTCCAAGTACAGCACCACTAAATAAGTCCCACAGTTTAATCATACTACATGTGGGAATTTTGTTTTCCTCAAATGAACCATAGGATTATGTACAAGATGAACAGAAACAAGCTTTGTTTATTTTTTTAATTTTTGTAAATAAATTAATTATTCAACTAGGCAATGGCACTACATTTTACACAAACATCAGTCTGTTCATCACTGAAATGGATCAGAGTGGGAGTCATGTTTAATAATAACTAACCTATGAAAGCTCTGATTGCATGCACTCAGGCAGGTACAGTCTGCCGAACAGCAGCTCTATTCAAACTGTTTGATCGGCAGGCAGAGCCATAGGAAGTGGGTGACTGGTAGCATCTGTGGCAAGAAGTGAAAGACCACATGGATGAGACCAGCAGTGCTTTCTTTCAAAGTGCACCCGCACATGGATGTGTGCTGCTGGTCAAGAAAGCCAGGGAAGCATGCAGGAGGTCGGGTGGCCAAAGGGAGTGATTGGGTGAATGGCCATAATGGATATAGTGGGTGAATATCTAGGTTGGGGGAATAATCAGTTCAACTGTGATGTTCTGTGGATGGATGGGGGAAGGACATCTTATAGTATGAGTGGGTTTGTATTTAGTTTTAAGGTGTTGTGGTGGGAAGAAGACAAATGGCTGTCATTTAAAAATGAACGTTCCATACCTATGGCACATAGATATGGAATATTGTAAATCCAGATTGGTAGGGACTTGTCTTTAGCCATGGGTTGCTCATTCACAAGGCCATGGATAAAACCAAGTCTCAGCCAATTAGGATGCAGGGATTTACTACTCCATGTTTATATTGGGACTCTGTTCTAATCCATATATTGATTTTTGGGCAACATGTAGGTTACCTCTGGTTGGTTCCCAGTATGTTTGCCTGTTTTTGTGTAAAGGCTTAATGACTTTTTAGAGTGATTCTTGAGTGGGTCAAATGCAGCAATCTGTAAAACTTTTTAATTGGCATTGGTTACCACTTGGGTACACTTTTGGGGGAATGTTTCAGTTTCCCACAAGGTGGCCACCACCTCACAGCAGGAGTTGTACTTCCTAGCATTATATGCACATGAAGCATTGCCAATCTCCAGATCACAGCTTTGGCAAATTGATATGCCAACTTAAAACCTGAAGGGATTATCGGGGGTGGCAGAGTGACTATAAGAAGCCCAATAGTAAGGAAAGAACTGTTATACTCTAATTACCTACAGTTTTGTGCAAGTATCCTGATCATTTTTGTTTAGTCAAGAAGAAACATTTCATGTTTTAATAAGTTTTCTACTCCTCTATGATCACATTTATAATGTTTTGAACAATTTGTTAGAATGCAGAGTCACAGAACTTGTGATGTTTGGGGATATATGTTTGGGGTGGAAGGGAGAAGAGATCCTGTGGAGAGGTCTTATGTTGTCAGAACTTTACCATTTTTATGGAAACATGGATACTATATGTCATAGTTGCAACCTATTTTGAGTGTTTGACTTGGGGTCACCAACTCTAAGCATTTTAGTCTTGGTCCATGGTCATGCTGCAGAAGTTCATTTTCACATTTTATTATTATTTTTTTAAGTTATTATTTTCTCCCCTTCACCAACCTGCCCTGTGGTCCTTTTTCAGGTCCACCACTCCTGCATCACCCCATCACCCTGCCTTCTCCTAGGGCTTTCTTACCTCCACAGTAGTCACCCATGATATCGTGTCCCCACAGTGGAGGTCAGTGGGGGTGGACCATATCCCCACCATAAGCTTTTGTTCCGCTTGGCATGGAGAGGCTGCCTAGGTTGGGTCCAGGGTCTGCATGCAGGGTGGCGGCTTTCATTCTGCTTGGCTGGGATTTTTCCTGTTTTCTCTCTCCAGGACACTGGCCAAGAGCAAAATGATGCTACATGTCAGCTTTCATTGCAGCCAATCAGAACCACCTCCCGTGCTCCTTCTGGTTACTGCCTGCTCTGCCACCATGTTCCCTAGGTGGCAGTTGCACTTCAGGATGAGCCACCCTCCCACACTCCCTTCCCCAAGGAGGAGACCATCCTGTGGGATGCTAATTCCTTCTCGCCCCGGCTGACCCTTGACACCCGAAGCTTGTTCCTGAACTCACATTGTGGACATGGTGGCAGGCAAGGCACAAGACACTTCAACCTTCTGTGCCAGGGGGCCAGCATTTTCACTGATTGTTGTGCTACACAGATGGACTATCTGAACATTGTTGCTGTACCCCTCACATGGATAACGCATTACTTAGAGTGACACCTCCTACTTATGATATTAGGTATATGATGGTCTATATGCTGTATGCCGAGTATTTTCATGTAAATTGTCTTATATGTTGAAAATTAATAAACATAAATAAAAAAAATCTTTACATATAACTAACCTAGAAGAAGCAATTATCTGCTGCCAAATCAGTCACTTGGGACGTCACAGTAAGTGATGTCAGAATTCTGATGAGGTGTGAAAGGGAATAGAACAGGGTATTGCCAGCTATCAGGAAAAGTACTACTCTTCACATCACACATAATTTATTCAGGTAGGAAGCATTTCAGTCAGCGAGTGGGAAAAGAAAAATACTTTTTATTGCTTTTTATTTGCAGTTTCAGATTAATACCTTTGAGCCATAGGCTCGTTCACAGAGACTCCAAGTCAGTAGATACAGGACATTAGTACAAAAAATAGTACACACAGGTAAACACAAATTAACATAAAGTGACAAATGCTAATGCAGTGAGTACAGTATAGCATGATCAGCAGTTCAGTTCAGTTCAGGTAGGAATACATATTTTACAATGAAGAATAATTAAGACAAACAGCACTGCATGAGTGCAGGTCCCAGGCTGTTGAGAAGTAGGAGGGTAGAAGCAGACAAACCAACCTTGTTGGTAGAGAAGTGGGTGGGTGGCTGAGGGAGGTGGGGAGGTAGAGGGAGCAAGGGGTTGGTAGGGTGGGAAAGGGTGGGGGCCATAGGACTGACACTTAGGTCTGGGAGGAGGGGGTGAGGAAGATGGAGTAGGGGGAAGGGAGGGGAGGGGAGAGAAAAGTGGGGGAGTAGAGGGGGTGGGTGGAGGTGGAGGGGTGTGGAGGGTGGGGTTTGTAGGGATTACGGGCAGAGGGAGTGTCATCTGTTAGACTGGGCAATGGCAAACATATGTGTTTGCTAAGTTTCCCCAACATGCTAAGCACTTCTCCTTTACCTCACCTTCACACTTCTCCTTTACCTCCCCCTCTGAATCACCTACTTCCTTCACCTACTAATATCCCTCCCATAAGTTAACTATTCAGTGCCTTATTTGGGCTGAAAATGTTTTTTATATCAGGTTTCTCTCTAAGCAAACTGTGGTTGAATTTTGTTTTTTGTACTGCTCCATATTTTTTCTGCACTGTTAACACACCCTCCTTGTTTTTCGTTAATTTCTTGTAACCTACTTGTAAACTAGTGTAATGATTTTGTTGTTGTACTTGTATTTTGACATTCCTTGCAACCTACTGGTAAACTGGTGTAATGATTTTGTTGTTATACTTGTATTTGGAATGTCTTCCCTGTATTTGTTGTTTTGTATCCTCCCAGGTCGTGCCTGAAAATAGTCATGTCTATGGCTAAAGCACCTACCCGGCAAACAAAAACTAAATAAAATAAATAAATAAATAAAATAATTGGGTACATAGCCCTGATTTAAACTGACTGAGTGTATTACATTCAATCAGGGCTGAAGGTAGGTCACTAAACCACTTTGAGCCTTGGTATGAAAGGGATCTCTGGGCAAGAGAGGTGCACTCAAAGGGTACTATAAGCCCTCCCTTTGAGGCACGCCTGGTGTTAATAGCTGGTTGTGCAGATTCGAAGAGGGTGGAGGTGGATTCAGGTGGGAGCCCCTGCGTTGATTTTTTCACAAGCAGGCAGAGTTGGTATTGAGCCCTAAGATGAAGGGGGAGCCATCCAGTCTTACTGTATAGGCCACATGTATGGGTCTGGTAGTAGGCCCCCAGAGCCAGGCAACAGGCTTTGTTAAGAAGGATTCTGACACTCTTCAGCTCGGTATTGGAGCCAGACCCATAGATCACTAGTCTGTAGTCCATGGCGGATAGGACTGAGCTAAATGTCATAAGTTTTAAGGCTTCAGGTGTCATTGACTGTTGGTGGTGATATAGTACCCCAAGTTTTGCATTGGCAGATTTGACAAGATGCTCCACATGGGCAGAGAAGGTGAGGGTGTCATCCAGGTGAACGCCGAGGTATCTGAACGTGTCTTACCTGTTCAAGTGTGTCGCCTTTGTGGCTCAGAATTTTTAGGGTTCTACACCTCTTCTTGTTCTGGGGAGCTGAGAAGAGCATGCATTTGGTCTTTTTATAGTTGAGTAATAGTTTGTTCTGAGAGAACCATGATTCAAGCTATATACTGTTATATACATAAAAAATAATGTCTGGCTACTTTTAAAAATTAGTAACATTTTATATCTGCTGTTTTACAACTTTTTTATTGGAGTTTTTGTTTTCAGACCCAGAATGGAAAGTTTTTTTTTTGGGGGGTTAGGGGGGGGAGCTGGAGGTGACTGCAATTTAAAAGTTTAAAGTTCAAAGAGGTAGGTGTATAGATTGAGTGAAGTGTCCTGTCCTTTTGCCATAGGTTTGTTGCAATATTTATCATGACTAAGGACTAGTGATGGCTGAAGTGTATCCATTACACTTTGCATAGTTGCAACAAAGTAAAGAAATTGCATATTTTTCAAGTAGTCCACCATTAGGTTAGGGATGGGGGGGAATTCACATAGTCTGGCAATGGCAAAACATCAGCATCGAAGTTCAGCACAGTGTGCAAAGTGTGCACAAGAGAGCAGGCATGTGACAGATTTCTATTCCAAAAGAATGGTCACATGGTACACACTACAGCTGGACATTCACCACTGGACCCCAGCCACAGTGTGCAGTTTTACATGTTGGGAGAATGAGCAAGCGATGTTTTCTATGTGCTGAACAAAGTGAGTCTTATTTCAGTTAAAAAATCACTACCATGTTGGCGCCTCCTAGTTTCTTGCTCTTATTGGCCTTGATATCCAGTGTGGCAGTTTAAATATATCTGCACTTGTTGCCACAGGGAGTGATGTGGGTGGTGGTGGCAGTCAGGGCAAGGGTGAACTACAAAATGTTAACACTGGACTCCTGTGCATAATGGCGTATGGTTTCCTGCAACCTGCTGTCAGGACTATGGCTCATCCTTCCAAGGACATCTTGCCTGATTTGGATTGAGTCAGGGGGGTGCCAGCAAAGCCGCCCACATGCCTCTCAACTATCTGTCATCCAAATGTGGGACACTGTGTGTGGAAAAAATATAAAATGCAGAACACTAGATTCCCCTCGTGGAACGTGAAGCTCAGAACACTAAGTGCTTTTAAGTACATAACGTTTTCTGTTAATTGATCTACAAAGACGTTAATAGAAATTTCTGTTTTATAATCAAAGTGTGCAGTGTGGGACAGCATCTTAGTAGAATGATGGACATGCTTTGTAATGTGGGACAGCTGAGAGTTGCAGCAGAGACAAGTAAGATACCAGGACGTTGTGCTGTAGCCCATGTGTCAGGAAATGAGGCATGCATCCTTTAATGATGGATTAGAATTATTTTCTTCCAGCATAAAAATGAGGACCATGGATGTATTGTATAGCTTATTCATGGAGATATGGGCTTAAACGGTAGCCCTAACCTCTGAAGGGATGGAAATAAAACCCTCTCATGTGACTGCTGTGTTGGTCACACTGCAAGATATAAAATTAGAAAAAAAAAACATCTCTGGGTTTTCAAACCTCCATCCAGGTCAACGTGCCTCTGGTAGTCTACTCTTAAAGGCATCACCTTCTGCTTCAGTGGGCTGCCTTGTCTTATCAAGACAAAACAGGTTACCTGTGTAAAACAAAAAATTGCTGCATCATACCAGGTACATTTTAGACATTGAATTGGTAGCATTCTTGCTCAAGATCTCAAATTGCTATAATTTAGTCTTTAATAGAACCCTTTAGCCTACTGGTCATTTTTTGTCGAATAATAGACATTATTTTTTCTGAACTCAAATAAAAAAAAGACTTGCATGATTTACCACAATGCTGCTTGTCCTACCCCTGGAGATTTTTCCCTGAGCAAAGAAGGACTATGGTTGTATTTGATGAACCCTCATACTACTAAACTTCCAATTAGACATTAAATCCTCTCTTATTAAAGAGATCTCCTTCACACCATCAGAATTTCCTCCATCATTTAAAGAACACTGAAAATGTAGAATATTGGTTATTTTATTTTTACTGGTAGCACGTACTGTACTAAACTATGTTGAAGTAAAAGTAAAATTTCCTGTGACTTTCCTTGTGTTATGACAGCATGTGTTTGTATACTGCTGCACCTTTGCTGATCTTTCTGACCCAACATACTTTGATGATGTCATTCTAGCCCGTAGTGTCAAATTACTTCTGCCCCAGCCCTTTAGAATGTTTTTTATTAAATAGATATACATTGATAGTGACAGGGTTCATTATTATATAGCAGAATTTACAGTGTACCAGTTTATAGCATGAGGAAAACTGTGCTTCAACTGAAATGGCATCCTGCTGTTTCCCACAGAATGTGGCGGCTCTAAGAATTCAAGGCAGAGACAGCAGTGACAAAAAATGTCATTTTCTATCATGCTACAATATTTTTTTATGACAAAAAAATTATATAACTACACCTTAGCGGTGAAAATAACACATAGTACATTTTATGTAAGCAATAAGGCATGACAGGGTGGGATTTATGCTGAGATCACCACACTTGTAGAGACCTTGCAGCTCTGAAAGTGTGGTAATCTTAGCATATACCCAACCGTGGAGTGTCATATTAAGCTTAAATGGGTTTTAGTGTCACATTTTTCTTTATTTTTGCAATTGATTTGTGTCATGTCGTTAAGAAAAAATAATGAAAACATTTAAAACAGTGTTAATAAATGTGGGGGTTTCCCCCTAAATACCTGTACTTCTTCTACTGGAAGACTAAACTAGAGGGCACTATAGGACACTTTTCTGTGTTCTGCATTTTGTGTGCCTTTAGTGTGCCATTGTTCATTTTAATGTGTTTCTCTTTTAGTTTCATGAGTTCTGCTTTTCTTTTCAAGAAGTTGCAGATAGAGCAAACAGAACATAGCATGCTAAGTAGCCACACAAAAAGTAACCTTGCATTTTTTGTTTCTGATTGTGTTCGGGGAGGGGGTGAATCCTGAAGGCACGAGGATCTGTTTGGTGATTAGGCATGTTGGCACTGATACGTTTCAGAAGGACCTATGCTGAGATTAAGACATGGGTGACAGCTTGCATCAGCCAATCAGCATCCAAAATGTAACCTACCTATTTCATAAATTTTCATTGGTCTTTAAGCATAATTTATGGCAGTCTGTTATTTGCACAAACCTCAACCTCTGTCAAATATAGGTGCTGAATCTAAATTCCAAAGACTTTAAGTTATGATATTATGAAAAAAAAAATTGTCATTATAAAAAAGTATTTTTTAAAATACTACAACTCTTGACACTGCTAAGTTTATAACCATAAGCATGATAGTGCATAATTTTAAATAGGTTTTACACATTCTGCAGTCATCATGTATTGTAAGCTTTACATGGGATGAACTGCTATAAATTTAGGGAAATGTTCAAAAAACAGTCAAGAGTCATACATGTATGTTTATTTATTGATGTATAATACATAGATGCGGGATTTTCCCCATACAAAAGGCCATTGTTTATTTCCCTGTATATCTTTTAACTAAATTGTAAATTAAAACTACAGTATATACAAACAGTTATCAAACAATTAAGAGTATATACTTATACTAATTAAAAGTAGATACTTACACTAATCAAACAGTTTTAAAGTATATCCTTTGGGGCTGGCACTATAACCTAGTGGTTAGAGCAATAGGGCTCTGAATGAGCTTGGTACATCCAGCAGACCTAAGTTTGATTCCCATAAATCCACTTGCATGCCGTGCGACTCTCAGCAAATCACTTAACCTCTCCAGTGCTCCCAGGCTGCTGCTGAAAACAGGCATTTGTGACTAGTGGGCCTTACCCAGTATCCAAAGAATATATATATATATAATTTATACACACCAACATTAAAGGGGCACTGTCAGCAATAAGAGCCTCACGCCCATGTGCGAGGCTGATCCCAATTTGCACTTCGTGTACACAAACATTTGTTATTTACTACACTGCAGTGATCAGTAAGTAAAAAAAAGTGTTTTTGCACACAAAGGGCTGATTAGGATCAGCCGTACACTTGGGTGTGAGGCTCTTATTGCTGACAGTTCTCCGTTAATGAAAAGTATATACCTACACTACATTAAACCCCATGGGAGAATACTAATAACACAATTAACACATCATTAGGAAGCTAGTCAAACCAATTAACAAGCTGCAAAAGAACCTGGAAAAAAAAGACACACAAAACCCCCCCCAATGAAGAAATCCCCCGAACTCCTACCTGCAATCACTACACACCATTCCCTCCTTGCTGCAAGAGGACTTCAGGTGTCATAATGCTATCACAAATGCAATCTCCATAAATATAACCATCCTAATGTGTTGTATTCAATAAACAGTGGATATGGGTGGCATACTTGGAAGTATACCTAGCTCAGGGGCAAATTAGGGCAATAAAGCCAGTTGCCCTTAATGCACATGTCCTTATAGCCCTGATTAGCCCCTCGATGGGTATGCATCCCTGTATACCACCCTTACCCATTATTTATTCTACATATTTATTTGGGTGGTTTTGGTAAACCAGGTAAGCACACTAGACCATTACATGCCTATTTTCAGGTGTGACCCAGGAGATTACATCAGAAAAAACAAGTAACAGAATAGACCAAATTATACAGAAAATGAGAACCTAGCATACAGTAGAGAAATAGTTACACAGTATTTGACAAATGGCTAACCACTGCCACAGGACTCCGCCATTATAAAAAGCACAGGAAATGCAGAAGGAAAAAACAAAGACATTCTGAGTAAAAGAAAACACATACGTGAGAGAAGCTAGACTGAGTTAGATGCATCTTATCAAGCTATTAGTAACACCTGCTGCACTCGCTTCCCCTCTCTGTTATCTGCCATTCACTCGCCTGTCAATCATAGACAGCCAGTCAGTCACCCACTTAACTGAGAATGAAAAGCTAACTTTAAACACAAGAAAGCACCTTTTCTTGGTTACTATTCACTCACACTTTAACAAACAGCTTTTAATTTTAGAAAATCATTTTGTTGTATATTTAATGACCTATGTATGCTACAGGATGTTTCTGTGATGTATTTTAACTGCCAGTGGATTTACCTGTGTAAAGAAAGTGTAATCAAGAAATACCCTGGAGTATGTGTCTGTTAATCCCTCAGTAGTGTTAATTACAATTATAAAGCTTGTAATGCCCATAAATAATATCTCTCGTATCTGCTTTATTAAATGCTTTTCTGAAAAGTGTAATACATTTTTTAAAGTGTTACCTTACCCAATGGAATCCTCATAAGATTAGTCATCCTCCCATCTGGCTACTGGTGACCACCCAGCCTCATTACCCACTGCTGTCCCCCCTTCGTGGCGCAGTATCAGTGAAGAGGTGGGCCTCCCTTCTCCCTCCCCAGTGCATAATCAGGCAATAAAGCAGAACAGCTGCTGCAGGGCCTGGGTGCACCAGTATGATCATCCTGACTGCTGCTGTTTTTCCACATATCTCCTTCCAAGGACAGCATCAGCCAGAATTCCACATACATGTGCATGCTAAGGCATGGCACTGTGGGGATGATGTTATCTGTGACATGTGGGGATGCACCGCTTGCACTAACTTTCTATGGCCACCAGGGAGTAGTGTCTGTGTGCATGCCTTAGCAACCTCCCATCGACCCACAGTAATGACCCCAGCTCGGGGTGTGAAGATGGGTCACCAGCATGGCAAGTGGCTCTCCAACTACTGCACTATCAGACCAGAAAAAGATACATTTGATTTTTTGTTTTCATTTTTCAAAAGCTTTAATCTCTCCCTATTGATAAACTACTCACAACTGTCACACTGGGTGAGTTCTCATTTTGGACTGTAGTATTTTCTTTCCAGCAAGAAAAGTTCATTAGCTTTTCAATGTAGTGTATTAGCAAATACTAACCAGTTTTTAAACCCCCTCCATATAAGTTTTACTACTGTAAGTGTTGCACCTTTTCCTTTCTTCAACCCCCACCCAAACCGCCTTTCGGATGAGACATTAAACCAAGGTCCCATCTGCCTGTTTTGGTGGTAGTTCAGGTGGATGTTAAAGATCCCATGGCACTTCTCGAAAAGAGCAGGGGAATTTCCCAGGGTGCAATGGCCAAATTCCTCCATTCACGGAAAATACCACCAACAGCTTAATCTGGTTCTAGGTCAGTTGGCATTCATCTGTATCCTCTCCCCCGGGTCGTGCCTGAAAATAGGCAGGATTTGTCTAGTGCACTTACCCGGTCAACAAAAACTAAATAAATAAATAAAACTTGCACTCACTGTGACAGAAATGGGAAGGAAGGAAGGAGTTAATGGCTTGGATTTGTGGCTGGTATTTTTTAACAGACTGAAAAACACACACACACTAGGATTTCACTGTCCACCAGCATCTAGATAAGGGCGGAGTAATAAATCTCAGACACAGTGATCAAGAAGGGGAGTGGACATATCCACACAGACTCGCATAGCTTGAAAGGATTGGATCACTCAGACATAAACTGAAGGTGAAAATGAATATAACTGGACACTGATAGATGTTCAGTCTAATTGGAATGATTAAATACATACATGGTAAATGGTTGGTGCATTCAAAGGGGGAACAAGAATCACCTATTCTCTAGAGAGAACATAAGATGCTGAAAGACAAGTTATAGGGTTGTTGCTCTTGGAGTTGCTGGGGAAGTTACATCCGAGAGGCCAAGACTGAAGCCTATCTTTCTAGCTATGTCCGTGGAAGCTGGCAGATAGCATAGGGTCCAGTTCTTCTTTATGTATAGGGAAGTGTAAGAATAATAATAGCTTATCTCAGTAATAGCCTTTTTTCTTTTGTCATCTGTTATTTAAAAACATCTGTTTACTTTTCTTATAACAGTGTTATTCTCTTATATTTACTGGTTAGTGCCAATTAACCACTGCAGGCACAAACTCCGTAATTCACATGTGTGAATTACGGAGTTCCGTAAACCATGGGTCAGAAAATAGTCACGAGTGTACCTCAGCACCTGTGCGAGAAACTGTCTTCGTCCTGGCAGTTCGTTCGTGCTGCTGACAGAAAACCGCCAGTGCAAATGACAGTCTTCATGGACAAGGAACAAAAACACAAACTGGACGCACTTCACAATATTGGTATTTGCCTAATAAAAGTGCTGTCAAGTGACTGATGCACAGTTAAAATGATGGTAGCCCGATTTAGAAGTGACATATTTTGTGAACTCTGAGGAGCCATTCATGTGGTAGTAACGGAGTGCACAAACAGACTAATAAAATCTACTGCAGCTGCTTTAGTGTTCTCTTAATGGCATACACAGCCTTGAATGGTCTGGGCCCCCTGTATCTCAGTGGAGCTTCTGATCACTGTCTACCCTCAAGGAAACTGAGGTCTGGGAGCTGTGGACTGTTGTGTGTGCCACTGCCTCCTTTGAAATTCTCAGTTGACTGTGCTTTTGCGGCAGCCGCCCTTGCCGCAGTCGATGGTGGATGGTGCCGGCAAAGCTAAGGGAGTTACTGGAAGGGAAGTGGGCCACACAACCTTTACAACAGATGCCAGTCTCACAGGTATTTCTAAGAGACCAATGAAAAGCAATGTTTCAAAACAGTCCTACTTTAAACGAACTGCACACTTTAATGTGTCTGTGTATTTAATTTATTCTGCGGTATGAGTACTTCATTAGGAATCCTTCCTGCAACCAGTAAATATAAAAAATAAAACATGAGGAAGTCTGGTAATTCAGATTTTATGCACACCCTTGGTGTGTGATGCCCAAATAAACCCCTTGTGCTTCACCCTCAGGGTTTATGGGGCATCACATACCTCGGATGTGCATGAAATCCTCATAAACCACACTTCCCCATGCATTATTCTATATGTGTTAAACATATATATCCTGTAATACTACTTTTGACCTTCTGTTAAGTAAAGAGCTATTTATTTACTCAACAGTTGTGGCTGCGATTTAAATTATTTCTAAGGTAATTTGTGGTTTCCACTGGCTGAGGCAAACTCTGGTTAGCATACGCCACCCGAGAGACACACTACCAGGCTTTGATCTGTGCAATTGCATGTTTGATCTCCCAGTTCTGTGCAAGTAGGAAGGTAGGTGCTGGAGGACCCAGCTGGTGGCAGCACATACCAAAGAGAGACACCTCTCTGAAAGCTAATACAAGCCAGGGAGAGGTAGGTTGTCACACTCACCACAGGATGGTGACAGAATAGTAGACAAAAATGCCATGGGAAAACAGTGGTGGGAGGATCAGATACTGAGTAAGTGGACACAAACTACTGGATAATATTCAACAGCAGCAATTTCCTGGTACCGTAAGCTTAACATGACTCTCTCGGGCTGTTAGTGTGTGTGTGTGTGTATGTGTGTGTGTGGGGTTGCCCTAGACTTATAAAGGAAACACAGAATGGGAAGCAGGCCCAAACTATGTACAGTATATCATACCCCCTTCTCACACACACACCTTACACTGATTTTCTGCACTTGTTGACTTTGAGACTTACAGGCTCACTTGCAGCTGGTCACCTGGGGCCCTCGGTTCTCTGACTATCAGTGTTAGAATTGTATCACAGGGTTGACCCCTATTACTCAAAATGTTGCAGCTGATGAGAAATCCTACTGCCCACGCCTAGCAGTTCCATCAGTGGGTAATGGATGATTAACAGCCTAGCAACATTCCATTACTCGCTTTTAGCTCTCCACTACCCACTCCTAGCAGTGGATAGTGGATGATTCATGCTGTTACCTGTCTGCAAAGCCAAACAAAAACCAAGCAACCTGCAAAACAAGCAACAGAACTCTGCCCACATGGTCACTTCCTGCAAAACCAAACCACAGTACCAGGAACCTATTTACAGTACAACAGAGGAAAAATAACACTACCTCC
The DNA here is from genome assembly GCA_016271365.2 of Neoceratodus forsteri. NCBI lineage: Eukaryota > Metazoa > Chordata > Ceratodontiformes > Ceratodontidae > Neoceratodus > Neoceratodus forsteri. The sequence goes on from CM057450.1 coordinate 943,175,994, forward strand.
TTCCCCCAACTTAACATTGCAAAACTAAATGGACAGTCCTGAAAAACAACAAAACGATCACATGAACTTACAACAAAACTTCAACAGGAAAAAAAAAAAAAGCTAAATAAAGCTGTTAAGTACAAATGCCTGAAAGGACAGTCACAAGATCAGCAAATCAAAACAAACAATAACCCTGCCATTGAAACACATCTGACTTTAATATACAACACCCTAAGCAGTTGCTCTAAGAACACATATACACTGGCAATTTTGAAACAACTAGTGTTTATTTAAGAAAAGATAAAAACGTACATACTTGTAGAGGGGGAAAAAACTGCATCCATCAACCCAGATGCAGAGTAGCAGACAGCCTCCAGTAGCTGAATTCAAGAAAACACAGCACAGAGAAACCCTGAACAGGATTTATCAATCAAAATAGGAAAACTAAATGTAATGCTCTAGGTAAAATCTGCACTGGATTATTCTAATAACTTGTTTTATTTTACTAATGCCCTGTTCTCACATCAGACAGCAGCACAGAGAAAACTTGGACTGGAGTTACAGTATTAGTCAAAATAGGATAACTACTGTTTCACCGTAATATCCCTGGTCTTGAAACATTCTGTGATAATTTAAGGATCAGACATCAAGTTCAGGTTTGGTATATAATTAAGAAAATGCTCTTATTGCTGGATTTTATGCCCCCTTTTGTGCCCTATCTCGTATCTGGAATCCATTCACCCTAACCATTTTAACCCAACATTTCAGAACTGGGAGAGACTCTCCTTCTGATATGTACACCAATTTTTGGTTGAGGAGGGTGTGTGCTCCTTCTTGGAACTACCAACAAACTTTGGACTCCAACAAGTGGATTTCTTCTGATCATATGCCAATGCCACAGCTGCAACTTTGCAGTGATGTCTTCAACAGTGACAACATCAATGGATCACTGAAAAAGTCTACTTGGGACCCCAGCATAGCTTCCCAGGGTCTTGCACCCCCTCCCCGAATCAGCTCAGACTTGGAGTTGATTATAATAAAATATGGGTAGTGCAGGGGGCACAGCCCCCTGCATGGGGGGTGCAGGGTGTGCAGCTCCCCGCAAAAAGCATTTTATTTTTCTGACGGCACAATGCCAGCCGCAATTGTGGTCGACGTGCAGCCATCGCTGTAACGCTGGGTCGACATATTTATGTCGACCGGTGCTGTAGATCCTCTTCTAATACCTCCCGTTACAACACTACATAGGTCAACTGCCCTCCAAAGTTGAGACACCAGACACCTACCATCCCATTATTCAACTCATTAACCTAGGCAGGATCAGCCAAGTTCCACATATGCTGTCCAATATGGTTGAACAGCCACTTCTATGTTAAACTTAAAAGTTTTCACTTTAATAACTTCACAACCATTCAACTAATTTGCATGCAATTTTTATACGTGCCATCAGGGGCTGATGTTCTCTTGATGTGCCAAGTTTTGTTCCAGTGAGATGCATGGGTGTGGAGATATGCACAGAAACAGTTGGAAATGTTGGTCTGAAATTTTCAAGGTATATAGGACTTGCCTTGTAGATTTGTCTTTCCCTGGTTTGGTGAAAAAATATTAATCCTTTCCAAAGTTATTACATTTTGCTCTGTTGCCCACCGGCAAGCCTCCAAGTTGGGCTAGCCCTAGTTTGGGCATCCCACGCTCAGTGGCCGCGGCTGGAACCGCCGCCAGTCGCTCCTCGCTCCGTTGCCCGCCGGCAAGCCTCCAAGTTGGGTAAGAAGCTCACTGTCCCCCAGGAGTGCTTTCAGGGACTCCGATTGGCCACAGCTTGGACTGGCTGCTCTCGATTGGCTGTAACTCTTACGGCTTTCCCGCTGATTGGCTGTAGCTCTCCTGGGACTCCTGTTTGAATTTCTGACTGCTTTTCTGTCTTTTGTGAACTCCACTAGGTTTGTTCTTTTTGGCCCTCTCCCCCCAACCCCGTCCTCCTGCCTTAATTAAATATGCCTTAGCCCCTCCTCCTGCCCCAAACCTCTTTGCTATTGACCACCAGCGTTCTGCCTATTGGCCTCTCCTTCAACACCCAAATCTCTACCCATTTGGTCTTCAGCACCAAGCCACAGCGATCTAACCAGCCCCCATTGCTCAGTACTCCTCAATTATTGTATTTTCACTCCTGCCCTCCTTCCCCCTTCCATCTCATAGGCCCTAAGTTGCCTTGTTCAAAGGTATACGTAGATGCCGCTAGTGCACACCTCATCTCTGAAGGAATGTGGCCGTTGTTGCTCATAGGCCTTATGGCCAATTTTATGCCTTTTCACTAGCTCCCTGCATAGGAACCCATCCTTCATTTGGGAATGCCCCACCATGTAATGATGTCCCCTTTACTGATTCTTTCATGTCCTCATAGATGGCCTACCCTTTTCTGCTGCCATGGCACATTGGGACTTCATCACAGATGTCTACTATGTGCATTGGACTTAGCAAATCCCAGCAGCTACACCTTTCCCCACTACGGCACCAGGCCAGGGTACTTCTACATGCAACCTTGGGAGCACTTGGCATCCACTTAAACTACAATATGCCTTGCCCACCTCATCAGAACAAATGGATTCGGGCACGATCCATCAAGCTTGTGTTGAGAGCCCTTAAAATGATACTATTCATGCTTCTGCTCTGTTCTGGCAGCGTCGAACTGAACCCAGGCCCCCCCTCTACCTATCTCTGCTCCTTGCAACCTTATCAACCTAAAAGATCTAAGTATCCTCTATATTAATGTGTGTAGCCTCCAAAGTAAGTTAGATGCCATTCAGGCTTGGATCACACACACGAAACCTGACATCCTGGTGGTTTCTGAGACCTGGCTTAAGTCCACTACCCTGGACTCTGAGGTCTACTTACCTGAATACAATATCTTTTGTACAGACAGACGGACTAGTGGTGGGGGGTTGCCATCTACGTATTGGAAAAATATAACGATCTTACTTCGAGATACAGCTCTTGCAGCAGGTTACACCATTAGGACTGAAGCCGGCAGGCGTCAGGATCCCATGGAAACCTTCTAGCTAGCAGTCTTCAGCGGGGACCGCCTCTGACATCGGTCCGGCCCCCGACGTCAGATGTAGTACATAAGGAGGCGGCCCCGCCAGACTCCCCAGTTCTTTCCCGCCATCGACTTGCATGTCTCGACCCTTCGGTCTGTTTCTAGCACGCGACGCCTGGAAAAGTTCTTTTTTCGAATTGGAAACCCTTTTTTCTCAACGAACGTCTGCCATCTGATGTCCTCTCCAACTTCCGTGGAGGGCCATCCATCTAAGTGCACCTGTGGGTAGCAAGTTCCCTTTAAAGACCCGCATTTGGCCTGCATGCGGTGCCTAGGCCCGGACCACGACACCCGGGCCTGTTCCTTCTGCTAAGGGTTTAATATCCGGATCCGGATCTGTTGCCAGAAGGCCCTACAAGCTTACCTTCTTGAAGAGAGAGTGAAGGCCATGGATTCTGCCTCCAAGGGGGAATCGTCCAAGAAAGCCCGCCGGCACCTCGAAAAGCACAAGGAGAGGGTGAGATCAAAATCCCCTTCTAGGGCTTTTGACTCCCATAGCTCCGGCTCCCGGTCCGACTGCTCGCCTTCCCGGACCCGCTCTCAGCCTCCCCCAGTTGCGGTCAAGTCATCTTCGGGTTCCTCTACTCTACAGCCTGTTAAGACCTCCAGGCCTTCTTCTTCTTCTTCCAAGGCCTCGCCGAGGTCAGGGGACTGCCATCACCACAAGTCCGGCTCCCGCCACTCGGCTCCCAACATCTGGTCGGTCTCCTTGCCCCCTCCACCCCAGCGGAAAACCAAGGAGCTGACTTCGCTCATGAAGACGTCGGACCCGACGTCGGCCCAACGGCGTCGGTAAGCAGCACCAGTCCCGGGACCCGACAACTGCCCAATGCTCATCGCCGGTCAGGCCTTCTCCACCACGGACACTGGCCGGGGGACCGACGCCCGACCCAGCAGAGAGAGGAACCCCTACGCCACCTACCAAGGTCGGCCAGGAGGCGCTTATGGAGGAGGAGTCGACTCAGCCAGAAGACCAGGTGGGCGAACCCGGTCCTGTCGAACCCCACAGGGAACCCTCCCCTAAACCAGAGACCCCTGGGGAGCCGACGCCGGAACCCGACGACCGACCACCGGCGCCCGGTCCGTCGTCAGGCCTCAGTTTTTCAGAGGTCAAGGAGTTATTCACCTACTGGTGGGATACCATAAAGAAGGACGTGGTTCCCACACCTCCTCCTCTTCCTCCTCCTCCTCCACCCGTGACTCCACGGTTCCCGGCCCCACCCCACCCCATCTGGGGCAGCAGGCCGAGTACCTTCCCCCCGGGAGCCTGCGGAATCTCCTAGGGGCAGACCAGACAAGAGGAGACCTCCGTCCAGATCTTCTTCAGGGTCACCCAGCCCCAAGAGACCCAGAAGACGCTGTCACTCGCCTTCGACAGAGGACTTGGGATCGGACTTCTCAGACAGATCCAGATCCCCTTCTCCCATCAGTGTCCCCTCTCCGGACCCACGTGAGCTCCCAAGATCTCCTCCGGATGACCCATCGTTCTCGGAGATTATGAGGCATATTCAAGAGAACATGGGCTGGGACGCAGAGGAACTTGACCCTGAGAGGCTACGCCTTGCATGATATCTTCGGCAAAAGGACCCAAAGCCTGTGGTGGTGCCACCCTTGGTGGACACCTTCATGGACGTCACCAAGGCAGCGTGGAAATGTCCACACTCGCTCCCGGCGATGCTGAAGAAGGCTGACCGCCTGTACAAGGCCCCTAGGGAGGACCAGTACTTGGCATCTCATCCTCTGGCTGATTCCCTGGTCATCACAGCCTCACATGACCGGTCCCAGAGGCCACAACATCTGAGCACCCTGCCACCGGACCCAATGTCCAAGCAATTGGACGCAATGGGCAGGCGCATGTACACAGCTGCTACCTGCGCCATTAGGTCCCTCAACTATCTTACCCACATGGTCAAGTTCCAGAATGCCTTGTGGGAGCAGGGACTAGACCTGGCAGAAAAGATGCCAGAAGGTGAGCAGAAGGAAGAGTTGCTCCAGCTCCTCTGCACGGGTTCAGACATGGGAACCCAGGTGCTTCGAGCCGCGTATGACTCTGCGGACTCCTCGGCCAGAGCGGCAGCCTCAGGCGTATGCCTCCGGAGACACTCGTGGCTTCATGTCTCCAGATTTACCCCGGATGTCCAGAAAAACATTCTGGATGCCTCGTTCCATGGAGAAGTTCTTTTCGGTGAGTCCTCGGAGGGGTTCTCACCAAACTTTAAGAGGCCGGGAAGGCGGTGCGGTCTGTCAAGCCATGTACAGACCCAAGCTCAGTTCCTTTCACGTAGGAACCAGAGCCGTTTTCACGGCCGGACGCAGAGACAGCAGTCCCGCACCGGCCCGCAACAGAGGGGCTCCTTCTCCCAAAGAGCCCAAGGGAAGTCGTCCGCAGGCCGAGGCCAACGCCCTGCCAAGTCGGCCCAGCCTGCAGGACCCTCAGCCGCCACAGCATGACTCCTTCCTGGCCCCCACCCCTCAGGATCAACGGGACACCAAGGTCGGGGGTCGTATTGCGGACCACCTGCCAGGGTGGCAGTCTATTACCACCGACAGGTGGGTTCTTCAGTTGGTCGAACAACTCCACTTTATAGAATTCGTGGACAAGCCACCCACAAGGCCTCCTCTGCTCTCCCGTTACTCGGGTCAGCACAGATCACTCATCAGGCAACAAGTACTTGCACTTCTACAAAAAGGAGCAGTGGAGTACTTCCTGGAGAACGAGACAGGAGCCGGCTACTATTCCCACTTCTTTCTGGTTCCAAAGAAAACAGGGGACCTCCATCCAATATTGGACCTCAGCGACCTCAACATGTCAGTCACCTACAAACGTTTTCGCATGGTGACCCTCCAAGGGCTCATTCCCATGCTGAGGAAGGATGCCTTTCTAGCATCCCTGGACATGCAGGACGCCTACCTGCACATCCCCATTGCTCGAGCACACAGGAGGTTCCTGCGCTTCGAGTTCCTCGGCCACCACTTTCAGTTCCGGGCTCTTCCTTTCAGACTGTCATTGGCCCCCAGGGTCTTTACCAAGTGTATGGCAGTCGTGGCAGTGTCTCTAAGGAGACAGGGCCACTATGTGTTCCCGTACCTGGACGACTGGCTTCTCATGGCCGCCTCCAGAGAGGCACTGTTGTTGGCTATCCAGAACACCCAAACGCTTTTTCAGTCACTGGGTATCCTTATCAACCTTGAGAAGTCTCTCCTGGTACCGTCCCAGAAGCTGCAGTTCATAGGCACAGTTCTGGACACCATCCAAGGGAAAGCTTTTCTTCCCGAGGACAGAGCGGAGCGCATCAGGTCCCTCATCAGGGACCTCTCAGCGAAGAAGACTGTCCCCGCCAGACTGGTCCTTCGCCTGCTCAGACACATGGCTGCGGCCATTTCAACCATCCGATGGCAAGGCTCCACATGCAGGTGACCCAGTGGATGCTAAAAGTGCAATGGGATCAAAGGCAAGACCATGCAGCAGCGGTCAGAATCACGAAGGCCGTGATTCGGGACTGGCAATGATGGCGGCTATACCCAGGAGCACTCTCTATGGGTGTGTTCGTTTGCGCTCATCCCCGGGGTAATCCTCTCCACAGATGCCTCAGGGCTGGGGTGGGGAGCACACCTGAACGGGGTGAGGTCCCAGGGAACGTGGACCCCTCAGGAAGCTCACCTCCATATCAACATTCTGGAGATGAGGGCAGTCCTTTATGCCCTGCAGGCCTTCCAGTCAGAAATCCCGCCGAGTACCCTTCTGCTTCAGACAGACAATACAGCGGTGATGTATTACCTGAACAAACAAGGAGGCACACACTCTTACCCCCTTTGCAGGGAAGCTATGAAAGTGTGGGACTGGGTAATCCGACACGGCGCGAGCCTGATTGCAGTTCACGTTCCCGGAGTGGACAACACAATCGCAGACGGCCTGAGTCGATCCCAGGCCAAAGTCCACGAGTGGGAACTTCTTCAGGAGGTAGCAGAGGATCTGTTTCTTCGATGGGGCACTCCAGAATTGGACTTGTTCGCTTCATCAACGCAAAAAACCCAATTTTGCTCGCTAGATCAGAAGCGTGGTGTTTTGGCGAGACGCGTGTCCCTCTCCTGTTGGACAGATTCCTCTACACTTTCCCTCCCTTCCCGTTGATCCAGAGGGTCCTTCTCAAACTTCGCAGAGAGCACGCAACAATGATCTTGGTAGTGCCTTTCTGGCCCAGACAGATCTGGTTCCCCATGCTGACGCAATTGTCCCGGGAACCTCCACTCCCGTTGCCCATCAGCTCCCATCTGCTGTCTCAAGAGGAGGGTTCGCTAGTCCACCCGGACTTACGCTCACTGAACCTGCATGCCTGACTCCTTGAGACATAGCCATTATGCGACACAGGGTCTTGCAAGAGGTGGTGGAAGTCCTTTCTGCCGCCAGAAAGCCGGCAACGCATGCGACATATGCCATGAAATGGTGCCGGTTTTGCTTGTGGTCTCAGGCACGCGGCCTCTCCCCTTTAGATTGCCCAGAGAAATCAGTCCTGAAATACCTGCTTTCCCTCTTCCACTCAGGCCTTGCCTACTCCTCGATTAAAGTTCACCTCTGTGCGATTTCATCCTACCACTGCCCGATAGGTCAACGCACAGTGGCACAACTCGATGCCTCTCATGAATTCCTGAGGGGGGTGTTACACCTTAGGCCACCCATCAAGGATCCCGTCCCTCCTTGGGACCTACTCTTCATCCTGGAGCAGCTCACGCTGTCCCCTTTTGAACCTGCCACAGGTTGCGAGCTGCGTTTTCTGTCATGGAAAACGTTATTTTTGGTTGCTGTCACGTCAACAAGAATTTCTGAGCTACACGCTCTTATGTGTAAGGAACCTTATTTAATTTTCCACCAGGACAGAGTGTCTCTGAGAACAAATCCTAAATTCTTGCCTAAGGTGGTCTCAGCCCTTACCCTTAATCAGGACATCGATCTGCCGGTGTACTTCCCTAGGTACACCGATAGAGGAGAGGCTTTGCTTCACACCCTAGACGTTCACCACTCCTTAAGATACTACTTGACCAGGACCAAACAGCATCGCAACTCCAAGCAGCTGTTTATTTCCTTCGCTGAGAGGATGTTGGGCCAACCAGTCTCAAAACAGACTCTTTCTCGCTGGCTTGTCCAGTGCATTTCTTTTTGCTACAACAACAAACAGAAGCCCCTTCCGGGCACAGTCCGGGGCCACTCGACTGGGGGGTGACTACTTCCTTCGCAGCGCTGCGGAACGTCTCCACCTCAGCCATTTGTGCCGCAGCTACATGGAGCTCAGTGCACACCTTCATCAGGCATTACAGCCGGGACATCGCCTCACAGCGGAGAGCAGGTTTCAGCCTCACTGTTCTACAGGGTCTCCTGTCCTACAGTCAGGATTTTTAAGATCTCTCCATTAGGCCTCCTCCCAGAGTGTCTAGAGGCGCTATTGCTTGGGAATCAGTCCTAATGGTGTAACCTGCTGCAAGAGCTGTATCTCGAAGTAAGATAGTACAGTTACGTAAGAACTTACCGGTAAGTAGATCTTCGAGAACAGCTCTTGCAGCAAGTACCTCAACCCACCATTCCCCTTGGAGGAGGTACGGCCTAACCAGGCCTTGGCAGGAGCTTACGCTCTTTTCTTCTTCTGATGGCGGATCCTCGGTCTCCACTTCTGATGTCATCCAGCGGCCGGAAGTCTCCGGCGGGAGAACTGGGGATTCTGGCAGGACCGCCTCCTTATGTACTATGTCTGACGTCGGGGGCGGGACCGACGTCTGAGGCGGTCCCTGCTGCAGACTGCTAGCTAGAAGATTTCCGTGGGGTCCTGACGCCTGCCGGCTTCAGTCCTAATGGTGTAACCTGCTGCAAGAGCTGTTCTCGAAGATCTACTGTTACGGTAAGTTCTTACGTAACTGTACTTTTCTATTACCAACACCTCATCATTGCTGAAAGAGTTTGAAAGCCTCACGATCAAAGTCCAACTCTCAACCACCTTGGCCTTGTACATCATAGGATGCTACAGGCCTCCCTCTGCAGGGCTTCAACTGTTAAGTCATGATGAGTTATACTGTGCTGCTGGGTTGCACCTGAGTAACCAGGGTAATGCTATTATGGGGATGCATTTGTTATCAGTTATTAATAAACATTTAAACTAATGAATGGGGGGGTCTGTGACTACCTCATCATATATACCAGTTCCCAAAGGTAGTGTTAGACATCGTCAACTACACTGTTTGTGCTTCAACGCTAGAAGCTTAAATTATAAATTAGATGAACTACAGTGCAGAATTCAACAGCACAAAATCGATGTTATTTCAATATGTGAAACCTGGAGAGATAACAAATCATCTTGGGATGCTAATATATCTGGTTTCACTCTACATAAACTTAATAGACACAACAGGAGAGGTGGTGGTGTTGCATTGTATATCAATAGCAGTCTGAGTTCAATCGACATCTCCAATACTATTAAAAATCATAATTTTCAGACCAAATCCATCTGGGTCAAGGAGATTCTGTCATCATCTGATTGTTTAATTATTGGTTCTTGTTATCACCCACCTAATACCACGGTGGATGTTTTAGAAGATTTCTAAATGAATTTGAAATGGCAAAAACTTTGGGGGACACTTATTACAGGGGACTTCAATTTGAATGACATTGACTGGTTTAATCATACAGCTAATAGCAGCCAAGGAAACAATTACTAAATTCATGTTCCCAATTGGGACCGAAGCAGAGTGTTCTGATTCAAACAAGAGGTGATAATATATTGGACCTTATCTTATCTGATGATAATTTAACAATTGATAACCTTAATATAAGTGACCCAATAGGGAATAGTGATCATAAAACCATTACATTTACTATTGGAAAAATGTATATTTATACTCCTAATAAAACAATCATTTATTCGTATAACAAAGATGATTTAAGTAATATTAGGCAGGCTGTTAAAGATTTAAGTTGGGAATCAGTATTAATGCATTCCTCCCCTCAATACTGTTGGGAGGTATTTAAGAACATTATCCACTATTTAAGAGATTTATATATTTCATCCAAACAAAAAACTCTGAACCTTAAAAAGGCACCTAAATGGATGAATCAAACTATAAAAAGATAAATAAGAAAAAAGAAGCAAAAATATGATGCCTATCAAAAAAAACAAGTCTATATCGCTTTGGGAATCTTATAAATCCACTCAAACAAAAATGTAAAAACAGGATTAGAAAAGTTAAATCTAGGTGGGAAAACAATCTTGCTAGAAAAGCTAAAAAAACAAATAGTAAAGAGTTCTATTCATATATAAACTCTTTAAAGAAACCAACATGTCAAGTAGGGCCATTATCACATAACAACACTCTTATTCATGATTCTAAAGCTATGACTGATTTGCTTAGCATTGAATTTAGTAATGTTTTCACTAACAAATCTGATGATAGCCCTATTCCTGACCCCCTTATTGTTAATGATGGTGATGTTAACATTACTTTATCTGAGGATGAAATATATAATAAACTTCTGGTCCAAAATGGTAAATATAGCCCAGGTCATGATAATATTCCAGGCCACTTACTATTTCTATTGGCTGACATTTTAGTAAAGCCAATAAAGTTAATGTTTGAATATTTTCTTGCCAATAGTTTTGTTCTACAGGATTGGAAAGATGCTAATGTTATTCCAATTGATAAAAAAGGGCCCAAGAACATGTGGGAAAATTATCGGCCCATAAGCTTGACATCCTCAATTTGCAAGATTCTTGAGAGTCTTATTAAAGATCTGATTACACCAATTCTTAACACATGTGATTCTGAACAACAAGGCTTTAGAGGTGGTCGAAGTTACATAGAAACATAGAATTTGATGGCAGATAAGGACCACTTGGCCCACCTAGTCTGCCCATTTCCCTACCTGATGGATAAGTTGCAGATTCTAGTTAATCTACAGCTTACTTCCTCCTACCCCCCACCTAGAATTGCCTTATGTCTGTCCCATGCATTCTTGAATTCTCCCACTGTCCCTGACTCCACAACCTCCTCAGGAAGGCTGTTCCATGCATCCACAACCCTCTCTGTGAAAAAATACTTTCTAACATTACCTCTGAGCCATCCCCCCATCTTCAAATTGTGCCCCCTTGTTCTTGCATATCTCTTCTTCTGAAAGATGCTACCCTCTTGTGCTTTAATTCCCATGAGATACTAGAAAGTTTCTATCATGTCCCCCCTCTCCCTCCTTTCCTCAAGAGTATACATATTAAGCTGCATTAGTCTCTCCTCGTATGTCTTCTGGTGCAGACCCTGCACCATTTTGGTTGCCCTTCTCTGAACAGCCTCCACCGTGTCTATGTCTTTGTGGAGATGGGGTCTCCAGAATTGCACGCAGTACTCCAGATGGGGTCTTACCAACTGTCTGTACAGAGGGATAACAACTTCTTGTTTTCTACTGTTGATGCCTCTCCCTGTGCATCCCAGTATCTCCCCAGCCCTCCTTACTGCCTTCTCACATTGTTTGCCCACCTTTGGGTCATCTGATATAATTACTCCTAGGTCTCTTTCAATTTTTGTTGTTGTTATTAACTCACCCCCCATTGTGTACTCTTCCTCTGGGTTTTTGTGTCCCAGATGCATTACCTTGCACTTCTTTGCATTGAATCTGAGCTGCCATATATTTGACCATTCCTCCAACCTTGCCAAGTCCCTTTTCATCCTTTCCACTCCACCTTGTGTATCAACCCTGTTGCAGATCTCATCTGCAAGGAGACATACTTTTCCTTCCAGGTGCTCTCCAATGTCACTTATAAAGACATTAAAGAAGACCAGTCCCAGTACCGACCCCTGCGGTACCCAGCTAGTTACTTCTTTCTTCACTGTGGACTCCGTTTACTATTACTCTTTGCGTCCTGTTGTCCAGCCAGTTTTTTTTATCCAGGCTACCACCTTGGGACCCACTCCAAGGCTGGCTAACTTGTATATTAATCTTTGGGTGAGACTGTGTCAAATGCCTTGCTAAAATCTAGGTAGGCCTTATCCACAGCTCCTCCCTGGTCTACTACTTTGGTCACCCAGTCAAAAAAATCTATTTGGTTCGTCTGGCATGACCTTCCTGCTGTGAAACCATGCTGCCTTGAGTCCTGTGCCCCACTGGCCTCTAGGTACTCAGCAATTCTTTCCTTCAGAAGTGATTCCATCATTTTCCCTACCACTGAGGTCAAGCTAACTGGTCTGTAGTTTCCTGCCTCTGCCCTGCTCCCACTTTTGTGAAGTGGAATCACATTTGCCCTCCTCCAGTCCTCAGGTACCACCCCATCCTCCATTGATTTGTTAAAGAGAGTAGTCAGTGGTGTTACTAGTTCTACCCTTAGTTCTTTTAGAATTCTTGGGTGAATTCCATCAGGCCCCATTGCTTTGTCCACCCTCAGTTTCAAGAGTTCTTTCAAAACTCTTTCTTCTGTGAATGGACTGGCATCGACCCCCCTATTCAGAGTGTTTCTCTTGTTTGGTTTAAGTACCTCCCCCTCCTCTTCTGTTGTGAATACTGAGCAGAAATATTCATTCAGTATCCCTGCTTTTTCACTGTACCCTCTGCCCACATTCCCTCCCCTTTATTAAGTCTCCGTATCCCTCCCTTGGTCTTTCTTTGCTCCCTAATGTACCTATATAAGGTTTTATCCCCCTTCTTGACAGAGTTGGCTATCTTTTCCTCAGTTTGTGCCTTTGCTATTCTGACTGCCTTCCCTGCCTCCTTCTGATTTAACTGATAAAGTTCTCTGTCCTGCTCCTTCTGTGTTTCCTTGTATCTCCTGATGCTGTCATTTTCTCCTTAACCTTCCCTTCCACCTCCTTTGAGAACCATAGTGTTTTTCCTTCATTTTGTTTTGTTGATTTGCTTCACACAAAGGCTTGTTGCCTCTGTGATGGCTGTTTTGATTATTCCCCATTGTTCCTCCACCCTCCTTCTTGCCTGTTTGCTAGTGCTTTTCTGAGGCACTCTCTCATTTCCCAAAGTCAGCCTTCCTAAAGTCCAATACTCTTGTTTTTGTACTGGCTTGATTTTATGGCTGTGTTTATTGTGAACCACACTGTTTGGTGGTCACTTGTTCCCAGAAGGCTACCCACTTCTGAATCTGAGATCCTTTCTCCTTCCCCATTTGAGAGTACCAGGTCTAAGATTGCTCCCTCCTGAGTGGGTTCCAACACTAGCTGTCTGAGGCATGCCCCCTGTAGGGCATCAAGAATGACCCTGCTCCTGGATGTGCCTGGAGCAAAGGTACTCCAGTTAACATCTGGCATATTCAGGTCCCCCATCAACAATATCTCCCCTTTTTCTGCCATTTTAAGGATGCCTTCTATCATTTCCTTGTCCATTTCCTCCCCCTGAGATGGGGGTCTGTACACAACCCCCATGCGGATTGTGGTGCCATTTCCTGTCTCCAGGGTGACCCACAGTGACTCATCAACTGCCTGTTTACTCTTTAGTTCTGTTGCTTTAATCCCTTCCCTTATGTAGAGAGCTACTCCTCCTCCTCTTTTACCCACCCTGTCCCTCCTGTAGATTGTGTATACTGGTATGTTGACATCCCAGTCATGGTTCTCTGTGTACCATGTTTCAGTGACTGACACAACATCAAGGCATCCCTCTTCCATCAAGGTCACTAGTTCAGGGAGCTTGTTACACAGACTGCAGGCATTGGAACTCATCACCTTCCATTATTTTTATGGTCTTACCCCTTTTAGCTCCATCCCTGTCCTTACTGCCTTTTCCTGCATTTACCTCTGTCCTGCTCCCTACTGACTTCTCTACCTTGGTGTTTACCTCACTAACTACTGTGTTTTGTTGGGGGGAGGCTGGGATTTCCCTGCTCCTTTTCAGTGCCTCCCCCCTTGGCTAGTTTAAATGCTTGCCAATGAAGCATTTAAACCTATCACCTAGGATCCTGGTTCCCCCTCTGGACAGATGCAGACCATTGTGCCAGTATAGGCCTGCATCCCTCCAGGTGGCTCCCCAGTCCCCAGTGAAGCCAAAACCCCGAGCTCCACACCAGTTTTTCAACCATTCATTGAATCCCATGGTGCAGAATACCCTAGTATCATCCTTACCATAGACAGCAGCACCTACAAGAAGGTTACCGTACATGCTTCTTGTCTAAGGCCTCTCCCCAACTCTACAAACTCTTCTTGCACTGCTGTGATCCCATTCACAGCCAGGTCATTTGTCCCTAGGTGGATAATGGCATCCAGCTCCCTCGTGCAGCTGCTCAGCGATCCTGAGGTTGCTTCCTGTCCTCAAGCTGTGGTGCCAGGTAGGCACTTACCTCCCCTATCCCTTCCTCCCCAATTCTACCCCCTAATAATGATCGGAGTCCCCCACCAGGAGTTGTTTCCTTCCCCTGTGGAGTCTCGTGCCACCCTCCTGTGGGTCTCCTTAGTGGAGGTTCCCAGCATCCTCCTTGGTCTCCACTATGGGTGCCTCCATAGAGGAACCCCTCTTCACCAGAATAGCATATGAATTGTGGAGAGCTACAACTAGAGGGGCGCACCTCTGTTCCACCACCCTCTCCCTCCCTGAGCCCACCTTGGTCCAACCGCTCCTCTTTCTGTGCAACCTCTGAGTTAGCGGCGGTGGCCCTGCTGGTCCCTGGGTGGGGGCAGAGGTTTCACGAATCCTTTCCAGGTCAGCCTGGAGATGGGCAACCTCCTCCCTCAGATCAAAGAGGTGCCTACAAACAGGGCAGCATCGCAGCCTCCAGAATGTCTCCTGGAACACTGTTGCCCCACAGCCATTGCACTACACCACTCCCATCTTGACTTATTTTGTGTCCCCTCTCCTGCTGCTTTGTATGCTTACTGTCTCCTCTCTCTATGTATTTTTACACTTACTTTCCTACTGCCTATGTGCCCTTACAACTCTCGCCCTTTCTGTTTTGGGACAGGAACTTCCTGTAGTTTTCAGTAGTCTCCTTCTTCCTTGCTTGGATTCAGACCTCCAGCAGCCGGGGAGGGAGAAAGAGCTATTTTTTAGGTTCCTTCAAGGTTTATGAAACTAATGTGTCTCAGTGATCCTTCCCTTCCTACTGCCGAACAGGAAGTTCCTGTTGTCAGTCAAATCCAGTGGCTATAAAAGTAGAACTGGCTTTGGGTGGGAAGGAGGACAATTAGTAAAAGAGCTGTAGTTGTAGATTGCTGTTGCTTGCTCTGACAGCAAAGTTCTCCTCTGTCAAAAACAGCAGGAAGCTGTAATTGGAGACGCCTGCTTTTGTACTCCTAAGCCACACCCCCAATTAGCTTTAGCCTCTGCTCTTGACTCAGTAAATTAAGCTGATACAGCCCCCTTCCTCAGAGAAACACACAGTAACTTTCTTCTTCTTTTTTTACTTAAACGAGACCCCCTTCATCTAATAAAGTATATGTTTGTGTAACCCCTAGGTGGCGCTATTCCAAGGGCTACTGCCTCTGCCTGTTTGACTATGGACAGGTTGAGGGGCCTAGGTCCTATGGCGGGTGCCTCCACCCAGAGGTCAGGGTTTGTAGTGATTAGACTAGCTTGGTCACAGCCCTCTGGGACACTGAGACCACCTTTTATTCCCTCTAGTGGCTCACACAGTACACCGGAGTTACAGCCCCAATACCCCACGTATACACACTGTTCATTCATATAGATACCACTTATCCTCGAGACTGATTCTGCAGCACGTCTCTGAGGACCCCCTGTAAAGTAAGGTTAAACAACATACACAGCAAAACACAATACTGTTTCCATAAGTACCAACACCACAGACAGTATATAGTATAACAACAGCAAATCTGATTTATTTAGGGGACAGTAACCCGGGAGGGGGAAATCAGGTTAATTAGTGGCATTAAATCACAGTACTGTGCACACATACAGGTTCTGAAAAGCCACACTCTGGGTACCCAGGTTGGGGGGGGCTAGCCAGGTTCATTGCCCGGGGTTGGCCAGCAGGTGCAGATGGATAGGGTCCTATAGAAGAAAATATATGCACAACACCCAATTGTAATCCGGAGCCGGATGGCTCAGTCCATGAAGCAGTGAAACAACAAGAATTAGATGACACACTTGTGATTGAAAACAGGCTGCAGTGGAATAACCTGATTTGTACTCACAATACCCAAGCTAAAAACCGGATGGTGGATGTTCTTCTGGATTGTCAGAAACAACAAGGCATGGAGACAAGGTCCTTGTGACTGGACCGCACTGCAGTTGATAGCAAGCGGATTTAGTCCAAGACAAGCTGGGGTTTATTTCCAGCTTCAACACACAGCACACAGCACAGGGGATTGGAAATAGTGATTCCCCACAAGTACTACGCACATTCATATGTAAAAGGAAAGTACTATACCAGGCAGGCTGCTCCTCGATCCCGATCGCACTTACTGCAAAATACCCGGGAGCACACATAGCAGCTTCAGTTCCTGACAGACCGAGCATGATTCAGCAATTTCTCCAGTCTTCTACAGGGTGAGCCTGATTTCCACACTTCTGGTGCTTCTTGCTCCTCACACCTTGGATTCAGTCCAAACTGGCACTCTCAACGACTGCAGGCCGAAACTCAGGGCCTCACACGCGCTTCCTGCATGAAATTATACACTGCAGTAGCACAGAGCTCCTTCTCTCTTCACTATCACAACTGATCTGATCTTTCCAGTCACAGAGCAGGGCATTTCCTTTAGCTCCACACCATTCTGTTGGTTGGTTCGGCTGTCACTCACAATAAGACTCACTTTGTTGGTGGAAAAAGGCGCCAAGGTCAAAACTACATTTCCCAGAGTCACTGCCTATACAATCCCCTTGTGGCTGGCTCAGAATTAAGAGTCCAAGTTCTGATTCGTTCACTGGCTCCATTTTAGGGCTCCCTTAACCCAATTGGACCAGCACAGCAGTTCAGGACAAAAATGAAAGAGCTACACTGAAACAGTTCATGCTAAAATAAAGACAGGTTAGACAAACTATATTTTCTCAGTCATTCTAAATGATTTCTGGCAAACAGTTACATCTTTCAACAAGGCTCCCTCTGCACATGTAGCGACAGCAGAAACGGAGCGAATTGGCAGCAGCTCGGGCGGGATTCAAGCATTAAATACACAGTCCCCCCGTACAAACTAATTAGGTCTACAAGCAGACAGCTCTTAAAGAGACAGTACATGGAGGCTCAAATAGCACTCACTTGGAACCACATTTAAACGGCTCAGACACCGAACACCGCCCTGACTTGGAGCATTCAGACAAGCTCCTGGAAGACTTTTGGGAACCCCCATTTGCAGGGGGGTTACATTTGCTTAATCCAAACAGGCACTGCTGAGATAGAAGTTATTTATTAGTAAAAGAGCTGTAGTCCTAGACTGCTGTTACTTGCTCTGACAGCAAAGTTCTCCATGTTGCGTAACTAATTTGATGTGTTTTTTTGAAAAAATTAGTTCCTTATTGGATCAGAGGACTCCTTGTGAAATAATTTTCATAGATTTTAGTAAGGCCTTCGATGTAATGCCACATTGGGCATTAATCCAAAAACTCCATAACTTCAGTATTAATCATTTTCTTGTTAATTGGATATCAAATTGGTTATGTAATCAAAACCAGCAAGTTATGATTAATGGTTATAAATCAGACATTTGTTCAGTGTTAAGTGGTGTACCTCAGGGCTCCGTTTTTTGGCCCTGTCTTTTTCAATTATTTATTGCTGATTTGACAAATGGATGTCAATCGTTCACTACTAAATATGCAGATGACATCAAAATAGGGGGATCTTGTACATTAGAATCTGACACAGCAATCCTACTGAAAGATCTAGACGTTGTCACTGATTGGGTTAACAGATGGGGTATGCAGTTGAACATTTCAAAGTGCAAATTTATGCACTTAGGTGCTTCTAACACACACCACCAATATTTCTTTGCTGGTGTAAGGCTGGTTCAGACAGTAGATGAAAAGGACCTGGGAATTACTATTTCCGATGATTTATCACATAATAGATATATACACAATATAATTAATAAATCAAATAGTGTGATTTGGTCAATTCTACGGAATATTAGATCTAGAAACCCGGATGTTTTGTTACCGTTATATCGATCATATGTTAGGCCCCATTTGGAATATGCTTCCCAACTTTGGAACCCTTATAAGAAATCAGAATGTCAGTTGTCGGAGGGTGTCCAAAGGAAATTTACTAAGAAAATGTCAGGATTTGAAAAAGCGACATATTGTGAGAGGCTTGACTGCCTTAAACTCATGCCCCTTTCCACTCGACGCCTTAGAGGCGATCTTATGCTTTTATATGACATTATTCAAGATCCTTATCTGATGTGTGAAATGGGTTTGGAATTTAAAAATCAGTTGCATGATATTAGGGGTCACCCACTACAATTGATTAGAAAATCTTTTTCTCATACTTCTAGGAAATATTTTTCTACCATTAGAGTAATAGGACCATGGAATAATTTACCACTCCATGTGATCATTAGTGAAACGAAAAGCATATTTAAGTATTGATTGGATACATTAATCAGTGCAGGTTATAAATTGGTTTATTATTCTTTGGTTTAGTATGGCAGCACTATGGGCTTTGGCCTTCTCGCTCTCCTATCTACCTTAGTATGAACCTTTCCCACTCTCTTAGTGTGCTGCGGTCAGAAGTCATAATCATGGGTGACTGTAACCTGTATTGGCTTTCGGACTCCTCCAAACCCTTAAAAACTCCATGTGACTCATTCGGACTTATTCAAATTGTCTCAGAAGTGACCCATTCAAATAAAAAGAACCCAAATAGAAGCTCCCTACTAGACATTCTAGTAAACAAGCCGCACCTCTTCTGTCATTCTGGAGTTTTCTTCACTGATCTCAGTGACCACTGCTTTATTGCTTGTGTAAGAGCTGTACCCTAGCCTATTTCTAATTCCAGGTTCACAATCAGAAGATGTTTACATAATTTAGTGCCACAAGCCTTCCTTTCAGACTTACAAAACTCCTTGCTATGGCAGTACTTCTACAGTAACTCACCAAGACAGTAGAGACAGCACACGAGACCTTCCATACTATTTTCCGTGGATCTATTGACAGACATGCCCCCTTGATCAAAGCACGTACCAAGAAAAAGACTCTCCCCCTTGGTTTACACATCAACTGAAGTCAGCTTTGCTCAACAGGGACAAGCTCTGGAAGAAAGCATGTAAATCAAAGCTTCAGTTGGTTTGGGCTGATTTTAAGCCAGCCAGAAACCTCTGCACAAAGCTTGTCAGAAACACTAAAGCTAACTACTTCCAGTCAAGTCTGGACTCTTCCACCAAGGACCCTGCCAAATTCTGGCAAACCCTTAGAGATATTCAAGGACATGCTTCGTCAGGTTCTCTCCCTACCAAGATCTTATACAAAGAATCCCTCATTACCGAGAAGGCAGAAATCCTTAACTGCTTTAATAATCATTTTATTACTGCAAGTATGGCTTTTGACATTTCACCTACGAATAACCTACTTACCCAGTTCTTATCACAAGGACCAGCAAGCCCTCCCTCTGTCCACAGTATTCCTGTCATGGGTTTCTCCTTCAAACCGGTAACTTACAAGGAAGTGGATGACCTGCTTCTTTGACTGGATGCCAGAAAAAGCGCAGGTGCGGACCTCATTGGCCCTGTTTTCCTAAAGCTCAGTCACCAAGTGCTGGCAGCTCAATTAACGCACCTCTTTAATATGTTCCTCAGCTTGGGTAAACTTCCTTCTGTCTGGAAGACTGCCCAAGTTTTACCACTCTTCAAATCAGGAGACCCCAGAGACCCAAATAACTACAGGCCAATCTCCTTACTTCCCCACCCTATCAAAACTGCTGGAGAAATTAGTGAATTGCCAACTTAGAAACTACATTAATGCCTCAAATCTGCTAAACCCTGTGCAATCAGGCTTTAGGCCATGCCGCAGCACAATCACAGCTCTGGCTAAAGTCACAAACGACTGGCAGAGGGCCCTTGACTTAAAGAATCACATATGCGCGGTATTCCTTGACTTAAGCAAGGCCTTCGATACTGTCGACCATGCATTGCTCTTAGTTACTCTCCACAACATTGGTCTGGATGCACCTTCCCTAAAATGGTTCTCATGCTACCTGGCAGAGCGGATGCAGCAAATAAAAGCAGCAGGAGATCTCTGCACTCTAAAACAGATTAGCAGAGGTGTACCTCAAGGCTCCATCTTGGGGACCTTACTTTTCCCACTTTATATCAACAACATCGACCGTGTAATCAAACTTCCCAGTGTACATCTCTTTGCGGATGACACAGTCCTTTACATTGCCAGGCCTGCTCCCGAAAGTGCCTGCTTGGACTTGCAAGCAGATTTCCTTACGCTGCAACAAATCTTCCTGAGTCAAAAGCTCCTATTGAATGCGAAAAAGACCAAGGCTATGCTTTTATCCCCAATGACCAAGTCCATAAACTCCCTTAAGCATGACAATATTCCCACTATCACCACCCTGCTTGGTGAGTCACTTGACTATGTGACCAAGTTCAAGTACCTAAGTATGTGGATTGACAGCAGACTTTCTTTTGCTGATCATACAGACAAGCTCTCAGAAAAACTTAGACAGAGGCTTGGACTTTTTTTTAGAATCAAGCATCTGCTTACCCAGGAGGCCAGAAAAAGCTTAGTACAAACCACGTTCCTAGCTATCTTGGATTATGCAGACTTCCTGTATGGCCAAGTCCCAATAACCTCCCTATCTAAGCTTGACACCCTTTATCATAGGGCCTTACGTTTCATCTCAGGTGTGGCATATAATACCCATCACTGTGTACTCTATTCCACGGTAGGATGGACCTCACTTATGTTCGGGTGGCAAAGGAATGCTATACTATGGACCTATAGATCTATATCCAATATTCTACCCTGCTACATTTCTGTCTGCCCTCCTGCACCTTACGAAACTATGCCTTGAAAAGCCGTTCGTACATCTCACTACCTGTGCCTAAAGTCTTTTCCCGTTTTGGCAGAGCCTCCTTCAGCTATGTGCTGCCCCAGCTGTGGAACAACATCCAGAAATCCATAAAATTGGTGCATCCTATTGGTTTTGCGGGAATTCAAGTCACTCTAGTCGAGATACTTCTCGGAGCCTTGTCAGTGCCCTCCCTGTCACTAAACTGTAGCCATACATTGCTATTTTTACAGTCAACCCTCTACACATTCTATCTTCTTGTTAGAATTACCCCAAGCCATGTTCCTGGATTCATTCTTGCTTTCTTCTTGCTGCTGAGCCCCCAGCTTGCACTGTCACTAGCATTAACTCTGCTCCACTAGAGCTATCAGTGTCTAAAATCACTGGTTCAGCACATTGGTGCTGACTTTTTTTCCACCTCCCTGCTATACTGTTTACTGGGATGAGGCTTCACCTTATGACCGAACCTCATTGATTATCCTTGTACCTTGTTTTTACTGCTGTGTTTTGTATTACTATGCCCATTTGTGCTATATGTTCTGTTGTGCTACTGTATTATTTATTCTGTACCTACCAGGCCCTCTTTGAAAATGAGCTTGCTCAATGGAGTTTCACCTAGCTAAATAAAGATTGAATGATTGATTGATTTTAAAATTTTCCATTATTTTCAATGGGAGCAGTTAGATGTCTCGCGCGAAAAAGGATTCTTTGTCATAGATGGGTAATCCTTTTTTGCAAACGGGTGATCCTATGTCACAAATGGGATATCTTTTTTCATGCCACTGTCACTTTGTTTTTCAGTTAGCGAGGGAAACAAAATTAAATAAAAAAAATGTGTTCAGTAGAAACCAACTTATGTGTTCTGGTAATCATGACTCTTTTTCACCCAATTCTGGTGATAGTTTTTGGGAAAATGAGTTGGAAATGTGTTTTTTTAACATTTTGAAATCTTGTGCCATGTCTTTGTTTGTGCTCAGGAATCCTTTTTTGCAAATTGCAAAAACAAGAACTCGAAAAAAGGAATCTTGTTTCACAAATTGTGAAAAAAGCGCACAAAAAAGGATCTTGTTTTGCAAATGAGGATCCTGCTTTGCAAATTGTGAAAAAAGAACACAGAAAAGGATCCTGTTTCACAAATTTGTGAAAAAAGAACACACAAAAGGCTTATAACAACTGTTTTTTGTTTTGTCACTCCACAGTGAAGAAACGGTTTGGAATTTTAGTGTGAAATTTTCGGGGTAGAAAAGGCTTGTCCCACTGATGTGCCTTTTGCTGGTTTTGTGAAAACATATCAATTTTGTCTGCAGTGCCACAGGTTTGAAGTTTTGCTTCTTTTCCCTTAGAATAACATTGTAATGTGACATGTTTCTTTGTCACTCCACAGCACAGGAATGGTTTGGAATTTTGATCTGAAATCTTCAGGTAGAAAGGCCTTGCCTCATAGATGTGCCTTTTGCTGGTTTGGTAAAAAGATAGCAATCTGGTCTGGAGTTATAAGGATTTTAAAATTCTGATTCTGAGCATACTCTCAATTAGATGTGAGGCTTGAAGAAGGATCATTTTCTGCAAATAGATAATCCTTTTCCGAAAAATGGATCCAGAGGGCCCTGCACTCCCACATTCAAAGAAGGATACAGTTATAGAGGGATTGGAGGGCAGGGACTGGAGGCCTCTGCGCCTTCACAGGAAATAAGGATAACAACATACTTGTGGATGGATGGGAGCGTAGGACCATGCACTCCCACATGCAGATAAGGATTCAGTTATGGAGGGATTGGGGGGGCACTGTGCTCCCACAGGAAATAAGGATACTATTATGCTGTCTCAGAAAGTAAGGACATTCTTTGCAAAAAACTTTGTGAATGCACTAGTTAGGGTTGCTTATAGCGACAACAGTAGGGAAATGTGGGGTAAGGGTTTCCAACCCTAACACCCCACCCCCACCCTATAGGCAGCAACAGAGTTGGAATGTGCCTTGGGGTTCTCAGCCGTAATGCTCACTCCATCCTCATGTACTGTACCCAACTCAGCTCACTTACTCATGGAATGGGGTGAGCATTAGGGTTGAGAACTCCAAGGCAAACCTCGCCCATGTTGCTGCCTGCGGGGTGGGGTGTTAGGGCTGGAAACTCCAACCCCACATTTCCCTACTTTTGTCACTGTAAGCAACCCTAACTAGTGCATTAATGAATTTTTTTGCAAAGAATATATATATATATATATATATATATATATATTATATTATATTATAGTGGCACGGTCGTGCCACTATAGTTAGGGTTGAGTGGCCAGTTACATACTAAAGTCAAATGTTTGGATGTTAATAACTTTGGACCCGTTCAATGGATTTGCCTGAAATTTGGTACATGCATTGGGGCACACTAGAATTGCATTTCTATCAGAAATGCTGGTCTTCATGTATGAAAGCACTGAAAAATGCAAAATTTTCCATTTTTGGAGGCACCTTTTGGCATCTTAATGTGGTCCTGCACGGCCATTGTGTGGCATGCTGCTCTGTGAGATGGCTCATTTGAAAGAGCTTTGGTGGCCGAACATGCCGCTTTTTGTTTGGTGAAAAAATATTAAGGCATTCAAAAGTTATGGCACTTTTAAGTTCCCATTATGAGTCAATGGGAGAATTTATATGTATATCTTGCAATCAAAGAATTGGGGTTCTGGCCATCTCGTCCTGCCTGGCGGTCAAAGAATTTGCAGCCTCATGGTTCAAGAATCTGTGATCCCAAGGAATTTCAAAAATTCTTTGACCGCAAGGTCCGCCATCTTGTTTTCAGTTTTCCGATTGCACAAACACAAATATCTTGGCTCAGGGGGTCACTTCTGAAGTAAACCTTCGATGGATTTTACTCAGGGGACCCCGATCTATCAAGCCATGGCTTTGGTTCCATCCAAATCAATCCAAAAATAGAGTTTTTAGCTTTTAAATTCTTCATTCGCAGCTTGCTAGCGATCTTTGATAGCGAGCCAACAAATTCTTTGATCACGAGAATCTTTGATCGTGATCTTGCATCGCGACCTAAAAACTCAAATATCTCGGCTCAGGGGCGGGCTAGGGACACAAATGAGGGTGGGTTTTGCTCAGGAGGGTCCATTCTATCGAACCATGGTGTTGGTTCACATCGCAAGCCTGCAAATTCTTTGATCGCGAGAATCTTTGATCGCAATCATGCATCGTGAGTGAGGGACGAGATGGCCAGATTTAAAAAGCAATATTTTCAGAGCACCTCTTTGCATTACCACTCGTAATGCAGACAGTCGTCGGCTGGCCGTGGAGGTGAGAGGAGGCCTGTGCCAGTCGCCGGCTGGCGAAGGGTAGGAGGGGTGCTGGGTGGGCTTGGATGGATGGATGGGGGGGTGGGGGCAACTAGACTACCAGGTATATTATTAAATCACTATTTCTTTCATTACACTGTGCGGGGGGCGCTAGACTACCAGGAATATAAAGATTGAGGTTAATAAAATTGTATAGCAACAATAAAGCTCGGGGCCACTAGACTACCAGGGATCTAAAAAACTGGGGTGGGGGCCACTAGACTACCAGAGCATTACTTCATATATATTTTATTGGGGGGGCCACTAGACTACGAGGGATGTAAATATTTTATTGGGGGGGCACTAGACTACCAGGGATCATTATAACATTATTTTGGCCATGCAGATGGGGCACAATGAAGCCCACTGAACAAAAACAGCTTTATTTGACAGTCTAGGGCACCCCTGGTCTGAGAAATTTGCTTTTTAAATCTGTCCATCTCATCCCTCGGTCTTATTCGTGAGTGAACATTGTCTTTGTGAGGATGCAAAAACTTTGACTGTGAGTTTCTTTGATCGCGATCGTGCATCGCGAGCGAGGGATGAGATGGCCAGATGAAAAAAGATATTTTATCAGCCCAGGGGTGTGGTAGGAAGTCAAATGAGGGCGGATTTTACTCAGGGGGCTTCGTTCTGATGAACCATGGTGATGATTTACCACGATTATGTATATTTTTTAAATTATAATAGTTTTAATTCTTTGATCGTGACCCTGCAAATTTTTTGATCGCGAGATTCTTTGATCGTGATCGTGCATTGCGAGTGAGGGACAAGATGGCCCAATTAAAAAAACTATTATCTCAGCCCAGGGGTGTTGTAGGAAGTCAACTGAGGGTGGGTTTTACTCAGGGGGCTTCGTTCTGTCGAACCATGGTGGTGGTTTACCGCAATTCCTTCAATTTTTCGAGTTATAAGGTTTTTAAATCTTTGTTCGTGAGCCTGAAAATTCTTTGATCGTGAGCCTGCAAATTCTTCAATCGTGAGATTATTTGATCATTATCTTTGATCGCGAGAGAGGGACAAGATGGCCAGATTTTTTATAATGGAATAGATAGGGAAATTTTAGTAAACTTTGATATTGAATATCTTGGGAACGGTTTGGTCTTTTGACTTGAAATTTGGAGGTGAAAAGGGCAATATCCCACAGATGTGTCTTTTGGTCATTTAGTCAAGAAATAGTACAGGGCGGCAAAGTTATGGCACTATGAAGTTGGTGTTTTTTCCATAGGATAACATTATGGTGTTTAACGCAGTACAGGAATTCTTTGCCGCACTGCTGCAAAATAGCACTGTGGTCGTTTGGGGTGAAATTTGGAGGGAAGAAAGCTAACATACCACAGATGTGCCTTTTGGTGGTTTGGTGAAATAATATTACAGGGCGGCAAAGTGACGGCACTCTGAAGTTGACACTTTTTGCCATAGGATAACACTATGTTGCGTCTTTCAGGGCCTGTATCTGGGAAACGGTGCAAGATATGGACTTTTCGTCAAAAAAATGCAGTACAAGTACAAGTACAAAACTAGGCAAGAAAGTAATAATTCATACAACATTTTAATTTTTTCCCTACGCCGTACGGTTCCTGAGATATAAGCAATTTAGTATTCCAAGTCGTACTTTTCTGCTCCAAAGTTAGTTATAATGCATACATTCTTTGTTTTCAATTTGTTTTTTCAATGCAGTTTTTGGGAAAAAGCAGGGTGTGCCCTTTCGTTACTGTGTCAGTTAGCGTTTCCAGTTGCGCTTTTGTTACCATTTGAATCACTGTTCCCGTCTACACCACCGTGTGCGTAATGGTTTGCATTTTCGTATGCACTTGCATTTCTGTTTTGTTACACGTTATTGTTGCTGTTACCATTACCATTTGCATTTGCAATTGCGGTACCATGCCCGTGCGTGTTACGGTTTATGTTTTTGTATGCGCTTGCATTTCTGTTTCTGTTGGTTTTACTGTTGCTGTTACTGTTACCATTAACAGTTACAATTGCGGTACCATGACCTTGTGTGTAACAGTTTACATTTCCATACATGCTTGTGTTTCTGTTGGCTTTATTGTTGCTGTTACCATAACAATTTGCCTACTGTTGCCGCTTGCATTTTCTTTGCAGTTCCTGTTGCTATGTAACATGACATCATGTGGCAGGAGCATGGGGCCCAAGGCCCCGCGCTCCTGCCACTGCATTCCATCCACTATTTATCATCCTCATTCTCAAAAAGAAGGGAAATTAGAGGCAAAAAACTCAGTTTAATGTATCAGTTAGAGTTGTTCTACAGCAAAAAAAAAGTGAGGAAATTCGGGTTGGGGTTGAAAGCCCCCCTGGACCCCCAAGCCCACCCCAACCAGCATCGGGGTGTGTGTTGAGTCGTCCCAGTCTCAACCTCACCCCATTCTCCTGTACCTGTGCTTTACACATGTGATGGGTGAGAGTTAGCCAACAACCCCAACGCACACCCTGATGCCGGTTGTGAGGGAGGACTGGGGTCCAAGGGCTTTCAACCCTAACCCCGAATTTCTCAATTTTTGCTATAGAACAACCTTAACTGATGCATTAAATGGAGTTTTTTTTGCCTCTAATATATATATATATATATATATCCCTATTGGATACATCTGGTCTCTCTCCATTAGAAGTGATCATGAATTGGGAGATGGAGTTGGATGGTATTTTCCTAGTGGCACAGAGCTTGTTTATCTCCATGCCTCTAAAGTAACCAGTTCAGACCAGTTGAGAGAGTATGCTTGGAAACATCTCTTATGGTACTTCAGAACACCGGTAATAACAACACACTACTCTACATCATGTGACTCATCGTGCTGAAGAAGCTGTGAGGAACCTAGGGCTCATCTCACCCACATTATGTGGTCTTTTTTACGAAGCTGGAAAGAGAGCTACCAACACTTTTCAGACCCCGTTGCACTCAATACAGAGACCTTTCTGCTGCTAGACTACCCTAGCGAGCTTTGTAACCCCCGATACATTACCATCTGGGAGTCTGGCTTACGGCTGCTAAATAAACTCACCAGGCTGTGGCTCACCCCCAAGCTTCTCTCATTCACAACCTGACAGGCCATAATTAATCAAATTTATTAGATGGAGAAAATAAAATAAGGCAATTATCTAGTCATTATGGGCAGAGAAATGAACAGAACGTTAAGGGAGCAAGGATGGTGGATGAGGAGATCAATAGGCAGAGGGTACTGGAGGGTCTAAGGGCTCTGAGAATGGATAAAGCACCAGGACCAGATGGGATACACCCGAGAGTTCTGAGAGAACTTGCAGAAGTGCTGGTGGAGCCTCTGACAGACGTTTTCAACACGTCTATTCAATCAGATTGTGTGCCCCAGGATTGGAGGATGGTGCATATGTCATACCAGCCTTGTGGATTTTTATAACTGGGTGACTAAGGCTCTGGATGAGGGTAAAGCAGTGGATGTTCTGTACATGGATTTCAGCAAGGCCTTCAACTCAGCGCCACACATGGGACTGACAGGTAACCTGAGGGACCCGGGTGTTAGCAACAGGGTGGTCAGCTGGACTGGTAACTGGCTGGAAAAGAGGCAGCAGAGGGCAGTGGTAAGGGGGGGAGCTATCAACACCATGGGAGGTCATCGGTGGGGTCCCACAGGGCTCAGTGCGGGGACCAGTGTTATTCAACATCTGTGCAGCTGATATGTCAGTTGGGGTTCAGAATCGGATGAGTACGTTTGCTGATGATATTCATTTGGATGGGGGTGCTGCAGAGGGACCTAGAAAGTCATGTTCCTGGCAGTTGGGCTTCAGTGCTAAGAAGTGCAGGGTTATGTCCTTTGGAAACAGGAATCCTGGATTTAGTTATACTGTAAGCTGGGAGGTGTGCAGTTACTGGTGTCCATTGAGGAGAAGATCTGGATGTGCTGGTCACAGGCCATATGAATCACTCTGCACAGTGTAGGAAAGTGGCAACAAAGGCTAATGGGATGTTGGTATGTATAGCAAGGGGAATTGCCTCAAGGAGTGAGGATGTGATCCTGCCGCTGTACAGGGCATTGGTGCAGCCTCCTTGGAATACTGCATGCAGTTCTGTCATCCATAGTTAAAAGAGGACATCAGACTACTGGAGGGGGTATAGAGGAGAGCAACCAAGATGTTAGAGTGGGATGAGGGAAAAGCCCTATGAGAAGAGGCTACAGATGCTCAAAATGTACTCTCTTGAGGACAGAAGGGACGGGGGGGATATGATTGAGACATTTAAATACTTGAAGGGCATTAATAGGATAAGTCATGAGGGTCTGTTTAAAATTAGAAAGGAAGGAATTACAACAGGCCGTAGTCTAAAGTTGGGGGGAGGTGCAGAAGTGAGATGAGGAGGCACTTTCTCACTGAGAGGGTGGTGACAGCATGGAATGCTGTGCCAGGGGAACTGGTTTTGAGGTCATCAGTGGGGGATTTAAGAGGGGTGGGATAAACTTAAGGGAAAATCAAAATGGGGAATAGGGAAGGGTAAAACAGTGGGATCAGATGGTGGGGAGGGGAAGGGGAGGGGCAGCATCAGCGCACAGCTCTGAGAGATGCACACTCGAGCAGACTTGACAGGCTGTTAGGTCCTTATCTGCTGGCTTCATCATATGTTTGTATAACGCATTTCCTCAATGATAAGGAGGATTTGTTTGCTTCCCGTTGGAATAATTGGGTGATATATATCATGTCCAGAAACCCACACCTGTACCATAATATCCTCTGGAGGGCAGTATCTAGCAGGCATAGGGCTAGCATCTCGATACACAGAACACAGTGCTCACATTTCAATGCGGGTGCTGAAAAAATAATAAATGAAAAGCCAATAAGCAATAAATTCAGCACTCCAGACTCAATCAATCAATCAGTCTTTATTTATCCAGGAGAAAACACTGTTGAGACAACTCATTTGCAAGGTGGACCTGATACAGGTATAGGGTATACAAAAGGTAGATAACGTATATATAAGGTACAATAAAATACAGTCTTACATATAGGGTATAGTTAGTATAGTATGTTAAGCATATAATACATGACATAACCAATACAAGCTTTCAATTTGGATCATAGTTTGTACAACATATTCAGAAGGGAGGGAAGAGCATGATTTTTCAACAATACATATGTTTGCATCAAATAAGTCAAATTGAGTCAAATAGTACAAGATAACATACCACCCTGTGACCACAAATTCCAGATAGTAGAAGCAATAGGAGAGCTGGGCACTGGGAGAAAACGAGGAGCTCTAGTGCGGGTTAGCTAATGATGGCAGTTGCATACTTCATTAAAGGTTGTAGCAAAGAGAGATTTGTAGAAAGGTACTTTCACTGGGGGGAGCTATTTTTAAGGTTTTTTGCACAGTGTTCCAAATGGCAGGTAGGAAGTGACTTATGGCTGCTTTGCCAGAGTGTTTATTTACTTTAGGAATGATGAGTGAAGTATAAGTAAGGCTTCTTAGAAGATAATTCCCTGGTAGGCAGAGGGAGATCTAATTAGGAAGCTTATTTGTCAATGCTCTTAGGATTCAAAGGATACCGTTTTAGTGCGGTCTGTAACTAAGAGAGTACCAACCAAGTACAGAGTAGAGGGTGCAGTGATGAGTGGAGTATGGTGCATTTGTGATGAATCTAATTGCCCGATGATATAGTGTGTTGAGTTTCCCTAAAGCCGCACTACTCCCATGACCATACAGGATATCTGTGTAGTCTAGGAGTGGTATGAACGTTGCTTGTATGAGACGTTTTTTAGCCTCCTGGGTTAGTAGATGCTTTATGCGAAAGAATATACCAAGTCTTTGTCTTAGTCATTTGGTGAGATTCTCAGTGCGGATGGAGAACGTAAGCTCGTCGTCAACCTAGACCCCAAATACTTGAAGACTGATACCAACTCTAGGGATTCACCAAGCAGTGACTGTATGACAGGATGGGTAGGGATCCCCTTTGTGTTATATGTGCATGTAGTTGGAGCAAAAAGCATAGCTTTGGTTTTTTAGCATTTAAGAGCAACTTCAGATGCAGAAGGTTTTCCTGAAGACGGATAAATTCAAGTTGGAGGTCTTTGCAGGCCTGGTCTGGAGAAGGCCTGGCTAAGTAAAGCACCATGTCATCCGCGAACAGGTGAATACTAGCATCTGAGATCCCATTGTTTAAATTATTAATATAGACAGCAAACAACAAGGGTCCTAATATAGATCCTTGGGGCACTCCTCTTTGCACAGTTTTCAGTGTAGAGAGATTGCCATCAGCTCTGACTTGCTGGTGGCGTCCAGTGAGATAGTTAGTAAACCACTTGACAGACAATGGGTCTGCTCCAACAGTACGCAGTGTGGTAATAAGAAGGTTATGGTCCACCATATCGAAAGCTTTACTCAGGTCAAAGAATAGGCAATATATGTATTTTTTGTTATCTAATGCCATCTGCCAGTCATTTGTAACTTTGGCAAGTGCAGAGATCATGTTATGATTTGGCCTAAAGCCAGATTGGGCCTCGTTTAGAAGATTGTGTATATCAAGGTGTTGTCTCAGCTGTAAGTTCACTACTTTCTCCAGTACCTTTGACAAGATAGGGAGTAAAGAAATGGGGCGATAGTTGTTTAAGTCACAAGTGTCGCCAGATTTGAAGAGTGGAATCACCTGAGCTGTCTTCCACATAGATGGAATGGAACCCTGCTGTCAGATAAGATTCAGTAAGACACCTCCTAAGGAAGGGGTTCAGACCCTGAAGCACAGTTCACAGTTTGAATCCCTCCAGAACTGAGACCAAAGGTTGATTCGAACCAACAAAACAGACAGGAGGGTTGCCCTGTTTCTGTTAACTGTTCACAAGACTGCGCTCGGAGGTTGGCACTTTGGGAGTAGAGGGCTGATCTGCTGAGTGGGTTCGTGACAGATTTGGTTTATGCTCATGTGTGTGACCAGTTATAAAAAAATAAAACATAAGTAACTGTGTGCTTATGAAATTTTTTCACACATCCTTGGTATGTGATGACCACATAAACCTCACGAACATGGCTCTCAAGGTTCATGGGTCATCACACACCTCGGGTGTGAAACACAAACGTTGTAACACACAGTCATCTGTGCATTGTTCTCTATGTAATGCTTTAGATAAAATCTGGACTGAGGTATGTTGTAAAAAAAAAAAGGAATTTTTCTTCTGCAGTCAGTATTCTAAACATATTTCTCTTTAACTATGGTGTAAAAGCAGAACAAAGGGGCTGTCGGCCCACTCTGGGAGCCAACAATGCCTTCCCTTGACAATTTGGGCTCTAGCCCTTTAACTATCCTCTTTTCTTTTCCTCCTTCCCATTTCCCCTGTGGCTTCAGAATTGTGGCACCCATTTCATAGTAACAACATACAATGATTAAACCTTTTGGGCACTTGGCCCACCACTTTTCTGTTCCTCCTCCTCGGGGCTGACAGTTCACCCAAGGAGTCCACTGAGCCCCACATCCCCTTCTGGTTACTAGTGAGCTGGCCCTTTACGTTCTCATTTCCACTTTACATTTTTCCTGCCCTATCCCCCTAGCACCCATGGTGAGAGTATAATTAAAATTGGCCACTCAGATCACTCACCACCATGGCACAGGACTTCACCAGCACGGCACAGGACTCCAGTATTGCTGAGGGGAAGTAGAAAACCTGTCAGGAGAGCAGCGCTATCACCCAACTTATCTTTAAAGAGACTGTGGCTGCTGGAGCATAAATAAAGGTCCAAGGTGCGTTTTCCACCCGTAGCAATTTTGTGCTGTACGACCTGATCCAGCCGGCAGAGACTTCCCCACACATCACTCGGGGCTCTGAAGAAGAAGACAGATCACATCAGGGAGCCACACTCACTCCTGATGGACCCTGCTGCTGCCATCACCATGCGCCCCCAGAATGGAGATTGAGGTGAACGACAGAGTGCTACCACTGGCACTCCCCCCCCCACCCCGGATGTCAGCCACTGTGTGAAATGCTCTTTCTGTGCACTCTCTCCGACTGCTGCAGTCCTCATTGCTGGATCTCTAGCTTGTTCACTCTCTGTCCACACAGGCAACACAGGTAAACAGGAGGACCCACATAGAAGCGCACACACACACTCTAGCAGGGGATGGGGGGGGGGAAGAAAGAGAGAGAGAGAGAGACAGAAGGAGGGGAACTGACAAGATGTCTGCTCTTTCCCCAGAGGATGGTTACTACAAGGACTGTCAGTGCAGAAACAGACACCCACATGAGACTGCATGATTTCAACACCAGTACTGGATCTCTCACACACATACACACACACATGCACACACACACACACACACACAATACACACATACACGGTCTGTGCCACATCTCTCTGAGCATTGCAGGTGCTGCTCTAAGTGTCCAGGGTGGGGGGTTGGGGCAACAATTACACTGAATCAGTGGGGTCACAGTTCTCTGTCTTCCTGTGCCATGGCGGGGATGCTGTGGATCGTATGGGGAAGAACCATGAAGACAGTACCTGCATGTCAGGAGCATCAATGCTGATCATGGTTTGCTCCATGTCTCTCTCCCCCCACAGTGATGTGCCGCTCTCTCTGTGCATCTCTGCATGATGACTACATCTCGAGGTTTGGTGGGGGCGCCCGCAGAAGACAGGCTGCTGCCACACGTCACTGGGTAGAGTGGTGTGTGAGCTCCCTTCCGACTGCTCACTATGCAACTAAGTAGGGAGAGAGAGAGACACACACAGAAAAAGAAGTGTGCAAAAACTCTTATTTACACAGCTTGTCTACTTAAAGTAAATGCATGATTTATTTAAAACACATTCTAGGCTTCATAGCCCGCTACCCTGGGGTGTCAATAGCACCTCTGTGTACAAATTATACATTGTAACTCACAATGTAAAGTTTGGGAAGGGATCATCAGTCTGAACTGTAAGCCAGCCGATCCCTTCCTACTTCCTAGTCTTCTTGCTCTGCTCCGTGCTCCCCCATTTGTGACGTGGTACCAGGGAGAACACGGGGACGTGCCACATGCAAGTCAATGGGGCGCATTTTCAGATAGCCAAAGGGTTATGTCAGGTTACCCGGGGGCAGTGGATGGCGACGGAGTGGAGTGACAGCAGGCAGGGCCTAGGTGGCCCAAAGTTATGGCTGGCCACAGTAGTCTTGGAAGGAGCATAAAAAAGTCACCATGCAAATGAGCCCATTTGAAATGCAATGGGGACATTTCCATGCCCATTTTAGGTTCATTTGCAGGGAGCTAGAGGACACAAATAGCCCTGGTCAAGGAACTATCCATGGCCCTAGTGACCTCCTCCACCCTCCAGTCACAGTACCGTTGATTTAGTAATATGTCCTTTGTGTCTAGCTGTTCCCCCGAGCTCCAACCCCAAACCCGTTACTGCAGTAACCCACCCAAGCAAATCTGGCAAGCTACACAGCTCGCTGCGCCAACTCTTATAACATTCCTACAATGGAAAGTAAAATTGTGCCAGCCAGTCCCACCCTACCACACAAACATAACATGGCCAGTCCCCACACCAACACAGTCAGCATCCGAATCTCACACAAGCCATTGTGACTATTCCCCAACCCCACAAACACAGCTTGTCACCCACCAAAGCAGCTCCCACAACACAATGACATTACATTGCCAATCCACCCCCCCCCCCCAAAAGAACAAAGCTGACTCAGGCAGTTCCTTCCATACCAACACAGGCATTATCAACGAGACTCACCCCACCTAAAAAAACAGCCAGCATCCACAACCCACCAAATATGGCCAGGAACTCTCAGCCATGAATAAACACAGTGGGCTACTTCACGCCTCACACCAATACTGGTATCTCTTGTCCCGACATACATTGGCAGCCCACCCACCACACCTGAGTGGGCATAGCCAAGTGACCCACCACAGTCAATACAACCAACATAGCCAGTCTACACCACACCTAAAGGGCAACAGATTCCTCAGAGCTTGTCACCATGCCATCAAAGTGTGCTTTGCTTTCAAACATGCACAAACCTGCAGTAAAAGAAACACAACTTCTGCCAGCCTGGTGGCACTGAGGGTTGGAGGCGCTGGACACCACACCTCACGCTACACTGGTGACCCTGGTTTGGGACCGGACTTGGGTCGCCAGAGGCTGGCAGGGGAGAGGAAGGGTTGCGCGTCCCATGACTGCTCTCCTTCCTCTGGGACAGGTGGGTGCAATGCATCGCGCTGCAGCGGCAACTGGCGGAGGCCAGCTGCACTAAAACTGCATGCCAGGATGAGGGGGTGGAGCCCAGCAGGCATCAGCATGGCCGGACTCTGACACTATTGCAATTCCGGCTCCTAGGGGCAAGAAAACGTCAGAAAATAATGGGGCAATCTTGGTGGCTGATGGCCGTGCCCTGCACCCTGGGACACGAGAGGCGCTTTCACCAGGGTGTGGCTGACCCCGTGTGCGTGGGGCGTATAAATCCGTGCACCAGACCTGGTCTGGGGGTGTGGGTGACGGCAGCTGGAGATCACTGGGTCCGCTCCGCAGGGATGAAAAACAGGAGGAATATTTAAAAAACAAAAAAGAAACACAACTCAGGTAACTGCAAAAAAGCCAAAAGAAAACAGATATACATCTTCCAGTAAATAATAGAAAATGGACTTTTGTTCAGAATGGAGAAAGGGTTGCCAGGTGTCCGACTCAAGGCATCCAGCTGTCTGTAGTACCATCCCTCAATCATATCATCTACTGCCCTTCCCGCAACAAAAGTCTGCCCTGCAGCAACCCAACAAACCTAAATAGACACAGCTGGCTCTGCCATACCAACAGTATGGTCAGTCACACCCTCCTCCTCCCACCAATGGTCATCTCCCTTATCCCCACACCAACACATGCCAAGACGGACACAACAAGAACACTGCAGGCTCTACCACCCACATACTAACAATGATACCACCCCCCACACCACAAGACACAGCTGGCTCCTGTATTCCACCAATATGGTCATCATCTCACCTCGGCAACAACATTATCACTTCTACCCAGTCCACCTAAACAAACATAGCCACTGCTTCTCCCCCACACTCCAATATGGCCAGTGCCAGTGACCATCTCAAAATGAACAGTCTACTACCTGACCCACTTCTGCAGTATGGTCTGTTCCTACCCTGTACAACTACACAGACACTACTGGATCCCCCATTTTACCAATATGACCAGTATCAACCCCCCTCTAAATGAACACAGTCAACTCCATCACCAACACAAGCCTACCCTACATGTAACATAATCAGTCCCATCTACCCACCCCAACTAAAACAGACACAGCCAGCTCCCCCACCGCACCAACATGGTGAATAGATACCTCTAAATGAACGTAAGTGGCTACCAACCTCACCCAACATGCTCACATGGCCACTCCCAACCACTGCACCCAGGCAAACATAGCCAACCATGGCACCAACATTGCCACTGCCCCGGACCCTCCCAGCTCAGTGTGTGCCCCAACAACCATCCCAGCTTGATGAGCCCTCACTCGACACTCCCAGGTTGGTGAGCCCACCCCCAAACCTCCCAGCTTGGCAAGCTCTCCCATCCCTCCTAGCTTGGCAAGCCCCCTCAACTCTCCCAGCTCAGTGAGGTCATCACACCTGAACACAGCCAGCCCCATCCAGCATTGCACAAACACCCACTCCCAATGCAGAGAACTCTCATGCACCCCATAAAGCCATGTCCCTCACATGCTCAGAGTACACTCCCCATGCACCCACACAGCACACTCCCCCTGCAGCCAGCTTCCCCTAGCAGTCTTATGGTCACTTCCCCCTGCAGACGCAGCTCTTAGGGGCTCCAACCCCAGAATATGTTTGTCATCTGGCACTTTTCGAACTCAGGGTGCAGGAAGACCTAGAGTCTCTATGAAAAGAGAGTGCCATATTTATAGGTTTATACATGCACTACTTGATTCTCAAACAGGATGATTCTGCATGAGCAATTTAACACCCCCATCACCCAATCGGCTCGGGACTGGAATGGAATGACTCGGCTCCACAAAAATGTAGTTGAAAACTAATGTGGAAATGGCGCAAAACATCAGCTTCCCCCACTCTTCACAAGGACTGGTAGCTTCCAGGTTGACCTGCGGCAAAAGATCGTAGTTCCATGTTAGCAGCCCGCCACCACAACTGACTTGACATGGGCTGCTGCCAAATGGCTTTTAATCGTACCCTATGTCCATTGTATTGTAGTATTTTAGAAACAACCCTGTAATGCTCACATTTTTAGATAATGAGGCAACAAGCTCAAAACGTCGGCTACCCTATCCTCACCAAGCAGCCTCACGACTGGTCTACCTGGGCTCAGTAATGCAGTGAACGCAAGTAAACTGTTACATTTACACGGCCAGAAGGAAAAAATATTGGTGGACAGTGGTGGAATTAGCAAGCAAGTAACTATGTTTCTCTAGGCACAGCAAAATCTTCTGAAAACTGAAACAGACCTTGGCAGCAGGAGGAACAGCAGCTAGTAAGACTCCACACATGCTGCCCATGGACACTCAGACTGAGCACCGATTCAGTTTTGGTACAGTTTTTCCACTGGACAAGGAATCCATTTTTCCAATCAGTTTTTTCTGTGACCACAAAACTCACGACTACCAGAAAATACTGTTTATTTTATTTATTTATTTATTGAAGGTCTAGGAATTACAGCCCTTTGAGTCAGAGACTCATTTGCAAAGGCTCCACGTCATACATAGATGAGGACAGGTACAGAGTATCACAGAATACAGCTCTAATACAGAAATACAGCACTAGGTACATAGGCAAAGATACATAATACATACGTATGGCAACACCAAAGGTGTGCATAGTTGAGGCATATATTGGAGACACAGAAACATAAACTGCAGTAAAAACTTTTAGATTATTTAAAGGAATTTATCTGCAGCCGCAGTGAGAGTTGGACATAATGTGGCTCCGCAGCTCGGGTTTAAAAGGCCCATGCCTAGGGATTGATACGATAGAATCAATAGGGAGGCAGTATAGCGCAGTGGTTTAAGGCCCTGAGCTGCAAATTTGGTGATATCCAGCAGACCAGACCTGGGTTTGAATCCCACAGCTTCCACTTGCATACTGTGTGACCCTGAGCAAGTCACTTAACTTCCCTGTGCTCCCAGGTTGCGCCTGCAAAAAAGCTTTCAGCTTAGTGTGTCTCACCTGGTTAAATAACAAAAAAAAAAAAAAGGGACTGAATTCATCCAGAGTGGGGCCCTGTAGCGAAAGGACCTTTGGCCAGCAGAGGTCTTCACAAAAGGGACATGGAATGCTGTAGTGTCAGAAAGTCTAGTGACGCAAGCCGGCAAACTATTTTGGAGGAGTGGGAGACAGCCGGGGGGGGGGGGCTAGACCCAACTGGATTTTTTTGGGCCTATAAGAAGGTCTAGTAGAAAAGTCGCCTCTGAAAGTTTAGCCACGCTGACCGTTGGTAGAGGTCACAGGTATGCATGAGCTGATCAAAGTCTGTGGCCAACCGGCAGGCTTTGTTAAGGGTGTGTATAATGCTGGTCAGTACAGTGTCAGAGGCAGTGCCATAGATGACTATGCCATAGTCTACCAGGGAAAGAATGGAGCTAGAGATGGCTAACCATAGGGCATCAGGAGGGAGACAGGGTCTGTGCCTATAAAGGAGATTGATTCTGATGTTTATTGCAGAGCATGTTGATGCAATATGCTCGTGAAAGGTAAGGGCAGAGTCAAGGGTAACCCCTAGATATTTGAAATTGGAAACTGGCTCCAGCATGTTACCCAATGAGTTTTGTATAGATATTTTAGTTGTGCTGTGTTTATGTTACGGGTGGGCGAATAGCATAACTTTCATCTTTTTTGAGTTGAGTACAAGCTTGTGGGAAGTAAACCAAGCTTCAATTTGTGTGAAGGAGCCCTGCAAGGATTTTTGGAGCTGGGTAGGGTCAGGGTGCCAACAAAAGATCACAGCATCATCTGCATAGAGGAGAAGGCGCCAAGAGGAGGCCATAGATAAGGAGTTCAAGTATAGTGAGAAAAGGAGCGGACCCAGGATGGACCCTTGGGGACACCCGACCGGATGGGAAGGGTAGTAGAGAGGGTGTTATTTAGCTTCACTTGTTGGGTACAGCCATGGAGATAGTAGGTGAACCAGCCAGCGGTTTCTTGGGATACGCCAATGGAGAGGAGGGAGTTAATGAGCATATTGTGATTGACGGTATCACATGTCTTGGAGAGATCAGTATAGACTGACCCAGCCAAGTCTCCCTGGTCTAGGGCATCATGGATAAAGGAGGTGAATTCTAGTAGGGCAGTAATTGTGCTGTGTCCTTTCCTGAACCCATGTTGTTGTTGGCATAGTAGGTGGGACGAGTCTAAGTAGTCAATAAGCTGATCAGCCACTATTTTTTCCAACGCTTTTGAGAGGGGAGGGAGTATGGAAATGGGCCTATAGTTACTACTTGAGGTACGGTCACCATTTTTATGATCTGGCATAATCACTGCCCTTTTCCACAGAGATGGGAACTGCCCTAAGCACAGGGGCATATTGATAATTTTTGTGAGGGGGTTAGGACTGTGTCAAGGGTTAAAGAGAGCAGTTTTGCATCTAGGGAGTCACCGCTTTGCCTAGTCTTACCTAGGAACCTCGCAAGATGTGAGCGGGCAGCACTAGGGGAGACCGTTTTGAAGTGAAAAGGTGGAGCACTGGGGGGTGGTGGAAATTGTCCAGCATCTACAGTAAAAAAGTCGGGGGAGAATAGTACTGAGGTCAGAGAATGATATATTGAAAGCATTTGCTATTTTGTAGGGGTTGGGGGAAAAGAGACATCCTCAACAGAGCATTCAGCTTTTGGATGGAACACACACACACACACACACACACACACACTCACGCACGCGCAGCCCTCCAACATGAAGACAGTTGTGCTTGATCAAGCCTCTCATTTCCTCCCTAGGCTAAGTTTTCCAAAAGTGTAACTGAGGTCTCAACTCTCCGGCTGTCTGGCGATCCCACAGACCTTAATTGTTTCTTGAGGTTGAAAAATAAATATTTTTCAAGCAAGCCCAGCAAAACAAAATAGCATCCTGAGTCCCTGTGAAAAATAATGCACACTGCAGTCTGTTCTCTATATGACTTCCGTGTCCTTCACCTCTTCACTTCAGCTAAAGAACAGAACTCTGGGAAGAGTGGGCATTATGGGAAAACCTGGCATAAGAGAGAAAAAAATGGCAATATAATTTTAAAATATCATTTCCTTACTGGGCATCTAAAAATATGTTCAAAAGATATTGTCTTGATGGGGGGACTTAAAACAGGTACATTGAACCCACAAGTATGATACCTTCCCTTTAATAAATTCTGAAATATATACAAACAACTGATTGGTTGTTCGAAGGAAAGTGATCTGCAACAATAAAGAAATAGGGGGGGCAGGGGAAGGGACAAGGGAGTTCAGTGAGGACAGTTATAGGGGACTGCAGTCCAGAAGAGGGATTTTAGTCTCTGTTTAAACTGTGCTAGGGTAGGGAAAGTCAGTGTCACAGGGGCAAGGAGTTCCACAGGTGTGGGGCAGAAAAAGAGAAGGATCTTTTTCCTATTTCGTACTGAAGCTTAGGGATTTGCAGCAATGGGGGGGATGCAGTTCTAAGAGATCTGGTGAACTGCTTGCATTGTATGATGTCATCAAGACTGGGTGGAGGTGGGTGGGTTGCAAGAACTTGAAGGTGAGGCAACACAGGGGGTAGTGCAGCCTGGTTTCAAAGGAGGCCAACCCAGCGTTGTAAGGACTGTACAATGGTGAGTTCTGGGAGGTGCACCAGTCGCAAAATGCCCTATCCTATGATACAGTGTTTTAAGCTTGGAGTGAGTGGCTTCTTGGACAGACTGTAGTACTGGGACAACATAGAATAAGAGGGGGAGAAGTGTGCTACTAACAATGGTGTATCTTGCTTCTCTGGTCAGGTAGGGGGAAGTCTGTACAGTAGCCCAAGTTTTAGGTTTAGGGTTTTGGTTAGTGCATCCACGTGCAGTTCGAAGGTCATGTTTTGGTCCAGGACCACACCTAGATATCTAAAAGCCTTGACCACCCCCAGGTTGCCTCCGGTGCAAGTGGTGAGTTTGAGGTGATGCTGTCTGTCCATGCTGAGATTTTTGTGACTGAATAGCATGGCTTTTGTTTTTATTGCCATTGAGGAGGAGTTTGTTGGCCAGGAACTAATTTTCTAGAGCTCTGAAGTCATTCTCTAGCTAACAGCTTAATCTGGTTCAAGGTCAGTTGGCATTCATCTGTATCCCCCTCCCCCGGGTCGTGCCTGAAAATAGGCAGGATTTGTCTAGTACACTTACCCGGTCAACAAAAGCTAAAATAAAAAAAAAAAAAAAGTATTAATGTGGGCTAGGTTGGAGGAGGATCTATAGAGTGTGGCATCATCAGCGTATAGTTGCACTGAAGCTCCCCTGCAATTGTGGGTAGTTCATTGATATACAGAGAGAAGAGAAGGGGACCAAGTATTGAGCCCTGGGGTACCCCATCAGTGGTTGACCTGGGGGTGATATCTTACCCTTCCGTTTGACGCTCTGTTTCCACCCAGTCAGGTAGTTCTGAAACCAGCTGCAAGAGAGGTCATCCAGACTGCAGTCCCTTAGTTTAGTGAGTAATAGGTCATGACTGACCAGATCAAGGGCCTTTGTTAAGTCTGCAGACATGGCTCCAGTGGCCATTCCTAGATTCATGGCATTGATAATGTCACTGGTAACTCGTACCAGGGCAGTATCAGTGCTGTGGTTTCTACGGAAGCCATGCTGGAATGGTGTAAGTGTAAGGTTACGTTCCGGGTAAGCTAGGAATTGCTCATAAAGGAGCCTCTCCTGGAGTTTGGCAACAGTGCAGAGGAGGGATATAGGTCTGTAACTGTCAACCTTATCCTTTTGTTCCCTCTTGTGAATAAGCACCATGATGAACGTCCTCTGGTTTTACGATTGGAGCACTTCCTTAGAGGGACTGTCAGAAAATGGATTGCAAAAGCAAGACACAAAATCTCTTGTCACAAAATGGATTGCCAAAACAAGACATAAAAACTCTTGTCACAAAATAGATTGCAAAAACAAGAGATAAAAACTCTTGTCACAAAATGGATTGCAAAAACAAGACATAAAAACTCTTGTCACAAAATAGATTGCAAAAACAAGACACAAAAACTCTTGTCACAAAATGGATCGCAAAAACAAGACAAAAACTCTTGTCACAAAATGGATTGCAAAAACAAGACATAAAAACTCTTGTCACAAAATGGATTGCAAAAACAAGACACAAATGTTATATGTGATTGGTCGCTTGTGAAAATGGGCATTTTGTGCTCATCGGCCAACCAGAATAAAAAATAAAAGATTCTTGTTAGTTGAACCCTGGCTGTGATTTTAACAAATGGCCACTTAAACTGATGAAAACTGTGCTTTAAAATCACAC
The DNA here is from genome assembly GCA_016271365.2 of Neoceratodus forsteri. Taxonomy (NCBI): domain Eukaryota; kingdom Metazoa; phylum Chordata; order Ceratodontiformes; family Ceratodontidae; genus Neoceratodus; species Neoceratodus forsteri. The sequence continues at coordinate 943,217,756 of CM057450.1, forward strand.
TTGATACACTTCAATGGAGCGCGCTCCCGCGCTCTGCCAATTGTCACGTGACTCACGTCATAAAACAGGGCATGGGCAGCAACAGAGAAGTGGAAAGGGATTGCACTGCTAGCCCCTTCGGTGCAATTTATGATCCATTCCCTTCCCTTGGGGTATAATTACAAAGGCGTTTTTACCACAGAGGAACTCCCACAGAGGTAAGGGAGCTTTCTCTTGTTTGGGGGGAGTTTTGAAAATACCAAGAATGGTTCACTTTAAAGGGAACAGGAAACCATTTCTTGCCCCTCTAGATGCCTTCTTGCTTTCCTTTTTTCCTTAACCAATATTCTGAAATGTTTTGGCCTTTTTTGTTTAAATGTTAATAATCTTAAGTTTTTTCACCTTTGAATCTACCCAGAATCCCTCTCTCCTCAGCAGTTGCTGTTCCATCTTTTTATATTGCCTGAATGTTCATCAGCAACACCATTCCAGGCCATTCAGATGAACAGCATGGCATGGTGTAACTGATGTCATGGGATGTCTTAGAAATGTTAAAAGAAACAGCAGTAGCTGGTGAGGAGAGTGGAACTTTGTAGATCTGAGGGCACCTCAAAGCTAGAGTATTTACAGTATCTATCAAAAATTGGTTAAAGTATATCAGAATACATAATTGGCATGGAAAGGAAAATAGGAGGGCAGTTAACTCTGTAAAAAATAATTTCATGTCACCTTTAATTACTCTAAATTACCCATTTTAAAAGTCAATTGCACAAAGCCTGGTTTCTGACTACAAAACAGCTCACAGTGAAGACCCCTACTATGTTTGCTCCCAGTCTCTTAATTGTTGATAATTCAAGTAACAGGTTTGTTTGTCCAGAGTTAACCCCCAATTAACATGGAAGCTGGCACAGTTAAAGGGAAACTATCAAGAACGTGGGACCCATAAATCCTGCTGAGCTAAAACACACTATAGTGATTTTTTTTAATTACTTACAGGGCTGAAATCTTAATGTTCCATCTGGTTTGTCCTGTGACCCCCACCCACCCCCTGGCCATTATTTTCTCACAGTTCCCTGCAACTAAACAAGTAAACCTACATGTGATACAGAGCAGGGGAGAGGTTACCTGGAGCAACTGAGGGGGGTTCCAGTCTCCAAAGGGCCTTGTACTGTGTGGGCAAGCACCTGATTTTGTGCTAGAGGAGGGGAGGCTGTGGTGGGCCTCAAAGGAACAACCCAGAGACAGTTATAAGGTGACTGATGGCAACTTGGTTACAGCAACCCTTCTCAGTCTACCCAGGGCTCTTGGGAATGTAAACACAACATACAAATGCAAGTGCACTTCAACCCAGTTGGTGGAAAAATAAGAAATAATAAATAGCAGCTTAAGGCAGTCCATAAAGAGCAGGTAACATTTGTTGGGTTTATATCTTCAAAAATATCAACAAAAATTACATTGCAAATAATTAGCAAACTGCCAATTGCTTCAGCATAGAGCCAGCTGTTGTTTTTTTGTGTGTTTGGTGGTTTCTTGTTATTTGCACTGTAAGTGTTGCAGATGGAGATATAAGCCCAATAAATTGTATTTGTTTAAGGAAGTGTGGGAGATGAACATACTATTTCTTCAAAAAAAAATGCTGGAATCTTAATAGTTCCCAAAATGTTCTTTTATTTTTCTTTGCCCTGACATTTCACTTCCCAAACTGAAGCTTTTTTCAGAGGGCTTCCAAATCTGTAATATAATATCATTTTTATGTTTGTGCTCATATATATATATATATGTATATATATATATATGAATAATGAATATTTATATATTTATATATAAATATTCATTATTCTTTTTTCATTTCAGTAATACATTCAATAAAATAAAGACAATTTACTCTTCAAAGTATAGTGCAGTTTACATCTTTCTTCTTCTAATACTGCTCCATCAATATCCTTCTAAAGTTCTAAAAATCAAATCAAATATATATTTAGTCAGATGACTGTAAGGGGACCAGTGTTATATTGTTACTGATGCCTTGTCTGGCTTGTCTTCCCCATAGCTGGGAGTAGCCTGCATACCTTTCAGATAGTTCTTGGAATTAATTTCATTATTCTTGAGGTCTAATCCTTTAAATATGACATTTCTGAAACAACACAATAATCATTTTTAAAATATCTAAATATGAACAGTTCAGCATTTGTTTTAATAACACAATTTATGTTTTTTTATGTTACCATTCTGTCTGACGTACATTCAAAAAACTGCTTTGCTTAATCCATTGTCAAACACCAAATGCTCATTCAAAGACTTGCCTACTAACCACAAGACAGAAAGCAAATTCATTTCTATACTGATAGTAACTTCTTTTTAACTCAAATTATTGTTCTTTAAACACTATTTTATATTAATCATACCTCTTAGTATTTTTTGATATTCATTAACTGTTCTGAATGGACAGGTGTTTAGCTGAAACGCTACACTTTCATTCTGAATCAAACACATGAAAGCTTTAATCAGCCTCATGTTACGTCAGTAAAATTTAACTACTTCTGCTTTCAGCAGTGTACTTCTTACTGGCTGTTCATTATTCATTTACCTGCGTTTGTAAGTTTGTAGCACTCTTGAATAGGTTGCTGTGCAATGGTGGATTCTACCTGTGATGCAGTTTGAAAGTTAATAATGCCACTCCCTTCCTCTAGAGCCCACTCGTCCATGTCATGGGTGACATACTCACCCGTGGACTCCGGCACTGCTGTGCATGAGCACAGTTTACAGACAACTGTAAATAGCCAACAACCACTGCTGTTTGCTGGGCGAGTGGGCTCAAAACACTGTTAGCTTCCTCTTCAGTCATCTGCAAGCATTTTCTTATTAACCCTTTAAGTCTTACATTTCTTTTATGCCATTTATTTTATACTATGCATACTCCATCTTGTTAGTCTGTCAAAGCTATATGATGGCAGGGGAGCTCCCTCAAGGTAACTACTGACTAATTCTAGGCTGTCTTATAACAGCGGGAATGGGGGGGGGCCTCGAGCGGCTCACCATACCGGAAGGTCCTGTCCAAGCAGGCAATGACGTGCAACAGTGGGGAGATAGTTCAAAAAGTTATTCACTAGTTCTGGAATGGTTAGTTTCTGAATTCTCTTTTTCTTATACTGGGCAATTTGTTATGCTGGTTTTACCAACAGGCTTGCCAGTTGGTGCCTGTATTCATTCCTAGATTTCTGTCTAGTGTCTCTAAATGACAGATCAACTTCATTTCTCAACTGTCAATTTTTTGTTGGTAAATCCACCCCTTTCTGATGGGTAGACTGCCTCTAGCCCCCAAAATCTTAGTGCTGCTCCTGTGTGCCTGGCATTATTAAAGTGGAGCACTATTTGAGAAGTTTCATCCAGTCTCCTAATGTCCCCTTTGTGTTCCTGAATTCGAGTTTTTAATTGTCTGGTGGTCTGCCCCATGTACAGCTTGTCACAAGGGCAGTGGAGTACATAGATTACTGCTATTAGTTTGTCCACTGACCAGTTTCGAGTACACCTACTTTTGTAGTTTGTGTTTCACTTTGGAGACACTACTTACATATGAACATAAGAAATTGCCAGCAGATAAAAGCCTTATGGTCTATCAAGTCTGCCTGATTGTGCAGCTAGCAGCCCTTACACTGCATCTTCCCTTCCCCCCTTACCCTGTCCCATCGCCATTTGAAGCAGCCCACTGTTCTACAGGATACTACTTCCTCTGGCAATGTGTTCCACCCAGACACCACCCTCTCCATAAAAAAGTGTCTCCTCATTTCCCTCCAGAACCTTCCCCCTTCCAGTCTCAGATCATGCCCTTGAGTATCCCTCCCCCTCCTTAATTTGAAAAGCTCCTCCGTGCCCGTCTTATTTATTCCCTTCGTGTACTTGAAGGTTTCAATCATATCCCCCCATCCCTCCTCTCCTCCAGGGAGTACATGTTCAACTCCCTCAGCCTGCTCTCATAGGGTGAGTCCCCTAGCCCCTGGATCATTTTTGTTGCCCTTTGCTGCACTCCCTCCAGTAACCTAATGGCCTTCTTCAGGTGTGGTCTAACCAGTGACCAGTAAAGCATCAGGATCACCTCCCTCCTCCTGAAGGATATGCTTCTGGTAGTAAAGCCCAGCATCCTGTTGGCCTTTGAAGCTGCCTTTCTACACTGTTCTGAATTGTTTATTGCCCCGTTATGATCACTAGTTAAAGGAGATAGGAAATGATTTTGTGATTGTTTTAACAGTTAAGTAAATCATAAATGCTAAAGAATAGCTTCATGTGTCTTTTTTGAGTGTATACATGATTAAAATGACATATTTTGTATGCTTATTCGGATGTTGAATGCTGATTAGCTTGCCAGTCTGTTTTTTTTAACTTGGGAGTCAGCACGTGACACTCTTTGAAACGTTCACATCACTAACTCTCGATTCAGCAAGCAGTCAACTGTAGTGTGTTCCCCTAGACTCAACGGTTTCAGCAACTACACTAAATGCTGGCACCCTACTCCCAGCTCTGCAAATAATTGATTAGAAAATCTTATAATTCTTTGGCAACTGGCTCTGCCCTTCTGTTTCCACCACGGCTGGCCACCTTGTAACACCCGATTGGAACCACAGAAACAAGTCTCGATCACTGTTGAGAAAACCAGACATTGCCACTTATCCCTCCTGCAGTGCCCATGAACAGCATACAGACCAAGAAAACTAAATCGTGGCACTCACTACACACTTAAAACAAGAAATACGCTCTCTGGCACAGAAGAATAATCTGTCTGACTTCTTGTGCCGAGCAGCGTATTTCTTGTTTTAAGCATGTAATGAATGTTGTGATTTGTTTTTCTTTGTCTCAATTACTGCTTTTCTGTAACATCCACACCAGACAAAAAAATCTCCCGATTACTGCTGTAAAGTAACCCCCCCCCGACGAGTCTCTCAATTACCACTGTAGTGTACCCCCCAGCCCCAACAGCAAACTGGTTATCAGCTTACCTCCAGCTCCCTGCCTGGGGCCCAGAAGCATCATAAGACATGGCTTGCTTTTGTCACTGGCAGCTGCCTGTGTCTCCACTCAGGTAGCCCTGTCCATAGCAGGGGACCACAGGAAAAGTCTTGGCACCTCAAAGCACCCCGAATCCATGACTGGTGAGTCACCCAAGGTATCCATTCTCCTGATCCCCTGGCACGAACTGTATAAACTGGGGCCATGAACACATCAGCTGCTGCATTCTGCCAGCTGGAAAAGCTACACGTTTTCTGGCCCCCCTCCCCCCCAAAAAAACATTCCATCACTGGGTCAGAGAAATACACTAATATTTCTCCTGGCCCCTCAATGTGACATGGAAGGAGAAGCAAATCTTCAGTTTGGCTTCTCTGTCTTTCAGTTCTATAAATGTTTTATGTACCCCTCCCCTTACCTTTTAATGCCACTGCTCAGTCTTTCTGTACTGATGATCTTTTCTGTAACCCGCCCTTTCTGTGCTACTGCTCTGTCGTCCTGTGCCACTGCTATTTTTTCTTTACCACCATGTCCACCACTAAATCCATCTTACTTCCTGGTGCATCAACTTATTGCTGTAGTGCGGAGCCTAATGGAGCTGCTGGGTTGCTTCTTATGCCATCAGCTCATCAATCGTACAGATAACAGGGGAGACCGGAGTGAGGATGCATATGCTTCTGCCAGACGCTGCCACTGCCACTCTCTAACCCGGTAAGTGGACCCAAAATAAACAACTAAATGTGACCAATCTTAGGTGACAACAGAGGCAGTGAGTAATACAGATGGGATCTGTGTACTGCCAGGCAGTAGATGCCATTGCCAGCAATAGCAGCTGATACAGCAGTCGACAGAGTGTACACAGGACTTAGAGTTATGTATGTCACCATTTGAAAGAATGGCACACGATAGCTCCTAACAGTGAAAGAGCCCAATCCCATTTGTACCTATGTGTGAGTGTATTCAAAGTGCTGAATTAGTGTCAAATTACATTAGAGGTGTGACAAAAACAATATTAAAACTTACAGAGACAAGGTTTTCATATAAATATTTTACTGAATTTAAAAAATCCCACATTTCATTTCCTACAGTATTTCCTTTAAGGAAAGGATAGTGGAATATCTGGAATCCAGTGGATTACAGGATCCCAGGCAGCATGGATTCACAAGGGGAGGTCATGCCAAACAAATCTGATAGAGTTCTTTGACTGGGTGACCAAGGAGTTAGATCAGGGTGAAGCAGTGGACATGGCCTGCCTGGATTTCAGCAAGGCTTTCAACATCGTTTCACATAAGAGACTGGTAAGCGAGCTGAATAGCTTGGGTGGTGGGCAACAAGGTGGTAACCAGGGTAAGAAACTGGCTAGAGGATAGGAGACAGAGGGTGGTTGTAAATGGAGTTCGCTCTGAGGAAGGGAGGGTGACCAGCAGGGTATCTCAGGGTTCAGTGCTGGGACTGGTCCACTTTAATGTCTTTGTTAGTGACATAGAAGATGGGTTGGAAGGGAAAGTCTGCCTCTTTGCGGATGACACCAGGATCTGCAACAGGGTGGACACTCCAGGGAGGGTAGAAAGTATGGGCAGTGATCTAAAAAAACTAGAGATGTGGTCAAGGGTATGAAAACTGGATTTTAATGCAAAAAAGTGCAAAATAATGCGCTTAGACCATAGAAATCTGGGGGTGGGATACTTAATGGATAGAGAGCTACAACAACCAAGCAGGAAAGAGACCTGGGGGTAATGGTGTCAGATGACCTAAATGTGGCTTGGCAATGTGACAAAGCAGTCAGGAGGGCTAGTGGGATGCTCGGGTGCATAGGAAGGGGTACCATCAGCAGAAGAAGGGAGGTGGTGTTGTCCCTATATAGATCACTAATAAGACCCCCCAACAACTGTGTCCAGCCTTAGATACCTCATCTCAGGAAGGATATAGACAGAGTGGGGGAGGTCCAGAGGAGGGCTTTTAAAATGGTGCGGGGTCTGCATCATAAGCTCTATGTAGAGGGACTAAAGGAGCTCAATATATACACTCTAGGGAAAAGGAGAGAGGTGATATGATAGAGACCTTTAAATACCTCACAGAGGTTAATAAAATACAGGAGGGGAGTATTTTTCAGAAAAAAAGGTACTCTAGAGCAAAGGGACATGCCATGAAACTGGAGGGAGGGAGGGAGTTCAAGAGAGATGTGTCGAAATACTTCTTCGTAGAAAGAATGGTAGGCTCCAGGAACAGTCTTCCAGCTGAGGTAGTGAGGGCTAAAACAGTGGTGGGGTTCATAAATGCCTGGGATAGACACAAGGTAATCGTTGGGGTAAATAAGTAAGGGAGAGATAGCACCATAGATCAAGTGGGTCTACAGCAAAAATGAAGGTGAAAAAAGAAAAATAAATAAATAAAATAAACAAACAAACATGGGCAGACTGGGTGGGCCAAGCAGCCCTTTTGTGCCGTCAGATTCTATGTTTCTGTGTTGGGGTTAGCTACACTGCAGGTGCACCAGATCCAGGCACCATATTTGGAAACTGTCTCTTGGGAGTGTTTTGACTGTGTGTGATGGCAAATCAGACATACTAGCTGTTCCTGTGCATGAACTGGGCTGTGCACAGTGACAGCACACACTTTAAATCTGTGCGACTGCATGAGCATGCCCAGCAGTGAAAAATATCCCCCACTTGCCTGACCTGTACCATACGCCAGCTTGTGGGCCATGGTGAAAGATCCTTCTTCCCATCCAGTGCCATTGCCCCCGATAGTCCAGTGGCCTACTCCGTAACTCCAGTCAATAGACAGCTCCTGGTAGTTCAGTCAATCCTGCCCCCCCAGCCCCTTTGTCCCTTGAGCATCATTGTTGATTATTGTTCCCCTGAAAACATGGCCCCTACCCCCATCATCTTTGCAGAATTGTGTAGTTTTGGACACCACCTACTGCCTAGCTGTAAAGGTTCTAGGCCAGGGGTGTCAGTACAATGCTGTGCCCACTGCGCCAACAGTTACCGTGCATATCATCTGTATTCATAGTCCTCGTGTTTCTTATGGCCTTGTACATAAGCACGTAAACAGGACCACTGCCCCTGGACTTTATCTGCTGTATCAGTTTGCCTACACCTGCTAACATAATCCTCTGCTTGTGACATCACAGTCAGTGCCACAACAAACGGTGAAGTCACAAGCAAAGGATTGTGATCTCAGGTGTAGACAAGCAGCCAAAGCAGATGAAACCCAGAGGACAGTGATCCTGTTTCTGTGTCAATGTACAGCATTATAAAGGAAAAGGTAACAATTCTGTGTATAAATAGATGAAATAAAAACCAAACTGTGCCAAAACTAATGTGTTTTAAAATTTTCTCCTGTGATGTACACTTAAGTCTGCTTAATGCACCCACTGTATTGTTTAGTGTATTTGCAATGAAATGTGCTGCAATATTGTGTCCTTATTTAGCCTTTCTTGTGAATGCTGTCTATTTCTACCCACTATCAATTCAAGCAATAATACATAACATGGTGTGTGTTATTGTGGAATAGCATCATGCCTTGGGTGAGTTAAAGCATTAGGCCACAGGTCGAGTGTGTTCAGCACCTGAGCAGTGATGTTATTCCACGATATGTCTGTCTGATAGTTTTGCCTACATAAAATGCACTGTAGTTTCACCTCTGGGACATTAAAGGGGGGCTCCAGTAATCCTACCTAGGTTTTCACCTCATTTATGTCACCATTCCATTATGTGAATCGCAAACTCCATTTTTAAAAAAGGAAATGTGGTTTATTCATAAGTTGTAAAAAACTACAGCGAAACCCGGAAGTAGCAGCACTGTACGTCCATTGCATCAGTGATCACACAGCACTATGTGTGATGTATACTCCCGATTCAGTACCCACAATGGCTTGCAGCAGTGAGTCTGAACTCTCACTCGGGGAAAGTGAGACTACATTATTAACTGCTGAAATTATCACTGCTGCAGCTGCTGTGAGATTTCTGTACTACCTTTACTGTCTGCTAAGTGATAATGAATCGGACAGTTCAGAGAGCTTGAGTAGTAAAGACAGAGACAGCTATCTTCTCCACATGGACTGGTGGGTTAATGTTATTACTCTAAGACCCCCCTCATGACAAAGTGATACCTGTTTTAAAAATGTAGTAGTGATCCAATGGTATAAACTCAGGGTCTCTAGTAGCCCATTGGGCCATGTAGTTAAATAAGGGACTCTGTGGTGTCCAGGGGTTCCTCAAGATAGGCTTTTTCCTCCTTTAATTGTTGACCAATTGGGTCCACCTCCTATCTGGTGCTCTTTGGACCAGAAGAGAAATGGGCAGGGTAAAGAAAGTCTAACCCCCCTGCAAATGGGGGATTCCCAAAAGTCTTCTAGGAGCTTGCCTGAATGCTCCAAGTCTGGGCAGTGTTCAGCATCTGAGCTGCTTAAATGTGGTTCCAAGTGAGTGCTAGTTGAGCCTCCATGTACTGTCTCTTTAAGAGCTGTCTGCTTGCAGACTTAATTAGTTTGAATGGGGGGACTGTGTATTTTAATGCTCGAATCCAGCCTGAGCTGCGGAGAAATCGCTCCATTTCTGCAGTCGCTAAGAGCGCAGAGGAAGCCTAAATGAAAGATGTAATTATTTGCCTGAAACCAGTTAGAGTGTTAAGTAAAATGCAGTTTGTCTAACCTGCCTTTCTTGCAGCTGGGACTCTGTGTGTGTGTGTTACCCCTTCATTTTGGACCTAAACTGCTGTGCTTGGCCAATTGGGTTAAGGATTCCCTAAAATGGAGCCTGTGGACGAATCAGAGCTTGGACTTTTAATTTTGAGCCATCCACAAGGGGATTGTATGGGCAGTGACTCTGGGAAATGTAGTTTTGACCTTGGCACCTTTTTCTACCAACAGAGGGAGTCTTATTGTGAGTGACAGCTGAATCAGCCAACAGAATAGTGTGGAGCTAAAGGAAATGCCCTGCTCTGTGACAGGAAAGATCAGATCAGTTGTGGCAGTGAAGAGAGATGGAGCTGTGTGCTTCTGCAGTGTATAGTTTCGCTCGAGAAGCGCGTGTGAGGCCCTGAGTTTCGGTCTGCATCCTTTGTGAGTGCCACTTTGGACTGAATCTGAGTTGCGAGGAGAAAGAAGCACTAGTAGTGTGGAAACCAGGCTCACCCTGTAGAAGACTGGAGAAATTGCTGAATCGCGCTCAGTCTGTCAGGAACTGAAGCTGCTGTGTATGCTCCCGGCTATCTTGCAGTAATTGCGATCGGGATCAAGGAGCAGCCTGCCTCGTATAGTACTTTCCTTTCACATATGAATGTGTGTAGTGCTTGTGGGGAATTGTTATTTCCAATCCCCTGTACTGTGTGCTATGTGTTGAAGACGGAAGCAAACCCCAGCTTGTCTCGAACTAAATCCGTTTGCTATAAACTACAGTGGGGTCCAGTGACAAGGACCTTGTCTCCATGCCCTGCTGTTTCTGACAATCCAGAAGAACATCCACCATCCGGTTCTCAGCTTGGGTATTGTGAGTACAAATCAGGGTATTCCTCTGCAGCCTGTTTTCAATCACAAGTGTGTCATCTAATTCTTGTTGTTTCTTTGCTTCATGGACTGAGCTATCTGGCTCCGGATTACAATTGGGTGTTGTGCATCTATTTTCTTCTACAGGGTCCTATCCATCTGCACCTGCCGGCCAACCCCGAGCAACGGACCTGGCTAGCCCCCCCCAACCTGGGTACCCAGAGTGTAACTTTTCAGACCCTGTATATGTGCACAGTACTGTGATTTAATGCCACTAATTAACCTGATTTCCCCCTCCCATGTCATGTTACTGTTCCCTAAATAAATCAGATTTGTTGTTGTTGTTAAACTTTAAACTGTCTGAAGTATCAGTACCTTCATGCCAAGCACTGTATTGGTTTGTGTATGTTGATTAACCTTATTTTTCAGGGGGCCCTCAGAGACGAACCTGCGAATCAGTCTCGAGGGTAAGTGGTACCTTATGAATGAACAGTGTGTACATGTGGGGTATTGGTACTGTAACTCCTGTGCATTGTGTGGGGCATTAGAGGGATTAGAAGGGGGTCTCAGTGTCCCAGAGGGGTGTGAACAAACTAGACCAACCATTACAAACCCTGACCTCTGGGTGGAGGCACCCGCTATAGAACCTAGGTCCCTTAACCTGTCAGTCATCAAGCAGGCAGGGGTAGTAGCCCTTGGGATAACGCCACCTGGGGGTTACATCTTGAAGGCTCACCGCTGGGATTTTGTGTCCTCTAGTGGCCACATTTCCGAACCACTGTTAAAAAAAAATAAATGGGTACCCCGGCAGAAGTGGCTGTGCACCGGTTGGTGGAGTGGTGTACTGGGGAGGAGATCGACCCCCAAAATGCTATGCTTATCCTGGACATCCCCCTGGGTATCAATACAGACACTGTACAGGGAGTACTTTCCAAGGTGGAAGGTTTACAAAACCCTGTGGTGATGGGTCGACATGCTGATCTGCTCACTCACACTTTCATGGCCCTAGTAGAGTATAAGGGCCCCATAGATAGCTCAAAGTGCCACAGACTATTACCCTGGAGGAGCCCTTACTGCCTGGAGAGTGATAATTAAGGACAGTAGAGACCCGAGAAATGAGCCCCCAAATATCTGACACTTTTGAGGAGAAATTTGCTAAATTGTTGCTGGAGGAAGGGAAAACTGTGGAGGACTTGAAGAAACTATTCTTGCCACCTGGGGGTGTTCCTCCCCCAACACCCTCTCCCACTCCAGTACCTGTTATGGTGGCTGAACCAATGCAGCCTCCTATTTCTGCACCTGCCATCAAACACGACTCTTACCGAAGGTTGAGGATCTTCTCTGGCACCCTCCCACCCCCAGGGGGAGGATGATTGGGACACCTGGATAGATTGTGTTGCTCCCCTGATACCTGAATGGCAGTGTGTGGAGGCTGAGAAACAAAAAAGAATCATAGAAAGTCTGAGGGGTCCTGCCCTAGAGGCCATTAAATTTTTGAGGTCCACAAATCCTGATGCATCTGCCCAGAAGTACTTATCTGTGCTTGAAGGCAATTTTGGGAGCATTGAGTCAGGGGAGAGCTTGATGTGGAAGTTTCAAGGTACAAAACAGTGGCCAGGGAAAAGTTTTTCTGCATATGTTACTTGTCTGGAAAAAGCTCTGCAAAAGGCTTACCAAAAAGGTGGGGTAGCCGCCAATGACTTAAACTGTGTAAGGCTGGAGCACCTACTACAGCATGCAAAGCATTTTAAATTGCAGCTCCTTCAGTTAAGGCTCTCAGACAGAAGGGGTAACCCACCGGACTATTGTGACTTAATAAATGAACTTGGGGAGGTTGAAGATGAGGAGGGGTATTCTAATTCTGGGGTGAGTGCAGCCCAAATGATCACAGCATCGGAAGGTCCTTGTGAAGTGGGGACCAATGAGGGTGTGCCACCATGGGGTGAACTGCCAAGAGAGATCAGGGAATTCAAAAACAGTCTCTTTATGAAGGCCGCGCCTGCAAGTACAGGCCCCAACCTGTATCCGAATGCATCTGCTCTGGGAGTGGGGGTGCCCACCCAGGCATCTCCTGCTGACAACAGCTCAAAACCCGATGTCTTGACCATGGCAGTGGGGAAATTGATGAGATGCCTCCAAATGCTTATCACACTGCAGACAGAGATGGCACCAAGCTGTCCAGTTAGTAGTACCCCTGTCCTGGCTCCCAGTGTGACGGCTCAGCCAGCTCAAACTCCAGAAAGTATGTTTTGCTGTAACTGTGAGAAGGATGCACACATGAAGAGAGAATGCCAGTCCCCAAAAGACACAGACAAAGTTGTATATAGGCTACAAGGAGAACTTCGGAGAACAAATCAGTGGTTAAGAGGTGCACAAAATGATCCCAGTGAGGGTCCCAAAAATGCTAACTCACGTCCCTTTGTGGCAAGGTGAGTTGCCCAGGCCCCTGCTACCACCTCTCCTGACTGGTCCGGAATAGTGGGTCCCTCTATGGAGACCACTGTAAAGGTGAATGGAGTGTCTACAAGAGCTGTATTAGACAGTGGCTCCCAAGTGACAATTAAGTTTCAGGATTGGTATCAGAAGCATTTGTCAGACATACCCTTACAACCATTGGAAGGACTGCATGTATTGGGGTTAAGTGAGAAGGCCTACCCCTACTCTTGGTATATCCAAATGTGGCTATCTTTCCCCACCTCCGTTGCTGGAGTGGCAGAGCAAGTAGAGACCCTGGCCTTAGTGTGTCCCCCTACTGGACTGTATGATGGTTTTCCACTACTTATTGGGACGAATGTGCATATGTTTGGACGGTTGGCGCAGCTGTGTTATGAGAAACAGGGGTCACAGACTGGTACAGCTTTAAGAATTCCGGAATTGATCAAGAAGGCCTATGATGCCCAGAGAGATGCTGACAAAGTGGAACCAGAGGAACCGGTTGGAATTGTCTGGAAAAAGGATCCTGAGTCTCTGATCCTGGCACCAAATGCCCAGTGTACCTTACAGGGAGAGGTCCATATCAGAAAGGATGTCAAGAATAAAATCCTCATGCTGGATGCACCAGGCGATAGGAAATTGCCAGAAGGACTGCTGGTCAAGCCAAGTATTTTGCCTGTCAGAGCCCATGCTTATGCCAGATGGGTAATGGTCCAAGTTCATAATGTGTCTGATAGAGAGATTCGAGTAAATCGATTGATGACCCCGCCTCCTGGGTCTGTGTGGGTGGCTGTTTGTGTTTGTCTGTGTCTGTAGCTTAGTTTTTTGGGATTTACAAGATTTTCTACCGGGAGTAACTACACCATTCTTGCTCACTACATCTGTGAAGGTCTCCTGGACTGAATTTCTGCAAAACATCACCACCAGGTATTTGCATTTTCAGTTTAAAATCAACTTTTTGGAAGCTATCCAAAGCAAAGCAGAAGTCAAGCAACTAAGTCTGACAAATTCAGTGACTCTGGGTTCTGCTTGAAGCCACATTTCCGTCTGACCTTCTCCTGAGGGATCTGTATGTGGGCTTTTAAACAACCTCTTTAAATAACAAAAGGAAGCCTAAGGACAAAAGGATTTCACATCGTGCTCTTGTACTTGAGTAAATGTGCCCCAGGCTATCAATGTAATGGGGCAGGGGAGTGCATGCCTGCAAACTCTTGCATAGCCAAAGCCTCTTGTCAAATCCCTACCTAGCTGTGACCCTGGGTGACCTGTATCATGAATTGTACCAATAGCCCAGGACATCTAAAAATTGTATATCTGAATATCTGCAGCCTTCTCTCCAAACTGCCACAATTTCAGGCCTGGGTGGCTCAGATTGATCCTGACGTCATCTCTCTAACAGAAACGTGGCTATCACCAAAGATCCCAGACACAGCAATTGCCCTTTCTGGATATAACCGTACCTCAAAAAGAGGGGTGGGGTTGTCTGGTTTACCTCAAGAGTGACATCAAAGGGCAAATACTACCAATTAGCTTCCACACCAAGGAAGCACAGGTTCTAACACTAAAACTTAATATTGGCCAACAAAACAAAGTGCTACTATTAACCACCGTATACCTGCCTCCTGGGACACTACTCACTGGCTTCCCACAGCTCATAAGCCACCTCAACAGAACAAACTAAACTGGAAACATATAATCCTAGGGACTTCAACATTAATTGGCAAGCACAGGATGCAGCGACAGCTAGGGACCAAATAAGCTGGACTGTACCTGACCCAACTGGTCACACAACCCACCAGACAAAACTACCATACAGGAACCAGCACCCTTATTGACTGGCTACTCTCCCCTGTCCTGAACATATCGCAGAGGTAACAGTCCTACCTGACACCATCAGTGACACTCCCTGTACTACTTACCTGGACAAACAAGTTCACCAAGAGTAAGCCTAAGACCACCAGGAACAGATCACTAAGGCCTGGTCAACTAGACTCCTTCAGGCACTACCTAAAGGGATTGACTGGTCCCCACTGGATAGAGTCAGGGCCGGAAACCAAGCACTGGATTACTTCTGCAGTATTTTTACTAAAGCCTGTGACATCTTTGCTCCTTACAAAGCAAAGAAAGCTAGAGGAATCCCCAACCCCTGGCTGTCCAGCCCTCTAATTGAACGCATATGACTCAGAGATCACCTGTGGCATAGGGCCAAAGCCACCGGGAATCTAGCTGACCCCCAAGCATATAAGGCAGCTAGAAATACCTGCACAAAACTCATACATCTGGCGAAAGCAGCTTACTACAATGACCTCCAAGGAAAGACCTGGGGTAGAGGGAGGGAGTTCTGGGACTCTGTAAAATCTCTCATGGGTACAGCCTCAAGGGCCCCACCGGACCTTATAGTTACCACCTCTGGTACATTGCAGGACCCAAAGGAAATTGCTGATGCTTTTAATGTTGCATTCACGGACCTCAGCAATGTGTTGCCCCCTGAATACCTGAATCACACCCTTGCAGGCCAGCAGCACAACCTCAACACTCCATCACCATAGGATAATGTTACCCCACCATTCTACTTCAGGCAAATCTCCACAGGTGAGACCGTCAAATATATCAAACGGGTCCTTGGTAAGACCAGGATGGGAAGTGACACGATTGATATGAAGATGGTAGCACTCACATTAAACGAACTTGTGGCACCACTCACCAAGGTATTCAATGCCTCTCTAAGATCTGGCATCTTTCCTGACAGGTGGAAAGAAGCTCTAGTCACACCTGTTTTTAAATCAGAAGACAGAGCTAATTTAGCAAACTTCCAGCCCATCTCGATTTTACCCCCCCCTCTCCAAAGCACTTGAAAGGGTGGTCTCAGAACAACTAACTGAGTACCTAGAAAAGCATAGCCTTCTCTGCTTGCAACAACACGGATTCTGACAAAACCACTCCACTGTCACCACGCTAGTAGAGTACACCACTCAGCTTTATAGGGCCCTGGATAAAGGGATGGCGGTGGGGTCTATCTTCATAGACCTCACCAAGGGCTTTGACACAGTCAATCACCAACTCCTACTGAAATGTCTCCTCACTACAGGATTATCAATGGAATCTGTGGCCTGGTTCCATAGCTACCTAACTCATAGATCTCAACGGGTCAGGATTGGCAATATAATCTCTGAGCCAAGGGAAGTAAACCTAGGGGTCCCGCTAGGTTCTATCCTCGGTCCTGTCTTATTCAGCCTCTTCATTAATGACATGCCTTCTACCTACCCTGCACACTCCGTACACTATGCAGATGATGCAGTTATCTCCGTCCAAGGGAAAGACCTGGGATCAATTAGCTCTGAACTTCAGCACAATTTTCGTGCTTTGGAATCCTGGTTCACCCGAAACAAACTGCTACTCAACTACAAAAAGACAAAGAGCATGCTCTTCAGCACCCCACAGAGCAAGAGTCGAGGGTCCTCACTGCATATACTTAGTAGTGAAGGAGAAGTACTAGACCAAGTCAATACATTCAAGTACTTAGGGATTCACCTTGATGACACCCTCACCTTCACTGCCCATGCTGAGCAACTGGTAAAGTCCACCAACATGAAGCTTGGCATCCTGTACAGACATCGCACCTCAATGACACCGGCTGGTCTGAAACTTGTTACGTGCAGTTCAGTTCTCTCATCTGTGGATTATGGTCTTGTCATATATGGGGCAGGCACAGACACAGCGCTTAAAAGGATCAAACCATCTTCCAACAAGGCCTGCCGCCTGGTCCTGGGAGTACACAAAATGACTCACTCTTGTGACCTATACAAGGAAACTGGCTGGCTCCCACTCCACCACAGACTCCAATACCAGGCCTGCTTCCTTGCGAAAAAGTCCCTGATGGGGTCCATGCCTATGGCTACTTCAGCCCTCTTTGAGCCTGCACAACCATCTAAATGCACAAGGAGTGCCTCCAGGACTGTTCTAACTGTTCCCTTCAAACGAACCACCCTTGGCCGAAGATCCCTCTCCTACTGTGGGCCTAAATGGTTCAATGATCTGCCTGCAGACCTTGCCGACTCCCCTAGACTTGGCTACTTTAAAAATGGGCTTTGATCTCTTCTTGCCAGCAAATCTGACTGCCAGTGTTTCTGTTATCCCATGGCCTCTGAAGGCAGTTCTCACACCTGTCAAACGTTACCCTCTCTCACCCCCACCCTCCTGTTCCACAACTGCCCACTTCCCCCTCCCACCACCTACTACCTCCCCTTGACAGAGCCTCACCTTGGCTGCTAAAACATGCATTTCTGCAGACTGGAAGCACCCCGTCTGAACTGTAACAAGATTGCTAAACACTGTACTGCACTTAATTAGTGCTGCATTAATATGTTTCTCTGGAAGTGTGGTCCTGTTTCTCCTTACTTCTTGTACCCTGCTTAATGTTGTAACGGCACACTAATACCACTTGTTAGTTGATGTCTTTCTGCTCTGCAATGTTTCATCACTTGTAAATGTCTTGTATTCCTTGTTGACTTGGAGCCTTTGTAAACGAGCCCTCGGCTCAAAGATATTAATCCGAATTTGAAATAAATAAATAAATAAATAGGGGTTGCACCCTGGCTAATGTGCATTGTGTGTATACTGCAGTGTTGCCTAGTAACAAGTGTTCAGGGGAGAATGACAGTGTGACGCCCAACTTATTTGATTTTGGTGACTCCCCATTGCCAGCCGAATGGAAGATGAGAATCAGTAGAAAGCTTACCCAGAGAGACCAGGTGTTTTCTTTCAAAGAATGGGACATAGGATGCATGCAAGAAGCTGAGCACCACATCTGGCTGCATGATGGAAGGCCATTTCGTGAGAGGTCTCGATGCCTGGCACCTGCTGACATAGATGATGTGAGATGGCATCTGCAAGAGATGCTTGCTGCTGGTGAAATACAAGAATCCAGAAGCCCATATGCTTCACCTATTGTGATAGTGAGAAAAAAGAATGGGACAGTGAGGATGTGTGCGGATTATTGCACCTTGAACCGGCGGACTATTCCTGGTCAATATACAGTGCCCCACATCCAGGATGCTTTAGACTGCCTGAATGGTAGCAAGTGGTTCTCTGTGCTGGATCTTCACAGTGGGTACTACCAGATACCAATGGCCCCGGAAGACCGTGAGAAGACAGCCTTTATCTGTCCGCTTTGCTTCTATGAATTCATGAGCATGCCTCAAGGGATTTCAGGTGCTCCAGCCACTTTTCAACGACTGATGGAGCTTGCAGTAGGGGACATGAACTTATTAGAGTGCCTGGTGTACCTGGATGATGTTATTGTGTTTGGCAGCTCACTGGAGGAACACGAGAGCAGATTGTTCAAGGTGTTGGACCGGCTGGAGGACTTTGGCCTAAAACTGACCATCGATAAATGTCAATTCTTCCAAACATCTGTAAAGTATGTGGGACACATAGTCTCCACCGAAGGAATAGAGACCGACCCAAGTAAAGTTGAGGCCTTGACCACCTGGCCACAGCCCCACAGTCTAAAAGAATTGCAAAGATTCCTGGAATTCTGTGGCTACTATAGTCGTTTCATCAAGGACTATTCAAGAGTGATCAGTCCTTTACTTAATCTTAATCAAGGTTACCCTGCTACCCACAAAAAATACAAGAGGTTGGTTTCTTCTGAGCCTGAGAGAGTGTATTTCCATCCCAATGAAGTATTTGGAGCCAAATGGACACCTGAGTGTGAAGCTGCTTTTCATGAGCTTATATATCAACTTACCCACACTCCTGTCCTTGCCTATGCAGATCCAGCGAAGCCCTATGTCTTGCACACTGATGCTAGCCTGCAAGGCTTGGGGGCTGTATTGTACCAAGAGCACGAGAATGGCCTGAGACCAGTGGCCTTTGCCAGTAGAAGCCTGACTCCATCCGAAAAGAACTATCCTGTACATAAGAATAGAGTTCCTAGCTTTGAAGTAGGATATTGTTGACCAATTCCACGAGTACTTGTATGGGGCTAAGATACTAGTAAAAACTGACAATAATCCTTTGACCTATGTGCAGACTTCAGCTAAGTTGGATGCCACTGGCCATAGGTGGCTTTCTGCATTATCTACATATGACTATGCTGTTGAATACAGAGCAGCCCTGAACCACATAGATGCTGATGCTCTCTCCTGGAGGCCTGTTCCCCGGAATGACTGGGTCAGACTGTCAGAACCTGATATTCGAGCACTCTGCCAGAAGTTTGACAGGGAGGAACAAATGTCCATGGACGCAGTGGACTGTATGGTGGATTGTTTGGGACCCTATGAGAATTGCATACCTGCTGCTTATTGCCACTTTTCTGCAATAGACATTGGTGCACTGCCTCAGCTGGACAATGACAGTATTCAGCAGGCTCAATCCTGAGATTGCATGATCAAATCAGCTTTACAAGCCCTCTATGCAGGGAAAGATGTGTCCAAATTACACTCCACTGATTTGAGAACTGCATTGTTATACAAGGAAGGTCCTAAGTTGAAACTGATCAATAGACTGTTATACAGAGAAACAGTAGACAGAGGGGGACGAATAGACAAACAACAACTAGTGCTGCCCACTGCCTTTCGAGACTCAGTACTGAGGTCCTTACACAACCACATGGGGCACCTTGGTATAGACAGAACACTTGATTTGGTGAGATCCAGATTCTGTTGGCCTAAGATGGGGTCTGATGTTGAGCAACACATTCAAACTTGTAGTCGCTGCTTACAGAGAAAAGCTTTGCCCCAGAGGGCTGCTCCCCTTGTTAACATCACCACCAGTGCACCCATGGAGTTAGTCTGTATTGATTTTCTGAGTTTGGGTCAGATCAAAGAAACATTAGTAATGTGTTGGTGGTCACTGACTATTTTACGAAATATGCCCAAACTTTCCCCACCAAGGACCAGAAGGCATGCACTGTGGTAAAAAGTACTTGTAGAAAACTTTTTTGTTCACTATGGGGCTCCACAAAGAATCCATTCTGATTAAGGGAGAGACTTTGAGAGTTGTCTGATCAAAGAGATGCTTTCTCTGTGGGCAGTGTGAAAGTCCAGAACCACCCCTTACCACTCCCAGGGGGACCCACAGCCTGAACGTTTCAACCATACTTTGCTAGATATGCTAGGCACCCTCCACCCAAAGGACAAGCCTAGATGGAGCCAACAAATTAGCACCCTGGTACATGCCTACAACTGCACCAAAAGTGATGCCACTGGGTTCTCCCCCTACCGCCTGATGTTTGGAAGAGAAGCTCAACTGCCGGTAGATGTATGTTTTGGAGTTTCACCTGATGGGGTTCGAGCTGACAACTATTTACAGTATGTGCAAAAGTTAAAGGCCCAGCTAAACCATGCATACCAACTGGCTCAAACCATGGCTGCCAAAAGAAATTTGGCCAACAAAGAAAGGTATGATAAAAAGGTGAAAGCACAGGAACTCCAGGAGGGAGATCGGGTACTGCTAAGAAATCTGGGACTGCATGGCAAACATAAGATTGCTGACAGACAGCACCATCTCCCTCACATTGTAGTGGGCAAACTAGATGACCTGCCTGTGTACAAAGTGAGGCCTGAGAATAATTCAAAACATGTTAAAACAATGCATGGAAATCATTTACTGCCCATTGGACAAATCTTGATTGAGTCTGAGCCCCCAGAAAGTGCTCCCTCTGGACCAGTGACCTGAGCTGCTGCTAAGCAAAAGCAAAGAAAGTCTGCACCTACAGATGCTGAGTTAAAGTGTTCCCCACAACAAGTCCCAGTTGAAAACGACTGTCAATCCATATCAGAGGAAAGTGAGTGCAACTTTGAGTACTACCCCTCTTACGAACTGAGTCAGTTGTTTCGGGGCAATCCCCTAGTCAATCCTGGAAATGAAGCTAGGCCTTCTGGACTGTCTAAGCCCACAGCTTTGTCCCTGGAGCCAATGCTCCCAGAAAGTGAAGTGCAAAGCATCAAGTCAGATGATATGGAATCATTGTGTATGGTTGAACTGTTTGAGCTTTCAGAGGAGAAAAATGATGGACTGGAACAGACTGGTGATATACCAGAACAAGAAGAGTATTTTGAGTGCCCTGACGGTCCACTGCCAGTGTCCGAAAGCTCTCCACATGAGCCAAGTGTTGTGGACTCAGAGATTGTAACTCCTGGAGCTGAAAGTGCCCCAAGTTCTAGCCTCTGTACCCCAATGGAGACTCCCCTGACAAGTGAGGACAATGCTGAAAATGAGGCTCAGAGTACAGAGATTATAACAGTTCCCCCTAGAAAGACTGGTCAAGCTGTAAAGCCAGTGGTGCACCTCAGTTATGATTCCCTTGGGAGGCCTGTGGACATGCCTCTCAATGTTGTCCATAAAGGAGTGTATGTGTCCCCGAGCTCATTGCCCAAACTGAACATCGGTGCTAACTCCAAGTTACTTGTGTTGCCCTCTAGGTATGGTGCCCCTGCCCCGTCCAGCCCCAAGGTAACTGATAGGGAAGGGACCCCTCTCTTCAGGTTTCATGTACAGGAGGTAATAACCTGAGTTATGGTACAATGTGTGTATAATACTGTGTACAAAGTGATGTACTGAAAAGTTTCAGAAATGTGTTTCTGGTAAGGTGATATGTTGACTGATGATTACATGTATAAGCCTAATGTGATACTGATGTAAATATATATGGTTGTATTGAAACTTATGGGGGTACTTACTTGACACAGACGCCAAGTTTTCCAGGCCAGGAAGGGTGTAACCCCCCCTGAAAATGGGGGTTCCCAAAAGTCTTACAGGAGCTGTTCTGAATGCTCCAAGTCTGGGCAGTGTTCGGCATCTGAGCTGTTTAAATGTGGTTCCAAGTGAGTGCTATTTGAGCCTCCATATACTGTCTTTTTAAGAGCTGTCTGCTTGCAGACTTAATTAGTTTGTATGGGGGTACTGTGTATTTAATGCTCGAATCCCGCCCGAGCTGTGGAAAAATCGTTCCGTTTCTGCAGTCGCTAAGAGGGCAGAGGGGAGCCTAAATGAAAGATGTAACTGTTTGCCTGAAACCAGTTAGAGTGTTAAGTAAAATGCAGTTTGTCTAACCTGCCTTTCTTGCAGCTGGGACTCTGTGTGTGTTACCCCTCCATTTTGGACCCAAACTGCTGTGCTGGGCCAATTGGGTTAAGGATTCCCTAAAATGGAGCCTGTGGACGAATCAGAACTTGGACTCTTAATTTTGAGCTAGCCACAAGGAGATTGTATGGTTAGTGACTCTGGGAAAATGTAGTTTTGACCTTGGCACCTTTTTCTACCAACAGAGGGAGTCTTATTGTGAGTAACAGCTGAATCAGCCAACATAATAGTGTGGAGCTAAAGGAAATGCCCTGCTCTGTGACTGGAAAGATCAGATCAGTTGTGGCAGTGAAGAGAGAAGGAGCTGTGTGCTTCTGCGGTGTATAGTTTCGTGTGGGAAGGGTGTGTGAGGCCCTGAGTTTTGGTCTGCAGCCTTTGTGAGTGCCAGTTTGGACTGAATCCAAGTTGTGAGGAGAAAGAAACCCTAGAAGTGTGGAAACCAGGCTCACCCTGTAGAAGACTGGAGAAATTGCTGAATCGCGCTCAGTCTGTCAGGAACTGAAGCTGCTGTGTGTGCTCCCGGGTATCTTGCAGTAATTGCGATTGGGATTGAGGAGCAGCCTACCTGGTATAGTACTTTCCTTTTACATATGAATGTGAGTAGTGCTTGTGGGGAATCGCTATTTCCAATCTCCTGTGCTGCGTGTTGAAGCTGGAAGCAAACCCCAGCTTGTCTCGAACTAAATCCATTTGCTATAAACTGCAGTGGAGTCCAGTCACAAGGATCTTGTCTCCATGCCCTGCTGTTTCTCACAATCCAGAAGAACATCCACCATCCGGTTCTTAGCTTGGGTATTGTGAGTACAAATCAGGGTATTCCCCTGCAGCCTGTTTTCAATCACAAATGTGTCATCTAATTCTTGTTGTTTCTTTGCTTCATGGACTGAGCCATCCAGCTCCGGATTACAATTGGGTGTTGTGCATATATTTTCTTCTACAGGGCCCTATCCATCTGCACCTGCCGGCCAACCCAGGGCAACAGACCTGGCTAGCCCCCCCCCAACCTGGGTGCCCAGAGTGTGACTTTTCAGACCCTGTATGTGTGCACAGTACTGTGATTTAATGCCACTAATTAACCTGATTTCCCCCTCCCATTTTACTCTTCCCTAAATAAATCAGATTTGTTGTTGTTGTTAAACTTTAAACTGTCTGAAGTGTCAGTACCTTTATGCCATGCATTGTATTAGTTTGTGTATGCTGCTTAACCTTATTTTTCAGGGGGTCCTCAGAGATGAATCTCCGAATCAGTCTCGAGGGTAAGTGATACCTTATGAATGAACAGTGTGTACATGTGGGGTATTGGTACTGTAACCCCTGTGCATGGTGTGGGCCATGAGAGGGAATAGAAGGGGGTCTCAGTGTCCCAGGGGGCTTTGACCAAACTAGACCAACCATTACAAACCCTGACCTCTGGGTGGAGGCACCCGCCATAAACTCTAGGCCCCTCAACCTGTCAGTAGTCAAGCAGGCAGGGGTAGTAGCTCTTGGGATAGCGCCACCTGGGGGTTACAAAAGCATGATGGTGCTTGTTGAACTAGAAAACTTGCCCTGACTCCCCATGGATCTTCTCTTTCTTATTATCACCAGTTCATCTAACCATGCTGAGTTACTGTGTTTGAGCCTTATAAATCCTCCCTCACCACCCAAGACAAGTAACCTTTTCTTACTGTTCATCAACTGCAGTACTGACCTGAAAAAGGCCCTATGGTCCAGTGCATTTACCCGGTCAAGACCTCTGCTGAAAAGTACTTCATCAGTCAAAGAAAAAAAACGTCTGATGACTGACTCGGTTGTTAATGCAAGCTGAAAGCATACAACTTTGCAGTGCCTAAATTTGGGGTCTGTGTTTCAAATTTTAAAACTCTCTCCCCAGGTAGGCAGAGTGTCATAAAGGTGATAAACATAACCCCCCCCAAAAAAAAATCCACCATGTGCTCACTTGCAATGTCAACTTTTACCCTTTGACTTCAGTCAAAAAATAAACTGTAGGAAGCAGATAAGTGAGCAGTACAAGTACGCAATTTGACCTATTACAACCATCAGACAAAAGAACATTGTGCAAAAGTCTGGGGAACTCCCCCTAAGGAAGACTTGATTCAGTCTGGGACTCTGAACTGCCAGGTGGCTTCTCTCCTGCTGCTCCTGGCATCTATCTTTCTCTTGCACAATAGCAAGGTACTGACCTTGCACAATAACGTTGGAAGCTGGGGTGTGAAATAATGATGCACAGGAAAATTATATAGTGTATGGTGGGACGCTGTTCCGCATGGAAACCCATGCCTGGAACAGCGTTATAGTGTATGGTGGAACGCTGTTCCGCATGGAAACCCATGCCTGGAACAGCGTTGTTGTCTACTTCACTTTCGGTCGTCGATCTTGTTGTGCTGCACCCAGTCGTCACCGGTGCAGCACAACAAGATCGAACACACTCAGGCATGCTAATAGAGCTGATGCGCACGGCAACACGAAGGCGGCACTTTGACGGCAGACACAGAAGAAGCTTTTTTCCCCGGTGTTCACGAGTGGTATTTATGGTTGCCCATACACTATAAAGATTGTGTATGAGCAACCATACAAAACAAGCAGTTTTGCGATCTTGAGGTTTCCGTGGTAACGGACCTCTCGAGCTACGCTCTCGGGTCTCAGGTTGCCATGGAAACCTCTCGTCTGCCCTGTTATATCATGCTGCGCATACACAATCCTCTATGTTGTCCTTCACTCGATGCGTCCACGATCTTGTTGTGCTGCACCCAGTGGCCACGTGCAGCACACAAGATCGAATACATTCAAGGCATGCGCAATAGAGCGAGCGCACGGCAACACGGAAGGTGCACTTTGGCGGCAGACACAGAAGTAAGCTTTTTTCCCCAGAAAGTGTTCACGAGTGGTATTTATGGTTGCCCATACACTATAAAAGATTGTGTATGAGCAACCATACACAAACAAGGCAGTTTTGCGATCTTGAGGTTTCCGTGGTAACGGACCTCTCGAGCTACGCTCTCGAGGTCTCAGGTTACCATGGAAACCTCTCGATCGCAACTGCCTTGTTGTGTATGATTGCGCATACACAATCCTCTATATAGTGTATGGTGAGAGAGGTAACATGGGTTTATTTGGGGGTCTGGATTGTGCTTGACAGTGCAATTCAGTTCTATGTGCAGTGGTGTGACTGCATTTCTTGGACAGTGATGTGGCTGTATTTTTGTGTCCATTGTCCAGAGTAATGGAAGGTAAAGTAACAAAAGAGATGGAGAGGAGCTAAAAGTGGCAAACCTTGATAGGTCAAGTAAAAGTAGTAGCTGTGGGAGAGAGGGAGCTGTTATAGGCAGTAGGAGAGGTATAGTAACAAAGGAGAGGGAGAAAGAGAGGAGTTAAAAGCTTCTAGAGTGATCGGTAAGTTGTTCCCAGCAAGGATTATGTTGGGAGGCCTTAGCAATCTGAGCAGACACACAGTCTTTAAAATAGGTGTGTGTCCTTAAGAGTTCATTGCTAAAAATAGCACCAGTAATATTTGCCAATAGAGATTTTCGTCCTATAAAGTAGGCGGGGCCAACATGTATTTAATGGAGGCCTAGGGAGGGGATGGGGAGGGGATGGGGGAATTAGCCAAAAAACCTGTGTCAGATTGCACTTCTTGAGTGGATATCTTTGGCTACCGAAACTGGCAGGAGGCACCCTTAATTTTAGCAGTTTAACAAATTAATTTAGCAATTTAACAGGGTTAATTTGCAAGCCGAGTTTTAGCTCTGGTGAGAGCAATTCCTAAACTAGGCGGCTACACCGAGTCCTGCTCTAAGCTTTTCGCTCTGCAGGAGCTCCAGAGCATAATCAGTACATCAAGATTGGATTTTTTGTACTTGAGGAGGTATTTGAATTGGACAGCTACACTGAGTCCTACGCTGAGCTCAGCTCAAACTATTTTATGTTAGTTAACAAATTATTATTTTCTTTTATTTTTTTGGTTTTCTGTTAGATAAAAAATTGGTAAGCTTGTTTAGCCAGCAAAAGCATCAATTACACAGTTAAAATGAAAAAGAAAAACTTGACTGATAGCTCACAGAAGTATCAGAATGAAATTCACGGTTATTTTAAAAATAATTCCCGCTTCAGCCAGCAATCATGGAGAACACAAAACAGTTCCCAAAAGGCTGGAGAAGCCTTCATTTGTTAAAGGTGACAAATTCAAAACTGAGGAGACTAGTTATGCACAGGGTCTGAGTTGGCAGCTGTTCAGAGAGCATACCTTAACGGCTGGACGATGGGCTGGGAGCTGCTCCTGCAGCTACAGCTGCGGGTGGTGAGTGCCCAACGGATTAGGGCTCAGGCTTAAAGGCTGAATGATGGGCTGGGAGCAGCTGCCTGTTTTGGAGACCATTGTCCTCCAAAGACTTCACCAGCCTCTCTTTAAGGATTGTCTCCATGAGCTTTGCCACAATTGATGTGAGGCTCACTGGTCTGTAGTTACCTGGTTTGTCCTTTGGGCCACCTTTGTGAATGGTCACCACATGGGCCAACTTCCAGTCCTGTGGTACACATCCTGTGTCCAGAGAGCTATTGAACAGGTCAGCCAGTGGTCCCGCCATGTACCCTGCCAGTTCCTTTAGAATCCTAGGGTGAATGCCATCAGGTTCTGGAGCCTTGTCCACCCACAGTGCCCTCAGTCCTTCCAGTACCCTGCCCTATGTAATTTCTCCATAGTACAAGGTCCAGAGTCCTTCCCAACCTAGTTGGCTTGCGTACCCACTGCTCCAGAAGCTATCCTGAAATACCCCCAGTATAACCTGCTCCCAGCACTTGTGGTGGTTGGTGTGCTCCTGTCCACCCCAAATAGGTTGAAGTCCCCCACCACCACTGTGTTCTGCTTCCTGCAAACCCTCCTAATTTGCTCTGCCAACTCCCTGTCCAGCTCCTCCCCTTGAGTTGGTGCCCTATACACTGCCCCCATCCTCAGTACCCTGCCTTTTGAATCCTGAAACTGCATCCACAGAGCCTTTGTCCTGCCATCCTCCCCTCTTCCCTCATGCACCTTGATCCTTCCCTTACATAGATCGCCCCCCCCCCACCTTTCCTGTTTGCCCTGTCCTTTCTGAACAGCCTATATCCAGGGATCATCATATCCCAGCCCTGGTACTGAGGGGCCCACATTTCTGTTTTGGCCACAATGTCCACCTGCCCCACTGCTAAGAGAACTTGTAACTCAGCTGATTTGTTACCTAGGTACCTTGCATTCAGTGACACTACTCCCACCCTGCTCCTGTCCCTTCCCCTACCCAATTTACTCCCCCTTGTGCCCCTACCCTGAGCCCTCTCCTATAGCTTGGGAGCAGGCTCATCTGGCTCCCCTCCCTGGAAACCCTGCCTAACAGCTGTCTACTTGCCACCCCCCCTTCTTAGTTTAAAGCTACCCTTGTTGCTATGTGCCCCTGTATCCCCTGTTTCAATACTCCCTACCCCTCCCAGCTCAAGTGTAGCTTGTCCCCTGCATATTAGTCATAATTTTACCAGGTTCTGCCCAAGCCACCTACTAACCCATACCCCTTGGTACGACACCATTCCCGCAACCAGGTGTTGAACTACCCTATCCTTTCCTTGCTCCCAGTACTTGTACAGTATAGTGGAAGCACCTCTGAGAAGGCCACTGATTTCCCCACCTCCTCACACAGCTGTCCCAGTTCCTCGAATCTCCCCTTCACTACCTCCACTGTCTCCTCTGACAGGTCATTTGTACCCACGTGCACCACAACATGCAGTTTCTCCCGTCCCTTCCCTGTGCATTTTAGAATTAACTGCCCTGCCCTGCCCTGATTGTTACAATACAGCTTGTGAAATAGATAAAAAATAAAAATGTGAATAGTAGAAAAATTTATTCTAATTGCAATTCTAGTATGGGCCTAGACTACTGGATGGTTTTGTCACAAACCCACTCAGCAGGTCAGCCCTCTACTCCCAAAGTCCCAGCCTCCGAGTACAGTCTTGTGCACAGTTAACAGAATAAGGTAACCCTCTTGTCTGTTTTTGTGGATTCAATCAACCTTTGGTCTCAAGTTTTGGAGAGATTCAAACTGTGAACTTCTTGCAGGTGTACCCAATGTACAGGCTCAGATATATCTGTCTTTGGGTGGGCCAGATATCTTTGCCTACGGGCACCTAACCAGGTATACAAAAATGAACCCTTAAACTTTAATAAAGACCTCAGATTATTCTTACCTTTTTCCAGTTTGGTATCACCATTCAAGCTGATGCCCAGTGTCTGCTGTAACCATATATACTGTACTTGTAAAGGAAAGAAATCAAAGACAGACCAAGTAAGCTCTAAAAAGAGTTTTACTAAAATAGATAATAATATGTAAAACATAAAATACAGAACTATTATATCACAAGACATACAAATCTTTTAAAAGAACAAGGTTTTAAAACAGTGCAATTCTTACTACAGTACTTAGATGTGTCTCTCTTTCTAAATACCTGTTTAAAGTGCTCATAGATGTTTCTTTGTCAGAGTCTAGATAAAGGTGTCTGTGAAGAAAAACAGAATAATGTTTAAAAGCTGGTTTTCCCCACCTATTTGCATGAGGTCACCTGGCTCCTCCCTGTCAGAATATATAAAAATATATATCTATATAAAAACAGGATGTCCTTTCCAAGTATTAAATTCTGCAACCTCAGCATGACTCATGTTCTTCAAATGACATTTCTTTGATCTATTGATCAGTTTTCCCTCTCACACAGACATCAGCATTTATGATTTTGCACCAGTTTACTAAACCTGGCTTCCTCCTCTTGAAACGTCATAAAATGGATATGCTCAACTCAAGCCGCTGCCAGCCTGTAATTAACTTCAGGCCATCCAGGTAACACCTTGTATTTAAAACCTGTGTGTGTGTGATCTCACGTGCTGTTTCAGCATTTTCTCATGGCTTTCATCTTTCAGCTGAGACCGGGGGGGGGGGGTGAGCGAGGTCACTCCAAGAGCACCAGATTTCTCAGCATCTCTCATGACAGACAGTCCATTACCCATTTTTATATTACAAAAAATGATACTACAGCACTCAGAACTGGCTGTCCATATCACAGGTGTTACATCCATTTTTGGAACCGCCAGACTCCCTCTTTAAACTAAATATTGCACATTCTAAATCATAGGCATGTTCATGCTATTTTATTAGTAGTTTAAGTGCAATAGGTACATATAAATTCTCTGCACTGTTTGTATTATCTATTTGGCTGCATTTGTAAGTTACATGCAGGTTATCGATTTTACGTACAATTGAAATAATAACTTATGTATGAGTAAAATTAGCTTAAAACGTTCTATATGGAGAAATATATCCATGTATATATTGTTCGTAATTTTTAACGTTGTTATTCATGTGTGTCAGATATTGAAAAAGCACTTTATTAGCACATTATACCTGTTTTTAAACTTGATCTGTGACCTTGTTTCCACGGAGCTTGTCAACTAGTGATGACACTTTTGATAAGTGACTATTTCAGGGATCTTCCATGAACAAGGTGTTAATCTTTGAAAAAGGATTGTTTGTATAATCCAAAATGTGTCAGGCGTCTCTTTTATGTGGTGAGCCCTTTCATAAAAAACTTCAAAGAGCAACATCTATTATTCCAGAAATGACGATGGTGCATGCACGACTTTGGTTTTTCTTCATGTCTTTCATTTATATAAAATGTTGCTTAAACATACATAAAGGCATTTTCAAAATTGTCCCCATAGATGTCAATGGGGCGTGTCCCCAAACTCTCCCGACTTAGATGTCATAAAAGGTCTGAGAGTGGGGTCAGGGCCAGTAGACTGGGAAGTTGAAGGGATCCGCTGCCTGTCTGTTCAACTCAGTTTACAATCCTTTCCCTCCTGAAGAAGGCAGCTTTAAAACATTCAATAAATAGCTAAAAAAAACCTTTCGCCAGCATTTGGTAATGGGCCTTGGCATTAAAAAAGCCCACTTCTGCATCTTGGGAATTATCTTTAAAGCTCAGCAGTCAGATCTTAGACCATTTTACCAGCCTACCCAGATCTGCCCTTAGTTCCCCAATTATTTCCTCAGTGTCCATCTTAGTGCTGAACTTAGTGTCATCTGCAAAGAGGCAGAGCTTATCCTGAATGCCAACCCTAAGTTGCATATGAATATGCTAAAGAGGACAGGACCCAGGGCTCTACACTTGAGTTTTCTTTTTCTTTCTGTTTCATCACAGCATTGTCAATTTGCTTAATTTGAGCCAGCATAGGGATATCTATATGCTGTAGTGAAATCTTACATCTGGCCCCTACCATAAGAAATATTCTTACCAAAAAGACTAGGTTAAGTGCTTGGGTGATACCTGGAACCAAAACTGGTATAGTCCCCCAAAATTAATGTCCCATAAGTTACCCGTTGCACTGGCCTCCATTGCCACCTCTTGCTTAAAACACTCCAAAAATTTGGGGTATTTGAGCACTCTAAGAAAAAAAGTGACATTGTTTCTTCCTCTCCTAGACATTCAGGCCTTATGCACTGTCTTTCTGATCTAGGTTTGTGTTTAAGGTTTCTTCAATTTTCCATGGCAACATAGCCATTGTACATCCCACATCATGGGGGTATTCTTTTATCATTTAAAACTTTGAGAGCCATACTCATGTAACCCCTAGATGGCGCTATCCCAGGGGCTACTACCCCTGCCTGATTTGCCACTAACAGGTTGAGGGGCCTGGATCCAATGGCGGGTGCCTCCACCCAGAGGTCAGGGTTTGCAATAGTTAAACTAACTTGGTCACAGCCCTCTGGGACACTGCAACCCCTTTCTTCCCACTAGTGGCCCACACAATATATCAGAATTACCTTCACAGTATACACTTACCCCAGGACTGGTTCCGGCACTGGGACCTCCTGTGAAATGAGATACAGTGCAACAATCACAGTACAGTACTTTAACATAGACAAATACCTCAGGCAGTATAACTTTGCTGAAACAAGCAGCTCTGATTTATTTAGAGGGATATAACAAGGACAGGGGGAAATCAGGTTAATTAGCTTATCACTCTAATCATCCACCTATGGCTCTGTGCACAGGCCTATCCCTATCAGTTACTGTCCCTGGGTACCCAAGCCCTAGTGGCTAGTCCAAACCGTGGCAACTGGTAGGGGCCCTTTCACACAGAGAAAGGAAAATTAAACAGTCAGCAGTACAGTAATTCCATTTGGATTTAATGTGGCAATTCAACAGGGAGCGACCCGAATTAGTACTCACGACCTCCAAATAAGATAGGGTCCTTCAATGTCAGCAGGGCTCACTTGAGGTACACAAACCTCTTCACACATCCATATAAAGAAAGCACTATACCAGGCAGGCTGCATCTGTATCCCATCGCAATTACTGCACAATACCCGGAGAACACACAGCAGATTCAGTTCCTGACAGACCGAATGCAATTTTCAGCAATTCCTCCAGTCTTCTACAGGGTGAGCCTGGTTTCTACTCTTCAGAGATCCTTTGATTCTTTTCACAGGACGGATTCAGTCCTAACAAGCTGTTACACAAGCTGCAGACCGGAACTCTGGGCCTTACACACGTGTTTTGACTAAAACTGCACACTGAAAAAGCACAGGGCTCCTTCCTTCTTCACTGCCAAAGCTCAACTGAAACTCCAACCGACAAAACCGGGCACTTCCTTTGAGTTCCTCCCAGTTCTTGACTGGATTGGCTGTCACTCACAATAGACTGCTGCTGTTGGTCCAAAAAGGCACTGAAGTCTAAACTACATCTCCCAGAGTCACTGCCCATACAATCCTCTTGTGGCTGGCTCAGATTATGAGTCCAAGTTCTGATTCGTCCAAGGCACCATTTTAGAGCTAGCTTACCCCACACTGATTGGTCCAGTTCAGCAGTTCAAAACTAGAATGGGGAACTAGCAGACACAGTTCTGACTGCAAAGAAAGCAGGTTAGACAAACTTTAATTTCATTATTACTCTAAATAATTTCTGGCAAACAGTTACATCTTTCAGATAGGTTCCCTTTGCACTCCTAGTGACTGCAAAAATGAAGTGAATTGGCAGCAGCTCGAGTGGTACTCAGAGAAGCACACAGTCCCCCCATACAAACTAATTATGTCTGCAAGCAGACAGCTCTTAAAGAGACAGTACCAGAGGCTCTAAAAACACTCACTGATAAATGGCTTAAATGCCAAACACCATTCAGGCTTGGAGCATTCAAGCAAGCTCCTGGAAGTCTTTTGGGAACCCCCATTTGCAGGGGGGTTACACTCAGTTTTGATGGCACACACCCTGGGATGTCTACCTGTACTGCAAAATTTCTTGTCATTATGTCATCATATAAATTCTTTCTGTGATAACTTTGAATATTTATTTCCTTAATATCCCACATTCTTAATTTTTTTATTGCTGGTTTTGCAAAATCTGGAATGCCTAAAGAAGCAGTTATTTTTGGGATTTCTTCTCCCCATTTTCCCCTTAAAAGGAAGAAATAGCTCCATAGTCCATTCTTACCAGGGATGCCTTTTGCTTACTGCCCCAGATTTGTTTTCAGGAAAAAAGTAAGGTAAAAAACAATAGGGTGTATCATGGCTAAGCCACCTTGTTTCTGTTTTAGGTAGGTAAAATCCCTTTTGACAGGGTTCAGTCGGCTTCCTCACACCATCTGAAAAAGACAGCTATACAACCTGGTTTCCAAAGTTATGGGTATGAGATATATTGCACTAATATGTAAAAAATTAATCAGTAAAAACATTTTTATTATCAGAATCCTTTTTTGTTTTGAGAAGGACCATGCTTTCCATTGCTGCACTTTACTTTCACGTAAAACCAATCTATTTTCCCAGTTAATGTGAGCTAGATCCCCATTTCCAAACTGACACCCTAGAATTTTGATTATTGTGTCTGTAATCTGTGTGGGCCCTATGCTAGTGAGAAATGGGCCTCCTCCCAGGTGTACCCCAGAGCTTTTTTCATAATTAATCTCAGCCCCTGCTAGTCTTGTGTACTGGTCCAGTAATTGCAATATAGTGTATGGTGGAACGCTGTTCCGCATGGAAACCCATGCCTGGAACAGCGTTGTTGTCCTTCACTCGGTGCGTCACGATCTTGTTGTGCTGCACCCAGTGCGTCACCGTGCAGCAACAAGATCGAACATTCGCCGCGATGCGTACACAGAGCGACGCTGCGACGGCAACACGTGAAGTGCACTTTTACGGCAGACACAGAAGTAAGCTTTTTTCCCGAGTGTTCACGAGTGGTATTTATGGTTGCCCATACACTATAAAAGATTGTGTATGAGCAACCATACTACGCTAAGAGCAGTTTTAGCGATCTTGAGGTTTCGATGGTAACGGACCTCTCGAAGCTCACGCTCGAGGTCTCAGGTTACCATGGAAACCTCTCGATCAGAATCGTTTTGTTGTGTATGCTTGCGCATACACAATCCTCTATGTTCTTAATGCTGATTCTTCATTTTTGACAGTTAAACATATGTCATCCATGTACACTGCAATTTTTTGAGGTTCTATGTGTGATGTTGATGTAAGCCCCCATATGTCGACATTCTGGACTACTTTCCTGATTATGGGATCTAAAAAAAAAAGTATATAATGCAGGGCTGAGTTTGCAACCCTGCCTTACCATTCTCAAAAAAGGCAAACCATTGCTAACTGAACCATTTACTGTTGGAAAGTTTATTGCACCCTCATATATATGTTTAAACCATACTCTAAATTTCAGTGGTATCCCATAAGTTTCTAATATTTTAAATAAAAATTCATGGGAGACTTTGTTGAAAGCCTTGGATTGATCTAGAGTTATTAAATAACCTGATAGTTTCTTTTGCTTCCCAAATTCACAAATATTTATTTAAAAAAGGAAATTTTGTTGAATGTCCCTATCAGGTATTGAACAAGTTTGTGCCGAAAAAATCACTGATTTTGCTAATGATTGGAGTCTGTGGCATAATATTGTTGTTAAAATCTTGTAATCTGAGTTGAGAAGGCTACTTGGTCTCCAATTCCCTAAAACATGTTTATTTCCTTTTTTAAACAAAAATACAACAATGCAGCTGAGAATTTTGAAGAAATTATTCGTGAACTTAATAACTCATTGTATAAACTACAAAGGATGTAGCTCATTTCTTTTGTGAAGTGTTTATAAAACTCATTTGTAATACCTTCAGGTCCAGGTGATGCCCCTAGTTTCAAATTTGTAATTCTGTCCTCAAATTCTTCCAATGTATTGGGAGCTTCCTCTGCCAATTTCTGATCTACTGACAATTCTGGGAGTGGTATATTTAATAAATCTTTCCACTGACCTCCCATTTGGAAAGCCCGGCCATGTTGTATTGTCAAATCCTTTTCCACTATTTCTAACATTTCTGTATCTGAACATTTTATACTACTTTAACTATCTTGTAGCCCTTCCATTAACTTTTTCTCCACACTGTGTTTGCATGCTGAGAAGGGATCTGCATAGGGAGTCTTTTTCAAACCATATTGCATTTCAGCCTGTAATGACAGTGCCCTATCATATTGCAGTTGCGTCATTTTTTCTTTAATATGTTGAATTGTTTTCTGTACCTCAGTATCTGTGGAACTGGGCAATGACGTAAGTCTATAATATTGATTTCTGTATTTCAAATAACTTAAATAATCCTCTCTACTTTGTGATCTGCCTAATGTTTCAAAAACACTTTTAATTTCTATTTTGGTATCTTCCCATCATGTTTGCCAATCCTCGTACATTTCTGCCACAGTTTTCCTTATATTAAGCAGATTTTATATTTTATTTTTGACTTGTAACTGTTCTAAAAGGGAAGAATTCAACTTCCATCTATTCATAATGGCAGGAAATTTAGGAGGTGTTTGAGCAAGTCTTAACTGACAGACTAAGGCTTTGTGGTCAGATAGTTCACAAAATTGTGGCTAAGCTTTATTTGGTATTACATTTGTCGACACAGAAAAGTAGTCTATGCGTGTTTGGTATACATTTCTTTCATATGGGTACCCTGCATCCGAATGTATGGTCCTACAGACATCTTTTAATGAAGTGGTGTGTAAAATTTCCTGTAATGCATGTGTGTGTCGCAGTAAACTTTTTTTCTGGCATTGGCCTTTTATTTTAATGTCAAGACCCCAAATGATATATTTCTTTGTGAATAGATATGGCTATATTGCTTGAAAAAGATCAACTCTTGCTGATTTAAACTGAGGTGCATAAGTATCGATTAATCTTAATGCTAGTCCTTTGTAAGTGCACTCTAGTATAATAGCTCTCCCAGGTAATAAATCAATCAGCCTAGCCACCTGTACTTGTGTGGTTCCAAACGAAATTCCCAACCCATCAGCTAGATCAGAACCATATGACCAAAATGAGGGCCCATGAAACCAGTTTTTCTTAGCCAGGGAAATTTCCCCTAAATTTGAAAATCTAGTTTCCCGCAGAAAAATGTAATCTGCTTTAAGGCACCTGCAATAATGTAAGCATGCCAGCCTTCTTCTAAAATTCTTCATACTGCAGGAATTCAGGGAAACTAGATTTAATGTGGCCATATTTCAATAGTTAGTGATTAAACATCTTTTTTCCTTTTTTCCTTTTTTTTCCTTTTTTGTATTGCTAACAATATCTTCCCCTTCTTCCTCCTCACATTCCATTTCTGATACTGCATTAGAAAGTGAGGAAACATCAGACTCAGAGTCTCCCTCCTGCTCCTGTAATACTTTAAAGGGATTTTGCAGGGTAATATTAAGCATTGGAGGTTTCTGCTTACTTGATGTCCTGGTAACCCTTCTTGGGTGTGGTGTCTGGAAGTCAACACCACTTGGAGAGGGCATTACATTGATGTCTGCATTTCCTGGGGCAGTGTCCCTATTTCCCCTTGTCTGATTAGGGACCTGCTTAACCCTACCTGTCTCTGACTGCCCTGCATCTGTGTTTGTTTCAGGTGTACAGCGATCAGTTTCTGAGGGGCCAGGTCCTGCTGCACTAGGCCCTGTTTGGGGTGGGGTAGGCTCAGAAAAGTGCAGCCTAAACCTTTCTTGGGCCGGGTTTATCAGCTTCTCTTTATCCAGCCCAACTTGCCTATTCTGTTATGCCCAAGGGCACTGGTGGTAAGCATGTTCTTGCTCATCACAGAGATTGCAGTGAAATGTATTTCTACATGTTCCTCTATCGTGGTCACATTCCCCACAAAGTGCACACTTCATTTTTTCACACACACTACTAAGGTGTCTCCTACTCCCACATTGGTAACAGACCTTTGGTTGACCAGGATAAAAACAAACCCCCCTGTCTTTTCCCAGGAAACAAACTATTTGGAATATGTTGCACTTCAATGCCTGTTATGTGCAGTTTGACTTTAAATTTCCAACTCCCTGTCCATAGTCCCTCATCATCAATCACTGGCTTGGGAGGCCCCAAAACATTATGTTTTTGTTCTAGTCAGAAATGTATATCACCCACATTTACCCCTTCATTCCTAAACATAATGGACCAGATATTCAAAAGGGTTGCGCCATGTGCAATAGGGTTGCGCCTGCGCAAGTCCAAACTTGCTCCATTCTGCGATATTCAGCAGGAGGCAGTTGTGCCACAGAAAACATGCTGAGCAACAGCATAATGCAAATGAATGCATGCTGAACTGGAGGGGGAGGAACCATGCATAAACTGCACAGCCCGATATTCAGCGGGCTGTGCAGAGTATGGCGCAACCCCAACCTGCGCCTGCAGGACTTTGAGCCAAAAAAGGCTAGAAGTCGAGGGCCACCCACAGGTGAGCTGCTGTATTGCAGGCGCAACAGCAGCTGCCACATGTGGCTGGCCCCCAACCCAGTCCTGTGCCCCCATGGCCCAATCACGGGCATAGTGTACTCCTCCCCACCAGCCCGATCGCGGGCATCAATGTAGCCCCTCCATTCCATATCCCTGGTGGTCAGTGGACGAAATGCCCGATCGTGGGCGGTATGTATAATAATTCCCCCCTCCCGTTCCACATCCCTGGTGGTCAGTGGACGAAATGCCCGATCGCCAGGCGGTATGTATAATAATTCCACCCCTCCCGTACACATCCCTGGTGGTCCAGTGGACGAAATGCCCGATCATGGGCGGTATGTTGATAAACCCCCGAACATAGCCCTGGTGGCTAGTGTCCCCACCCTACCCACCCATGAAGCCCCACCGCCCGCTCCCCCGGCGGCGGTGACGGCATCCCACCCGCCTGCCGCCCGCCTCGCCGACTGACTACCGGTGAGGCTTGCACCCTTGGTGCGGAGCAGAGCCAATGGGCGTGCAGCCCATCCATCCCATGACAGTCAGATTTGTGAATGACATTCACAAATCTGGACTGTCATGCTCTGATATGGGCTACTGCGCCCAGTGGCTCTTGCTACGCAATCGGCGTCTGTTCGACTGGCATCGATCGGTGGGCGGCAGGCATAAGGATGCTGCCGGCTGCGGGGGAGCAGGGTGGTGGGGCTTCGTGGGTGGGTAGGGTGGGACACTAGCCACCAGGGCTATGTTCGGGGTTTTATCACACATACCGCCCGCGATGGGCATTTGATGTCCACTGGACCACTAGGGATGTGAACGGGAGGGTGGGAATATTATACATCGCCACGATCGGGCATTTCGTCCACTGACCACCAGGGATGTGAACGGGAGGGTGGGAATTATTATACATACCGCCCGCGATCGGGCATTTTAGTCCACTGGACCACCAGGGATGTGAACGGGAGGGGGGTGGGAATTATTATACATACCGCCCGCGATCGGGCATTTCGGTCCACTGGACCACCAGGGATTTGTACGGGAGGAGGGTGGGGAGCCACATTGATGCCCGCGATCGGGCTGGTGGGGGGGGAGTACACTATGCCCGTGATCGGGCTGCAGGGGGCGTCGGTCCCCGACAGCTGCTGCCTG
Organism: Neoceratodus forsteri; assembly: GCA_016271365.2. NCBI lineage: Eukaryota > Metazoa > Chordata > Ceratodontiformes > Ceratodontidae > Neoceratodus > Neoceratodus forsteri. Next base: position 943,255,650 of record CM057450.1, read on the forward strand.
GCAGGGCGCCAGGCGCAAGTCCTCGGAGATCAGCGCACCTACATGCTAATGGCATGCAAATGGGGACATAATCACATGCAAATGGCCCCCCCCTGTGCCTTGCATGAATTATAGCCCCATTTGCATGTCACCTTTTGAATATCGTGATTTTGCACATGGCGTAATGGTACTTGCCCACTGCAAGTTGAATGCTCCACTCTGTCAACTTGCGGTGGCGCAAGTTCCACTGCGCCATGCACAGTGGCTGTGGCTGGGGGGTGATATTCAAAGGAGTTGCTCAATAGCTCAACTCCTTTGAATATCGCCCAGGACACACCCCTGCGCAACTATTTTGTGCAGCTCAAGGGCTTGCGCCTATGAATGGCGCAGTTTGAATATCCAGCCCAATGTGTACAGTTTTAAATAATGGCTTAGTTAAAGGCACTGCTAAAAAAGCTAACCATAAAGCTGTAGTTTTAACAGTTTCATATTTTTGCCAGAATTTATCAAGTCCTGAAAACATTTTGAAACTGACATCAAATGTGTCTTCACCTCTGACATTAATAAGTGCATAAATATCTGATGCCATAAAGTTCATTGAGTCCTTTAAAAGTTTTCTTGCGATATGGGATCTGTTAGGATGTTCCTGCAGACCTCCCCTATATCACAGTCGCACAGCATTTCTGCAAGGAGCCTGCTCCAAGATATTGTGCCTAAATAAGTCTGAAAACCAAGGTCCTGGCCACCTGTTCTCTTTCTGTGGAAGGGGGGATGCAGTTGGTGACACATTAGGAGTCTCAGCATTCGTACGTTCATTATTTGATTCTTCCCCATTTCCCTTATCAGCAGTAACTTTTTGAATTCTGACTTGTATTGTCAGGGGCCCCTTGTAGATCAGCTTGTGTCTGTGAAAAAGATAACCATTCTGAATCCGGTATCCATTTGCCATGTAAACAAACCCAGCCAGCCTCTAGCAAAGATTTCTCTTTTGACCAGCGATTGTCTGGGTAGACTGCGTCATTTGCACTCTCCTTCCGCATATCTTTCGCTGCCACGTCAGCGCTCAGCTGTTTTTTTTTTAAAGCTTCTTCTCCACAGTCTGCGGAGCTTCAGCTTCTGTTTCCAGAGTCTCTGACTGGTCGGGTGAGCCTGCCGCTCACATGTCTTCCACTCCTTCGGGTTCAACAATGATGGAATTACCTTCCACATCTCCCACTGCATGGTTCTGTCCAAGCATATCACTAGTGGACTCCGACTGCTTTTCTTTGTTAAATCCTCCTTGCAAATCTGAACCCAAGGTCTGAGAACACTCCTCGGTTCTGCTTGCTTGCTGCACATCCGTCTCCACTGGTAGCCCAACACTGTCTGCCATAGCGCTCAGCAGGCCAGCAGCTCCCCCTACTGGCAGCAATGCAGTTGGGGAATCCCCACGGTGTCCAGGTCAAATTTCCCCCATGCACTAAAAAAAATACCACCAACAGCTTAATCTGGTTCAAGGTTAGTAGGCATTCATCTGTGTGGGGGATAATTTGGGGAGGGGGCAGGGGGGAGGAGCAGCTGCAGAAAGTGGTGTGCTAGCTGCACACTCAAGCAGACTCGATAGAGCATGTGGCCTGTTTCTACTGGCAAGTAGTAAGTAAGTAATACTGCTGGTCATTGTCTACATGCCACCTAATTTGAATGCTTTCCATTTCCCTTGAAATCCTTCTTTCCCAACTTTGCCCTCTTTTTTACTTCCCAGCAGCTTGTGCATCCTATTGAAGTCCGCCTTCCTGAAGTCCCACACTTTAGCTGTGCTGTTCTCCTTTCTTGCTTCCGGCTGGACCTCCAGTCACATTCTTTTGTAGTCATTTGACCCCAGCTATTCCTGAACTTTTGCATGGTGCACCTGCTCACTGTTTGTGAGCCCCACGTCCTGCACCACACCTTCCCCTGTAGGAACCGTAGCCAATTGTACTAGGAATGCTTCCTGGCAAGGTTCCACCTTGCACTTGCCAAAACTGGGACCCTCAAGTCCACGTCTGGCATGTTGAATGTCCCTACTACCTGCACTTCCCTTGAACAAGCTGCCCCCCTGAGAACCTCCACTAGTTTCCTGTCTGTTCCCTTGTCTGTAAACTGCCCAAACTGATTTGTTTCCCCCTCCTTATGGCTACCTGTTGCAACAGATCCTCTAAACTACCTGATCCCTGCTAATATTTATCCTGTAGCCTCAGTGCCATCTTTCACGTACAGTGCAACCCTCATCCCGTGCCCTTCCCAGTAATGAACAACACACTAGGGTATTAGACTTTTCACATGCTCAGATTTATATTAAAAAAAAGTGTATGCTTCCTTGAAGCTCGAAGATAAAAACAGTGTTGACTAACAGTCTGACACCACTTGCTTTGGAAGTCTGTTCCACATGTCCATCATTCCTTCTGTAAAGTAGGTCTTCCTCACATTTCCTTTGAATCTTCCTCCGTTTCATGACATTAAGTGTCCCCTTGCCCTCTCACCCTTGTTCATCTAGAACAGTTGCATCTGCTCTGATGTCATTATCCCTTTCAGATATTTTTTAAAATACATTAATCATGTCACCCTTGGTTTCCACTTTCCCATAAAGGGCAGCTGCAGTTCTGCCAGCCTGTCTTCGTAGCCCATGTTTTCCAAGCCTGCAACAACGTTAGTCTCTCTCCTCTGCACCCTTTCAATTCTGTCACTGTCTTTACTCAGATATAGTGACCAGAGCTGCACACTGTACTGCAGATGGGGTCTGACCAGTGATCTGTACAGGGGGCATTACAGTATCTCCTGATCTGCTAATGACGTTTCTCTTGATGCATGCCATGATTTTATTTGTTTTGCTAGCGGCTGCAGCACACTGTTACTCCCATTTGTTGCTGATCATTGCCCCCAGGTCTTTTTCCTACTGAGTCGCAGCAATCTCTGTGCTGTTTTGTTAGTATCTGGCTTTATTATTCTTTCTAACAAGATGCATACTTTGCGATTTTAAGTGTTGAAGTTTATCTGTCAATTGTTTGCCCACTTCCTGAGCATGTAAAGGCCCCTTTACATGTAACTGACCTCCTGCTGAGATGCAGCTACCCTTCCATTTTTGGTTTCCTCAAGAAACCTGGCAACCCAGCCTGGTGCTCACCTCCACCTCACTTATAAACACATTGAGCAATGCCGGCCACAGTACACAGTTCTGTCTAGTAGTCGCTTGTTCCCAAGTGGATAGATTACCATTCATTATAACCCTTTGTCTCCTGTCCGCCAACAAGTTTCTAATCCATAGCATTATAATGCCAATTATAATTACGTTTTCTCTTTTATAAACGTCTCCTGTGTGACACAGTGTCAAAGGTTTTGCTGAAGTCTAGATATGCAACATACAGTTTTCCTCTCATCAAACTCCTTAATGATATTATCAGAAAATACATATCTAATGAGAGTGGTCTGGCATGACTTCCCATTACAGAATCCATATGCTGCCAGAGTGCGATTTATTTTTCTGTAAGTGCTCAACAGTCCTGTTTCTTATGAAAGTCTCAAGCAGCTTCCCAAGTACTGATGTTAAACTGACTGGCCTATAGTTCCTCTTGGCAACTGAACATTATATTAACTCTAGCAATAGCACATATAAAGGGATTTATCATATGTAATTTTGAGCAAAGTTATGGAAAAATAACATACAGTTGAGCCTTAGAGTTTACTGTATTTGAATACCTAAAATATCATTTGACGTTATAAATTCAGAAGGGAACCCTTCCTTCTATAACAAATACTTCCACTAGAAATAACCTTTTAGAAATTCTGTATTGCAGTTCAGCAGTACTTAATACAATTTTGTTTCTTCATAAAATAGATAGGAAAAATCTAGAAACTTAACTGGTTAAAGCACATCACCTGACTATTTATTAATGCCTAGTATATGCACAGTTGGCGACCCCATTAACTTGTGTATGTATTTATTTATTAATTAATTTATATCAAAAGTTTCACCAGGAAAGATATACTGAGCTAGTAACAGCTTGCTTCCAGATGTGCCCTGGGGAAGGGTGAGAGAGCACAATAACAAAGGTGCAGAATAAATAAAATGCAAAATGCATAATAATGTACAACATACATGTAACCCCTAGGTGGCTTTAACCCAAGGGCTACTATCCCTGCCTACGTGGCTAATAGCAGGTTAAGGGGCCTGAGTTCTGAAACGGGTGCCTCCACCTGGAGGTCAGGGTTAGTAGTGGTCAAACTAACCTGGGCACAGCCCTCCGGGACACTGTAACCCCCCTCTTTCCCTTCTAGTGGCCTGAGCAATATATGATAATCACTTTCACAGTACCCCTTGTAAACCATACCAGTACCCACACTGTTTGCACTTACCACCAGGGCTGGTTCCTCTGGCTAGACCCTGGGGACCCCCTGTAAAACAAGGTTATGCACAGTAAATAGCAACAGTACAGTACTCTTGGCACAAACTGGAACCACAGTCAGGTTAAATGCAGCAAAAAAAGTCAGATCTGATTTATTCAGGGGACTTGAACAAGGAAGGGCGTAATCAGGTTGATTGGCTTAAAGGCTATATTAATCAAACAGTTATGCATGCACTTTAAGTCCCCACACAGTCACACACTCTGGGTACCCAGGTAGGAAAATGGTGGGCTAGCCAGGAACATTGCAACTGGTTGGGGCCCTGTGATGGAAGAAAGCAACATGCACAACACACGCTACTTGTAATACGGAGCCGGGGGGGGGGGGGGCTGAGTTCCTAAAAGATAAAGCAACAAGACAATCAGATGACAACACTTTAGATTTAGCTGTCGTTGCAGGGAGCTACCCTGATGTTTGCTCATGATACCCAATACCAGACATAGGCAGGACGAAATTGAGACTGCAGGTTGTTGAGCTGGAGTGCCCGGAGAAGTGGGGCCCATACAAATCACCGAGGTGTCATTCCTGTTCAAGTGTTGAGCAGGGGGCTGATCCCCAGGCAGGTCTGTCATCGATGGCGTTCTCTGTACAGCAGGTAGTCAGGCTGGGCCTGCATGGCAAGGCCCATGCCCAATGGAGATGATTTTGGATTCAGTCCATGGGGCTGGATGCAGCTTCCAGCAAGCAGAATACAGTTCAAACCACAGTGGGGAACCAAATCATGACCCACTAGCAGCACACAGCACATATACACATAAGAAAATTCTAATGCAGCTTCCACCAAGCAGAATACAATTCAAACCAATCAATCAATTAATCAATCAATCAAAATCTTTATTTATCCAGGCAGGCACCATTGAGCAGGGTTCATTTGCAAGATGGACCTGGTACCACAGTGGGGAATCAAATCTCGACCCACTATAAGCACACAACACATTCACATGTAAGGAAATTCCACTGTACCAGGCAAAAGGCTCTCTGGTTGCAATTACAGAGTCTCTGCACAATCCGGGAGTTCAGAGGTGGCTGGAAGGCCAGACAGGCCGATTGCATTCAGCAGATCTTTGGTCTTCTTCAGGTAGGAGCCTGGTCACAATTCAGTGGCTTACTTCACTCTCCAAGTTCGGATTCAGTCCAAAAAAGGCACAAGTTCCCTCTCAGGGACAGCAGGCAGGCATGCAGGCCAAAACTCAGGCCTTTCTACAGTTCTCCCACACGAATCCACTATGGATTGCTGCTTGAACTACCTTGAGCTGTTACTTCTTCACTTCTCCACTTGGATCTAACTGAAACTGCAAGCAGTTTGGGACTTCCCCAAGATCCAAAAGGTTCAGTTGGCTGATTTGTCTGTCAATCACAACAAGGGCTCCCCTCCAGGTTATTTTAGGTGCCAAAAGCCCCAAACTACAATTCCTATAAGTTTTGGCCTCACCAAGCCCTGTAGGCAGGCTCCATTTTAGAGTCCCAAATGTACTGATTGGCCCATTCTGCAGTCCAGGACCAATATGATGGAAACAAACAGAACTGTCCATGCTGCAAAGAAGGCAGGTTAGAACAAACTGCAATATTATTACTACTCTACCAAATGATCAGCAAACAAGCACATCTTCTAACAGAGCTCCCTTTTAGATTACTTATGACTACAATCCAGGCAGCTCTTAAAGAGACAGTACACAGAGGCTATATAGGCACTCTCTGGCAATCACATTTAAACTGCCAAAACACAGGACACCAGACTGGCAGTGAGGGATCTGTACGACTTCCCGACTCCAAGCTGCCCGACTACAAATATCCCGCTACCTCCTTCCCGACTGTGCACATTGCCCATCTTGGTTTATGCCAACATTTAGGTTACCGGCACTACTCAATTCCTAACTGCTAAATCCCTGACATGACAGCAACTTCTCACTGAAGGAACAGGCAAAGACAGCAAAGACAGCATTAACAGTAACTTAATAGCGCTCTTCCAGCGAGCTGAAAAAAATCACTATAATAGCAGTAAACTTACCTGTACCTCCGATGCACAGACTCGTAGAAGCTGTCATTGAAAAGTCAAATTAAAAGCAAACTTTATTTATTTTATATGTTTAAAATATTTAAAATTTGGATGTTTAAAATTTGGACTTGGTATCAAGTTAAATCAGCTCAACGTGAGATTAGAGCAGTGCAGAAGGACTTTGTAGAACTGGGGAGGGGCCTAAGACAAGTAGCACACACAGTATCCTTCTCAGAGGTGCTGCCTGTAAATGGCATGAGTGAGGCAAGGGTACTTTGCACCATGCAGTTTAATGAGTGGTTGAAAAAATGGTGTGGAGCACAGGGATTTGGCTTCATTGGGGACTGGGGTTCCACCTGGAGGGACACCAGCCTATACTGGCAGGATGGTCTGCATCTGTCCAGGAAGGGAACAAGTCTTTTGAGCAATCAGTTTAAATGCTTCATTGGCAAGCTTTTAAACTAGTCAAGGGGGGAGGCACTGATAAGCAGCAGGAAAATCCCAGCCTCTCCCTACAAAACAGGGTACTAAATGGGAAAAAGACCGAGTTAGAAAGGTCAGTGGGGGATGCTGCAACAGAAAGTAAAGCCATCAAAAAATGGAAAGCAATGAGTACCAATGCACGTAGTCTGAGTAACAAGCTTCCTGAATTAGTGGCCTTGATGGAGGAGGAACATCTGGATATTGTGGCAGTCACAGAAACATGGTTCGCACAAAACCATGACTGGGACGTAAACATACCAGGATACACTATTTACAGGAGAGACAGAGAGGGTAAAAGAGGAGGAGGAGTAGCTCTTTACATAAGGGAAGGAATCAAAGTAACAGAACAAAAGAGAAAACAGGGAGGAGAAGAATTACTGTGGATAAATTTGGAGACCGCAATGGTACCACAATCCGCATAGGGGTTGCATACAGACCCCTTCTCAGGAGAAATGGACAAGGAAATGATAGAAAGTATACTTAGTATGGCAAAAAAGGGAGATATTGCTGATGGGTGATCTGAATATGCCAGATGTTAACTGGAGTGCAGTTGCGCAGCCACTTCAAGAGTGGGTTATTCTAGATGCCCTACAGGGGCATGCCTTAGACAACTAGTATTGGAGCCCACTCGAGAGGAGCAATCTTAGACCTGGTTCTCTCAAATGGAGATGAAGAGAGGATCACAGATGTAGAAGTGGGTAGCCATCTGGGAACTAGCGACCATCGAACAGTATGGTTCACAATAAACACAGCAATAGAGTCAAGCCATACAAAGGCAAAGGTACTGGACTTTAGGAGGGCTGACTTTGCCAAAATAGGTAAGTGCCTAAGGAATGCACTAGCAAATGGGCAGGAAGGAGGGGTGGAAGAACAATGGGGAATAATAAAAACTGCCATCACAGAGGCAACAAGCCTTTGTGTGAAGCAAATAAACAAAACTAAACGATGTAAGAAACCACTATGGTTCTCAAAGGAAGTGGCAGTGAAGGTTCAAGAGAAAAAGAAAGCTTTCAGGAAGTACAAGGAATCACAGAAGGAGCAGGACAGAGAACTGTATCAGTTAAAGCAAAAGGAAGCTGGGAAGGCAGTCAGAACAGCAAAGGCCCAAACTGAGGAAAAGATAGCCAACTCAGTTAAGAGAGGGATAAAACCTTTATAGGTACATCAGGGAGCGAAGGAAGACCAAGGGAGGGATAGTGAGGCTTAATAAAGGGGGGGGTGGGCTGAGGGAGACTGTGAAAAGGCAGAGATACTAAACAAATATTTTTGCTCAGTATTTACAAAGGAAGGGGGGGGTACTTAGAACAAACAGTAGAAACACACTGGATACAGAAGTTGATACCAGCCCATTTACAGAAGAAAGGGTTCTGAAAGAACTCTTAAAACTGAAAGTGGACAAAGCAATGGGGCCTGATGGGATTCATCCCAGAATTCTAAAAGAACTAACGGTAGAATTAGTGACACCACTGACTACCCTGTTTAACAAATCATGGGAGGATGGGGTGGTACCCGAGGACTGGAGGAGGGCAGATGTGATTCCCCTTCACAAAGTGGGAGCAAGGCAGAAGCAGAAACTACAGACCTGTTAGTTTAACCTCAGTGGTAGGGAAAATGATGGAATCCTTCAGAAGGAAAGAATGTCGGTATCTAGAGGCCAGAGGGCACAGGACCCAAGGCAGCATGGATTCACAGCAGGAAGGTCATGCCAGACAAATCTGATAGATTTCTTTGACTGGGTGACCAAAGTAGTAGATCAGGAGGGGCTGTGGACATGGCCTACCTAGACTTTAGCAAGGCATTTGACACAGTCCCACACAAAGATTAATATACAAGTTAGCTAGCCTGGGAGTGGGTCCCAAGATGACAGCCTGGGTAAAAATTGGCTGGAAAATAGGACACAGAGAGTAATAGTAAATGGAGTCCACTCTGATGAAGGGGGTTACTAGTGAGGGTACCGCGGGGTTCAGTATTAGGACCAGTCCTCTTCAATGTCTTTATAAGCGACATTGCAGAGGGACTGGAAGAAAAGCTATGTCTCTTTGCAGATGACACAAAGATCTGCAACAGAGTTGATGCACAAGGTGGGTGAAAAAGGGTGAAAAGGACTTAGCAAGGTTAGAGGAATGGTCAAAGGTATGGCAGCTTAGATTCAATGCTAAGAAGTGCAAGGTAATGCACCTGGGAAACAAAACCCCGGGAAGAGTACACAATGGGGGTGAGATACTAACAACAACAAAATGGAAAGGGACCTTGGGGTAGTCATATTAGATGACCTAAGGTGGGCAAGCAATGTGAGAGGCAGCAATGAGGGCTGGGGGATACTGGGATGCATAGGGAGAGCATCACCAGTAGAAAACAGGAAGTTATTATCCTCTGTACAGACAGCTGGTCAGACCCCATCTGGAGTACTGCATGCAGTTCTGGAGACCCAGTCTTCGCAAAGACATAGACAGGATGGAAGCTGTCCAGGGAGGGCAACTAAAATGGTGCAGGGTCTGCAGCGAGAGACATATGAAGAGAGACTAAAGGAGCTTAATATGTATAGCCTTGAGGAAAGGAGGGAGGGGAACATGATAGAAACTTTCAAGTACCTCAAGGGAATCAACAAAGTCCAAGAGGGTAGCATCTTTCAAAAAAGTGTGCAAGAACAAGGGCACAATTTGAAGATAGAGGCGGCTCAGAGGTAATTTAAGGTATTTTTTCACAGAGAGGGTTGTGGATGCATGGAACGGCCTTCTGGATGAGGTCGTGGAGTCAAAAACAGTAGTGGAATTCAAGCATGCATGGGACAGTCATAAGGCAATTCTAGGGGATGGGGGTAGGAAGAAGTAGGCTGCTGGTTAACTAGGATCTGCAGCTTATCCAGTAGGCAGGGAAATGGGCAGACTGGGTGGGCCAAGCGGTCCTTATCTGCCGTCAAATTCTATGTTTCTATGTATGCCACTCCTCTAATAATATCAATAACAGAGCGGTGGTCCTTGTCTGAAACAATGTTGGTTATCTTTTCCTTGCAGAGAGCATATTTTTTTTTTATCAGCGACTTTGGCAACCCTCGGTTAATTTTTTCTATCATGCTGTCAGTTACAAGCTGTTCATTATGGAGCTCTTCTACAAAGCGATATATCCCTACTTGGGATGCTCCAACCAATGTCCCTAGGCGTCGGTGCCAGGCCTCCACTTTATTTTGTGTTCTGGGTACATCCAGAAGCATCTGATCATGAACAGACCAAAACTGGGGAGGATACAGTGGCGGTGTTCTGATGGTGGCATTATTCCTCATTCTCCTTCTCACCCTTCCCAGAACATATGTCTCCTCAAACCATGCCACGATGCATGCTGCCTCTGATGGCATTTCATTTTTTAAATCAGCAAATAAATCTGGAATTTTAGCAGGCGGCAGAAATGCAAGTGCAACCAATTGTCTAAGTTTCAGGCTAAATTCTGGGTCAGTTCCGTATCTGTGTGCTAGCCCACATCCTTGGATCTTGCTCCATATAATTTGTCCAAGGTGAAATAGACAACCCTTGTTAACAACACTAGGGAATTCAGACTTGCAGGTATTGATGGCAGCCTGCTCAAAATCAGTGATAACGAATTGGGGTGAAAGACATAATTGATACTCGTATGCCACATCCTGCAAATCCTGTAGCATGCGTAAATAACATTCATGGGATTTGCTCGACATCAATGCATATACCAAAGGGAGGATTCTACAGGTCTCACCGGTTCCTACCAGGGCATGTATTGAATACAGTTGCCTAAATAGAGTTGGGACTGTGCGGAATGTTCCATCCATGATCCAAAATGTGGCTGTACTCAGCTTCTTTATGCTTGCTTTGGTTGTAAACAGGAAGATTTTTTCGCTACCACATGTTGAATCTCGAGCAACGAAAGAATGGCCATTCACCAGTAAGAATTCTTGTGGAATGCACACTTCTTTTAAGGTTTTCGGTTCTGGCATGCTATTTTGCTTCCTTGCATGCTTAACTACCTGCAACAGGGAATACTTGCCTGGCATGTTATGCCTTACTTTGGGATGTAACTTGGCAAGCTCATTTGAATGAGTTGTGCTGTTGTGTCGTGGATCATCATTGGCATCAGGTGACTGGTTGTGTTCTGTGGTACCCCGCAAGTGATGTTGGCCACCTACAAGCACCGTGGAGGCATGGCCATGACAGCCTGCAAACTTTCTATGCTGACAGCACCAGTAAAATAAGTCTGTATGATTCCGCTCTTTAACGTACAGGTAGCCACTAATGCTGAGCTTTGAATTTCCCCATTGCGATTTGACAACTTCGCAAACATGGGGATGTAATTCCATAGTTGGTGTTGCTGGTGCCGCCATTGCTCTCGAGAAAGCTACTAAGCTGCAAAAAAAATGCAAGTGCAATGTCTGTGCATATAATGGTAATTGCCTAATTGGAGCCACTCCTTGATCTGGGAACAAAATGTAACAACAAATGTAATTGCAAAATTGATAGCGCAGTAGCAGTAGCTGTGTGAAAGACAATTGTAGCCTGCAATTCAGTGACAATTCTGAAAGCAGAATTTTAAAAAGTGATTTGACAGTAATCAAAATGTGTATAATGTGTATTCAAACTGAATGGGTAAACGGTGTGCCGGGGAATAACATCATCAGTACTATTATATATGCAGGAAGCTGCTAAACGGGATTTCAGAGTCGGGAGCTTTACCATCGGTAAGAATTAAGACGGGAAGTCATACTAGACCCGGCAGTGAGCATTTAGACAAGCTCAAGGAAGACTTTTCAGGAACCCCCATTTGTAAGGGGGGGGTTACATACAGTATGGATGCACAGTACAGAAGGTGCAAGAGCAATAACATACAATACAGTTTAGCAGAGGCAATAAAATGCAAACTGCAGAATTCAGAGTACAGTAGGGTGCAAGAGTGATAGAAATACTATACAGCTGGGCTGTCACAAAATGCAGATAAATCAGTGTAAGAAATATATAAGGTTATAAACATAAGGGCGTCCAACAGGACAAGGTACAGGTGCCAGTAGTAACCAGCAAATCCAGATGTGTGCACAATTTGGTCAAGGAGAAACTGGCACCCATCAAAAGGGAGGAGAAAGGTGGGGCCTATGATGGGAGTCAGGTGCACTTGCAGGAAGGGGTAGTAAAGTCACAAATAATGGCACTGAGAGAGGAAACATAGAAACATAGTAGACTTTGACGCCAGATAAGAACCGCTTGGCCCACCTAGTCTGCCCATTTCCCAACCTAGAGGATAAGCTGCAGATCCTATTTAACCAACAGCCTATTTCTTCCTACCCCCCCCCAACAAAAGTTGCCTTTTGTCTGTCCCGTGCATTCTTGAATTCTCCCACAGTTTTAGACCCCACAACCTCCTCAGGAAGGCTGTTCCATGCATCCACCACCCTGTCTGTGAAAAAATATTTCCTCACATTGCCCTGAGCCGTCCCCCCTCTATCTTCAAATTGTGTCCCCTTGTTCAAACAATATGAAGTCTTGCTGTATTTTGACGTATGCAGTTAGGTCCTGCCTTTCAACTGCCCCGGAGAACAAAGAGTTAAACTTTCCATGTCCAGCATGGAATGTTCACCACGAGCTCAGTTGAAGCCCCTGTCTGCTGTTGTTTAAACTCCAACCATCAGATTCTTTACTCCGCCTCACTGAACAGTCGCTCTGGAGATTTCTCCTTTGCTCGGTTCAAAAAAGTTGGTTGAAGTGTTGTTTTTTTCGCTCAGTTTCTACCGAATTGCTGTTGCTGCTCAATCGGATCAAGTCTCTGTCTGTGGTACCGTGAGTACTAGATAGGTTTTCTGTGTATTTTCTGTGTGGAACTTGTAAATTGTGGATCGGTTCGGCTGAACTGATCAGTTTTAGGTAAAAAAGTTTGTGATTTATTTAGAATGTGGTAACCGGTCCGTATTGGTTCTAAAAAATACGGGTTTTATTTTTTCCAAGACCCGTGACACGGTCAGGAACCGATAGGGGAGTCTTGCCTGGCAGATTGCCAAAAAAAAGGTAAGTTTTGGTTAGGATTGGCCATGTCTGAGAAACCCAAGAAAAAATGGGCCCACTGGGTTTCAACACTGCAGTGTGTGTGGGAAGTCTTTGCCAAGGCTGATCCCCACACCACCTGTGTTTATTGTCTGGGGTTTGACCACCTCGATTCAGACTGCCAAATTTGTAAGAATTTTCCCAAATCTACCCTGGAAAAGAGATTAGGTAGACTGAGGGAAAGGGAGGCCGAGAAGTCCACTGACCCGGATGGCCAGCCCGGTTCGGTTCCGACCAAACCAGAAGGAGTGCCCTCTGACCAGGGCGTTACTTCTTCAGGCAAAAGGAGAGCCGATTCTGAGGAGTCGGTTCCGGTTAAAAGGAAAAGAAAAGATAAATCATCCGGTTCAGACCCAGAAATTCATGCTCTGACCGCCAATGAGATAGCCAAGGCGATAAGGATAGTACAATCGCTTACTTCGGTTCTGACCGAACCGGCACCATCTGGCAGGGGTTCGGTTCGGTCTGTTCCCCCGGTTACAGATTACTCTTTGGAAGAATGTTATGAACTGGAGGAGGAGGAAGGAGAGTATGAGGATGATGATGGTGATCATGAAAGTCTGGATGTGCCTATTGACCCGGACATCTCCCCAGACAGACCTTCAGGTGTTTCTCCTCCTAGGCTTTCTGAGTCCCCTTCTCACTATATGTTTTACAAAAAAGTAGCTGAGACCCTCCAGCTTCCTGTGAAGGAAGCAGTAGAGGATCAGGAGGAGCCTGATTTTGTTGAGATGATGGACATCCCAGAGTCCGGGAGACTGTCTATTCCCCTCCAGAAATCCTTTGGGAAACAGACACATAAAATTCTTAAGTCTCCTAATTCCATACCTCCTGTGGACAGACGAATGGACAAGAGGTATACTCTTTCAGGCTCAGACACAGAGTTCCTTTTCCAGCAATGCAGCCATGTTGGGGTAGTGCAGGCTGCTGCCTGTGATAAGGCAAATATCCCCTTGGCATCACACCCCCCAGACAAGGACTCCAGGAAGATTAATGGTATGGCAAAGAAACAGTACATGGCAGCATCTTTGGGACTCAGGCAGGCTAACTATATGGCCTACACAGCTAGATACCAAAAGTCCAGGTGGGACACTGTGCTGGCTCTGGCTGAACAGGCCCCTGACCAGCTTGCCAAGGAGCTGGAGCAGGTGGCTGCAGATGGGATTGAGGCATCTAAAGTACAATTTCATGCTGCTGTGAACTCCAATGATGTTTCATCAAGAGTCATGGCTACATCTATGGTTCTTCGGAGGATGGCTTGGCTCAGATGTACTAGCCTCTCACAGGATACCCAGGCTAAGGCCATGGATTTCCCTGTTATTGATAATTCTCTGTTTGGGGAGCAGATAGAGAACTACATGAAAAAGATGGATGAGTACAGGACCACTTATAGGACTGCTCAGGCCAAAGAATGGCAAACAACTTCTCAAAGGCAGCAGTCCAGGGGCAGGGGCAGGCCTTTCCAAAGGCCTTTTTACCAAGCTCAGGCCTCCTCTTCTTACTCTCAGAGGGTTTTTTTTAGAGGGAGAGGCAGACTGGGGATGAGCAGGCCTGCATCCACCCCTCAGCCTAAAGACCCTGCCAAGCAGACACCCTGATGGGCCTGCCCGGGCCAATTCTCCCATACCAGTAGGGGGCAGGCTGGCTTACTTTGTCCAGGACTGGAAGTCTCTGACAACAGACAAGTGGGTCCTGGAAGTTGTAAGCCAGGGGCTGGTTCTCAGCTTCAAAAAATTTCCCAAGATGAGAACCAGATCCTGTCCACCTGCGAATCCATCAGAGACCCTTGCCTTAGAGGCAGAGGTTTCTTCTCTCCTAGTTCTCAGAGCTATAGAGAGGGTTCCCACCCTACACAAGGGCAAAGGATTGTACTTCAGGTACTTCCTAACCCCCCAAAAAACAGGAGAATGGCGGCCTATCCTGGACCTAAGATATCTGAACAAACACCTTTTAAAGCCAAAGTTCAAAATGGTGACTCTGGGAATAATCATTCCCTCTCTAAGGCCAGGGAACTGGCTAGCCTCCCTGGACCTCAAAGATGCCTATTTTCACATTCGCATCAGGTGCTCCCACAGAAAGTACCTCAGGTTCTAGTTGCCCTCAGGCCACTATCAATTCAGAGCAATGCCCTTTGGCCTAACATCAGCCCCAAGGGTTTTCACAAAGTGCCTGGCAGTAGTGGTTGCTTTCCTAAGGAGAAAAAAGATCTCCATCTTCCCATACTTGGATGACTGGCTCATAGTAGGTCAGTCTGCAGACCAAGTCAAGTCACATTTGTAAGTGACCCAGCAAGTGCTCACTTCCTTAGGCTTCCTTCTCAACCTTCCAAAGTCAGTTCTCGAACCAGTACAGCTCCTCACCTTCATAGGGGCAAAGCTGGATACAGTAAAGGCAAGAGCCTTCCTTCTCCTGGAAAGGACAAGGACCCTCATGGAACTGGCCTCTTCATTCACCCTTCAGGTGTCTCGACCAGCAAGGCATTTCCTGCAGCTTCTGGGCCACATGGCAGCCTCCACAGCAGTGGTCCAAGGAGCAAGATTCCAGATGAGGGACATTCAGTTCCACTTAAGAGCCTTCCGGTCCCAAAGAAAGGATTCTCTTACCAAACTAGTCCCAGTGACTCGAACCCTGATCCAGGCCTTGCAATGGTGCCAGGATCAGGACAATTTGAGACAAGGGGTTCCTTTTGTCACTCAGTCTCATTCAGTGATACTCACCACAGATACTTCCCTGCTGGGCTGGAGAGCCCATCTGGGGGAATCTTACCATCCAAGGACTGTGGTCACCTCAGGAATCTCTGCTTCACATCAATCTCTTGGAACTCAGATCAGTGTTTCTGGCACTGCTAACGTTTTCCAAATCTGTGCAGAACAAGGTGGTCCAGTTCTGGACAGACAACACCACCACCACCATGTGGGACATCAACAAGCAGGGAGGCACTTGGTCTACGGCCCTGTACACAGAAGCAATGAAGTTGTGGTCCCTGGCCTATTCCCTGAAAACCTCTCTGATAGCAGTTCACCTCCCAGGGAAGAACAATGTCCTAGCAGATGCTCTGAGCAGAATATCCCAGGGCCATCACAAATGGACCCTAGATCCTCTAGTTTTGAAAGTGATTTTCTCGAAATGGGGCATTCCAGAGATAGATCTTTTTGCAACCCCAGACAATCACCAACTTCCTCTCTTTCATTGAAGACCCCCAGTCTTGGGCTCAGTCCCCCTGGATGCTCTGATTCTGAATTGCAAAGGGAAATTTCTGTATGCTTTCCCCCCTTCCCTCTCCTGTTCAAAGTGTTAGTCAAGATAAGGTCACAACCATGCAAAGTGATTCTGATTGCTCCAGACTGGGTCAGACAGCCCTTGTATCCCCTGTTACTGTCCCTAGCAGTCCACCGTCCTCTGTCTCTTCCCAGGAATTACAACCTGTTGACATCCTCTCAGGGGAGGATTTGGTACCCGAATCTTCGGTCTCTCAATCTCAAGGCATGGCTCTTGAAGAGTTAGAGTTTGCATATCTGCATCTTTCCCAGGGGGTTCAGGATATCCTTAAGGCTTCCCGAAAGCCTTCCACCAGAAAGACTTACAACTCCAAATGGAAAAGATTCACAATTTGGTGTTCTAAGAAAAATATTTCTCCAGAATCTGCTGAGTTGCCTACGGTTCTGGACTAACTGGTCCATATTAATGGCCTAGGCCTCAGGCCAGCTACCCTTAACGTGTATTTGGCAGCTGTTTCTGCTTTCTTGTCAGTAGGCAAGCCTTCCCCTCTATCATCCCATCCTGTGTTTTGTAAGTTTTTCAAGGGATTGCTTCACACCAATCCCCTCTTTAGGGATCCTGCTCCTGCTTGGGACCTTCATGTTTGCATTGCTCAGCTTATGCAACCCCCCCTTTGAGCCTTTGTCCTCTGCAAAACTTAAGTACTTGACTTGGAAAACTGTGTTTTTGGTGGCCATTACTTCTGCCAGGCGTATTAGTGAATTGCAAGCCCTGTCAGTGGAACCTGATTTCATCTCTTTCCATAGAGATAAAGTGGTCCTAAGAACTAACAGAAAGTTTTTGTCTAAAGTGGTTTCAGATTTCCACCTCAACCAGTCTATATCTCTCCCTGTTATCTTAACTGACCATTCCTCCTCTGGAGAGAGGAGGCTACACAGCTTGGATGTCAAAAAGGGCCCTGAGCTACTACATAGCACGCACCAAGGGTCACAGGTGCGAATACCTCCAGTTGTTCCTCACATATGGAGAGGTTGAGAAGGGCAAACCTGCCACTTAGAGATATAGTGCCAGGTGGATTGTTTCTTGTATACAATTCTGCTATGAAAAACTGGGTAGAACTCCACCCTCAGGCCTGAGGGCTCATTCCATTAGAGGTACAGCTGCTTCCCTGGCTGCTGCCAGGGATATTCCTCTCTTAGAAATTTGTCAAGCAGCCACCTGGAAAACAGTCCATACATTCACCAAGCATTACTCTCTGGATATCCAGACAAGGAGTGATGCTCGGTTTGGCATAGCAGTACTCCACAGCCTGTTTCCAAAGCAGGTTCTGTCCCTCCTCCATGGAGGTACTGCTTGGTAGTCTGCATATGTCAGAATACAGCAAGACTTCATGTTGTTTGAAGAAAAAATTATTCACCTTAGTAATGTTGTTTCTGCTGTATTCTGACCACCTCCCCCCCCCCCCCCACCGCCTCCCCTCTCAGAACCTAGTTTTTGGGATGTGGTTGGGCAGGAGCAGTGTTGGCACCCTAAGGGTGTCCTTTTTTCACCCTCTTTTAATTTGAGTGAGTGATTATGTTTTGGATGTGTTTTGTTTTTGGGTTTCCTGACCTGAGTCTTCTTTTTGAAACCAAAAAACCCTTTTATATAAATGTAGTTGCCAGCTGGCTAATTTTGAGTTTTACAGTTTCCACACAGAACTTCTAGTGAATATTGCTCGTAAAGATCTGACAGTTGGAGTTTAAACAACAGCAGACAGGGGCTTCAACCGAGCTTGTGGTGAACATTCCATGCTGGCCATGGAAAGTTTAACTCTTTGTTCTCTGGGGCAGTTGAAAGGCAGGACCTAACTGCATATGTCAGAATACAGCAAGACTCCATTAGAAGAAACAACATTACTAAGGTGAGTAATTTTTTCTTCTTGCACATCTCCTTTTCTGAAAGATGCTACCCTCTTGGATTTTGTTGATTCCACTGAGGTACTTAAACGTTTCTACCATGTCCCCTCTCTCCCTCCTTTCCTCAAGGGTATACATATTAAGCTCCTTTAACCTCTCCTCATATGGCTTCTCTTGCAGACCCTGCACGATTTTAGTTGCCCTCCTCTGAACTGCCTCCATCCTGTCTATGTCCTTGCGGAGATGGGGTCTCCAGAACTGGACGCAACCCCAACTGTCTGTACAGGGGGATAACAACTTCCTGTTTTCTGCTGGTGATGCCTCTCCTATACATCCCAGTATCCCCCCAACCCTCCCTACCGTCTTCTCACATTGCTTGCAAACCTTAAGGTCATCTGATATGATTACCCCAAGGTCTCTTTCCATTTTTGTTTGGCAGAGCAGACAGGGGAAGAGAGGACCAGAGCTTGGGGAAGTGATACAAGAAAGCAGTTTGGCCTGCAGTAGTTTCTCTGGAGCGGAAGGAGAGGGCATAGGGTGCTGGCTTTGTTTCTGTAATAGGCACCCAGTTGGGGGTGGAGTTTTTGGTGGATGGCATCCGTGTACTCCTGATGATCTAGCCAGACTCCAAGGTACTTAAGACATCCTCAATTGCAGTACCATCAAGGGTGTGGAAGAAGGGGAGGAGGAAGAGTCTTGTGAGTCTTTGCTGAGAGTTTTCTTTGTGTTTATTGACAGATGGGTGGATAGGAACCAGTGCTGGACACTGTCAAACTCATGTTGGAGTCAGACAGCAAGGTCAGCAGCAGAGGGTCCAGAGGCAAACAGCACAGTACCATCTGTGTACATATGAATGGACACAGAGAGACAGGCAGTGGGGAGGTCATTCAGAAATATGGAAAAGAGTATATGGCCCAGGATAGTTCCTTGGGGAATGTCTGGGCAGATCAGGAGTGGGGGGGATAATAAGTCTCCAATACAGATAGCTTGTGACCTCTCCTCAAGGTAGGAACCGAACCAGCTGATTGCAGAGACAGCAAGTTCTGCCATCTTAAGATTGTCCAGTGGGAGCCAGCCCGGTGGCGCTGAGGGTTGAGGCGCTGGATGCCACACCTCGCGCCACGCTGGTGACCTGGGTTCGAGGCAGGCCGGGTCATCAGTCGGCAGGAGGGAGTGGATTGAGCATCCCTAGGACTGCTCCTCCTTCCCGGGGAGGATCCACCTGCCAATGCACTGGTGACCTCTAGCAGAGGCTGGAGGCACTACAGTGCACGACTGCAAGTTGCTGGGGATTGGAGCTGCAGCAGACATCAATCGGGGGTGTGCGGGAGCGTGCACCAGCCGGGCTGGATGTCATTGCACGTCCAAGCTCCAGGGACGCACAAGAACAGGGAAAAACAATGGCGCCATGGATAGGCAACGGCACCAGTCCTCCATACCCATCGCTGGGCCAACCCTGACTGACCTTCCAGGTTCTCCACAGCTTGTCCTACCCTGCAGCTGGAGTCTGTCTGTAAGAGCACCCAAGAGGAGTAGGGCGACCCACCCTGGGAGGGTTAGACCAGGGGTGCCGACTGCAGGGAGGAGGGGGTGAGAGGAGGTATAGCTCAGGGGGGCCTCTGGTGGGCAGGACGTGGACTCAGATGCCTGAGAGAGGTTCATGGTGTCGTGACCGGAGGGAAACAAAGCTGAAAAAAAAAACAGATTGTCCAGTGGAAGGGGGTGGGACACAGTGTCGAAGGCTTTGCACAAGCTGACAAAGATGGTGACAGTGAGGTATTCCTGGTCCATACCTGACAAGATGGAATCAGTGAGCTGGAGGAGGGAGGTGATAGTGGAGGGAGATTTTTTCAAGCCAGACTGGTAAGGAGAGAAAAACGAGAAGGAGTCAAGGAAAGATGAAAGTTGAGATAGTACAAGGTGTTCCCAGAGCTTGGCCAGGATGGGGAGGAGAGAGAGAGAGATAGGCTAATAGTTGCCAGGGGAAGAAAATCTCCCTTTTGGGGTGGGGAATGAGAGCCGATTTCCAGAGGTCAAAAAGTTAAGTACAACCAAGTTGTGAAGAAACATTGAATTGATCCATTTACTCATTACTATTTTTGCAGATTTTGACCCCTAATGTTCGAACATATCCCTTGTGTTATCCAACCTCATGAACATAGCAGGTGACATTATTCAAATCTTGTCTGAAACACGTTTTCGCAGTCACACCTGTCTTGATCATAATTTCAGGTCACAAAAAGACCATACTGAAAATCTGGGGTCATAATGTGGGAGTCCACTAAAAATTAGATATTGTCTGTCAGCTGGCCTATCCTGAGTAAATACAGTTTAAAAATGTATAAAAGCAGGACACCACTGAAAATGAGATATTACATATCATCTGGTCTATCCTGGGTAAAACATAATAAAAATGTATAAAAGTGGGACCCCAGTATAGCAGAGCCCCCACTGATCTGTACATCTGTGCTGCTCTATCCTGGGAAAAATATACTGTAAAAGCTGGACCCCACTGAAAATGTAACTTGCCTTTTAGCTGAGCTATTTCAGTGTCAGAGACCTAGAGGGCAAGAAGGAGGGTTACACTTTCCCCCCACAGAAATGCTTCACCTCCCAGTGAAGCTCTCAGACAGAGGCTGGCTAACTAGGCTGCTGGGCCTAGTGGAATAATGCGCACTCTCCCACTGGCCACCACAGCAAGGCTCCACCATCTAGGCTGCTCCCTAGCAACCTTCCCTTTCCTTGGTGGGCAACCCCACATAACTATCATCGGTCCTCAGCTATCCTACATCCCTACCCAGGAGCATGGCTACCCAGCCTGATTTCCCTCAGATAATTTATCTGGTACTCTCAGGACCAGCGTCTCACTCTACTCACCCCCAGGGGACCTGAACCTGCACTCTCTGCTGCCACATTACCAGGTCCCAGCTCTTGTAATCCCAGAGGATAGCCCCCAATACTGCTCCAGGGAGAACACTTGGTACATCCATCTACATAACTGTAACAAAAACATGTTTTAACAAGTACATTTGCTACTTTACTCCACCAAGGTGGAACACAGCTTACACTTTAGCTGACTATAAAAAAATACTACATTTCTGCTTTTCCCCCCACTATACTGCCTTCTGCTATTTATTATCTTCTACTACACCCCAAAATACCTAGCTATACTATCACTACAGTATTTTAACGACTGGCTTACTGTACATTATTTCCTAAACATGCTACCATATCATGCTACACTGCTTAACATTTAATCTTATACTTAAGGGCATATTTATGGCTAAGTGCACTCTAATTAAGTTCAAGGGAGTCCAAATAGTGGCAGTCTCTTTGTACAGAGTCCATGTCCCTATCTCCACCTTTTACTTTGAAGAGCACAATCCTACTTAACATTTCTAGCAACAGGCATATCTAAATTCTGTTACCCTATCCATGGCTACACTATACTATTTTCTAAGCTACAGTTTTTCTACAATATTAGCTCACTATTAGCAAATAAGCATTGCAATAAACAAAGATTGGCTATAGGCAATTACAATATAATTTAACAATAGTTCTCTTTTTTTTTTTCAAACTTGAACATAAACAAAGAACAGTCTCACCCAGGCAGCCGTTGTTGTCACACAGGGGCTGTGCCAGGGGGCACTGAGTCTTATTATTTCTTCTTCATCACCACCTGGGAGCCCTTGTGGGGAGTGTCTGGGGCACAACAGAAACAGGGGTCTGGCATGGTACGTTCTGCTCCCCGTCAGTCATGGCTGACCATGTAATATTTCACCCGGTTTCCAGTCTTGTCCTGTGCAAGAGCAAAGGTTTTAAATAAAGTGATCCCTTCCCACACAGTGGATGCACACATGGCCCTTGCTGTAGTCTGGACCTTCTGGTGGTCATAGGCTGGACCAGAGGGGTTTACTTTGTTCCTGAAGTGCACCTTCTTGACGGTTCCATAGAAAAACCAGTCAGCTCTCCGGTTTTTAACAATATCCCACAGGCACTCACTTACTGTAAGTAGGGGTAGTTTTCACCTGGATACTATTTTTTTTCAGGTAGCTTCTCACCCAGCACTCTGCCTGACTCCAAACAGGTATGGAACAAATACTGGACCTCAGGGCCTGACCTTTAGGCAGCCAACTACCTTCTCTGTACCACAGGTAGCTCTGATCCAGTGGGTGTAGGGAATCCATGTCTGTCAGTCTGCGTTTGCATTTCTCAGGATGCATGGGGATGGTTTCGAGCAAACCCAGCACAGGAAGAGCATAAGGTTGAGGGATATCTCTCTCGATGACCAAATCTTCAAATACACGGGTGGTTCCTTCTCTTGTCTGTGTGTATCTGGACAAATCCTCTCCACTTACACCTTCATGCTCTGCGTCTGATGCCGGGTCTTCCACCATTGTTTCAATTATCACATCAGGCCCCTCCGCACCCTTAGGCTCCTCTGTCTTCTTCAGGATCTCTGCAGCTTTTTCCTTTGCCAAGGGGTTAGTTGCCAAAGCCAAGGGGGGCTTCCTCTGAGCTGGTCTGTCTGCCTCAAACCCAGCCTCAGAGAGCTTAGCTTAAGAAGCCCACCCACAGCCCCTCCATCTGCCAAGAGGAGATTCACTGGCAACCAGTGATGGGGAAGGGCTGGGCAGAGGGCTATGCCCTTCCACCACCGACTTTTCTTTGGGTACACTGACAGCATCTTCTTCCTAGCTTTCCAGTGGTTCAACACTGGAATATTCACTCTTGGTGGAGGTTGCAATTCCTTCCCAGTGACTCTGTAGCAAAGGCATTTGTAGTGGTGACACTGGAGGCACATTAACTGCACCACAGAAACACTGGAGGCACAGTGACTGGCACAAAACTCCATTTCCACCAAATCCACACAGGACACATTTCTCACCAGCACTGCTTCTTTCTAGCATGTCCCACAGCCAGCTCAGCAGAGTCTCAGGCACAGTCATAGTCCTGCCACTAGAACCTGGAGCACTCATCATCGTGATCAAAATTTTTTCCACTGTTTTCTCCACAGCAAACACCTATAAACTTTTTTCCTAGTTTTTCTTTAGTATCAGCTGCTTTGGTGTTCCCAACTCAGTTCCATGGCTTGTAAGCTCCAGCTAGCACAGGTCAAAAATGTGGTTTATCAGTCTCTCACTTTGATCCTCTTTCATATGCCTCCATCTGCTTAACTTATTCCACCAGTCCACAGTTCAGATTCCCCTTTTTATTATGCATGTATCACATTGCACACCACGAGGCACCAGGTGCCATTTTGTCTCTCACAAAGCTCTCAGTCCTCAGGCAGCAGATTGAAATTTTACTCAGCGCCTCCAGCCTTCTCTTCATCCCTAGCCTGTCACCCTCCAGCATTCCAGGTAGTTGTTGAGCACCCAGCTCTTGTAATCCCAGAGGATAGCCCCCATTTTTGCAACCCCTGCTCCTTCTTTTAGTAAAATCAGTACTTTCAGCAGCTCCCCATACCTTGCAATGCATCTTTTGTACACAGGCAGTTTACTTTGGTAGCACTTTCACCTCGGCAGACTGCACAACTCCTGGGTCTACTTGCTGGCATAGCTGGGCACCTCTCCTCCCCTCCCATGTCTAGAGGTATTTGGAGGTGTTATAGCCATGGGGAAGGGGGGAGGGCCACCTTAGTCAGGACTCAGACAGTTCAACCATTATTTCAGCACACACAAAATAAATAGTACCTCAGCAATTTTGGGATTCCTTCTGTTGACATCGTGGACTCTGTCTTGGGTGCTTGGATGGCTTTCTCACTAACTGGAGGGGCAATCAGGCTATTTCTCTTTGGGGGGAGGCCAAAGTCATTAGAAACAACAAAACATTAAGCAATTGATTTGGCCTGAACAAAATGATGCAGTCTAATCAGAAATCCAGATGCAATCAGGCATAGTTTATTTTTCAGCAGTTACAAGGCTCAAGCCACAAAAACTGTTCAACTCCATGGAGCAGTGAGGGCACATTTCTAGAACTGGCACAGACAATGGCAGTCAGCCATGGCACTTCACTTAGGGGACCTGGGTCCCAAACGTGGATCTTTTCACATTTCTTTTGGGGGCCGAGACGGTCTCTCAGCATACTGGTGGCAAGCAGGCTCTAACTTCCTCCTTCCTCTCAACTTCCCTGTGGCCGTACTCCCCACCATGGGAAACTTGGGACCCACTGCATTTCTCTCAAATGCGGAATATATTTTGGAGCTTGGCACAGTCCTCTCTTCCTACAGCCTTCCCACCCTTGACAGCAATGCAGGGGCCGACACTTCCCTTGGCGATACACAGCAGATTACACTCCCTTATAGCTTAGGTGGACATGGGCTTATGGCAAAGGGTCCGCTTCACCACCTTGGACCTTCTGGAACCTGGTATCTGCTACTTACCAGTCCCAGGCCTGCCATGGCAGCCACCAAATCTCTCAGCACTTCTCCTCATGGACCCGGACAGGCTCCTCTCTCAATGCTGCTACCATCATGACTCTTCAGATCTTTTCCTCACCCACCCCACCGATGGATGTGGAGAGTCCTTCTTCCTCCTTTGAGACTGGGGGGCAATCGCCCCACGCTGGCTCCAGGCAACTCTGGCCCCAACTGGCAGCCCACCCCTTGCCAGCGCTAACAGACCCAGACGCTCCTCACACCAACGGCCACTCTCCTTGAACTCTCTGTTCAAACTCTCTAATGGGCACTTTCACCCGCTCTAACCCACCAATGCATATGATGCCAGAGCCCTGCCCACATTACCAAGCTTGGCATCACGCAGGGTCCCGATGTCAACGGGCATCCGGGTAACCTCCAAATGGGGGGGGGGATTACATAAATAAGCAAATAAATAAATTATCGATTTGCTCAAGTTCTGGGACCAAGCTTGGGCATGTTACAAATCCTCCCAGTCCTTGTCTGACTTATTATCTTATAGGTCACTAAGAAACTGCTGCATGAAGGCTGTCTGCTGTGCTAAAGCCCACTACTTCAGGTCAAACCTATAGTTTAACCTTAGCTCCCCATCAAAATGCTGGAAGGTTATCAACTCCCTCTTTGATTCCGCAGCCCATTCCACTCCCCTTGTCCTCCAGGTGGATGTCTCACTGATCTCTGACCCTCCCTCAGTTGCTGCTCATTTTAATGAATTCTTCACCACCTGTGCACCCACCTCTCCTCCATCTCCTGGTCACTCAGCCCTTCTATCCTTTGCTGCCTCTTCCCTGTCCCATTCACCGAAGGGCTTCCAATTCCCTCCTGTTTTTCCATACACTTAACCCATCTAAGTCTAGCCCTGACAGGCTGTACTCCAAACTTATACGTACCCCTGCTCAGGCCACTGTCTTTCCACTCCCATATCTTCAAATTCTCTTCTTCTCCCTCAGTGCTGTATCTCAGGCCTGGAAGGTTGTGAACGTTCTGCCTCTGCACAAAGGGGGCAACCCCTCTTACCCTGGCAACTTCCAGTAGATCTCACTCCTCCCCTCTATTGCAAAGCTGCAAGAGACCATGATCTATTCCAGGCTTTCTGACTTTCTTCATTAATCCAGTTTCCCTTCCCCCTTCCAGTCTGGTTTTAGGAATCATCAATCCATCATCTATTCTTTGCTGCAAGTAACTGACACTCTCTTCACTGGGGTGGAGCAGGAACAAATCACCACAGCTATATTCATCATTCTGACCAAGGCCTTTGACTTGGTGTCCCACCCACTTCTCCTGGACAAGCTAAGCTCTGCTGGCCTCTCAGCTCTCAGTGTTGAATGGTTCTGTTCTTACCTCACTGGGTCATCACCAGTCAGTAGAGGTGGGAGGTATCATGTCCCTCCTCTCCCCATCCTAGCAGAGTTCCCACAGGGCTTCATCCTGGGTCATATGTTTTTCTTTTTTTTCCTAAATGACTTGTCCTCTATTTGTGTGTCCTTGCATATCCATATGCATGCTGATGGCACAGTCATTTACACCCTCCAGCCCATTGGCTTCAGCAGTGGAAGGTCTGCTCCAGTGTGACTTCCACAACATACTGCACTGGTTCCATGCCAACCAACTCAGAATCAACATGAAGAAGATGGTATCTTTGACCTTTGGCACCAGCCAGAAACTGGCCAGGCTGTCGCCCTCACCTGTCATCTCCATGCTGGCCCCCATCTGGAGGTTGCCTTTGCCTTCAAGTACCTTGGTGTGTGGATTGATAGTAAACTTGACTTCACTGCCCACGTCGACGCTATCCATGCCAAACTTCACTCTATGCTTGGTGCTCTGTACCACAACAAGGACTGCCTTTCCCTCCAGGTCTGGTGGGAGTTGGTCACCAAAATGGTTCTCCCAGTCTTCGACTATGTGAATGTGGTCTATGGCACTGCCTCATCCTCTTCCTTTGCTAGACTGGATACCTTCTGCAGTGCCTTTTGTCACTTCGCTACCAACTCTCCCCTCCATGCTCATCACTGCTCCCTCTATTCCTCACTCTCCATCCTCCCACTACCCTCATGTTGCCAGTCCAGTTGTGCCTCTTCCATTGCTAGATACTGGCTTGGGTCCATTCCTTTTTATCTATACACACTCCTCTCTCCCATCCCCTTCTCTTCTTATGCTCTTTGCTTCAGGGATTCTTGCACTTTCTCCATTCCTCACCCACACTCCTCTGCTAGGAAAGCTGCTTTCTCTTACTGCTTTCCTTCCCTCTGGAACCTGCTCCCCTCTCCCCTTTACTCCCAGCCCTTAGATACCACCTGACTCTCTGGGTTCTGGGAAAAGGGAGGAGTACTGGGAGAATGGATTCCTGTACAATGAGTGGGTTCCTAAGAACAGACTGGAGGAAGGGATGCTCCAGCAGATAGTGGTTCCTAGGGAGTATAGGAATTAGCTTCTGGCCTTAGCCCATGACATACCTTTTTCCAGATACTTATGGATCAGCCATACAAAAAGGTGGGTAACTAACAATGTTTAGTGGCCCAGTATTTGTAAAGATGTGGCAAACTTCTGCCAGACTTGTCCATAGTGTCAGAGGGTAGGAAAGTTGGGGACAAGGCTAAGGCAGCTTCGATTCCCTTGCCTATTACAAAAGAGTAATTTAGGTGAGCTGCCATGGACATTGTCTGGCCACTTAGCACCCCAAGTCACACTGGCAAGCAGTACATCTATATAGTTGTAGATTATGCCACAAGGTACCCAAAGGCAGTGCCCTTGCCCTCCATCAAGGCTGAGAAAGGGCCAATGATCTGCCAGGGATATTTAGCCATGTTGGTTTTCCTCAGGAGATTCTGGTGGACCAGGGCACCAACTTCATGTCTGATTGGATGACTGTTCTTTGGGAGAAGTGTGGAATGAGGTGTCTCAGAGCCACCCAATACCCTCCTCTGACTAACGGTCTGGTCAAGTGATTTAATGCTTCTCTTAAGATCATGTTGAGAGAATTTGCTGACTAGCATGCAAGCAAGCAGGACAAGTACTTACCCCATCTCTTATTTGCATACTGGGAAGTCTCCAGGAGTCCACAAGGTTCTCGCCCTTCAAACTCCTATTTGGCCATAAGATGGGGGCTTGATTTGCTAAGGGATAAATGGGAGGGTGAGATTGCTCCCCAAGGGGAATCTGTTGTGGAGTACGTCCTGAATTTCAGGTCTAGGCTGAAGGAGTTCATGGGGTTTGCCCACGAGCACCTAGAATCTTCGCAACAGAGACAGAAAACATATGACCATGGGCCAGAGCCTGGGAGTATGAAGTCAAGCAATGGGTAATGGTTCTCACCCCCAGTGTCCAGCAGAATAAATTGCAGGTGGATTGGGAAGGTCCATACTTGGAGATCAGGAGGGTGAACACTGTTAACTGTGTGGTGGAGGTGCCTGACAGGAGGTACAAGCAGCAGATTTACCATGTGTACATGTTGAAGCCCTGCCATGACTGAGATGGGATGGTCCTGGCTGTGTGCAGCTGCCCAGAGGAGAAAACAGAGGTGAACCCACTGGTGGATCTCTTGGAAGAAGTTAAAGGAGCATCCTTGGTGGATGACATCACCTTCTCTGAAAGGCTAACATCGACCCAAGATACCAAAATGTGTAGGGCACTGTGAACATTCAAGGGATATTCAGGGGGAAGCCAGGGTATACCACACTGGCAGTGCACTACATGGATATAGGGTCCCAGGCCCCCGAGGCAGCCACCCTACCAAGTCCCTGAGGATGTTAAACATGCCATAGAGGTGGCGATCAAGGAGATGCTGGCATCAAGGTGATCCAAGAATCCAACAGTCCCCGGGCCTCCCCAGTGGTACTGGTTCCCAAAAAGGATGTGACCACAAGATACTGTGTTGACTACCACAAGTTCAATAGCTGCACAGAATCAGATTCATACTCCATGCCCAGGTCAGATGAGATCTTAGAGGTTGGAGAGAAATTTACCTGACCATCACAGACCTGAAAAGGGCTATTGGCAGGTGCCTCTAATCCCTGAAGCTAAAAATAGGTTAGCTTCATCACCTCATTTGGGTTATTCGAGTTCAGAGTAATGCCATTCGGGATGAAGAGTGCACCAGCCACCTTTCAACAACTCATGGACCTCATTCTGAATGGGGCACTGGTATATATGGATGACATCACCATTTATAGCCAGATCTAGGAGGATCATGTCAGGCACATGGCTGGGGTGTTCTGCCAACTGCAGGCCACTGGGCTGATGGTCAAGGTGGACAGCTGCCACATAGGAATGGCAGAGGTGTCACGCCTCAGGCACAAGGTGGGGACTGGGTACATCCTGCCTGAGACAGTGAAAATTGAGGCCATCCAGGGATGGGCTACACCATGAATAAGAGAAAGGTTTGGGCCTTCCTAGGGGTTGCAGGGTACCGCCATAAGTTTGTGCCAAATTTCATCAGCCTGGCCAAACTCCTGTCTGAACTCAACCAGAAGAAAATGCTGGACAAGGTTCAGTGGACAGAAATTTGCAGTATCGTGTTCCATCAGCTGAAGGAGGTATTGTGTTGGGCACCTGTGCTTACCAGTCCAGACCGGACTATTCTCTAAGATTCATTGTGTATGTAGATGCATCTGATCATGGTCTAGGCATGTTTGTGAGTCGGGTTACACACTAGTGAGAGAAGCACCCAGTCATATACCTGAGCAGGAAGCTGCTGTCCAGAGAGGAGGCCTACACCAAAATTGAAAAGGAGGGTCTGGGTATTGTCTGGGCTTTGCAGAAGCCACAACCTTATCTGTGTGGGAGGGTGTTCACCCTGGTCACTGACCACAACCCCCTCACATGGCTGCATAGGTCCAGTGGGCAGGATCCCAGATTGCAATGGTAGACCCTGGTGCTGCATTCCTGTGATTTGGACATTAGGTACCACATTGGGTCACAGAATAGAAACACTGATGGGTTGACTAGACAATAGCTGGGACCTAGAAAAAAGAGGGGAGAGGTGCTGTGAGGAACTAATGTGGGGTTCACATAAACAGTGAACCAACAGCATAGCAAGTGAAGCCAGCTGGCTTACAAGAGAAAACTAGCATTCTTTAGGGGTGCTAAAATGGGTTTTTCATTTCTTGGGGTAGTGGGATGTAACAAGTTGCTATCTAATATGTTTACTTTTTTATTTTAACTATATTTGCTAAGGAGACAGAGATATGCTGGGGAAATGAGATTTAAATTGTTGCCAGAGGCAGACTAGCTTGCCCTGGTAGGTAATTTCAGTCATTTTGTCCTGTAACATGGCTCCCCTTATCAGTTAATGAGGAAGCTTCACATAGGGTAAGGCCTTTCATGTCAGGAAGCTGTCACCCCTGCTGGGGCAGACATGACTCAGAGCAATGAGAGGGGTCTGTGATTTCATAAAACCCAAGATTCTGGTTTAGGCCAGCATTTCAGGGAAGTGGTAACCTAGGAGACAAAGAAAGTATCAAATGCATGATGTCAGAATGACATATTTGATGATGTGGAATGGAGGGGCTAGCAGCTGAAGACTTTTAAGGACTTGCCAGTCCCTAGTAAGTTAGTCAGTGCTGGGACTTTGTACTTAACACCATCTATGAGTTTGAGTCTGCCATGGCTCACTAAAGTTATCCTGTGTGGTAAGAAATCTTTCTACTTTGCTAAGAGTTAAGAAGGTTTTTCTGTATGTTTCTTTTGGTGTGTGCAAAACATTTCTTTTCAATTTCTGTAGTAACCCTTTAATTCCCATAGTCTTTGTGTACATTGATATCTTGTAGCTTGTATAAATATTGTGATGTAGTAAGTATTATTTGTATCTATTTCATGCCTCTATGACTGAATCTTTTGGGGGCAATGAGTTAATTGTTGGCATTGGCAAATCCATGGTCTGCCTCTGAAGAGGGAGACAGTGACTACAGTTACCATATGAAATGCCATGATTTTTTCCCTGTTCCCTGGCACGACTTCCAGGGTCATCTCCGTTTGCAAAGTGTGACCTTTCAGCCATGCTATGACCTTCGGGAGATGACATCCCACCTGCCATTTCAGCAAGATTGGGATAAAGTCTAACAGGCGTGCTAATAAACATGGCTGGGTGTCCTTTTGGATTATTGGGGTCTTGGAGCCATCCCAGATCAAGAATGTCTTTGTCTATCTGACTGACTCCAATTATTTTATTCCCGTGGCTGTAAATGTCGAATTCATTGTAGTTACCGTCATGGTCGTGACAGTAGGAATTTGCTTTGGGGCAGTGTTTCTTACCCAAGTATTGAAATACCCTAACCTGTACACTATCCATAGTTTTGTTGTGATGTCTGGGACAATGTAATACCCTACAGAGGCCAGACCTGGATGTATCATAGAAACTCCAACCTACATATTGATGTAACAATGCTATACATTCTAAACTTTTACAATTTAGTAAATGAGCATAACTTTCGGTAGTTAATTTCAAAGTGCCTGCATGGCATACATAGCAGCAATCAAAGACCAGTTTACCTTTACGTAATACATCTATGGCGTTATAA
Source organism: Neoceratodus forsteri (assembly GCA_016271365.2). NCBI lineage: Eukaryota > Metazoa > Chordata > Ceratodontiformes > Ceratodontidae > Neoceratodus > Neoceratodus forsteri. Next base: position 943,286,624 of record CM057450.1, read on the forward strand.
ACTGTGAGACTATTTAATCGAGAAGGAATACCAGGAGATGCCATATTGACTTAAAAGTTGTCTTTTACTTATTGTATTTGAAAATCTTATAATATTCTGAACAGCAGTGCAGGCAAAATAACATAAACAGTTCTGTCAAAGGAGAAAACAGGCTCATTTTACCAGAGGTGCAATAAAGAAATAAAAACAGAAATAAAAAATCATGCCAAGCATTTAATCCTTTCTGTTCCAAAAAATGCCAGCGTTGATGGGCAAAACTCACCGCACCAGTCAACCAGATGTCAAGATGATGCCCTGGAGTAAGGGGTGTCCTCTGCCTTCCTCCTCTCTCTCTTACCTTGACTGAGTTGTCAGCAGGTTTATATAGTCTGTCAAGGCAGTTGGCTGGGTTAATAGTTCAACAGTTTCTAACTTTTTGTGGGGTTCAAGACAGTAGTCTTCTGGGGTAGTAAGTAGTTTTCTGTTTGCTAGTAGCTTTCTACATCAGAAAAGTATTGGTAACTTAAGAGCATCTGATTAAAAGGGTTTTTTTAAGTGATGATATGGGCTGCTTCTATTAGTTTGACGTCATGGTACCAGGTCTAGTATGACTGGGGAATTTTAGCTAAATACAAAACTAAATTTATATTCACAGATAGCACACACTACCTAGGGTAGTGAGTTATTTTTTCGTAGTAGCCGAGGGATGTGGTGGCTCATGAAGACATCTGGTGGCCTTGTGGTTAAGCCTTTTACAAGAAAGACATTTAAAAATACCTAACATGATTTACAAGAAGAGCATTTAAAATATCTTGGCATATAATTCTTACTGTAAATGTTAAAGCATTTGATACTTATCAAGTAGAAGAATCCACACTCAGTAATAAGTATTAATACAAATTAATAAGTAGACCAGTAAGCACTGAATACAATCTAGATCTATAAATGAGTAACTGTAAGTGAAAAACATATACCCAAATGCCCAGTTACAGGATATTAATGTTCAAGTCAGCTTGCTAGTTTAGCTAAATACAAAAATAAATAAATTAAGATTTACAGATGGCATACACTACCTAGGGTAGTGGAGCCATTTTTTCATAGTAAGTCGAGGAGTGTGGTCACCCATGAAGATACCTGGTTGCCTCGTGGTTAAGCCTTTTACCAGAAAGACATTTAAAAATATCTAACTTGTGATTTACAAGAAAAGCATTTAGGATATCTTAGCATACAATCTTTTACTTTAAATGTTTAAGACATTTAATACTTGTCAAGCAAGAATGTCCATACTCAGTAGTCATGTTAATAAGTATTGAATACAAATACAGATCAGTAATCATGTCAATAAGCAATAGATTGGAATTAAGTATAAGTGATTAGCTATTTAAAACATATACCTAAGTTTCAAGCATAACTGTAATTATATGTTTATACAGGAAAGGCTGAGGCCCAAGCTACAAGATATTAATGCATAAATCTGCTTATTAGTTTACTGCAATGAAAAGTGATATTTCAAACACACCAAACAAAGAATGATTTTATTTGACCTTGCTTAGAATTCATTTATGATGTCTAGCAGAGGGTTCATGGGTTGGATATCTGGAGCAGACCAGCTGGCCATTATTTCTTCAATCTTCTGGTCAATTTCTTCATTGGTTAGGATTGTTGGGGTGAACAGGCCCATTGGGGGCTGAATTGGATTGCAGATTGAGCACATATCATAAGAAGTGAAGTGTTTTCTCAGGAGCGAGTGACAGGGGAAGGCAGAATGCCGTTAGCCGAAGGAGCACTGTACTGTGTGAGCAGTGGCTCTGGTGGGATATGGACCAAGAAAGTCACCAGGTAAGAGAATCACTTCTAAGTGGTGGCAGCTACTGAGGTGCCCTTACAGGTGTGGAGGGCTGAGAAAATGGGCAACCTGTTGCAGACTGCATCCTGAGTATGGACAGGTTTTGGTAGCAGGTTAGGGTGCTTAAGGCATTTACCCTTACAAACATGGCTGCCAGAAATTTTTTTTTTTTTTTTTATTCCTGGGAGGCATAGATATTTAGGTGTGCTGCATCCTGACTGCCGGAAATGTTCCTTTTCCAGTGGTTGTCATTATATAAGGTACTGGGATCTGAACCCTCTAGGCCAAGCAGGATGCAGTAAATTCCCTACCTGTTTTATCAAGCTCTACACCTCACACCCTGTATTATCAGGTATGAAATCTTCTAACTGAAAAATTAATAACATTTTCTGGCTGTTCTTTTTAGTGCTGCTAACTATTTAAAGCAAAAAAAAAATCTTATTTTTAGGTTAGGACAAAAATAGGATTTTTCTTGTGTCAGGAGGTCTAGACCTCACTGTCAGGTTCTTGGCAATAATGGGCATGCAAGAAATCACAGACATGTTGCATAAGAGTAATAAAGCTTGTTTATTACTACCAAAAGGAAAATCACAGTTCCCCTAAGCAGTTCTTATCGATAGGAACTGGGAGCCAATGCTCAGTGTTCCCTATACCTCGAGGACTCTCCGTGTCTCCTGGGGTCTCCGAGGTAGAAGACGTAATGTCTTACATTATATACCTAAGATAATTACCATGGTTACTGTAAGACAGAAACATTTCTAGTTACAGAGATGAGCCCAATTGGCTAAATTAGAGGTGACTCCTCAGTCCAAGATAACATTATACAATTTTGTTATAGTCATCACTTTGTAGAAACAAAGAGGTACAGTTTGTACATAGCCATGTAGTAATACAAATCATCAGAAGATGGCAGTGCCGATTTATATATCATAATCACTACAAGGACACATGTCCTGACATCTTATAAGCAAGAAATACATGTGTATATTGCAAAGTAAAGTGTATAGCAATAATGTGCATATATATCCTGACACCTACTCTTATACGGTAGATGTCCTTAGCCCTATATGTTAGTATAACATATACCTAAATGCTTGCTGTGTATGGTGTACCTCTGGGGGTACCAATCAGGGTGCAGGGACCTCATGTAACATTCCCCCCTTGTTGCCTCACAAGGGGCAACACAAGCAGAGTAAGGAAGTGGAGAGGGAGCAGGGGTCGTTTACAGACCTGATGCGCAAGCCTTGTAAAGGAACTCCAGCTGCTTACAGTGTTGGTGTAATGTGCTCCCTAGGCAACAAAGCATAATGATAAGAAAATATATTAAAAATGCTTGTAAAATAACAAAACCTTTAAAGGTAATCTCCAACCATGTGTTAATAAGTGCATTATTCAAATCACCATCACTAATGGGGGGCATAAACTGCTTCATTAGCTTTGGAGATATTATTGCTGATGTGGATGAGATGAGTGTCCTTCCTGTCTAAAAGTGATTTCAATGTCAGAGTTAAGGGATCAATGTGTACATTAAAATAAAGTAAATACTCTGAAAGAGTAGCAGATAATCAGGGTTATGATCAATGATATCGGGTTCCACAAGGGGAACGGGGTAATAACTGTGTGCTCTCAATAACAGTTGTCTGATGTGGGACGAAACAGAAATTTGAGTCGTTAATAGAACATGTCTTGTGACCATATCTGAAAGTCTTAAACTTTGTAACAACACAATATTCACTATCCAAATTATATTGCATTTTGACAGTAGGCAATCTCCATTTCTGTAACTGTACTGGATAAAGTATAAGTCTGTTTGGAAGCCCATGTTAACAGGTGATGAACCTCCTTCCGATAAGACTGGTACAACTTGGAATCATCTGGAGCAGATGTTGAGTCCTGGTATTCTGTGCGATTCATGGTGATGTCGTCGTCCATGGAAAAGGACCAGTCGATACTGTCTGGGGAATATCCACATACAGGTTTAATAACATCAAATACGTCATATCGACACAAATAAATATACACTTTCTTCGCACAGCAGTCCATGTGCGGAGCAACCCACGCATCCAGAAGAGGATGGAAAACCAGTAGAAGAGGCAAGTCAAGGCGTTCTCTGTAGATGTCTTCATCAAGGTGCCTAATGGAGTGTACGGATGCTAGTTTATCAAATATAGCTGTAGAAGGATCAAAACGTGGTAAAGAAACAGTAAAAGATACAAACATAGTATCCTTAATTGAACATTTCTTAGAAGTAAAACAAGGACCAGTATTAGGGTGTCTGGTCACAAAACCCAAATTTCTAGCAGTAGAAATTGGAATAGTCAGAGACTGTAGCATACACATGGCAACACAGTTAGGGTTTTTGCTATGAGGACAATACCATTTAGAAATGCATCTATCATGTATGATATCGGGGATTCTTCCGGATTCCAGATCATGAAAGAGATTGTTGATGGTAGTGATGATATATGAGCCGTAAGCAGAACATAATATTTTGCGGGCAGTGTATTGCTTATCTGTTTCTTTATTGTTCTGTGCAATAAGGGTGTTAATCTTATCTTTAGAATCTGTAAAGGCCTTAGCAATGTCGTGCATATTATAAACAGTATATCTTTCTTCCTGACTAAGGCCATCAACACCATGCAATAAAGGGAGTATGATATCATTGATCATACCAGTCTGAAACTTCTATGAATGTGCTTTGATAGTGGCAGTGTCTGCTTTATTCCTTATAGACATTGCAATACCAAAAACACCAGTAACGGCACCTGTGGCACCAGTGACATCAGATGTGTCACGTGTATTTCTTTTATGACTTTGATCAACTGTATTAGTTTTTTTCCTAAAATTGCCTCTATGCTCGGTGGTATGTACCCCGGCAATAGGGTCTTGGTTACGAATCTGATAAGCCGCTAAGCTATCAAGCAACAAAGTACTATAAAACAGTGATGTTTTAGTAATATGACACATACCAAATTCTTTCATATTTACATATTTTCATATTCTTTCAAATTAAACAATACAGGTACATGCATATATTGTAGATTATTAATCAGTGAGCCAGGTAAAGCAGTGGCTGTGAGACCACTACGAGGACCAACTGTTTGTTTGGGACATTCCAAAAGTTGTTTTTCCGTAGGGAGTAATACAGATAAATACATGTCAGCTGAGGCCATGTTGTGTACAGCACAAAATTTCCTGGCAGCAGTATCTTTAGACAATGAATCACAATATGAGGGGTCAATTAAGGCAGTGATATTGTATAAACCAGAATGTCTAAGAGAGGTTTGGTGCAAGGACAAAGTACCATTTGGGGATAATTTAGCGTTGGGCCAGCCATGGAAAGTTCCTTTGGAGAGTTTGGCCACGGGGAGTATTTGTCCTTGAGACTTGGTTTGCCACTCAATTTGTAGGGTCGATTTATCAGGAGCAACAACCGAGGCAGTGAGGTAGGCATCTGAACCTTCCTGGACAGTAATCAAATTGTCGGGAATATTGATGGAGACTCCCTCTGGGGTAGTTACAGGTGGATCAAGGTGAGGAAGGAGTTGCTTTACCGTTCCCTGGATGCAGGGGATAACTCCTAAAATGAGAAGAAAATGGAACAAGATAGCTATCTTGTCAGTGTATCTGAAAAGGAAAATCAAACATTAGCAAATTAGTACTATTCCACCCAATGGGGTGAGGAAAAGTAATTATACTCCTTTATACAGTTTCAACTGGTTTGCGTGTAACCATTTGTCAGTCAGTTTGTTGTTTTGCATGAGTCTAACCTGATAGACTGCTGGACTGAGCTTGTTGACAATTGGGTAGGGCCCTTCCCACTTACTGGAGAAAGAATGTGTTGGATGTGCAAATCTGAGAACCATTACCTGATCTCCAACTTGCCAATCCACTTCTTGTGTGTGTTTGTCGAACTGAATTTTGGACTGTTGATGGGCCTTGCCCATGCAGTGGGCAGCATACAAATGAGCGTGTATGAGGTCTTGTTTGAGTTTTTCCACATATTGATCCACAGAAACACAGTCTGCGGTAGGAGTGTGCAGGTCAAACAACAGGTGTTCAGGTAGTCTCATGTTTCTGCTAGTCATCACCTCGAAGGGTGTCAACTGGGTGGTGGCTGAGGGTGTACCCCTAATTGCCATAAGGAGTAACAGCAGTAGGGAATCCCAATCCTTGGGATTGTCCTCAGTGATTTTGGAAAGCATTTGCTTAATCCGTCTGTTGGCCCTCTCTACTTGACCTGATGATTGTGGGTGGTATGGTATGTGGAACTTCTGATGAACTCCAAGGAGTTCAAGGGCTTCTGTTATCAACTCACCTGTAAAACTGGTTCCTTTGTCAGAGTCTACCTTGAGAGGTAGGCCTCACCGGAAGAAAATCTGTTCCACCAGGATTTTGGCAGTGGTTTTAGCAGTGCATGTCTTAGTGGGGAAAGCTTCAACCCACTTAGAGAAAAGATCAGTAACCACAAGGGCGTATTTGTTGTTTCTACTGGTACTGGTTAAGGGACCAATACAATCAATCTGTGTGGCATGCCAAGGGCCAGAATGCCTTTGTGGTAGCAATTTGGCATTACATTTTGTGGGGATGGGGTTGTTTTGTGCACAAACAAGGCAATTTTCTATACTGTTTGACATCCTTGGTGATGCCAGGCCACCACGTGGTGGCCTTGAGCCTTTAGAGTGTGTTTTCCACTCCCTGGTGTCCATCAGTGGGAGTATCATGCACTTGGTGCAGAAATTCAGATCTGAGATGATGGGAAACCACCCACAATTTGGTGGTGATACCAGATGAGCTTGTCATCATGGGACAGGTGTATCTTACCTTCATGCCTTCTATAGGGGTTGTGGGTAGATAGAGTCTTCTCAGTACCTTTGTCCAGGAATCTGAACATATCTTTGAGTTCAGAGTCAGCATGCTGGGCTTGTGACAAATCCAAGGGGGGAAAGGTTTGGGTTTCTTCCTGATTGCTGCAATGTGTACGGCCGCTCTGGCCTCTGGATGGTTCATCATCCAGATGTCCCCACCCCGGGTCTCTTCCTTGGCAAGGGTGTCAGCAGTGTCATTGAAGGCATGGTAGAGGTCATGGATGGAGTGGGCCTTAACTTTGTGTACATAGAGTTTGTGTGCAAACTTCTGTGCCAGTGAATGAATGTATATTACCAGTTCCTTGTGTTTTACCGGTGTGCCATCAGAAGAGGTAAAGGAGTTCTTCTGCCAGAAAGGAAGAAATTGTGTGAGGGGACAACAAATCCATTTAGAGTCTGTAAAAATAATGGTATCCTTGGGTCCATGCTTGATGAACTCAAGAGCGCAGGCCACCATTGCCATCTCCGCATACTGTGATGATGCCACACTGCAATGCTTAGAAATCTTGACAGTATTACCAAAGGGGTAAATTACTAATATGCCCATTCCTGCTATCTGTTCTCCCTGATTATTTGAGGCTGAGCCATCTGTGAAGACACGACACAGTGACATGTTCTCAAGTAGCTGTGGTGTAGCAGGAAGGAAAGGACCTGGAGTGCGCCAACATGGATGCTATTTTGGCTGGGTAGACCTTGATGTCTCTGTCCTGGAGAAGGAGGGACCAATGTGTCAGCCTAGTATTGGAGACAGCAAAAAGGTTGTTGGGGTGTGGTTTGTATTAATGATCAGGGGGAGTACCCAATGATATACAGAAAGTGCTTAACAGCCCAGTAGGTGGCCAGAAGGTTCCTTTCACAAAGGTTGTACTTCTGTTCCACTGGGGTCAAGAGCTGTGTTGCATATGCAGTGGGTCTCAGGGTGCCATGCACCTTCTAGGCCAGCACTGCAGAAATAGCAATGTCAGAGGTGACGGATCCCAGATGGAATGGCAAAGCTGGATTGGGGTTTACCAAAGCTAGGGCTGAGGCCAAGGCCTGCTTCAGTGATGTCACAGCTTGGGTATGAATGGAGTCCCAAGTCCGGGGATGTCCTTTTTCAGTAGTTCATACAGAGGTGTGGCCTTCTGAGCAAAATCACAAATAAAATCTCTAGAATAATTTACCATACCTAGAAACCTTCTAAGGGTAGCTACGCTGGTTGATAGTGGCAGATCTTGTAATCCCTGTATCTTCTTCCAGGTAGGGCTTCGGCCTTGGTCTGTTATCCTCAGGCCCAGAAAGAGTATCTTTCTGACATAGTTGTGCTTTTGCAGGGTTACATTTGAGGCATGCCGTCTGAATGATGGTCAGTAGTTTGTCTAGGAGATCCAGATGTTGTTTTTGTGTGGCTGTGGCCAACAACAGGTCATCCACATACTGCAAGAGACACTAGGGTGTAGAGAAACCCTTAAGACTGTCCATCATGTGCAAATGGAACAGGGAGGGGCTGTTGTGGAACCCCTGTGGTAAGCAGGTTCACGTGTACTGCCTGCCCTCAAAGGTGAAGGCAAACTTATATTGACTCTTGGGGGCCAATGGCAATGACCAGAAACCACTGGAGAGGTCCAGGGCACTAAACCATTGTTGGTCAGGGGTCAGTAGTCGTAGCACATCTGGTGCTGATGCCACAGTTGGGGCACAACTGGGGGTGACCTGGTTTAGTCTCCTGTAGTCAATAGTAAGTCTCCAGGCACCTATGTTTTTTTTTCACAGGCCACACTGGGGAATTTGGAGTGGAAACACATGTCCTGATTACACCTTGCTTGAGGAGTGATTTAATTGTTCCTCTAAGAGAAGGCAAGGCCTCAGGTGGAAAGGGGTATTGCCTGTTGCCTCTCATGTGCTGGGCCTGTCACTTCGATGACAGCGTGCATCCTGCCACAATCATGCTTGTTAGTGGCAAATGCCTTCAGATATCTTTGTAAAGTGGGGAGGAGCTTTGGGAAAAGCTTGTGGTTCTTAAACAAATCTATGATGTCATACTCTTTGTTGTTCACTGAGATTGTCGCAACCACATGTGAGTCAAGGATCACGATGGTGTGATAGTGTCCCTGAACTTGTATCAGTAACATGTTGGCTAGGTCTACCACACAGCTGTGTGGTGCCAAAAAGTCAATTCCGATTATACTGGGGTGATCATGCAATACCATTAGCTGAAAGGTGTGGTATGCCTTCAGGTGTCCCAGTGTCACAGGTAGTGGCAGGGAGCAGTATGCAGGTAACCTAGTTCCATCTACCCCAGACTTATTGGTCCTCCATCCGGTAGACCAAGGTGATGTGTCTGGGTTGTCATCCTGTATTACAGACACAGCCGTGCCTGTATCCAACAATACTGTCAGTAGGCGGCCCCCAACCTCGGCTTCTGTGCAGGGCCTTCCATTTGTATCCAAAACCAGCTTGTTTACAATCCAGACTGGGGCATGTAATTGTCAATCTGTGCCAGTGGAAGCATGGGGAAGTTCTTGAAAGAGGGTCTGGGCCTAGTTCCTTTGAACCATCTCACTGTGCTGTACTGATGCTATATAAAGAGCCGCTTCCAGGTTCAGGCCTGTAAGGGCCTGAAAGCTTGGGATTCCAGTATCTCCATGGCCTGTTGAGGCCTGCTCTCCTGGTTGTATTGCTGCAAGGGCCCGAATGGGGATGGCATCCATTACACAGCGTACTTGCCTGAGAAGATCTCAGGATTTCCAATATTCATCGGCTACTTCCCTATATGAAGGGCCTGGTCTTTGCTGTTTACCCTTATTATTCTTATGGTGTTTTTTGTTTTTGTGGTAGTTCCGGTCCCCACTCCAGGATTATTGTTCTTATTGTTGGGCCTGCTGGGGGTGTTGGTTGTCTGTGGGGAGGGGCTGTTTCTCTTGGGCCTGTCCCTCCACCATGTAGTGTGTCGTGGCCTCCAGAATGACTTCCACAGCAGTTACTTTCTTGGAACCAGAGCCTGAATCATGGATGTAGAGTTGATAAACTCTCTCTGTTTTCCGAAGAATATCGGCAAATCTCTCTGTGTTGGGATAGGTGGTTGGCTCTACCTTATCTCTTACTGCAGGGATCATGTTCCTAAGGAACAAGGTCTTATACTCAATGAGGTCCACATCTGTGGCTTCTCCTGCAAGGTGCTTCCCTGCTCAATAGGCCATCCAGAGTCTCTGGTGGTAAGTTACTGGACTTTCTTTTGCATTCTGTTTCATGGGGTATGCGAGCATCACTCCTACCACACCTGGGTTGTGTGCAGAAATGAGCTCAGATGCCACTTCATCAAAGGTGGCGTGGCCGTCCTGGTGGACGACATCAGGGAGTTTCGCCCACAGGCCATGACCGATGGTCTGGCATAGGATCTGGACCTGGTAGTCTGCAGCGAGACTAAGCATTTCACATTTAGCATGCACCTTTTCCAAGTGGCAACTGAGGTTGTCGGACGGGCTCATCCGGCCAATACTGTCAGCTATTTGCTGAATGGAATGGGCCATTTGCAGGGGATTATTGGGACGATCAAGCAGAGGTAGATTACCTCGGGCGCCTTCCAGGGCTGCCTGAGCCACGGCTTCCACCACAGAATGAACCATGCCCTCCTTTGTACCAGCCTCATGTAGAAGCTGCCTAATCTGGGTCTTGAGAACCCGTTTATTTCTCTCAGAGATGGGCATGGTGCCTAAGGCACTTTCAATCATTCTCTCTATCTCCTGCCTGTCTTTCACATTAATAACGGATATCGGTGGTGCCGTTGGGACTAGGCCTGGGCCTGCTTCCCCCTATCATGGGGTCACCATGTTGGCATCATCCATGATCATCGTCATGCCATCGATGACGTAGGGACGTGGTGTCATGTGACAGGGGTCCGCCATGTTGCAGATGGCAGGGAGGGGTATCTGGGCCATAGTAGGGGTGTGATTGGGCATTGTACTGGGAAATGTCGTCATCTGACTCCTCCTCTTCAGATGAAGTCATCAAGACAGGGGCTACGCCTCCCGTCGCCTTGACATGCCAGCCAGCACCTCTTGCTGATGGCACAGTTTCGCCATTTTAGTTTCACATTCCTCATGACTCACTTTTGCAACATTCTGATCCACACCATCTTGCATCTGCTTCTGTATCACTCTATACGTGGAGCTCAATTTGCGATTGTCCCTAATCGCTGCTCCTAAGTCGTTACGTACATGGTTTATCTTGTCCTGTAACTCTCCCAACTCCTCACACATCTCTTCATTCATTCTATTTAACAAGTCATTCATTTGCAAAGCCTGCCCCTTATCCTGTCTCAAACTTTCACTCTCCTTCTCCAACATAGAAAGTTACTGCTCGCCTGCCTGTGCAGAATGATGCAAAAGGCAATCCTTTTCATTTTGCAGGCTTTGGAGTTCAGGCTCCAATTCCTGCTCATGTCTTACACATTCCATTTCCTGCAGTCCCATCTCCTGCGTAAGAGATGAGATTTGCAGTTCAAGGGTTCGAAACCTCACTTTGGATGCTTCTACAGCAGCATAGAGAGACGTGACTAACAGCCCTTTGGGTTCTCACTTTCTGGCTGTTTGTCTCATCTCTGTGTACTGGGTTGAAATCCCCAGTATGGGGTTTTCGGATTAACTTGCATCCCGTGCGAAGTCAGCCCATCCTCCATGGGAGGCAAGGAAGTTCGAGACATCGAGTCTCAGTTCTGTGCAGATATTTGATACGGTGGCCATTGTGTGGGAGGGAACGAAAAATCTAACTGTGAAAAGGCGCCATGCTGTGTATCGATCCACAACAGGTGCACTCATTCACAGCTGGGCTACTGTGCATTTGTAAGCTTGCAATTTAAAACTGCCGTGAGGTGAGGTGAGTCGAGTTGGCATTGACCACACCCAGTAAGCAGCCAGACTTTGCAAGTCATTACAAAGTGGGTGAAAAATGGGAGAGGTGGTCTGGGAATGCACACCTGCTGTCCCCGTTGGGAAGGGAAAGTTGTAGCAACAAGTGAAACTTTGCAAAACTCCAAATATTGCCTGCCCGCAGTCGCCAATTGTCAGGAGGTCTAAATCTCACTCTCAGGTTCTTGGCAATAATGGGCATGCAAGGAATCACAAACACGTTGCATAAGAGTAATAAATCTTGTTTATTACTACCAAAAGGAAAATCACCGTTGCCCTAAGCAGTTCTTACCGATAGGAACTGGGAGCCAACGCTAAGCATTCCCTATACCTCGAGGAATCTCCATATCTCCTGGGGTCTCCGAGGTAGAAGACACAATGTCTTACATTAGATACCTAAGATAATTACCATGGTTACTGTAAGATAGAAACATTTCTAGTTACAGAGATGAGCCCTGTTGGCTAAATTAGAGGTTGCTTCTCAGTCCAAGATAACATTATACAATTTTGTTATAGTTATCACTTTGTAGAAACAAAAAGGTACAGTTTGTAAATAGCCGTGTAGTAATACAAATCATCAGAAGATGGCAGTGCCGATTTATATATCAGAATCATTACAAGGACCCAGATGTCCTAACATCTTATAAGCAAGGAATGCATGTGTATATTGCAAAGTAAAGTGTATAGCAATAATGTGCATACATATCCTGACACCTACTCTTATACAGTAGATGCTCTTAGCCATGTATGTTAGTATAACATATACCTAAATGCTAGCTGTCTGCGGTGTACCTCTGGGGGTACCAATCAGGGTGCAGGGATTGCGTGTAACACTTGGAAGCTGCAGTAGCAAATCAGTGAAATTAAAATTAATTACTTTGTCACCCCCATCCACATGGGAAGCTGACCTGTAAAGGTGCTTCTTGATCAGTAAAAGTACTCATCAGGCTTCCATGCCAAAGAGATCATTACCACAGGCATCAGACCTCTAAAGATCATTTGTAAGCACTTTAGGCTACCTATAAATAGACCCAAAAGTGGGATGGATGTTCAGGCAGCTTGAGATTCATAGGCTGTTTCCAAAACTATAAAATGTAACAATTTGATTTAACCAGCCTACAACAATCATAAGCATTGAGGGTTAAAAAACATTATGTAATGCTTGTTGACTTCTAGTAGAGTTTTCCATTCAGGATCATGTTTCAAATGGTGCACACAAAATTGCTAATTTTCAATATGTGTAGACTAAGATAAATGAAAGAAAAAACAACAAAGAACAAGCTCTAATCAAAATCATATTTTTGGTACATGAAAAAATTGGATTCTTGTCAAATGTGCGACTTCATCTAATTTAACTGTCTGCTACACCCATACTAACACAATAAAATTAACATTACAGAACTTAAAGATGGTGGAAGTAATAGAACCCTTTATTGTCAGATTATTACCAATGATGTGAGGTGATGTGATGTGATGTGGTGTGATGTGATGGCACGTTACAATACGTTATATTACATTATAAAATGGGCTTCAGAAATCCAGCAATCCAATTGGCCAGTACGTGTTTTGAGCCGTGTTCTTATCAGAAGATGTACTAGCCAACCGGCACTAACCTCCTGTGCCCAGCCCCATGACACCAACGTATAAGTGAACTTTAACAACTGAAAAAAAGAAAAACGTACAGTGGTAGAGTGGCACAACTCACCTTGCACTAGCAGGAAATGGCACTTCCGTCAAGGCAGCTGTCAACCTCTAAACCGGCAAAAGACTGACAGGGAAACTACTTCTTAACATAAAAAAAAACCTTCCATAACATAATATCAGTGTGCCACCTTTATATAAAATCCAGTCAGCACCGAGCACACAGATTGTCTCTCCCACTCCAGCTGCACAGCTACAGTAGCATACGGCCAAAGTGAAAGCACTGCAAACAAGACAGAACTTACCATATCCAAAGCTTCCCCCTTCCTGTTTGGCAGTAAATGATTCAAATAATGAAATATCAATTTTTCTACTGAACTATAGGTGCTGCCCAATTCTCCCATATGAATGCCTTAGATCTCCGTCCCGCTTCTACTGTTCCTACCACCGGTGCTACAAACTGCTGATTTGTTTTCTAACCTGTGTCCTGTAGTATCCCTCAGTCTGTTCATGTGAAATCCTCACTGGCAGTCCTCTGTAATCCTCTTTCTCCGAAACAAAATAATTTTTCTTCCGTGTGGCATAAGCGCAATACCGCTGTAATTTTGGAAATGTGATGCAAGTAACCGCTGTCTATGGTGCCTGGTAAGGAACATGCTTGGTCCCGATACTGCTGGGGACTGCATTACGTATGTCTTAAAAAAAAACTCATAAAAAGGCAAACAAAAGAGGCACTCTTTATTTCTGACACTATTTCTGACTCAGAGTGGGGGGAGGGGACTGAGACGCAGGAACATTACATCAGCAGACAGGGTCAGTCTCAACAAAATGATCAGCTTTCACCATTAAAACAGGAAAAATACTAACAAAGCACAATGTGAGAGGGAGAGCTAAAGTAGTAAAAACAACAATGACACACAGATAGCTCACAAACAAATAGGAACCCTGTACTGCCAATGAAACACTTCTTAAAGTGACTTAGGGGGGACTGTTTTTTAGTATTTGAGGTATTGAAACCTTTTTTTTATATGTTTGATTTTTTTATGGTTTTTTTTTGTTTTTACCTATTAAATAATTAATTGGGGCCCATTTTATAAGCACAATAACATACTCCGAGGTGTGGGTTATCTCCTGATAAGAGCACACCCAGGTGCATAAGACACTCGGCACAAGCGCCTCGTGCCTTTTAATATATGTCTTTCCCCACATAAGTGTCTGTCACTTCTATTTGAATTACACAGGGGAAGATTAGAAGATGCATACCAGCATTTCTTTTATTTCTTGTTTTTTTCACAGTAGTGCCCGTGGTGGCGCGTGCCCTGCTCATGAAAGGGGGTGGCGTGCGCGCTTGCGCAAATGCATGAATCCACCACTGATAGCTGGTCAGAAAGTACATTTTTATTTATTTACTATATCTGTAATTTTTCACCAGAAAAGGTACAGTAAGCTAAGATAGCCTGTTACAAGATGCGTCCGTGGGGGTGGAATTGGATTGTATGGACCTGTTTTTATTGCCTGGGGGAATATTGGCCACGACACTGGGGAAACTCGCTTACCCTTCTGTTGTTGGCTTTCTAAACAGAAAAGAACGTCTTTAATAAAGACCTTATTAATATCCAGACTGTTGTATGTTAGCTACGTTTTCGCCCACCGGCTTCCAGTGATGCACAGTTCTTTAGTTTATTTTTTATGTTTTTTTGGGGTCAGCAGATTTAACCCTATTAAAAGGTGGACCATATACCTAAATGTTAAAGATGATGGGTTGGGAGTGGTTACCCCAATTGCTTTTTTATATAGCTTATTTTTTTCCCGTAATTTTTAGAGATCCCTGTGCGGGGAGGGTAGGCTGTGCATAACTGTGGTACATGAATGGATGCTACCCTGTTATACCAGGCTGGGAAATAAGTAAAATATTCATCCCAAAATGTGGCACAAGGACAGCCTGCCCTGAATGCAGGAGGATGGCTTTTTCTAAAATTCAGAAATTGAAACTCAGTCCAGGCCATATTAAATCTTCATCTCCAAAACTAGTGTATGAAAAAACTTCAGTCTATAGCATTTATAGTCAACCCAGTTGAAATCCTGGCTGGAAAGGAATCGGAAGCAGTGCAACACCTCTCCAATAAAAGAGTGCCACCACAAATGTGGGACATGTTGTGGCTTGCCTCACATGGCAGGTTGAGGGTAAAAAGCACCTTTAAGCACAAAAGTCTGGAGGAATGGCATTGCCCCAGGCGAGACTTCTTGGCCAGTTTAGAGACACAGAGCCACTTTGTCCTTTCCTGCCATTATGCTTAAGGTTTTGGGGTATTTTTTTTTCTAATTATAGTACCATAGGTCATCTCCGTGATAGTACATATCAGGAATTGGTGTTAGGGATACTCTCCCCTGCTTGGAAGAAATGTAACCCATTGCCAGTATTTGTATTCTTGCAATCATTAAATTCCATTTATGGCAATGTATATGTGCTTGTACCATACCAGCAGATGTATGTTTCCCTTAAATTGGTCTTACACAAAGTTCATCAGACTGACATTGCCAGGGTTTCCAGGTCTAAACTAGCTTCTCTCTGGAAAGGATTTCTTTTTTTTTTCTATATAGCTTTTTGCTTCCCCCTTTCCACTTCTGCCTTACTTGGTAACAGGGGAGGCATTAGTTTTCTTATTTTCCTCCCCGCTATACTGGGACCCCGAATCACGATTGAGCATGTGTGTGTGGAGGGCACATGTGCTCTGCAGCCTCAGTAACGGTCCCCTTCTCCCACCCCTGACCTAGTGCCCAGGTTCCTGTGGCTTGGCACTGCCACCTAGCCTCCACCGAGAAGCAGCTAAGAGCCAGGAAACCTGCATGTCCCTCCCCAGAGAGGAGAGCTGTCTTGCGGCCAGCTCTGCACCCCCGATTCCTGATGGCCTGAGCTCGCTCCCGAACTCAGGTCACCGGCATGGCATGAGGTGTGGCATTCAGTACCTCAACCCTCAGTGCCACTGGGCCAACCAGGAAAGGCTTTCTGATACTGTTTTTGATATTTTAAGTATATAGGGAAAGGCTGGATGGTGTTTCTCTGAGACCTTATTTTTGAAAAATTTGCTTTTTATTTTCTTTTGTAGCTTGCATTGGATAGATGTTGTATGTTGTTTTCTTTTCAAGTTGTCATTTGCTTTGCTTTATTTTGGCAGTACATTTCTGCAGATCGGCTCAATTTTTGTCCCATTTCTTTTGCATGTGTATGCTCTCTTGTCTTGCTTCATTTGAATATAAAACAAATCCCCCTATCATCTTTGATAAGTGCCATGGGATCTTTTATTTCCATGTGGACAGTGAACAGATAGGCAGCATGGACCTCAGTTTAACATCCTAGCTGAAGGATGGCACCTCACCAGTATAACTCAGTAAGTGGCACGCTCGCCTCTGAGGCCGGGAGATCAGAAGGCTGTGGGTTCAGCTCCCGCATCTGGCACTTGGGTTAATATCCCAGTGCTGACACTGTAGTGCAGCATGAGAGGGGTGCTGCACTTCTGAGGTGCCATCTTCCGGATGAGATGTTAAACCGAGGTCCTATCCGCCTGTTCTGGTGGTAGTTCAAGTGGATGTTAAAGATCCCATGGCACTTCTCGAAAAGAGTAGGGGAATTTCCCCAGTGTCCTGGCCAAATTTCCCTCATTCATTAAAAATACCACCAACAGCTTAATCTGGTTAAAGGTCAGTTGGCATTCATCTGTATTCCCCTTTCCCGGGTCATGCCTGAAAATAGGCAAGATTTGTCTAATGCACTTACTTAGTCAACAAAAACTAAATAAATAAAAAAATAAAATAAATAACACTCCCCTTGTACTGCACTGCAGTGTCAGTTATGGGAATTACCCCAGGTACCTGGCATGGGGCTAGAACACACAGCCTTCTGATCTTCTGGCCTTGGAGATGAGTGTGTTGCTTGCTGAGCCACTGCCACTGACATACCAATGAAATAGAAACATTATTCACTCTGAACCATGGGCTGTAGTTTTAAACATTAATGACATATGCCTGAAGGTGACTGTTGAGTTTTATCCAGATGTTTGAGTGCTTTTATCACAACAGCAACAGATAGCTGGCATTAGTGCTGGGGAACAAGGAAATTCAACAGTATTCCCCCATTATTTACTGTAAATTCCTGCTCAGTCTGCATGTCTCCTTTGAAATACAACATTTTACCTCCTGAGAGTAATATGGCGTTGCATTACATCAATTGCTTAATGTGTCCTGATTTCGGTGACATGTCTTTCTGATGAAAAGAGGTGCCACGTTTGAAAACAGACTAGAAGCAGAAGCCTGTAATTTGAGAGCGAGTGAGTCAGACCAGAAAATCCTGTTTTTTAAGTTTTTGAAAATTTCTGTTAAAGTCAGAGGCCATTTTTTGCCACTGTCATAAAGATCCCTAGTATGATAGAAATGGATTAAACTGTTTCTTTTGTGAATTGAGCAATGGAGGGTGAGTACTTGGCTGCACTTGAAACTGAAGCCCCTGGTTTACCTTTAGTAGTTGTTTTTTTTTTTTTGGGGAGGGGGCCTTTCTGGGCCCTGGTCATCAGTGTGGTTGTTCCTACTGCCAGCATTCCCCAAGCAAGCTGAGCCTCCACCCCAAGTGATGATATAATATGATTGCTGTGCTCTGAAATAAACATGCTGCATAATGTGTCCTCTTCAATGTCTTTATAAGCGACATTGCAGAGGGACTGGAAGGAAAAGTATGTCTCTTTGCAGATGACACAAAGATCTGCAACAGAGTTGATGCACAAGGTGGGGTGGAAAGGATAAGAAGGGACTTAGCAAGGTTGGAGGAATGGTCAAATGTATGGCAGCTTAGATTCAGTGCTAAGAAGTGCAAGGTAATACACCTGGGAAACAAAAACCCAGGGGAAGAGTTCACAATACGGGGTGAGATACTAACAACAACAAAAATGGAAAAGGACCTGGGGGTAGTCATATCAGATGACCTAAAAGTGGGCAAGCAATGTGAGAAGGCAGTAAGAAGGGCTGGGGGATACTGGGATGCATAGAGAAAGGCATCACCAGTAGAAAACAGGAAGTTGTTATCCCTCTGTACAGACAGCTAGTGAGACCCCATCTGGAGTACTGCATGCAGTTCTAGAGACCCAGTCTCATAAGGACATAGACAGAATGGAAGCTGTCCAGAGGAGGGCACTAAAATGGTGCAGGGTCTGCACCGGAAGACATATGAAGAGAGACTAAAGGAGCTTAATATTTATAGCCTCGAGGAAAGGAGGGGGGGGGACATGATAGAAACTTTCAAGTACCTCAAGGGAATCGACAAAGTCCAAGAGGCTAGCATCCTTCAAAAAAAAAGGTGTGCAAGAACAAGGGGGCACAATTTGAAGATATGGGGGGGGCGGCTCAGAGGTAATGTAAGGAAGTATTTTTTCACAGAGAGGGTTGTGGATGCATGGAACGGCCTTCTGGAGGAGGTTGTGGAGTCAAAAACAGTGGTGGAATTCAAGCATGCATGGGACAGTCATAAGGCAATTCTAGGGGTTGGGGGTAGAAAGAAGTAGGCTGCTGGTTAACTAGGATCTGCAGCTTATCCATTAGGTAGGAAATGGGCAGACTGGGTAGGCCAAGCGGTCCTTATCTGCCGTCAAATTCGATGTTTCTATGTTTCTAACATACCTGGGCATGCTCTTATCAAGAGATAACCCACACCTCATTGTATGTTATTGCTTGCTTATGTCTCTGAGCTGATGGTGTGTCTCAATGTCCTTTTGGTGCTACTTGGTGCCTCCATAAGGTCATTGGCTTGCCAGAGGATTTACTGATTTACTGGTAGCTTTGTAACTCTATTTATTTATTTTCCAAAGGTTCCACATCAGTTACAAACAGGTATAAAAAACACTGAGACACATGAACCACATTAGTGACAAATAGATAAATTGGCATAGGTGAGGTATATACTACAAGATTTCACCAACTCAAGGGGAGCCAGTATAGACATTGGGGTTACAAACAAAGTACAGTATATCAGCACAGGTGTAACCCCCCTACAAATGGGGGTTCCCAAAAAGTCTTCCTTGAGCTTGCCTAAATGCTCACTGCCAGGCTGGTGTCCTACGTTTTAGTAGTTTAAATATGATTACCAGAGCCTGTATAGCCTCTGTGTACTGTCTCTTAAAGAGCTGCCTATTGCAGCATAAGTAATCTGAGATGGAACTCTGATGAAAGATGTAACTATTTGCTGAAAATCATTTAGAGTGATAATGATAATGTAGTTTGTCTAACCTGCTTTCTTTATAGCAAGGACTGTTTTGTTTGTCTCTACTATCTTGGTCCTGGACTGCAGATTGGACCAATCAGTTCTGGTGGGACTTAAAATGTAGCCGGACTACAGGAGCTGTCTGAATTCAAAATCTGTAGGAACTGTAGTTTTTTTTTTTTTGGTGCCTTTTTTGCAACTGAAGGGGGAGCTCTTGCTTTGATTGACAGCTAAATCAGCCAATCAAACCTTTTGGATCTTGGGGAAGTCTCGGGCTGCTTGCAGTTTTCAGTTAGTTCTGAGCTGGGAAGTGAAATGAGAAGAGCTCAGGTGTATTTTGGGCAGCAGTCCTGAGTGGATTTGCATGGGAAAACTGTGAAAGGGCTGAGTTTTTGGCTTGCATGTCAGCCAGTTGCTCCTGAGAGGGAGAGAAGAGAATTATTTTGGACTAAATCTAAGGTTGTGTGACTAAAGTAAGCTACTGAGGTGGGCCAGGCTCAACCTGAAGAAGACCGAAGATTTTGCTGAATGCGATCGGCCTGTCAGGAGTTCAGCTACCCCTAAGCTCCCAGTATGTGCAGAGACTTTGCGATTGTGACTGGGGAGCGCTTTGCCTGGTACAGTAGAATTCCCGTAGGTGTAAATGTGCTATGAGCTGCTAGTGGGCTGTGAGTCAGTTCCCCACTGTGTGAATTGTGTTCTGCTTGCTGGGAGCTGTATCCAGCCCAAAACGGACTGCATCCGAATTTGTCTCCGTGCGGTCTGGGCCTTGCCAGACTGGCCCAGCCAGACTGCTCACTGCACAGAGAAGCCATCGACGAGAGACCTGCCTGGGGATCAGCCCCCTGCACCACGCTTGAACAGGAACGATGCCTCTGCGACTCGTGTGGGCCCAGCTTCTCCTGGCATTCCAGATCAACCACCTGCAGTCTCGATTTTCGTCTAGCCTGTGTCCAGTCTTGGGTATCATGAGTAAATACCAGGGTTGCTCCCTGCAACAACAGCTTAATCTGAGTGTGTCATCTGATTGTCTTGTTGTTTCATTTCCTTTATGAACTGAGCCCTCTGGCTCCGGATTACAAATATTGTGTACTGTGCATGTTGAGTTTTCCAACACAAGGCTCCAGCCAGCTGCAACCCCGGCAACAGTCCTGGCTAGTCCATCTCTTCTCTACCTGGGTACCCAGAGGTGTGACTGTGTGGGGGGACTCAAAGCGCATGCATAATTGCTTGATTGATATAACCTTTAAGTTGATTAACCTGATTTTGCCCCTTCCATGTTCAAGTCCCCTGAATAAATCAGATCTAACTTTTTCTGCTCGTAATCTGACTGTGGTTACAGTTTGTGCTATTGCTATTTGCTGTGCATAACCTTGTTTTACAGGGGTTCCCCAGGGTCGAGCCAGGGGAATCAGCCCTGGTGGTAAGTGAAAACAGTGTGGGTACTTGTGTGGTGTACCAGGGGTATTGTGAAAGTGATTATTGTACAGTGTTCAGGCCACTAGAGGGGAAACAGGGGGGTTACAGTGTCCCGGAGGGCTGTGCCCAGGTTAGCTTGACCACTACTAACCCTGACCTCCTGGTGGAGGCACCCGTTTCAGAACTCAGGCCTCTTAACCTGCTACTAGCTAAGCAGGCAGGGATAGTAGCCCTTGGGATAGCGTCACCTACAGGTTACACAGGGATTTGACAGAGGGCAATCAAGCCGCATAATTATACAGAGAGGTACTGTAAATGGTCATAAAAAACAACAGCAAGCAGATTTCAGCACAAGTTCCTTTCTTAGGGAATTCTTAAATGGTGCAATTTTGGAGAGGTCCACTACGGATTCAGGGAGTTCATTCACTAAAGCTTTTAAAGCTACCAAAAAGGCCAAGTCCTAACATTTCATGTCCAATCTCCAGAATAACATTAACAGCCCATCCACATTCTGGATGGTAATCCACTCTCAAGTTGATCCTCCCTCCCAGTCTACCCCTCCGATCCTCAGAAATGGGAGGACCACCATCTCTGAGTCCCTCTTAAGATTGCTTCCACCTTCAAAGACCTCTTTACTACCTGTGAGCTCTCTCTACTTCCTGCCTTGCTCTTCTTCTCCCATCCCTCCCTTCTACTTAGCTAGTCCCCACCCTGTATCCTCCCCCGTTCAGTTCCTTTTCTGTCTTCCCTGCTGTGACCCTCTAAACTTTGTTGTCTCTTTTTTTTTTTTTTTCATTAACTATGTTTCTTCTCCCCCAGCACTGGAACTCTCTCAGAACTCTCCTCTGGCCTGATCCACTCTACCACCCGCTGTGGACCCTGCCTTCTTCAAAGAGGTTACTTTCTCCCCGAGTCCCAGGCAGCATATGGGCCTGAGGAGACAGAAGGGGCAGAGGCAGGGAACCAGCGTTGGGCATGTGGCAGAGCGGCGCTGGGAGGGTCGTCGCCTATCCGGGCTGGAGGGGCTCTTCTCTACTTTGTCCCCAAGCTCCCTCCTCCCCCCCCCAAGCATGACAAACCCTGACATCATGGCACACGGCAACCCTGCCCACATCTGCCACAGTCACCCATACGTGTGGTCCACGTCCTGCAGCACCCCAGATCTCCACCTGGGGTCGCTGGGATGCTGGACAACCCATTGTCCTCCCCCCACAAGAGGAGAGCAGCCCATTGGACGTGCAATCCTCTCCCTCCCCTGCCAACCTCGGCACCCAAGTTAGATCCCGAACTTGGGTCGCTGGCGTGTCGTGAGGTGTGGCGTCCAGTGCCTCAACCCTCAGCGCCACTGGGCCGGCCAACTTTGTTGTTGCTTAACCTTACCAAATGCAACAGCCCTGATAATCTTAATCCCAAAGTTCTCCACCTCTATGTTGCCGCTGCTATTGCTCTCCCTCTTCTGAACCTCTTTTACCTCTATAGCAAGAGAACCAGTGCTCTGAAGAGTACCAAAGTCCTTCCTGTCCACAAAGGTGGTGACACCTCTTCCCCAGGAAGCACCTCCCCAGCTCTAAAAAATAGTGCACTCAAGAAGTTCAGATTAAGAGGCATGCTAAAACAGTAGTGGAATTGCTAAATTTAGTAAAGCATTGCAAGCCATCACATACACAGAAAGGACACTGACAGACTGCCCTGGCACTTTGACCAGCACTTGGTCTTCATCAGGGGCACAAATTAAGCAGTGAGCAACCTTGCCTAAATGCAGGGATCTTAAAGGTACCACACGGTACCTGAAATTACAGTACACACAAAAATATCAGGCACTCAGAACAATACCTAAATAAGAGAGGGGAATTAATCACATTAGTACAAGGAATGCTAGACTTACCCTACAAAATTCCAAACAAGACTCAAAGGAGCCAAAGCAATTAACAATCTCATCTGGTATTTCCTTTGGTTCTTGTTTGGAATTCTTATGGTGAGTTCTCTAACTTAAAATTCCTTGTTCAACTACTGTTCTGGGTTTTTGCTATATTTGCTAATATTTACCTATAACCTCAAACTTATTGGTAGCTTTTACAGAGCAGTGTCAGTGGCTTAGTAGGTAGCACACTCACCTCTGAGGCCGGGAGATCAGAGGGCTGTGGGTTCAGTTCCCACATCTGGCACTTGGGTTAATATCCCAGTACTGACACTGTAGTGCAGCTTGAGAGGGGTGCTGCACTTCTGAGGCGCCGTCTTTCGGATGAGACGTTAAACCGAGGTCCCATCTGCCTGGATTGGTGGTAGTTAAGGTGGATGTTAAAGATCCCATGGCACTTATCGAAAAGAGTAGGGCAATTTCCCCAGTGTCCTGGCCAAATTTCCCTCATTCACTAAAAATACCACCAACAGCTTAATCTGGTTCAAGGTCAGTTGGCATTCATCTGTATCCCCCCTCCCCCGGGTTGTGCCTGAAAATAGGCAAGATTTGTCTAGTGCACTTAAAAACTAAATAAAAAAATAAAAATGTTGGTGTTAACCAAGTCAAGAGTGGCAAAAATGGGGCGATCGAAGGACATAAACCTGACCAGTGACTTTTTCAAGCCAAAAGGGAACCCTCCCCTGGTGGGAAAGCAGGCCATAAAACCACCATCAATGTCTCAAGCAGGTACCCCGGGAGGGGTAACTTCACTGACAGTCAACCAAACACTGATATGACTGTTGTTTCATCCAAAAAATGAATGAAAAATTGGATGGTCTGACTGGCAACATTTTTATGCTGGAACAGCATGTGGATGTTTTGCGGACTGTTGCTAAAAACTCAGATGCCAGGGACACTGCAACTATGCTAATTCAGAAAAATTCGCTACTCTGACAACACTTTGAGCCACTCAAGACTCAATCAAGGTCACATAATTTACAGGTGGTCAGCCTGCCCAAAGGAGGAAATGGTGCTGATCCCAAGGTCTTTGTGACTTCTTGGTTTGAACAAGTGCTGAACCTCAAGTCTATTGAAAAGTGTACCCAATAACACAGCAGCATGCAGAAAGTGCAAGAATGGAACCTAAAACGTTACTTGTCATTTCCACAGGAATGACTTTTAGGGTGTTTATCCTGAAAATGGCCTTACAACACAGAGGACTTCTGCACATGCATGAGAGGGTGTTGCTGTACCCTGATCTATCCTGCAGCACTGGGCTAAGTCAAAAACAATTTGATGGTGTCCAAAAAGCTCTGATGGAATTAAAACTTCAGTATCATCTCCTGGTGCCAGTTAAGCTCTTACGAACATACAAAATTTTCCAGCAGATAAAGGCCTAGAGGTCTATCAAGTCTGCTCGAATGCGCAGTTAGCACCCCTTATTCTGCAGCTGCCCCTCCCTTCCACTCTTCCCCTACATTATCCTCCCCCTTGCCCTGTCCCATCCCCTTTTGAAGCAGTCCACTGTTCTACTGGATACCACTTCTGCAGGTAACGCATTCCACCCAGTTACTACCCTCTCCGTAAAAAAGTGTCTCCTCATCTCCCTGCTGAACTATCCTCCCCCCAGTCTCATACCATGGCCCCTGGTGTCCCTCCCTCCCTTACTTTGAACAGCCCCTCTGTACCTGTCTTGTTTATTCCTTTCATGTACTTAAAAAGGTTTCAATCGTGTCCCCCCGTCCCTCCTCTCCTCCAGCGAGTACATGTTTAACTCCCTCAGCCTCCTCTCATATGATAAGTGCCCCAGCCCCTTGATCATCTTTGTCGCCCTTAGCTGCACCCCCTCCAGTAACTTAATGTCCCTCTTTAGATACGGGCACCAGTACTGCACGCCGTACTCCAGGTGCGGTCTAACCAATGATTATTGATGGGGAATGTCCCTTTATATATAGTGATTCTAAGGATGGGATTTAGTTTACTGTGAAAAAGCAGCAGGAAACACACCCTGACCTGGGAGAGGATTCAGAGATTTTGAGTGGAGAGCAATGATATGGCAACTTGCCAAAAGCATTATGAGTACTTTGATTTTAGCATGGGTGTGGGAATACAGGGATAGAAATATAGAAACATAGACTTTGACGGCAGATAAGGACCACTTGGCCTACCTAGTCTGCCCCTTTCCCTACCTTCCGGATAAGCTGCAGAGCCTAGTTAACCAACAGCCTACTTCTTCCTACCCCCCACCAGAATTGCCTTATGTCTGTCCCATGCATTCTTGAATTCCCCCACTGTTTTTGACCCCACAACCACTTCAGGAAGGCCATTCCATGCGTCCACCACCCTCTCTGTAAAAATGCTTCCTCACATTGCCCCTGAGCATTCCCCCCATTTTCAGATTGTACCTTGTTCTTGCACATCTTTTCTGAAAGATTCTACCCTCTTGGACTTTGATGATTCCTTGAGGTTCTTGAAAGTTTCTATCATGTCGTCCCTCCCCCAACACTGGCTGCCCTGGTCCGCTCTCTCTCTCTGATCATCCTCTAGGGGCCTCCTTGCAATTCCCAGGATGAGGTTAAAAACTGCCAGCGACAGAGCTTTTGATGTTGCCAGCCCCATCCTGTGGAATTCACTCCCTCCATCAGTAAGGGAGGCCCCTTCAGTTGAGGTGTTCAAAGCCCGCCTCAAGACCTTTTTATTTAGCCGGGCATTCTCAGACACAGTTTTGTAGACATTGTTTTGTAAATAATGTTTGCGAGATAATTATTATGATATTAGAAGTCTGCTGAGAATTAGATCCATTGAATGTTTGTGATTGAAGTTTTAACTGGAATGCTGATTTATTTATAATGTTTTTAAATTTTGATGTATTTGTTGTACGGTGCCCAGAGCCTCTGGGATTGGGCGCCTGAAAAATAAATTTTGCCTTGCCTTGCCTTGCCTGCCTTGCCTCTCCCTCCTTTCCTCGAAGGTATACATATTAAGCTCCTTTAGTCTCTCTTTGTATGGCTTCTGTTGTAGACCCTGCACCATTTTAGTTGCCCTCCTTTGAACTGCCTCCATCCTGTCTATGTCCTTGCGGAGATGGGGTCTCCAGAACTGCATGCAGTACTCCAGATGGGGTCTCATTAACTGCTGTACAGAGGAATAACAACTTCCTGTTTTCTACTGGTGATGCCTCTCCCTATACATCCCAGTATCTACCTCCCTAAACAAGGCATGTCGGCTGCTGACTGGTGCTCATCGACTTACTCATACCTGTGAACTCCATGCTGATACTGGGTGGTTACAGCTATCAAACCGGTTCAAGTTCCTCACCTGCCTAATGGCCAAGAAATCCATCATGGGCCTCACCCCTCCCTGCATACAAGGCCTGCTATGTCAGAACCCAAGTTATGCGATCCACTAGAAAGATCGAAACCCAGCTTCTACAGGTCCCCATATTACCGGACCACACATGGTCCAGCGATCTTTTGCCTATCGTGCCCCCAACTGGCTAAATACTCTCAGCACCACTATTACCGCCTCTTGCTCGTTAGGTGTTTTTAAATCCAGACTATTCTCTCACCTAGCCACCTCAAACTCCTGTGACTGCATTTGATAATCTCATAATCTATTCTCTCTCCTCCTCCCTGCCCTCCTACTTGACAATGGCCTAGTAATGGGTCTTCATCTCCTACTAAGGTCTGCTCTTGTCCTCCTACCTTCCACCTTTTTTTTTTTGTCTTTTTCTCCTCTTTTATTACCTACACTGCCTACCTACCTCCCTTACATATCTTTCCCTCCTCATTTGTTTTCTATACTGTTGAAAGTGCTTAAGTTATTATCTGCTGTACAGTTATATCACTAGATTTAGCTATTTGTGCAACCTTGTACCTCTATTTGTCTGTAAATGTTTTTGACGCGGAACCTTTGTAAAAGAGCCTTGGTTCAAAGGTATTAATTCCTAGATTTTACAATAAACAATATCCCCCCCAGCCATCCTTACTGCCTTCTCACATTGCTTAATTCCTTTAGGTCATCTGATATGACTAGTGTTGTTGTTAATACCTCCCACCACCCATTGTGTACTCTTCCCCTGGGTTTTTGTTTCCCATGTGCATTATTTTGCACTTCTTTTCATTGAATCTAAGCTGCCATACTTTTGACCATTCGTCCAACCTTGCCAAGTCCCTTCTCATCCTTTCCACCCCCCTCATGTATCAACCCTGTTGCAGAGCTTTGTGTTGTCTGCAAAGAGGCATATTTTTCCTTCCAGTCCCCCTGCAGTGTCACTTATGAAGACATTAAAAAGGACCGGGCCCAGTACTGAACCCTGCGGTACCCCGCTAGTAACCCCCCTTTCTTCAGAGTGGACTCCGTTTACTATTACCCTCTGTGCCCTGTTGTCCAGCCAATTTTTTACCCAGGTTACCATCTTGGTACCCACTCCCAGGCTGCCTAATTTGTTTATTAATCTTTTGCGTGGGACTGTGTCAAATGCCTTGCTAAAGTCTAGGTAGGCCATGTCCACAGCCCCTCCCTGGTTGACTACTTTGGTCACCTAATCAAAGAAATAAATTAAATTCATCTGACATAACCTTCCCGCTGTGAATCCATGCTGCCTTGGGTACTGTGCCCCGCTGACCTCTTGGTACACAACAATTCTTTCTTTAAGAAGTGATCCATCATTTTCCCTACCACTGAGGTCACACTAGCAGGTCTGTAGTTTCCTGCCTCTGCCTTGCTCCCACTTTTGTGAAGGGGAATCGCAGCCACCCTCTTTCAGTCCTCAGGTACCACATCATCCTCCCATGATTTGTTAAAAAGGGTAATCAGTGGTGTCACTAGTTCTTCCCTTAGTTCTTTTAGAATTCTGGGGTGAATCCTGTCAGGCCCCATTGCTTTGTCCACCTTCAGTTTTAGGAGTTCTTAGAACCCTTTCTTCTGTGAAAGAACTAGTATCCACCCCCTTGTCCAGAGTGCTTCTATTGATTAGATTAGGTACCTCCCCCTCCTCTTCTTTTGTGAATACTGAGCAGAAGTATTCATTCAGTATCCTGCTTTTTCACTGTCCCTCACTGCCCACCCTCCTCCCTTTATTAAGCCTCACTATCCCTCCCTTGGACTTTCTTCCTCCCTAATGTACCTATAAAGGGTTTTATCCCCTTTCTTAACAGAGTTGGCTATCTTTTCCTCGGTTTGGGCTTTTGCTATTCTGACTGCCTTCCCCGCTTCCTTCTGCATTAACTGGTATAGTTTTCTGTCCTGCTCCTTCTGTGTTTCCTTATACTTCCTGGATGCTATCTTTTCTCCCTAACCTTCCCCGCCACCTCTTTTGAGAACCATAGTGTTTTTTTCTTTCGTTTTGATTTGTTTAATTGCTTCACACAAAGGCTTGTAGCCTCTGTGATGGCAGTTTTGATGTTTCCCCATTGTTTCTCCACCCTTCCCTCTTGCTTGTTTGCTAGTGCTTTTCTGAGGCACTCTTCCATTTTGACAAAGTCAGCCCTCCTAAAGTCCAGTACTCTCACTTTTGTATGGCTTGACTCTGCGGCCGTGTTTATCGTGAACCACACTGTTTGGTGGTCACTTGTTCCCAGATGGCTATCCACTTCTAGATCTGAGGTCCTCTCTCCATCCCTGTTTAACAGTACCAGGTCTAAGATTGCTCCCTCCAGAGTGGGTTCCAACACTAGCTGTCTGAGGCATGCCCCTGTAGGGCATCGAGAATGATTCTGCGCTTTGATGTGGCTGCAGCAAAGGTGCTCCAGTTAACATCTGGCATATTCAGGTCCCCCATCAGCAATATCTCCCCTTTCTCTGCCATCCTAAGGATGCCTTCTATCATTTCCTTGTCCATTTCCTCCCCCTGAGATGGGGGTCTGTATAGAACCCCCATGCAGATAGTGGTGCCATTTTCGGTCTCCAGGGTGACCCACAGTGCATCCTCTCCTCCCTGTTTACCCTTTAGTTACATTGCTTTGATCCCTTCCTTTATGTAGAGAGTGCTAATCCTCCTCCTCCTCTACCCTCTCTATCCCTCATGTAGATTATGTACCCTAGTATGTTGACATCCCAGTCATGGTTCTCGGTGTACCATGTTTCTGTGACTGCCACGATATCCAGGCATCCCTCTTCCATCAAGGCCACCAGTTCAGGGAGCTTGTTAC
This sequence comes from Neoceratodus forsteri, assembly GCA_016271365.2. Taxonomy (NCBI): domain Eukaryota; kingdom Metazoa; phylum Chordata; order Ceratodontiformes; family Ceratodontidae; genus Neoceratodus; species Neoceratodus forsteri. The sequence goes on from CM057450.1 coordinate 943,315,559, forward strand.
CTAGACTATGGGCATTGGTACTCATTACCCTCCATTTTTTGATGGCCTTACCTCTTTTTGCCCCATCCCTATCCTTACTGCTTTTGCCTTTTTCTCCATTAACCCCTGCCCTTCTTCCTATCAACTTCTCTATCTTGGTGTTTACCTCACTAACTACCCTGATTTCTTGGGGGGACTAGGATTTCCCTGCTCCTTTTCAGTGCCTCCCCCCCTTGGCTAGTTTAAATGCTTGCCAGTGAAGTATTTCAACCTATCACCTAGGATCCTGGTTCCCCTCCTGGACAGATGCAGACCATTGCACCAGTATAGGCCTGTATGCCTCCAGGTGGAACCCCAGTCCCAAGTGAAGCCCAAACCCTAAGCTCTGCACCAGTTTTTCAACCATTGATTGAATCCCATGGTGTGGCGCACCCTAGCCCTACCCATGCCATACATAGACAGCACCTCCGAGAAGGTTACCGTGTGTGTTACTTGTCTAAGACCTTTCCCCAACTCCACAAACTCCTCCTGCACTGCTCTGATCCCTTTCCCAGCCAGATCATTTGTCCCTAGGTGGACAATGACATCCAGCTCCCTCCCCCATGCAGCTGCTCCTACAATCTTGAGGATTCGCTCCCTATCCCTCCAAGCCATGGTGCCAGGCCGGCGCCTTACCTCCCTCTCCCCCTTCCCCCCAGTTCTACCCTCCTTACAATGGAGTCCCCCACAAGGAGTTGTTTCCTTCCCCTGTGGGGTCCCATGCCACCCTCCTGTGGGTCTCCTTTGTGGAGGTGCCCAACATCCTCCTTGGTCTCCACTGCTGGTGCCTCCATAGAGGAACCACACTCTGCCAGAATGGTGTATGAATTGTGGAGAGGTACAACTGGATGGATGCACCTCCATTCCACCACCCTTACCCTCCCTGAGTCCACTGTGGTTCAACCGCTCCTCTTTCTTCCTTTCAACCTCGGATGAAGAGACTGGATATAATTTGTGCATTTTGTGACTGTGTCTGATTATGAGCTAGCCTCACAGCTTGGATACTTGGATAAAATGGTGCTTACTGCCATATGCGTTGAAAGGGTGGAGTTCTTGTTGCCCCCCCCCCATAGGATGACCATCACAGTAACACATTGTGTAGCGATATGCCATTTCTACTAATTTATGGGTTAAACCTATATAAATCCTGCCTGCAGGCAATTTTTTTCTGGGACTAACTACTTTATTCTTGTGTACCTTGCTGTGATTATATTACAGTATATATTAGTTTTTGTCTAGTTTCACAGTTAGAGTGAGTTATATGTTTATAAAGTAACTGTGGTTATGTTTGTCATAAACTGTCATAATAATGAAGTAATGATATTTTTGGGAGACGTGGCTTATAATTCTTTAATTTCTGTTTGCATTTTGTCTTATGCTTCAGTGCATGACATAGATACAGAGACACATAGACAGGGATGGCAGAAAAAGGCTTGTGGTCAACCTAGTCTGCCCACCCTACCTAACTATTCTGCCTTGCCCTAGTGGCAATCCTCCCCTCTTTTACTGTTCACTTTTTTCTAACTAACCCCACCCCCCCCGCTTGTGCCATCCCTGTTTGAAGCTGCCAGCTGATTTGGCCTGTACCACTACTTCTGGTAGCGTATTACACTTATCCGCCACCCTTTTCATGAATCTCCCCCCTGCCAACTTTATCAAATTCCCTCTCATTCCTGTCTTTGAACTCAAGGATAGTAGTTCCTTGGCATCTACTGTATATATCCCATGCAGGTACTTGTATGTTTCAATCACGTCACCCCTTTCCCTCCTTTTCTCCAGGTTCTACATGTTTAAGTCCTGCTGCCTCTCCTCATATGTCAAACCCCTAAGGCCAAGCACCAGTTTATTTGACCTGCACACTACTGCCTCCAGCTTGTTGCAGTCTATCCTCAGGTGCGGGCTCCAGTACATTGCATAGAATCCCAGGTGTGTCCGCAGCAGTGACCTGTACAGAGATAGGATCACCTCACACCTTCTACAGCTTATCCCCCCTCCTTATGCATCCCAGCATTCTCTTTGCTTTGCTGACTGTCCTGTTGTTGTTCGCAGACTTTTTAGAGTCTCTAATATCATCACCCTTAAATCCTTTGCTTCTGGAATGCTATCCAGTACCACCCTTCCCATTATGTATTGAACCTTGGGTTCTTTTACCTAGTGTGCACTGTCACAAACGCACTCAGCAGGTCAGGCCCTCTGCTCCCACAGTGCCAACCTCCAAGCGCAGTATTGTGAACAGGTAACAGACAGGGTAACTCTCCTGTCAGCTTGTGAGTCCGAATCACCTTTAGTCTCAAATTCTGTGGGGATTCAAACTGTGAACCTTATGCTAGCATACCCACATGTACAGGCTCAGATAATCTGCTCTTTGGGGGGTTGCCAGATATATTTTGCCTAAGGGCTCCTAACCAGGTATCCAAAATGAACCCTTAAAACTCTGTAAAAGACCTTAGGTGTATTCTTACCTTTTCCCAGTTTAGTAACACTATCAAGCTTATGAACAGTTTTTGTCAGTCTTAACCCTCAATACATCACATCCAAAAAGAACTTCGAAGACACACCCAGGCAGTCTTTCAAATTAAAGGTTTACTTAAAAATGGATAAAAATATGACAAAATGTAAATACAGAACAATATATCAAAAAGCATACAATCACTTAAAAGAAAAGCAAAGAAAACTACAGACAAACTCTCACCAACATACAGTTAGACTTTTTCTATCTAATGTATTACCTCTTTACAGTGCTTAAGTTAGATCTTGTTTCTTAAAAGCCCAAAAAGAAATGTCACACAGATCAGACACAAGTCCTAGGTTAAACTGTGTCTCTCTCACACACCCCTTCTGTGATGTCATCTAGCTCCTCCTTTTAGAATATAAAAAATATACAAACAGGATGTCCTTTCAGGAGGTATTTCAAATAAGGTGACATCAGCAAAAACTGATTTCCCAATATGACTCCTTAATTAACATCCCCTCTTTGATCTCGGGCAGTTCCTATTCCCAGGGCACATCAAAGGATTTTATGACTTTTAGCTCCATAGTGATATAGCATGTTTTTTCCTCTAAGACATCATACAAGTTTATGAGTGCTATATCCTGGCAGCTGGGTCAGTTCTAATTACAACGGAAAACAGGAGACCCTTAATTAAGTCTCTCTAGTCTTTTAATTACCTCCTGGTTTTAGGTCTCTTGTCATTGTAACTGAAACCTGGGGGGGGGGGCACTCACGGAAGCACTGTGACAATCACACACTATATTTTTATATTACAAATATCATAGAACAATCATAACCAGCTGGCCAAGCGTCACATGCATTACTTTATATTGTTTACTGTTAAAGTTCAGTGCCAAATCATGGACCAGCTCTCCAACCTGCCCAGATCTTTCCTTAGTTCCCTTCTCCCTTCCTCCTTTCTACCCTTGCACAGATCTTTGTGTCATCTGCAAAGAGACAGAGCTTACCCTTGATTGATTATGTAGTTAGTTGAAAATTGGTAACTGGGAGAGGCACACTGAGCTGATACTCATTTCCAGGTGCAACCTGGGGGAGGAGAACAGGAGAAACAGCAATGCAATGCAAAACAAGCATTTGTCAATGCCAAATGTTGGCTTGCTGGCATTGTCATTGGTAGTGCAGGCATTAGAAATGTAAAATAGGAATGGCAGTGCAGTATTGAAGTAATGCCAACACCCCTCCCCCCGCAGAGTGAAAGGCATTGGGAGTGTGGCTTTGGGTTGGCCATAAAGCTTACACCATTCCACCTCACCCCACCCCACCCTGCAGAGAGTGACAGGTGTTGGGGTGTGCATTGGGGTCTTCAGCCCTCATGCTCACCCCATTCCATAAGGAAATAAGCTGAGATGGGTGCAATATAGGAGAATGGGGTGAACGTTAGGGTGATGGAACCCAAGGCACACCTCAGTGCCTGTCAGTGGCTATAGGGTGGGGGGTGGGGGCAGAATTCTGTGAACATTATGGCTGACGAACCCAAGTTACGTCCCTGATGCCAGTCAGTTTCTACAGGGTGGGTGTATGGTTGGAAACCTTAATGCCCTGAGTGTTTGTTGGTATTTTCACTCCAAATTTTCAACATTGTCTTTTTGGAACCCCACCTCATTAACGGTGGCACTATCATTTCATTACTCAATCCTGAAAGGTGATTTCACACAGCAACTGCGCCATTGGGAGCCACAGGTGCAGAAACATATTTAGGGTAGGATGGGAAAAATGACAGCTGTACTGTTCATGAGGAGGTGTAAAAAAATGGCAATGTTGAAAATCTGGAGAGAAAATATGAAAAATTTACAAACTTACGAGCGTGCGTAGATACTGTGCAATGTATGCCCAAAATGCAGTCATTTTTTGGAATTTTTTTACCAAATTTTCAACATGGGCTTTTTGAGACCTCCTCTCATGAACAGTGTTACTGTGATTTTCTTAATCTGTCCCGAATGCTGATTTCCAACAGCGACTGCGCCATTGTGCGAAAACACATTTCTGGCAGAATGTGAAAAATGACAGCCGTACTGTTCATAAGGAGGTGTGAAAATATAGCAATGTTGAAAATCTGGAGTGAAAATATTAAAACTTCTTGAAGTTATGAGCGTGCATGGCAAATGCACAGCACACGTTCGTAACACAATAATTTTTTGGAATTTTCTCACCAGATTTTCAACATAGGCATTTTGGAACCTCCACTCATGAACAGTGCCACTGTGATTTTCTTACTCTGTCCTGAACATTGATTTCCCCCTTAGCGATTGCTCCATTGTGCGTTACATGTGCTAGAAACACATTTCACCAGGATGTGAAAATGACAGCTATACTGTTCATAAGGAGGTGTGAAAAATGGCAATGTTGAAAATCTGAGGAAAATATTAAAATTCTGAGTTACGAGCGCATGCGGGCAACTGTGCAAATTACCACTACTAACGTAGTCATTTTTTTGCAATTTTTTCACCAAATTTGCAACATAGGCTTTTATGGAGCCCACCTCATGAACAGTGGCACTGTCATTTTGTTAATCAGTCCCAAAAGGTGATTCCGTGCAGTGACCGCAAAATCACCTTTCGGGACCAAATAATGACATGACAGTGACTGATTTCATGAGGTGGCATCCCAAGAACCCAATGTTAAAAATTTGGAGCCAAAGGTAAAAAAAATGGCTGAGGTATCCACCTAAGTTGAAACCCCTCATTGATGCCATTATACAGCTTACTGTGATTTTCTTAAGTTCATGGTCGGCTTTTGAAGAGTTCAGATGTCTCCCGGTCCCCTGAAGATCGCTGTGCCTTCAGAGGTAAGAATGGGTGGGGAGGTGCAGGGAGGTGGGGTGCGCAGAGGGTGGGTGCAGGTTGGGGGAGGAGCGGCATCGTAACAATGAGGGACCGTTTTCTTGTTTACAGGGAAAAAAAAATTGGGAAAGGTTTTTTTTTACAGGTTACACAAATTACATTTGGGCACACTGGGGGTGGGTTCCCAGTGTGTCACATGTTTTTTTGGGGGGGGACTGAAGCCGATGGGGATTGGGCACCTCATCGACAAAGAAACATGTCTGTTTTGGGGGGGCATGATGCCGAGGGAGACTGGGCACCCCCCCCCCCGTCAGCAGACACATGAAACTGGGGGGACATTATGCCGACAGGGATTGGGCACCCCGTCGGCAAACAAATTGAACTGGGAAGGGGGCATGCCAACAGGGGGATTGGGCACCCCGAAGTCGGCTTTCTAGGGATTGTGAGAGGTGGCCAGTGGGAACCGCCACCATGTTTATTGAAATGTTTCACCAGGAATGGCACGTAATGGAGGTGTGTCAAATCTGCCACTGCAATGACGAGCCTGTCTCTCATTGCACCGGCAGATTCATTTCAAGTTGGTGGCACTCTTCGAAACTTCTGTCATTGGCAGCATGCCCACTGGTTGGTGGCTGAGGGACACACCGACTAATGCATCCCCTGGATTTGCCACAACACTAACACACTTTGGAAGTGCTACTACCACAAGTTGTTGCTTGCACATTCGTGTGCAAGCCAACATGAAAAAAGTCAAATAGAATAATATTTGGTAAATAAGCTGGTACAAAAGGAGTAGGTACAAAAATAAATTGGATTACTGAAACATAAAGTGTGGTCACAGATAAATATGAGATGCTAGTTCAAGTGCAAAGTAAAACAGCAATACACAGTGTGCAGTTACTAAACTGACAGCAGGTGAGGGACCTGTAGAGAAGCTTAAGCCTAACCCCATGGTAGAGGGGAGAGCATTAGTGGTGGTGAGGAGGTGCAACCAGTAGGCAGGTAGTGGAGACCCAGCCAGAGGCCTAGCCAACCACACTTTAGGCAAGGCCAGGGAAGTGTAAGGAGGAAGAGTAACAGCAGCAGGTGGGTGGGATTGGAATTTCCACTGGTGCCTGAGGAAGCCAAAGGGGGAGGAGGGGAGTTTGTTCCAGAGTGAGGCAAGTCAAGAGGGGCCGGCGAATCTGCCCTGTTTCTGACTAGTTCCTAGGGTCATGGACACTGTTTTTTTTAGTGTTGACCTGTTGACCCAGACTTGGTTCAGTTGGAACCAATGCAGAAGGTTGTTGAAGTGTTGAAGTCCTGCTGGAGCAGATCTTCAACAGATCTTTCAACAGCTGCAGTAGAGGGACCAGAGGTGAAGATGACTATGTCATCAGCATACACACAGTCTTTAACCTCTCCCTTACTACAGCCTCTGCCAACTCTGTCTGGAAGCAGGATAAAATTGTCCCCATTTATAAATCAGGCGACCCTAGTCTTATGGACAACTACCGTCCCATCCCCATTCTGCCCCATCTTGATAAGCTCCTAGAGAAGGCAATAAACTACCAAATTACAGAGCATATCTTCAAATATTATCTCCTTTGCCCTCAGCAACATGGTTTCCAGAAGGGGCACAGCACTACCACGGCCCTTGCCCTCTTCACTGACCATGTGCTGAGGAATATTGATGAAGGGAAGCTAACTGGTGCGGTGTTTGTTGATCTTTCCAAGACATTTGACTTTGTAAATCACAACACCCTGATAGCAAAACTTGACACAGTTGGTTTCTCCCCTGCCTCCACTGCCTGGTTCACTAACTACCTCTCTGGTAGAACACAGATGGTCTGCCTTGGTGGTGCCACCTCCCCCCTCTTGCCTGTCTCTGTGGGTGTCCCCCAGGGATCTGTCCTTGTCCCCTTCTCTTTTCCCTCCTCTTTAACTCTCTCCCATTGGAGGGTCTGTCCTGCAAATCACTCCTCTACATTGATGACATAATACTATACCAAAGTGACCCTTCCCCCCATCTCTATCCACCACTCTTACCAGTGATTTCTGCAAGGCACATTGTTGATTCTCCACCAACAAACTGTTGGTCAGTGCTGCGAAAACAAAGGACATGCTTTTGGTTCCAAATGTAAATTCTCCACTCCTGCCCGCAACAGCGGCCTTCTCACTGTCAAATTTTCAGATGAATCTCCCCTTGACTCTGTTCCCGCCTTCAAGTATCTGGGGGTAATCCTGGACCCGTCCCTAACCTACACTGACCACACTGCCTCATGGATCAGGCACATCAACCAGAAGATAGGGCTCTGCTATCACCTGATCAACCGCCTCTCGCCGGAAGCCTGCCTTGCTACTGCCCATGGCAACCTCCGCCCCCTCCTTGACTATGGCTGCCCAGAGCACTCCCTCACATGCATTACCAACCTGAACCACCTGGATGCTACCTACAATCATATATGCTGCCTTGCCCTCCATGCCCCTCTCCTCAATCACCATTGCTCACGTTACCAGTCCCTTAACTGGCTCCCTCCACAAGCACAGCACTCCTACCTGCCGGCCCAGACTGTTGCTAACACCTTGCACAGTCCCTTCTTCTCTTCACTATTCCTTCTTATGTGGCCCAAAACCTACTGCTGTAGTCTTCCCACTCCAACTAGAACATCCTAACATAACTATGAGGATGGGCCTAAGAGTCTTCTCTGGAGCTGGACCCTCATCATGGAATGACCTCCCCTCTTCTCTATGTTCCCCCAACCCCCCTCTAAATCTAAATTCCCTATTAAGAATGCGCTTTCTGTCCTCCATAACCTGTATCTGCCCACAGGCCGCTATCATTGCTGCACCGACCTTGCAACCCACCCTTTCCCTCTCCCCCCTCTAGTGCTCCACTTTCCTCTCCCACCCTGAATACCATTGTTATTTCTATTGTTGAATGATGGAACAACCTTACCCTGTTTACCTTAATGTTATATACCTTGGTATGCTCAATTGCTGATGTATCCAGTACTGTTTATCTTATATTATCTCTTTTAGCTTGACCTACACTGGATTCCCTGTTATGTTCCCTGTATGATCCACGCTGTTCTCTCACTGTATTTTATGCTGTTTGTGCCAGTTTTGGGCCCAGGCCATGCCCGAAAAAGGTCTTCAGATCAATGCACCAACCCAGTTACCAAATGAATAAATAAATAAATAAATGTGAAGAGTCATTCAGGAAGATGTAGAAGAAGATGGGACCCAGGATGGAGATCTTTGGGACCCTGGCCTAAATGGGTATTAGAGGTGTAGACTGGCAGTTGACTGGCAGTCTGTACCTGATATTGGTATAGCACTGGGACATGAAAATTGAAAACCAGAACTATTAATAGATCCCACTGTATAGGACATCTATGTATGTTCCCGTGGCTGCTGCCTGGTTCATACGTCATTCTCGGGACAGCTGTGGGAGGTTGTGGGTGAATCGCTAGGGGCTTTTCTGGTCAAAATGCCAGCAGGAGGGTTGACAGGATCAACAAGATAAAACCTAAATTAATAAACAGACTGTAAGTAAAAAAAGTATAACACTTTGCATAAATGCTAATCGTCCCCTGCCTCACACTGAGGTGAGGCCCAATTACAGATAGACAAGAGGAGACCCAGACAGGGAGCGACCACAATAAACAAATATTATAACTGAAGGGTAAGGCTGTGCAGGATTCAGCTAGGCAGAGCAGTAAACAGCCAGGCTATGTAACAATACAGAGGTAGGTGGTTAAAAGGAAACGGTATGTAGGAGTAAACCAGATAAGGAATAACCCAAATAAGTAGTTCAATACCAGAAGAGCTAACTAGGGCAACATATAGTAATTAAGTGCAAAAAATCTGGTAGTAGGTGGCTATGAGGAAGCAGTGTGATAACTTTATTTGGAGGGGGCCCAAGCAGCATGAGAGCTCAAACTAGTCAGGTGGAAACTTACTGTGTGTGGAGCAGCATGGCTGGCCAATGGCTGACTCCAGGCAGACTCGTCAGGGATTACGTCCTTTGTGCTTGGTCCTTAGCATGGAGGGCTATCTTCATCTATGTCGCAGATGAAAATATTGAAGAGGACCAGTCTTAGTACCCTGCTAATCACCCTCACCTCTGAAAATTCCCCATTGACTGCCACCCTCTGTATTCTGCCCCTCTGACAGCCCTCTACCCAAATTCACCATCTTTTCCTCTACTCCAAGGTCCCTAATCTTTTTGACCTGCCTCCTGTGAAGAACTGAGACAAAGGCTACTTCAGTTCTCTGCTTCTTGTGTACTGCTCTTGTAACCCAGTTGAAAATATGACCAGATTCATCTGGTAAGACCTTCCCCTTGGTAACCCACGCTGTCAGATGCATACCCCATGCGATCTGAGGTCCTGCAGCCCATTCCCTTCTAGGAAGTCCACCCTCACTGGTGACTCCTTGATCTTCCTCTCTATAGAAATCAAGCTGACCAGCCTATAGTTCCCTGGCTCATCCCTCTTACCACTCGTGTGCAGCAGAATTAGATTCCAGTCCCTAAGAACCACCCCATGACTTGCGCGCTATTAAAAATGCCTGCTAGTGTTCCTGCTATAACCCCTACTATCTGCCTTAGCATCCTCAATGTATGTCATCAGGTCCTGTAGATTTATCAACTTACAACCTTGTTAGCTCTTCCAACACCCATTTCTCCATTATCTGGACCTTTGCCCCAGTGCCCCTCCCTTCCTAATCCCAAAATTTGACAGTGGCCCATCCTTCTTCTTAGTAAATACTGAACAAAAGAAAAAGTTCAGTATTTCTGCCTTCTTCTTATCCCTCTCCTCCCACCCCTCATTGCTCTTTATTGTTACCTGGAGACGTTTTTTGAAGTCCAAGTTTTCCATTACGTAACCGTGATATAAAATGGACTACCAAGCATAACTGAGTTAAGTCTCATTATACCCCCTTTGACTTTGTATCTCTCCCGGATATACCAGAAGAATGTCTTATCCCATTTCTTTATCTTCTTTGCCAACGGAAGCTCCGTCTGTGCTTTGGCCTCCCTAACCTTCCAGGTAGTTTTTCTTGTTGTTTCCAGGTACTTCACACTGTCTTCCTCCCTTTGGCTATCCTTATACTTGGAAAAGGCCCTCCTTTTGTTTTTTACTACCACCTTTACATAAGCTGCAAACTGCATTGGCCCATTAGTTATTTTACCCTTGGATAACTTTGGAATGGAACTATCTGCTGCTTCTGTCATTGTCATTTTAAATGCTGCCCACTGTTCTTTTGTGCCCTCTTCCTTCACTATGTCCTTCATACTGTTCTCCAGTTTTTCAATCATTTTGCTGAAGTCCCCCTTTTTAAAGTCCCTTACTCTCATACTTGTTTTACTGCTTTTTAAAAAACAAATCCAGAACAAATGGTTTGATACCTTTTATTGGACCAAACAAGGATATTACAAAAAGAACAAAGAGCTTTAGCTTTCAGACCAGCAAGTCCTTCTTCAGTTTAGGCTTCTGAAGAAGGACTTGTTGGTCTGAAAGCTAAAGTTCTTTGTTCTTTTTATGTAATTTTTAGACACATCCAACATGCATTATTAATTAAACAGGAACTAAAGTAAAAATAAAAACCAAAAAAATGTGCAGAGTGTTTTGATTTGTAGGTGTCCTACTCGTGTGTCCTTCCCTTTATTTACTGGAAGGAGTTTTTTTTCTAAAATTGCCTTCTAGTTTTATGGCCCCTGGTGATCTCAATGTTTGCATTTTTTATTGCTCTTCTCTTTCCTAAAATGCCTCCTGTCCCATGCGACAGTGATATATTTGGGACCATTAACTCAACAAGGACTCTTTTTTTTTTTTTTTTGTCAAATTCACAGCACTAAAGTTGTGATTTTTTTACATTTTATTGCCCCCCCCATGCTGACCAGCCCCCTTCTGCTGGTTCCCCCAGCTCCATCACCCCAATGTCCATCGGGACTTACCTCGATGGCACAGAGGTGCCCAGCTAGCCAGGTGCAGAGACTGCAGGGAACTGGCATCATCCTGCCGGTCGGTACCATTTTCCTCCTGTTTTCACCCCCCCATGCCATGGCTGTGTGTATGTGTGTGGAGGCACGTGTACACTGTGGTTCCATAGCACCCTCCCTATCCATGCCGCCCATGAGCCTGCACTACCCTCAGGCCTCCACCTGGGGGCAGCTGTACTATAGAGGTGACAAGGACCCTCCACAAGAGAGGAGAACTGCCTTTCGGCTCCTCAATCCTGCTCCCTCCCCCCTCCAGCCGACCCCTGATGACCCAGGCTCATTCCTGAATACAGGTCACTGGCGTAGCATAAGGTGTGGCATCCAGCACCTCAACCCTCAGTGCAACCAGGCGGTGTAAAATTGTGATTTTAAGTAACTCTCCATGTCCATGGCGCTCCAGTAAAGTCTACATTATAGATGGCAAATGGTTGTAAGGTAAACTGAGTGGCTCTGTAAGGAAACAGAGTCTTCTCTGGTTATAGCATTTGTGACCTTGGGTGATTTGTGTGCTTTTTTATGGTGGTGTGTAGTCTGATGAAACAAAAAGCTTTAGAAACAAAACATTCACTTGTGCTGGCTAGACTAGACACATACCTAGAAAACAGAAAGCTTGGAGAGTTATTTAGTTGAAGCCAGAATATCAGTATCCTAACAAGAGATTGCTGCTGCGGCAGCTAGCACTCACTGAACTCAGTGGTCCTGGACCCATCACTGTTACATGGGACAGGAGGCACTGTAGGAAAAAGAACAGCAGTCAAATAATTAAACATGAAAATCCCAAGGGGTTATAAAACTAGTAGGCAAGTTTAGGAAAAAACTCCCAATAGCAAACAAAGGGAAGAATACACTAGGAATACGCACACAAATAAAAGCTCTCTCTACAACATATGTTTTTCCAAATGTGGGCTTTAGTTTTCCTTTAGTTTATTTTTATATGTTGTTTAAGTTATGTCATTTTATTTGATCTGTTTGTGAATTTTATAAGGCACTCTGAGCCTCGGGATGAACACTTGATAAATAAAATGCTATTACTACTACTACATATTCCTGTTGCCCCTTTGCCTGCCCCCACCTGGACCACCAGTGCTACATTCTGAATCCTCTCACGGTTGTTCAGCACCACATCCAGCAGGGCCTCATCTCTTGCTGGATTCTAGAAATTCCTCCTGATAGGCATCCACCAGAAATGTAGTCCTTGTACTAGCTGCAGCTGAGACTGTCCAGTCCACATCCAGCTTGTTGAAATACTGTGCCAAACTACCACTACTTTCCCTAGACTTGCTGCCCTCTTAAGTGTTTGTCCCAGTGCACAGTCTATCCCTGGATCCTGGCCCAGTGGCATGTACACCACTCCAACCCAGATTAGTTTCCCCTTCCCTATTCCTGCTAGTTTCCAATTCTAGCCCCCACTAACTATTTCTATTGCTTAAATCCCTCCTTAACATATAGCAATATCCTCCCTTACATTCTGAATATGATGTAGCCTGGTATGGTCATGTTCCATTCATGGTTTGAAGTTGCCCATGTCACTGTTTCTGCCAGCAGGTCATGCCCACCCTCTGTGAATTACCTAACCACTAACAGTCTCTCTTAGGTCAATTGGAAATTGTTGTTTTGACATAAACTTGGGTCCCAAATACTGTACTATAGGCTAAGGTCTCAACAGGGTAAGGAGCATACGTACATTATATCCAGTAGTACTCAGGGCCTGAAAACTGTATGGCTGTAATCAGTCTTCTTTGAATATTATTTTTGCGAATGATATTTACAGTAATTCCACCAGAGCTGTAATAGAAACATAGCATCATAAAATCTGATGGCAGAAGGAGACAGATGGTCCATTGAGTGTGCTCTCTATTGAATCAGAAAATGTACTATTGCCTACTTGTTTATGAAATGCCCTCCTGTGCATTGTTGATGTCTTCCAGTGCATGTGTGATGTATGTGATTTCACATCAAATCAAAAGACAAAAGGTTAGAAAATCGTATAAAATGGATAACTGGAAGGGATTTTAATACTTAATATGCATTTTTTGAAGAGGTCAATGACACATGATTAGAGTTTCCTGGTTGTTGGTTGGGGGGGTGGCCAGTGACCATCAGTGGACCTTTGTTCTTTAACATGAGCTCCTATTTTCCATTTCTGTGGTATCCATGTAAGTCATTTACTGTTTGAGCTCTATTTTTGTTTATTTACTTGTTCTTCTTTCTGTCAGAAACTTCATATTTTTACGAGTTGTTTCTTCAGAACCAGCCATAACTCAACAGGTCGTCTATTCCCTGCGTAGGGACGCCTTGAAGACACTTTTAAATTTAATTTCTCTGCTGAAGTGGATGAGGTTGCCATGTCATCTCAGTGACAGGAAGCAGCAGTGAAGGGATTTGAGGAGAGATGCCTAGCTGTTTTATTGATTTCAGGGAAAATTAGAATCCCTTGTTAAGGGCTAGAGCCTGGATAAGGGTGATCATCGGCAGTAAGCCTAGAGTAGCAATCAAAGTTTGTGCCTCCAAGCTCTGCAATTACAGATACCCCATAGCTGTGCACTGGGAAAAAATATAAGGAGCTTGATGCAGATGTTACAGACTCAATCCTAGTTGAGATATTGCTGTGAGAGACAGATTGTTTGCATATACAGTAGAACAATGTACAAGGCAAGTCAAGGCAAGTTTATTTATGTGGTCCCAATCCTACAGGCTCAGGGCACCTTACAAAAGGAAAAAACAAAATAACTCATGCATTAGAAGACGGGTAATAAATATTGTAATAACTATAACATAAATTCGCTAAAAGACGCTGTAGGCCAGCTCAAACAGATAGCATTTTAATGCTTTTTTAAAGGCCTCCAGTGAGCAGGCAGCACGAACATGGGGTGGCAAAGAATGCCATAATAGACACAGCCACCCAAAGGCCCTGTCCCCAGTTAACAAGTGACCTGTATAATGTGGATTTCTCAGACATGCACAGAGACACACGTACACACATACACATACACATACACATACACATACATACACACACAGTCTGTGATAACTCTCAAACCATGACAGGGAAGCAGAAACAGAGTATACGCACAGTCCTCAATATTTTATGTGTTCTTATAATTGCTTTAGTGTCATGGAAACAGCCCAGCTCTGCCAGTGCAGTACATCATAACAAGCTGGGATTGAAATTTGCACAACCACCGAGACTGAGGTAGGTGTGCTTATAATCACCATCATACTCAGTATGACATCATCATGCCTGTGTATTTCTGAGATATACGCCACTGGAACTGGAGCAGAACAGCATCAAACTAGTTGCTAGATTAAGAAATAGCCTTCATTTTCTCATTCAATCAAAGGAGTTACTGGACATTCCATGTCCTCTGTACATGAAGCTGTGAACTCCCATTTCCAGGCTCTTTCTTCTGATGCCTTAGCTGGGTCTCCACCTTTAGCTGAGTCACTGCTCCAAGGGATAATACTTAATCGTTTTCTCCTGCTTGCTGAGGTTATATTTTTTTTTCATTTCTTACTATCAGCATTAGTAATATCTAGCGAAGCACACTTTTACTGAAATAAGAAAATGTACCAGTTTTATTGTTTAGGCATGTTCCTAATATTCTGCCAGTGACTTAAAATATAAATAAAACATATTTTTCCACTATTTCTGGACTGTAGAAGAAAATCAAAATAGCAAGTCAAGAAGGGATTTGTTATGCGTTCTGTGGGACACTGGACTCTGCATGGATTAGGTTTGTGTCTCTAAATTGCCTTTTTAGATGAGACCAGAGAACTTTCAAACAGTGCATAACTGTAACTGCATTGACTCCCTTAGTGAGAAACATGAATTCTACCTTCCCTATTGGAACACAGCACAGCAGCTCTTGTTGTAATGTCTTAGCTGTGACACTCATTCAGCTTGAGTTACTCACGTCATAGCTTGCATTATGTATTTATTTTTATCGACTTTATTTATGTATTCATTTGTGCATGCATGTTTGCATATTTGAATGTATTTAAAATGTTTACTTTAAATGTAAGTGAAAGTCTGCTGAGCTGAGAATAGCTCATTTCCAGGAGCTTCCTGGGGTGAAGGGTACCTAAGAGAAAGGGAGGCAAAGCAATTCGAAAATTCAGAACAATACAGTCACGTGCTAATAGTAAGTATGCAGCAACACAGCATAGGGCCGGTGGGTAAACTGGGTATTGCACAAATCAGGTTACAAAAGAATGCCTGCAGTTCGACCAGCTAAAACAAATGAAACTACAAGGGTCTAGCTACAGAGCAGTGGATTAGCTTGAGGCAAAACACTAGGGAGTGTGAAGTTTGAATAAGAAGTAAAGGATGGGGAGAGGGAAAGGGAAAAGGAAGGGGAAGAAAGGCAAAGAGTAGGCAGGAGGAACAACAGGAAGGGGAGGCAGGTTAGGTGCAGGAGCAGTCATGTGAGGTGTAGCCATGGAGCAGCCCTTCAGTCCAGATGGGCAGGAAGAAGAGAACATAGAGAAGGGCCATCTAGATCAAAGCCAGGGGAGCCAGTAGAAGGCAGACTGTCCTGCCATGGTCTTAATAGTATGAGACAAAGGAGCAGGGGTCAGCAGACAGGAAGGAGTGGTGGGAAGGGGATAAGACAGTAGGAAGGGAAGAAGGCAAGGAAGAGAGCCAAGCAAGAACATGAAAAGGAGGGCTGTGCAGTAAGAGAGGCAACAACCCTCAAGAGTGAGGAGAGAGAAGGAGGACTAAAGAGAAATGTGCCAACTCTTGAGAGTGGAAGAGGAAGGGAGGGAGTATAGCGAAAGAGAGAGTGGCCCCAACCCTCGAGAGTGGGGCAAGAGAAGGAAGACTAAAGAGAAGGGTGCCAACTCTTGAGAGTGGAAGAGGGAGGAGGGAGGGAGTGTAGCGAAGAGAGAGTGGCCCCAACCCTGAGAGGGGGTGAGAGAAGGAGGACTAAAGAGAAGGGTGCAAACTCTTGAGAGTGGAAGAGGGAGGGAGTAGAGAGAGAGAGAGAGAGAAAGAGAGGGGCCCCAATCCTCGAGAGTGGGGAGGCAGAGGTAGTAGAAGAAGAGAAATAAATGCCAACCCTTAAGAGTGGGGAGGAAGAGGAAAGAACAGAGAGAGTGAGACAGAGACAGAGACAGAGAGGATACAGTCCTCAAGAGAAGAGTGGGAAGACAGAGGGAGAAATACAGAGAGCATTAATTAACGCAAGCCGAGCAGCCAAGGGCAAAGAGACTGAAAGAGTAGAGGGTGGGTCCAGTCTGGTTAGAGTGACTTTGGAGGCAGCATGACACACCATAGTCCCATAGTCAAAGGAAGGGATGATAATGTTCTCAACAATCTCCCGCTCTGCCAGGCTGGTGTTCTGTGTCCTAGCAATTTAATAGTGTTTGCATGTGAGTGCCCTGTTAGCCTCAGTGCCTGTCTCTTTAACAGCTGCCTATCTTGTGGTGTAAAATTAATCTGGGTAGGGACCAAGTAGTTTCAGGCTCGAGTCCCGCCTGGGCTGCAGTGTTATTGTTCCATTCTGCCATTGCTATTTGCACAGAGGGAGCCCTGCTAGGAACTGTGACTGCTTACTGTTTGTCTGTTTTAATAATAATAATATTGTGGTTTGTCTAACCTGCTTTCCTTTGCAGCATGGACATTTCAGTATTGCCCCACCATCTTGGTTCTGGACTGCCTATTGGGACCAATCAGTACCTTTGGGAACTCTAAAATGGTGTCTGTCTCCAGGGGTCCTGTGGGAGCAAATTTCTGTAGGAACTGTAGTTTTTGCACTTTGGCACCTAAATGGAACTTGCTTTGACAGACTGATGGATCACCCAACCAGAACCTTTTGGACCAAAGGGAAATTCCCAAGTTGCCTGCTGCAATGTGTTCAGTCTGGACTTAGAGTTTGAAGAGTAGACAGCTTGAGTGATTCGAGCAGCTGCCCCGGCGTAGTAGCACTTGAAATCGGTGGAAAGGCTGAGTTTGGCCTGTCTGCCTGCTGTCCCTCGAGAGGGAATTTTTTGAAAAGGCCTAGTAATTGGACTGTATCCAAATCGGAGTGTGACAAAGCCACTGAAGAGTGACCAGCTTTAAACCTGAAGAAGTCCGAAGAGTTGCTGTACGCGATCGGCCTGTCAGGAGATCCATTCACCATAAAACTCCCAGTTCTGCTCAGAGACACTAATTTTGCTGCCAGACTGCTATCCGCATTGTGGTATGGTGATTGCTTTACTATAAATGTGCTGTTTGCTATTAGTGGGTCGTGATTTGGTTCCCCACTATTTAATTGTGTCACATTTGCTGGAGGCTGCATCCAGCCTTCCCGGGCTGATATCAGAACTGTCTTACCTGGCCTGGGCCCTGCCACACTGGCCCAGTCAACTACTTCAAGCACAGTGAACACCACCATCAACGAGAGACCTGCCTGGGGATCAGCCCCCTGCTCAACATCACAAACAGGAATGACACATGGTGAATCGTGTGGGCCCTGCTTCTCCTGGCAAACCAGCAAGTTTTCCTGCAGTCTCCATTTCATCCATCCTGTGTCCTGTACTGGGTAGCGTGAGTAAACACCAGGGTAGCTCCCTGCCACAACAGCTCAATCAAAGTGTGTCATCTGATTTAATTATTTTGTGTAATCATCATGAACTGAGCCTCCTGTCTCCGGATTACAAATTGTGTGTGGCTGTGCATGCCTTTTCTTTTCATCACAGGGCCCCAACCAGCTGCGGCAACAGCCTACCACGGGCAACGCATCAGGGTAGCCTATCTCACCAACTGGGTACCCAGCATGTGTGTGAATGTGTTGAGGGACTAAAAAGTGCATGCACAATTGCTTGACTAGATCAGTTATAGAATCAATCAACCTGATTACACTCCTCCCTTGTTCAAGTCCCCTGAATAAATCAGATCTAACTCTTTTTGCATCTAATTTGACTGTGGTTGTAGTTTGTACAAAAGCACTGTACTGTTGTTATTTGCTGTGCCTAACCTTGTTTTACAGGGGGCCTCCATGGTCAGACTGGTGGGTACAGCACTGGTGGTAAGTGCAAACAGTGTGAGGATTTGTATGCTGAACAGGGGCTACTGTGAAAGTGTTTGTTGCATATTGTCTAGGCCACTAGAAGGGAAAGAGGGGGGGCTACAGTGTCCCGGAGGGCTGTACCCAGGTTAGCCTTGCTACTATCAACCCTGTCCTCCGGGTGGAGGCACCCGTTTCTGTACCTAGGCCCCTTAACCTGCAACTAGCCAAGCAGGCAGGAGTAGTAGCCCTTGGGACAGCGCCACCTAGGGGTTACACGGGTAAGGGGATACAATTTTTGTACCTGCAGAGCACGCTGAGCAATGAAGTATACACACATGCCATTCCGTTCACCACCAGGAATCCCTTAAGTAGGAGGCCGCCTTTTGCCATGTGCCAAACAAAACTCATTTTTGCAAAATGTATAAAAATGTTTTTATTTAATCATGTCAACCAAACACTCCAGAGATTTGAATACCTACTGTGCAGCCTGGGTAGTAGTAGTAGTAGTAGTGGTACTAAAATAGTTAAGTCTGTATTTCCAGAAAAGGATAGTCCCATAGAGCCGAGGCTCATTTACAGTGGGGTCCCAAGTGCAAAAAGGAAGAGTGTTTCACATCTTAAGATACTGATTATAAACATACAGACAGTACAAAAGTAATACAATAATGGCGCAATAAGTTACATCAAGCAAACTATTCACAACAAATATTTGGCAGCTCAGCAATATTTACAATCCCTGTTTTATGGAGCTCCAGGATATAGTTCCCCTTTGGGGTCTCACATGGCCTGGCAAGTTGTTCCATAATTTAGAGGAAATTAGAATTACACTTTACAGTTTTCATAGCTGCTACAGTGAGGTCAATAGCCCTGGCAGGGGGTAAGCCTTTTTTCACATTTCTTACCTTTACCAAATCTAATAAATAATCTGGCGCTTTTTTGAGGTAACACTTGGAAATCAAATGAATCATGTGAAGATGTTGACGCTTAACTAACTCAGTCCAATTTAAGGCTCTGTAGGGGGCACAATGGTGCATGCCTCATGGGGCATCCAGAATGTACTGCGCAAACCTATTATAAACTACTGCCAGTCTGCGCAGCACACCCTTGGACCCCCCCCAATACACCACGTCCCCGTAATCAAAAAGAGGGCTCACCAATTAATTCACTATTTGCAGCCTAGCATCTAATGGAATATAATTTCTATGTTTATACAAAATTCCCAGTTTCTTAATTAACTTCCTAATCAGAAAATTTACATGCTTATCCCATTTACATTGGGAATCGACCCAAATTTCCGAATATTTATAGGAATTGACATGATTCAAAATGCAATTATCTTGTGTTTTCATATTCAGAATTTGTTTACTAGTGCCCGGTTTAGTGCAGAACAACCTAACTTGTGACTTTAACCACCTGGCTGGTACATTAACCACCTGCCTGGTGTAACAGCATGACAGGAGAGTGGTTAACATAACCTCTCTGGTCATGCAGAATTGCATAAATAAGGTATACGTGATGGCCGACCGTTGAGTACATGATTTACCTGAACAAGCCGAGAGTGACCTCGGGTAACCTCATGACTGGCGGAGCATTGCAGAGCCACGAGTGACAGTCCCCAAGGTCACTCTTGGCGAGTTCAGAAAAACTGTGTATTCAATGGCCGGCCATCAGATATTTGATTTTATGCAATAGGGCTGGTTATTGTGGTGTGTTTTTTGTTTGTTTGTTTTTTTTTTAATAAGGTTTTTGCTGGTTTGTTTTTAAATTAAAAATGTATGTGTATTTTTTTTTGGCTGCAAAAGCTCCTCCGCTCCTACAAAGCACTGTTGCCATGGCCATTACCATGGATGCCATGTCACAAGGCTAGTGCTAGCATTGATACAGTGGTGCTGATTGGCTTAGGTGAGTGGCTTTATGAAATTTGAATGGAGAAAGATGGTGTCCTGGTTTAGCGAGCAAGTGGTGCCATTTACAGCAAGAGCTTTAATTTATGTGTGCAGGAAGAGGTGTGGTTGGAGATGTCTTTTTTTTTAAAGAAATGTGGGAAATCTAAACATTTTATTAACTCTGGCCAGTTCAATGTTGCAGGCATGCAGGCAGCCAGGAGAGGCTGCAGGAAACTGAATCCGGTGCGTGGGGTCAGCTGACAGAGTGTAAGGGAGATTTACAGAGCAACATTTTAAGAAGTTGACTGAAGATGAAGGCTATTGGAGATTAAATCTGGAGCATAGGGTCAGCTGACAGAATGTGAGGGAGACTGAATACAGAGCAGCATGTTAAGGTTGGTATGGGAGATTGTAAGCGAGTAGGCATATGAGTGGGCGGCTAGGGAAGGCAATCATGTAGCGGGTGTGTGATTTTTTTTTTAAAGAAAAAGGTGTTTATATGGTGTGAGCTGCATGTGAGATGCAATATATGTTTCTAGCTGCTTCTGATTCACAACGGCATAATTAATGCAGATAGTTTCAAGAGCTACACTATTGCTGTGAGATTTTCAGTGACAGACTGAAAGGTGTAGAAGAAGTGCTGGCAGGCATCTGGGGGAACTGATGATGTGTTTACTATGTGTATAAATCTGTCATGACGAGTTTACTATATGTATAAATGTGAGATTTCATATTTATGGTTCCACCAGGTTGCAGCGACAAGAAAAATCACAACCGTCATTAAGGCACCAGCACAATGCCGATGATGAATATCCCACCCGACAATTGTGCCGCCCGACCCCCATCACGCCCAGTTCTCTGGGGCATGTTCTGGTCCCCCACACCCATACTTGAATATAATCACCTCCAGGTTGGAGGCGTATGGGGCAAGTGGCGCAATGGACAACACTGTCCCTGCCTGGCGCCATAAATTCCAGTTCTCCAGCATGGTAGTTGAATTGGTTGCAGTGCCCTAATTGTGTCACTCACATAACGGTATACAGTACATACATTTATACATATAGTAGCTCAGATACACATGTGACCCCCCTTCCCTCTAAGTCTAGGGGTACCGGATGTTGTAGGGAGGGAAGTGGGCCACAGACCAGAAACACTCCATGACACTTCTTGCTGCTGATACATTTAGAAAAAGAGGTGGCCTACCTTGTGACATCTTCAGAACTGGATACCGCCTCCCACATCTGCAGCCAAATCTTCAGGGCCCAGTGGCAACGGAAAAAAGGTCAGCACCAGATTCTGGTAGTGCCAGCTGCTATGGTCCCCCAAGCGGGGGTCAGGATTGTTCTTGTCTCAGGAGTCAAAGCGACCAATGGAGCACTTAAAAACAGAATTCATTAATATCTACCTCATTAGATCAAGAAGAATCACCAGCACCACCATTTCTGCAAACCAAGAACTTCATTCTGGGACTGAAAATGATTAGACCCAGACCATTTTTGATCAAGCCATTAATGAAACTGGAGCAGCTCCATGGGGTGGAGAGTGCAGACAGTACAAACAGCAGGTTCAGATCTCATACTTTTCTTTTTCAATCAGGGTACAGCAAGATTTTGTTCACACAGATCTAAGGATAATTAGACCAAACTGGCTCCTTAAATTCTGACAGCTTCTTCCACAGAATCCCTTTTTCCAAATCACAGTCCTTTGTTTACACTTCTATATCCCTTAGATCTCCTGATGGAGGGAGTGCCTTACTCCTCCTGTGCCAACCGAGCCATAAAGGCCTTGGGGCAGATTAGCAGCCTAAGCCTCTGCGGCTGCTCCCAAATGGACTTTCCAAACCAACTCACTGAGCTGAGTTCCAGAGCCAAGAAAGCAGGGAGGTAGGAACAGTTGCGTGGGGCTCCTCTTTGGGCGTATAACCTTCCGCCATTGGGCTTACACACAGATTTATCACACAGCATTTATATCCATGCCTATTACATAAATATGGATATTTGGTCACAGATTGGGTACAGTAGATTTGTGCCAGCCTAGAGGCCCCATCTGGCACCTGTCCGGAGCAAGTATTGATATCTCTGTCACCAGTGCAAAGCAACCTACTCATTCCATTAAACCAAATAGCAGAAGACATAACAGCACCGTTGTAAGTTAGCAAAAGTAAAGCCTGAAAGTATGGTAGCTCTTGAACTGATCTGAAAAATATTTAAAAAGCTTGTGACAGCTCTGAATGAAAATAGGATTCTTGTCCCTCAGACTTTTGTCCATCAGACTTTATCTGCTTGTTCTTTTTTTTTTTATTGTTTATTTATAAACTACAGAGAATGGTACATGCAGTTACCAGATAATCATTGTCAGTGCCACAAGACAATGTATATTGTTCTTCCCAAACAAGCAGGATATTTTATGGTACCCGGTCAGAAAAGCGCCACCAGAAGAGCGCCGCAGTTCACAGCGCTAGTCTGGTAAGTGCTACCACGGACAGTGAGGGGGGATTTACAGTGCTTGCTGTAAGCGCTCCCCTGGTCACTGTCCATGGTGCTGAGGACAGACAAGAGCACTGGGATCCTGGAGGCTGGCCAAGCTGTTCCCGTGGCATGGAGGGTTGTGGCATCTAGCAGCTCGGCCAGTGCCATTGGAAACCAGGGTTCTAAGCCTGGTCTCCAACAATTTTACTGCAATTGGGACTTAGACTCTGTTATGTGGGGCCATGGAAGCAGTATTCCACGGCCCCATGATTTTTAACTTTCCCCGTGATCCACTCCTCCCGGAGTTAGAATCCTTTAGTCTGGGGGGTGTGGGGTGCAGAGCCCCCAGCAAAAGAAATATCGGCACCCTTATTCCCACTTGCTCCTTGCTGATCTATTGTTGTCGGCTCTTTTTGGCCTCAGTGCCATATGTTATACAGGTACATTCATAACAGCAGGAGAAGCCCCTCCCCCCCAAGGCAGTCATATTAATCTAGGGCTCTAGAACTTTCTAATACTCTAATAATCATTCTTCAAGTCCCAAGGTCCAGGCTACTCCAAATACTTACTCAAGGAATCTCCCCAATTACTTTTAATCCTACAGATCATGGAACAAATGCCCCAACCGCCTCGGTGATGTAGAAAACCCAGCTCCTCCACTTTAATTCAGATTGTGATACTTGGCCAGTACATTGATCCGTAAGCTGCTCCATTCTATTCTGATCATTTATAATTTCATGCCAGGCAGTAACTGTGGGGGGCTGCAGCTGCCTCCACAACTGGATTACTGCTTTTTTAGCTGCCAAAATATAGACATATACCAAAGATCTGGTTAGGACTCTCCTTCCCAGGGGAGAATAGACAGAAGCACCATCTCTGGAGTTAGAAATCCAGTTTCTCCCATTAACCTATCAATACATTCCCCTATCTGCTGCCAAAAATAAGCAAGCACTGGGCATGCCCAAAAAACATGTATATATGTAGCCAGGGTATTCCCACATTGCCTCCAGCAATGCCCAGATTGTGCTGGAAGAAATTTTGTTAGGGTAGCAGGGGTTTTAAAATATCGATTCCACATTTCCAAGAAAATTCATGCCAGTAAGGTGCTGAGGAAACTTTACTAGATGAGATAATTTGTTTAAGATGAATAGTATATGAGTTACTTGGTGACAACTCTGCATGCCATGCATCCAAGATGGAATGCATTGAGTCCCTAAGACATTCTCGTAGGCCCCCGTAAAGATGTCCTATCATATGTTGCCAATGGTCACCTTTTAGATCATCTAGGATTATGGACAGTAGAAGCAGGAGAGGTTCTGGGAGTCAACTCCTTTGCATACCCTTATGCAGTAAGAAAGTATGGACTTGCAAATATCAAAAATGTTCTCTATCTGTTAAGCCATATTGAGTCTGTAAGTATGTATAGGATCTAACTCCCTGTGCATCCAAAAATTGAAAAATATATGACAGACCCAACTGATGCCATCTCCTAAATGCATGGTCTGTGCAGACTGGAATGAAGTCTGCTTCTGCTGCCAACAGTCTCAAATAGTAAAAAACTGATGCAAGGGAGGAAGGGTGCATCTTGAACCAATAATGTAAGGTTTGTACCACAAAATAGTTACTCTGCTGGACAAGGGAGGTCTGTAAAGGGAGCAAATATTATCTTACTCGTATCGTAAAGATCATTTATAGTGAACGCTATACTGTATGTTTCCAAGTGGGGTTAAGCTGTGGGTTAAGCCAGGCCATGACTATTTGCATGTGAGATGCTTTGGAGTAATTATGCAAATTAAGGAAATTTATTCCACCTTGTATTAGAGGAAGTTGTAAGATTGTCCACTGAATTCGGGGTCTTTTCCCACCTCAGACAAATTGGGAGAGCAGTTTATTCCATGAGGAGAAGTAAAAGGTTGAGGGCACTATGGGACCCATCTGAAAAAGGTAAAGGAGTTGTGGCAAAGTGTTCATTCGAATTGTATATATCCTGGCATGAAAGGACAAGTGTATGTGAAACCATTTATTTAAGTCCTGTGTTATGGCTTGTGTTAATGGTTCATAATTTACTACCTCTAAACAGTCCAAGTTTTGAGGAATCTGAATACAAAGGTATTTCATTTTGGTACTTCTCCATCTCAAAGGCAGCATAGAGATTAAAGTCAGAGATGGCAAAAAATTAAGTGCTAAAACTTCCGCTCTATTTACATTTAGTAAATGCCCCGATACAACACCAAAAGCTTGTAGAATCCACCAGGCCACAGAGATTGAGTGCTCTGGGTCCAGGAGTGTCAAAAAGGCATCATCCTCATCAAGTGACAATTTAAAAATCTCACCTCCTAATGGAACCCCTTCCACCTCCTGCACTTCTCTAATTGTGGTTGCCAAGGGTTCTATATATATAGTAAAAAGCAAGGGCAATAACAGGGACTTGTGCCATGCTCCAATGAGAATGGGGAAGACAATGTTCCATTATCTCTAATGTATGCAGCTGGAGAGGAATATGTATGTAGAAGTCAGGCCAGGAACTCCGTAGGAAACCTAAATGACAACAGGTTATGCCATAGAAATTTCCAGGATACCCTGTCAAAAGCTTTTTCTGTGTAGACTGATAAACGCTCCAGGGATAGCCCGTTGTGTTATAAATTCCATAAGACTGATGGTACGTCTAATGTTATCCATGCTTTATCTATTCCTTACAAAACCAGACTGATCTGAATGTATTAAGGAGGAAAGAATTCTATCCAATCATTGCACTCATAGGGACATATATAATTTATAGTCCACGTTTAAAATGGATGTTGGCCTATATGATGATGTGCTTTTGGGATCTCAGCCTGGCTTCAAAATAGTGGTTATCATTGCATATGCCCAAGGTGGGGGAGCCTTTCTGGACAGCCCTAAGAGTATTCAGAAGGTGAAGAAAGAGAAACTCGAAAAAGGATTGTACCATTTAGACAGGAATCCATCTGTCCCAGGGCATTTCATTGTTTTAGCTATTGACAGAGCTGTCTGGACTTCCTCAAGCTGAATGGGGGTTAACAGCTGTTCCTATTGGGTCTGGGTGATTTTGGGGAGTGACAGAGATGACAAATAATGAGTGATCTGGCTGGCCATCCTCAGGTGTCACTGATGCAGAATATAATTGTTGGTAGTAATGTTGAAAATTTGTTTATATATCTGAAGTATGATTTGCCAGTTACCCCATGTCCAGATTCTTCATCTGGGTAATACTTAACACCCATCTATGTCCACTGAGTTTTCAGGCTTGGACCCTCGACCCCTAGATCCTCCCTCTCATTATGATAGTGCTTGAGATACATTAGTGCCATTTTCACCTGATAATCCAAAATAGCCTGTAACTCCACTTTCACCTAATCCAGTTATCTGTCTGAAGGTTTCCCCCGAAATACTGATGTTGCAGATCCTTTTAGTTTGCTTAGTGAAGTTTTATATTTCAAATCCCACTGTTTTTTTTTTTTAATGCAGCATGTGCTATTATTTCTCCTCTTATAACAGCTTTCACTGTATCCCATAAAATTGGGTGTAAAATGTCCAGGGATTTATTCTCTGCTACCACCCTCTGGAGTTTTTTGGTAATTAGGTCTTCAAACTCTTTGTCCTGTAATAATGAAATATTGAGTCTCCAACAACTTGATCTCTATCCTTTACCCAAATATGTTGTAAGTATCAGGGGGGTATGGTCCAAAAGGATAGATAGTACCCTAGAAATATCTTGGAGGGCATCAAAATGTTCAGCGGTCGTAAAATAATTGTCTATATGGGACTATGTATGATAGCATGGTGAGTGATACATGTCTACCCCTGTGGGGGAAAAAAGTGTCTCCAGAAATCCATTAGTCCCAGTATCTGTGAACGTAGATGTTTCTGGGCTGCCAAGAGCCTATGTTTAGTGGGATTACATGTATCCAGTTCAGGAGATAGAGTAACATTAAAGTCCTCCCTCCCCCATATAAGCCTACCCTGAAGCAGATCGAATAATTTGTTGAAAAATACTTTAAACAAGGTGAAGTGAGGTTGAGGAGGGAAATGCACACTAGCCAGTGTCACTTCCATGCCAAACAACAAACCAGGCAGGATCACAAAACAACCCCTTGGATCAGTATACTCCTTTTGTAAAATGAATGGGGTAGTAGATGGAATTATAATCGCAACTCCTCTTCTTTTCCCCTTTTTATATGAGGAGGCATAAACCTTATCATGACTTCTGTGAGGCAATTTTTGATGCTCCCCTGGGGCCAAATGGGTCTCCTGTAAATACACAAAATCTGACCTCTGTCCCTTCAAATATTGGAGCAGCCTAGACCTCATCACTGGACTGTTAAGTCCATTCATATTCAATGATAACACCGTTACTAATGATACTGCCATGGTTTCTGTCTAATAGTAGTCAAATAAACCTATGCTATTGTTATGGGAGGATCTGCTGCACTGTATGGTGGTCCAGATAAGGAGAGTCTCAGCAGGCATTCACCCCGAAAGGCCCGATGCAGCTGAATGCCTACCCATGTCTCCCTCTCAGGTCCCCCACTCCTATTAAATCTAAATCCTGGCATATTAGTAACAATACATAGTGACTGGAAAGGTTTTGTCTTATCATTGTACCACACTACTTTTTGAAACATTAAAGTAGAAATAACAGAACTAGTAATCCATCTAACCTACCCACCCGAAACAGTAACCCAGTAGCCAACAGAGCTGGTCTAAGAAAATAAAAAGTAACCTTGGACCTTAGGTAGAAGTATGCAAAAAAAAACTTCTGCTGGCAGAATTTCCATGAAGGTCAGATTTGCGCTTCCTCAAAAGTGTAGAAATCAAATTAGCAACTTTCACAGAAAATCTGACTTAGAATGCCAGTGGCGGAAGTTTGGAAAATTTCAGCAAAAGTGAAATTTGCAACTTTCACTCAGCTCTAACCTTAGGTCCAGTGCTAGACTATAGGTATGTATAACTACATCTTGTTTAATAATCCCCCATTTAAACCAACAGCAGAGAGGTCCCCCTCACAGGGGTCAGAAAATGAACCTAAAAGTGACTTCCAGAGCAGGGAGGAAACATGTATCGTCCCTATGTTCCCTGGGAAGAATTGGACACCTTCTGTATCCTCCCCATTGTTGGAGGGAAGAGTCAGGATACACTTTTACCTGGACCTCCAAGGGACTATGTGTGCCCCTAAAATAAAGGGTAAAATAACTTACTAGGGAAGAAAGAAAAAATACATTTTCTAAGAAAGTAAAGATCATCTGAGTAACTGGATAAGCTCAACTGTACTCCCTCTGTTATTGCAAGGATCATACTAAGGAGATGTAGAGGCGATACGGCTGGTATGCCCATGTTGCTCTGAGAACTAGTGATAACTTAGTACTTGACCAATCAATAGAAGTTTATCTAATTTGTGTTTGAATTCCATCTGTGTTTTACTAAAGATTATATCTAGGGACAATGAGTTCCATGGATTGGGAGGTTGGGTAAAGGAGTACTTCCTCATGGTAGTTCTAAGAGTTTGTCCCTTCAGTTGTAGTGGATATCCTCTAGTAATATTTGTTGCTGTTTAAAGTCAAAATTTAATTCCATCAAGAGGTACGGGTCTTGCATAATACAAAACATCATAAGTAAGTCTCCTCTTAAGCGATACTGCCCTAGGGTCATCAAATTAAGATAATTTAATCTAGATTCCTATGATAAATTGCATAAACCATAAATTGATGTGGTGGCTTTTCTTTGAACTCTTTCAATCTGTTCAATATCCTTATGCTTCTGTGGGCACTAAACAGGGGAAGCGTAATTGAGATGAGGCCACACATATACTCAATAAAGAGGGAATATTACATCAGTATCTCTAGATGTTATGTGCCTTTGAATGGCCCATAGAGCTCTGGTTACATGTATGACAGCAAGTGATAACTGGGGTTAAATTTATAATTTATAATAATCCACAGCTCCCTTTCATCACAGGTCTGTGATAATAGATTACCACATAGTGTACAGGGGTCTCTTACATTCTTACAACCTAGGTGCATTACTTTACATTTTTCTGTATTAAAACTCCTTCCCCATTTGGAAACCAAGTCGTTAATTTATCAAGATTCTCCTGAATTAAACATACAGTCTGCCTCAGTCAGGGATTTACCCAAGTTTCGTGTCATCAGCATATTTATTCACCCATTATGTCAGATTTCTAGTTAGATCAGAAACAAATATGTTGAAGAGTATCAGCCCCAAAACTGATCCCTGTGGTACACCGCTAGTCACTTTATGGCTAGTAGAGGTGTGCCCCATGATTATTATACATTGATCTCTGTCATTTAGCCAATCCACTATCCATTTCATGAATCTATTATTAATTCTTTCTTTGGACAACTTATGAATAATAGCCCAATGTGACACTCAGTCAAAAGCTCTGAAAAAGTCAAGGTATATGATGTCATACAGCATACCTAGATCTAAGGAGTTGCTGACCTTCTCATAAAAACACGTTTGTAATGCAGGATTTCCCATGTGTGTATCCATATTGTTCCATATCAACATTAACAGAAGAAATACGATTTTTTATTATACCCTCAAGAAGTTTCCCTGGGATTGAAGTATCTATAAAAAATATATTGGGCCTTGAGGTACAGTATAGGTGGTCATAGAAAGCAAGGGTTGCACTGGGAATCCCACCAAACAGAGCAGTGTACCAGTCATCCTAAGCCCTCTTCATATGGAACAGCACTTTAAGAATTCATCTGCTCATTTTGTTCATCTACATGGGATATCATCTGTTTATGAATCATGATTGGTTGCCATGGATATGATTTTGATGTCACAAGCAGATTATGATATCTCACATAGTCAAGCAGTAGAGCAGATGAAGTCCAAAGGGCAAGGAAGCCTGTTCCTTAAAATTTTTCTTAGTAATAAGGAATAAGTGTAATTAGAAAATGGGCTAGTTAAATACTGTATTCTGATTGGCTGTTGCCTTTCCACTGGCATATGTTTATGAGCCAGCACCCCCGTAAAGAAAAAAAATCCAACATGTGATCTGGAATTTGGACACATCACATACAGAATTCATGAGCCACTAAAAATACATAAAAACATAAAACTTTTGGCAGCACTTGACCCATGCAGTCCGCCCAGATTTTCCCCTGCCTATTCTGTCTCCACAACTCTACTTTGTCTCTGTCCACCATCCCAACCTTCCTGCCTGTTTACCAGAATTCCATCATGCCCATCCCATGCATGCTTGAAATACCCTGCTGTTCTTGATCCCACTACTTCTGCTGGCAGACTATTCCAGGTGTCCACTACTCTTTCAGTGACATAGTACTTCATTACATCCCTCTTAAACTACTCCCCTTCCAGCTTCATTGCATGCCGTCTTGTCCTGGTGCACTGCCTCATTTGAAATGGACTCTTGTCCTGTACCTTGTTCAGCCCAGTGATGTACTTGTAGTTCTCTATCATGTCCCCTCTCCCTTCTCGGGTGTACATGTTGAGACCCCTCATTCTCTCCTCATAGGGCTTTTGATGTAACCTCTGCACCACTTCAGTTGCCCTTCTCTGGACTGACTCCATCTTGTCTGTGTCCTGTGTGAGATGCAGCCTCCAGAGCTGGACACAGTAGTCCTGATGGGGTATCACCAGCAACCAATATAGTGGTAACACCATCTCCTTCCTCCTGCAGGACGTAAATAATTAAATGTTCTTTCTACTCATGATCCCTTTTTTATACACATTAAAACCTTTTTCTTTTTAATTAAGCATTATTCAGATGTTTTCTTTTTTATTTCTGGTGTTTCTTTGATGGCCAAGAACACCCATCCCCTCTTGTAGCCTAACCAGCTTGACAGAGCAATCTTTGCTGCTAACCCTACCCCAGAAAAAATTGATCCTCTGGCTTTATATGACTCCTGTGTGCATCCTTGTGAGTGTGTGCCAGTGGAATTTTGCAGAATTTTGAATTCATGCATTCCTTGTTAATATTCCATGCTTGGGGGGTGAGCGATGTTGCAGAATATTGAATTCTTATGTTCCACGGTAAACAAACAAACACACGTTCTACTGCATATGTAGGAAGACAGATGACTGACAGGTAGAAACCATCTGTGGAGGGACTATTTACATGTTCTAAGCAATATTTTATTGTATTTTTGTGCCTTTTTTTGTAGTATTTTTTTATTTGCCCAACCCATTTTTTAAGTGTATAAGTCCCTTCAGTGTGTGGGGTATTGGTGGATACCTCCACTTTCAGGGGCTGTAAGGCCTTCCACCTGTGGCATCGGGCCTCATCACACCCCTGGGCGTGCAGCTATCCACCATTATCCCACACACTGTCAGGTCTTATTGCTTATGTTAAGTACAGGAAATATAGGAAACACTGTGCAACTAGAACCGTGTATGATTTCCAAACTTTTACTAGAGACATCACAAGCTCTTTAAACGAGCTTTGGGCCTACAGAGTTTACCAACCCCAGTTCTGGAAGCTGCAAAGAGTGCATCTTATTCTTTGATACTGGAAGATCTGTGTTACGTGGGGGTGGGGGACAGGTAATGGAAGGCTCTAACTGTGATATCTACCAAGCCAAATTATTTGAAGAAACCACTGCAGAAAAATTATTTCTCTCTTCCCTGGTCAACAACCATTATTTATCAAAATTTTTCTGGCTATGCAGACTTCAAGCTGCCACTGGAGGCATACTATCTCTACCTCATCTAACCTATCTCTTGTTCCTCAGTGCCACCCCCCCACCAGTGGCATCCTCATGTTGGGGGTGTCCCCCCTCAACCTGACGTGATCCGATGTGAAAGACAGTTCACTGGTTCTGGACCAGAAGGGCCTGTGCCAGGCCATCATTGAAATAGTTCTGATATTTCTGTCCATGTCCTCACCTAAGGAATGACAAGGACAGGCTGTAGATGCTGCAACGTAGGGTAACCAAAATAATTCAGGGCCAGCCAGCCAGATGCTACGAGGATCAGCTTTGGACATTGAATATGTATTCATTTAAGGCCAGACGAGAGAGGGGTGATATGATTGAGACGTTCAAATTCCTGAAAGGGATGAACAAGGTGAACTGTGAGGAACTATTCAAGGTAGTGCATTGAGAACAAAAGGTCACAAGTGAAAGCTGCTGGAGGGGTGTTTCACGGGGGACGTGAGAAAGTTTTATTTTATAGAGAGTGACTGAACCATGGAACAGTCGGCCAGCGGAGGTGGTAGGCACCAAAACCATTAATTAATTAATTAATTAATTGGTTTGAACAGAGTTGGGACAGAGTTAAGGGCTTAGTAGTAAAACAGGGAGCAAGGTGGTGAATAGTGTAGACAAAGACCCCCATAATGACAAAAGGTCTCGGGATATGTTACAAGCATACTGAACAGACCACTAATCTTTTCCCGCCGTCTTTGTGTTTCTGTGTTTAACAGGGGCACCAACAATAGTTAAATAGGCAGTCTATGAATTGAATGCTGCCCAAACAGTTATTCTTTAATGAACACCAAGAGGTAGGCAGTCTTGAGACAAGCACAAGGCAATTGAGGCAGTCTGTAGCTCAACACTAGGCAACAGGTACTCTTTAAATGGGCACCAACAAATGGGTAGTCATTGGTTAAGCATTAGGCAGTTTTTAGGTCATCTGTAAAATGGCCAGCAACACATGGGTAGAACATTGGTGAACACCCCTTAAGAAGACAGTCTTTAATCTGGGTACTGACTCTTTAAATAACTTGCCCTAGTACCGCACCTCTTACACACTATTGCCTAGTCTTGATGTGCTCTGCCTTAAGAAGGTGGGTTCATTTAAATAAATGAATATTAATCAGCCTGACTCCTCCCCACTTTATGGTTTTATAGAGAAATAGCTGAAAGGGGTTCAGTGGCTGGGACCGTTTTGCATATGGATTTTAAAAGCTCTTGGCCCCTCTGACTTCGGGACAGAATTGCTCTTGCTGCCTTTTGGAGTGCCTCCCCTCTAGGGCTTGGTCCTCACTCTACTGTGCCCTGCCTGGGTGGGCCTGCTCATCTTTACTCCCTCACTGATGGGGGACAGGACTAG
Organism: Neoceratodus forsteri; assembly: GCA_016271365.2. NCBI lineage: Eukaryota > Metazoa > Chordata > Ceratodontiformes > Ceratodontidae > Neoceratodus > Neoceratodus forsteri. The sequence continues at coordinate 943,348,266 of CM057450.1, forward strand.
TAATGTCCACGAATGGCCTGAAACTCTGCCTCTCAAGAGGGCTGTACAAACTGGTGTTTGACTTGCTCTAACTGTGCAACTACAGCCACCTTCCAAGGGCACTGACTGGCACAAACAATGAAATACACAAAAAAAAAACTTTTCCTGGCAGTTGGTACCTGGGCTTGGTGTCACTGTCACTTCGCTCATCATCACTGACTCTGCTGGATGCTGAAGAAGGGGGGAGCAAATCATCGAACCTGCAGCTGAAAGTGCTGCTGCCATCAAAATATGGGATTTACCAGTGACAGAACTGGAGGGATTTAGCTGCCAAACATTCATTACTGAGGTCACTGCTATAAAGAAGGAGCTGAGGCCACTGGACTGTTGCTGCTAACACTGCCACTGCCGCCAAAGGGAGGAGCCAGGCTGTGAACACTACCACTACTCCCCGGGGGAAGCCGGCACAGACTAAGCTGATAAGGCTCTGACTTGAGGAGAGGCACACTGCTGGAGCCAATGTGACTGCTTAAACACTGAGCAGTAAACTAACCTTGGTCTCCATCAGGCCTTGTGTCCGCTTCCGCTGCTGCTGTCAACCACTCTCCCCAAACAGTCATTCGGGGAATCTTTTTGGTCTCTGGGGTTCAGGCTGGAACTCCCAGTCCCTCCATGAGCCACAACAGCTCAAATCCACTTGTCACATGCTTGAGAATCCCATGACATGGTGGGGATCCTCACACTACTCACCTGGAAGATGGGGGGGTCTGAGAAGAGTGGGCAGAAAGAAAAGTATTGCAAAATGTAAACAGACTGGCCATGTAGCCAGAGCTGAGAAAAATACTGGCGCTCCTACACTTTTACATTATGTAGGCAATAGGTCCACAGATGTATCCCAGTCCCAGGGATCCCAAAACAAGTTTCTGGAGGGTCCCAAATTTTTGGGGCAGTATGCATGCATCAAGGGTATCTTGCTGACTTACTCACAGGGTCACTGAGGATATTGCCAAGGCAGTGCCTCCCTCCCAAGGCCACAAAGCACTGCTGCCCCTGGCCAGCCATAAGTAACTCAAACTTGCTTCCAAATTTAGCTTGTCTGCATGGTACTATGCAGCCCCAGGTTGAAGGGGGCTGCGGAGTATACACACATACAGCAAATGCTGTAACAAAGACTATTTATTTATTTTATATGGTTGTTTTATACAAAGAAAGTGCCTAGTAACTAATAATGGGCACTAGCAGGATGTACACCTGATCAGCTTGTTGCCCAATGAATCCACGGCCCATGCTCCTTCTCTGTTCTACCCCCAGGCCTAAGGGACCTGTACAGATTAGCCACATAGACACACACACACACACACATTCTGCAGCAAAGACTATTTTTTATTTTATTTGATTGTTTTGTGTAAATAAAAAGTGCCTAGTAACTAGTAATGGGCACTAGCAGGCTGTAAACCCAGACCGACGTGCTGCCCTCTGAACCCATGGCCCATGTACCCTGTTTGTTCTACCCCTAGGCCTAACGGACCTGCACAGAATGGACACACACACCAAGCTTTGCAAAAAAGAATGCCACTAGAAAATGTTAGGTTGCTGCTGCTATTTCTCTTTCAATCAGTTATTCAGTTTTAAAGTTAGTTTTGATCCGAAGACTTAGATAACTAGCAATCACATATAAAAAGCTCTGTCTACCTTCCATTCAGGCTCATGTCCAGCATGTGATAAGGCTCCCTCATTCCAGCTGAGCTCCAAGCGGACACCAAAACAAGGATGTGTACCATGTGACTGCCTCTCTGGCCATCCTGTGATCTTGGTGGCACATTGAACCACTATTTAATGTTCCCCAGTTCAAACTGGTTCACACCAGTCGAACCAAAAGTTCACATTTGTTATCAGAGGTTTGGAAGGAAGTCTACAAGAAGTGAACACCCAAAGCTCTCTGGCAGAACCGCACTTGCAGCTCAGAATGGCAGTACCCTTTAAACGAGAAGGAATGCTTGTACATTTCAATCCCTGAAGTGTACTGGCCCTGTAACTAGACACACAAATTGCAGGCTGCATTAGGGACTGAGAAATAGCAATGGTTTCAATATACCTCTCTCTTTATGGAGTTTAATGTTTTTGAGAATGGACTATGGCTTTTTTGTCTCACACGACAGGAATTTGCCATGTTATCCCACTTGATCCCCTATTCACAATGTTTTATTAAAGATCATGAGAAAAGGTTGAAGTAATGTATTTGTGACTTTTTCTTTTTCCTCATAAATGATGGTTCTAAGACACCCCTCCACCTGCTCAGTCAACCACAGCCATTCACAGTATTTTTACTGGGAAGATATACACGTAGTCCTCTTTCTGGCTTAGTTACACCAGTCTCAGCCCTCATATTCTAAAATTCCTTAAAGCCAGAGAACTTGATAGGAAATTATGCTGCTGCTTTTTGTGGCCAGGAAGTCTGTGTTGCAAACTGTTACCAGCATAAAAAGAAGCGAAGCTTTACTATAGTGTGAAGGATAGGGGTCTTGCCTGCATTCATGTTCCATTTGTCATGTATCTGCTTATCTCCTTGAAGTACTACATGTGGGTTTGTAGCTCACTACGTCTGGGATTTAACAAGTTGTTATCTTGACATTCCAGAAGAGGCATTCAAGATTCGCTAGACAGTTTCCATAAATTTCTCTTCCTATTTTCTTTAAGGGCTTCTGTATTCAGAAAGCTTCTTTAGATTTGGGAGTTTGGCTTATTATTTAATGGACCAGTTAATTCTAGGACCCATGTGAGTAGTTCAACTTTCAGAAGTTTTGGGTTGCTGTAACCTCCATCGAGAAGGTGAGTGACAGCCAGATACTGACTCCCAAGTCCCCACAAGAGGTCACAATTGACACCTTCCTATTCATCAACTTTAGTTCAAAATTATTTTTCAATCAGTATAGCTTGCGTCTCATTATGTTGCTGTAGTACTGTCAAAAGTAACATAATTCTTATTCATGTCCTAATTTCATAGAATATGCAAAAAGAAAAAGAAAAACTTGTTTTTGAAATATGTAACAGGGCCCGAATGCTTTAATTTGATCTTTGATGGTTACTGCATGATTTGTTACAAAACACTCATTCTCCTGCTTCTGCTGCCATCTTCTGGAAAATGTGATATTTTACTAAATGTTAAAACTATACCATTCTGTTACTACCCTCTAAATAGTATGATGTATGATTTTTATGAGTTACTAACAGCAGCTGCACTTCTTCCTCTCGCTACAACACCAGGCTTGTATGTAGGGACAGGCAAAATGGGCTGTAAAAATAAGAACTTTCTAGAACATGAACCAAAATGACGCACCCTTAAAAAGTAGTTTTTGTGGTACAACATGCATTATAAATCATAACATCATGCTTAGCCCATCAGCCAAACAATTGTTCATTTCTAAACCTTACAAGTACTCATATCTATAAGAGGGTGTCTCACTCAAATAGCTAAAATTCTGAAGTTCTGAGTGCAAATGGCATGCACTTTTTCTTACACAGGGTTTTCTGTAATTTTCTGCAAAATGAAACATTTTTATGTAAAATAAGTTCATTTAAAAAAAACAGAATTATCATGATTTATGTTATGCTTATATGTACAGTGCATGTGTTTCTTATGATTATAAGAGTTTCTTCTGAAGTCCTTTGTGCGCCAGAACTGCTTAGCTTCACTTTGCAGTTCTCTCATCCAAACAACTCGAGAATGCACTCTTATAACTAGAGGAGACAATTAACTGTAGATATAACCTTATAGATTAGCCATTGGCATGTCATTAGCATATAACCAATGGCAGAGCTGGACACTTTTAGGGGGAGTAGAAGCACCCCCAATCTTCTCATTGCTCCCCAAATTGTCGGCCTAAGATTTTCTTTTTATTGCCACATTTTGTGTCGCACTCTGTTACTTCTGGAGTTAATGGGATCGATTTCCAAAGACTTGCAGATGATGGCGCCACTCTGGTGCGCCCGAGCGTGCTCTTATGGGGCTTGCAGCACTCACTCTGGCACCAATCGTGATTTTCTTGTCCTGTGCGCCAAATATCACACGTTAGACCAGCTCCCCCTGGTCTAATTTGCACCATTTGGGAGACCCTTTTTACGGGGCGTGTGCCAAATATTTGGCACATGCTGTCGTAAATTGTGGAAATTGTTGCAACTACGCCCTGTGTACTAAAATTGGACGCAGTTGTGTTAAAGGAGTTTGGTTTGGTGCAGTTGCACCAAACAATGGGGTTGATGCAGGGCTTAACGCAAGCCCTGAATCAACCTTTGAAAATCTAGCCCAATATCTCCAGAATAGTATGTGTTATGAAAACATAATCGATATTGCTGGAAAGTGGAAATGTACAGCTTTCCAGTAGAATACTGTATGTCTTTTTGGATATGCCATAATGGAGATATTAGCACCTACAATAATACACAAAAAAGTAAGAGTTAAGAAAAATTCTTGTCATATAGGTTAGGATATTGGAAGCCTGTTAATGCTTTCTAAACAGGTTAATACATTGCAAGCTGTGCTTAGCACCCCAAAAGCAAGGGCCTTGCTAAATGTGCCATATTGGAAGGCACAGTTAGTGAGGCATTAACCCATTTGCGAGAGGCACTAAAATATTCCAGTGCACCTGTGCAAAGCAGTTGACTGTGCTTGCATAGAGGCACACTAGCATATTTGAAGATTTGGAGAGGTGATAAATAGCCATTAGTGCCTCGCTATTTAATGCCTCCCCAAACCTGGTTTTATGATCTGGTGTGGCTCTCCTACCTCCTCCCCCCACTTGCCATGGTATTAGTATATCCATTGCTCTAGTGGTCCCCCCTCACCCTCCTGCTTTCCACCCAACATGTACTAAGCTGTTCCCTGGTGTCCAGTGGTCCCCCACCCACCTTATCACCTGCCCTAAATGAAGAAGTAAATTCCCTGGTGGTCTAGTGTCCCCCTGCCACCTTCCAATCTCCTGCCTGACATGTATCAAGCTGTTCCTTGGTGTCCAGTGTGCCCACCCAGTCAGCAACCTGAGATAAAAAATATATTCCCTAGTAGTCTAGAGTATCCCCGACTCCCGATCACCCACCTGAGATGAATAAATAAAAATGGTGGCTAGTAGCCACTGTCCCCCATCCTGATTGTACCAAAGACCCACTTCCCATTCCACTCACTCAGGTCTGTCTACCACTTCCCATCCATCTGGTCACCCACTCACCTGAGTTGCCAGTATCCCCAAGAGAAGGCAACCAGCATAGCCTCTCCGCTCATTATGTCAACTGGCAACCATCTGAATGACAAGTGGCAAGCACACACCTACTGTAAAAACAGCTCTTTCTGCAGGATGTGAGCACAAATTCCCTATCATTCAGATGGAGGTTGGCCATGGTGGTAAACTGTGGTGCTGTGCAATTCTCCTGACATGTACTAAGCTGTGTATTGGAAGGCGCAACTGCACCAAACTCCTTTGAAACAACAGTGCCCAATTTTAGTACATTGGGCACAGTTGCGACAGTTTTCACAATTTAAGGCAGCATGCACCAAATATTTGGTGCAAGCCCATAAAAAGGGTCCACCAAGTGGCACAAGTTAGACCGAGGAGAGCTTGTCTAACTTGCGGCATTCAGGGCATAGGACAGAAAATCGCGATACAGGTGGGCGATCAGGGGTGGGGAAGACTCTAGAGCACTAGGGAATATATTTATTTATCTCAGGTTGGTGACTGGCAAGGTGCACTGGACACCAAGGAACAGATTAACACATACTTGTACCTCCCAAGGAATCTTGGGCAGGGAAACAGGGCATGGGGGGGACCACTGAACACAATGGAACAGCTTAGTACTTATCAGGCAAATGGCACAGCCCCACAGCTCACCACCATGGCCAGCCTCCGTCTGAATGACAGGGAACTTGTGCTCATCTCCTGTAGAAACATCTCAGGCAGACAACTGGGGTGGACACTAAACCACCAGGGATTATATGTATTTATCTTTGGCAGTTAAGTTGCCTTTTACATGGTCAGAGAACACCGCTGATTGTTTTCCTGCCGTGCACTCACCCCACACCAAGGGCTAAAACAGCTGGTTTCGGGAGCTTGGAACTCAGCTGACAGATACAGAGCTCCATTATTTTCCTGCCGTGCACTCACTCCGCACCAAGGGCTAAAACAGCTGGTTTTGGAAGCTTGGAACTCAGATGACAGATGCAGATCTCCATTGTTTTCCAGCCGTGCAATCACACCACACCGATGAGGAGCTTGGAGCTCAGCTAACAGACGCCAATCTCCATTGTTTTCCTGCCGTGCTCTCACCCCACACCGAGGGCTACAACAGCTGGTTTCAGGAGCTTGGAACTCAGCTGACAGATGCCGATCTCCATTGTTTTCCTGCCGTGCACTCACCCCACAATGAAGGCTAAAACAGCTGGTTTCAGGAGTTTGGAACTCAGCTGACAGATGCCGATCTCCATTGTTTTCCTGCCGAGTACCCACTCCGCACCGACGAAGAGCTGGGAACTCAGCTGACTGATGCCGCATCTCTAAGCAGCCCGCCAGCTTCCCGGGAAATTTTCAGATAAATGGCCAATCAGAGTAGCAGCAAAAGGGCACCAGTTTCAAACACCTAACAGGAGCCCTTCAATAGCTGGGAAAACCAGATGCCACAGGAGTTTCCTTTTACAGTAGTTGGAGGACACTGCTGATTGTTTTCCTGCCATGCAGTCACTCTGCACCGAAGGCTAAAACAGATGGTTCCGGGAGCTTGGAGCTCAGCTGACAGACACCGATCTCCATTGTTTTCCTGCCATCCACTCACCCCACAACAAGGGCTAAAACAGCTGGTTTCAGGAGCTTGGAACTCGGCTGACAGACACCTAGCTCCATTGTTTTCCTGCCATGCACTCACCCAGCACCGGGGCTTACAACAGCTGGTTTCAGGAGCTAGAAACTCAGCTGACAGATGCTGATCTCCATTGTTTTCCTGCCGTGCACTCACCCACACCGATGAGCAGCTTGGAACTCGGCTGACAGATGTCGCACCTCTAACCAGCCTCCCACAGAATGTTTGGCCCTCTGTCCCACCCCCCACCTGCCCAATCACTATAGGTTCAAAATTCTTCTGTTCTGTGCACTGGGGGCTTAGATACTGAGTAAATTGAGGGCTTATATACTGTGTGCTGATACAGTGCAGTGAGGGTTTATATACTGAACTTTATGTGTTCTTCTATTTCTCTGGGCTAAATGCTGAAAAAAAATGTTTTTATTAGGGGGAAGTGGGTTGAAGTCCAGAAATAGCTGGGTTGCTATACTGTGAGTGATGCATTGCAGCGGCTGTGGGTGGCAGTCTTCAGGGAGACCTTTTGGAGACCGCAGTGCTGCCCCATCTGCATGCACCTTTCTGGGTTGAGGTAGGAGGTTGCCAGAGAAAAGGCCGAGATGGCTTGGGTTAGGAGGACCTACTCCCCCACTCAGGGACCACCTAGTCCACCTCCACTGCCTCAAAGGGTGCCGTGAAGGAGGAGCAGCTACACAGTGGTGGGCGCAGGGAGGGTGAGGGTGAGGGTGGTAAAGCGTAGGCACATTCTGCACCCCATACCACTGCAAAACTCCTACACCACACTGGCCAAGCAGGACTGTCCCTCAGAGGCATCCAAAGTAGTAACCGGGACAGGTATGGAGGTCCTCCATGGTAGAGATCCCAAGGGGGGGTAGTAGAAGACCCCAGAGCAGGTGGAAGTGAATCCTGGTGGGGGACTCAGCAGTAAGGGAGATACAGTTGGGGACAGGTAGGAATGAGGAGAGGGAGGTAAGATGCCTTCCAGGTGCCATGGCTCGGAGGGATGGAAGGAGGATCCTAGTGATAGCTGGGGAAGCAAGGAGGGAGGGAGAGCTGAATGTCATTGTCCACTTCGGAACAAATGACCTAGTAGCAAGGAACCAGAAGTAGTTCAGGAAGAGTTCAGGAAATTGGGAAGGGGTCTTCTGCAATTAGAACAATCTGTTACTTTCTCAGATGTGCTACTTGTGCACAGCAAGGAGGAAGATAGGGATCTCTGCACCAGGAACTTCAACACATGACTGAAAGAACAGTTTGAAGAAAAGAGATTCAGATTCAATGAGGGATGAAGGTCTGTACAGGGGCAATGGCCTGCATCCATCCAGGAGGGAAACTGTGATCCTCAGTGAACAGTTTAAATGGTACATTGGAAAGCATTAAAACTAGCTGTGGGGGGAGGCGGAATAAGGCAGGAAGACATAGGCCCCCCTGCTCCACCCCACCCCCAGTGCTTATAGGGTCAGCAGTGGAAATCCCGAGGGTGAGTGATCCCAAAAGGATCAAATGCAAATAAGAGTCCAGGAGGGAGAGGGAAGGGGAGTGAGGAAAGAAAACAGTGGAGGAATTAAGGGAGGGCAAGAGGAGAGGAGATGGCAGTACAGTCTGGAGAGCCATGTGTGCAAATGCCTGAAGTCTAGGCAACAAAGATGGCAGACCTAGAGGCCACCATGGCAGCAGCAGACCTGGACATAGTCACAATTACAGAGACCTGGTGCAGTGAAAATCAGGAATGGGATGTAGCCACATCAGGGTATGCTCTGTTTAGGAGAGGCAGTGTAGAAATAAACGAAGGGGGTGGTGGCTGTTTACGTGAGGGAATGCATAAAACCCACAGAAATACAGAGGGGAAAAGCAGAGGTACCGTGGGTCACCCTAGAGACAGGGAAAGGGGTCGTAATTCAAACCGGGGTGATATACAGACCTCCAGCATAGGGGGATGAGGGGGATAAGGAAGTAATGGAAGAAATCCAGGGGATGGCTAACAGGGGGGAGGTATTGCTGGTGGAGGACTTCAATCTACCGGATGTGGATTGGAGCCTGCCAGCAGCAGCAACAGTTAGAAGTAGGGAAATACTCTACTAGACTCCCTGCGGGGAGGCATTCCTCGGGCAACTAGTTATGAACCCACTTGTGGGGGGGGGTGATACTGGACCTGGTATTGTCAAACAGGGACAGTGTCACTGACGTCACAGTGGGGAGCCTCCTGGGGACCAGTGATCTTCGTACTGTGTGGTTCATATAAAAACTGGGCCTGAATCAAGCCACACTAAAACAAAGGTCCTGGACTTCTGGAGGGCCAATTTCAAGAAGATGGGGGAGTGCCTTGAAGAAGCCCTAGCAGGGATAGAGGAAATGGGCAGGGTAGAGGAACAGTGGGCTAAAATAAGGAAGGCCATTGAGAAGGTATCAAACCTCTGCATCAGGCAGGTGAGAAAGAGCAAAAGAACAAAAAGATTGCTATGGTTCAGCAAGGAAGTAGCAGAGAAAGTAAAGGCAAAGAAGCAAGCATTCAAAAGGTACAAGTCAACACAGAAGGAAGAGGATAGTGGGGTTATCAGGAGAAACAAAGGGAAGCAGGGAAAGCAGGAGCACAAGGGCACAAACACAGGAGAACATTGCCAAGTCAGTAAAAAAGGGGAATAAAACATTCTTTAGCAAATAGAAAAGGAACAAGCCAGGGATAGTAAGACTAGAGGGAAGGGGGAGAAGTGTGGAAGAGGACCAGAAGTCAAGAAAGCAAACATATTGAACAAGTACTTTTGTTCAGTATTCATGAAGGAAGGAGTAGATGACAGGCCCAGATAGGGGAAAAGGGCAGTAAAGGAAGGGAGGTGGACACTAGCCCTTTTATGGAGGAGAGAGTCCTCCGGGAACTAGTAAAACTAAAAGTAGATAAGGCAATGGGGCCAGACAGGGTTAACCCCCAGATACTAAAGGAACTAAAAGAGGAGTTGACTGTGCCTCTGACAGCCCTGTTCAGTCTATTGCTGGATACAGGGTAAGTTTCAAGGGACTTGAGGAGGGTAGGTGTGGTCCCACTTCACAAAAGTGGAAATAGGGAGGAGGCAGGAAACTACAGACCTGTCAGCCTGACTTTATTGGTGAGCACAGTTATGCAAACACTACTAAAACAAAGAATTGGGGAATACCTTATGCCTAGTGGATTACTCCGAGGCAGCATGGGTTCACAGGAGGGAGATCTTGCCAAACAAACCTGATAGAATTCTTTGATTGGGTGATCAGGGAGGTGGATCAGGGTTGAGCGATGGTTGTGGCCTTCCTGGATTTCAGTAAGGCACTCGACACTGTTCCACAAGGAAGACTGGTAAACAAGCTGGGCAGCCTGGGAGTGGGTTCAAAGGTAGTAACCTGGGTACGAAGCTGGCTAAGTAGCAGGAGTCAAAGCATGGTGGTAAATGGGGTTCACTCAGAAGAAGCACAGTAACCAGCGGTGTGCCACAGGGGTCAGTACTGGGACCGGTCCTCTTCAATGTCTTTATCAGTGACATCGCAGAGGGGCTGGAAGAGAAAGTGTGCCTTTTCGCAGATGACACAAAAATCTGCAACAGAGTGGACTCGCTAGGAGGGATGGAAAAAATGAGGGAAGGTCTGAAAAAGCTGAAAGGCTGATCACAGGTGTGGCAGCTAGGCTTCAACTCCAAAAAGTATAAAATTATGCACATGGGGCACAGAAACCCAAAGGCAACGTATCAGTTGCGGGGGAGGTGATATCAACCACAAAACAGGAAAGGGACCTGGGGGTCATCATATCTCATGACCTGATGGTAGCAAAGCAGTGTGATATGGCAGTGGGAAAGGCTGGTAGAATGCTGGAGTGCATAGGGAGGGGTTTCATCAGCAGAAAGAGGGAGGTAGTGTTACCCCTATATAGATTGATGGTGAGGCCCCACCTGGAGTACTGTGTCTAGTTCTGGAGGCCCCATCTCCAGAAAGACATAAATTGGGTACAAAGAAGGGCAGCCAGAATGGTGCATGTCCTGCATCAAAAGCCCTACAAGGAAAGACTCAGGGAATTAAATGTGTACTCTCTGGAGGAAAGGAGGAAAATGAGAGACATGAAAGAAACATTCAGATGCCTCAAAGATATTAATAAGGTTCAGGAGGGTGGCATTTTGTATAGAAAGAGATGCTCCAGGACAAGGGGGCATGATATAAAACTGGGGGGAGGAGACTTAGAGGGGATGTGAGGAAATATCTCTTCATGCAAAGGGTGGTGGGCATCTGGAACAGCCTCCCAGTAGAGGTGGTCAGTACAGAAATGGTGGCAGGATTCAATCATGCATGGCATAGACACAGTGGGGGCCTTAGTAACAGGGCTAGGGGGAGGAAGGCCGGAGATCAAATAGGGTCTATGGTAGCACAGAAGGTAGGGACTTTAGGGTAGACTACATTGGCCAAGAGGTCCTTTTCTGCTGACAGCTTCTATATTTCCAGGGGACGCTGGCTACTCAGGTGAGTGGCCGGCCAGAGAGGAGGGTGTTGTTGCAGGGAGCTGAGCAGGCAGGGCAGGAGGGGCTATTTGGTATGAGCAGGGGCCACTAGCCACCAAGGGCTTTTTATTTATTCATTTCAGGTGGATGACTAGGGTGGACACTAAACCACCAAGGATTATATTTATTCATCTTGGGCAGGCAAACAGGGCATGGGGGATCACTAGGCACAACAGAACAGCTTAGTACATGTTAGGCAGTTGATCGGGGGGGAGGGACACTAGACTTTCAAGAAATGTATTTCTTCATATGGAGCAGGTGATCAGTGGGGTTGGGTGGACTATATTACTGCCAGGGACAAGTTTACAGGCAGCAGTGACGGGCTGGGGGGGGGGGGGAATGCCATTTGCTCTGAGCCAGTAATGAGGTCCTAATGAGATGCTAATGGCCCATCTGAAGGACAGGGAGCCTTGCTAGTGCTATGGGGTGATTTGCATAGGAATGTACAAATATGGTAGATTGCTCCACAGGAGCACTTGCCATTTTCAAGCTCTAAAAGCCCATTTGCTTCTGCAAGCCCCACGGCTCCCTATTGGTCATGTACCTCTTGCTGCTAATAGGGGATTGTGGTTTCTGGGAGCAAACATGTTAGTGCCTGCCTCCCTCAGCTGGTATATTGGAACAATTTAGCACTTGCAATGTGCTTCAAGTAAATTCCATTATACCTGTAGTTTGCTTCGGGCACTTATTTGCTCCTGGAGCAAACTTCTTGCAAGCACAAACCAGGATCGTTTAATATCCTGGGCCTAATGTTACTTCCAGGTTAATATCTCCATAATGTTATGTCTTACTAAAACATACTTTGTATTACTAAAACACAGACTTGTAGCTTTACAGCAGTGCGTTGGTTAGTTCAAAAGTTTTACCAAAATGGGCATACTGAGCTGGTAATTCATTTCCAGACTCGTCCTGAGTGTGAGGGAGTAGGGAACAATCAGTGCAGTGATAACAGCAATATATTAGGTGCATCCTGAATCACAGTATAGTGCATTGATCATAATAATACACTAAAAGGCACAGTGAAGTATATTAAGACAGCAGCGGTGAAGTACTGTGCAATAAAGCATAGCAGTGAATACCTGGGTAGATAGGGCAGCCCTTGCAAATCAAGGGTAACTGCTAAGGGTTGTCTGACTAAAGAAGCCATGGTGGAGGATATAAACCAAGCAGAGTCAGCTGCAGTTGCAGGAATGTGGCGTGGTCATGGAGGGCAGATATTAAAGAAGGAGAGGAAGCAAAGTCAATAACGGGGAGTTTACTGATTTTCCTGATTTGGAGATATTGACTGACTAGTATACTGTACATGACGTGATTTGCTGTGCATTCTTCCTTGCAGTGAATAGAACCCATCAACCCAGAAAATTTTATATAAACAAAAAGAGCCCAGAAAAGAAAGAAAGAAAAAATAGAGAAATGAAAGAGGCAGCTATAGAAGAGAACAGGAGACAGATGAAAGATGGCAATTGAGAATGGTGAAAAAGTGAGAGTAGGGAAATAAATTGGTTTACCATGTCGCATTATAAAAGTTATTTGTAGGGACAGTTATGGATTAAAACACCTATTTTTAAAAATATAGGCCTGATACAGTATGTGCAGTTTGTAAAATATATTTCTTCAGAGGTGAAAAGAGGGGGTGCTGATTAACAGAAGTATGTTTTCTCATCAGCATAAGTCCCAAAATGCACCAAAGAGTGTCTAAAAACCCAGAGCTTCTGGAGGCTTAGGCAGTCCCCAGACCACTTGCATTCAATGAAAATACCCACATTTAGTAGGGATGAGGCAGGTTCGTGTAAATGTAAATTCCTAGCTCCATGCCTGCATATAACAGAAATTGACTGTGACCTTCCTCCAATTAAATCATCTGGGATTTATAGGCCCTGCATCTTACACAGCTCACAGAAGAACCCACCCAACTAAAGCCTAGGTCCCCAAATCACTCCATCATCGATTGAATAAATACTCTCCATACATTTTTTCAGTTGGTACCCTCCTGGATAACTTCAGTGATATCTGCCAGCCTTGTTTGTGAGAAAAAGCCACAAACAACCCCCCACCCTGCATCAGCTTCACCCACTCAAGTTAAAATGTAGACCTCCTTTCTGGCTGACTTTACAATACTTACTGGTCCACCATAAACAACTCTCAGACTGTGAATGGTACTTGAGCTATCTTTGTATTTAGCTGTTTATTTCTTGTTTGATTGATTGATTTATGTATTTGTTTGTTTACTTATGTGTGTATTTATTTATTTATGTATGTAAACCGTTTTAACAGAAAAGACATGCTGAGCTGATGGCCTTCAGAAAATTTTAAATAAAACTCTCTGTTTTTGACTGGCAAGGGCAGCAAATCAGTTACTCTCCCCAGAACAGACTTGCTCTATTCAGAGCAGCAACATGAGTGAGACTCTAATAATGGTAGTTGACTCACCTGGTAAAGGTGATTGTGGGGGTATACATCTCTGAGGCACTCCACACTCGTTACACATGAATTGTGTCCACCTGATAGGTTGCTTGATGCACATGTGACTTCATAGAAGTCCGACCCCCTTTCCCCATGATGCTGCCTCTCCAGGATCAGTTTGAATCCTTCCAAAACTGTACCTAATCTGTAACCAATAACTCTTGACTTGTTAGTAGGCAGCACAATGTTTCCTGGCATGTATCTTAGCAAGTTAAATAAATTATAATAGAGGCATTTGTTATGTTTTACCAAAAATTCTATGGCTCATGAGGGTCCTCTCTTTATTTCTTACTCCATTTCCAGCCCATACAGCACGCTGATTGTTACTTCTTGAAGCTCATCTGTGAGTCCTTTGTCTCTGACGGACTACCTGGGTGGGTTGTGGAGTGCCTCAGAGATGTATACCCCCACAATCACCTTAACCAGGTGAGTAAACTACCATTGTGGTGGATAATCTCTGAGGCACTCCACACTCCTTACACATGGGTTTCGATGTAAAAAGCAGTACCCTAATGAGAAGGGTGGGTAGTCAGTCCATTACGTGATGTTCGACCTTACTCCTAACAACACTGCTTAAGTAAAGTTAGTTTTTTGCTTCCAGGGCTACATTTACCTGTAGTGTTTAGTGAATGTGTGCGTTGATGGTCATGTAGCAGCAGCACAAATTTTCTCTACTGTGGCCATGTTTCTCTCGGCCCATGATGTGGCTATTGCTCTAGTGGAATGGCCTTGATTTTCATTGGTGCTGTATGATTTGAGGCCTTATATGCCTTTGTGATGGCAGACTTAAGCCAATATGCACCGTATGTCTGCCGTTCTTGTGATGTAAGTTGACATTAGTCTCCTCATGGCTAGCAGTTGATGTTGAGGGTCCCTATCTACCTTGTCTGCAAGCATATAGACAGGTATTTTGATATCCTCTTTGGTGTGAAAAAGTATGCATATTTTAGATAGAAATGAAGGGATCATCTTTAAGCTGATCTTGTCCTCATGAAATACCAGATAAGGCAGTCTTTGGGATAATGCTTGCAGTTCGCTTATGCATCTAGCTGAACATATAGTGAACATAAGGATTAAGTGTTTGCCCTTTGAATGGTAGTGACTCTAGAGGTTCAGATGGTGAGTTGGTCCTTGCCCAGGCTGTCTGTGGAATAATGCTTGTAGTTTGCCTATGTATTTAGCGGAACATATAGTGACCATAAGGGTTAGGTGTTTGCATCTGAGTGGTAGTGACTCTAAAGGTTCAGATGGTGAGTTGGTCATTGCCCTGGGTACTAAGTTGAGGTCCCAGGGAGTGGTCCATTGTTTTATCTTAGGGTGTAGATTGAATCGACTGCTGCCACTTGCACTGTTAGGGATGCTGGAGATAGTCCCTTATCCAGACCTTGCTGAAGGAAGAGAAGTATGTTGGGCACTTTGGCCCTTAGAAGTTGTATTTTTTTTTCTTTTCTTCACACCACCTGTGGAATATTCTTGAATGTCTCTGATATTTTGAGGTAATGGGGTTTCTCCATAGTGTTGGTGACCACTGGGTGGTATCCCTCTCTTAACAGTCTCTCCTTTTCAGGAACCAGGCTGTTAGTTTGAGATTGTTCAGACTGAGGTGACATACTGGTCCCTGGGTGAGAATATCTTCCCTGAATGGTAGTGTCCATGGGTGGTCTAGTGCCATTGTCACTATCTTGGTGAACCATGTTCTCCTGGGCCAATGAGGGGTGATAATTATCACCCAGGTTCTGGTTCTGCATATCTCTTTCAGAACCTGTAGTACTGGTGGAAAGTTGTAGGTTACCTGGAATGACCATGTAGCTGACAGTGCATCCACTCCCATGGATTTGTGATTCCTGAAGCAGGAGTAGAATCTGGGGCACTGATTGTTCTTGGTGGCCATTAAGTCTATTTTTATCGGTCCTCAATGTCTGTTGATCATTTGGAATATGTTGGAATGAATCTTCCACTCTCCTGGATGTATTAACTGGCAACTTAGCCAGTCTGCGGTGGTATTCAGCCTGCCTGCCAAGTGTATAACTGATATACTCACCAGATGTTTTTGTGTCCAAAGAATGAGTCTTGAGCCTCTCTTTGCATGGCTCTGCTCTTTGTTCCTCCTTGCCTTTTGATATAGGAGATGATAACCTGATTGTCTGAGTGTATGAGGACATTTTCCTCTTCCTGACTAGCCTTGTGAATTTCAGTGGCACACAGGATAGTGCCCTGCTTTCCAGAATGTTGATGGTCATTTTGAACTCTTGCATGTACCACTTTTCTAGGCTTCCCAGAGAAGTGGCCACTATGTAGAGGCTAGTCAACGGTGTATGGCATTACTAGCAGGCAAATGGTGTGGGTAGTGTGCCATTTAGATGTGGGGATTAGCTTGGGTAGTGAGGTAGGAGTTGGTGTGTCAAATCCCACCTTTGTCATTGTGTTTCACACTAATGCCTGTATCTGATCGGGCAAACACCATTTGGATGTTAGTGTTTGTGTAACCACCTCCATCTCTGTTTCTAGATCAGAGTGTGTTTCTGAATCTGGCTGTGGTGAGTGGGGTTCTGGACCTGCCGGTACTTGACTTTATTCCACATTGTGTTTTACACTAGTTGTGCCTGCATCGGTTGATCATTTTGGTGGGGAATTGTTGCTGTGTCTAAATCCTGACCAGCGGAGGATTTGGGATTACAGGTGGCATATTTGTTTGTGCCTTGTCTTTTGTGTTTTCATAGGTGTCTTCCCCAGCATCCTCCTGGTCAGATGGCATGGGTGTACCTGCTGCATCTGATGCACACAGTAAGCTTAGTTGTTTTGGGGCTAGCAGCACATTGCATTGGCTGCAGCTCTTTGTTTTGGCCATTGTAGTAAGTTGAGAAAGGATACATAGAGAAAGTGGTGTTGTGGGGGTTAGATATATTTTTTCATTTATTTATTATTTCCCTTAATCCTTCCCCTGCACAGTAATCAATAATGTTCTGCACCGTACAGGCTATTGTTGTGCCTGTGCATTAAAGTGTGCACT
This sequence comes from Neoceratodus forsteri, assembly GCA_016271365.2. Taxonomy (NCBI): domain Eukaryota; kingdom Metazoa; phylum Chordata; order Ceratodontiformes; family Ceratodontidae; genus Neoceratodus; species Neoceratodus forsteri. The sequence goes on from CM057450.1 coordinate 943,365,066, forward strand.
GTCCCTAGAAATGTGGCTAGAGTAAGTGAGAGACTCAGTGTTATGCTGCCTTGCCCACAGTTGAGGTAATAGTGCTGCCCCCAATGTATTTTCCCCATTATTAATTGATTTTCAAATTGTTGCCTTTATATTTAATTATTCGCATTGTGGTCTGCTGCTGCAGATTGGTTGATGCTTTTAACCAATGCCCTCTGTGCTGGTTGGATATCTGTGAGCGTAGTTGCGCTCTCCACAAGATGGCGACAGTGACTCTCAGTCAATCTACACTGTCTGGCGACCACCTACACCCTTAATCCTTCATAGATAAGAGGGGAGTGGAGAGCTTTTCTGAGATCACAGCAGCAAGTCTCATGATGATATTTCTCACAGCTGCTGATCTGGATAGGCAAGTTAGGTTAGTCTCTCAATGCTCCTCCTCCTCATGAGACCTACTTTGTTTGTGGTGTTTCAGTCAGGTAGATGATAGAGGAGTTTCCTCTACCTTTTGGTAGAAGACGGTGATAAGTTTAAAAGACAAAGTGTGCAATAAAAAAACTCTTGAGAGTGCGTCATTTTGAGGTGAGGCACAGAGGGATTGAGAAAATGCTTCAGAGACTGTTGTGTAATTATGTCTTGAGTGAGTGCTTCAGGTGCTACTATGCTTGTAATGGGGAACTGTGGCACATTACTTAGTATTTTAGCAGTCTAGGATGCTGGCAGGGTACTTCCGATGTTCTAAGGTGTCCACTTGCTCATTTAATAGTGGATAGACTCTGGAGCCGCTGGCAGGGGCTCCAGGTCATCAGGCACCTTAGTAAGGTGGTATGCTTGTTTTGAACAGCACATAGGGGAACTCAGAGTATATGCCCAATTAAGGAATGAGAGCCTTTAATTGTTTTGTAGCCCCTGATGTACTGAGCTCCTGGGACTGCTGGTAGGGCCTTCCAGGTAACTGTGGCTGGATCTATTAGGTAATCTGTGAAAAGATCTCAGACAATACATCACTCTGTTAGCATCCTTTAAATTTAGTATCATTTAAATTTTGAAAATGAGATAAATTATCTTGTTCAAGCCCTTTTTTATGAAATTAATGGGGCTAAGTCATGCATTCACATTAGTATGCATTACTTTGTCGCACACAGTACATGGTAGCAGCTCCTTAATTAATATGTGCTTGTGCCTTTAAGAGAAGGAAACAACTGTGAATATCAGGAAAAGAAATGACCATTAAAATTCACTATTTCCCAAATAGTTATTTTATTTTAATCAAACCTCCTTGTATGTTGACCCAATATAATACAGTACTGTGTTTTATTTTTGGCCCCTTGTGTATGCCTTGGTTATCTTTGGGATAATGTAAGCATGTGCCTTTGGGAGGGGGGTGGGCAGGATGCCTTAGCTATTCCTTGCCTTGGATGTGGTAAGCTGAGTGAGGAATCATCTGCATTGCTGCTTGTGTAATAGGACACAGTTTGGGGCAGAAGCATTTTTTGTTCTTTAAAATGTTTCTTCGGTTCTCCCTCATGGTCAGTGTTAAAGTTAGAGGACTTAGGCTTTAGGAGCTGTAGCAGTTGCTAGCATCATTCTCCACTGCAAGATATATTGGATTTAGTCAAATCGTGTTTATTTATCCTCCTCTAAGATGGTGGCCGAGATCTCGCAAGAGCTGAGAGCCAGTCAGCTTGCAGCTCTCATGTATCAAGATATTTGGAAACTAGGAAGAAGCATGGAGGATGGTCATGCTGCTAGGAGTTGTTTGAGAAGCTGGTGCCATAAAATAACGTTTGGGTGGCTCCATTTTCGTCCATAGAGCTTCCTTTTTCTCTGTGGGAGTGTTTTTGGCTAGAAAATAGCATGAAATGGCCGCATGTGCTTTTATTTAGTGCCACTGAATTTGAGAAATGACTGAATCCAGTGTGGGCATTTTAAGCACCTTCCAGTGCAAGGAAACATTTCTGGATGAGTTTGTGGGTACCTTTTTACAAGTTAGTGATGCTAGTGGGTCACCAGATTCCTGTTGGTGATTAATACAACTCAGGAACTGCTGGCAGGGGAACCAGGTTGATTATTTATTATATTACCTCCTGTAAATCATTGCATAGATTCTGTGTTCATTTATGTGGGTCATACATTGCTTTTAGCTCCTGGCAGCGCTAGCAGGGGTGTTCAGGTAGCTAATAATCTCTATGCTTGTACAATGTGATAATGTTCATAATTTGAATACTGTGCTGTCAATTTCTCAGCTAATATTTTTCTAGACAATCAACGCTAGTAGAAGCCGCAGTGCTAATGTCTCTAAGACTACCAGTTTTTCTAATTTTAAACAGTTGCATATCTGCCGAAACATACTCTGGAGCTGCTGTGTTGAAATTTTTTACAGTACATCTAAACACAGGGACCGCTAGCAGGGGTACCAGGTTTATTTTGCAATAATGTTATCATTTATTGTCTGCCCCCAAGGATAATCAGTTACTGTGCCCAATCGGTCACTGTGTAGGCATTTAAAAGTACTTATATTCTATGCTCATATTGTTATATTGGCAGACACGTTCAGCTCTTTTGATATCAAATGCTCTGAATAATGTAGTCTTCTTACCTGCGTTTAGCAAACTTAGATTTTATCAGCACACTGGAGCTGTAGGATGTGCTTCAAATATTCACTTGCTGTAGCAACCAAACTCAGTATAGGAGTTGTTTTAAACATATGTGGGACAGCACTCCTGTGGCTGCTAGCAGGAGCCATAGGGTGTTCTCAATCCCACAAGAGTGTAGTAGTGGGTGCAGGCTGAACTGGGGCCACTAACAGGGATCCCAGAAAGCTACAAACTGCAGTTATGAGTGTGTAATTCATCGTAGACTGTCTGAGAGGGAATCTAAGGCATCTGAAAATTTATGGGCATGACAAAATACCTTGAGTTGATCTCCTGTACTGTGCCTCTGGCAATAATTTAAATCTAGGCTGAGTGATTGTCTCTGTGATTCCTAGTCATATACCATGAATTGGTTTTGAGTAACACAAAGGAAGTTATTTTAAACAACCAACTCTCTCTCTGGAATCTAGATTGAGCCATATATTTTCACAACGTAATTCCATAAGATGCTTTGCTATGCTAGCATATCCTAAACTGCCAAAAAACCTTAGATATAAAATTGTTAAGCCTGGTGGCCTTACCTTTTGTGTGATATTCTTGAAATAACTGCTTGAGAGCTGTTGTGATGTACTGCAACCTGTACAGATGCACATTCAGAACTGATCCTGGAGAGGCAGCATCAGAAGGAAAGGGGGTCAGACTTCTTGGAAATCACTTGTGCATCAAGCAACCTATCAGGTGGACACAACCTATGTGTAAGGAGTGTGGAGTGCCTCAGAGATTATCCCCCACAGTTCTGTGTGAAATTGTGTCTTGAGGGAATTTAAATAAACTCACTCACTCAGGAGAAAGTGTTTGCCCATATGTCCCATGAGTTCCTGTTTGAAACTGAGTTTTTGTGGTAGTCACAGGCAATTTGTAAATTGGATTCAAGCCTTGTATGGTTCCACACAGTTACAACCTCTCATAAATGGGTTTACTGGTGGGAAAATTGGTATTACATGAGGGGATAGACAAGGCTGCCCACTTAGTCCTCTATCATATGCATTTCGGTTAGACATATTGATCAGAAGATTCCTCAAGGATGTGGCTTCAGGGGCATCGGAGTGTCCATTTAGACACTAACAAGGGGACCCTCCAAGATGGAGACCCCACAGGAGGAGGAAGCAAATCCTGATGGGGGACTCCATTGTAAAGGGAGTTAAGATGGAGACAGCTAGCAATGAGGTAGGGGAGGTCTAGTGCCTGCGTGGTGCCACAGCATGAAGGGATGGAAGGAGGATCCAAAGGATTGCTGGGACAGTAGGAAGGGAGGGGGACCTTGACATCATTGTCCATCTGGGTACTAATGATCTAGCTCAGAGCAATCCAGCAGTAGTGCAGGAGGATTTTAGGAAACTGGGGAGCGGTCTTAGGCAGGTAGCACGGTCAGTAACCATCTCAGAGGTAATTCAGGTCTATGACAGAGAAGAGGACAGGATTTGCTGCACCGATTACTTCAATGCTTGGTTGAAGGATTGGTGTGGAAAGGAGGGGTTCGATTTCATTGTAGAGTGGGGTGACCTGGAGAGATGCAGACCTGTACAGCGGGATGGCCTGCATCTGTCAAGGAGGGGCTCTGATGTCCTCAGTGAGAGGTTTTAAATGCTACATCGGTGAGCATTCACACCAGCCAAGGGGGAGGCAGAATAGAGCAAGACAACATAGTCTGTCCCTTCCCCCAACAGGATCAGAAGAGTAACTGTTTCAATCAGGAGAGAGGATAACAACAAATAGAACCACAGAGTAAGAAAAAAACAAGGGGCAGGAGGTGGGAATGGCATCAAGAGGGAGAATGGGACAATTAGGAGAAGAGAAACATATGTAAGAAAGGATAGTGATGGCACACACTGGAAAGCAATGTGTGCAAATGCCCGTAGCCTTGGGAATGAGATCGCGGATCTGGAGGCCACCATAGTGGAGGCAGGCCTGGACCTGGTGGCCAACACGGAGACCTGGTGCAACAAAAACCAAGACTGGGAGCTGACAATCCCAGGGGATTCTCTGTTTAGAAGGGACAGGAAGGGAAGAAAGGGGGCGGGTAGCTCTTTACATGAGGGAGAACATAAAGGCAATAAGGGGTAAGCAGAAGACGGCAGAGGTACTGTGGGTCACACTGGAGAAACAGAAAGGGGAAGCTATTCGCATAGGGGTTATCTACAGACCACCTGCTCAGGGGGAGGAAGTGGATGTGGTGTTAATAGAAGAAATTCAGAATATGGCACAAAAGGGGTAGGTCGTACTAGTTGAAGACTTCAGTCTAGCAGACGTAGATTGGAGCATGCACACCATGGCAACTACCAGGAACAGGGGCATACTCAACTCTCTGTTAGGTGCCTCTTTCAGGCAACTAGTAGAGGAACCCACCTGCGGTGGGGCAATGCTGGACCTGGTATTGACAAATAGGGATAGCACTGCTGATATCACGGTGGGTGACCACCTGGGAACCAGCGATCACCGTACAGTACAGTTTACCATAAGGACCAAGGTAGAGGTAAACAACAAAAGAACTAGGGTTCTAGACTTCGGGAGGGCCAACTTTGGGGAAATGAGGAAGGACACCCTGGTCGGGATTGGGGAACTTGAGGGAGTGAAGAAGCTGTGGACTTAAATTAAGGAGGGTATCACTAGGGCTACAGGTCTTTGTATCTGGCAGGTTAGCAAGGTTAAAAGGGAAAGGGGACCTCATTGATTCTTAAGGGAGGTAGCAGAAAAGATAAGGACAAAACCGTAGGTCTTTTTGAGATACAAAAGAACTCAAAAAGAGGAAGACCGAGAGATCTATCAGGAAAAACAAAAGGAGGCAGGGAGGGTAGTCAGGAAGGCGAAAGCACAAACAGAAGAAAAGACTGCCAAATCACAGATAAAGGGGGACAAGACATTCTTCAGATACATAGCGGACAAGAGAAAGGTGAAAGGAGGGATAATTAGGCTGAAGGGGGAAGGGGGGGCTCTGTGTGGAAGGAGATCATCAAAAAACTGACATTCTAAATAGATACCTCTGCTCAGTATTTACAATGGAAGGATCAGGTAACGGATCAGTGATAGAAGATAAAGGTCCAAGGGTATCAGAGATGGACACAAGCCCTTTCACAGTAGAGAGGGTCCTAGGGAAACTATCACATTTAAAAGTGGATAAAGCAATGGGCCCTGATGGAGTAACATAGAAACATAGACTTTGATGGCAGATAAGGACCACTTGGCCCACCCAGTCTGCCCATTTCCCTACCTATTGGATAAGCTGCAGATCCTAGTTAACCAACAGCCTACTTCTTCCTACCCCCCCACCAGAATTGCCTTATGTCTGTCCCATGCATTCTTGAATTATCCCACCATTTTTGACCCCACGACTTCCTCGGGAAGGCCGTTCCATGTGTCCACCACCCTCTCCACGAAAAAATACTTCCTCACATTGCCCCTGAGCCATCGCCCCTCTATCTTCAAACTGTGTTCCTTTGTTCTTGCACATCTCTTTTTCTCAAAGATGCTACCTCTTGGACATTGTTGAGTCCCTTGAGGTAATTCAAAGTTTCTATCATGTCCCCTCTCTCCCTCCTTTCCTCCAGCATATACATATTAAGTCTGTCTTCGTATGGCTTCTGGTGCAGACCCTGTACCATTTTAATTGCCCTCCTCTGGACTGCCTCCATCCTGTCTATGTCCTTGTGGAGATGGGGTCTCCAGAACTGCCCGCAGTACTCCAGATGGGGTCTCACCAACTGTCTGTACAGAGGGATGACAATTTCCTGTTTTCTATTGGTGATGCCTCTCCCTATGCATCCCAGTATCTCCCCAACCCTCCTTACTGCCATCTCACATTGCTTGTGTAACCCCTAGGTGGCGCTATCCTATGGGCTACTACCCTTGCCTGTGTGACTATGCACAGGTTATGGGGCCTGAGCTTGGTGAACAGGTTCCTCCACCCAGAGGAATGGTTTTGAAGTATCATAACTGCTGTTGGTATAGTCCTCCAGGATGCTATAACCACCCACCAACCCCTCCAGTGGCCTAGACAGTTCAGCAGTGAGACAATCACATATACCATATGGCAATAACGATATGCCCACACCTCTTGCACTTACCACCAGGGCTGAATCAACTGCAGTTGCCCTGTAGAACCCGTGGAAAACAAGACCAGTGATGCAACAATTCAAAGGTAGTACAATATCCCCACCAAGAAGGTACACACTGTCACAAACGCACTCAGCAGGTCAGGCCCTCTGCTCCCACAGTGCCACCCTCCGAACACAATAGTGTGAACAGGTAACAGACAGGGTAACCCTCCTGTCTGCTTTTGGGTCTGAATCACCTTTAGTCTCAAGTTCTGAGGGATTCAAACTGTGAACCTTATGCTAGCGTACCCAATGTACAGGCTCAGATTCGTACCCTCTTCGGGGATTGCGGTACAATCTTTCGCCAGGGGCACCAAGTCAGGCTTCCAAAATGAACCCTTAAAACTCTATAAGAGACCTTAGGTATATTCTTACCTTTTCCCAGTTTAGTAACACCATCAAGCCCTTCAAAACAGCTGTCAGACTTGACCAAGAATACATCACATGCAAAAAGAACTTGGGAGACACACCTAGGCAGTATCTTGAAAACAGATTCTTTACTAAAAGATGGTAAAAATATGAAAAATGTAAACACAGAACAATATATCAAAGAGCTCACAGTCACATAAAAGAACAAGGGAATATTACAAAACAATACTCCTACCACAATACATTTAGATTTTTGGCTATCTAGTGTATTACCTCTGGAAGTGCATTTAAAGTTACATCAGAGAGTTGTGTCTCTCTGGAGTCCCAAAATGATATGACCACATTTCAAACACAAGTATCAGTTTAAACGTTGTGTCTCCACACCCCTTCTGTGAGTTATCTAGCTCCTCCTTTTAGAATATAAAATTACAAAAAAATGATTTCCTCTCAGGAGGTATTTTAAATAAGGTGCCATCAGAAGAAAAAATACATTTCCTATATATAACTCCTTAATTACACATTTCGTTTGAATTTAGCAATCCCACACTGGCAGCAATGTGTTACAAGAAAAACCCAACAGGAATCAGCCTAATGATGTCCTGTTTCTGAAGTCATAAAGTCACATTTGATTTCCACTTCAAAAACATGAGGTCATAAAAAGACCATTAAATGCAATTTCTCAAGGAAGTTAATTACATTACAGAGATCTCCTGGTCAGTTTACATATCCTGTAGCTTCACTGATACTGGGGGCACCCATGGAAGCACAGGCTGTCTTGTGTGACACAATCACATACTATGTTTTTATTTTACAAATTTCATGCAATAAACATAACCAACTGGCCAAGCGTCACACTCCTCCCCACCTAAACTAAATTTGGGGGCTCTATCCCCTGCATGGGATGAGCTCCACAAGTCAGTTCACTCCTCATATAGACGCAGTAAGCCATCTGTATTCTGATTGGTCGCTCCAGCCCTATGTAAGATCATCATGTCATACCCTTGCATGGCAAGACTCCATCTTAATAGTCTATCATTAGTTTTTCCTATTTGGGTCAGCCAAACCATGGGGTTGTGGTCAATTTGTACCTCAAAATGCTGCCCATATAAGTATGACTCTAACTTCTTTAAGGTCCACACTATGGCAAGACACTCTTTTTCCAGAGTAGAGTAAGCCTGCTCCCTGGAAAGTAACTTTTTACTCAGGTATACTACAGGGTGATCATCCATTGGTTGGATGCCTGACTCAGTACTGCCCCAATACCCACGTCTGAGGTGTCAGTCTGGACTATAAAGGGTCTGCTATAGTCAGGACTTGTCAATACAGGAGCACTGCACAGTGCCTCTTTCAGTCTGGTAAAGGCTTTTTCACAGGCTGGTTCCCAGGTAATTTTCTTAGGCATCTTTTGCTGTACCAGGTCAGATAGGGAAGCAGCCAGGGCACTGTAATTGGGTACAAATTTCCTATAGTACCCTGCTGTCCCTAGAAAACTCCTGACCTGCTTCTGTGTTTCTGGTCTGGGCCATGCCTTGCTCACCTATATTTTTACTTGGTTAGGACGAAGCTATCCCCAGCCTAGAACATGCCTGAGGTATGCCACTTCAGCCATGGCCACCTGGCACTTCTCAGCTTTGACAGTGAGCCGGCCCTCTGTATCCTGCCCAGCACTTCCCTAAAGTGGGACAGGTGTTCCTCCCAGCTGGCATTAAAGATGGCAGTGTCATCCAAGTACACCACAGCATACTCCGTAGCACCATTTAACACCTGGTTCACCAACCTTTGGAAAGCGGCTGGGATGTTCTTCATTCTGAAAGGCATTACTTTAAATTCAAATAAGCCTGTCAAAGTGATGAAGGCCGACCTCGCCCTTGCGCTGTCAGTTAACTCTACCTGCCAATACCACTTTGTCATGTCAGTAATTGTAAGGCATGTTGCCCCTCCCAACTTGTCCAGGAGTTTGTCCGTCCGGGGCATCAGGTGGGCGTCTGACTTCGTGTCTGCATTCCTACACACACTACATGATAGTCCACACAGAAATGAGTAGAGCCATCTGGCTTGGGCACAAGGAGTAGGGGTGAGGCCCATGGGCTATGGGATCTCTGGATTACCCCTAAATCCAGCATTTCCTCCACCTCCCTCCTAATGTCCTTTTGGACAGCCTCTGACACCCGATATACTCTCTGCCGTATGGGCGTCTGTGTCCCTGTCTCCACATCGTGCGTTGCTAAGGGGGTTAGTCCAGGCTTGGCGCTGAACAGTGGGACAAAATCTGCTAAAACCTCCCTTCCTTCCTGGATCTTGTCTGGGGCCAGCTGGGGTGACAATTTAACTGCCTCCTCAGAGGAATCCCGCTTGCTTTCTTCCAGCAAGTCCAGAAGGGGGCCTTCTACGTCCATCCCCTCCACACTGCTAACACCATGTCAGCCCTATTAGCATAGGGCTTCATCATGTTGATATACTACATTCTTTCTGTATGTCTTCTGTCAGGCAACTCTATGATACAGTTCACATCATTTACCTTTCTAACTAATTTGTACGGTCCTGCCCACTCAGCCTGCAGCTTGTCTTTCCAGACCAGGATAAGGACCATGACTTCCTGACCCACCATGTACAAGTGAGCTCTGGCTCTGCAGTCATACCACACTTTTTGTTTCTGTTGGACAGCTGCCAGGTTGCTGTGGGCTGCCCCCATAAGCTCCTTCAGCCTTTCCCTAAACCTAAGGACATAATCCACTATGGGAGTTCCCTGGGTGACGTGCTGGCCTTTCCAGTCCTCCTGGATCAAGTCTAGGGGCCCACATACCCGGCGACCATATAAGAGCTCAAAGGGGGAAAATCCTGTCAACTCATGGGGCACCTCCCTGTATGCAAACAACAGGTGGGGAAGGTGTTTCCCCTGGTCCCTCCCATACTGTTCAGCAAACGCATGGAGCATTGACTTCAGGGTACCATTAAATCTTTCCACAAGCCCATTGGCTTGCGGGTGATTAGGTGTCGTGTGCCTCTGCACCACCCCACACTTCTCCCACAAACATTTCATCAGGTCCGACATGAGGGAACCCCCTTGATTGGTGATAACCTCCTGCAGAAACCCAACACGGGAGAAAATCCCAAGTAAGGCATCTGCCACTTTGTCTGTCCTCAGTGAGGATAGCGCAACTGCCTCTGGATACCAGGTGGCATAATCCACCACAGTCAGGATGAACCTCTTCCCAGAGTAGCTGGGGGTATTTAAAGGCCCCACAATATCCATTCCTACCCTCTGAAATGGTTCCTCCACTATGGGCAATGGAATTAGGGTGGCTTGGGCTTTCTTACCCACCTTCCCTATTTCTTGGCACCAGTGACAAGACCTGCAATACTCCTTCACCTACTGGGTGAAGTTAGGTCAATAGAAATTCTGGGCCAACCGCTGCATAGTGCGCGTGATTCCCAGATGACCAGACAAGGGACTATCATATGAATCTTGAGCAACTGCTCACGGTACCCCTGGGGAATGACAAGCTGCCTGCCTATTACCCCTCCCTCTGTCTTAGCATCCTGAGTATACATCAGTCCATTTTCCCAACAAACTTTATGTTTTCCGTCACCTTCCTGTGCTCCATCAGAGTCTGCCCAAGCTCTCTCTCGGCTTCTCTAGACTAGGGTCACTTTTCTGAGCAGCTGCAAACTCCTTACACATTCCCAAGGCATGGGACAGGTCCCTTTCAGTCTCTAACCTAGGGTCCCTAGCACTAGCATCAGGGCACTCAGGATCACTGTCATACCTAACCCTCTGACAATGGGTCATCCCTCTTTCTTCGGAGTAATCCTCTGTAGCTGGGTGGTTAACTGCTACTGGGGAACTTTCTACCCCCTTTTCATTAGTCTCTATATTAGGAGACACGGGCCGGGGAACCAGCCTCCCAGTGGTTTCTACAATGACTTCTATGGGGTCCAGGAAACTACAATTTTCCCTTGCCGCTTAGCTAAGGGTAACTGCACACACCATCCCCTGTTTGAGGTTGTCGCAAAGGATGACGTTGACTGCTAAAGGTTTGGCTACAGCCACCTGTTGCACAGTTTCCCCTGTTTCACCCCAGTCTAGGAGAACACTAGCGAGTGGCAATGTTTTCTCCTCACCAATGAACCCTTGTACAGTTACAGATTTATTGGGTATAAGCTGACCAGGCTCTACCAGATCTCCTTTTACCAGCGTCAGGGGAGCCCCTTTGTCCCTTAACCCTTGTGTCTGTACACCATTCACCATGACTGAGTGCATGTGTTCCCTCATGTTCACAGGCATGCTTCCAGAGACACAAAAACAACCCACTTCTTTCCTAGCTCCATTTTGCGTATTGCTCATCCTTTTGGGACACTGTCTGGCAATATGCCCAGTTTCTTTTCGAACCTCACATTCATTTCTTTCCTCAGAGAAATCTTTTCTTTGAAACCTGGGGCTAACTGGTTCCGGTGGAGGCAGTGAGGGTTTTAGCTGCCTGAAGGCACGCTTTTCCCTTTCTGCACTGCCACGCCTGCCCCATTCACTCTCAGAGTGGGTCTGCTCATGGCATAGTGGTCCAAGAGTTCAGCAGCCTCTTGCACTTTTTTGGGATCTCGGTCCTCCAGCCAGGTTTTCAGCTCAGCTGGGCATGCCCCCAAAAACTGTTCTAACAGTAAAGCATTTTCAGTTGTATCTACAGAGCTTGCTTCAATTCTTTCCCACCAACATTTTAAACACTGACATTGTTTCGTGGCTAGCTCCTCGTAGCTCATGTCAGGGCTTCTCTTGAGCTTACGGAATTTAGCTCTGTATGCTTCTGCAGTTAAATCATGTTTTTTTAACAGTGCAGCCTTAAGTTTGCTGTAATCATTACTGTTCTCATTGTCCATTTGACCCAATGCATCCCGAGCTTTTCTGGTAAGTAGCAGGGATAACTGGAAGCTCCAGGACTGTCTAGAAATCTTTGCCTGAATACAAACTTTTTCAAAGGAATTTAAAAAGGCATCTGTATCCTCCCCCTCTTTAAATTAAATGCCAGTTTCATTTATAGTGCGTGTAATGCCTCCTGTTTTACTAAACTGGACACCTTATACCACAGAGCATTGAGATTCGTAACTGGCCTACCTATCGCCACCCACCACTGCTCTTATATGCAGCTGTGGGTGGACCTCCTCTCAGTACAGAGAAGGAATAGAAATGTGGCTCTCTGGACTTACAGAGCTATTACCAACAAATTACCCCAATACATTTCCGACTGTTTGCCGTTATACGTGGTAGGCAACTATGCACTGAGAAGCTATTCTCTGCTTCTACTGAAAGTACCTAGGGCCAATACACGCTTTGGGAGAGTGGCCATAGGCTTTGTGTTGCCCTCACTGTGGAACAAACTACAGAAATCTATGAAACTGAGTCTCCCTGTTAGTCTTACCACCTTCAAGACTTTGTATGCCAAGGCTGTTAAGGAGCTATGCAGCTGTTTCCAGCACACTTAGCATGCTAGAGTGCCTACTGCTTACCTGCCCACTACATCTCCACCTAACCTGGCCCCTTGAATGTCTCCACCAACACCCCCCCTTTTTTTTTTTGCTAATCCGCTACCTTTGTTACCCTCAGACTCCTAACATATACGTCCCCAGCCCATCTACCGTTGCACCCCTCCTAGAACAGCTGCAGTCATGTACCCCTCCCCTCCATATCTGCCCCTTAAGTTTGTATATGTCCTGAACAATGATATGCTGTGCTGTTTGAAAATGTTTTAATATGCTGGCTGTTTCAAAATGTTTTAATTCCCCTTCTCATACCATTCACCCTAACCTTGTTAATCCTGTACCTGAAATACTTGTTATTGCTCTGTGTATTTTTCTTTTCTTTTTCTGTATAATTATGTCTGTTTAAATTATCTGTACATAAAAGTGTTATTCTTGACCTTGTGTAACGCAGGTCCACCTTGTAAATGAACCTACTCAATGGTGTTCGCCTGGATAAAGACTTGATTGATTGATTGATTGAAATTCAGCTATCAATTTGCAATTTAATTTGTAACCCAGTCCTGTAGTTCCAGTTAAACCCAAGCCACTTACCTGCTCTGGTGCTGGTAGTTGGAGTTGTAGCTTCTTCAGTTTATGTTGCCTCTGGCGCTCATGCTCCTCTCGGTCTGCTTCTTGCTGTTCACACTCCCTCTTCTCCTCTGCGGCTTGTTCCTCTCGCTCTGCTTCTCTCCGTTCTTGTTCTGCCTCTCGATGTTCTCGTTCAACCTCCCTCTGGAACTCCAGCTCCATTCTGCGCAACTCAATCTGCAGCCTGATTGCTTCCAGCTCCAGAATGCTGGTGACCTTCCCCTGCTGCTGTGGCCCTTGGCTTGCACTGGCCCTGCTGTCCTCCTCACAGGATCTGGACACTGCACTGGCCCCTCCACACCCAAGGTTTGGTCCTTTACAGTCGCAGTCTGTGACTCGATGCTCTGGGCATCTGCTGCCATCAGGGCATCCATGAGATTCTGCTTGGTGGCTCTCCCCTCGTGCAGGACTCCTCTGTCCTGGCACAACTGCCTCAAGTAGTCTGCAGTGTACCCGCTGTAGTTGGAAGCCATCTTCTTCCCTAACTACAGCTACTCTAACTTGCACTTTGAAAAAAATAAAACAGGTAGGAGCTTGACTGTAAGCAAAATGATATAGTTCTGTTTCTCTTTTTAAAAATAAATCACTGCCTTATTTTGCAAGTGAGCTGTACAGTATTAAGCTGACACACTGAACAGTTAAAACTTACGTTACCAAATTTATTGCACTGCTGCCAACCAAATCTGTCACAAACGCACTCAGCAGGTCAGGCCCTCTGCTCTCACAGTGCCAACCTCTGAGCGCAATAGTGTGAACAGGTAACAGACAGGGTAACCCTCCTTTCTGTTTTTGGGTCTGAATCAGCTTTAGTCTCAAGTTCTGGGGGGATTCAAACTGTGAACCTTATGCTAGTGTACCCAGTGTACAGGCTCAGATATGTACCCTCTTCAGGGATTGCGGTACAATCTTTCACCAGGGTACCAAGCCAGGCTTCCAAAATGAACCCTTAAAACTCTATATTTTTATTTTTTTTATTACTAGGATTACAAATACCTTTGAACCAAGGGTTCTTTTACAAAGGTTCTGCATCAGCAATGGGTGCAAGCAAAACAGTGGTAAGATACAATACAAGGTCAGGAGGTTAACATAGAAGCAAGCAGAGGTAAGATACAATATAGATCATGAGCTTAACTTAGTAGCAAAACACAGCACATGTGTATAGACTAGCACAGTAGCAAACAGTGAGTGGCAAATAACAATGCACAATTAACAGTATAGGTGTATATATAGTAAGACACAGATACAAATGAAAACCTTCCTCAGGGTGACATAAGTGGAGCAAGGGTTGGGAGATAAGAGGGGGGTGGGGAAAAGGGGGGTAGGCAGTCAAGATTTGACATTGTCGTAAGTGCAAGAACAGAAAGATAAGTGCTAGGTATTCTGGGGTGGAGCAACAAGAGATAGGGTGATAGGGAGGGGAGACAGGAGGAGAGGAGCGGGAGAGGGGGTGGAATGGTAGGTGGGAGGTGAGAGGGGGTAGAATTGTAGGTGGGGTGGGAGAGAGAGAGGGAGTAGCAGGGGATGGAGGGCCAGAGAGAAGTGGGGAGGGTAGCAAGGGAAGAGAGAAGAGGAGGGAGAGGTGAATCAAAGCCGCAAGCCTAGGCAGAGCAGTCACAGCTGCTGAGGTCAGTGAGGTGCTAGCGGAGTTTTCGTTTGAATGCGCCAAGCTTGTTTTCAGCTGCAATTTCAAGAAGGTTGTTTAGCAGTGGGGGCTGGTGTGTAAAGTACGTTGAGCCTGGTTGGTATGGCAGACTGGAACGATAAACGTTGGTTTGAGGGAACTACACGTAAAATGTGCAGTGATTGCAACATTAAGGCATGAGTTGCAGGGGGTGTGAGGTTAAGACAAATTTTATTAGCCAGTAGGCAGTTCTGGTAGGCAAGTCTACTATTTAGATTGAGCCAATTGGATTGCTTGTAGAGATCACAGGTATGCATATGCTTCCCTGTGCCAGTGAGAAGTCTACAGCATTTGTTAAGGGCTGTCTTGACCCATTTTAGGGTGGTATCAATGGCAGCCCCATAGAAGACAAGCCTATAATCAATGACGGGTAGGACTGAAGCAGTTATGGCTGTGCACATAGCTTCTTTGGTAAGACAGCAACGGTGGTGGTAGAGGACCCCAATTCTTGAGTTGACTGATTTGAGATGTGTTGAACATGCACGCTGAAAGACATTGTGAAATCAAGGGTAATACCAAGGTATTTAAACTCCTGCACTTGTTCAAGGGGCTGTTCAAGTTCATTATGTATGGTGAAGTTTATGGATCTGTATTTGCTGTGAGAGCTATGGAACAGCATGGACTTTGTTTTTTTGTAATTCATCAACAGCTTATGTTGGAGAAGCCAGGTCTCAACTAGGCTGAAGTTCGTCTGTAGCACCTTGGAGAGCGAGACGGGGTCAGTATGGGAGGAAACGAGTACTGCATCATTGGCATAGAGTATTAAGTTATTATTGCAAGCTGCAGGAAGAGTATTGATTAAAAGGCTGAAAAGTAGAAGGCCAAGGATGGAACCCTGGGATACACCAGAGCGGACAGGAAGGGCACTTGAGAGAGAGTCAACGATTCTGACTTTTTGTCTCCTTGCCAAGAGGAAGCTTTCAAACCATTTGGTTACATCATTAGATAGTCCAAGGGAGGAGAGTGAGTGAAGCAGGAGCTGGTGGTTCACAGTGTCAAATGCCTTGGTCAAATCAATGAACACTGCACCCAGTAGGTGGCCAGTGTCAATCACCTCATGAATATGGCTGGTGAAGTCAAGCAGGGCAGTGGTAGTACTATGGGTTTTTCTAAAGCCATGTTGCAGGCAGAGTAAGTTATATTTGTCGAGGTGTTCAGACAACTGGTCAGCTACAATTCATTCCAACGCCTTGGAGAGTGGTGGGAGGATAGAAATAGGGCAGTAGTTAGAGATAAGAGACCTGTCACCATTTTTATGAATGGGTGTCACCACTGCTGATATCCAGAGCTGGGGAATTGTTTATGAGAGCGTGAAAGATTCAGAAGTTTAGTGAAAGGTTGTAGGACAATGTCAAGGGAGAGAGAGAGGAGTTTGAGGTCAAGGGTATCGCTGCTGAAACTGGCTTTGCTTGGCACTTTGTTAAGATATCTTTTAGCTTCAGACATGGATACCCCCTTAAAGTAGAATGGGGGAGAGGGTATTACTGTGGAGATTGATTTTATTATTGAGGCAGTGCTGGGCAGAGTTGTCAAAGAAGTTGGGGGGAAGGACACTGCTAAGATCAGTGAATGCGAGATTAAAGGAGTCCGCTATTTCTTTGAGGTCCTGTAAAGTGGAGCCATTAACCTCAATCATAGTAGGAGAGGATTTGCTTGGTTTACCCATGAGGCTCTTGATGCTCTCCCAGAAGGGTTTGCTATTTCTCCAGGAGTTAGTAAGTTTCTGGTTGTAGAAGACTTGCTTGGCTCTGCGTATTGCCATTGTGCTCTGGTTCCTAGCCGCCTTATAGAGCTGCATATCTTTTTGTTTCCCTGAGTCCATGGCTTGGTGCCAGAGGTTATCTCGGTTTCGCATCATGGAGATGAGTTTGGAGTTAATCCAGTGATTAGGTATATTCTAACCTATTCCCAGTTTAGTAACCCCATCAAGCCCTTCAAAACAGCTGTCAGACTTAACCACATATACATCACATGCAAAAAGAACTTGGAAGACACACCCAGGTAGTATCTTGATAAAAGATTATTTACTAAAAGATGATAAAAATATGAAAAAATGTAAATACAGAACAATATATCAAACAGCTCACAATCACATAAAAGAACAAGGGAAGATTACAAAACA
This sequence comes from Neoceratodus forsteri, assembly GCA_016271365.2. Lineage (NCBI taxonomy): Eukaryota > Metazoa > Chordata > Ceratodontiformes > Ceratodontidae > Neoceratodus > Neoceratodus forsteri. The sequence goes on from CM057450.1 coordinate 943,382,058, forward strand.
AAACTCCTACCACAATACACTTAGATTTTTGGCTATCTAATGTATTACGTCTGGAACTGCGTTTAAAGCTAGATCAGACAGCTGTGTTTCTCTGGAGTCCCAAAATGATATGACCACATTTCAGACACAAGTATCAGTTTAAACTCTGTGTCTCCACACCCCTTCTGTGAGTCATCTAGCTCCTCCTTTTAGAATATAAAATTACAAAAAATGATTTCCTCTCAGGAGGTATTTTAAATAAGGAGCCATCAGAAGAAAAAAGACATTTCCTATATATAACTCCTTAATTACATGTTTCCTTTGAACTTAGCAATCCCACACTGGCACCAATGCGTTACCAAAAAAAACAACAGTAATCAGCCTAATGATGTCCTGTTTCTGAAGTCATAAAGTCATATTCGATTTCCACTTCAAAAACATGAGGTCATGAAAAGGTCATAAAATGCAATTTCTCAAAGAATTAATTACATTACAGAGATCTCCTGGTCAGTTTACATATCCTGTAGCTTCACTGAAACCTGAGGGAGTGGGGCACCCATGGAAGCACAGACTGTCTTCTGTGAGACAATCACATACTTTATTTTTATTTTACAAATATCATACAATAATCACAACTAGCTGGCCAAGTGTCACACACACTAGGCAGGTTAAACGTGAAAAACCATAGTCTGATTTATTCAGAGGGATGTGAACAAGGGTGGGGCATAAATCTAGCAGTGATTGGCAAGTCTGATTATATTCAGGTTGGTAAGGCATGCACTGTACGTCCCTCTGACCAAGTCCCTCAACCCTGGATACCCAGTTGGAGAACAGGCTAGCCTGAGTGTTGCCCAGGGTAGGCCGGCATTGCAGCTGTTGTTGGGGCCCTTAGGAAGGAAAAACACAGTTAACATGCATTCAACCCAAACATTTGTAATCCGGAGCCAGATGGCTCAGTCTGTTGCAAATAAACCCAGAACGAGAGAATCAGATGGACACACAAATGATTGCAGCGTTGTTGCAGGGAGCCACCCTGTTTTATACTCACGCTACCCAAACCAAGATGCAGGACTGATGAAATGAAGACCTCTGGATGTTGTACTGGATTGCGAGGGGAAGCATGGCCGACACGCCTCACCATGGTGGACGTTACCTGTTCGGTGATGTTGAGCAGGGGGCCAAATCCCCGAGCGGGTCTTTTGCCAGAAATGTCTCTGATTCAGGAGCAGCAACCTAGGCTGAGGTGGCAAGGCCTAGGCACAGCGAGCAATTTGGATGCAGTCCATAAAAAGTGCTGTAACAGCCTCCAGCTGGCATAGCAGAATTCAGTGTGGGGAACCAAATCGCAACCCACATGACACATTCAGCACATCTATAATGCTATAAAGTAACTTGCCATAGTTCTGATAGAGTCCATTTGCAAATCGTAGTGTTTCTGCACAAACTTTTCGATCTGGGGCTCTCTTCGGTGCCTAGCAGGCCGATCGCTTCTGGAGCAAGTCTTCGGTCCACTTGCAGGCAACAATAACACACTTTCCTCTTCAGGTCTCAGATCTCAATCGGTAAATCGGATAATGTCTGACTTTCACTTTCACAGTAGTTCTTCACACAGGATGAGGTGGCAGGCAGACCAGCAGGATCTTCCTGCTGATTTTCCTGTGCAACTATGCAGGAGCAGCTGCTCACTCTCCAAACTCCAACTCACAAACTGACACACTCCTGCAGGCAGCTCTGGGCTTTCCCAGTGATCCTAAAGGTTTGGTTGGCTGAGGGAACTGTCAGTCAGAGCTAGGGCTCCCCCTCCAGGTCCATTTAGGTGCCAGACCTTAAAAACCACAGTTCCTACAGATTTCATTCCCACAAGGCCTCTGGGGACAGTCTCCATTTTAGGTCCCCTGAGGTTCCAATTGGTCCAGCACTGGCTGTTCCAGAACCAAAATGGTGGCTCTAATCCAAATGTTCGTGCTACAACTGGGAACAGGTTAGACAAACTCCTATATGATTATTACTACTACAGCTAAACAGTAAATAATTACTTTTCCTAGCAGAGCTCCTTCTGCGCTAATAGCGACTGCAGAACGGAGCAGAAATACAGCTTGTCTGGCTGGTCGTGAGCCTTAATTACTTGGACCCAGCCCAGAATAATTTTCACACACAGCATAATGGTTCTCTTAAAGAGACAGGCATGGAGGCTTACTATAGCACTTCTTATGCAGGCAATTTTATAAATGGTTGGACACAGAACACCATCCTGACAGTGGGCATTAGGCAAGCCCAAGAAGACATTATAGGAACCCCTATTTGTAGAGGGGTTACACTTTTTTATTTATTTATTTATTTGTGAAATCAGTTTACAACCTTTGAGCCAGAGGCTCATTTCCAAAGGTACCTCGTCACATTAAAGACATACATAGAGTTTTAGGTTACATAGCATAGGTTTGCAAAACAATAGGTGTTCAACAGAGTCGCCACATCACACTGAGGTCAGACAAAATACATTTAGGTTACAGGGTACATGTAATTGAGAACAGGTGTTACACAAGTTGGTATCAAAAATTGAGCAATCTAATAGGTATACAATGAAACAGCTGGCACTGGCCAGGTTAGACATAGGTACGGTGTACCGGGAAGCGGTGGTGGGGATGGCTAGGTGGAGAGCCGCCCGGTGGGCGTTGTCATGAGAAGTCGAGGTGGAGGCTACTTTCAGAGACAGGAGCAGCTACGAGTGTTGAAGAGTTGGTTTCGAAGGGTGGTTTTGAACTTGGAGATGGTGGTGGCATTGGTGATGGGGGCAGGGAGAGAGTTAAACCAGGATGGGGCTCTGTAGCAGAAGGACCTCTGGTCACGGCTGGTTCTTGATCTGGGAACCATTAGAGTGGTCTTGTTGGATGACCCGTGTTGCAATAGTGGGTGGGATCTGGTGGATGGATGCGTTACCGGGGAGAGCCAGTAGGGTTTTGTGAGGAGGCAGGTTTGATGTCAGACGGCGTTCATCAGGGTAAGGAGTTTAGCCTTGCTCATACAGCTGACAGGTGTGTGTGTGGAGCCTGGGGCACCAGTAAATCAATCTGCAGGCTTTATTCAGGTTAAGTGAATTTTTGAGTGCAGTCGTCGGCAGCACCATAGACTGGTAGACCATAGTCTACAAGGGACAAAACGGAGGACGTATCAGCGAGCCGGGGCGCATTTGGGGGAAGGCAGGTTCTATGGCAGAAGAGGATGCCAAGCCGTGTGTTAGTGGTGGATGTTAGGGCATCAGTATGGATGTGAAATGTGAGGGCTGAGTCGAAGGTAACCCCAAGGTATTTGTAGGAGCAGACTTGTTCCAGTGGCTGTTTGGTACTAGGAAGGATATAGAGTGGGTGGTTGCTAGCTTTGTTTTGGGGGTAGGAAAAGAGCATAGCTTTGGTTTTTAAGATTGATGGCGAGTCTCGCTCCTTAAACCAAGCTTGGCATTATTGAAAGACTGCTGTAGGGTGTCCTGAAGGGAGGCGAAGTTGCAGTGGGTGACAAAAGGACAGCGTCATCTGCATACAAGCGAATTTGCCAGGGCATGCACTGGGCAGGGTGTTCGATAGAGGAGAGAAGGGGGCCCAGGATGGAGCCTTGGGGGACCCCAGAGTGAATGGGACGGGTATCAGAGAGTATCCCATTGATTTTAACACACTGTGATCGAGCAGCTAGATAGCTTGTGCACCATGCTAGGGGGCCAGCCGAGAGAGACCAGCGTGGCAGAGAGCATTCAGCAGAAGAGGATGGGAGACGGGGTGGAGAGTTGAAAGAGGAGCTAGAGTGGAGAGTGCAGCAACCCCTTGTGGTTGGTGTCTATAAGCTGCAAATGGGAACGTGGACACTTAGTAAAAAGAAGGGTAGGTCATGTGATGTGACATGTGACCTGCCAGCAGCAATAAATGAAGCGCCGACGGTGGTTGGGGCGGCTACACAAAAGTCAGGCTGTAGTGCAGGACGCTTTACCTCTTACAGGCTCTGACAATCCCCGTGTTCAGGCTCCACTGCTGGGCAGAGTAGTGCTTGCTTACCTTTAGGTCATCTGATATGACTACTCCCAGGTCCTTTTCCATTTTTGTTGTTGTTAGTACCCCCATTGTGTACTCTTCCCGAGTTTTTGTTTCCCAGATGCATTACTTCACACTTCCTTGCATTGAATCTAAGCTGCCATACTTTTGATCATTCCTCCAACCTTGCCAAATCCCTTTTCATCCTTTCCAACCCCCTTGTGTATCAATCCTGTTGCAGATCTTTGTGTCATCAGCAAACATGTATACTTATCCTTCCAGTCCCTCTGCAATGTCACTTATAAAGACATTAAAAAGGACCGGTCCCAGTACTGAACCCTGTGGTGCCCCACTAGTAATCCTTCCTTTCTTCGGAGTGGACTCCGTTTACTATTACCCTCTGTGTCCTGTTTCCAGCCAATTTTGTTACCCAGGCTACCACCCTGGGACCCACTCCCAAGCTGGCTAACTTGTTTATTAATCTTTTGTGTGGGACTGTGTCAAATACTTTGCTAAAGTCTAGGTAGGCTATGTCCTCAGCCCCTCCCTAATCTACTATTTTGATCACCCAGTGAAAGAAATCTATTAGATTTGTCTGGCATGACCTTCCCGCTGTGAATCCTTACTGCCTTGGGTCCTGTGCCCCGCTGGCCTCTAAGTACTCAACAATTCTTTCTTTCAGAAGTGATTCCATCAATGTCCCTACCACTGAGTTCAAACTGACAGGTCTGTAGTTTCCTGCCTCTGCTTTGCTCCCACTTTTGTGAAGGGGAATCACATCCGCCCTCCTGCAGTCCTCAGGTACCATACCATCCTCCCATGATTTGATAAAAAGGGTAGTCAGTGCTGTCACTAGTTTTCCCCTTAGTTCTTTTAGAATTCTGGATGAATCCCATCAGGCCCATTGCTTTGTCCACCTTCAGTTTTAAGGGTTCTTTCAGGACCCTTTCTTCTGTGAATTGACTGATATCGACCCCCCTATCCAGAGTGCTTCTATTGACTGGATTAGGTACCTCCCTCCTCTTCTTTTGTGAATACTGAGCAAGTATTTGTTCAGTATCCTGCGTTTTCACTGTCACCCTCTGCCTGCCACCCTCCTCCCTTTATTCAGCCTCACTATCCCTCCCTTCATCTTTCTTCACTCCCTAATGTACCTATAAAAGGTTTTATCCCCCTACCTCTTTTGAGAACCATAGTATTTTTTTCCTTCATTTTGATTTGTTTATTTACTTCACTCAAAGGCTTGTTGCCTCTGTGATGGCAGTTTTGATGTTTCCCCCATTGTTTCTTCACCCTTCCTTCTTGCCCATTTGCTAGTGCTTTTCCGAGGCACTCTCCCATTTTGCAAAAGTCAGTTCTAAAGTCCAGTACCCTCACTTTTGTATGGCTTGACTCTATGGCTGTGTTTATCATGAACCACACTGTTTGGTGGTCACTTGTTCCCAGATGGCTACCCACTTCTAAATCTGAGATCCTCTCTCCATCCCCATTTGAGAGTACCAGGTCTAATATTGCTCCCTCCCGAGTGGGTTCCAGCACTAGCTGTCTGAGGCATGCTCCCTATAGGGCATCAAGAATGACCCTGCTCTTGGATGTGGCTGCATCAAAGGTGCTCCAGTTAACATCTGGCATATTCAGGTCCCTATCAACAATGTATCTCCTTTTTCTGCCATCCTAAGGATGCCTTCTATCATTTCCTTGTCCATTTCCTCCCCCTGAGATGGAGGTCTGTATACAACCCTCATGCGGATTGTGGTGCCTTTTCCTGTCTCCAGGGTGACCCACAGTGCCTCCTCTCCTCCATGTTTACCCTTTAGTTCCATTGCTTTGATCCCTTCCCTTATGTAGTGAGCTACTCCTCCTCCTCCTCTTTTACCCTCCCTGTCCCTCCTGTAGATTGTGTACCCTAGTATGTTGACATCCCAGTTATGGTTCTCTGTGTACCATGTTTCTGTGACTGCCACAATATCCAGGCATCCCTCTTCATTCAAGGCCACTAGTTCAGGGGAGCTTGTTATCCAGACTACAGACATTGGTACTCATTGCCCTCCAATTTTTTGATGGCCTTACCCCTTTTAGCCCTATCGCTGTCCTTACTGCCTTTGCCTTTTTCTCCATTTACCCCTGCCCTTCTCCCTATCGTCTTCTCTATCTTGGTGTTTACCTCGCTAACTACCCTGTTTTGTGGGGGGGGCTGGTATTTCCCTGCTTCTTTTCAGTGCCTCCCCCTTGGCTAGTTTAAATGCTTACCAATGAAGCATTTAAAACTATCACTTAGGATCCTGGTTCCCCTCCTGGACAGATGCAGACCATTGCACCAGTATAGGCCTGTATCCCTCCCAGGTGGAACCCCAGTCCCCAGTGAAGCCAAAACCCTGAGCTCTGAACCAGTTTTTCAACCATTCATTGAATCCCATGGTGTGGAGCACCTTAGCCTCACCCGTGCCATAGACAGGCAGCACCTCCAGGAAGATTACCATGCATGCTACTTGTCTAAAGCCACTCCCCAACTCCACAGACTCCTCCTGCACTGCTCTGATACCATTCCCAGCCAGGTCATTTATCTTTAGGTGGACAATGACATCCAGCTCCTGCCTCCGTGCAGCTGCTCCCACGATTCTGAAGATTCACTCCCTGTCCCTTCAAGCCATGGCACCGGGCAGGCACCTTACCTCCCTCTCCCCTCCCTCCCCCAGTTCTACCCCCATAACAACTGAGTCCCCCACCAGGAGTTGTTTCCTTCCCCTGTGGGTTCCCATGCCACCCTCCTGTGGGTCTCCTTTGTGGAGGTTCCCAGCATTCTCCTTGGTCTCCACTGCTGGTGCCTCCATAGAGGAACCACACTACCAGAACAGTATATGAATTGTGGAGCTGTACAACTGGAGGGATGCACCTCTGTTCCACCACCCTCACCCAACCTGAGCCCACCATGGTCCAACCACTCCTCTTTCTTGGCAACCTCTGAGGCAGCAGTGGTGGCCCTGGTGGTCCCTGGGTGGGAGAGGAGGTCCCCGGAATCCTGGCCAACTCAGCCTGGAGATGAGCAACCTCCTCCCTCAGCCCAGAGAGGTGCCTGCAGATGGGACAACACTGCATGCTCCAGAACATCTCCCGGAAGACTGCTGCTCGACAGCCACTGCACCACTCCAATCATGTCTTATTTGTGGCCTCTCGACTGTTGCTTTGTATGCTTACTCTTTCCTCTCTTTGTTTACTTTTTGTTTGTTTTTTCTCCCTACTCTTGTACTGCCTGTGTACCCTTACAGCTCCTGCTCTTCCTGTTTTGGGACAGGAAATTCCTGTATTCCTCAGTAGTCTCCTTCTTACTTGCTCAGAGTCAGACCTCTGGCAGCTAGGGGGTGAGGGAGAGCTATTCTTTTCCCTCTAGAATGGTGAGTCTTGTGTGCCTCTAGGATCTCTCCCTTCCTGCTTCCAAACAGTAAGTTCCTGTTGTCAGTCAAATCCAGTGCCTTTAAAAATGGAACTGGCTAAGGGTGGGGGGGACGGAGGGCTATATAGTTCCAGTAGTAGAGTAGTAAAGTTCTAGCAGCTGCCTCCTTCCTCTTGCAGCTGTCTGCCAAAAGCTAACTAAGGAAGGTTTAAATGCAGACACCTGGCTTCTGCTGCCTAGGCCACACCCCCTATTTTACAGCTCTCCTCTTCACCTAGCTAACTGCACAGATAAGTTCCCTTCCTCCAGCTCAGAGAAGCACATTAACTCTTATGTTTGTTTTTGGTTTTTTTTGTGTTTTGTACCCTAATTGAAGGTCCCAGTAGTAGAATTCTACTTCTTTAGTCCCAGTAGTAGAGTAGTAAAGTTCTAGCTGCTGCCTCCTTCCTCTTGCTGCTCTCCCCAGAGTGCTGAGAGAACTCACGGAGGAGCTGGCTGCACCTCTGACAGCCCTTTTTAACCTGTTTCTAGATGCAGGGGTGGTTCTGCAAGACTGGAGGAGGGATGAGGTTGTCCCATTGCACAAAAGTGGAAACAAAGAGGAGGCAGGGAATTACAGACCGGTCAGGACCGGGCTTCAGTAGTGAGCAAGGTTATGTAGACACTGCTGAAGGAGAGGTTGGTGGAGTATCTGGAAGCCAAAGGGCTACAGAATCCAAGGCAGCATCTGTTCACAGGGGGGAGATCCTGTCAGACTAACCTGATCGAGTTCTTTGGTTGGGTGACCAGGGTAGTGGGGAGCAGTAGACATGGCCTACCTGGACTTCAGCAAAGCATTCGACTCCATCCCCCACAGAAGGCTAGTGAACAAACAAAATAGTTTTGGGATGGGAATAAAGGTAGTTACATGGGTGATTAACTGACTGGAAGGTAGAAAACAGAGGGTGGTGGTAAATGATGTGCACTTGGAGGAAGGCATAGTGTCTAGTGGAGTGCCACAGGGGTCAGTGCTGGGTCCAGTATTCTTCACTGTATTTATCAGCAATATCGCTGAGGGGCTGGGAGGGAAGGTGTGTCTGTTTGCGGATGATACCGAAATTTGCAGCAGGGTAGACACTCCAAGGGGTGGAGCAAATAAGAGAGGATCTTAGAAAACTGGAAGAGTGGTCAAGGGTCTGACAGCTGGGCTTTAGTGCAAAGAAGTGTAAGATCATGCACCTGGGTCACAGGAACCTCGAGGTTTTTCTTGAACACCAACAGGGAGCAACCAACTTCTATAACCAAGCTGGTGCAGAGAGCTGAGGCACCCGGTGCCTTACCTCTCCCACGCTGGCAACCCAGGTTCAGGAACAAGCTTGGGCTCCGGAGGGAGGACAAGGAGTAGGATAGAGCAGTCATCAGGCAGCTCTCCTCTCCCAGATTGGGAAGGTCGGTCTTCCCCGTGCTTGGCTGCCACAGAGTGGAGGCTCAGTGGTAGTATCTCTCAAATGGGGGACCAGGCTCTAGGCCACGTGCATGAAGCGGGGCCACTGGTTCCAGTGTGCATGCCTGCCTCCATGCGTATGCGAGACTGTGTCGCTGAGGCTCCAGGGAGTAAGGGGAGAAAAAGAGGAAAAATCTATGTCCCCCCGTCACCATATATGATAGTTCTTGAGTCCTGCACTGTGTGGATCCCAGCTGGTCTGACAGCCAGGGGAGTGGCAGATGGGATTGGGGGCCCCAAGTCAGGGCCTGAAGAAAGGAGCAGGTGGTAGTGGGTGGGCAAAAAGTTGTATGAAGAAAAAAAAATGTTTACAATCATTCCCATCTGCAGAGACACAAGAACATTTGGGTAAAATCCCTTCATACAATAGTACCTATTAAAGACACATTAAGGTCAACATGACATGCATGGAAGCAAAGGCACTTTGCAAAAAGGGCAAGATGAAGAATGCATAAACAATACAAGAAGGCAGACAATTCCCAATTTGCTTGTTTTTTGTAACTTTCTCCAATACATATCAATCAATCAATCTTTATTTATTCAGGTGAAACACTGTTGAGGCACCTCATTTACAAGGTGGACCTGGGCCAGGTGCTGGTACAAATACAAGGCAAGAATTGGAAATATGATACAAGGCACATAAGGCAAGAGATACAATGCTGCAATTAGGTTACAGACTACACATGCTATACATTAGAACATAAGAAAATACATATGTACAATATATAAATAATACACAATAAACATATACAATTTCTACAGTGGATAAGATCATACGGATATGATAGTTTAATTGACAGAAGGAGTAACATAATTGATTAATTAGTGGAAACAGTTGCAAGATTCCTTAAAGGCCCTTGCAAAAATACTTTTAAAGAGGGGTATTTTCACTGGTAGTATCATTTTTAGGGGGGTTTGCACGTTATTCCAGAGGACAGGGAGAGAGTGACTTATGGCTGCTTTGCCAAAATGTGTTTTAACTTTAGGAATAATGAGGGAGGTATAAGAAAGGCTTCTTAGTGGGTAGGCCCCTGCCCAGCAGAGAGGAAGGCAGTCAGAGATGTATTTAGGAAGCTTATTGGAGATGGCTCTAAGTGTCCAGAGGACTGCATTTTTTTGGTGTCTGTAACTAAGAGAGCTCCATCCTACCATAGAATAAAGAGTGCAGTGATGAGTGGAACATGGTGCATCAGTAATGAATCTGATAGCCCGATGGTAAAGGGTGTCAAGTTTCCCTAAGGCCATACTTGGTCCATGTCCATATAGGATATCAGCATAGTCCAATAGTAGTAAGAAAGTAGTTTGCACTAGTCAGATTTTGGCCTCCTGTGTAAGTAGATGCTTTATCCGGAAGAAGATACCTAGCCTCTGTCTTAATTTTTTAGTTAGGTTCTCAATATATTCTGAAAATGATAGCCTATCATCAACCCATACCCCCAAGTATTTAAAGTTTGACACAGATTCTAAGGGCTCACCTAAAAGTGTCCAAATAAGAGGATTATAGGTGTGCCCTTGCTTTTGTTAGTGTTTGCAGAGGGATCAAAGAGCATAGCCTTAGTTTTTTTAGCATTTAATAACAGCTTCAAATGCAGTAGGTTTTCCTGCAAATGCTTAAATTAAAGCTGGAGGTCTTTGTAAGCCAGTTCTGGTGTAGGCCTGTCAAGGTACAGCACAGCATCATCAGCAAATAGATGAATCCTAGCGTCCTTGATTCCATTGTCTAAATTGTTAATATAGGCGGCAAACAGCAGAGGTCCTAAACTGGACCCTTGAGGTACTCCTCTTTGCACAGTTTTCAGCGTAGAGAGATTGCCCTCCACTTTGACTTGTTGACAGTGATCGGTAAGGTAGTTAGAAAACCACTTAGTAGCCAGAGGGTCTACTCAAATGATATGTAGGGTGGTCAGGAGCAGGTAATGGTCCACCATATCGAAGGCTTTGCTAAGATCAAGGAATAGGGAGCATATGCACTTTTTGTCATCTAATGCCATCTGCCAGTCATTGGATACCTTAGCAAGCATGGAGATTGTACTGTAGTGAGGTCTAAACCCAGATTGTACCGTGTTAAGAAAATTGTGATTTTCAAGATGTTGCCTGAGTTGTGAGTTCACTACTTTTTCCAATAGTTTGGACAAGATAGGAAGTAAGGAAATTGGGTGATAATTGTTTAGGTCACTGGTATCACCAGACTTATAGAGTGTGATGACTTGTGCTGTTTTCCATATTGCAGGGAGAGAACCTTGAGTAAGGGACAAATTAAATAAATGAGTAACTGGGGCAGCTACAGTATGATATCCTAGCTTTAGATAGTAAGGCTTTATGTGATCCACACCAGGGCTTTTCCTTGTGTTGAGGGTCAAAAGGAGATCCTCAACTTGCTTCACAGTGACAAGGTGGAAGGTGAAAGCTGGTTTAGGATTTATTAAGCTAGAGTTGAGCCATTCAGGTTTCTGAACACATAGCTGCGCTCGGAGATTATTGGCCGGCGAGGAGTTGAAAGCTAATCCTGCTGTGGCGAAATAGTTGTTAAGAAGTTCTAGAACTGATTGTTTATCAGTGGTGATTTGTTGAGGAAGAGAGTGTGTTGGAGAGTAGCCTTCGAGGTCCTTTAGCATTCTTCAGAATTTTTTTGTATTATTTGAAGCAGTATCAATTTCTGCTTGGAAATACCTTGCTTTCTCGGATCTAGTGAGTTTGGTGCACCAGTTTCTAGCTGTTCTGAAGGCTGTCCAATCAGTTGTAAGTTTAGTTTTTGCATGATACACATGTAGACTAAAGAATAAAACTCAGTACAATGCATCATGGGTATGCAAATCCCACTGTGTAGAGAGGATCTGAAGTGTTGCATATTAAAGTGATAGTTTCTGCACTACAGTACCATTAATCAGAGTACCAATGACACTGATAAATGCCAAAGTAATTATTCTCATTTGACCTTACAATCTTTCATCCCATTTCCTGGTTTGTACTACCATTCTGAGTGGCAATTTGCTTGATCACCAACACAGAACACCAGTAAGCAATCTGCTTTTGTATGCACTACTAGCCACAGAGAACCAAGAAAGTGTTTTAATAATATACATTTTCGGTGAGGACCAACAGTATCTATTACAGACCCATTCAAGTCAGCATTATGTGCATGAGAAGCAATGGTAGCTTGCAAAACGGACACTATGTAGGATGCATAAACAATACAAGAAGATAGATAATATTCAATTTGGTTGATTTTTGCAACTCTCTCCAGTGCATATGTGTGTATTCTAAGACAAGCTGAAAAGTGCAAAGCATCGTGAGTATATAAATCATTGTGTGGGGTGGGGGTAAGCTGAAGTGGAAGTTTTCACATAAATGTAAATTCTACAGTCTGTGCACTACCATTAGAGTATAAAATGTGATAAGAGATGCCAAAGTAATCTTTCTTACTTTGCCTTATTTTCTTTTATTCCATTTTCTGGTTTATAATACTGTAGTTAACTGAGTTTGCTCATAAACAAAGGACAACGATTAGCAATTAGCATGTCTAATCACTGCCAGCCACAGAGAACCAAGAAAACAATTACAATGCATTATTTTGGTACAATACCCTCCATACCAACAGTATCTATTACAGACATATCACTGTCAGCATGATATGCATGAGAGCATACCTCTCAACCTTCTGCCTCATAAATCAGGGACAAGGCTTAAAAAAATCAGGAACAAAGGACCAAAGTCAGGGACACATCTTCTAAATTGGTGATATCCACCCACGAAGCTGGTAATATAAGGGGCTTAGTGTAAAATGCATTTTCTAAGTAGCAATGAGTCTGTAACTTTAATGTTTGACATTATTTTTTGCTTACAACCACCACTGTTTGGTCACGAAAACATAATTTTAGGAGGGAGAGGGTAAAATTTTGAGGCAAAATCAGGGATGTCCCTGAAAATCAGGGACAGTTGACAGGTATGCATGAGAGGCAAAGGCAGTTTACAAAATGGCAGTATGTAGAATACATAAACAGTACAAGAAGGCAGATCATTTCTAATTTGGCTCCTTTTTGTAATTCTCTCTAGTGTATATGTGTGTATATTTTATAGCTAAAATAACATGTGCAAAGCATCATGGGTATTCAAATCCTTTTGATAGGTTAGCTGTATAAGAAATCTCTTAACTGGCAATATAGTCTGTTGAACCAACAAATGCCAAACAATTCTGTGAGACAGGAAACCTAGGTCAATAATAACTGGTGGTCATAATTCTGACATGTGTGATCCAGATTCATTTGTAATCACAGTGTTGTTCCCTAGCAACAGTTCATCAGCTTTTTTGTGCCACCAGTTTTTATTTCATTGAGCCATATAATAAACTGACATTTCAGTACCTCCTGGTACCTTCTTCAGAGTTATGGTGGTCTAAAAAATATAAAATTTAAACTACCAAAGTCCGGTGATGCCGTTATTAATAGTTTATTTCTTTTTGTTTTTCCAGTGGAACTGACCTGCTAAATTAAGACAATCTCTCTTTGAGAGCCTCCTGTTGGACTCTTTTATGTAATAAAAGTCTATAAATAAAGGAAAAATAGTGTTCCGAGTGTATTTTTTACATTTTTGGTAAAACATTTTTGCAAGTAACATTCTTTATTTCTCTTTTTGTTTTGATTAGCTCCTTTAGCCCTTATTATTTCAGCCCCTTCTCTTATTATCTGTAAAAATATAGAGAAGAGGGATATCTTAAAAGTTCTGCATTACCAACTGCATCAAAGAAGATACAATTATTTAAAATACACTTTTGTTATATTCTTACCCCACATGTACTGTGAGTGCTATTCTCTTTAAGGTAAATCACCTAAAAATTGTAGAGGAGTGTGACACCATAACTCCCTAGTAAATTGGGGCCATTTGCACTGTAAAAATTTATAACAGTGTCTCTTACCCTGTTAGTGATCGAGTGTAATGTGTATCTACTCCACAAATGGGTTAATGTTCCCAAATACATGGCTGATTTTCTAACCCACTACAATTAGTACAGACATCGGGGCTTGTGTGTGGGGGACCTTTGGGTGGCTATGCAGCATAGCATGGTGATGCCATACGTTTTTTGATGCAGCTGCTGCATGGTTGCTATGGTGAGTGACAGGTCACTCATCAAGATCAGTGTCTTTGCATATCAAGGGGCATCTAGTATTAGTAGCATATCATTCTTAATAGACTAATTTTTTTCCATTTTGGCTGTTATATTCCAATAATGTAAAAATACACTGGAGAAGGTATATTGTGTCAGGCATTGGTACATCAATATAACTAATTGCCATATATTCTATGGAGGGCTCTTAGAAATAATTCTCCTGCAGGAAAACAGTTTGTTTTCATGTCACAGTTTTTGGGTACTCTTTTATATAAAAATTTATATTTTTAGACCACCACAGTTTTGAAGAAGGTACCAGGAGGAACCAAAATGTCCATTTATTATGTGATTGAATGAAGTGAAAACTGGTAGCATAGAAAAGTCAATTGATTTATTGATTAATTGATCGAATTTTGATAGCCTAGTAGGCCCACTAAGACCACAGGTCCCTTTTTCAGAGGCGAACAGACTTAATTACAGGCAGCTATGCAGACAGAATCAAGTACAGCAAGGTATTTGATTAATCACAGGCAACAATATACAGGCAGTAAGCATACAAGGCATATATTTCTTACTGGGGGATAGGATAGGATAGCATAATATATACAGTACTCGGTGCATCACAGAGTACATCACAGATAACATTACTTTATGGCACTGGTATACAACCAGAGCACATCGCAACAGCATGAAATCTCTTTAAGAATGACATGAGAGAAACACTCAAAATGTGGCCATCACTCAGTGGTAGCAAGAACAGTGACAGCTTTTCAGTAGAAAAGTCTTCAGCTCTATATTTAAAACCCCCAAGAAAAGAGGAGTTCTGCAGCTCAGCTGGTAGAGAGTTCCAGTGAGATGGGGCAGATTAGGCATAGGAACTCTTACCCGTATTTGTTTTAACCCTGGGTACTTCAAGTACGTTACAGTTAGAGGAACAAGGTAAGCACCTCCTAGGTTTAGGAACTAATATACCAGCTAGACTTAGTAGGGTATAAAATTTGCTGTGCTTAAGCATCAGGCATAACAAGGGGTATAGCATCCTTCCCTCCAGGCAGAGACAATTCAAGGAGGAGAGGGCCTCTCAATGATATTTCCTGGGAGGGGCCCCTGACGTAAAGCGTCTAATTTTGTTATATTAAACTGTAAGCCTGTTAGTCTCAGAGCTTCTGAGGAACTGAAGTATGAGGATATCAAATATCAGCGTGGAGAGCAGGACATTGTTTGCAATGGCAAGCTTCAACTTTGCAGTTAGACCGTTACTCAAGCAGTATAGTAGTCCAATTTTTGGTGCATAGAGTTTGTGATACGATCCACCTGAAGTTTGAAAGTGATTCTGTGGTTGATATAGACCCCACGGTACTTTACTTTGTCCACCACTTAATCTGTGAGCCATATGAGGTGGTTACAGAGAGCAAGGGCTGCCTATCTGTGCCAAGGTGTTTAAGCCAATGAGAACAGCCGTGGTCTTTTTTTTGTTGTTGTTGTTCATAACAAGCTTATTATAAGAGAACCATTTTTCTAGAGTACAAAAGTCAATGGTGAGCTGGGCATTGATCATATTTACATCAGTGGAGCTTCTATACAAAACCGCATCATCCGCATAAGGCTGTAGGTTCCCTCCATCACAATTTTCTGGCATGTCGTTAACAAATAGAAAGCATTGCAACATTACTGATGAGAAATGTTTCACGCCAGTCTTTAGAGGACAGTAATACTCTATTGTATTCTGGAACAGACACTGATGATGCATATTTTCATTTTTCATTTCAGTTTGTTTTTTGCCGTGAATGTAAGGAAGAATACCATGAAGGGGAGTGCGGCACAGTTCAAGTGAGTGAGGGAGCAAGGGCACTGCAGGTAGGCTATCAAACCGAATGCATGAATTCCCATTTTGGTGCAGAAATATCCATGAGTCCAAATATGAAAGCCATTATAGGTTTTTGAGCAGTTAAAATACTCTTCTGGTGACATGGTTTGAAATTCAGTTTTCTAACAACACCATTTTTGGTAGTTAAGAGAATACATACAGTATACTGGTTAATCCGTAAACTTTTGTTTTTCCCAATTTTGCGACATAATAAAAATCTGTGTAGTAACCAGACAGTGACCAGATGATGATTTTTTTTGTTTGTTTTAGAAATTTTTTTGGGGGGGTCAGGGGCTATCAGATTCAGGGTATGGTAACACAAGAGCAGCAGTATGTACAGAGTAGAGGGATTGATTGTTGGTGAGCCACGATGTGAACTGCAGCAGGCTCTGTATTTCTTCTGTGTCACAGAATGTATTGAAACGGAAAGACGGGCTGATTGTGATTTGTGAACCTGTCCATACAGAACTGCTGTCTTGTTAGTGGTACAGTTTTATTTGTTTATTTATTTTTTAATTTGTAAAAAGTCAGGGCAGCAGCAGCATGTTTGTTAGTGATGTACTGTATGAATGCATGCCTTTGAAACTGACAATTGTCAAAGTCAGTGGTGTATGAGCCGCATCTCAAACTGAATGAATGTCCCAGTTGAGGGTGAGGGGGGTGTTTTCAGTACAGGTTTCTGAGTCCTTTTTCACCTTTCAGAAGCTGTCACTACAGAATCTGTTGACTATCAGTGTGGAATGACATATACAGTGCAGACCAGCAAATTTTGGGAAACTGGCATTTCATAGCTAAACTCGGCAGCAGTTGCTTGTGATCAAAATCCACTGGCATTCAGTTCAATCACAGAGAGCAGAAGAAGCAAATTTGGGGATCTGAAAACAGAGGCTAAACTTGGTAGCAGTCTAGTGTGTCAGTGTCTGAGTTTGGTGGGTGGGGAGCAGAAGGCTGAACCAAAAGCAACAGTTCTGTTCAAAGTTAGTCCTGTATGAGCCACGTTTCAAACTGACAAACTGGACATCAAGATTCAGAGACTTTTCTCCCGTCTTCACCTTTTTTAAAAAGTCACGGCAGTTTGTGAGCAATTTTGTTCCATTCTGAGCAGTTCCATTAAAAGTCAGTGGGGAAATTGGCATTTGATAGCATAGGAGCGGAGAGTGCAGAAGCTGGTGAGTACTGGGCTGTACTGGGTAACAACGACATGAGTCTGAAAGGGCTGGATAAATCTTTAAAAAAATCAAGGCAGCAGTATGATTGTTACTGATATATGACTGGTACAGTACAGAGAAGACGCAGGGCAGAAGCAGCGGGGGATCTGTGTTTGAAAATGACAACTGTGGCTTGCTGGGTTGTGAATCTGTCCATACAGAACTGTTGTTTATCAGTGGTACTGTAAAGTGGGCTGATACCAAGCGGAAGCAGTAAATTCAGGTCAGAAAACCGAGGCTAAACTTGGCAGCAGTCCTGTGTCTCTGTATGCAAGTTGGGGGGGGAGGATTCGGCATCTTTGCCGGTAAATTATCCAGGTCTTACAGCTTTGCGATCCTGTCAAAAAATTGACAGTAACATGGATTATGGACTCAATATGGGCTGCAACATTTAAAAATAGTTTTAACACATCATAAAGACTCTACTATACCTCAAGCAGCAGATAAAAGGCAGGATCAGACATTAGGCATGGTATCTGTACTGGCAGCATTTCATTCAGCAGAGGGTAACACACCAGGGGATTAAGAGTAAGGGCAATTAACACTCAGTTGAAATAAGTTAGCACCCTCATCAGAAATGGGTTAAAGAGGTCACAGTGAATGGGACTTGGTTGGCATTGTAATTGAGAACACGCAAACAGATTCAAAACCTCAGCTTTAATATAGTACATGGCAAGTTGTTGTAGCTTTGACATGCTGTGTGTGTTCTGGTCTGGTTGTTGTTGACCGCTGGTTGGAGCCATTTCCATGTTCGCCTTGGTTCTATGTGGCCCTGTGTGTTTCCATAGTATAGTGGCATTTTGGTAAGGGCCTCTCCAGTGGCTCATTCTTGTTTCTGTAGTATAGGGTTCCCCTATAAAAGGGGGACTGTCCAGGCCAGGCATCTTTAGATGATTGGTGAAGTCATGGAATGCAGCAGTGTAGCATGTTGGCGGCAGTGTGGAGTGGCATCAGATGTCATTCAGGAGGGTGATTTGTGGTTGGGGAGTGGAAGAGTGGCATGTGTCATCAGGGCCCATGGAGCCAGTGTTGTAAGTGGCTTGGCAGCAGCAGCAGCATGCAAGAGGGGAGAGAGCTGGAGCTTCGAGAGGAAGATGCCTGGTAAGTATGGGGGGGGGGGTCTTAGGTGTTCCCTGCAACCTGCATCAGACTGTTTTTTTTTTGTTTGTTTCTTCTTTTTATATGGAGGTGTGTGTGTGTGTGTGTTGAGGGGGGTGTTGTTATGTGTTCCCTGCAGCTGGCATCGGACTTTTTTTTAATATATGGAGAGCTGGGGGAGGGTTGCCTACAAACAAGGAATTCAATGTGGGGGGGGAGTATTTCTGGATTGAGGGGAGTGGAGTTTTTTTCCCCCATCATAGATCCTTGATTGAGAACCTTAATTGGGTTGTTACAGCTGTATACCTCCAGAGGTATACAGCTGTAATTGGTGGGCTATATAGGGAAATAAATTATAATGGTTCCTATTAGGGGGGGAAGTGCCAGTTATGTATGATAGATAGATAGATAGATAGATAGACAGACAGACAGACAGACAGACAGACAGACAGACAGACATATGGATATATTTCCTTTTTTCAAAACAATTTTTTATTTAGTTTTTGTTGACCAGGAAAGAAGGTGGGCTACACAGTACTGCCTATTTTTGTAGTTAATCTTTTTCTTAAGAATTAAGTATTCAACAAATTAACATATATCTTCCAAATACATAAATACATATGAGCATAAAGAAGAGATAAAACAGCTTGTGATCACAAACATTGTAGGATAATTGACATGAAATCTTGTGCTGTTAAGTGCTGAATGAAATATTACAAACCATGAATTAGAGGAAGAACCAACATTATTCAAACTAGGAAGGAAGTATATAGTATAAATTAAGATAGAAAATGTAAACAGTCATGTTTGTATGATATCATAGTGTAAATATATTACAATACAAAAGTATTACAGATTTAGAATGGTTAGAATAGATAAAGAGAAGAAAGAAAGATAGAGAAGAGACTGAGAAGTAGAGGAAAGAAGAAAGAGAGAAACAGGAGGCGAGACTACAGTAACAGAGAATTAAGAAGATTAATAACAGAAGAAATTGCAAAGTATGTCAATCCATACATTAGTTAACAGAGGGTTTAGGCGTATCTAAGTAAATAAAATAGGCCTGCCAACATTTATTATAACTATTGAGTCGATCGGAAGAAATATGTGACATACGGTCTACAGAAGCATATTGAGATAATTGTGTGAGGGTGTCCGAGAAATTGGGGATTATATTAGATTTCCAATGCATAAGAATAAGGCGCTTAACTTGAAGGAATAATATGGTCAACCATCTGTTCTGAAATTGAGAGATTTTATAAGAGTGGAAATTAAAGATGCCAATTATACAATGCCTAGGATCTAACGGAAATGACTGACCAGTCACTTGCATTACAAAATTATGGATATTGTGCCAAAGGTTATATATGGGGAGACAATACCATAAAATATGTAATAAGTCTCCATTGGGAGAATTACAGTGCCAACAATTGTTATTATTCATTAAACCCATTTTTTGCAACACAGCCAGAGTTCTGTACCATAAGGGGAGAATTTTTGTCTATATTAAAGAGCTTTGCTGATCTTTAAAAGTCTTGTGACATGAGAGCCAACAACTGTGCCATTGTGCATTGGATATATTAAAGTTTAAAAGTTTACCCCATTTGTTTTTTGCGTTGATGGATTGATCTGGAAGAGAGTCTCGGATTTCTTTGTAATTAATACTATTCAGATTGGTAGTTGACTTGATCCACTTTGAGATAAGCTGATCATATAAGGGCTGAGTGGTCATGTGTAAACAATAAGTTACAAGCAATGCAGAGCTGTAGATATTTCCAGAAGTCATGATGGGGGATGTTCCAAAGGGTGCTGAGTTCTGAGAAGGATTTTAGTTTAAATTCATGAGTTTCAAGTATGTCACTCATGAAGAAGATACACAGTCTTTCTTTTTCTAGATCCAGCAAAAGATTATCAAGAGAGATAAGTCACTTACCCCAAACAGGGGCATATGCAAGTGGAGTTGGGTTTGATTTAAGATGCTTATATATTATTTTCCAATAAAATAGTGAAGATGCTATAGTGGGGTGAGATTTTAAGTTGGGGGGAGAGGGTTATAGATGAAGGAGGTTGAAACATTACCAGGACATAAGGAGGCTTCCATATTAACAGTACTACCTATTTTCATCCTTGTCTGGGTGAGGGGGAGTGTACAGATGCAAACCAACTGAAATTGAACCAGATTAATCAGTTGGTGGTATTTATTTATTCTTGTGACTGAAGGAAATTTGCCCAGGGCACCAGGGAAACTCCCCTACACTCCAGTAGGGGGAATCTCTGGCCGTCAAAGGATGGCCAGCTCAGTTGCTAAGCAGTCAATGATGGAACAGGACGTGCAGGTTGTCGAGGAGTCGGTCTCCTCCACAGCGATGGACAATCATGAGGCCAAATAATTTTTCAAAGCTGTCAGATTAATGGATGTACAACCCATAATGAAGGAAAAAAGCAGTGATACAGACCTTCCAAGAAAGGATTCATCTAGAGTTGAAAAGTGTGGTATTATAACATTAGGTGAGAGCATAGAGCATAAGCAGTCCCCTGAACTTCTAGCAGCTGAGCAGGAGAAATTTCATCAGAAAAAATAGAAGTTTTCCGTCGCATTAGCTATGGCACTCAGAAGAGATGACAGCAAGACGGGGTCGCCACCTCCTAGCAGCTAGGTTCAACAAAACATCACGACCCTAGAGACAAGTGGAGACAGGCAGAAACACTCAGACGCTCCTGAAGGTATGGTCTTTCAAACTACTTTTTTGGACCATACTGCAACGACTGTGTTTTCCTTTGCAGCGTGCTCCAAGAAGCACAGGACAAAACAAGTTAGCAAACCATCTGAGAGAATAAAACAAACATGGACAGAACAAGTTGAACAGGCCGAGGCACCTTGGTCTGTTGAAAATGCACTAAAATCAGCAGGTTGGGCTAAAGTTGCTGACACAGATAAATGGATATTGCAATTTTCACCAATTAAAATCCCAGGGGTGCAGATTTGCAACACAGGACATACCTTCCCCTCTTCAGACTGTGGCCAGAGAGAGACAGTAGGTTACAACACGGAGGGCATCACCCAAAATGAGCAAAACCATACCAATGCACAACATACTGGTACCAATAAACCTGAGTCACCCCTGGAACTTCCTTCTGAACTAAACTTAACACAGAATCCAGTATTAAATCTAACTGCTGATAACTCACTGCCTGGAGCAGAGAATGGAGTAGACACTTCCATATGCGACTTATCAATGTTGACTGCAAATCTGACAGAACCTGCTTCTACAGAACAACATCAGGGCCCTCCACCAACTACTTCTTCCACCTCAGAACCAAGACAAAACCTATGCTCATATGCTTCCTTTTTTCAGTCTCCCACATATGCAGCAAGGCGACACAACACAGTTAGACTGGTTTACAAAGGAGGCCTAGAACTGTTCCTGGACAGGCAATATGTAGCAAGAACACTGCTAAAAAATAACTTGCAGTTCCATTCCTCAGAGATATATGCATTAATCCATGTATCTGGGGAAACGAATTTTGACATAAGTTTTAAGTTTATAAGTGGTTTAGGGAACTTTTGGGGCATTGTATCTTACCACTGTTTGCTTCTATGTTAACCTCCTGACTTTGTATTGTATCTTACCATTGTTTTGCTTGCACCCATTGCTGACGCAGAACCTTTGTAAAAGAACCATTGGTTCAAAGGTATTTCTAATTCTAGTAATTAAAAAAATAATTAATAAAAAAGGTACAATAAAGTGAAAAAAACTCCTTTATGGTCCCCATTTGAGGTAATACCTCTAACTACACCTGCTCACAAGACAATAACAGTTCTGCTTAGAAATGAGGGGATCAGTGTCACTGATTTTATTTTTTGGTGTACATTTGTAGACCACTCTGAGGCAATTTTTGATAGCGAGGATATCTGGATGGGGGCTGGAGAATAAAAGTAATACTAGAATCCTTTGAAACAGGTTTGCAACATTACCCAATTGTGTGTTCTTAGGCAGAGACAAAGGAGTTTTGTTTTATGCAGGTCAGCTAAAAACATGTTACAAACGTGGGAGACAAGGCCAAATTAGCAGCGTCTGTGACTGCCTACACTGCACACTCTGTAACAATCTTGGGCATGCGAGTGGGCAGTGTAGGAACATAACAACATGTAACTTATGTGGGGTTACTGTTCACTCCTACTCCACATGTCCAGAGGCAGCATATAAACAAACCACAGCATATGACTCAGAATAAAAGAGATTACTGATCTCTATAGCACAGAGATCACACACAGCAAGATCTGTACCATTGCCCATTATCTCTGAAGCTCCCTCCAGACACCCTAAATCAGGTGACTGGTGACATAAGAGTATCAGAGACCAACCCAGCAGATTTTCTTGCACAGAGTGAGGGTAGTGTCTATGAGGAACCAGCCATGGATATAGAAATAGAACCCTCTCTCCCTCCTAAATCAGCAGATTCAGAAGTCATGCCCCACCTTACTCCTCCCCCCCCCCCAAACAGGGAAGCAACAGCCTGGTAAAATGATCACTAGGCGAAGACAGACAGGAAGACAGCCAGTCCCCAAGATTCCCAAAATATCCACCACTCCTTCATCTAATAGATTCCAGGCCCTGCAGCCAACTCAGGATGTCTCAGATGCAGAATCTGAGAGCTCACACATAGGGTCTGACCCCCACCCCTTCCCCGAGGGCAACTCAGGTTCTGAATCTGAAGGATGAATTTCCCCTCACCCACTCCCTAAGCAGCACAGTTCTAAACAGAAAGGGAAATCTAAACATAAACCACCACAGGATAAGATGTTCTCACTTTCATATTAAATGGATATTTCCCTAACATGTTGCTCCATCAATGTGAATAGCATCAAGAATAAATCTAAACAAGACGCTGTCTTTTCTCACCATTGGTCAAACGATGCTGATATATTATTTTTACAGAATACTAGGCTCTGCACAATAGTGGAAGTGTCATATGCCACGAAATGGTGACAAGCAGGTTTATCCTACTGGTCCCTAGGGCTAGAAGCATGTTCAGGGGTTGAAATCTTTTTCAGTAACATCACAGTGACAGTTTTAAAGCTGATAGACCTGATCCCAGGTCAAGCAATAATACTGGACATCCTATACAAAAATATGTGTTTTAGGTTGATCAATATTTCTGCCCCTCAGTCAAAGGCAGGCAGGGTAGATATGTTTAAAACAGTACAGCCCTATCTACACACTTCCAAATATGTTATATGGGGTGGGGATTTCAATTGTGGGCTAACTACAAAGGATAGAGGCAGAGGGGTATCCACAAAAAAGATTTTCTGTGATATGGCGTACCTGCAAAGTACCCTGCAGACAGCAAACTTAAATGATGTATATTGTTATATGCACTCTAAAGCTGACCCCACTTTTTTAGAGGTACACATGCAACCCATATAGACTTCTTTTTTTCTAGTAAGAATTTACCCTTGCGGTCTGCTAACGTGATCCCAGTAGAATATTCAGATTATGGTGAACTTTACGTCACAGTAGGTACCAAAACCACCCAGACCAGTGACAGTGGTTCTTGGAAATTGCATTCCTCCCTTTTATAGAAGGAAGATGTACTACAACAAATAAAATAGGTTATTGTTATTTGTAAGTTAGTATGGCAAATGTTTGATGATCCTATGCAATGGTGGATTGATACTAAACAAGATCTCGTACAGTTCTTAAAAACTATAAGCAAATTGACTCAAGATGAAGATTACCATAATTATCTACAGAACAGAAAACAACTACAGCATCTCACATCATTAGCCCAAACCACCAAGCATAACTTCTCCCCAGAAATTGCAATAATTAAAGAAAAAAAATGAAGCAATTTCACTACAAACTAAGAAAGACATTAAAACTACAGCAAGAATTTGGCACTCCAGGGAAGATGGCAACAGTATGCCCCTTCTTTAGTTGCAAGGAAAGAGTTCAGAAGAAAGTTTTTGAAACAATAGTAGATCAGGATAATAAAATAAAAACAACATAACAGGACATAATGGTAGAGGTCACCAACTATACAAAGTTACTGTTTCAAGAAGAAAATAGACAGGCAGAGGATATAACGCAATATTTGCAAATATTTGAGGTCCCTGATTGTCTCTCTTCAGTATTGTCAGAGCTTATAAAACCCATAGCTCCAACTGAAGTAGAGTCATCAATAGCGTCATTTGAACCAGGGAAAGCCCCTGGCATGGACAGACTAACATCCGAAATATATAACGTTCTAGGTCCAGACATTTCCAAAGAGCTGGCAGAAACATATAATTATCTGCTAAACACATCTGACTTTCCATTAGATATAGTAGGAGGTATACTAACATTTCTTCACAAAAAAGGTGACAAGCAAGACTTATCGAACTGGAGGCCCATAAGTCTCCTACATGTAGATTTTAAAATACTAACTAAAATACTTAATAAGCGTTTACTTACTGTTGCTCAATATCTTATTACACCAGCACAACCCTGCGCAATAGCAGGAAGGGCCATCACAGACCAATTGATTCTATCATGGGAAATCTTTGAAAGGGACCAATGGCAAGGTTTGAGGGGCCATATTGTCTCACTACACCAAAAACGTGCGTTTGACTCTGTAAACCATGCCTTCTTATAACTAACACTTTACATAAGGTGTGGGTTTTGATAACTCCAAATAAGCAAAGACCCGAGACAGCAATTCAAGTTCTGACCTCAAAAGTTCTTGAGGACTGTTTATTTGATAACCATAAACTTCAAAAAAAAAAGAAAAAATGAAAAGAGAACGCTTTGGTATAAAAATACAAAAGAAATCCTAGCTCACCAAGAGCTTTTAGGAAACACTTCTCACATAGGGTGGAAAAAGCTTAGGTCAAGGTCCCACCAACATCTATGTAAATTCACCAAAGAAAGAGAGATACTCTCTCTCCCCAACGTCTCTGTGGAAAATGAGCATTGAAGCTCTTTAAATATTCCTCTGACCAGGTATAATTGATCAGCTGACTAGTCTGATCCTCCCCATTCTGAAGTTATTCACATAATCTACTCTAATACAGTAAGTTGGGGGATCAAACATAGCTATATCTGGCATACTAAAGTTTAATAAAACAAAAACCTTCACATATTCTTTTATTTTGACTGTTGGAGCCTAAAATGCAGCATAAATACACAAGGGCTCATTATTCTAATAAGGGAGCCACCCACAAGGAGGAGTCAACTCCAAGTTGTACCCTATAAATGAGCTTTACATTGGGCTGCTGCCCTCCTACGGTCAACCTATCTCCAAGCTTAACACTGGGCTCTAGGTAAGAACTCCTTGAAACAGAGTACAATGTGTTGCTAAGACAGTAAAGTAAAACAGCAGAGCTAGGCTTGAATTTGCCTTAGTCTTGGAAAACCTTTATGGATATTTCAGGGCAGGGAACAATGTTTTACACTCCTGCATTTGTCTAACATTAATTATTTTAGGGAAAGCAGGCTACTTGTTGACATTTCAGCATTACTCAGAGCTATGCATTCTGTTTGAAAGTGGGTTATTATACTACTCTCAGGTTTTGAACACTACTTGAGAGAATAACTCTCCTCCCCGATCTTGAGGCAAAGAAATAAAAAAGGAAAACAGCTGAGAAGATATAGAGAGGAATTATGATAGGTGGCCACCCTATCATAATGTGAAAAGGGAAATGTAAGATATGTTAGAAAAGGTTAGAAAAGACTGCTGCAGCAGAGTAGATTTATTTAAAGAAGGAAAAGAACATGCCTCAAGATTCTCCCTAGCCGACAGCACAAGGCAGCGCTGCCACAACACTCCAGAAATATAATATACCAGACACCTTTTTTTTTTTCAATTGTTTAACCAGGTGAGACACACCAAGCTGAAAGCTTTTTTATAGGTGCAACCTGGGAGCACTGACTTGCTCAGAATCACACAGTATATGCACGTGGTAGCTGTGGGATTCAAACCCAGGTCTCCAGATTTGCAGCTCAGAGCCTTAAACCACTGCGCTATACTGCCTCCCTCAATCTTTTATAATACCTTTATCAAATGGTTAAAGAAACTATACAAAAACACAACTGTCTTACCCTTAGTTAATGGTCACATAGGACCCACTGTTTCAGTTAAAAAAATGAGTAAAACAAGGTTGTACCCTCAGCCTATTGCTATACATATTTAGTATAGACCCTCTACTAAGGATTTTAAACAAATAAATACCAAAAATCCAATCAGAGGGTACATGTATTCCATTCTCGGCCATGGTGTATGCTGATGACATTTGCATACTAGCCCCAAGCCCCCAAGCAGCTGCTCATGCAATACAACTTCGTGAGAATCATGGGAAGGTCTCAGGAACCTCTTTGAATAAACAGAAATGTGGAGGCAGGGAGCGGTGTCCAGGTCCCTACTTAGTCTCACATATAGCAGGTATTACATTAACTAGAGACCCTATAAAGATTGTAGGACTAGAATTTGGAGCCCAAGCATCTGAATTGTACAGTTGGGACAAACAAATTGATAAAGGGAAAGCTGTGGTAGCTAACTGGAATAAGTGGCAATTAAGTAAAACAAAAATAATTTATTTAATAAAAACTATTTGCTGCCCCTTTTCACATTCCTTAGTAACATATTCCCCCCACCTAAGCAACGAGAAGCAACTATATTGAGCAACTTCTTCCAGGCAGTATGGGGGAGCCGTCTCAATTCTATTAAAAGGAATATCTTCTATTTACCAGTACGACAAGGTGGACTAAATATGGTATACCCCATACTGTTCCTTTACTGCCAAATGATAGTCATAAACCTCCGACCTTTATTAAAGAACTCCTTAAAACATTGGACAGATCTTTGCTACCAGTCCATACAGGCTTGGTTTTTAGCATGAAAAGATGGGAAACAACAAATCATCAGAAATAACCCACAAGCACCACCATACCTTCACAAGGTATTTGTTAAATTAAAATCCTGGAAAGTAACCAGCACACTACTCCTCACACAAACAAAAAAATGGTATACCACAACATTTTACAGACACACTTTTCTGAACCCACTACATTCCCAAAATGCCCTGATCTTCACCAGCAGAGCCTACAGAGGTTAATTATTGGAAAAATAATGCCCCCAAAACTAAAAGATATCCATTGGTTGTGTTGCAATGAGAGGCTCAGTGTGAAAGATAATCAAAAACACAAGCAGTTAGAGGAGAGGTCCTGCTCAAGGGCAAAGTGTGTGCAACAACTCGAAACTATGTGTGATTTATTCTTCACTTGTTCATATGTAACACTTTTCTGGTCTTACGTAGCTCTAACATGGAAAGAAAAAGCTTTCCAGAGAATCTCACATGAGATATTAATTTATGGGGTTTAACCCCCCCAGCAGTGGAGGAAGTGGGAAAAGAGTTCCCTAAATGTATTATTTGCAGTGTTCAAATGGTATATCTGGAACAGCAGAAGTCTTCACCCTACAACAGAAAAACATCCCACATGTGGAACTTTTGCAAAAAACTACTAATGAATTACAGGGGATATACAGGACAGAGGTAAAACTATACGATACTCTGTTGCAAATTGGAGAAACTTACCATGGCTCACTGATAGGGATGCACCTATAACATGAATAATAGATGTATGTTTCCAAACTTATGTATTATGACTTATACGACAATGTATTATTTACCATGATGCTTGTTTAAAGGAAGTGTATTATGTTATTACTGATACTGTATGATTTTTCTCAATAAACAAATTCCACTACTCTCCTTAAGTATGTAAGGGTCACTTCCATGAGTATAAAAAATGTTGTGTATGAAATTATGCAAAGTGCTCATTTATGGATATAAGTGTGAATAGAGTATTAGGATAAGCAGAATGTATAACATAATACTTGAGGAAAAAGGGGGTAAAGCTTCCTTTGCATTTATGAACAAGGGGTGTAATAATAAAGGTGTGATTATATGAGTGAATGCTTTTTCAATGTAAATTGATATGACTTGAGATAAAATAGGGTTCATGTAAATGAATTGGAGAGGAAAAAAGGGGGTCCCATATTTATAGAAAAAGTATTGATATATGTTAAGTCTTAGACCTTGGGATAGATAATTTAAAGAAGGAAATCATAAGGATGTATATTGAAATAGGTGCGATGCTCACTTGTAAGGTGTAAATGGATTAAGTGGGTGGAACCTAGCAAGACAAGGCTGGTGTTACTTCAATGAAATGATACAGGGAGAATGTTTTAAACTAATGTGATTACAGTGTAATGTTGACTTTTAGGAATGCTTGAAAATGATCGGTATGAGATTAAAGTAATTAAACCAAAAGTCACTCAAAGCATGTGGGGAATGGAAAAATGCATTACAAAGGAGAGAATAAGGATTACAATATGTTATAATAATAATAATAATAATAATAATAAAACTTTTATTTTTTTAGCAGGATAATAACTTTAGGACCAAAGGCCCTGTTTGTCAAAGTTGTCCTGTTTTAAGCATATGGTTTCAAAAAACAAGACATCATGTAATATTACATTACAGGAACAAGTCTTACATATTTAACAGACAATTCCACTACATATGAAACATACATAAATACTCAAATATCAGAGGAATTTCAACAAATTTCATCATTCTTTGAGTATGGACTATCCAGACGAATCAGAAGATTAAATGTCTAATAACATATAAGGGAAGTTTTCATTTTCAATGTTGTCATTTAGGAAGCAGAAACACAAAAAAGAAGAGAGAGGGGAATAGAGTAAAAAATATTGTATAACCTAGGGAACACCAAAACAAACACATCTATCTCTCCAAATACTATTCAAGGAATACTTAAATTTGTTAAAGCTATCAATTATTCTAATATCTGGATCTAACATGTGCTGGAAATGTAATTGTTTGTGTATCAAATATGTGATCCTAAAATATATACTTTGTATGTCTACTGTCATATTTGTACAAATAAAAAATTCCCCTGCTCTTCAGTAGGGGGACTCACTGCTGGTGGTCAGCAAGATGGCTGACCAAGCAGGAGGTGGTGGAGGAAGCACGTTTGCTCCATAGAGGGTTGGGTTCCAGGAGGGACAGAAGCAAATTGAGTTTGCCAGTTCTATGAACATCCTGACAGTAGAAATGGAAGAGGCAGGTACATCAGTGCGTGTGGTACAGTACATATGGAGTTGAATTCTGAGGAAGCGATGAGCAAGGAGACAGGTATGAGAAGTGGAGAGGAGTATTCACACCATCGTGATTTGAGACAGGCTTCGGCAGGCACAATGGACCCTTCAGTGCCTGCAGACAGAGTCATGAGGACAGTGTGGCTTCTTAGATTGTTGTCAGAGGATGATGCAGCTGCAGGATTACCCCGGAGCAGCTCCGGAGTCTGTGGTGAACAGTTCACCTGGCATGTCTCCATGACAGTGCACTACAGCTCAGCAGGATGTGGCAGAAGTGACCAGACCACCAGCTGAGAGAGAGGCTCATCTTCCTTGGTCACTGGAGGGAACGTTACTCATGGCAGACTGGAAAAGATCACCAGATAAGCCGGGCAGGGTGGTGGGCCAGGCTCCTATGGCCAGAATGATCAGAATGATTATGGACATTGCGGCTTCATCTTCTTCCACTGAGCAGTTTTCAGCAGGCCATTCTGAGGAACTGCAGAGGACTTTAGCTTCTCCCAGACACTCGATACAGCGCACTGCAGCAATGGTGGTACAGGTTCCTCAGGCAGTACAGGTTCCTCAGGCTACCGTTCTACTCACAGGGGAAGGCTGTAATCCCACAGGAATTACCCCACTCCCCAGTACACCTCTCGACCTGGATAGCAGGCAATTGCCATGTAAGGAAGCACTAGTAAGTAGTCTGCCTAGTGCACCATGCTCTGTACTACTTGATATTGACTCTACTGGCAATCAGTCTGTCACATGGCCCTCTTCAGCCTCTATTGTGACCCAGCCTGCTGCACCTAGTGCTGAGCGTGGCGCATTGGATACTGCCTCTGGTGGTTGTGGGGGTCACAAATATTATCCACCAGACACATACGGAATCCATCTGGCCAGCGGATGGCACAGTTCAGTCTCAGCCCAGTATCCCATCTGATTCTTGGGGAGAAATAATAGATCAGATTGATGCTGGCCCCTCTCACAGACTTCTGGGTTTCACAGAGAAAAAGCAGTCCTTTGTCAAGAAAACTGCCTCTGATCCTCCTTCTACGTCAATACCTTCTGCCCATTCTGCCATTGCTTCTTATGAGGGGGAGAACTCTGAGAGGCCACCTAAAGTCTCTTTTAAGCTTTCAGATTTATTTTCTAACCTGGGGAAGCCTGTTAATGCTTGTGACGCTGTAGTATGCAACTTCCTTCTACAGACTGGTCACACCAGTATGTTCTGCCATAAATCAAAGAAGTGTGATGAACTAGGACATCTCTATATGCAATGTCCTTGGGCTGTACCTAATAAGGACTTCTTTCACGACCAGGCAGACATGGCATGTGAAGCCCAATCCCAACAGACTGAGGTGGAAGCAGCACACCAACAGCCTACAGAACCAGCAGGGGAGCACCCTGCTCAGAGTTCCTCTGCTACCTCAGCCGAGCAGGAGACCCCCCAATGACACTGATGCTGCTGCCACACCTGTATTTGTTGTAGAGCTGCCAGAATCATCCGAGGAAATGGACATTCTGCCCGATCCCACCCACCCCCAGACACTGAGACTATCTTGCCTGATACTAGACAGGAGTAGGTGACTGCAACCCCCAACCTCAGGAAATTTACCTCGTAGTGAAGGGTAAAAGGCGCTCTGCTAGGAATACTTCACAATCAAAACTTGCTAAAACAGAGGGCGTTGATTTACAGAATGCCTATGTGGTCTTACATAACTCAGCAGAGAATGAAGATGGGGATTCTGAGACTTCATCTGTCATGTCCTCACAAAAGGACTTATCAGACATACAGGCGGATGGTGCAGAACTGATGAAGGCAAAAAAGAAAACTTGAAAGAAAATCCGCTGAGTTTATGATGTCTTTCCCACGTAACATTTTATGGATCTTTGTTCCTTTGACACACTTGATGTTGTGTCCTTAAATGTAAATAGTATCTGCAACCATGTTAGGAGTAATACCACTTTCTAGCTCTTAGTCAGGTGAAGGCTACTATTATTTTATTACAGGATACCCATTCATGTACAACAGCAGATATACATCAAGCACAAAAAGCTTGGATCTGGGCCCCTCTATTTGATCACTTGGGGATGAGTCATGTTCATGGGTGGGCATTTTGTTTAAGGCCTGTCCGGTGCATATTGCCAGAGTTATGGATGTTGACCCTGGGAGGGCTCTTTTTGTTGATATTCAGGGTCAGGGTCAAATTTTGAGGGTGGATGTGGTTTATGCCCCCCAAACAAAACTCACTAAAGTGGCTTTGTTTCGGCTACTACAACCGTACTTTCATACAGCTAGGAATGTAATTTTGGGTGAGGATTTTAATTGTCCTTTAGAGTTACGAGATAAATCAGGGGGCACACAAAAATTGTATTGCAACATGAATGTCTTAAACGGATTCTGATAGTAGAAAAAATACAAGATGCATACTTTATATGATAGTACAGTACTTTGAGCACAAACTGGAACCACAGTCAGATTACATGCAGAAAAACTTAGATCTGATTTATTCAGGGGACTTGAACAAGAGAGGGGCAAAATCAGGTTAATTAGCTTAAAGGTTATATCAATCAAGCAGTTATGCATGCGCTTTGAGTCCCCCCACACAGTCCACCTCTGGGTACACAGGTGGAGAAGAGATGGGCTCGCCAGGACCGATGCCCGGGATTGCAGCTGGTTGGGGCCCTGTGATGGAAAACACAACATGCACAGTACACAATATTTGTAATCCGGAGCCAGAGGGCTCAGTTCATAAAGGAAATGAAACAACAAGACAATCAGATGACACACTCAGATTAAGCTGTTGTTGCAGGGAGCTACCCTGGTATTTACTCACGATACTCAAGACTGGACACAGGCTGGATGAAAATCAAGACTGCAGGTGGTTGATCTGGAATGGCAGGAGAAGCAGGGCCCACATGAGTCGCAGAGACGTCATTCCTGTTCAAGCGTGGAGCAGGGGGCTGATACCCAGACAGGTCTCTCGTTGATGGCTTCTCTGTGCAATGGGTAGTCTAGCTGGGCCAGTCTGGCAAGGCCCAGACCGCATGGAGACAAATTTGGATGCAGTCCGTTTTGAGCTGGATACAGCTTCCAGCAAGCAGAACACAGTTCACACAGTGGGAGACTAATTCACGACCCACTAGCAGCTCATAGCACATTTACATGTAAGGGAATTCTACTGTACCAGGCAAAGCGCTCCCCGGTCACAATCGCAAAGCCTCTGCACACACCGGGAGCTTAGGGGTAGCTGGAACTCCTGACAAGCCAATCGCATTCAGCAAAATCTTCAGTCTTCTTCAGGTTGAGCCTAGCCGACTTCAGTAGCTTACTGTACTTTAGTCACACAAACTTGGATTTAGTCCAAAATAATTCTCTTCTCTCCCTCTCAGGAGCAGCACACCGACATGCAGGCCAAAAAACTTAGCCTTTTCAGAGTTCTCCCATGCGAATCCACTCAGGATTGCTGCTCAGAATCACTTCAGCTCCTTCTTGTTCAGCTTTCAGCTTAGATCTAACTGAAAACTGCAAGCAGCCTGGGACTTCCCCAAGATCCAAAAGATTTGGTTGGCTGATTTGGCTATCAGTCAAAGCAAGAGCTCCCCCTTCAGTTGCAAAAAAGGCACAAAAAGTTCAAACTACAGTTCCTACAGATTTTGAATTCAGACAGCTCCTGTAGTCCAGCTACATTTTAGGTCCCACCAGTACTGATTGGTCCAATTTGCAGTCCAGGACCAAGATAGTGGAGACAAATAAAACAGTCCTTGCTACAAAGAAAGCAGGTTAGACAAACTACATTATCATTATCACTCTAAATGATTTTCAGTAAATAGTTACATCTTTCAACAGAGCTCCCCTCTCAAATTTCTTAAGCTGCAATCAGGCAGCTCTTAAAGAGACAATACACATAGACTATACAGGCTCTGGTAATCACACTTAAACTGCTAAAAACGCAGGACACCAGCCTGGCAGTGAGCATTTAGGAAAGCTCAAGGAAGACTTATTGGGAACCCCCATTTGTAGGAGGTTACACCAGTATTCAGTTACTGGCACGGTGGGTTCTGGCAGTTCAAGGATCAGATGATCAGTCTTACCCAGAGGGCAGCAAGCAGAGGGCAGTGGAAATGCTGCTCAACCTTGGACTTACTTGGAGATTCTTGCAGCTTGTCACCTTCTGACTTGCTTGAAGACTCTTGCAACTTGTCCCCATCAGCCTGCTCTGCAGGCCAGAACACAGAGCCCAAACACAAGGCCTACAAGGCCAGAAGGAACCAAGACCCAGAAGTAACTCCACAGTACAGCTTCCTCAAAGGTTCAGAGTGCCCTAGCACCCAGGCATGTGCCCATGGCCACCTGCGCCAAGACTGCTTCACTCAGTAGGGGTTTATTTTATTTTTTTTATTTTATTTAAACAGCAGTTTGGAAAACCTTTGAGCCATAGGCTCATTTACAAAGGTACCTTGTCACAGTAAGACAAACCAAAATACACAGTATAGCAGTACAACACATAAGTATAACAGTAAAATTAAGACATAGATACAAACAAGCTGGTACAGGTAGGATGGATGCAAACAATACCAGAGTTATGTCATCCTTAGCAGCTTAGTAATAAGCTTTGTCATAAGTATTGAGTCTGCTTTGACTAGTGGCGAGTTACAGCATCGGTGTTAATAAGGTGGTTAGTGAGAAGTTTTGAAGCACGATATAGTTGGAGCTCTGAGATGGAGGGGGCAGTGTGTTGAACCAGGAGGGGCCCAAAGCTGAAGGCTCTTTGGCCGTGAGAGGTCCTAGCTCTAGGGATAACAGAGAGGTTTTCCCAGAGGTCCAGTATGAACTAGTGGGACAGAGCGGCGATGGTGGTGGTCAATCCTGGTGGGGAAAGCCCAAGGAGGGTCTTTTTGTAAGGGTACAGGTAAGATATTTGAGGCGCCTGTCGAGATCAAGTACCAGCGCTTTAGCATACAGTAGACAGGTGTGTGTCATCCTAGGTGCTCCAGTAATTAACCTGCAGGCCTTATTCAGAGAAAAGCGAATTTTATGGAGTGCGATCTGATCAGCAGCACCACATCGGGCAGTCCATAGTCCACTAGGGACAGGATAGAGGAGGTGACTGCGAGTCGAAGAGCCTCCTGGGGGAGGCAGTGTTTATACCGATGTAAGATGCCCAGTCGGATATTAGTGGCAGTGGCAGTGGCAGCGATGTGTCCATGGAAGGAGAGGGAGGGGTCAAAATGGATCCCTAGGTATTTATAGGAGCAAACTTGTTCGAGTGGGAATGAGGACCCAGAGTGAATGAGGAATTTGAAGTTGCAGGACTTGTTTTGGGGATGAGTGAAGAACATGGTTTTGGTTTTTTTAAGATTTATCACCAATCTATGTTCCTTGAACCAGCCCTCGGCTTCAGTGAAGGACTTCTGCAGCGAGTTCTGGAGGCAGTAGGGTTACGATTTGAGGCAAAGATGACTGCATCAGCGCATAATAGAATGTTCCCCGAGCAAGAGCGTGGAAGGGTGTTAAGGTAAAGGGAGAATAGTAAGGGGCCCAGAATGGAGCCCTGGGGAACCCCAGAAAAGATGGGACAGATGTCTGAGTAGGTCCCATTAATTTTTACACACTGTGAGCGGTCAGACAGATAACTGGTGCACCAGGAGATAGGCCCAGCAGCAAAACCAGAGAGACTAAGGGCATCAAGAAGGAGGGGGTGGGAGACAGTGTCGAAAGCTTTCGAGAGGTCAATGAAGACAGCACCAGCCAGAGAGCCAGTGTCTAAGGAGGAGGGGAAAGTTGGAGAACTCTAGGAGGGCTGTGTTGGTACTGTGGCCGCTTCGGAAGCCATGCTGCTCAGGACAAAGGACATTGTAGGTGGAGAGGTAGTCAGAGATTTGAGGCCACCACTTTTCCAAGGCCTTGGAGAGAGGAGAGAGAATGAGATCGGTCGATAGTTTCCAGCCACAGTCCTATCACCACCTTTAAAGATAGGGGTGACAGTGGCGACTTTCCAGGCAGTTGGAACCTCCCAGGCAAAGAGTGGTTGATGAGGCATGTGATCGGGTAAGGACTGTGTCTAAGACCAGCCATAGGATACACGGATCCAGGGTGTCACTGCCTGTACTATTACTCTTGAGGGGCAGTACAAGGTGCGCCTAAGTTCTGGGCAGAAACACGCGGAGGAGAAAATAAGGCGAAAGATTTATTGCAGGTGCTGGGGAGCAGGGTCAAAAACATTTGTAGGAGGATAGGGCTAAGGTCAGTGAATGAGGTGTTGAGGTGGTTGGCTATGAGGGCTAGGTCTGAGGAGATCACACCATTAATGTTGATCTGTGGTGGGGGAGTGCACCCCATTTAACTGTTTAATGTTATCCCAGAAGGTTCTGGGATTCCCCATGAGGCAGTGAGTGAGGACCGATAGTGCTCAGACTTGCCTTTCTGATGGCCGAGTGCACTTGTTTGGAGGCAGCATATAACCGCCTGTCATTGGGCCGCCAGTCTCAATGGCACGGTGCCATGGTTGTCCCTATGTTTGAGCTGGTGGATCAAAGCTGGGGTAACCTAGGGGCATTCTTCCTTTTGAACGTATTCAACACTGGGGAAAGATATCACAGGCATTATTAAAAGTTTGGGTAAAGAAGGAGAGAGCTGTGTCAATGTCAGGAGTTGCCTGTATAGGAGACTAGTCAATTTGGGACAGAAGTTCCTTAAGTTTTTATCAGTCCACCAGGTATTAGACGCCACCGGCATGTGGACTGTGCTATGGGTTTGGGGACTGAGGTTGACCAGTGGAATAGAATGGGGAGTGATCGCTGAGAGAGTCTGGGAGGACTTGTACATTGGAGATCCGATTAGGCGGGTTAGGAGTACCACATCAAGCAGGGTACTGGAGCCTCTCTTGGGGTTAGTCCTGGTAGGGTGGGTAACTAGTTGCGTTAGGTCTATTGCAGAAAAGGAGTCTCGGGTAGAAGAGGAGGAGGGGCTGAGCCAGTTGACATTTAAGTCACCCACCAGAATTTGATCAGCTGAAGGAGGTAGAGAGGTAAGGTATTCTGTAAGAGAGGCAATGGCCTGCGTTTGGTCCCTGGGGGGCACGTATGCAGTAGTCAGATAAAGGGGTCCCTTTAAAGGGTCAGGGGTTAGTTTCAGCGTAAGCGCCTGGGCCCTGGAGTCAAGGATGGGAGTGGGCAGGGCTAGTACGGGGAGAGATTCCTTGACATAAATAAGCGAGCCGCCCGTCTCCCAACACGGTCGGACCGGAAAAGGGTGAAACCAGGAAGGGAGTCAGGGGAGGATTTTGACAGCCAAGTCTCAACCAGGGTGATGACATCAGGGTTAATTGATGTGACCAGGCATTGTAGTAAGTCAAACTTTTTTAGGAGGCTACAGATATTCATGGAGACCATGCATAGGCATGTGGTGCGAGTTGGGGAGCTCCTGGGAACCGGGCCAGGGTTTGGATGAATGTTCCCTGACAGGAGTAGTAGCATGACTAACACCCTGGCTGGGAGATGGTGAAGGTTTTCCCATCGATTGACATGGAGAGGGAGGAGGAGGAGCAGGGGGTGGGCAGGGAGGTACAGGAGGGGAAAGCAAGAATAAGAAGACACCCAGATGTGCCTGAGGTGAAGAGAAAGCTAGGTGGAGGGCAGGGGAGACGGGGACACACAGAGGTCCCAAGGGACAGGAGAGGAGGTTCAGGAGCAAGGGAAGGGAGGGGTGCCAGGGCACAGTGTGGACTAGCAGATGGGTAAGTGGGTAAGTGCACTGCTAGTGGGGATAGGCACAGGCAGAGCGTGAGGCAGGGCCAATACATTGTGGTGAGCAAGATCCAGGAAGTGATGCTGTACAGGTAGGAGTAGGAAGTAGTGAGGAGCATAGGTCCTCTAGTGGCCAACAGGTATAACCTGCAAATGGGAAAGTGGGGAGATAGGTTCTGGGCAACAGGGCGTGATATCAACGGATGTGATGTCACGGGTGGATCCTTAAATTGACAGCCGCCCCTGGGTGGGAGGGTGGTTGGGCAGGCGGGCAGACGGCGCAAAGCGCCTGGCCTTGGCTAGCACCCTCTGCAGACGCCCAGACGAAGAGAAGAGGCTGTCTTACTTCGAAAGTTATCAGGCTGGAGATTTGGCTTCCTCAGCTACTCAGGTGAGCTGCTTGTGCTTCAGTTGCTTGATTGTCCCGAGTGCCTAGCTTGGGGGCCGGGGGGGAACTGCCTGTGTTGTGGAGAAAACAAAGCCTCTCATTACTATGCAGCGGGAGAATATGTTGTGACTTACACAAAGGAGCTCCACTCTAAACAAACAGGGCTATTCCAAAATGAGGTCACACTAGGACCCAGCTAGGCAAGTTCCTGCCTGGCTCCCAGTCACAGCTGTGACAATTTTCAGGTTTCACCTTTCTCCTGAGCAGGAACAAACAGCTCCGGTGTGCAGCAGCAAGTTCTCTGAATTTCCACCTTTCTGGTAGCTTTTGGCTAGTGATCTGCAGTCCCTGGAATCAAACCTCTGCCTTTGGCCTTCAGCAAAGCAACAGGCTCCTTCACACTGGATACCTGCAAACCTTTTTCTTTTCAAAAGTCCTCAGATTCAGGTACCATGCCAACCTTTAGCTCTGGCACACACAGTTCCAATTTTCCCTTTCAGCAGCTCAGAGTCTCTTCACACTAATGCAGACTCACTGCAACAGCAAACCTACAAAATTCCAGGAGCTTTCAGAAATTTGCCTTTAACATTCAGCGGCAGTACACAGTTCCTTCAGACGCAGAAAATCCTTTACTCCGATCCTCTGACAATTTACCATTTCGCCAATTGAGTCCTGCAAAAGGCCTCCTGTTTTTCCAACACACAGCACTGAGCCCTTCTTGCCTCGAGCAGAGCCCAGAACAGACTGACTCAACTGCCCAAAGTCCCTGGGGTTTCACCTGAAAAGCCTGCCCTCTGATTGGTTAATTCTTGCTGTCTTTCCAAAATATTAATAGTCATTAGCCTCCTTTGATTATTGATTGGCAAGAGGTCGTTGGCAGCTAGATTTAGTTCACTCCCCTCCCATAAGTCACTTCAACAAGGTTTTGGGTGCCTAGGCTAGTGATTGGCTGTCCTATCGGGGTCATAGTGTCAATGATGGCTGCCAACATAACCAGTCAACACAGTTTTTATGACAGTCCCAGCTTTAGTTTCAATTTGCAGCCAAAGTACAAAGTTTCTATCAATGCTTGTAGCACAGCCTGATAGCAGCCCTTGTCCCTCATTATCTGACTGCACAATTACATTTATTAACATAAAGTGCAAACCCCCTATGTCCTGACAATCCTAGTTGGGTACCCAGACTTAACGCCGGCCTGCTAGATACCGCGGGTTGGCTGACAGGTTTGCAAAGGTTCAATCCTTGGTCCTCTACTTTTCTCCCTCTTCATTAATGATATCCCCACTCCATCTTCTCACTTTAACATTATAATGTATGTAGACGACCTGGTGCTTTATTCGTCCTCCAAGTCTATTGCTGACATCGATCTTCATCTCTTCTCCGCGTTTCAGACCCTTCAATCCTGGTTCTCATCCAGCTACCAAGTCATAAACATATCCAAGACACAGGCAATGCTCTTTGGGTCCAACAGAAAGGTGCCCACCGAGTCCACTAAACTCCTGGTGCACAGCTACGATGGGACTGCTGTATCCAACACTTCATCCTTCAAGTATCTAGGGGTGATGCTTGACCCTGTACTTGACTACTTGACACATGTTAGCGAGGTGTGTCGCTTGGTTAATGCCAAAATTGGTGCAGCCTACAAAGTGTCCCACTCTCTCACCCTGACTGCCAGGATCTCTGTTGCACTTGGGGTTTTACTCCCACAACTGCTTTATGCTCTGCCAGTGCTTTCACATGCTAACATGGGCGTCCTTCGCAAATGGGACATGTCTTACAACAATATCTGTCGATTTGCCCTTTCTGCTCCCTGCCTTACACTTCACTGTCATCTATACTGCCTTAAAATGACTGTCTCCTGATGCCCTTCGTTCATACTCCCTAGGCTGTTTTGTGGACTCCTTAACCAGAACACCTCGTCCTGCCTCTCTGGGGAACATGTTTACCCCGATCTCTCACTCTCGCTCCCTCAGGTCCTCGACCTCCCCATTACTATCTACTCAAACTTGCTCCACGGAAATGGGTGAGCAAACCTTCTCCTAGTTTGCTCCTAGGTTGTGGAACTCTCCCATGCCATGTCAAGAACTCCTCATCTCACCTTACTTTTAAGCATGCCCTATTTTCTTGCCTCCTTGTGCCTGGAACCTGTGACTGCACTTAACATATTTTCTGTCTCTCCTCTTGACTTGGACTACCTGTTTGTGACCTGACCACCCCTCGTAATTGGCATTTGTCTTAGAGTTTCTGTCTGCCTCCCCTATCCCTTGGCCTGATGCATGTGTTTAGCATGTTATTTTGGTCTAGCATGTTATTTTGGATATCTGCAGTTAGCTGTGCCTACCGGACTGCTCACTCCCAGCTAGGCATCCTGAATGTTTGCCTACTGCCTGTTGTTATTAATGGCATGATACACTGTTGGCTGTTATCCATGTTTTGTATTTATGGCAGTCCTCTGTTAGTGTATTTTGTACACAGTTCCACTGCACTTACCTGATTGTTTGTCACTGTTGTGTTATGATTTTGTACTCTGCTGTATTGGCATATTGTACTCTCCCGGGTCGTGCCTGAAAACAAGCAGGTTATGTTGCCTAGCGCACTTACCCGGTTACCAAAAGCAAATAAATAAATAAACATCAGGGCTTGCCTGTCACTTACCCCAGTACATACTGTTCCCCTCCAGGCAGCCAGGCCTGGGGGGAACAGTACGTAGAGCTTATTGATATTCAGATAGGCCCCGTTCCTTAAGTGCTCATAGGTGCTTTCAGCTAAACACTAACTGAGGCTTCTTCTGTTCCTCCTCCAGGTGTCCAACCCCCATTTAACTTATTTGGGGGGGTCAAGACTACCAGGGAGGTGATTGCTTGGCCACAGGTGTGGCGAGAGGAGCACCAGCGTACTAGAGCGCATGTGCGGACCCCACAGGCATTTCAAAATGCCTACTAAAGCGGCGGTCCTACATCTCTTGCTCCCCCATCCCCAGAGGATTAAAAGACAGCATGAAGGGCCAGACAGAGTCTGAAAGGGACCACCAGAACCCATGACTCAGCGCTGGCAGGCAGCAGGGAGATAAGAGCAAAGTCTGGCTCCAGGGGGAAAACAGGTAAGCCCTACCTGAAGGGGGGTTACATGATGTGTAGTAAAATGCTTCATCTTTCTATGCTCAGGTTCTAATGGCTAAAAGTACACATGGCATGTAATTATGGGTCAATAATTACATGCCTGTAACCTACTTTCAGCCAATCAATGCAGCACAATATTCCTCAGTATCTTATAACCTGGGTTAATATATTGTAAAAATGGGTAGAAGCTGAACCCCAATAGAAACAAGATGCTACTTCTCAGTTGGGCTATCCTTGATAAATAAATTAAAAAAAAAAGAAAAATTGCCACCAATCACTGGCCTCCCCCACCACCACGGCCACCACCATGGGCAGTGTACTGTAATAGTTGGAGCATCATAGGTAACTGGGAGATCATAGGTTCAAACCCTGCTAGAGAAAAATGCTCCCTATGTGACCCTCAGTAAGTCACTTGACTTTCCAGTGATCCAGTCCATCCATCTGTGAAACAGGTATGTTACAGCCCCTTGGCTCACCTGGACTGCTCCGGGGCCCTCGGTTGTACCTGGAACACACCTACGAAGGGCCCAGCATGGGTTCTGCAACTGATTGGTCTTTTGGTGCAGTGCCTGCACCTGGGGCAGTGGCAGATAATACCTGTGGAAAACGTGCAGGTTACCACCCCCAGGAAATAACAGTATATGTCCCCTAGTACACCTCCCCACTCAAAAACAATCTCCCCACACACAGTAACCAAGATACACAGATTTACAGTCACAAGTATTAACATGCAAACAATATTTAGATTTATTAGTGGGAGGGGAAAAAGGGATGTAGATTGCAATACAACCTTCTTAAACACTTCCAAAACAACCCAACATAGTCTCCTTGCCTCCCACCTTAGGGTGCACTCTTTTTTTTTTTTACTTTTTATTTTCTCCATTTCTGTTCAGTCTACAGTTGGTACATACATTTGCATTAAGTTAACAATTCTTCACATCAAGTTCTGGCCTTACAGTCAGCTTTCCAACTAGATACAAATATTGTTATCACAACATAAATAATAGAGCAATATTCCTGAAGCGGATTCTAAAATGTGGCCCTGAAAACTATCCATGGGGGTACTTTTTCCCAATGATGAGCTGCAGATTATATGATGGGGGTTAAAAAGAGTTGAGAGAGACTGGGGGGCCCACACTCCTAAGCCTATGTCAGATTAACAGGTTTTGATAATCTTATTGGCCTGGCCGGAAGCCCCAGTGGGCCATTAGGACTTGCGAGGAGGAGAGGCAGCAAAGACCAACATTTCCTCATCAAGGGATCAGATCTGGTCTGGTCCGTGCAATTTGCAAAAACCAAGGGGTCCAATATGATAGGATTACTTGTGTTCTATCCTGAAGCTTGGCTGTGAGGCTCTTCAGCCTATAAACATCATAAATTGTGTTCTCCCAGGAGGTCATAGTAGGAGCATCTAGGCTCAGCCAGAGTAGAGTTTTGTACATTTTTAGCAGCAGTGAGAAGTATGTTAAGTAAGTATTTTTGTGGTTTATTCTTGATCTGTTTAGGGAAAAGGAGGAAGATAACTGCTTGGGGGCGAGTGTTCCGAAATCAATGAATAAGTCTGCAATAACTTTGCCTACTCCCTCCCAGAATCCACTCAGGACTGGGCAAGCCCAGAACACATTAGTATGTGTGGATACCTCACAGCCACACAATCTCCAACAGGCACGGTCACCCGACTCTAAATATTTAGCCACAATTTGCGGAGTACGAAAATAGCGAATGGCTACTTTCCAGGCAAACTCTCT
Source organism: Neoceratodus forsteri (assembly GCA_016271365.2). NCBI lineage: Eukaryota > Metazoa > Chordata > Ceratodontiformes > Ceratodontidae > Neoceratodus > Neoceratodus forsteri. The sequence goes on from CM057450.1 coordinate 943,424,350, forward strand.
CCAGGAGTATGAGGTCGTTCTTTTATGTTGTTTTCTCCAGATTTGCTGCCAATCTCCGGGGGGTGAGTTCCAGAGATAGTTCTGCCTGCCAGTGAAATTGTACCAGGTCTACATTTAGTGGGGACGAACTCTGTAATGCCAGATATGCCCGAGACACTAGATGCCTCTGCCTCCACCCCCAGTTATATGTATTAAAAAGGGGTGTAGAGTGGGGATTTTTGTTTGTGGGATCTCTAATCCTATTTTTTGGGCTAGATAGTGTCTAAGTTGCAGGTACCAGAAAACATCCTGGCAGGGAAGATCATATGTATTCTGGAGTTGGTTGAAGCTTAGAAAAGTCCCTGCCTCATAAAATCTATTTGCATGTGATAATCCCAAGGAACACCATCTGTCAAAAGTGGGATCTGTCAATGCTGGTATGAAGTCCTGCCAGCAGAGAATTCTCTGGAAGAGACAGAAATTTAATCCAGCTATTTAGTTTAGCTTTAGTGAATATAGAGCAAGCTGTGATTTGTTTCAATTGATTAGGTTGGAATATTAAGGAGTCCAAATGTACAGTTGTCATTGATTGTTCCAGCGAGACCCACGTTGGGGTCATAGTGCTGGGGGATGTCCAGGCTACCACATGAGATAGTATTGTGTCGAGCCAGTATTGATATATGTTAGGTAAGGCTAATCTTCCCCTTTCCTTAGGGAGCTGAAGTTTAGATAAAGCCACCCTGGGTCTCCTACCCACTCAGATGTATTTCCTGAATAATCAATCCCAGTGTTTTAGTTTTTACTGGGTAGGGGGAGAGGGATATTTTGCATTAAATAAAGAATTTTTGGAAGAGTGTTCGTTTGTAATGACTGGACTCTGGAAATGAGGGGCAAAGGTAAAGGGAGCCATCTGTCTAGATCTGATTGGATCTGTTTAGTTACCGCCTGATAGTTTATTGTATATAGATCTTCAAGTCTAGAGGGGATTTGGATTCCAAGATACGAAATCGTAGGTTTATTCCATCTATAATTATATGATTTCAGTTTTGAAGAAGAGGGGGAGCCTTGGATTATTAGAGCCTCTGATTTTCTCTGATTAATTGTATAACCTGAGACTTGTGTGATTTCTACTAGGGTCTTAGAGAGTGCTTCCAGAGAATCCTCTGGATGGGATAGGTAGAGAAGTAAGTTGTCCACGTAGTAGGCCACCTTGTGTACAGTGTTCCCAACTTGATATCCTTGTATTTGGTCAGTCTAAGTAATTGTGCAGTAGGTTCCATGAAGATGGCAAACAAATAAGGGGACAGGGGTCATCCCTGTCTGGTGCCTCTATGCAGGGAGAAGCAGGTAGAATGAGACCCATTAACTTTTACTATCGCCTCTGGGGTCATGTATATTCCTTTAATGATATCTAGGAAGGAGGATGGGAATGCAAATTTAGACATGGTGGCTAGCAGAAAATTCCAATTCACCATATCAAATGCCTTCTGGGCATCTAGACTCAGGAGTGTCAATGGAGATCCAGAAGATACTGCATGATTTAGAAGGTATAAGGTATGTTTAATATTGTCCATGGTCCTTCTGGACTTTATGAATCCAGATTGATCTGGGTGAATTAGGGTGGGTAATATGTCATCCAGTCTATGAGCTAAAATGCTCTAGGGTGCACTCTTAATGGCCTTGTTACGGTGGGTACCACACTGGATAAAGATGCCAGCCTGAGAACTTTCATCAGGGCCTAATAACCTGGTAAACACTTGTAACATTAACCTTATTTTGGCCCCACTTTTACTTCCACTGGTAGCATTTTGCACCTTGCTTTGTCCCAAATTTTACTTTCACTTGCCAACACTCTAGTTGTGGTTTGCCTCAGACTCTTACTAGCTAGCTAGCTACAATAAACTCTCCAAAAGCCGTAGCTTGGGTTACTCACAGTTTCGCAGTCTGAACAGGAGCTTTGCAGCCAGATGAAAAGCATTCACAATAGCAGTTACATGGACCATGGTGGTCCCAGAAGAATGCTGTGCCAATTATGGTGCCTGGTGACTCATGCCTTGCAGCAGGGCAGCTGCAAGGTGAGGGTGGTGGGGCAGCTGCAAGGTGAGAGTGGTGGGGCAGCTGCAAGGTGAGGGTGCTAGCTGCACAAGTGAGCAGACTTGATAGACCAGGTGGCCTATTTCTGCTGGCAAATTTGTACGTTCGTATGAACAAGGAACAAATGATCTTCACATGCCTAGCCCTTAAATCTTCACCAAATGGCCTTTGTAAACAGTGTTCACTAGACAGGCCTCTCTTCATCCTACGCCACAGGTCTCCCCTCGGTCTTCAGTCCAGGAGGTGCTAAACTTGGTCCCCTGGATCTTCTCACAGTCTCTAACACCGGCACTCTAAGTTACTCCCTTTGCTGAAATACTTTTCCGAACACATTCCTCTGAGGGGGGATCGGATCCTGACACCAGGGTTCCAACTAGAAACTCACACTGCAGTAAACACTTCTTTGAGCTCTGAATTCAACAGCATTGAACCAGTCACTCAGTCCCAAACTCAAACAGCTCAGTTCACTTTTCCCTTTCAGAAAAACATTGGCACCGATGTGTCTGCAGCCACTTCACAAAACCGGGCTCTGTTTCCTGCTCAAACTCAGTGGTTGCTTTAAAACAGTTTTCTAGTATACCTTGATCCCTTAGGCATTGGGGCCTGAGTGCATCTATGGGGTGATGAAGCACTCTGCAGCTGTACTGCACTCCCCCTCTGGGTGATCTCCTCTTTTGGCAGGCTACCAGTCCTATCTATAGCCTCTCTTTCCAGCCCACTTTTGATTGGATGTTGCAGTCCCAGGTGTGGTGCACCTGTGTTTCACCTATGAAGTATGTTAGGACCTTAGGAAATAATTCTCTACTGTTTCTATCTTTCTGCTCTTAAAATCTACTGCACAGTAGTTTCTCTTTGTCTAGGTATCCTTTTCCTAGATTACAGTGGGTTGGCCACCTACAGTAGCCCTGTCCTATCCCCTAATAAACTTATTCCTTCTTTTTTGTATCCCTCTTATATCAATTTCTTCCTTTAAGGTCTGTGTAAGAAGTGCCAAGGCATTTATTTATGAAAGGCATTTAGAAGAATGCCAGAATAATTAATTGGCGGTGTAAGAAATGAGTGCACTCTGAAGAACGGTGTATATGGTGCCTATTTAAAGGCTAAAACCATTAAATACACTTAATGCGTATTTGCAGGTATATCCTGCTCAGATTTGATAGGTCCCTAATGAATAGGGTCAATATAAATACAGATATCTGCAGACTGTATTGAATGTGATGAAATTCATGATATGATAGAGCCTTGATAAACTGATTTAAAAGATGTTTAAATATGCTTGGTTAAAAGCCTGAAAAAATCCTTATATAAAACAAGGGTCTATAAAGTGCTTAGAGTACTTTAGAGGTATTCATGGATTATAAAGATACAATGCCAGACCTGCTTGTTAGTTAAAAAGGCACTTCTCGGCCTCTTGCCCCTGGAACCGCAAACCTCCTCACCCACCATAGCAGCTCTCAGCATACTTGAAGCTCTGCCTACCAATCTCTCCATGTTTGTCAGTGCCGGATGTCCCAAGGTCAGTGCTGATTTGCCTACAGAGGACCACTGCAGCTCAATGCACCAAACAAAGAAATCTCAACCCAACCAAAACTAGGTCCTTTCAAACATTTACACTGACAGGATCTCACGGAAAACAGCTCCTGTGACTGCCACACCTAAATGCCACCTTCAGCAGGTGTGACCAATGCACTGTTACTCATCCTTCTTCCACTATTTTCAGTGCCATCCTCCCTTGCCCACCCTCCCCTCTGCAGCACTTCCCCCCTCCAACCCCTATCCCCCTTAGCCAAGGTCCACTCTCCTGCCTCAATCTCCTTGCACCCCATCCCTATCTCATCAGGTTTTGACAAGACCTTTGGGCTGCCCATCCCCCTGTGTTTCTTGTTGACCTATTTTGCTTTCTTTCCTCTCCCAGTCTAATTGGTTTTGATTCAAACAATGTAAATATTGCTGACTGTTTTGTTCTGTAACATTGTCTGTAACATTGCCTTACCCCTGTATATTTTGTTCACCCTTCCCACTGACGTGGAACCTTTGTAAATGAGCCGCATTGTGCTCAAATGTATTGTAATCTGAGATTGAATAAATAAAGAACTGATAAAGTGATTAGCTTTGTGCAGGGCATAAGCGTGGTAAAAAGTGCTTTATTTAATGCAGCCAAAAACTTAAATAATGCTATTAGGCAGGTTGAACAGAAAGCTGTACAAAAATGGACTTTATAAATAGCAGAAGGTACTAATGGCAAGGAAAAACAGTATGTCTGCTGAAGCCCTTGCATCAAAATGGTAGTTTGTTTCCTGGCGTAAAAAAAAAGGAAAGGGAGTGTTGCATCTCAGCTGATCTGTCCTAGGTAAACATATAATAGCAAGCATTTGTCAATGCCGAATGTTTGCTTGCTGCCATTGGCATTGCTAGTGTAGGAGTCAGAGAGATGCATAATAGGAATGACAGTATTGAACTAACGCCAACCTCCGCTCCCACCATGCAGAGACTAAAAGGCATTGGGAGTGTGCCTTTGGGTCATTGGCCATCGCGCTTATGCCATTCCACCTCACCCTATCCTGCAGACACCGACAGGAGTTGCGGTGTGCTTTGGGGGTTTTCGGTCCTTATGCTCAACCCATTTCATAAGGAAATAAGCTGAGATGGGTGCAGTATAAGAGAATGGGATGAACTTTAGGGCCACAGACCCCAAGGGACACCTTGATGCCTGTTAGTGGCTATAGGGTGGGGGTAGAATGCCATGAACATTATGGCCGATGAACCCAAGTCACACCCCTGACACCAGTCAGTCTCTACAGGGTTGGCGTTATGACTGGAAACCTTGACGCCCCGGGTGTTTATTGGTATTTTCACTTCAAACAGCCCCTTCCCTCTATGCTTTATCTTCCAGTAGCTGTGCCCCCTTCCCACATCATAGTTCTCTTCAGCTGCAGCAGTATCTTCAAAACATAGTTAATTTGTGCAGCAGTCCTTTTACCATGCACAATAGTTTCTATTCCAGCCAGAGAGCCTTATCACAGTAGTTCTTATCCAGCAACAGCAATCCCTTCCCATGTTATTTTCCAGCAACAGTAGCCCCTTCCCATGTTATTTTCCAGCAACAGCAGCCCCTTCCCATGTTATTTTCCAGCAGCAGCAATCGCTTCCCATGTTATTTTCCAGCAACAGCAACCTTTTCCCATGTTATTTTCCAGGAACAGCAGCCCCTTCCCATGTTATGTTCCAGCAACAGCAGCCCTTTCTCATGTTATTTTCCAGCAACAGCAGCCCCTTCCCATGTTATTTTCCAGCAACAGCAACCCCTTCCCATGTTATGTTCCAGCAACAGCAGCCCCTTCCCATGTTATTTTCCAGCAACAGCAGCCCCTTCCCATGTTATTTTCCAGCAACAGCAGCCCCTTCCCATGTTATTTTCCAGCAACAGCAGCCCCTTCCCATGCAGCTTATTTTTCAGCCCCAGCCCACAGCTTCTGTGTCAGCAGTGGTAGCAGCACCCCCTTCTCTGGTCATGGAGAGCCAGTTCCTAATCCGGTAGCATGCAGGGCACTATCTTGGGGACGGCTGCTTAAAGCTGCAAACCTTGTTCCCTATCTTAATACTTAAAGATAACCAACTGTTGAAAAACACAGTATCCAATCATTCATCAACTGAAAAATGACCACGAAAATATTCCTAATGACAGTGTTCTGTGAGTAAGACTGCTGCCTTTTGGGCAACTGCAATATTCTTAGATAAAACAAAAAACATGTCCTGGAAGATTAGGTGTGTTCCTTGCAAGAAAAAAATAGTTATTGCTTGGTAACAAGCATTATAATTCACCAATAAAACTAGAGAAGCCCCACAATATTGCTGAAATCCCCAACCTGAACACAGTAAAAAGTCAGCTCACAGAACTAGGACAGATTCCTGAAAACTTGTTGTCCTGCAGCCCTCACTTGTCCTATATAACTACAATGCATGTTCAGCTGTAGCAAAAAAAAGTTATCCACTATTAAATACAGACATACAGAAAGATTCCAACACAGTTTTAGACCTTTAGCCTTTTTTGTCACCAGCAGTTCATATCCTTGTATTTACGATCACTTGGCAAACATAGCATGTGATCTGCACTCAAGAGATGCTTTAAACATAAAATATTTCTCACCATAAAATAATTCTACAACATTCCAATGATGACGAGCTGTTTGAGTTTTATTTGAGGCTGTTTTACCGATTATTATTTTTTCTGGGTCTGTTGTTGGCAGGAGGTTCTGCACACGGGTACTTGTAAACATTCAGACACAAGATTTTTCCCAATCAAAATCCACTTCCACTTTTTGAAAATCTTCCAAAAAATAGAGAGAGGAGGGAATTCCACTGTCATGCAACACTTAAACAAAGCAAGTTTTTTAAGCAGCAGCTTTTAGCCGTAAATACGGCAGCGAGCATGGAGTAGAAAACGTGCCAAGAGGTCTGGTGCTCCTGCACCCACAGCAGCTGCCCTTTGGCGGTGGCTCAAGAAGCTGGGGCACAAAAGGTGATGGGGAAACAGAACACTGCGAGACAGTGAGAGAGAAGCAGAGATAACACTCAACCACACACCCAAATACACACTAAACAAAGACCCTGCAAGGTGTGTAGCTGGTGGAACAGTGAAGAGCCCGATGTTGCCTGGCTCACCTGCTGCTGCCACATTGCCCTCTCCTCACGATCTCCCCTCACACGGGCTGTGGCTCCCTCTGACCCCGCACTCCATGCTGAGCCTCATGCTGTGTCCCACTGGCTGTCCAACGGTCACCACCGCATGCACCTCCCCACCACTAACTGTCCCCTTCCCCCAAAAACTACTACACGCTGCTTTCTGTGCTAGTTTTTTATATTTAGTTTTGTTTCTCTTTTTTAATTCCTCTTCTGCTGCAGAATGAAATGGAGCTCTGCTGGAAAGTGAAGGAAATTATGTTTTGTTTCCCTTCCAACTGCCCATGATCATATTAATACTACTACTAATAATGACAATGATTGCTGCTTTAAATGTTACTTATGCGAAAATTCTCATTCGCTTACTGGGGTTTGCCCTGCTTGCAGCGAGAGTTTGTGGCGGTGGTGGCAACTGCGAGCTCGGTTCACATTGGGAGAGCTAGGTTAGAAACAAGGAGAATCCAGAGAAAATATCTTCATCAATGCCCTTGACATCCAAAATAAATTAGAAATATTACAAAGATGGCGCAGGGAAGATGGATTGTGGGATAGCCATCATGGCTTTTTGAAATGAGCTGTCTATGACAGCAATTCAGATGCAGTGGCATACAGCTGAAAGTGGTCTTTTTCTTTCAGCTGTATCCCACTGCATCTGAACTGCTGTCATAGACAGCTCCATCATTCACTGGTGCAGTGTGGCCGCGCCTGCAGAAAGGATCGGCACTTTGGAAGCGGGGGTGCCACACCTACGAAAACTCGTACGGTGGCATTATGTTTCTTGCACATGCGTGCAAGCAAACATAAAAATGAGTAAAATCAGGACCCCACTAGAAGTGAGATGTTACATCTATGCTGGGCTATCCTGAGTAAACAATTTGTAAAAAAAAAAAAAAATGTTCCTGTTCTCCCTCCCCCTTTCAGGCAGTGTGGTATAGTGGTTAGAGTATTGTTGGGAACAGTGATGTTGCAGGTTCAAACCCTGCTAGAGTCAAATACTCACAGTGTGACCCTGAACAAGTCTCTTAACCTGTCAGTGCTTCAGTGTACCCAACAGTCGAAATAGGTACAAGCAGAACCCTACTGGAAATGAGATGCTGCATCTCACTGTCTTTTTAGCCCCCCCCCCCCCACCGGGTAGTATAGGCAGTGTGTTCTAGTGGTTAGAGCACTGTTTGAAATTGCAAAATGACAGGATCAAACCCTACTGGAGTCAAATAGTCACTGTGTGAACCTCTGAAACTCACTTAACCTCCCAGCATTCCAGTCCATGCAACAGTGGAAAAGGATACAGGCAGGATCTCACTACAAATGAGATGCTGCATCTGAGCTGGGTTATTCTGGGTAAATAAATTAAAATAAAAAAATATACATTGCCAGGACTCGGTGGACTTTTCCAGTAATAATAATCTAGCACATGCTTCCTCAGCAGCTAAGTTCTTCTTTCATTTAATTTGCCCTGTCACTAACTTACCAGAACAATTAAGCTAATGAAACTTGCAAGCAAGGCATTTCACCAGTGTTTGAGGTTGAATTGCATTTGTGTTCTCTTTAAACTTTGAAGCCATGCAGTTCTCTGAAGCACCACTGGGTGGTGGTCCTCACCCAAGTAAAACAGGCTACTCTGGGTTTAGCAGATTTTAAAATGGTAGTAGTAGACAGCTAGTACAGTAGGTGATCAGCAGGGTCACTGGAACATTGCACCTGCGATTTTATTGCAGAATCTGCCATTTTCACCATTCTTCACAAAACAATGTTCAGTTTCTTGCAATGTACTGAGTTTTTGACAAACTCTGTACAATATTAAAATTCTAAAGGAAAGATTTTTATTTATTTTTTTTTTAATTTAATTCATATATCGGATTTACAAACCTTTGAGTTAAAGACTCATTTACAAAGGCACCTCGTCGCAGGGAGGGGAGACAATATATTTGTGAAGCAAGACAGTGGGGAACAGTACAGGTGAGATACAAGCAGCATACTGTACATAGCAGGCATTTCAAAGAGCAAGTAAACATAGGCAAGTTGCAGAAGAGCACACAACAATAAGTCATTAAGGGTCCCAGTGGGTTACACAGGATACAGTGTGTGGTATACAGACTGAAAACAAGCTAATCGAGAAAACTGGTGCAAACGTAATGCTATAGGAACAGGTTGGTTTTGAAAGGCACTCACGGAAAGCCCTATGATAGGCATATACAGCTCCGAGTGCTAGTGAGGTGTTTGCATAGGGCGGTTTTGATCAGGACGATTTTGGAGGTGTTTGTGATGTGCGTGGGGAGGGAGTTATACCAGGACGGTGCTCTGCGGTGAAAGGACCTTTGGGCGAGTGAGGTCCTGGCTCTAGGCACCTGGAAGGTGGCTTTGGTAGTATTACGGGTGGCGACCGAGTAGGAGGCCCGTAGAAGCGGTGTGGTGACTCCTGGGGGACATAGCCCAAGTAGAGCCTTTTAGCCAGTATGCAGGTGTGATATTGCAGGCGTTCTTCAAGATTGAGTATGTTAGAGGTGGAGTAGAGCTGGCACGTGTGAGTTCTGCTAGGGGCACCGGTCAGGAGCCTGCAGGCTTTGTTGATAGAGGTCTGGACTTTGGTGAGGGCAGTGGGGTCAGCAGCTGCATAGGAGGGGAGTCCATAGTCAACCAATGACAGGATGGAGGAAGTGATAGCCTGCCGTAGGGCGAACTCAGGGAGACAGTCTTTGTGACGGTAGAGGAGTCCAATCCGGGCATTCATGGCAGAGAACAAAGCACTGACATGGGCATGGAAGGAGAAAGCCGAGTCGAAGGTGATGCCCAGGTATTTGTATGTTGATACCTGCTCAAGGGGGGTGGAGGGTGCTAGGAATGATGCAAAGGGGAGCATTTTTGGAGTTACTTTGTCGGTGTGCAAAGATCAAGGATTTTGTTTTCTTGAGGTTCAGAACCAGGCGATGGTCGAAGAACCATTTTTCAGCTTGGCTGAAGGAGAGTTGCAGGGAGCTCTGGAGAGTGAGTGGGTCGGGGTATGAGGTGACTAGGACTGCATCGTTGGCATATAGTAGCAGTTTGCCTGTGCAAGAGCTGGGAAGGGTGTTTAAAAAGAGACTGAACAATGTAGGGCCCAGAATGGAGCCTTATGGGACTCCGGAGCGTACAGGCAGTGCAGTAGATAGGATTCCATTTAACTTGACCCATTGGGATCTATCCCTGAGGTAACTGGAGAACCAGGCCAGAGGGCCAGATGAGAATCCCAGCTGACAGAGGGTGTCAAGCATTAACGGGTGACTCACAGTGTCGAAGGCCTTGGATAGGTCAATGAACACTGCCCCAGCAATCTCCCCGGCATCAAGTGCCGAGTGTATTTGGTGGGAAAACTCCAGTAGGGCTGTGGTGGTGCTGTGACCAGGGCGGAAGCCATGCTGTTCTGGGCACAGTATGTTGTAGTTGGATAGATAATCCACGAGTTGCGTGGATACTATTTTCTCCAGAGCCTTGGGGGATGGAGATAGGTCTGTAATTGTTTGGTACTGTGCGGTCTCCATTTTTATAGATAGGGGTGATTTCAGCCTGTTCCCATGCACTTGGGAATTGGCCGAGGCACAGGGAACGATTAAGAAGGTCAGTGAGGGGGGCTAGCATGACATCGATTGTTAGGCGTTGTATCCTGGAGTCATGAGGGTCACAGCTCGGGTTGTGGGAGGAGAGTGCTTTTAGGAAAAGCGGTTTAGGATCGTGGGGGGAGATAGCCCTGAAGAGAAAAGGGGGACGAGAAATAGCTGGGTGGTTGGTTACTGGGATGGGGTCAAAGAAGTGGGCAGGAAGGATTGCACTTGGGTCAGAAAAAGTTGTGTTAAGGCAGTCAGCAACACGGGATAGGTCTGTATTAATTGTGCCATTAATAACCATCTGTGAGGGAGGAGGGAGCGGGTCTTCCCGTTTAACTCCTTTATGTTATCCCAGAAGGCTCAGGCAGAGACCCAGGAGGAGGTCAAGGTGGTTTGATAGTAATTGGCTTTGGCTTGTCTTATGGCCCAGGTGCACTGGTTACAAGCTGCATTATAGGCTTGCCTGTCTGCTAACCTGTTGGTCTTGACAGCAATGTGCCATAGATTATCACGCTGCTTCAGTTGTTGGATCAGGGAGGGGGAAATCCAGGCAGCAGTGTGTCTCTTAGAACGGGTGTTGGTGACAGAGGCAAAGATGTCACAGGCCTTTGCAGAAGGCACTGGTGAGGAAGGCTAGAGCGGTATCTATATCCGTTGCGAGGGAAATCGGGGACCAGTCGAGCTGGGCAAGGTGCTGCTTTAGCTTGTTTAGTCCTCCGGGGCAGAAGCGTCGACGTGGGGTTGCTTTGTACGCAGATTTGAGCATGGGGGAGGACCAGAAGCAGAGAATAGGTGGGTGGTCACTGAGGGAGTTGGCTAGTACGTTAACATCCTTTACTTTGTGTGGGGAATTTGAGAGCACGATGTCTAGTAGGGAGCTGGTCCCACTTGATTGGTTAAATCTGGTGGGCCAAGTCACTAATTGAGTCAAGGGCTGTGAAGTTGTCCTTAATTTGTGTTGAAGTGGAGCCAAGCCAGTTGATGTTGAGGTCTCCTAGGATGAGCTGTTCAGCCTTGTGTGGCAGGGTAGTGAGATAGTCAGTGAGGGAGCGGATAGCTTGACTTTGTTCATGTGGGGGTACGTAGGCGGTTGTGAGGTAAAGGGGGCCACAGCCTGGGTCAGGGGTAATTTTTAGGGTGATGGCTTGGGCCCCGTGGTCAAGCTTGGGGGCGGGTAGTACATGACCCAGGAGGGAGTTACTTAGGTAGACTGCGCATCCGCCGCCACGCTTACCCACACGATCTTCTCTAAAGAGGGTGAAGCCAGGGAGGGAGACAGCAGAGTCTGGAGTTGATTGGGAGAGCCAGGTCTCCACTATGGCAAGAATGTCGGGCTTGTGTTGAGAGACCCAACACTGGAGTGCAGCAGTCTTCCTTGGGAGACTGCAGATATTCATGGAGGCAATGCGGATACCTTAACCTTGCTGACAACTGGCATGCAGACTTCAGTTTAGCCAGAACAATACAGTGTGAAGTGAGGAGAGGTTCTATTTGACTCTAGTTTCATCGGATTCCCTTCCCTGATTTGGCTTCAAAATTCTCTGGCCTTGCATATGTGCAACTAAGCACTTATCTGTGTTAAAGCAGACTATCTGAAAACCTTTTACTGCCACAGAAACTGAAACAGGTAGGAAATATATGAACATTGTCCCTTTTACCCGTAAGGAGCACTAACTTCAATTATTATTTTTTTGTTTGTTTGTTTTTTTAGTACTACGGTAGTTTTTTTGTGTGTGTTTTTTCAAGTACTACGGCAGGGTTTTCCTTGTGTAAATACTTTTATTCTGAATGGATCTGGATTGAAATAGTTGAGGATTTTAGATGGCCCTGCTAATTATAAACTTGAATGTGCTTCTGAGGGAGTCGGTGACATTGGTCCCTTACTGGATAATCCACCATTCACATGCTCACGTACAAAGACTGCAAACATACTTGACAAACATTCCTCAAAACAAGCTGATCAGGAACAGTTACAGTACCTTCAAATGGACAGAACTTGTTGCAGCCAGTGCAAAACATGGGTGCAGTGCATTACAGACTGTTGCATGATGTAGTGAAAAGATATTGGTATGCTTTTAATATGTGGTCTTAAATATTGTTTGTACCTACGGTGCAAATTAAGAACAGCTGTTATTTTAACAAAATGACCAGTCTGATTTTTTTCTTTACTGGAGCTTGGTAAGGTACAGTGGTTATCTTCGTATTTTTTTCTTGCATAAAAGTAAGCAGACGTAGAGTGAGCACTGCAAGTAGTTCTTAAACAGGCTTCATTATTTTACAACTACTGTAGAAACTGACAAAATATGTTGCTTCTGTATTTATTTAGTATTGACCAAATGTAATCTAGTTAGTACGGTATGACACCTGTTTTAGATTTTAGAAGATATGCTACACATATTGTAGGTAATTCATTATTCATTTCAATATCACAAACCTTTCTTCATGTGAAAGCATATACAGTATAAGTGGCCATATATTTATATAGTTGATGTTGATCAATACATGCTGCAGAAATCAATAAAAAATGTATTGAGGAGCCTTGGGGATTTATAGTGAACCCCCTCAATTTCCCTGCTATTTCTGTAAAAAATCTCTGCATTTTGGGGTAATGTTTTTTGCAGTTTTTCAGTGACCCTGGTAATCAGGTATCTCATTCAGTCAGTCAGTCAGTGGTGGCAAAAAATTGGGGTGCAAAGAGACACCCTTTTGTGTCACCACCGAAAACTGCCAGAGCCATGACTAATGCTTTTGACATGGTTGCCGGCCCCCTCCTACTGCAAAAGCTTATGGGTGCTGGGCTATCTAGAGCTATCTGGGGGTCAGATGGTTGAGCTCCTACCTGAGGGACAATTCCCAAGTTGTCCTCATAGAAGGGGACCTCCCCCCATGGAGTCTGGTGTTCCACAAGATTCTGTCCTTGGCTTATCCCACAGTCATCCTAAATTACCTGCCTATGGCCTGTGGCTCCTCACAAATTCACATGTGAGTGGACAACACTGTGTTATTTACATCCAGCCACCCTGACTTGGCTGCATAGCTCCAGCATGACTTTAACAATGTCCATCACTGGGTATACACCAATCAGCTTACCCTGAATGCCAAAATAAGTCTCCATGACCTTTGGCCTCAGCAAGCATATCTCTAGAATTCAGACCCACACACTCCTCACAACTTTGCATGGCTCTCAACTGGAGGGAGACCCTTTAAATATCTGGATGTATCACTTGGAAGTCATCTTGATGTCTCTGTAAATATTGATGCCATCTACAACAAATCCCTCCCCAAGCTTTGCACACTATGCAGAAATGAAACCTGTATCCCTCCCTCTGTCCAACATGAGATCATTGTAAAAGTGATCCTCCCAGCCTACAGCCATGAGTATGTAGCTGATATCACTGTCTCCAAATCCACCCTTGCCAGACTGAACCCACTTACCACTCCTTTTGTCGCTTTGCCCTTGATGCCTTACCTGCATCCATCACCACTTCATTTAGTCCTCCCTCTATTGCCTCTCTTGAAATCCATGGCCCTTTCTCATTGTGCCTTCCTCATATCCACGTTCTGGTCTGTTTCCCTACCTCGCTACCTCAGCTCCCTCCTGTCTTGTCCTTCACCTTCTTCCTACACTCTCTGGTCTGCTGACTCTCACTGTTTTTCTGCTCCCCAGGCCAGGACTAGCGTAGGTCATTCTGCCTTCTCATGCAGACTCTCATCCATGGTTTAGCCTCCTCCATCTGCTCTGCTTCCTCCCTTTCTTCCCTGAAAGCTCTACTCCATGCTGACCCCTCCCATGTCTGCTACTACACCTAACCCCCCCGCATGTATACTATTGCTTATCATCTGTTCTTATACTGAACGAGACTCCTGTTCCTGTTTCCATTCTCTACCAAGCACTGTCTACAGTGATTGCACTGTCCCATGCATTGTCCTGTACATTTGAAAGGCTCTGCCTGTGGTTCTGAGGGGCATCAGGCAACACACACCACACCCCTCCAAGCTATATAAATACACTTGGATCTCTTTTTGACACCACATGGCCGTTCTTCCCCTCCCACCCTGCTTGAACTTCTTTTTCGTCCACACAGCAGCTTCTCTGGAGGCCCTCTCCTTAATTTCTCCCTATTGAGCTCCTTCTCTTTTTGTGGCGATCGTACTGGCTGTCATTTCCGGCTTTCCTTTTGTCCCTCTGTCATGGTTGTTGTCATGTTAATCCTTCTCCTGTTGGTCTTTTGGGTTCCCTTCTTGCCTCCCTACTCCTGTGCCTCTGATGTAATCAGTATCACTGCTTCTCTCTTGCCATTGAAACCCATCTGTTTGCCTCAGCTCTCTGGACATCAGTCCTGCTTCAGCTCTCCCTTCAGCTGTTTTGCTAGACAAGCCAATAGGATGGGGGAGGTACTGACAGTTACTAAGCAGGAAAGAGACCTTGGGGTTGTCATATCTGATGACCTCAAAGTGGCAGGGCAATATGACAAAGCAGTGGGTAGAGCCAGTGGGATGCTGGGATGCATGGGGAAAGGTTTCTCCAGAGGAGGAGGGAGGTGGTGTTGCTACTACATCGCTCGCTGGTGAGATCCCACCTGGAGTATTGTGTTCAGTTCTGGATGCCGCAGAGGAGAGACTGAGGGATCTCAATATGTACACCCTGGAAGAGAGGAGGGAGAGGGGTGGACAACATAGAGACCTATAAACACCTCACGGGGGTGAATAAAGTACAGAAGCGGAGTATTTTTCAGAGGAGAAGGTGCACAAGAATAAGAGGGCATTCAATGAAGCTGGAAGAGGAGAAATTTAGCGTGGATGTGAAGAAGTACTTCTTCAATAAAAGAGTGAGGGATGCCTGGAACAGTCTTTTAGCGGAGGTGATTGGGGTGAAAACAGTGGTGGGTGTCATGCATGCATGTGATAGGAACAAAGGGATCTTGGTAGAAAAGTGGAGGGAGGTAGCTGGAGATCAGGTAGGGTCTGCAAAGACAGTATAGGCAGGGAAAAACTGGGCAGACTAGATGGGCCTAGCGGTCCTTATCTGCTGAATGCTGACAAATTCTAAAAAGGATATAGACAAGGTGGAGGCAGTGCAGGGGAGGGCAACTAAAATGGTTGCAGCACAGTGATACACTGGGGGATCTCAACAGGTACATTCTAGAAGAGAGGAGAGTGAGAGGGGACATGATGGAGGCCTACAGCTACCTCACAGGGGCAAACAGAGTGCAGGAGGGGAGTCTCTTTCAAATGAGAAAGAGCACCAAGACCAGAGGATATAGGATGAAACTGTGGGGGGGGGGGAAGTTAAGAGGGCTGTGAGGAAGTACAGCTTCTCTGAAGCAGTTGCAGATGGCTAGAACAGACTGCCAGCTGAAATGGTGGAGGTGAAAACAGTAGCTGGCTTCAAGCATGCATGGGATAGACATGGAGGAATATAGTAAATAGGCAGGGTGGGCAGTGGATTGCTAGAGACCAGTTAGGGTCTGCGAAGACAGACTAGATAGGGACCATTTGTCCATACTGAGTGGGCCAAGTGGTCCTTTTCTGCTGATGAATTATATGTTTCCATGCCACCCACTTTTGTTGCAGGATACCATTTATCCATTTCCTTATTCCTCAACCCACCCCACTGGTACATTAGCTCCTGCTTCTTGGCCTGCGCTGTGTCTCATGCTGGCCACCTACTTCCCCTGCCCTGCATTTCCACACAAGTAAATTCTACATAATTACCTACAGGTCTGCTGTAAAATTGAGATTTACCTGCTTTTTCACTTATCCTTTGCTACACTCTTGTTTCCCGGGCAAACTTCATGCCACATTGCACACTGCCTTACATGGAAACATAGATTTTGTTGGCAGAAAAGGACCTTTAGGCCCATCCAGTCTGCCCCTTTTTGTCCCTATCTGTTCTGTCACCACGGACCCTAGCTGATCATGGGTGTCAGTCTCTTCCCCCTTTCCTCTACCTAATATGCCCCTGCACCTACCTACACATGCTTGAAGCTTCCTGCTCCCCACAGTCTTTGCCCCACTACCTCCTCTGGCAGGCTGTTCCAGTCATCCACCACCCTTTCTGAGCAGAAGTATTTCAGCACATTTCTCCTAACCGTTCCCCTCGTAGCATCATTGCATGCCCCTTCTTCTAGTGCCTTCCTTTCTCTCTAATAGACCTTCCACTCTCACCTTGTTCACTCCTGTGAGGTACTTCCAGTCGAGTCAATCTTTATTTATAAAAAGTGCCTTTCCAAAATCAAGGTGCTTGTACAACAATAAGTAATTAAAACACAGCAAATAAAACAATGAATTAAAACCAATCAGCAATAGTGGCATTTAAAAATAAGGGTAGGCTATGCTAAATAAATAAGTTTTCAAGGCAGTTTTAAAACGTTGGACGGTCAGGCAATCTTGAACCCGATGAAGTAGAGAATTCCACAGGGTCAGGGCCATAAAACTGAATGACCTGGCCCCCGATGTCTTCAAACGGACCCTGGGAATCTCTAGCAATCCCTCATCGGTGGATCGGAGAG
This sequence comes from Neoceratodus forsteri, assembly GCA_016271365.2. Taxonomy (NCBI): domain Eukaryota; kingdom Metazoa; phylum Chordata; order Ceratodontiformes; family Ceratodontidae; genus Neoceratodus; species Neoceratodus forsteri. The sequence goes on from CM057450.1 coordinate 943,441,196, forward strand.
AGAGCAGGGGGACAGTAGGGGTGAAGAAGATCTTGCGGGTAACTAGGTCCCTGATCATGTAGGGCCTTATACTGTAGGTCAGCAAACCGACCTTGAAGGTGATCCGCCACTGAACTGGCAGCCAATGCAGTCTGCGAAGGACAGGTGTTATATGAGTGGTCCTAGAGGTACCAGTCAAAAGCCTGCCCGCCGCATTCTGCACCAGCTGCAGGTAGCAGATATCAATGCCCGGTAGCCCTAGGTAAAGGACATTGCAGTAGTCAAGGCAGGAGGTAACAAAGGTGTGGACCAGAGTTGGAAGATCGGCAGAAGGAACCAGGTGCTTCACCCGAGCGATATTCCCCAGATGGTAAAAAGAGGTTTTGATGACTGCTGACACCTGTGATTTAAGGGTCAGGCAGTCATCAAACATAATGCCCAGGTTCTGAACCTGGTCTGAGATAACAGGTTTCAGTTATGTCCCCTCTTGCTCTCTTCTCTTCCAGGGAATACATGATGAGTTCCTGCAGCCTTTCGTCATATGGCTTCTTGTGGAACCCCCTCACCATTTTGGTTGCCTCCTCGGTACCACCTCCACCCTTTCAATGTCCTTGCAGAGGTGCAACCTCCAGAACTGGACACTGTACTCCAGGTGGGGCCTCACCAGTGAGCGATACAATGGCAGTACCACCTCCCTTCTCCTGCTAGAAGTCCTTCTGTCAATACACCCCAGCATCCTGATAACCTTTCCCACTGCTTTGTTACACTACACTGCCCAGCTACCGTGAAGTCATCAGATATGATGATACCTGGGTCTCTTTCTTGCTGGGCGACTGTAAACTCCACTCCCCCCAATCTTATACACAGCCCCTGGGTTCCGCAGCCCTAAGTGCTTAACCTTGCAGTTTCTGGCATTGAAACCCAGCTGCCACCCATAGACCATTCATCTAGTTACTCAGATCCCTTTGCATTCTTTCCAGCCTTTCCTGATTGTCAGCCCTGTTGCAGATTTTTGTATCATTTGCAAAGAGACACACCTTACCCTCAAGCTCCTCTGCAATGTCACTTACGAAGACATTGAAGAGGCTTTGTCCCAGCACCGAACACTGTGACACCCCACTAGTTACAGTCCTGTCGCCTGAGTGACTACCATTTACCACCACCCTTTGCTTCCTATCCCTTAACTAGTTTGATACCTAGCTTGTCTCTTTTTTCCTCCATCCCCAGGCTGCTCAGTTTCTTAATTAGCCTCCTGTGTGGCACAGTATCGAAAGCCTTATTGAAGTCCAGATAGGCTACGTCCACTGCTTTCTCCTTTGATCCACCTCCCTAGTAATCCAGTCAAAGAAGCCTATGAGATTAGTTAGACATGACCTCCCCCCTGTGAAACAGTGCTGCTGATGGTCCTGCAGCCCTTTGCCTCCAGGTGCTCCACAAACCTCTCCTTCAGTAGTGTCTCCATTAACTTACTGTACCTTCGGAGTTTCAAGCACACACAACCTCTAAGGAGGGATGCCAGAGTAGCAAGTAATTCAATTCATCTTTATTGTAGCAAGGATAGACATAAGTCCTGCTTAATTCTAGTCTCCATTAACTTCTCCACCACTGATGTGAGACTGACTGGCCTGTAGTCGCTAGCATCCTCCCTACTGTTGCTTTTTTGCAGAGGGACCACATCTCCCTAGGTCATATCTGCTATTTAGATACTCTGCTTCACTCCTTTTTCTGACAAGTGCATTATATTTGTTTCTTTGTCAGCCTATGGCTATAATTTTATATGTTTGATTAGCCTACCTGGCTACTATTTAAGTTCCTATATCCCTCATCTTACTGCCTATATGAGATTGGTTGGTGTGCAGCTGCCATCTACAGCTATCAGCCTCCATCAGACTTCTCATTTATTCCTGTGTCTTTTAATCAGTCATCAGGCTCCACCATCAGCTGTCCGCAATCAGCCATGGGCTACACAGAGCTGCTGGCAAACAGTTAGCCTGTTGGCCACTTCAAGCTGCTCACAGGATACCAGCATCCTGGCCTCTTCATACTACTTAAATTCATGTAACTGTACTAGCCAGCCATAACCATATCTCCTGGCTTCCAGATCTCTCCTGTCCTGTAGGCCAATGGTCTTGCTTTGCTTCTTTGAAGTCTATATCATGAGAGTGGGTCCCTTGACTGAGGTGGGGTCCTCTATTTCTGCCCTTTGGGTGAGAATGTGCTATGCTCTGGGGAAACTTTAGCGGTGCTGATTGACTCAGTAGCTCCTCTTGATGTAGTATTTATGACTTCAGCTACCAGAGGGTAGAGCCTTTAAGGCCTCTGGGGCTGTTTAAACTGTGCAGACCGATCAGCAGCCCCCTCGAAAGCTAGTTTCCCTACATCTACCTAAGGTTCACCTGGTCTCCTCTGAATACTTTTCCCTTTATCTGCCCCTCTACGGTGAAGTGCACTATGATACAGATGAGTCCCTGAAGTGCTCAGCTCCTATGCCTTGCCCCTCAAGGGCTTCACTTCCTATACTATTAAGCCTCCTCTCAATACAGAGGCCAGGTAAGTGCCGTTTAGTGGTAGCTTTTCTCCTACTGTCATGCCATGGGTAGGGGACCTCCTTCGCGGTAAACCTCCTTTAGCTGCAGAGACAGGCACCCTTGCAGTGTTTCTCACTAGAGGAACTAAGTAGGAGCCCTTCCTGTAAAAGTTTCCCGCTAAACTGAGTCTCCAAGTTGCAGTAGTCAAGCCATCACTAATAGTGCCCCCAGCTAGGAGGGATGGTGACCTAGGACTTGGGTCCCCAGAGGTTTCCTCTTAAAAGGAGGGGTCCTCTCCTCCATGCTGAACGTCATAATACTTAATTTCCATCAGAGTTGGAGATGGTTGTGGTTCTGCTCCCTAGTTCAGACTCTCAGTCTGTTTATGTCTGTCCTCTCCTTGTAAAGATTGTACTCCTATGTCGTTGCTCTGGGCTTTCTTCCGCAAGGTGACTTTGGTCTCAGGAACCTTTTCCCTGTGACACCTTGAGGGGTTGGAACCCTTTCACCAGGGTTTCTTTGTCTATATGGCACCCCTATGGGGGTGGTAGTCCCTGTAGCAGGGACTGAGATGGTGTAAGCTAAAGTAAACAGTGGCACAAGCATGACATATTATTACTCAGTCCTCTGTCATTCCTAAATCATACTACATAAGAGTCCAATGGCCCTGCAAATTAAAAGGCTCTGCCTGTGGATCAGAGTGGCAGTGGGCAACACATGCCATGCCCCCGTAAATCAGTATACTGTGCATTTCCAAGCGTCCCTCTGAAGGTCAGATTTCATTTTGCCACCTTCCTTCCATCCTACAGCAGCACTGCTCTCTCCTTGGAGTTGGGCTTTCTTCCTTGTGGTGCATTTGGTCTTGGGAAAGTCGCCCCTGCAACATCTTAAGGGGCTGGAACCCTTTCACAAGGGTTCCTATGTCTATGTGGCACCCCAACAGGGTGGTAGTCCCTGTAGCAGGGTCAGAGAGAGTGTAAGCCAAAGTACACAGTTGCACAAGCATCACATAATAAATCCTGTGTCTCTGTTTCTGTCCTTGTCTCTCTTTTTTGTCTTCTGTCTACCTCACCTTTAAAAACCAGCTCTGTATGTAGCCCTCTTTACACCATTATACAGTATGTGCTATAACCAGTGATATCATCGACTGCAGTCAGTCAGTGGTTTCAAAGGCAGATACCCTACTTGCATAGGCTACCTTATTGATGAAAAGAGAACAGCTTATAAATGTTTTAATTACAGTAACAGTGTATGCAAATAGCAGTATGGTATCTACATGACATGAGGGGCCACTAACTGACTGCAACCAGTGATGTCACTATAGTGGCAGTGCAATACAAAGCTGGTTTTCTAGTGTCTGAAAGCAGCAGTAGTTGCTAGTCACCAGGTAGTATTTTTTTAGCAATAATGTTTTTTTTTTTCTGACAGAAACATCACTATACCCATTTTCTTTTTATTTTCTTTCATTCCTGAACAAAGATATGGGTTTTTAAAGATTTTCAAAGTTCCCGCTCCCTTGGCATACCCACAATTAAAAAATTAAATATGGCACAGCGCGGCACTGTTTACTATCAGAAACATTTGGTAGCACCTTCCAAATACGTCAGTGATATGAATCTAGTTGTAATCGTAGTGAAAAAAAAACTATAGTTGGTAAATTATTAATTACAGGTACTTAGAAAGGAGACGGACGGAGACGAGACTGATGGCGGAAGAATTTAATGATTATAATAATAATCACAGCGAGAAATTACAAGTGGTACATTCTTCAAATAACAGGCTGTACAAGCTTACTTATATAGTAAAAGCAATGTGTCTATTTTTAGAATTACCTATGATTGGTCAAAAAAACAGCATACACATCAGCTTATAAGGTTATAACATATTTTTCCTGGTATGAGTATGATCTCACTTTTAGTCAGCACAAAAATATAAGCAGAGTACATTTTATTTGCCATATATGGTAGGCAACATTGTTGTTACCACCAGTCACTATAGTTCAGAGGAAAGAGACAAGTTTCGGCTAACACTGGGCTGTCCATATAAGGACAGACATTAAAGTTAACTATAAGGGGAATTTGGACACTAGTCTGTGTCTGTGCTTGCAGTCACGTAGGCCAGATATTACTTACTTCTGCTAAATTATAATGCTAAAAAGGCACATTAGTATTGCAACTGTAGCTTAGCTCCTTATAAGGGTTCATAAGCTTTTTAGCTCCATAAACCAGCATTTGTCATATACATACAGAATGTTTTCAGACCAAAATAAGGTTAGGCCTCAATATAGGGGCAGACTTCTTTACCCCTCATTACACTAGTATATACATTCAACAGGTAACTTTAGCAGAAGAGATTTTATTTTTATTTTTTTATTTTTTTTTATTCTTTTGGTAACCGGTTAAGGCCCAGGTTTTTAAAACCTGTGAGGGGTGGCCATCTTAAATGATCTGAGTCACTAATTACAAAATTAGCTATATAAAAGTTATTTTAAAAATACCTGAGAAAATTAAACATACACTGATAATGAATCTAAGGAAATACATTTTTGCTAAATAACTGCAAGACAACATTTTCTGTCCACTAACGTATACTTTTTTAAATTTTTTTTTTATTATTCTTTAGAACTCAGGTAAGGCCCACTAAGTACAAATGCCTGTATTCAGGGGCGATCCAGGTGCACTGTGGAGGTTAAGTGACTTGCTTAGGGTCACACAATATGCAAATGGAGATTTGTGGGAATCAAACCTAGGTCTCATGGATGTACCAAGCTCATTTAGAGCGTGTTACTCTAACCTCTAGGCTATACTGCCAGCCCCATATACGTATACTGCTGCATTAAGACCAGTGAGACACAATACCAAAAGAAGGAAAAACACAGAACACAGAAAAAGGACAGGATGTAAGTAGTTATAAACTGGAAATGCTGCAATGCTTCCGTCCCCAATAAACCTCAGTCAATATTTGCCTCATGGTAAGAGTAAAAGGGCCAGTCATCCGGCAGAAAATACCAGAGCATCTAAACATTGACGTATATGTTTATAGAATACTTTTCTGCCTGGCTACTCAACCAAAGAACGTATATTGTTAAGATAAATGCCATAGAGTAGGGAACACTTCCACAAATTCTGTCACACAGGCTCTGAGTTCTATGGTCATATGAGTCTCCTAAAGAAGACATAGACACATTACAGTTAGAAGATATACAAAACATGACAGCTAAAAGGGAGGTTCTGATAATGGGAGACTTCAACATGCCGGATACAGATTGGTCAATACCAGCAGGAACATCTGCCAGAACTAGACACCTAGTGGATTCCCTACATGGGGAGGGCCTCAAACAACTGGTACAACAACCCACAAGAGACAGGGCTATCCTAGATCTAGTACTGACTGACAGGGAAAGGATCACAGACGTCCAGGTAGAAGGTTACCTGGGGGCCAGTGACCATCACATGGTGTGGTTCAATTTGGCCACTAGAACTAAATCATCCCATTCCAAGGCAAACATATGGGACTTCAGAAGAGCTGACTTTGATAAGATGGCCAACAGAGTTAAACTAGCCCTGGCAAGAAGAAATGCAGGTGAGGGAGTACGGGCAAAGTGGGCAGGCATTAAGGATGCAATACTTGAAGCAACATTCCATTGTGTTAGAGAGAAAAGGAAGTGCAAAAGAAGAAGGAAACCACTTTGGTTCTTAAAAACAGTAGCAGAAAAGGTCAGAGTCAAAAAGCTGGCCTTCAGGAAATATAAGGGAACGCAGCGGGATGAAGATAGGGAGGCATATCAAACTTCCTTAAGGGAAGCAGGGAAGGCAGTAAGGCAGGCAAAGGCTCAAACTGAAGAAACACTAGCATGAACAGTAAAAGAAGGGGACAGGACTTTCTATAGGTACATTAGTGAAAGGAGAAAGTCCGGAGTGGGTATTGCTGAGATCAAAGGGGATAAGGGGGAGTATGAGGAGGAGGACCATGGAAAGGCATCTATCCTAAATAGATACTTCTGCTCAGTATTTACTGAGGGAAAGGTGGGGCAGGGCCCATAGCTCAGCACCATGGGCACAGGGGGAGGGAGGGAGGTGTGCACTAGTCCCTTCACAAAAGAAAGGGTCCTACAAGAGCTCGATAAGCTCAGGGTGGACAAGGCAATGGGACCTGATGGCATACATCCCAGGGTGCTAAAGATGCTAAGGGTGGAACTAGCAGAGCCATTATCAGAACTATTTAGTGAGTTTCTGAGCACAAGAGAGGTCCCAGAAGACTGGAGAAAGGTTCATGTGATCCCGTTCCACAAGAATGGTAGCAGGGAGGAAGCAGAGAACTACAGAACAGTCAGTCTTACCTCAATAGTGGGCAAGATTATGGAGGCACTTCATAAGGAAAGGATAGTGCAATACCTGAAATCCATAGGTGCACAGGAACCAAGACAGCATGGGTTTACAAAAGTAAGGTCCTGTCAAACTAATCTCATAGATTTCTTTAACTGGGTAACCAGAGTGGTGGACCAAAGGGGAGCAGTAGATGTCGCCTACCTTGACTTCAGCAAAGCTTTCGATACTGTTCCACACAGAAGATTGATTAACAAGCTGGGTAGGCTTGGGGTGGGACAGAAGTTGGTCAACTGGGTGGTAAACTGGTTGACGGGCAGAAAACAGAGAGTGGTGGTAAACGGTATTCAGTCAGAAGAGATGCAAGTCATGAGTGGGGTACTTCAGGGATCAGTCCTCTTCAATATCTTCATCAGTGACATTGCAGATGGACTGGAGGGTAAGGTTTGTCTCTTTGCAGATGACATAAAGATCTGCAATAGAGTAGATGATCCAGATGGGGTGGGCAGAATGAGAAGAGATCTGGATAAATGGGCAAAACGGTTGAAAGAGTGGCAACTGGGGTTTAATGCAAAGAAGTGAAAGATCATGCACATAGGGAAGAGAAACCCTGAAGCCACCTATAGGTTGGGAGGGGAGTTGCTGGCAGTCACAAGGGAAGAAAGAGACTTGGGCATCATCATCACAGTTGACCTGAAATCATCCAAGCAGACCACTAAAGCAGTAGGTAAGGCTAGGGGGATGTTGGGGTGTATTAGTAGGGGTATCACAAGTTGTAAGAGGTTGGTAACAATCCCTCTTTATAAGACACTGGTTAGGCCTCATCTGGAGTACTGCATGCAGTACTGGAGGTCACACCTTCACAAGGACATTAACAAAATGGAGGCAGTCCAGAGAAGGGCAACCAAAATGGTGCTTGGACTCATTAACGGAGCTCAATATGGCTACCCTAGAGCAAAGGAGGGAGAGAGGTGATATGATTGAAACATTCAAACACCTTAAGGGCATTAACAAGGTGAAAGAGGCAGAAGACACTGCAGAGCAGGACACTGTGGCACAGGAGCTAGCACAACAATACTCACCCAAATCAGGAACCAAAACTAAACAAGCACAAAGGAAATCCAAAAAACTTCTGATCATAGGAGACTCCATGATTCGGGGAGTTGATACCCATCTCCAGCTAGGGGTGATGGTCAGATGTCTCCAGGTACATCAGCATGGAGACACTGACCGCATTGCTAAAATTGTTCACAAAGCAGGAGAAAACATTGATGTCCTAGTACACATAGGACTATGATCTGCCAGCCGGGTCAGTTGTGGAGACCAAGGAACACCTGACTAGGCTGGGTGACAAACTATCATCTATTTCGTCGGCATCTCCTTCTCTGAGATCCTGCCAGTCTGGGAGAAGGGAGCAGATGGACGGAAGGTCAGAGAAGGGGAGATAGGGAGCCAAACACGTGGCTCAGGACTGGTGCCAGGAAAAAGGACACAGATTTGTAGGAACTGGCAACAGTTCTGGGAGCGAAAGTTCTTCAATTTGATGGACTGCATCTGACTAAAGAGGAGTCAGTGCATTGGGGCAGAAGTTTGACGCCTTGCAGAATATTTAAATTAGCAAATGGGAGAGGGGCAGCATCCCATACGTCAAATGGAAGAACACCCTCCCCTCAGCTAGTGGTCAAACAGGAATTCAGCGTGTTTGCCATTCATTTGCATCACCAGGTAAGAAAAAGGTTTGTCTCCCCATACGATGCACAGGGTAATGCCAAACTTCACCCAACAACTAACACACCAAAATCTGGCCAATGGAAAATCATGTACACAATGCTCACAGCCTGGGAAATAAGATCCCAGACCTGCAGGCAATTATGTCAGAGGCTAAACTGGACATAGTAGCAATTAGTGAGACGTGGTTTACCAGTAACCACACTTGGGAGACTTCAGTACCTGGCTATGTATTGTTCAGAAGAGACCGAGGTGCAAAAGGGGGGAGGTGGCCCTGTATGTTAATGAAAATATCAAAGCTACAGAAATTCAGAATACACATAAGGAGCCAGAAGAACTGTGGGTCACCCTGAAAACAGGAAATGGGACAGCTATAAGAACTGGGTTGTCTACAGGCCTCCAGACCAGAGGGAGGACATAGACACATTACTGTTAGAAGATATACAAAACATGACAGCTAAAGGAGGTTCTGATAATGGAGACTTCAACATGCCAGATACAGATTGGTCAATACCAGCAGGAACATCTGCCAGAACTAGACTCATAGTGGATTCCTGCAGGGAGGGCCTCAAACAACTGGTACAGCAACCCACAAGAGACAGGGCTATCCTAGATCTAGTACTGACTAACAAAGAAGGGATCACAGATCTCAGGTAGAAGGTCACCTGGGGCCAGTGACCATCACATGGTATGGTTCAATTTGGCTACTACATCTAAATCATCCCATTCCAAAGCAAAAATATGGGACTTCAGAGGAGCTGACTTTGATAAGATGGCCAACAGAGTTAAGCTAGCCCTGGCAAAAAGAAACACAGGTGAGGAGGTACAGGCAAAGTGGGCAAGCATTAAGGATACAATACTTGAAGCAACATCCCATTGTGTTAGACAGAAAAGGAAGTGCAAAGAAGAAGGAAACCACTTTGGTTCTCAAATACAGTAGCAGAAAAGGTCAGAGCCAAAGCTGGCCTTCAGAAAAATAAGGGAACACAGCGGGATGAAGATAGGAGGCATACCAACTGCCCTAAGGGAAGCAGGTAAGGCAGTAAGGCAGGCAAAGTCCCAAACTGAGGAAACACTAGCACGAACAGTAAAGAAGGTGACAAGACTTTCTATAGATACATTAGTGAAAGGAGAAAGTCCAGAGGGGGTATGTTAAGCTTAATGGAGAAAAGGGAGCATGTGAGGAGGAGGACCCTGTAAAGGCATCTCCTAAATAGATACTTTTGCTCAGTATTTACTGAAGAGAAGGTAGGGCAGGGCCCACAGCTCAGCATCATGGACACAGGGGAGGAGGTGAGCACTACTCCCTTCACAAAAGAAAGGGTCCTACAAGAGCTTGCTAAGCTCAGGGTGGATAAGGCAATGGGACCTGATGGCATACATCCCAGGGTACTTAAGGAGCTAAAGGAGGAACTAGCAGAGCCATTAGCAAAATTGTTTAGTGAGTCTCTGAGCACAGGAGAGGTCCCAGAAGACTGGAGAAGGGCTCATGTGATCCCACTCCACAAGAGTGGTAGCAGGGAGGAGGCGGGGAACTACAGACCGGTCAGTCTTACCTCAGTAGTGGGCAAGATTATGGAGGCACTCCTTAAGGAAAGGATAGTGCAACACCTGGAATCCATAGGGGCACAGGATCCAAGACAGCATGGGTTTACAAAAGGAAGGTCCTGTCAAACTAATCTCATAGATTTCTTTGACTGGGTAACCAGAGTGGTGGACCAAGGGGGAGCAGTTGATGTCGCCTACCTTGACTTCAGCAAAGCTTTTGACACTGTTCCACATAGAAGATTGATAAATAAGCTAGGTAGGCTCGGGGGTCAGAAGTTGGTCAACTGGGTGGCAAACTGGTTGACTGGCAGAAAACAGAGAGTGGTGGTAAATGGTATACAGTCAGAAGAGATGAAGTCACAAGTGGGGTACTTTCGGGATCAGTCCTGGGGCCAGTCCTATTCAACATCTTCATTAGTGACCTCGCAGATGGACTAGAGGGTAAGGCTTGTCTGTTTGCAGATGACACCAAGATCTGCAACAGAGTAGATGATCCAGATGGGGTGGGCAGAATGAGAAGAGATCTGGATAAACTAGCAGAATGGTCAGAAGAGTGGCAACTGGGATTTAATGCAAAGAAGTGCAAAATCATGCACATAGGGAAGAGAAACCCTGAAGCCACTTATAGGCTGGGAGGAGTTGCTAGCAGTCACAAAGGAAGAAAGAGACTTGGGCATCATCATCACTGATGACCTAAAATCATCAAACAGACCTCTAAAGCAGTAGGTAAGGCTAGGGGGTGTTAGGGTGTATTAGTAGGGGTATCACAAGTCGTAAGAGGGAGGTAATAATCCCTCTGTACAAGACATTGGTTAGGCCCCATCTGGAGTACTGCGTGCAGTATTGGAGGCCACACCTTCACAAGGACATTAACCAAATTGAGGCAGTCCAGAGAAGGGCAACCAAAATGGTGCAGGGACTGCATCAGAAGACATATGAGGACAGATTAATGGAGCTCAATATGTATACCCTTGAGCAAAGGAGGGAGAGAGGTGATATGATCGAGACATTTAAACACCTTAAGGGCATAAACAAGGTGAAAGAGTCTAACATGTTTAAATATAAGAAAAATAGCAGGACAAGAGGACACAGCATGAGATTAGAGGGAGGCCGATTAAGGGGAATGTGGAGAAATTTTTTCACAGAAAGGGTAGATGCATGGAATGGCTTACCACAAGAAGTGGTGGCTATGAATACAGTGCAGGGCTTCAAACAGGCATGGATAGGCATAAGGGAGCAATACAAATGACTATGAATAGATAGGTCACTGACAGAGCAAAGGCCGATGGCACATTTATAAGGTAGAAAAAGAAATGGGCAGACTGGATGGGCCTTGCGGTCCTTATCTGCCGTCAACTTCTATGTTTCTATGTTTCTAAAGAGTCTAACATGTTTCAATATAAGAAAAATAGCAGGACAAGAGGACACAGCATGAGATTAGAGGGAGGCCAATTAAGGGGTAATGTGAGGAAGTTCTTTTTCACAGAAAGGCTAGTGGATGCATGGAACGACAGCCTACCTTAGGAAGTGGTGGATATGAATACAGTGCAGGGCTTCAAACAAGCATGGGATAGGCATAAGGGAACAATACAGATGAGTATGAATAGATAGGCCATTGACAGAGCAAAGGCCCATGGCACATTCATAAGGTAGAAAATGAAATGGGCAGACTAGATGGGCCTTACGGTCCTTATCTGCCATCAACTTCTACGTTTCTATGTTTCTATGTAATCAGTTCATAGCAGGACAAAAGAAGGTGTCATACCTCTTAACTTTTTGTCACCCAGATATGGGACACTGCAGTATGTGAGGAAAATGAGACAAAATGTGTGACACACCATGATATCATTTAGCAGATTTTTCTAATTGATTCTTGGCATCTGGTATTCATATCATTCATTGGTTGTAATGACTATGCAGTACCTTATTCTGTTGCCCTTGTATTTTTTGTTCCCATGTACTGTAGCTCCCGTAATAGGTAATCTTATTCTCCACTAAACTTACCTGGGTAGCAAATGAATAAAGAAATACTGTATCATGGGAACAGAAGCTCATAACACTGTGAAAATAAGTGCTTTTCTGCACATAAAGTTTGTTGTTAACCGAGAAGTGAGAGTCAATGTGAAATTCTGCTTTAAAATTTCAGTTTATAATATGGGAGTCGTCTACATGTGCGACGTAGGGGTTTGAAGTGACAGAAAAAGGAGTGTCCCTCACATTATAGGATGATTAGGAGGTACTGAATGGACATATGGGTGTCATGCTCCTACAATACAATACAATTTCAATTTTATTTTATAAAGCATCCTTCATATGGTGTATCACACAGTGCTTTACAAGGCAGTAATCACTGCCAGAATAAGGCATCTCAGCACAGACCCAGAATACCCTCAAGTGCTACATACTCTGAGAGAGCATATAAAATAATATTTTCTTTTGCTACAGGTTTCTTTATGCAGTTTACAGCTGTGTTCCAGATACTAGTAATATACCCCATAGGCAATGGAAATACAACTTCCAGCTGCCTCCAAGGTACCCCTCTGGCTAATTGAGGAGAAAATAATGATTCTATTCTACTGCCTGCAGCAGGCCATATCACAGCATTTCTACTGAATTGTGCTTTTTAAATGGACAGCTGAACCTAACCGCAATAATCAGACCAAAATATTCCATCTCTTTCTGATTCAAGAGACATACAGTTGTACTGAACAATAACCCCCAAGGGCAGTTATTGTGGTGCAGAATTTGTTCTCAGAGATGAGTGGCAACGTATTATATAGTTTGTTTTATTATTTCTGGGTATGTGTGTTAGTAAGGTAAAGTGATATTTTCATATAAAACAAAATTGTTGAGACTCACCATAGAGTAATGCCAAAGTGCTTAATTCTCCCTTCCTGGTCTCCTAGATCTGTACCATGTCTTTTGTACACAACTTCCTAACACATGCTGTAATTGCAAGATTATGAAAAATAATAAAGGGCAGCCCTGCACTTCAGCACGCAGTATACTTTCGTAAACAAACGTAAGATCACTCTTGAAGCTCCTTGTCACTTTGCTGCTTTTGGTAGAAGGTGACAAACTTAATCTTGGCCCCATCACAACTCCTACTACTACAACCTATTATGCTTAACCAACAGATTGATGTCCTTGCTGTATCTGAATCTTGTCTCTCCTCTAAGGTCCACGGCACTGCTGTAACTATCCCTGGCTACATCTTAGCCAGGCAGGATTGCACAAAGGGGGGCAGTGGTGCTGCAGTTTACGTATCTACCAGCATCCAGTTTGTGACTATGCTTACTGTGTCTTCCCCCTCTTCCTGTGAGCTGCTTCTCCTTAAACTCTCTCTTCCCTTCTGTGTGCCTGTCTTTACTGTTGGTGTTTACTGTTGCCCTGGTATGTCCCCTGCTTTAGTTACTGAGCTTCTTTCCTCTAACTGTTCTAACTCTTCAGGAGGTGATCTTCTTATCCTTGGTAATGATAATATAAATTGGGTTTCCCCAACACAAATAATGTTTCACAAAATATAAAATCTCTCCAGTTGACGTAGTTAATTTCTGACCCCACACATCTAAATTTTAAATAATTAAATTACTGTTTAATAGACTGGGTCCTCTCATCTCATCCCCACCATACTGTGGATGCAGGAATCCTTCCTGAACCCCTCTGTGACCATCATGCGGTTTACTGTGTGCACAAGATACATCATCCTAAGCCCCCCCAATTCATCTGTCTCAGGTCCTTTAGATCACTGGACTAGTCCTTCTTCCTAGTTGACCTATGGGCATCTGATTGGTCCCACATCTCTACAGCCAGTAGTATTACTTTTGCCCTTCAATATTTTCAGTCTAAATCTATGGCTGTATGGGATCGTCATGCACCCCTGAGGAAAACCAAAGTGCGGGCTCTAATCTTCCCTGGATAACAGCTGAGGTGTTAGCTTGCCTCTGTACCAGAAACCCCTGATCTTTCAAGATCACTGGTTCTCCAGCTGCTTGGCCAGCAGTTAGCCCCTTCACAATGCCTGTACCAAAGCCATCAGATGTGTTAAGTCAGAGTATTTTGCATCCACACTCCAGAACAACATTATTAATCACCCCTCCAAGTTCTGGAAGGTTATCCATTCCCTTTTCACCTCTCTGACCCAGTCACCCTTCCCTGTTCTCAAGGTTGGTGACTCCCTCATCTGACCCTTCTGCTGTTGTCTCTTTCTTTAACTCCTACTTCACCACCTGTGCTCTCTCTCTCTCTCTCTCTCTCTCTCTCTCTCTCCCTCTCATCCCTTCTTTCCCCTACCCTTTTCTTCCCTCACTCTGCCTTCCCCCTCTCTCTTTTTCCTTGTCTTCTACCACTCCCTCTGTTTCCATTAAGGCCCTGCTTCTCCTTAATCCTTGCAATGGACATAGCCCGGATGGCCATGATCCTAAGCGTCTCCTTCTGTCAGCTCCTGCCATCGCACTGTCTATTACCCTGCTCCTCAACCTCTCCTTTTCCTCTGCATCTCTCCCTGAAGCCTGGAAGCAGGCTACTGTTATATCTCCCCCTAAAGGTGGTGATCTTTCTTCTCCTGGTAACTTCCATCCTATCTCTCTCTCTCTCTCTCTCCTTTCCACCCTAAGTTACAGGAATACCCTGTACGTTTGCAGCTCTCTTCCTTTTTTTTTTTTTACTTCTTTGGTAACTGGGTAAGGTTCACTAGGCACAAGTGCCTGTTTTCAGGGGTGAGCCGGGAGCACTGGGGAGGCTAAGTGACTGCTCAGAGTCAAACAGTATGCAGTCTGAGATTGTGAGAATCAAACCCAGATCTGCTGGATGTACCAAGCTCAGTCACAGCTCATTACTCTTAACCTCTAGGCTAATATTTATTTATTTATATTATTTATTAAAATGGTTCACCAGGAAGGGCACACTGAACAACAAGTTGCTCGTCTCATGGTGCGTCCTGGGGAGAGGGGAATGAGAAAAACATACATACAGCCAAACATAGTACAAATTATACAGTAAAAGCATGGCAATGGGTAGAGTACATAGCATACAGAAATTAATGACCATAGTAAGTACAACATAGGAACGCTTAAATAGTAAACGCATGGGAAACAGTTAAGTGCTATCTGCTGGAATAAATGTTACAAGGTTATGTCCAAGTGGGGCATAACAGAGAACCAACTAGGAGGTGAACAGAGAAGAGTAGGAGGCAGACGGGGGGGGGCCACAGGTATAGGAATAGGGGGAGGAGGGATGCAGGGAAAGCGATGAGGAGAGGATGGAGCCAGGAGGGGGCCAATGGGCACAGGCAGGATTAAATATAGGTATAGTAATTTGTAGAAGTTATGATGGGGGAGGAGGGTGAGGATAATACCTCCTTCCTTGACTCCTTCTTCATCCCTTTCCAGTTGAATTTTAGGAAATCCCACTCCACTTCCACCTCCTCCTCCTCCGGCTCACTGACTCCATTCTGTCAGGTATGGATCAGGGACTGATCACTCCTGCCATATTTGTTGCACTTGCTAAAGCTTTGACACTGTAGCACATCCCCTCCTTTTGGATAAGCTGAAAGCAGCAGGCCTCTCTGACTCTGTAGTCAGCTGGTTTCATTCTTACCTTGAGGGAAGGTCTCAAGCTGTCCAGATAGCTCCATTTCATCACCACTCCCTATCTGCTCAGTGTCCTTCAAGGGTCTGTCCTGGGCCCTATTCTCTTTTCCATATTCTTGAATGACCTCTCCTCTGTCTGTTCCTCTGCATCCATTCATATTTTACTAACGGTACAGTACTTTTCGCATCTGGTTCCTCTTCTTATGACCTTAGCTCACAGCTACAGCTGGATTTTGACAACATTCAACACTGGTTCTGGTCTAACTAATTGTTTCTCAATGCCAAAAAAAACATTTTCCATGACTTATGGCACCCAACAGAGGCTTACCAGACTCATCTTCCTCCCATTATTCCACACCCTTGATGGTGCTACTATTGTGGATGTATCCTCCTTTAAGTACCTCGGA
The DNA here is from genome assembly GCA_016271365.2 of Neoceratodus forsteri. Lineage (NCBI taxonomy): Eukaryota > Metazoa > Chordata > Ceratodontiformes > Ceratodontidae > Neoceratodus > Neoceratodus forsteri. Next base: position 943,457,302 of record CM057450.1, read on the forward strand.
GTCCAGTTGGACCAACATCTTGATTTCTCGGTGCATATTGATGCCAGACATCATAAGCCGCATCCCAAGGTGCAGGGTACAGTAACAAATCAAGTATCACACTTCCTGCATGCTGAGAGATTGTTTTAAAGATGATTCTCCATAGTTTTGACTACAGTGACATAGTCTATAATGGAACTCTGAATCCTGCCTTGCCAGACTGAACCCCCTCTTTTTGTTGTTTTGCCTTAGACTGTCCCCCTCGTACCCACCACTGCTCACTTTACTCTGCCCTTTCACTCCACTCTCTTCATTACAAGTGCCTTTCCCATTGTGCCTCTTTTATGTCAAAATTCTGGTTTGCTTCTCTTCCCTTATATCTTACATCCCTACTATCATCTCCCCCATTTACCTCTTACCCTTTCCACAGTAATATTTCCCATTCCCCTCTCTATTCCTTCTAGGAAATCTGCTGTTGGCCAGTCTGCTTTCTCGTATCACTTTCCTAAACTCTAGTCCACCCTTCCCCTGTCAATCCACTCTGCATCTTCTGCTTTTTCCCTTAAGTTTCTTCTTCATGACTTTCCTACTCCCACCTGCAACTGTCCATGACCCAGTACCACTTGACTTTTTTCCTCCCCACTACTAGCTTTTCCCTGTGCATTTTGCTCCCCTCATCCCCAGACTATACCTGTATGAATAGTTTCCCCCCACCTATCAAAACTTAATTTTATCTTCTACATGTACGTGTTGCACTGATTTGCCTTACAATGTTTATGATTAAGCTCATCCAGTCTGCTGTATTGCTGTATACGATTTCTAGTTTTGTAATGTTGATACTATTTAATTTGTCCACCTCTTGATCTATCTCCACTTCCCATCAGCCCAGGACGCATCTGGTAATGAGCTGGTAGCAGCTCAGTACGTCTTTCCTGGTGAAACATTTGAAAAAAATAAATAAATTACAGTTATTATAATTTACTAGAAAACATATATATTTATGAATTGCAAATTTTCCTTTTCAGGGTTTATAACATCACTTGGTAGCCTAGCCAAAAAGTCTGTTGAAGAATCCTTTGCCTGTCTCCTACTAACACAGAAGAATAGATTGTGTCAGCAGAAAAAAACCCGGAGGTTCATGCAGTCTGCCCATTTCCCTGCCTGGCTCCTAACATGCTGCCTCACACCAGACTGGATTCTGGATTTAGAGATCCAGTAGCCCTAGTGACTGATTGTCTCCCATTCCCAGGTATCCCTTCCCCCTCGTCTGCCTGTGGCTCCCACTATTCCTCTATATCTGTCCCACCTAAGTATGAACCCTGACACAGTGTTGGTATCAGGCACCTCTCATGCAGTCTGTTCCAGTCATTCACCACCTGTTCTGTGAAAAGAACTTCCTCGTGTCCATCCTGAACCCCTCTACCTGTCATCCCATGTGTCTTTTGATTACTGTGCTCTCATTCTTCATGAACTAGTCCTTACAACTTACAATCCACTCTGTTTATTCCTTTTAAGAACTTGTATGTCTCAACTAGATCCTCCTTTCCCTCTTGGCCTCCAGTGTATCCATGTTAAAGGGAAACTCCTGTGAAGCTATGGCCCCCGAAAACTGTTTACTTATCATTTGTTTAGTGGATCAATCTCGCCCCCTTTTTTGGGGGAGGGGGCCCACGGTGCTAGAGACTGACGCTGCATGCCGTCATGGTTACAGTACACATGAAAATGCTAGCAGATTAGACCTTGAGGTCTATCGCATCTGCTCAAGATACAAGCAGTGCACAGGGCATGGAGTAGTACCAGTCGCTAGTGGCGCTATGAAGTACAATTATATATAACAATCCTTTTTTTGTTTTATTTGCACACAGTTGAAAGGATTTAAGTATGAGTGCACTGTGCGAGCGGACAGGTAAGGTGGCAGGTGGGCTGGTAGTCGGGCAGGAATCAGATTCTGAAAGTGAGTCGGGGGGGCTAGTTTAGGAGCGCCTTAGACATGGTGAAGAATTGCCTATGATGCTGTCTACAACAGAATCTTAAGAGGCTTGGAGACCTGTAAATGAAAAGCTGTGAAAAAAAGACAAAAAAGGAAAGTTAGTGTTTGTATTTTTTTTAACTCCAGGTTTATGTTATAGTTGGGCTTTGGGGTGGGCAGTTTATAAAATCGTTTAATAAGTAGTTTTGGACATTAATTGCAAGTTGGCGGTGTTAAGGTTTTTAACCCCTTCAAACATGGCTGCCAGAAATGTTTTTTCAAAAAATATCTGGGAGGCATGGATATCTAGGTGCACTGTGTCCTGGTTGCTGGAAGGGTTCCTGACCCGTTGTTTGTCACCCCATAAGGCACAAGGTTCCAAGCCCTTCCATCCAATCAGAATGCAGCAAATTCCCTACCCATTTTATAAGCGGTGTTAAGAGACTATGATAGTTCTGTATTAACTATTTTACTATGGGGGTGTGTTGTATTTTAAATGTATGGTACCCTGAGCTTCTGGGGAAGGGCACCTAACCAAATAATACTACTATTAGTACTACTTTGTGACCTGTCAAAAGTAGAGTTAAATAGTTTTAAAAGAAGATATATGATTTATCTTCATTTGGAATGGTTCAGCGGCTAAAATAAATAATTTATCTGTAACGTTTGGTGCATCTACACATAGATACATAGATACATAAACAGTGTCGGCAGATAAGGGCCTATGGTCACCCAGTCTGCCCATTTGAGCTTGTAAGTTCAATTTATGTTTTCCTAGAAGTCTGTTGCCCCTTACCCCTGACCTCCAGAATTCCTTTATGTCTATCCCATGCATTCTTAAATCCTGTGATTGTTTCAGCCCCCACCACTTCCTCTGGCAGGGTGTTCCACTTGTCCACCACCCGTTCTGTGAAGAAATTCTTCCTCATGTTTCCTCTGAATCGTCCTCCCTCCAGCTTCATCCCATGCCCTCTAGTCCTGGAACATCTTTTTCACTTAAAAATAGTGTATTCCTGCACCCTGTTCCTCCCTGTAAGATACTTGCATGTCTCTATCATATCCCCTCTCTCCCTCCTCTCCTCCAGGGAGTACATGTTCAGTTCCTTCAACCTGTCTTCATAAGACTTGTGATGCAATCCATGCACCATCTTTGTTGTCCTCCTCTGAACCTTCTCTACCCTGTCTATGTCCTTACGTAGGTATGGTCTCCAGAACTGTACACTGTACTCCAGGTGGGGCCTCACTAGTGTCTTGTATAGCGGAATTATGACTTCCCTTTTCCTGCTGGTGATGCCCCTGCCTATACATCCCAGCATCCTATTTGCTTTACCTGCTGCCTTGTCACACTGTTTACCTACCTTGAGGTCATCAGAGATGATAACCCCAAGATCTCTTTCCTGCTTAGTGCATGCTATATCCTCACCCCCAACTGATATATTATACCAGGGTTTTTGTGCCCCATATGCATTATCTTGCACTTCCTTGCATTGAATAAATACACTGTATAAATATTCTAGTTAGATGAAAAACGGTTGATTTTATAGGAGCTGTCTTAAGTGATTTACAAACAAATATCAGTACATCTCCTCCTGTTTAGGCCCATCCTGCCTAAGAAGCTTGTAATCAGACATGTAGAGAAACCAAGTGATTAGACTTTTAGAGATTTAACCATAGTCCAGAAGCCAGGTGCATTTATCTATGTGTCTAGGTCCAAAAGATTTGATGTCTGTTTATGGAAAAAAGTGTGTAGAATCCAGATTTACAACTCTTAATCACGCAAGGCTGACCGTTTTCTTGGAAAATGCACTTCTTAAATGAAAAATGAACTGTCCGTGAAAATTGTGTATATTTTAATTAATTGTTCCTTCTTCAATTTCAATTCTATAAGCTTTTATTGAAATACTACAGACATTGTACCAAACAGCAACATATGTATCAAAGGCTTAATATTAACATTATTATTTATTTTATTCTATATTTAACTTGAAATAATAAACTTGTTATGACGTTTTATGAACCTAAGTACAACAATCAGTATTCTTGTTCACTGTCTTCATTATCTGACGTTAAGCAAATCTGTCTCATCAATATCGACATCACAGTCACTGTCGTCATCTTCTTCATTTGGACACAGCCCGCTACAGTGTATTCAACGTCAAGTATTGACCGAGTGACAAAGACACACCCTTAGAAAAGATCAAAGGAGGGTGCATCTTTGTCACTCGGTCAATACTTGACGTTGAATACACTGTATCGGGCTATGTCGACACTCTTTACAATCTGTCCATACAAAGTACACACAAAGCTCTCAATTGTATCCCCAGTTTCTTTAGACAAGTGTGGACATCCCAGTTTTCCAAATGCCTGTGTGTACTCTGTATTCTTTTCCATAATTGTTAGAGGTCGCACCTTCCCCTTGCCTTTGAATGCTGGTGAATAGTCGCACCCTATCAGTGCATGGAAACCTGGTAGAGCTGCACACACTGGCCTACCTAACTCTGCTGACAAGTGGGATACATCTGTGAATCTTCTTGTGTTATTCTCTGAATGGCCAACGTCCATGTGCAGTTTGAGATTATCATTTAGACTTGCATGATACAGCAGAATGACCAAAATACCAGTATCACCTGCCCTGACCACAACATGCACATCTTCACCCTCATTTTGACTGCAAATGTAGTGTATGTGTTGCATGATTCTTGTGTCTGCTTCTATGTGTTTGCTTTTTAGGGCCTTGTGCTCTAGTCTGAGCATATGTCTAACTTCCACTTTGTATAAGTAACATGTTTCTCCTATTGCATACATGAGCTTTTTATCACCTAGAACTTCACAGTACACATCAGAATTCCGTGCTGTAGCTAGAAAACCTAGAAGTGACATCTTGAAAGAAGATGAAGACAGGGATCCAGCAAAGTCCTTTGGTCAGCTTTGGTCAGGACCAGTTATGAGATAGGAAAGTGGAGCGATGCTATGCTTTCCTCTCTTCTCCTGTTCAAGACCTTTGATCGATGGCGACTTGTAACGGTCACTGACAAGGTGGACTTCATTTGTGGAAGTACAGCAAACAAGACAGGATGGTTTTTACCACACCGTGGAATGTTGGTGGCAGGTTTGTAAGACTTCTGATCAAGAACATGGCATCAACCACAGTAGCATTTACAGCATTGGGGTGGCTGCTTTGGACTCCAGTCTCAAGTTTCTTCAGCAGTGTTGACTTCATTGTTGTGTCCATTGATCCATCAACGTTTTCTAAGGAGAGGGGTACGGGGGTTAGTGGGTAGGCAAACTCCATCATTAGTTCAACTGTTGAAGTCGCAGATAGATTTAGCAAGCATCCAAAGAGGTCTCAAGTTCCTTTTAACTCGATGATTTTCTTGTCCTTGTTCTTAATCTTCACCTTCATTGCATCATGTGCAAAGTTCTTCAACTTGTGTCTTTTGATGAGTTCCTCGAACCTACTGCCTTTGGTAATGCATTCGTCTCTAAACAAATGATACATATGAGCACCTATCTCAGTAACCTGCAACACTTCATTTGCTACTTCTTGTGATGCTGCTTTTCCACTAGCTATTGAATAAAGATTCATGGTGGAGTCTGTTGTGTTCAACAGCTTGTTTAGATCCTTTGAATCTCGTTTAACTTTAAAACTCTTCAGCTCTTGGCTGGCTTCTTCATGGCTGACAAGACCAACTTTTTCCATAAGACTTCCAACAATTTTACTTCGAGCTGACTGCAGAATGTTCCACCTTCTCCTTGCGTTGATGTTCTGTGTCAAAGAAGAAACCCTGGTTAGTCTTGATTATACTAAGATGGCGGTCGTGCTGGACTAGCCCTCATTACCTGTTTTACTGCCCTTGCGTTTATTTTGTTTTATTCTTTGTTATTCTGTGTTATTTTTACCTTATTTTACTTTATTTTTTTTGTTTTAGCAGTCTTTTTTTTGCGGTAGTTTTTGTAGCCGCGTTCAGCTGTTCATTTGTCGATTCTCCGGTGTGTGCTTGTAGCGTTGTAACTAGCAGTTGTCATGAATATTTCTTGGGAAAGCACCTAACCGCTTTTGTTTTTCAGTCGTTTTTTGCTGCCGTGTTAATTTGCAATATTCGCTGGTTCCTCCAGAGTGTGCGCCCATGAAGAAAGTGTTTCTGAGTGTAGGAGTGTTGGAGCCAGCAGTCGTTTGTGTGTTGGAATTAATAGTTGGTCCAAAGCGGGAGCCAGTGAGATGGAGAGACGGAGAGTGGTCTCCGGGAGTTCCCTTTTCACTTTGGAATTTGAACTTACTTTCTGTCTTGTCGTTTTGGATGTATCCGCTGTACTGGACATGATGAACTGGATCTAGGGCTTTTTTCAAGACAATAACTCATGATATTGGCTGAAGAGATGGCTGTGGCTTTCCTGGAGTACTGCTAGTGAGAGGGACTGGAGTCTTGTGAGTGAGAGGGTCTGATTCATTGATCACAGCCCTTCCTTCCAGCAATTTTATTTTTGAAACTGTCTTCTGAGCTGTGTGTTTAGAAGCAGGGCCATGGCAGTGGTTTGGTGGTGAAAGGCTGTCCACCCCCTTTGTGCCTGGGTAATTTTGGGTGCCTCTCGGGACCGAGCAGGAGCTACCTTACTTTTCCCTAGGGAGTTAGGGATTAGTGGTGGGCCCCTAAGATATTTTGGGGTCGGTATGAGTGTTCCGGCCCTAGGATATCTGTAGCTGCAGGTCCTGGTGGTGTAAGTTAACCTATTAGGCAGTTTTGGGGGTATGGGAAGAGGGGAGCCCCGCTTTTAAAGACTTAGCCTATTTCTTCTGCTCCTTCCGAGACTTTGTGGTTTTGCTCCTGGAACTATATTGAGTCTGCGTGTGGCTACATTGGAAGTTTTATTCTGACACTGATGGAACTTCTGTGATTTTACCTATGTTGGATTATTCGAATGTTTTGTTTGGACTTGGATTTATTGTTTTGAACTTTTTCTATGGCTCCTCCTACTGTTTGATGACTTCTCTCAGATTTATTAATTTTGTTTTGGTCTCCTGGTGGTGAGAGTTCCAGGGTGCCTATATATATTTTTTTTTTGATGTTTATGTGTATGTTTATTTTTATTGTTTGACCATTTTTCTTTCCCTTCTTGGCAGTGAGAGAGCTGTGGGATGGGGGAATTTATATGTTGTTTGTTTTCTTTAATCCTGTGAGAGGGGATTGTGTTATCCTTTGAGAGGGGACTATATTATTGTTTATTTTATTATTATTATTTTTTTGGGGGGGGTTAAAGTCACCTTATAGTGGGAGGAGGGTAGTTTAAGATAGTTTAATTTAGTTTCATATATCTCGTTAGGGCAAGGATTGTTGGATAAGTTATTGTTTCAGGGTTTTCTAAAGTGCCTGCCATTTCCTTCTGAATTTGGAATTTGGTATTTTATGTGCTTCCCCTGTTATTCTGTTATGTTTATTAGTAGTATGTGCCTGCCTGCCCCTCCTGTTCTGCACTATTCGGCCTCTGCTCTCCACGCCCTCTGCCCATTTTCTTCTCCCCCCTGCCTGCCTTTGTCTATCAGCACTGTCGAGCGCTGGGTATTACTCGCAGGGGAGGGAGTCGGAGGAGTAGATTGGGGTTGTGGACAGCGGTGTCCAAATGAGTGGTGCTCTCCCATAGGGGTGGTTAGGCCCAGAGGACGCCCTGGGGCGAAATGGTATCCGGAACGTGGTAATCCTGTTCTGGTTCCCATACCCAAGGGCACCTCTGTTTCTGGAGGGCAAGTACTTGGGACAGTTCGCCAACCTCATCCAACTCGGGCGCTGTTATGCAATGCCAGATCTGTCTGCAACAAGACTGGCCTTATTGCAGATTTTGTTGCAAGGGCAGATCTGGTTTGCATGACTGAGACCTGGCTGGATGGAAATGCTGCCCCTATTTTACAGGCAGCTGTTCCAGCTGGGTACTCGGTTTTACATCGCCTGAGATTGGATCGCGGGGGGGGGGGTGTCGCGGTCTGTTTCAAGACCAAATTGGGCCTAACTAATGTTCCAGTAGAGGAGGCTAGGTCATTTGAGTACACCGTGATGGCTGGGGTGGGGTGCAGGATAGCTCTCATCTACCGTCCACCAGGCGATGAGAAGCTTTTCCTGCAGGAAGTAATAGATTTCGTCACCGACATGTCATTGGAGTCGCCCAGATTGATGGTTCTGGGTGACTTCAATGCCTGGGTTGATGACAAATCTTCTCTTTTTGGTCAACACTTCCTCCAGTTGATGATATCTTTGGGCTTCACACAGGTTGTTTCCTCAGCTACTCACAAGGGTGGTCACTCTTTTGATCTGGTCTTCCTCCTGGGGATCGATGCCTCCACCTTGGTGGAACCAGTCGGTTGGTCCGACCACTACTCTGTTGGGTTAAATTTTTTGGCCTCCCTGGGTAGGTCGGCCCCTGTGGAAATGGTCAGTTACTGCCCTTTGCGGGAATGCGGGAAGTGGTCCCTGATGACCTGATGGCGGTAATTGACCTCTTATTATTTGATGAAACTAGCATGGATCCTGAGCAGTTAGTTGCAGCCTATAATAGGGCCATCTCTACAGCTCTCGATCTACTTGCTCCTGTTCGTGTTCGCCCCCTTCCGCGTTGCCCTGGGGCCCCTTGGTTTGATGGGACTCTTGAGGGAGTTGCGGAAACAGGGGCGTAGGATGGAGCGTTGTTGGTGGAGGACAGCCTTAGATGCTGACCACCTTATTTTGTTAGAGCATTATAAACTCTATCAAACAGAAATCTCCCGTAAGAAGGCAGAATTTCTGTCCAGGGAAATAGCTATCGCACAGAACCAACCAGCCCAACTCTTCAGGACTGTTGACAGACTGTGCAACCCAGTTTGTCAGCAGTTCCGTTGGGTTTTTTCACAAAAGGATTGTGATGAGATCGCTCGCTTCTTTGCGAATAAGGTGGTGGACATCAGGCATGAATGCCTCCAACTCCACTCTATGGGTGTTGCTGTTGATCGGTGCTATGTCACAGAGCCTGGAGTTTCCTGGAGTACCTTTGAGCTGCCTGAGTTTGTGGATATTATGAGGATTGTCCAGGCGATGCATCCCACTTGCTGTAGTTTAGACTCTGGCCCTACCTCCCTAATTTTGGGTTGTATTGACATCATTGGCCCGGTCTTAGCTCGGATTGTCCGGTGCTCTCTGGACTTGGGTGAGTTTCCTAGCTCCCTGAAAATGGGGGTGGTGAGACCCCTCCTGAAGAAAGCTTCTCTAGACCCGGATAACCTAGCAAACTACAGGCCTATCTCTAACCTCTCTTTTGTGGGGAAGGTTATTGAGAAAGTTGTGTCGGCTCAATTGGATAACCATTTAACCATCCATAATTTATACGAACCTCTCCAATCAGGTTTTCGTAAGAGACATAGTACTGAGACTGCTCTGGTTCGGGTGCTCAATGATCTCCTGATGGCGAGAGATCGGAGATACAGTTCCATCTTGGTTCTCCTTGATTTATCATCAGCTTTTGATACTGTGGATCATGAGGTTCTGCTCAAACATCTGAGGTTCATCTGTGGGCTGTCTGGTACAGTTCTCAGATGGTTTACATCTTTCTTCGCTGGTAGATCGCAGAGAGTTGTCTTGGGTATTTTTTCTTCTGGGGCTTTCTCTCTGCTTTGCGGGGTAGCCCAGGTTTTGGTGCTGTCCCCATGTTATTCGCAGTATATATGCTGCCCTTTGGAGACGTTGTAAGATGGTATGGGCTGAGGTTTCACTGCTATGCTGATGATACCCAGCTCTACCTGTCTTTTGCCTCTGACTGGGTTAGTGCTATCTCAGTACTGAACAGCTGTCTCGCAGAAATCCAAGATTGGATGAGTACCAGTGATTTAAAGTTGAACCCAGGAAAGACTGAAGTTCTGGTTGTGGACCCAGGTTGCAGGACAGAGGGGTTGGGGACTGGACTGCCCTCCGATTTAATCTTGGGAGGGGCCCAGATTCTCACCTCTGAATGGGTGTGTAGCCTAGGAGTGGTGCTTGACGATGGTCTGACCCTTCGTCATCAGGTGTCGGCAGTCATCAAGCTGGCCTTTTATCATCTTAGGAACATTGCTAGGAGTAGGCACCTTGTTTCGCCGAGTGACCTTCCTGTTTTGGTCCACGGCTTTGTGACATCACGCCTTGATTACTGTAACTCCCTCTACTTAGGGCTTCCTGGGGTTGCTATCTGCTGCCTGCAGTTAGTGCAGAACACGGCAGCACGTTTGTTGACTGGGGTATCAAGAAGAACTCATATTACCCCGGTGCTGCACGGTCTGCACTGGCTGCCTGTTCAGTGGCGGATCACCTTTAAGGTAGGTCTATTGACTTACAAAGCCCTAAATGGACAGGGTCCTGATTACTTGAAAGAGCTCCTGGTGCCCTACACCCCTCTGTGACAGCTCCGCTCGGCTGACGAGGGGTTGCTAGAGATTCTGAGGGTAAGCTTAAAATCATCGGGTGCACATGCCTTTGGGTTTTTGGCACCAACCCTCTGGAACTCTCTGCCACATCAGCTTAGGGAGTGCGGGACGGTGGGGTGTTTTAAGTGGGCTCTTAAGACTTATTTGTGGGAGAAAGCCTATTCTGTATTTTCTTGATTTTATTGTATACTGTTTTTACTTTGATTGTAAAGCGCTTTGAAATATGAAAGGCGCTATAACAAATAAATGTTATTATTATTGTTATTTATTGATGCAGCATCGGCATTAATTGTCTATTCCAAGGTCAAGCCTACGTCATTTCTGCTAAACCCTCTCTTTGATCTTGCAATGGTTAATGCTCCATTCTCAAATTTTTTCCGTAGTCCAGGGTGGGTCTCATCCATGTTTAGCAAATTCATAAAGTACAGGGTCATCCACTTGGCATAGTTGTGGTGCCCAGTTGTGAAGTAAAGAGGTATCATCTTCTCCACACTATATACAAAGAGAGGCAAGTCATTTGTCCTGATAGAATGGCAGAAGAGTTGGTACAGCTCTACCAGACTGCAGTACTGCAGCCAAAACTGGGCAGTGGAATCTGCAAACATTTCATATGCTTCCATGAATGTCTTGAATTCAGCTGTATTCTCTAGGTCCACCATTGAGGAAGGCGATGGGTCATTAAGTAGCTGCTTCAGATGCTTTGAGATTGGAAAGTCTGACATACCTTTATACTGTATAAAGCACTGCAGATGTTTAATTCCGAATGCTGCTGATAGCATCAGGTGAAGCCTCTAGGCCCAATTAAAAAATGGTCCTTGAAGAAGTCCATTCAGGGACCCCAATGCCAGCACACCACTTTCAACAAGAATGTGGTCTCCACCAGAACCATTCAGGAGGTCTCCAAGACCTTTGAAATATGCTAATTTTATATGGAATGGTCCAAAACATAGGAAAAGTCTGTCATATTCCAGGGACTTTGTGGACTGATTTTGTAGCACAGGTTTTGCTCTGATCAAATCATATGTAATAGGCATATAGTCCTCCTGGCATTCATCCATAACCTTGATAGCAGTTTTCATGGTGTTTTGCACTACATCAAGTCTTGTAGGAGGCTTTCTTATAAGGTCCATGTATGATATGATCTGCTGTGGTAGGTCATCTACAGAAACAAGAGCATTCGATCTGTGCCACACTGGAGTAGCATCCACACTTGCGCAAGATATCATCCAGGCAATGTTCCTTCTCAGCTTGCATGAGTTTTTTTTTGAGTCAGAGCTTTCTGTCACCTTATCTTGATACTGTCTTATTTTTTGGTTTCCAGATGATATGGTTGAATGTCTTTCTCATCAATATCTAGAGCTGTTTTCCACTGAGACGTTTGAATGCGCCTGGGTACAGTGTTTTGTTCCTGTTGTGCCATTGACTGCAATATCTGCTACTTTACACTTGGCAAATAGTCTTCATCAAAATCTCCAGCCCTGGTCTTTGATGTTCTGCATCGTTTGCTCTTTGACATTAAAGATGGCCCTGCCTGGTCGTGGGCATCAACTTCTGATCTTTGCTTTTATATGTTTGTTTTTATTGTGTATGTTTTATTTCTTGCTGGTGCTTGGTCATCCGTGTGTGTTCTTGTCATAGCTACTTCAGACCTTTCTTTGGGTACAGCTGTCTCCTCAATACTGGATGGCATGTTTTGGTATGCTATACCCACAGTGTCATGCAAAGCATCATGACCATCAAGTGTCTCTGTCATTTCATCATAATTTTCAAAAGTCAAAGCAGTGACTAAACCTGGCTGTATGAGCAATCCATCTGGTGTAGCCATATTCTTCTCCATTACATTAGTTGCGACTGCAGTTTCGAGTTCCTCCACAACATGGTAGCTGACACAGTGACCAAACCTGTTCAAAACAGTTAAAACTTCCTTACTGCCTGCCATGGATTTAATTCCCATGTCCAACAAGAGGTGTTTTTGTGGTTTGATTATTCCCCTTGACACTGCAAACACTATGTCATCTGCAATAGACTGAACTACCTTCTTCTGTTGTTCACTGCCCACTTCTGATGAACCCATGAGTACAGTACGTAGGAATGTCTGAAGAATGGGTGGCAGTTTTACATTTTCTTCTATTAAGTCTTCAACTTTAACTTTGGTTTTATTATGAGGCTGTACCTTTAGGAGTTCCAACAATGTTCTCTTATGTGTTGAGCTGCTTGTGCTTCCCTCCAGTCAGCTTGTTTCTTAGCAGATCTGATGACTGTACCCACTTTTCTACTTTTGGTATCAAATATGATATCATCTTTGAAGTGATCCGCCAGTTTTGACTGCAAGCTCTGTGGGTCGTAATTTGTTTCACGCCCACTACACTCCATAAGAATGTCCATGTACCTTTTGTGTAGAGATAGCAATGATTCTTGTACTCCATTAACAATGGTGCACTGCACATACTTAACAAGTCTGGAAAAGGCAACCTGGTGACTGTCCCTCAATTGACTGTATTCACATTTTGTACCTGTGCCCTTTATTCGTTCTGTCTTTTTTACATACTTGTTCTTACAGCTGTTGTGGTACTTCACTTCTTTGGCTATGAGATCAATACTGCCTACCATCATATCCATTTGTTGATTGTCCATTTCTGTTGCTGCGTGTTTTATGCTGTCTTCTGCCCCATAAATTGCACATGTTGTAGGATATTCAAAAGTCTCCTTTGACTCTTTAGGATTCCTTTTCATGCATGATTTGCAAAATATACATTCATTTGGGAATTTGCCTGATGTAGATGCTACAGATTCAGACAGAGCACTATGAACTTGGGAATTAAGCAGTTTTGCTGGATAACTCTTTATGATGTCTTTTTTAAAGTTTCATCAGCTGCAAGTTTACCAGAACTCTTATATGCAGTGAAGTTCTTGTAGCAGATATAATGATACCCATGGCTGCTGGAGTAACGTTCAGGCAATTCAAGACATGCCATGTTGTACTTTGACAGTGTTTGACTAGAACGCCTTTCCTTTGCATCAACTACTGTCTGCCAATGAGCATCATCAAAAGGTAGTGGGTCTATACGATCTGTGCTAACTCCTGGATCAGTGTGTAGGATGCATCGCCTCTGCAGTTTGTGAGAAGTCTTGCTAGCCATATCTGAAACATTAAATAAATTATATTTATAACTAAGTAAACCAAGTCTATTAAATAAATTAAATTAAATAAATAACTAAGTAAACTGAGTCTATTACATAAATGTAAAACTTTTAGGTACTCTTAAGAAAGTGCATTTTCCAAGAAAACGTACAACGACGGATGAATAAGAGTTATAAATCTGAATTCTACACACTTTTTTACATAAGAAACAGTCATCAAACCTTTTGGACCCAGACACATAGATAAATGCACCTGGCTCCTGCTCTACCAGGTTTCAGACATTACGAACACATCAGAATGGTAAACAAGAGAGTCATGCCTGATGCCTCTACTTTGTTCATCGTAGGTACTGTAGCAAGCTATGTACAGTATGGTTACTTGATAAGCCATGAAATCCTTTCAATTACCAAATTCAGGCTTCACAGAACAGGGAATGTTATCTACTTGAAAACCGCTGAGTGTAGAGCTAGGGCCAGTATTATGCTTTATATCACTTGTAGTACATAGTAGTGGGATAATTCATATGCAGAACAAATCGAGCTTTCATCAGTCATAACCAACATGAGATCTCTGACAAGTTAAACATACAGTAAGGTAATCAAAACAGTTACACTTAAATACAGCTGCTGTATAATTATTTGGAGTAAGGAAAATCTAGTGTGTCCATTAATTCACCAGGTGTGCGGTATTCTGGGCAGCGACAGTGCGAGGGGAAAACATAACCTGTAGATGTGCAGATCCATATTATTACTTGTTGAAAGGAGGGTCTGAGTCATAAAATATTGGATCATCACACCAGTCTTTGTAAATGGAACTAGGCTGACAAACCTTCTGCAGGTATACTAAAAGTAAGTTTATAATCCCACAGCTGTAGCAAAACTCTGGTAATAGTAGTAGTAAGTTGTTTATTACAAGGCATCCTTCTAAAGCTCAGATGTCATATATATATATATATATATATATATACACACACACACATTTTTGAACTGGAGGAACACGAGTAAAACGTACACAATTTTGAGATTAGACATAAAAAACAATTGCATCCAAAATTGCTGGCAACAAAGTGCAAGCTATAAAGTACAGCAGCTTCTAATAAACAGTGGAAATATATCTCATAAAATATTATAGCTATTGAAGTCAGGGGAGGGAGTGCTTTATTTAAATATGACATGGTTTGCCTCTTAAAGATGTCAAGGGAGGAAGCAAAATGGGTGTTAGCTGGGGCAGGATGCCTACTGTATCATACTAAAGGCACTGTCACCTGCAGATTTTAAGCAAGCTGGGGGGACCCACAGCAGCCCCTGGCCCTAGGATCTGGTAGTTCTCCAGGTGAATAGGGAGTCGCAAGCTTGTAGTGATAATGGGGATCCAATCTGTTTGGGGTTTGATGGTCACAAGCAGCAAAATATTGAATGTCCCAGAGAAAAAAAGTAGAAGAACAGTGCATGCCACGAGAGATACCACACTGCTGCTGTTGCTGTAGTTGCTATGGAAGTGTTTAATCCACAGATTTGCAGTATAAAGCAAACAGGCCACTGTTGGAAAGCATATCATCATTTTACAAATCCAACAGTCACAATACCAAAAAACACTGCAATGAGGAAAGTTACAACGGCACTTCTTCCTGCACCAGGCAGGGGGGCTTCCCCTAAAATTGGATTTTTAAATTACGTTAACCCATTGTTCTTGACCAACAGTGACTTCATGGCTTGCTTACACACGTGCACAAAACAAACCATTGGAGCCGCTCTTTAGAGAGATGGGGAAAAGGAAGCAAGTATAGTAGTTGTCAATGGAGCTGTGCCTGTAGGAGGTGTGTGAGGCAGGCACCAATGGAGAGGAGGGTTGAGATGATGCTCTGTGGTTCCCAAATGGAGCGTTTACTTCTCACATATGAAAAGATGAAGTCTCATCTATCAGCTTATTTAAGGGTAAGCTGTCCTGTGTTAGATACAGCTGCACCCTTCCATCAGCTGGCTCAGCTCAGAGAAAAGCTGCTAATGGTTCTTCAAACTGCTGTTCCCCAGTTCATGTCCCATATTTGCTTTAATGGCTGCCTGCCACCTGGCTTGAGTACCCTACCTTACACAAAAAAACTTGCCACCCTCTGTCTACCCCCACCCTTTCTGACCCTGTGCTCTGGCCACAATCAGTGGCCCCCTCCCACCTAACAAATCAACTACCACACTCTGCTTGTCCACTCCTACCCTTTCTGACCACACATCCATGAGCCCAGTAACAGCCACACTCAGTGGAGGCTGTTCCTTTGGACCTCTCTGGTGGGGAGACACAAAGCAGCCACAATCTGTAGCAACAGTTTTTTTTTGGTCCCCCTTGGTAGTGGGGATACACACAACAGCTGTGATCAGTAGTGGCAGTTCCTTTGGTTCCCCTCTAGCAGGGGGGATGCACAATAGCCGTGATCAGCAACAGCAGTTCCTCCAGTCCCCCTTGTTCTGAACCTGCATATTCAACCCCACTGATGTTAGTAGACACCAAGTATTTCCTGAAATGGATTCATTTCCCATTCTGGTTCCTGCTCAGGTTTGACATGTCTTCCTTGGATGGCTGCATCCCGAACCTAAGAAAGCCACCCCAAAGCCGGCCTAGTATCATAGAGGGCTGAGGCGCCAGTGCCTTTACCTCTTGCCACGCTGGCCAGAGCTGGAGAAGATCAAGCATCCATAAGACTGCTCTCCTCTTCCAGGGAGTTAAGGGATGTCACCCCAGCCTTAGACTGCCAGCAGATGGAGGCCTGGTGATAGTGCAGGAACATGAAAGGAGGGAGCTGCGGGAATGTCCTTTATGCACCTCCATGCACACACTAGACATTCTGCAGCTGGGGCAGGGAGAAAAGAGGAAACAAGTACGTTGGGGTCTTAATGAAGCCTTGCCTGTTCTGCCTGGGTCTGCACAGTCACCAAGGACCATGCCTCAGTCTGATCTGGATTCTTGTACTGGGGGGGCGGAGAGGATGGCCCTCCTCCGTCTGGCCCCATCATGAGGGGATATTCATGGGGGAACTCAAGACTGAGATCGGTCTTAGGGGAGGTGGTGGTTGGCTCAGGGGAATAGGGACAAGGCTGAATAGCTGCACCTGGACCAGCAGTACAAAAATCTTTATGGAAGAAGAAAAAAAGAAAGCCAACCTGAGATCTGAGCAAAGAGGTGAGATGTCTTCAGTCATGTTGCATTAGTTTGCTCAGCAGAATGTAGCACAACAGCTGATGTAACCCCTGTGTTATGATGGCAGGTCTGATGCATTACTAGATGTAACCCCCCTACAAATGTGGGTTCCCAAAAAGTCTTCCAGGAGCTTGCTTAAATCCTCCAAGCCTGAATGGTGTTTGGCGTTTAAGCCATTTCTCTGTGAGTGCTTTTAGAGCCTCTGGTACTGTCTCTTTAAGAGCTGTCTGCTTGCAGACATAATTAGTTTCTATGGGGGGACTGTGTGTTTCCCTGCTTGAGTCCCACTCGAGCTGCTGCCAAATCGCTCCGTTCCTGCCATCGCTAAGTGGGCAGAGTGAGCACTTTTCAAAGATGTAACTGTTTGCCAGAAATCATTTAGAGTAATAACGAAAATACAGTTTGTCTAACCTGCTTTTCTTTGCAGTCAGAACTGTGTTTGCCTAGCCCTCCATTCTGGTTTTGAACTACTGAACTGGACCAATCAGTGTGAGGGGACCTTTGAAATGGAGCCTGTTGCTGGCAAATCAGAACTTGGACTCTCATTGTGGAGCCAGCCACCTATGTACTGTATGGCCAATGCCTCTGGGGAATTGTAGTTTGGACTTCGGCGCCTTTTTGCACCAGCAGGGGGAGTCTGATTGTGAGTGACAGCCAAACCAGCCAACTGAACTGGGAGGAACTCAAAGGAAATGCCCGGCTCTGTCTACTGGAAAGATGAGATGAGGTGAGACAGTGAAGAGAAAAGGAGCTATGTGCTTCTGCTGTCTATAGTTTTAGCCCGGTAAGCACGTGTAAGGCCCTGAGTTTCGGTATGCAGCCTGTGCAAGCGCCTGTTCGGACTGAATCCGACCTGTGAAGAGAATCAAGGAGATCTGAAGAACAGAAACCAGGCTCACCCTGTAGAAAACTGGAGAAATTGCTGAATCGCACTCGGTCTGTCAGGAACTGCATCTGCTGTGTGTTCTTCCGGGTATTGTGCAGTAATTGCGATCGGGATATTGAAGCAGCCTGCCTGGTATAGTACTTTCCTTTTACATATAAATGTGTGTAGTGCTTGTGGGGAATCACGTTTCAAATCCCCTGTACAGTGAATTGAGTGCATGAAGCTGGAAGTAAACCCCAGCTTAATCCAGACTACATCCATTTGCTCTAAACTGCAGCGGGGTCCAGTCACAAGGACCTTGTCCACATGGTCTGCTCCTCCTGGCCATCCAGGACAATCTGCCTTCTATCCAGTTCCCAGCATTGAGTTTGTGAGTACGAAGCAGGGTAGCTCCCTGCCATCTGTTTATCGAATTGCAAGTGTGTCATCTAATTGTTGCTTTTTTCATTTCTTCACGAACTGAGCCCTCTGGTTCCGGATTACAATTGGGTATTGTGCAAGTGTTTTTTCCATCACAGAGCCCCAACCAGCTGCACCGATCCTGGCTACCCCCCCCCCAATCCTGGGAACCCAGTGAAAGTGACAATTTGGGACTGTGAATATGCGCAAAGTACTGTGAGTATTAATGTGTTTAACCTAATTAACCTGATTTCCCCCTTCCTTGTTACAGCTCCTTAAATAAATCAGATCTGTTGGATTTCAGCAAAGTTACACTGACTGAGGTATTCGTTTATGTTAAAGTATTGTACTGTGGTTTTTGCACTGTATCATCTTGTTTTACAGGGGGTCCCCAGAGTCCAGTCGACAGAGCCAGTCCTGGGGGTAAGTGTACACTGTGAAGATATTCCTAATGCAGTGTGTGGGCCACTAGTGGGAAGAAAGGGGGGTTACAGTGTCCCAGAGGGCTGTGACCAAGTTAGTTTAACTACTGCAAACCCTGACCTCTGGGTGGAGGCACCTGCCATTGGACCTAGGCCCCTCAACCTGTTAGTAGTTAAGCAGGCAGGGGTAGTAGCCCTTGGGATAGCGCCACCGAGGGGTTACATCTTGGAGGCTCACCGCTGGGATTGTGTGTCCTCTAGTGGCCAAATTTACGAACCACTGTAAAAAATAAAGAAAATAAATGGGTACCCCGACAGAAGTGGCTGTGCACTGGTTGGTGGAGTGGTGCACTGGGAAGGAGATCGACCCCCAAAATGCTATGCTTATCCTGGACATACCCCTGGGTATCAATACGGACACTGTACAGGGAGTACTTTCTAAGGTGGAGGGTTTACAAAACCCTGTGGTGGTGGGTCGACATGCTAATCTGCTCACCCACACTTTCCTGCCCTAGTAGAGTTTAAGGATCCCATAGATAGCTCCAAAGTGACACAGACTGTTACCTCAAAGGGAGCTGTCATTACCTGGAGAGTGATAACTAAGGACAGTAAAGACCTGGGGGGGGGGAATGACCCCCCCCCCCACTATCTGAAACTTTTGAGGAGAAATTTGCTAAATGGTTGCTGGGGGAAGGGAAAGCTGTGGAGGACTTGAAGAAGCTATTCTTGCCACCTGGGAGTGTTCCTCCCCCAACACCCTCTCCCTCTCCAGTACCCGTTGTGGCTGAACCAATGCAGGCTCCTATTTCTGCACCTGCCATTAGTCACGACTCTTACCGAAGGTTTGAGGATCTTCTCTGGCACCCTCCCCACCCCCAAGGGGGAGGATGATTGGGACACCTGGATAGATTGTGTTGCCCCCCCCCCGATACCTGAATGGCAGTGTGTGGATGCTGAGAAGCGAAAAAGAATCATAGAAAGTTTGAGGGATCCTGCCCTAGAGGCCATTAAATCTTTGAGGTCCACAAATCCTGATGCATCTGCCCAGAAGTACCCCTCTGTGCTTGAAGGTAATTTTGGAAGCATTGAGTCAGGAGAGAGCTTGATGTGGAAATTTCAAGGTACAAAACAGTGGCATGGGGAAAGTCTCTCTGCATATGTTACTCGTCTGGAGAGAGCTCTGCAGAAGACTTACCAAAAAGGTGGAGTAGCCACCAGTGACTTAAACCGTGTGAGGTTGGAGCACCTACTACAGCATGCAAAGCATTCTAAATTGCAGCTTCTTCAATTAAGTGTCCCAGACAGAAGGGGTAACCCACCGGACTAGTGTGACTTAATAAAAGAACTTTGGGAGGTTGAAGATGAGGAGGGGGATTCTAATTTTGGGGTGAGCGCAGCCCAAGTGATCACAGCATCTGAAGGTCCTCGTGAAGTGGGGACCAATGAGGGTGTGCCACCATGGGGTGAACTGCTGAGAGAGATCAGGGAATTCAAAAACAGTCCCTTTATGAAGGCCACGCCTGCAAGTACAGGCCCCGACCTATATCCGACTGCATCTGCTATGGGGTTGGGGGTACCCACCAAGGCATCTCCTGCTGACAACAGCTCAAAACTCGATGTCTTGACCATGGAAGTGAGGAAATTGACGAGATGCCTCCAAATGCTTATCACACCACAGCCAGAGATGGCCCAAGGTGTCCAGTTAGTGGTACCCCCATCCTGACTCCCAGTGTGGTGCCTCGGCCAGCTCAAACTCCAGAAAGTATGTTTTGCTATAATTGTGAGAAGGATGGGCACATGAAGAGAGAATGCGGGCCCCCAAAAGACACAGACAAAGTTGTATATAGGCTACAAGGAGAGCTTCAAAGGACAAATCAGTGGTTGAGAGGTACACAAAATGATCGCAGTGAGGATCCAAAAAATGCTAACTCACGTCCCTTTGTGGCAAGGTAAGTTGCCCAGGCCCCTGCTGCCACCTCTCCAGACTGGTCCCGAATAGTGGGTCCCTCCATGGAGACCACTGTAAAGGTGAATGGAGTGTCTACGAGAGCTGTACTAGACAATGGCTCCCAAGTGACAATTATGTTCCAAGACTGGTGTCAGAAGCACTTGTCTGATGTACCCTTACAACTGTTGGAGGGGCTTCATGTCTGGGGATTAAGTGAGAAGGCCTACCCCTACTCTGAATATATCCGAATTTGGCTGTCTTCCCACCTCCGTGGCTGGGGTGGCAGAGCAAGTAGAGACCTTGGCCTTAGTGTGTCCCCCTACTGGACTGTATGATGGGGTTCCTTTACTAATTGGGACTAATGCACATATGTTTGGATGGCTGGCACAGTTGTGTTATGAAAAACAGGGGCCAAGGACCAGTAGAGCTTTAAGAATTCCAGCCTTTATCAAGAAGGCCTATGAGGCACAGAGAGATGCTGAAAAAGTAGAACCTGAGGAACCGGTTGGAATTGTCTGGAAGAAGGATTCTGAGTCTCTGATCCTGGCACCAAATGCCCAGTGTACCTTACAGGGAGAGGTCCATATCAGAAAGGATGTCAAGAATAAAATATTAATGTTGAATGCACCAGGCGATGGAAAATTGCCGGAGGGACTGCTGGTCAGGCCTAGTATTTTGCCTGCTAGAGCCCATGCATATGCCAGAAGGGTAATGGTTCAAGTTCATAATGTGTCTGACAGAGAGATTCAAGTAAATAGAGGTTGCACCCTGGCTAATGTGCATTGTGCAGACACTGCAGTGCTACCCAGTAGCAAGAGTTCGGGGAAGAATGACAGAGTAACGCCTGACTTGTTTGATTTCGGTGACTCCCCGTTGCCAGCTGAAAGGAAAGTGAGGATCAGTGAGAAGCTTGCCCATTGAGACCAGGTGTTTTCTTTAAAGGAATAGGACATAGGATGCGTGCAAGGAGCTGAGCACCATATCCGGCTGCATGATGAAAGGCCATTTCGTGAGAGGTCTCGACACCTGGCACCTGCTGATATAGATGATGTGAGACGGCATCTGTAAGAGCTGCTAGCTGCTGGTGTAATACAAGAATCCAGAAGCCCCTATGCTTCCCCCATTGTGGTAGTGAGAAAAAAGAATGGGACAGTAAGAATGTGCGTGGATTATCACACTTTAAACTGGCGGACTATCCCTGATCAGTACACAATGCCCCGCATTCAGGATGCTTTGGACTGCCTAAATGGGAGCAAATGGTTCTCTGTGCTGGATCTCCGCAATGAGTACTACCAGATCCCGATGGCCCCAGAGGACCGTGAGAAGACAGCCTTTATCTGTCCGCTTGGCTTCTATGAATTCATGAGGATGTCTCAAGGGATTTGAGGTGCCCCAGCCACTTTTTAATGATTGATGGAGTGTGCAGTGGGGGACATGAACTTACTAGAGTGCCTGGTATACCTAGATGATGTTATTGTGTTTGGCAGCTCACTGGAGGAACATGAGAGCAGATTATTCAAGGTATTGGACCTGCTGGAAGACTTTGGTCTTAAACTGTCCATTGATAAGTGTCAATTATTTCAAATATCAGTAAACTATGTGGGACACATAGTATCTACCGAGGGAATAGAGACTGGCCCAATCAAAGCTGAGGCCTTGACCACAGCCCAAAAATCTAAAAGAACTGCAAAGATTCTTGGGATTCTGTGGTTATTATCAGCGTTTCATCAAGGACTATTCAAGAGTGATCCACCCTTTACTTAACCTGACTAAAGGGTATCCCCCAACCCACAAAAAATACAAAAAGTCAGCGTCCCTCGAGACTGAAAGAGTGTATTTTCGTCCAAGTGAAGTATTTGGGGCCCGCTGGACTCCTGATTGTGAGACTGCTTTTCATGAGATCATATATCAACTTACCCATGCTCCCGTGTTGGTCTATGCCGATCCAACAAAACCTTATGTCCTGCACACTGATGCTAGCTTGCAAGGATTGGAGGCTGTGTTGTATCAGGAGCACGAGAATGGCCTGAGACCAGTGGACTTTGCCAGCAGAAGCCTGACCCCTTCCGAAAAGAACTATCCTGTACACAAGTTAGAGTTTCTAGCCTTGAAGTGGGCCATTGATCAATTCCACGAGTACTTGTATGGGGCTAAGATACTAGTAAAAACTGACAATAATCCTTTGACCTATGTGCAGACTTCAGCTAAGTTGGATGCCACCGGCCATAGGTGGCTTTCTGCATTATCTACATACGACTATGCTGTTGAATACAGAGCAGGCCTGAACCACATAGATGCTGATGCTCTCTCCTGGAGGCCTGTTTCCCAGAATGACTGGGTCAGACTGTCAGAACCTGATATTCGAGCACTGTGCCAGAAGTTCGACAGGGAGGAACGAATGTCCACAGACGCAGTGAACTGTATGGTGGATTGTTTGGGACCTTCTGAGAATTGCATACCTGCTGCTTATTGCCACTTTTCTGCAATAGACATTGGTGCACTGCCTCAGCTGGACAATGACAGTATTTGGCGTGCTCAATCCCGAGATCCCATGATCAAATCAGCTTTAAAAGCACTCTATGCCAGGAAAGATGTGTCCAAATTACATTCCACTGATTAGAGAACTGCATAGTTATACAAAGAAGGTCCTAAGTTGAAACTGATCAATAGACTGTTATACAGAGAAACAGTAGACAGAGGGGGACAAGTAGACAAACACCAACTAGTGCTGCCCACTGCTTTTCGAGACTCAATGCTGAGGTCCTTACACAACCACATGGGGCACCTTGGTATAGACAGAACACTTGACTTGGTGAGATCCAGATTCTACTGGCCTAAGATGGGGGCTGATGTGGAGCAACACTTTCAAACTTGTAGTCGCTGCTTACAGAGGAAAGTTTTGCCCCAGAGGGCTGCCCCCCTTGTTAACATCACCACCAGTGCACCCATGGAGCTGGTCTCTATTGATTTTCTGAGCTTGGAGTCACATCAAAGAAATATTAGTAATGTGCTGGTGGTCACTGACCATTTTACGAGATATGCCCAAGCTTTCCCCACCAAGGATCAGAAGGCATCCACTGTGGCAAAAGTACTTGTAGAAAACTTTTTTGTTCACTATGGGGCTCAGAATCCATTCAGATCAAGGAGAGACTTTGAGAGTCGTCTGATCAAAGAGATGCTTTCTCTGTGAGGAGTGCGAAAGTCCAGAACCACCCCTTACCACCCCAGGGGACCCACAGCCTGAACGTTTCAACCGCACTTTGCTAGATATGCTAGGCACCCTCCACCCAAAGGACAAGCCTAGATGGAGCCAACAAATTAGCACCCTGATACATGCCTACAACTGCACCAAAAGTGATGCCACTGGGTTCTCCCCCTACCGCCTGATGTTTGGAAGAGAAGCTCGACTGCCGGTAGATGTGTGCTTTGGGGTCTCTCCTGATGGGGTTTGAGCTGACAACTATTTACAGTATGTGCAAAAGTTAAAGGCCCAGCAAAATCATGCATACCAACTGGCTCAAACCATGGCTGCCAAAAGAAATCTGGCCAACAAAGAAAGGTATGATAAAAAGGTGAAAGCACAGGAACTCCAGGAGGGAGATCGGTATTGCTACAAAATCTGGGACTGCATGGCAAACACAAGATTGCTGACAGATGGCACCATCTCCCTCACATTGTAGTGGGCAAACTAGATGATCTGCCTGTGTACAAAGTAAGGCCTGAGAATAATTCAAAAGATGTTAAAACAATGCATAGAAATCATTTACTGCCCATTGGACAAATCTTGATTGAGTCTGAGCCCCCAGAAAATGCCCCCCTGGACCAGTGACTAGAGCTGCTGCTAAGAAAAAATCAAGAAAGTCTGCACTTACAGAAGCTGAGTTAAAGTGTTCCCCTCCACAAGTCCCAGTTGAATATGACTGTCAGTCCATGTCAAGGGAAAGTGAGTGTGGTTTTGAATACTACCCTTCTTACGAACTGAGTCAGTTGTTTTGGGGCAATCCCCTAGTCAGTCCTGGAGATGAAGCTGGGCCTTCTGGCCTGTCTAAGCCCCCAGCTTTGTCTCTAGAGCCAATGCTCCCAGAAAGTGAAGTGCAAAGCATTAAGTCAGAAGATAAGGAATCATTGTATATGGTTGAACTGTTTGAGCTTTCAGAGGGGGGAAAATGATGGACTGGAACAGACTGGCGACATACCAGAACAAGAAGAGTGTGTTGAGTGCCCTGATAATTCACTATCAGTGTCAGAAAGCTCTCCATGTGAGCCAAGTGTTGTGGGCTCAGAGATTGTAACTCCTGGAGCTGAAAGTGCCCCAAGTTCTAGCCCCTCTACCCCAATGGAGACTCCCCTGACAAGTGAGGACAATACTGAACATGAGGCTGTAGAGTGCAGAGACTGTAACAGTTCCCCCTAGAAAGACTGGTCGAGCTGTAAAGCCTGTGGTGCACCTCAGTTATGATTCCCCTGGGAGGCCTGTGGACTTGCCTCTCAATGTTGTCCATAAAGGAGTGTATGCGTCCCCAAGCTCATTGCCCAAACTGAACATCAGTGCTAAATCCAAGTTACTTGTGTTGCCCTTTAGGTATGATGCCCCTGCCCCATCTAGCCCCAAGGTAGCTGATAGGGAAGGGCCCCCTCTCTTCAGGTTTCATGTACAAGAGATAACCTGAGTTATGGTACAATGTGTGTGTAATACTGTGTAAAGAGTGACGTACTGCAAAGTTTCAGAAATGTGTTCCTGGTAAAGTGATATATTGACTGATGATTACATGTATAAGCCTAATGTGATACTGATGAAAATGTATATGGTTGTATTGAAACTTATCGGGATACTTGCTTGACGCGGACGCCAAGCTTTCCCAGGCTGGGAAGGGTGTAACCCCCCTGCAAATGGGGGTTCCCAAAAAGTCTTCCAGGAGCTTGCTTGAATGCTCCAAGCCTGAATGGTGTTTGGCGTTCAAGCCGTTTATCTGTGAGTGCTTTTAGAGCCTCTGGTACTGTCTCTTTAAGATCTGTCTGCTTGTAGACATAATTAGTTTCTATGGGGGGACTGTGTGTTTCCCTGCTTGAGTCCCACTCGAGCTGCTGCCAAATCGCCTCGTTTCTGCCATTGCTAAGTGGGCAGAGTGAGCACTTTTCAAAGATGTAACTGTTTGCCAGAAATCATTTAGAGTAATAACGAAAATACAGTTTGTCTAACCTGCTTTTCTTTGCAGTCAGAACTGTTTTTGCCTAGTCCCCCATTCTGGTTTTGAACTGCTGAACTGGACCAATCAGTGTGAGGGGACCTTTGAAATGGAGCCTGCTGCTTATCAGAACTTGGACTCTCATTGTGGAGCCAGCCACCTATGTACTGTATGGCCAATGCCTCTGGGAATTGTAGTTTGGACTTCGGTGCCTTTTTGCACCAACGGGGGAGTCTGATTGTGAGTGACAGCCAAACCAGCCAACTGAACTGGGAGGAACTCAAAGGAAATGCCCGGCTCTGTCTACTGGAAAGATGAGATGAGGTGAGACAGTGAAGAGAAAAGGAGCTATGTGCTTCTGCTGTCTATAGTTTTAGCACGGTAAACGTGTGTAAGACCCTGAGTTTCGGTCTGCAGCCTGTGCAAGCGCCTGTTTGCACTGAATCCGACCTGTGAAGAGAATCAAGGAGATCTGAAGAGCAGAAACCAGGCTCACCCTGTAGAAGACTGGAGAAATTGCTGAATCGCGCTCGGTCTGTCAGGAACTGAATCTGCTGTGTGTTCTCCCGGGTATTGTGCAGTAATTGCAATCGGGATCGAGAAGCAGCCTGCCTGGTATAGTACTTCCCTTTTACATATAAATGTGCATAGTGCTTGTGGGGATTCGCGTTTCAAATCCCCTGTACAGTGAATTGAGTGCATGAAGCTGGAAGTAAACCCCAGCTTAATCCAGACTACATCCATTTGCTCTAAACTGCAGTGGGGTCCAGTCACAAGGACCTTGTCCACATGGTCTGCGCCTCCTGGCAATCCAGGACAATGTGCCTTCCATCCAGTTCCCAGCATTGAGTTTGTGAGTACGAAGCAGTGTAGCTCCCTGCCATCTGTTTATCGAATTGCAAGTGTGTCATCTGATTGTTGCTTTTTTCATTTCTTCACGAACTGAGCCCTCTGGTTCCAGATTACAGTTGGGTATTATGCAAGTGTTTTTTCCATCACAGGGCCCCAACCAGCTGCACTGATCCTGGCTAGCCCCCCCCCATCCTGGGAACCCAGTGAAAGTGACAATTTGGGACTCTAAATATGCGCACAATACTGTGATTATTAATGTGTTTAACCTAATTAACCTGATTTCCCCCTTCCTTGTTACAACTCCTTAAATAAATCAGATCTGTTGGTTTTCAGCAAAGTTACACTGACTGAGGTATTCGTTTATGTTAAAGTATTGTACTGTGGTTTTTGCACTGTATCATCTTGTTTTACAGGGGGTCCCCAGAGTCCAGTCGACAGAGCCAGTCCTGGGGGTAAGTGTGCATTGTGAAGATATTCCTAATGCATTGTGTGGACCACTAGTGGAAAGAAAGGGGGGGTTACAGTGTCCCAGAGGGCTGTGACCAAGTTAGTTTAACTACTGCAAACCCTGACCTCTGGGTGGAGGCACCCGCCATGGGACCTAGGCCCCTCAACCTGTTAGTAGTTAAGCAGACAGGGGTGGTAGCCCTTGGGATAGCGCCACCGAGGGGTTACATAGATGTGTGCCACACATTTGGGGCAGTTGCAGTTGCCAGCTCGGTGAATGTTATAAACCAGCAAAGGCTTGTAGAGTGTGATTAATCGTGAGTCATTGCCTAAAGTCTTGTTGCAGCATGTTGTGCAATTTGCATGATAGGGTGTTGTTACCCTTTTCATTTGCTACTACAGTGTCTTTTGCTTTTTCTTTTTTATCTGGCTTTCCACACCCAAGAATGACAACCATGCTAAGAGATTTGCTGCACTGCTTTATGATTGAAACTGAGACCTAGTATTGTACTCGGACATACAGTGACAGCTCTGAAATTACTTTTTCTTACCTGGGGCCATGGCCTGTGTAAACTCTTGTTCCTTGGGACCATAGTTTCTGTACACCCCTGTTCCCTGGGACCATGACCTCTGTACACCCCTGTTCCCTAGTATCACAACCTCTGGGCAGTAGTGGAGGACTCCAAACCTACTTACGCTCTTTTGCTAACTACGCAGAGCTCTACAGCATGTCAAAGCTCCCACCATGCTAAGTGCACTCTCAAACCCATACCAACTGTTTTGTAGTTCTGTGGAACAGTTATACATGCTGTGCTGTTGGAATAACGATGTACTGGCATAAACAAACCAACATGCTACCCTTTACATAAAAAAGGGTGCGAGTAGTATAAGTTCATATATCTCGTCAAATGTTAAATTTCAGCCAATTAGTGCGTGCCACGTCATTTGACAGGTGGGCGTGGCCTAAAAACGGACCAATCAGAATCGCCCCGTGTTAAACCGGAAGTCCCTCCCTAAGTGCGCTTAGCCGCCTTCTGGCAGAAATGACATGCATTGAACCCGATAACCGCCCTTGCGCAGGAAATGACATCGTTGAACCCGTGTCCACATCTATGCGAGGAATGACCTAACACCACCATTTTGTAGCGTCTTACGCCCCTCATTCTCTTACTCCTCGATCCCCTGCCAGACCATCCTGGCTCGAACCCGAGTCCCACCATGCTAGCTTGAACTCCTGCATCCCTCCTTTCACCTGCGCCCCCACCAGCCTGGCTGAACCCCTGTCCCCCGCCCCTCCTTCTCGTACACTCCTCGATCCCCTGCCAGACCATCCTGGCTGGAACCCAAGTCCCACCATGCTAGCTTGAACTCCTGTGTGCCTCCTTTTCTCCTGCACCCCTTCCAGCCTGACTGAACCCCTGTCCCCTGCCCCTCCTTCTCGTACACTCCTTGATCCCCTGCCAGACCATCCTGGCTGGAACCTGAGTCCCACCTTGCTAGCTTGAACTCCTGCGTCCCTCCTTTCTCCTGCACCCCCACCGGCCTGGCTGAACCCTTGTCCCCTTCTCCTGCACCCACCATCCTGGCTCGAACCCCTGCCCCCCCCTTTCTCCTGAACCCCACCATTCTGGCTCAAACCCTGTCCCTCTTCACCACCGTGCTCCTCCCACCCCAAAAAATCAGTTAGTGTTTATGTAGTGGTATGTGCCCCCGTAGGCCTGGTGTATAACTGCAGGGACATGTGTGTGTTTTTTGATTAGGATATTTTCAGAAAGAAGTATCTAGGAGGGGACCTGATCGTGCAGAGGTTTCACAGATCTGTGTGGAGACCCCACACCCCGAGGGAAATTCATCTGCCTGTGTGAGTACCCCTTTTTCTGTTTTTGTAACAGTATACAAAATTATTTAACATGCATCTGTAGGACTGTGTCAAACTTGCATCAAAAGGATAGCTTTATGTATACGCATGTAACATTTATAAGCTAAAACGGGGGAACCTCTGTGTAAATAAGATGGTTCAGCAGTTTTCTCTGGATAGCATTCAACAATCGTAAAAACTAATTATTTATACTTTGTCATGAATTAGAAAGAATAAAATATATCAGAAAAAGGAATACACATACCTATAGTTCACCCCTCAGCTCTGTGTAGTATCAAGGAGAAGGCTGAAATGAGATGTAGTGGATATTTATAATGTTTTGAAAAATGATATATTACAATGAAAATACAGAATGTAAAATGATAATGTTTCTCTTTCAAAATAATTTTAAAGCACACAGTCTTAAAATGTATCTACAGCTTTGCTTAGAGTTGTTGCAAAAAAATACACACTTTGTGTGTGTGTGTGTGTGTGTGTGTGTGTGTGTCCTCATTAGACACGTAGAAAAAGCAATGCCTTTTATGGATGTTTAAAATATAGCTGGACTTTTTGGAGCTCACGGTCCTGTTGGCTGTGTGGTAGGGGTCTTTGTCTGTTAAGACGTGACAAAACATCTGTTGTTCATTTACACAGCCATGGCTACAAAGGCCTATTGATTCTCTTTGGAAACATATGTGTCTCAAGATTTTTGGATTTCAGGGGGTCTGTAAAAAAGTATCTTTATGCTTTTGGTGCAAAATAAATGTCTATAGTTACATTATCAAAAAATTAAAAAGTCATGTAGTACTAAATAGAAAAATAAATGATATGTTACAAAGAAAAGATAGAATGTAAAATGATAATGTTTCTCTTTCAGAATAATTTCAAAGCACACAGTCTTCTTAAAATGTATCTACAGTTTTGCTTAGAGTCGGTGCAAAAGAATACACACTTTGTGTGTGTGTGTGCTATGTTTTACCGAATTACTAATTTAAAGGACGCAGCTGTTTAAAAAAAGACAGAATTTCTGTTTTGACTTTTCAAAACATAACTTAACCTGGCACTCCACTGCCTCTCTGTGTTTTAAGATTGATAAAAAAGCATCTGTTTTTAATTAGACTGTGACCAGCCTATTAGCAGAAAGGAATTTCTTAATGCCTTCCAGCTGTCGCAGGAAGTGAGAAACAAAAGCCTACATTGACTAGCATAGGTTCTTATATATCCCCTGGAGAATGGGGTTGTTGGTCTGATGGACAGTGCCAGATGTTTTCTACTACTTGCCACGTACTTGGGGGGGGAGGGGGTCTGAGTCATTTTTATATAAGCATTTCAAGACACTGGAAGCTCAAGTAGTAGTTGTGTTAGTTCTGCTGTCCTTTTGTCTTGAGCTAAAAATTAAAAATATTCAACAATTAGCCATGGAACCGTGGACTCCTGATTTAAGAGCTTATCCAAACATTTAATCGTTTGGCTAATACACAGTTGAACACTACAGAAGGTGTGTATTTTTTAACTAGAAATAGTAGATGCTGCATGTTTTAGAGTTTAAATGTTGTCTTATAAAAGTTTTAAAATACCGAAGTAGTGACAGGGGGTTATTTTCTGTTTTTAAACAGCCCCACAGAGAAACCCTGGAGGGGAGAGGCTGGCTAAATCCCCAGATTACGGCTACAGAAGGTGTGTATTTTTATCTAGAAATAGTATGCTGCAGGTTTTAGAGTTTAAATGTTGTCTTATAAAAGTTTTAAAATACTGAAGTAGTGACAGGGGTTTATTTTCTGTTTTTAAACAGCCTCACAGACAAACCCTACAGGTGTGAGAGGGAAAAAGAGATCATTACATGAATGTGATGTTTTTCAAAGACATGCCAGAATTTCTGCTGGTGTCAGTGACCAGAATACATATAGCATAACTGAACAAGATATACAGCCATCTACGAGCAGTGGTTCAAGAGTCTCTGCAGTTGTAAATGAACCAAATGTGCCAATAAACATTGTACAGCCATCTACGAGCAGTGGTTCAAGAGTCTCTGCAGTTGTAAATGAACCAAATGTGCCAATAAACATTGTACAGCCATCTAGGAGCAGCGGCTCAAGAGTTTATGCCCAAAGGTTTCAAGAAAGTGACATTGACATGATCAATATTGGGAAAGCCTATATTTTTAAAACAATTGATTGTTTGTTTAATGCCTTGGTAATTGAGGGCAGATTATCTAGTGAGGATTACGATCATCAGCTGCTTAAATCTGAGCTTTTTAAAAGTTCAGCTACTGTACTGAACAGTGTGCTTGGTTTAGTCCATATTTCTAAATTCTCAATCAAGGAAATGAAAATGATGCTTAGTGCGCCCACATGTATGAAAAGTACAGGGGCTTGGAGGAAAAGTTGCCAAAAACAAAGAATAAAATACAAAGTGAAAGCACAGAAGCTCTCATAAACTGAGTACAAAGGGTTGCATCACTAGCAAAATGAAAAAATAAATAAATGGGGTCAAAAGAAAAATCTGGGTAAAAATAAAACAATACGAAAAAGTTGATCAGAAAAGTAAAACATGCCAGGAAAATATTACAGCGTAGGTTGTTACAGAATGCTACAAATGGTCTGCGGTCTGAATTAGAAAACCATGATGATGATAATGATCAGGTTAACAGGCCCCTACAGTGTATTTAGAAGCTGTACAGGAATATGAACGCAGTTTAAAAAAATTTAATGCTACAGAATTTCATCAAAGATATAAGTTTATAAATCTAGATAAAATAAAATCTTTTACAGAGGCTATTGCTGCAATGCACCAGGCTATAGAAAGTTTGTTAGACAGTGTGAAGAGAAAAACACAATATGGGGATTTTATACAGGTAAGATTAAATGCTGCTTCTTTGAATCACCCCTTGTTCTCAAGAAAGACAAGACCAAATGAACTAAATGCTGCAACCTTCTTAGATCAGATAGCTGATATGCTACAGAGCAATACTGAAGTAATTACTGATTCTCTATACATCTTGTGGTAACGACCATCAGAAACCACCAGGGTCGGGTGGGGGAGACGGACACTGAGCTCCATCTTGTATAGCAGGATTTTACAAAAAAAGAGACGATACCTGATTGATTTAAATAACAGAGACAATAGTTTGTGTTTCTGTGGCTCCATTCTCACACTCTTAAATCCACATATGAGTGACAGTCAGTTGTTGAACAAGGCTAAAATATTGTATGCTGAGCTAGGTTTGTCAGACCAAAGACCTGTCACTAAAAGTCTGTCTGTTTTTGATCATGTCAATGTCACTTTCTTGAAACCTTTGGGCATAAACTCTTGAGCTGCTGCTCCTAGATGGCTGTACAATGTTTATTGGCACATTTGGTTCATTTACAACTGCAGAGACTCTTGAACCACTGCTCGTAGATGGCTGTACAATGTTTATTGGCACATTTGGTTCATTTACAACTGCAGAGACTCTTGAACCACTGCTCGTAGATGGCTGTATATCTTGTTCAGTTATGCTATATGTATTCTGGTCACTGACACCAGCAGAAATTCTGGCATGTCTTTGAAAACATCACATTCATGTAATGATCTCTTTTCCCTCTCACCTGTAGGGTTTGTCTGTGAGGCTGTTTAAAAACAGAAAATAAACCCCTGTCACTACTTCAGTATTTTAAAACTTTTATAAGACAACATTTAAACTCTAAAACCTGCAGCATCTACTATTTCTAGATAAAATACACACCTTCTGTAGCCATAATCTGGGGATTAGCCAGCCTCTCCCCCCCAGGGTTTCTCTGTGGGGCTGTTTAAAAAACAGAAAATAAGCCCCCTGTCACTACTTCGGTATTTTAAAACTTTTATACGACAACATTTAAACTCTAAAACATGCAGCATCTACTATTTCTAGTTAAAAAATCACACCTTCTGTAGTGTTCAACTGTGTATTAGCCAAACGATTAAATGTTTGGATAAGCTCTTCGTCAGGAGTCCACGGTTCCATGGCTAATTGTTGAATATTTTCAATTTTTTAGCTCAAGACAAAAGGACAGAGCGAAACTAACACAACTACTACTTGAGCTTCCAGTATCTTGAAATGCTTATATAAAAATGACTCAGACCCCCCTCCCCACCCCAAGTACATGGCAAGTAGTGAAAAACATCTGGCACTGTCCATCAGACCAACAACCCCCATTCTCCAAGGGGGATATATAAGAACCTATGCTAGTCAATGTAGGCTTTTGTTTCTCACTTCCTGCGACAGCTGGAAGGCATTAAGAAATTCCTTTCTGCTAATAGGCTGGTCACAGTCTAATTAAAAACAGATGCTTTTTTATCAATCTTAAAACACAGAGAGGCAGTGGAGTGCCAGGTTAAGTTATGTTTTGAAAAGTCAAAACAGAAATTCTGTCTTTTTTAAAAAACAGCTGCGTCCTTTAAATTAGTAATTCAGCAAAACATAGCACACACACACACAAAGTGTGTATTCTTTTGCACCGACTCTAAGCAAAACTGTAGATACATTTTAAGAAGACTGTGTGCTTTGAAATTATTCTGAAAGAGAAACATTATCATTTTACATTCTATCTTTTCTTTGTAACATATCATTTATTTTTCTATTTAGTACTACATGACTTTTTAATTTTTTGATAATGTAACTATAGACATTTATTTTGCAACAAAAGCATAAAGTTACTTTTTTACAGACCCCTGAAATCCAAAAATCTTGAGACACGCATGTTTCCAAAGAGAATCAATAGGCCTTTGTAGCCATGGCTGTGTAAATGAACAACAGATGTTTTGTCACGTCTTAACAGACAAAGACCCCTACCACACAGCCAACAGGACAGTGAGCTCCAAAAAGTCCAGCTATATTTTAAACATCCATAAAAGGCATTGCTTTTTCTACATGTCTAATGAGGGACACACACACACACACACACACACAAGTGTGTATTTTTTCAACAACTCTAATAAAGCTGTAGATACATTTTAAGACTGTGTGCTTTAAAATTATTTTTGAAAGAGAAACATTATCATTTTACATTCTGTATTTTCATTGTAATATATCATTTTTCAAAACATTATAAATATCACGCACACAATTTCATTTCAGCCTTCTCCTTGATACTACACAGAGCTGAGGGGGTGAACTATAGGTATGTGTATTCCTTTTTCTGATATATTTTATTCTTTCTAATTCATGACAAAAGTATAAATAATTAGTTTTTAAGATTGTTGCAATGTTATCCAGAGAAAACTGCTGAACCATCTTATTTACACAGAGGTCCCCCCGTTTTAGCTTATAAATGTTACATGCGTATACATAAAGCTATCCTTTTGATGCAAGTTTGACACAGTCCTACAGATGCATGTTAAATAATTTTGTATACTGTTACAAAAACAGAAA
Organism: Neoceratodus forsteri; assembly: GCA_016271365.2. Taxonomy (NCBI): domain Eukaryota; kingdom Metazoa; phylum Chordata; order Ceratodontiformes; family Ceratodontidae; genus Neoceratodus; species Neoceratodus forsteri. The sequence goes on from CM057450.1 coordinate 943,491,384, forward strand.
AAGGGGTACTCACACAGGCAGGTGAATTTCCCTCGGGGGTGTGGGGTCTCCACACAGATCTGTGAAACCTCTGCACGATCAGGTCCCCTCCTAGATACTTCTTTCTGAAAATATCCTAATCAAAAAACACACACATGTCCCTGCAGTTATACACCAGGCCTACGGGGGCACATACCACTACATAAACATTAACTGATTTTTGGGGTGGGAGGAGCATGGTGGTGAAGAGGGACAGGGTTCGAGCCAGAATGGTGGGGTTCAGGAGAAAGGGGGGGCAGGGGTTCGAGCCAGGATGGTGGGTGCAGGAGAAGGGGACAAGGGTTCAGCCAGGCCGGTGGGGGTGCAGGAGAAAGGAGGGACGCAGGAGTTCAAGCTAGCATGGTGGGACTCGGGTTCCAGCCAGGATGGTCTAGCAGGGGATCGAGGAGTCTACGAGAAGGAGGGGCGGGGGACAGGGGTTCAGTCAGGCTGGCGGGGATGCAGGAGAAAAGGAGGGACACAGGAGTTCAAGCTAGCATGGTGGGACTTGGGTTCCAGCCAGGATGGTCTGGCAGGGGATCGAGGAGTGTACGAGGAAGGAGGGCGGGGACAGGGTTCAGCCAGGCTGGTGGGGGTGCAGGTGAAAGGAGGGATGCAGGAGTTCAAGCTAGCATGGTGGGACTCGGGTTCGAGCCAGGATGGTCTGGCAGGGGATCGAGGGTGTCACGAGAATGAGGGGCGTGAGCGCTTACAAAATGGTGGTGTTAGGTCATTTCCTGCATGAAAGTGGACACGGGTTGAGCAGTATGTCATTTCCTGGTCAAGGGGTGGAACACGGGTTCGAATGCATGTCATTTCCGCCAGAAGGGGCGGGGCTAGTGCAATTTAGGGAGGGATTTTCGGTTTAACACGGGGCGATTCTGATTGGTCCGTTTTAGGCCACGCCCACCTGTCAAATGACGTGGCACGCGCTGATTGGCTGAAATTTAACATTTGACGAGATATATGAACTTATACTACTGGTGCGTATGGGGGGGCAAAGCCACCCATTCTTCTTAACAAAACCAGCTTATTATGCTGTATTACATTGGGGGGGGGCTCTGCTTTGTTACATGGGGTGGTTCTGCCTCCTACACCCCCCCTTATTTTTTGTGTTACGACTTCCCCTGAGCTGACAAGGGTAATGCTCAGCTCTCATGCACGCAAGTATTGTAGAGGTAGTATAGCATAATGTACGCTAATTCCATAATGTACCACTATATTACTTGCATGTGTCTGGAGTCCTCCACTATCACCAACCTCTGTACACCCCTGTTCCCTGGGACCATGACCTCCACGCACCCCTGTTCCCTGGGATCATGACCTCTGTAAACCTTTGTTCCCTGGGACCATGGTCTCTATAAAGGCCTAGTCACTGAGACCTCAAACAGAAGGAAAGAAAAATCAGAGGGATCTACACTGAGAGGAATGTCCACATTTGGTGCTTCAGTGTTTATGTCAGAAAAATGGGGATTTTGTAGCGATCTCACTGCTTTGCACACACTGTCCCATTTTGTGTGCATGCTAATATTTTTTAATCCATGCTTAATTAAATGCAAACAGCGGTCTGGCCTGAGAGCAGGAGCAGAAGCAGGATTAGTTTGTCAGTTGAGCCAGTTGTTAGTAAAAAATAACTGGGGAGAAAGTGGCACAACTCGACTGGCTGGAGCGAAAGAAGTGGGATCGAGCTGCCAGTGGATGAAGCAAAAAATTGTGCTTGATCAAGTTTACGTTTGTAGTGATGTGGGTTAGAGTGAGTGGGGAGAACAAGCTCAAGTGAGATGAGCAGGCATTCGGAGAGGGGTTGAGTCAGGTTACCGGTGCAGAAAGAGTAGAGATCTGAAGAATGAATAGCAAAAAAACAACAACAAAATAGTAAGAAAAAAGACTGTTTCCAGCAGTCTGGAGCAGAGTTGAGTCAGGTTCCCGGTGGAGAAACAGTAGAGATCTGAAGAACGAACAGCAAAAAAAAAAACTAAAACAAATAGTAAGAAAAAAGACTGTTTTATGGGCTGAACAACAGAATAGGTACAGAACAGTACGTTTGATCTAGTTTTGATAAACTGACCTTTCTGAGAGTAAACATAAAAAGGTTGCCTGTTTGTTTTTAACATTCTAGAAGTTTGCAAATTGATTTTTCTAATGTACTACATCCTGATTGTCAGTACTTTTTGGTTTGCTTGTGCACATGGTGCAAACCAAACCACTGGAGCCTCTCATGGGATAGATGGGGAAAAGGAGGCGTGTAGAGCACTAGCCAGTGGAGTTGCGCCTGCAGGAGGTGTGTGAAGCTGGAGCACATAGAGAGGACAGCTGTCATGATGCTCTGTGGTTCCCAAATGGGGCATTTACTTCTTGTATTTAAAGGATGCAGCTGTACCTATTACAGGACAACTTACTGAAGGTGATCTGTCCTATGATAGGTGTGACTGTACCTTTCATTTAGCTGGCTCTGCTCTGGCTGAGAAAAGCTGCTAATGGCTTTTCAAACCTGTAAACAGTGGCAGTGTTACACCAGGACACACCGGGACACGTGCCCCGGTACAATATTGCTGTGCCCCTGTGTTTTGCTTAACTGAGTGCCTGTCTTTCGGCTTGAGTACCAGTCCCACTGTGTTCACCTATTTACTTCAGTTTTTTTTTTTTTTTTTTACAAGTTATAGCAACCAGCAAAAGTTCACTTTTACTTTGACTGAGAATGTCAGCCAGTGCTGTTTACATCTTGGACCACAAAGGGAAGGTAAGAAGGAGCAGAGAGGTCTGCATGGGGAGGAATTAAGCCTTTGGTGCTGTGGTGTTCGTGTCAGAAAATCAAGGGTTTAGTAGTGATCTCTCGCCTTGCAGTGCATTGCACCATTAGGTGTACATGTACATATTTTTCAGTTCATGCTTAATTAAATGCAATAGGACTAACCACACAGCACTCATATTAGTTTCAGAATTTTTGCAAATGCTGGTTGACTGTGTAACGAGATAAAACATTTCCAGGAAATCAACGGGAGAGAGTTGGAATTATGTGAGATTCTGTGTTACCTGCATACTCTGCTAGAGGTGGAATGATGTGCATAGGTTGTGACAGCTGTTGATTGACTGTCTTGGAGTAATGTGAAATGAATGAGAAAATGACAGCAAAGTGTGCACTCCTACAGCCGTCAGAGGGAAGAACTTTTATAAGGAACCATGTGGGAGGCCATATTGTAAATAGTTCTCATTCTGTTTCATTTCCCCTCAGTTGGTTGGTAGGTGATTGATCCAGGGATGGCTGGCTCACTTAAGCTTTTGGTTTGCTTGTGCATTCAGTTCAGAATTTCTGCAAATGCCAGTTGACTGGTTAGTGAGATTAAATATTTCCAGGAAATCAACAGGAGAGAGTTGGAATTACATGTGACTTTGGGTTATCTGCACATGTAGCTGAAAGTCAAATGATATAGGCTGTGACAGCTGTTGAATGTCTGCCTCAGCATAATGTGAAATGAATGAAAGAATGGCAGCAGCTTGTCTGCACCTACGACCATCAGAGGGAAAAACCACATGGGGTCCATATGGTAAATAGTTCTTATTCTGTTTCATTTCGCCTCAGTTGGTTAGTAGGTGATTGATCCAGGGATGGCTGACTAACGTTTTTTGTTTGCTTCTGCATTACATTCAGAATTTCTGCAGTTGACGGTTGGCTGTGAAAACATTTCCGGGAAATCTATGGGAGAGAGCTGGAATAATGTGCAGTTCTGGGTTACCTGCAAATGCTGCTGGAGGTGGAATGGTGTAGGTCATGACAGCTGTTGAATGATTGTTTTGGAGTAATGTGAAAAAAAATGGGAGAAGGCAGTAGCATGTCCTATGAACATCAGAGGGAGGAACATTTATAGGGACCTGAATGGGGGGCATATGTTTGTGAAGGCAATTGAATGCTGGTATTTTTGGTAAATAGTTCTTACTCTGTTTCATTTCCCCACACTTGGTTAATAGGTGACTGATCCATGGATGGCTAGCTCATCTAAGTTTTACATTTGCTTGCTCACATATGCAAAGCAAATCATTGGTGCCACTCCTGGGAGAAATAAAGAAAATGAGGCGTGTATAGCGCTAGCCAATGGAGTTGTACCTGCAAGAGGTGTGTGAGGCAGGAGTCAATGAGAAGGAGTGCTGTGATGGTGCTCTGTGGTTCCCAAATGGGACATTTATGTCTCATTTATCAAAAGGTGCAGTCAAACCAATTACAGGACAGCTTACTGAACTGTGAGCTGTTCTGTGATAGGTATGGCCACACCCTTCCATCAGCCAGCTCTGCTCTAGCTGGGAACAGCTGCTAATGGTTTTCAGCCCTGTAAAAAAGAAAACAGTCCAGTGTTGCAAGACTGTCCCAGCCTGCTCCTCCCCCTGTCTCAAGTGAAGCTTGCTTGCTGCTCAGCTGTTGCTGTTGTCTGCCTGCTGAAGTACAGTAAGTAGTGTGTCATTTGTATGGTGCTAAAGCAGTCCCTTGTCTGCCTTTTTTAAACCTTTAAATAAAGAAAACAGTCCTCTCCCAGCCAGCCCCCCCACCTCAAGAAAAGCTTGCTTGTCACTCAGCTGTTGATGTAAATAAATGAAACAATCATGACAGAAGCAAGGGGGCAAGGGCTCCTAGGTTTCCAGTTTACCCCACTTGTAATAGGTACTGAGTTATTATCAGCCCTCCTATCCCACCTCCAACCCCTCATAAGGACTTTTTTTGTGGGGGGTATCATGCATAAATTGTGACTACAACAGTCAAGAAGTAATGCATCCAGTGTAGCAGGGAATGGGACTCAGTCTTCCAAGGTGCAAGTTGAGGGAATATTGACCAATCAGTGAATTGAAGGTGCCTGTAAGAAAGGCTGATGGCTTGGAGGACATAGTCCTGTAAGGGTCTAAAAATATTCATGGTCTGACAAATACCAATTGCTTTTCCTACCCATGCCAATATATTATATTATGATAAACCCTCTGATCTCTATTGTTCCGCATTCTCCCTTTCAGATACCCCCTTTAAACATAATTAAATGAATCCCTGGTGCCCAGTTGTCCCTCTTGCCACCTGGTGTGATCCTTGACTGATCTGCCCAACTCCCTAATGGTCGCCAGCTTTTAGCCCTCAACTCACCTTCCTTGCCAGTTGCCAACTTCCTCGACACGGAAGTGCATCAGTTAAAATTGATAACTGCCAATGAATTTCTCAGAATTTGGAAATTATTTAGTCTGGATTGTAATGAGGCTGATAACTCTGCCACCCATATGCTGATTTTGGTCAAACTTCATGCACAACATCCAGATCACCCCACCTTGTAACAACTTAAGGGATGTATAGTAACTCATACCACAAATGGGTGCTTCACTAGCATTCATTTCTGCTGTGAATTACCATACACCACTTAAGTGGCCATTAGGTGGGGGTGGTCCAGATGCTGTTCATGAAATCTGAGCAAAAACAGTCCATAGGCAGCAAAGTTATCATCAGCCTAAGTATTAAAGCTTTAAAGATGTATTATCTTTAGTTCTAAAGCGTTGAAGATGTATTCTCTTTATCCTGATTGTGAATGATTGCATATACCTGGTTTGTTCATATAAAAAAACATACAGTTCCTGGCAAATTTTTCCTGGTGCGTCCCCACCCCATAAACACACACACACACACATATAATTTTAGTATTAGCTCCTTGATGTGTAGTGGTTTCCCCATCCACTCTGACGCCCCCATTCAAAGAACTGTATTGCTAGTTTGTTTTTTTAAGCAATATTTTATTAATATTTAATAAATACAGTAGAAAAGTACACAGTTGGTTACAATTATAAAGAAAGGCATGGAGTACTAAATGTGCAGTAAATTCAATAAATAAATCCAGATAAGGACACAGTTGGTTATAAATTCAGAAAAAAGGCATGATATGCTTAATTAAAGGTTGACATCTTACTACTATTTGAAATCTCTATTTTCTGAGCATTTTAACTTCTACCCTGAAAATCTTCTGCTTTCCACCTTTCTATCTCCTTATTGTATAGATTCCATACTGGGTGGAAATCGCTAAAGTAACCATAGTTGTAAAGTGCTGACAAGAACAGCTGTTTCCATTCACGTTTAGGAAAGATGCCCCCTACTGTTACCTGTTTCCAATATTTTAGAATAAGTCTTTTAACAGACATGATATTGGTTTGAAATATTATTCTTTGATTCTTATCTAAACTCTTTATATTATACATTTCAAGTACTACAATCTTCGGATCATCCCAGTATGGAATACCCACACCGATTTGGTTCAGAATTTCAAATGTTCTAATCCACCATGTCTTTATTTCTGAACAATTTCAAAATACATGTAGCATCTCTCAGATTGGCTGATGATGATCTACTCTCTGTCCCTTTCTGTTCCACCAAAATGGGTGAACAAGCTTTCTCTCACATTGCTCCTAAATACTGGAATTCTCTGCCACCTCACCTTAAGCGATCCTCCTGTCACTCCTCCTTTAAATCTGCACTTTTTTCTCACCTCCTAGCACTGGATATTTGTGACTGCAATATAACTGCCTGATTTCACCTCCTGCTCTTCGTTATTGTACTTCTTTCCTTCAGGTTTATTCATTTGCTGCCATCAATCAACTCCTCAACCCTGAGGAATGGGTTGTGTAGAGTTTAAATTTTTTTAGTCATGTCCTGTTATTTTGGATATTCCTAAACTATCCCTCCATGGAAAATGCATAATACTGTATTGTCTTTGTTCTTACATTACCTGACTGTTTAGTGCCTGTATTTGTACTCTCCTGGGTCGTTCCTGAAAATAGGCAGGGTCTTTGCCTAGTGTACTTACCCGGTCATCAAAAGCAAATAAATAAATAAATATCTACCAAAAACATCTTACAGTGCCAGCAAAGATCATCCTGTAACAGTTTCATCTTGTGTAATCTATGTGGAGTATAATATACTCTGTTTAATATCTTATACTGTATCACTTTGTCTCTAGATAGTTTATGATGAGATGCTATGTTGAAAGCTAAACCCCATTGTATATCAGTATAAGAAGAGTTTAACTCTTGTTCCTATTTCTGAATGGTTGATCTATATATTTGGATATAAGGTTTATGTAAGTTATTCTTTAGCCAGGAAAATAGAAGCAAAATTATTGAATTTTATAGTCATTAATTTAGATTCAAAAATGTTATTATTAGGAGCTCTTTCCCATCTCGAATAATCTTTCCCATAAAGACTTATCAATTGATTAAATACCATAGGGTGCAATAAATCTGAGTGGTATTTCTCCTTAAGCCTGTCCCATGATAAAAATTTCCCATTTTCTATGAAGCATCTCCACTTATTGATTCCTAAGTTTTCCTAAACCTTATTCCATAAAAGTTTCCCTCCAATCATAAAATTAGGATTGTTCCAGATCTGATTTTCTGGGGACAAGTGCAGATCCCATTGCACTTTATTTGTATACTTAATTATTGCTGCTGCCAAATGTTTTATTATAATGAACTTGGAATTTTTTAATTTCCTGGCTGTAAAGGCAAGTTGGGATAAATCAGTTTGCTCCAGGCAGGAAATGTAAATTATTTCATTAAGAAAACTCAAGGTAGGTCTGTCCTGATCTTCTTGCAGAGCCCGCATCAAAACCCTCTTCATTTGATAAGATAAAAAATATTTTTCCATATCTGGGCAGGCCAGCCATCCTTGATCTACTGGGAGGCATAATTTTTCCCATGAAATTTTGGGGCATTTATTGTTCCAGATGAAGTTTTTAAAATGTTTATTTATTTGTTTAAATCAGAAACCAGGTACTGGCACCATTAATGTTTGTAATCTATGAGATATAAGAGGAACAATCATCATTTTTATAACCTGGACTTTCCCACTGAGAGAGAGAGGAATCTTAGACCAGCATTGTAATTAGTTTCTAACCGAATTCACTAATTCTTTGAAGTTTAAATTAAACATAAGGCCTATCTGATTATGAATATTTATTCCCAGATATCTCATACCTTGGCTTTTTACACTTGCCAGTACAATTTATTAAAGAACTATATTTCCAGTGTTCAGTGGTTCCTATCACCACCCAGTGCCTTCCTTGTCCCACTCCAAGTCCCAAACTACCAACAGCAGACAGCTTCAAGCCTCTACTGACCTCACTTGCCGGGTGCCCACTTCCTAAACAGTGAACTGCATCACTTAAAAATGATACAATTAGAGACAGTGATTTTGTTGGACTTTGGAAATTATTCATTCAGTTTTGCGCTAAGGCTGATAATGCTGCTGTCCCTGGGCTTCTTTTTCCCAGTCTATGGCTACAGCATCCAGATCACCCCACCTCATGTCCACTTAACAGTTGTAAGGTAGCTCCTACCAGAAATACACTAGCACCCATTTCTGATAGGCCTTACCATACACCTCTTAACCTGTCATGAGGAAGGCTGGTCCTGATGATGTACATGAAGAATGGGCATAGTCAGCCTAGGGGTGGCAGAGTTATCAACCTGAGGGCAAAACATTTTGAATATGTGTTCTCTTTACACTGATTGTGACTTATTGCAGCTTTTCATGAGTTGCATCTAATGAGAGGTGCAAACTTGTCCTATGTAGAGAATGTACAGTTTTTGACAAATTTTTCCTGATGTGTAGTACACCCACCTCCATCTCATTGCACAGGTCATACTTCAGTGAGCAGTCTGTTGTATATTGTCCCCTTTCCCCTCAGCCAGATGCCCACAATCAAATGTAATGTATCCCTGGCATCCAGTGGTCCCTCTCACCAAGTGGTGCTATCCTTGTGATCACCATCTTAACCACCAATCTTCCCAGTAACAATTTGTGAATTGAGAATTCAGTTGTACCTACAGGAGATGTGTGAGACAGGTGCCAGTGGAGAGGAGGGCTGTGATTATGCTCTCTGGTCCCCAAATGGGGTGTTTACATCTCACATATGAAAGGATGATGCCACACCCATCACAGGATGGCTTATTTAAGGGTGAGCTGTCTGCTCTACTCTGGCTAAAAAATCCACGATTGGCTTTTCAAACCTCTAAATAAAGAAAACAGTCCAGTGCTGTCTTTTCAAATCTGTAAATAAAGAAAAAAGGGAGTCATTTTTCAAGTCACCCCCAAAACATGGTTTTGCAGTTATTCGCAGTAGTTCCATGAAATCATGTTTGAAAAAAACATTAATCTTGTATAGGAGCAGCATGCGAGCAAACCTTTTCAGCTTTGACTAATGCTTGTTTTAAGTAAGCTTGCCTGAGCTTTTGGTCTAGAGCCTCCCCTAGCACCAGGACTTCATCAGGGGGCAGAATTTTCCTGTGCCACTGCAAAACTTAAGTGCACATATTGGGGTGTCAGTTGTGCTTCAAATGCACAAATTCTATGGCACACCAATTTAACTCAAGCCAAAACTGCCACTACTGTGGGGTTGAGAACACGGTATCACTGTGACTAGTGAGATTAATTGTTTTCTGGGATAATAAAAGATGTAACATTACCTTCTTTAATAGACCGACTTAGTATTTTAGCAGATCCAAATTCACTCACAGAACACCCCTGGTGTTAAAGCAGTAGTGAATCATATAATTCTCAGTGCAATGTAAACTAATTACATTGTTTAAACTCTACAAATATGTAAAAAAGAATGAAAAAACTCACTTAAAATATGTGAAGAAGGAAAGTGGGTAGCAGAAACAGGAGAAAGAAACAAAGCCAATGGCACCTGCAAATTATTTATTAATTTAGGGTCACATGATTAATCCTCCAAAGAGCTTTTGTGAGAATCCTCAAAAACTGAGTGTTGCTGTATAGAGAATAATGTACCTCTGCATGTAAAGTGTAAGCTGGTATTCTACACTGAGTTAGTATGGTGACATCATTGGCACAAGAGTGAAGTAACAGGTTGTTTGTTCTATCACCCACTCTCTTACAAGGTGCCATAAACTCCAAACCCATAAATTTCAAATGACCGGAATCACCATTGTAGGCAACTCTAAAATGGGTTCCGCCAAGCTGATTTAAGAGAAAACCTGCCGACCAGCTTTACAGCGACATCACAAATATCGATCACAATCGCGGTCCGCATTGTGCCGTCAGGAACAAAAGTGTGTTTTCTGCAGGGGCCCCACACCCTCCAGATTTTATTATGATCACCTTCATGGCGGAGGTGTTTCAGAGAGGGGGCACAAGACCTGGAGAAGCTGTGCCAGGGGTCCCGCTACTGTAGCGCAACCATTACAGTGACCCACAGCAACCTGTCATTTTGTCGCTGTAAATGACCAGTGGCTGTAATATTTTCGATGAAGCAATGACATATCTCTAAAATGCACCCCTAGGCATTTTCCTTTTCTTTAGGACAGTTGCCCTAACATGTTTTTAGATTTGCTGTTTTAGAGGGAAGATAGTATACATACACCAGCATACATACACTACAAAGAATGTTCTGCAGTTGATAACATTTGATAATCACTAAGCCATCAATATGTGGGTATATAAACCTCTGCCCCTCTTGAACAAATTTGCAGACATTACATGTTACACATTTTCTTGATAATACTCAACTGATGCTAATTCAGAAACTATGCGTCCAGAGCCACCTTTCTTCAGTACACTCAGGGGTCATAAGCTACTTCATGCTTCCTCCTGCCCCCACAGTCACTCAGACAGTATTTCCCTCCATGAGCTGGCTGCACCAAGAGGTGCTGCCAGTCAGATACCAGCAGAAAATCAGGGCCAAGCATCAGTAAGGGGAGGAGGGATTACGGCAACACAAAGGGACTCCTAAGTCCAAGGGACCCTGCAGCCACACAAGATACTGATTCACAAGTCATACATCCAGAGCCACCTTTCTTCAGGATGCTCAGAGGTTGTGAGCTGTTCCAGGCTCCCTCCTTCCCACTGTCCCCACTGTCTCTCAAACAGTCTTTCTCTTTCCCTACTGGCTGTACCAAGAGGTGCTGCCAATCATGTGCCAACAGCCAATTATGGCCAGAAATCTGTGAAAGGATGTGTGACTAAGGTGGGGCACAGGGGCTTCTAAGACCAAGGGAAACTTCAGCCACACCAGATGCTTATTGGAAATCATGCAGCCAGAGCAGACTTCCTTCAGGATGCCTGTGGGTCATGAGCAGCTCCACGCTTCCCCCTGCCCCAGAGTTACTCAAACAGTCTTTCCTTCCCCCAGCTGGCTATGCCAAGTGGTGCTGCCAGTTGGACCCTAGCAGCCAGTAAAGACCAGGAATCAGTGAGAGGAGGTGGGACTAAGGTGGGACAAAGGGACTTCTAAGCCCAGTGGAACCTACAACCACACCAGATGCCAGTTTGGAAAACGTGTAGCCAGAAATGCCTTCCTTCAGGACACTCAAGGGTTGTCACCTGCTCTGCCTTCCTCTTGTCTTTTCCTCACCCAGCTGGCTACGCCAGGAGGGGCTGCCAATTTGATGCTGGCAGCCAGTCAGGGCTGGGAATCACTAAGAGGAGGTGGGACTAAGGAAGGACAAAGGGACTCCTAAGCCTTCTTGCACCAAATGGTCCTCAGTGTAAGGGCCAAAGCATAATGGTGTCTCCTTGTGGGTGTAAGCTTGTGGTGGCTGTGTGGCAGCATCTTATGCTGCTCAGCTGACCCCTGGTTCCCACCTTGTGTAGGTCCTTTGCTGTGGACAACTCTGTCGTGCACCAAACTGATAAGACCTACCTACTCTACCATCATCTTGTACTGCCCCATCTGTTGTTATACCACCTTTCTTAGCCATCTTTTGTTTTGTGCTGTATTGCATTTAACTGGTCTGTTATTCATTACTACTGCTCTGCCTAATGTTTTTTTATCATATTTTTATTGAATATTTTCCAAGAATAGTGAATAGAATATCATAAAATATTACAGGCATTATGACAACTTTCATACATATAATTTAAGTTCATAGTTCATCTCATTGTAAAACGTTAAATATAGTTTTATTACAATTACTTATCCCTTAACCCCCTCCCACACACACACACACACACACCCTGCGTAGAACACTTGTGGTTATAGTTTAAAGAAAAAATATTTTCAAAGCTCCTATAAGACAAAAGAAAACCTTATTCATTATTCATAGTTGTAGCAGTGGGGGTAAAATTGCTATAATAACTCTCCATGTAGAGTCTAAATATCGGTAGGAGATTCCAAATGGTCTTGTAGTCTTCCTTTTAGTAAATATTCCTTAACATTATTAGCCCATTTATTTACATTCCATTCTGATAGAGAGGGGTGATTCTACTCAGCCAAAATCATACTTTTGGTGGTCATTGTGACCAAGGCCAGGATTTTTTGTTCTTTCTCATCCAACTCTAATGAATCACTGTCGTTTAGTGAAAATATTTGGGGTGTCATGGAAATTCTTTTGTCTAAAATCCTTCCAAGTTCCAAGTGTGTTTTTGTCCACCATTCTAAAATCTTCGAACAATTCCATAGTAGATTTATTTATTTATTTATTTATGTATTTAGTTTTTGTTAACCGGGTAGGTGCACTAGCCATAAAATGACTATTTTCAGGCACGACCCGGGAGAGTACAAGAAAAGGTGAACAGTTGAACAACAGCAACATGGATACAATAATACAAATAGAGGAACAGTACAGCAGTGCTACAAAAATACAATGGGTAGAAACAACAAAAAATAATGGCAAGCATTATACAGATAATGGCAGTAAGATATATAATAAGTGCAGAAACCATGGATCCGACCTGCGGAGTGAAAGGGTTAATAAGATAGTATGGTTATATAGAGAGAAATGTGAGGAATGTTCAAACATAACAAGAAAGACTGACAGAAGGAAGGTCAGGGGTGGTAACTGGCAAAACAACAGTGGATGGTCAGCAACAAGGTTCGAGAAGGAAGAGAGCTAGTAGTCAATAAGTTATTTACACAGAGAAGTAAAAATATGGAGGGGGGAAGAGGAGACAGTCTTGGAGCTGGATTAGAGCAGGGGTGACATTACTGGTAAGTCTCAGGAGCTTCAGGTTGGGTCAAAGCATGTACAAGCATCAACTAAGGATAGATAATGACGATATTCACTTTTAAATCCAAAGTGAGACTGAGACAGCTGGAGGTTGAGTGGAAGAGCATTCCATAGCCTGGGAGCAGAGAATTGGAAGGCCCCTGTGCATTTAGTCATCCGACATCTCGGAACATAGAGCAAGGATTTGTCAGCTGATCACAGGCCATGGGAGGATGGTTGAGGGACCAGCAATGCCGCCAGCTGGGATGGGTTTTTTTCCCGGATGATCGAGTCCATTAGTGATCCAAGGTAGTATTGTCTACTGGCAGAGGGTGAGAGCCAATTCAGATCCTTATAAAGAAGGCAGTGATGTTTGAGTCGAAGTGACAAAAAGGCAAATCGGCATATATTGTTATAAGTTACGTCCCATTTTAGTAGGGAGGTTTTATGGGCAGAGGTAAGAATAGAGGCACCATAAGTAAGGGTTGGGAACAGAATACCTCAGGCAATTGCTAATTTGGCTGAGGGTGTAAGCATGTAGCTCATTTTGTAAGCTACTCCTAGTTTCGAGTTTACAGCTTTGCATGAGGACTGAATGTGAAGATTAAAATCCAGGGACTGGTCCAGGAGGATCCCAAGGTACTTGTAGGAAGTAACATTTTCAAGTGGAAATCCTCCTGGGTGAAGAACCTCCAGCAAACTAGAACAGGTCTTAATCTTCGGTGCAGAACCTAGGAGCATGGCTTTCATTTTCTTTTCATTTAGTACAAACTCCCAGTCTAGTAGCCAGTCTAAGACCTTATTGAAGTCTGAAGTAAGTGATGTGTTTATGCAGGCAATACTAGAAGAACTAGTGTAGATGATCAGGTCATCAGCGTAGAGAATAGCTGAGCAGGATTCCAGGACCTCAGCTGCATTGTTGATAAAAATTGAGAACAGAAGGGGCCCAAGGATAGAGCCCTGGGGGATCCCAAGGTTGATAGTAGACATGTTGGACAGGGAGGAGTTAAATTTGACAGCTTGCGACCTGTTTGACAGGTAGCTACAGAACCAGTCCACAACAGGGGTAGAGAAATGGAATTTATGGAGAGTGGAGAGAAGCAGGGGATGGTGTACAAGGTCGAAAGCCTTAGTAAGGTCAATGAAGATGGCACCTGTGAGTTTTCCAGAGTCCATGTTGGACAGAGTATCAGTAGTTAGTTGAAGAAGAGCCATGGTGGTGCTATGACCTTTTCTGAAACCATGCTGAGTGTCTGAGAGGAGATTGTAGCGTGTAAGGTAGTCAATGGTCTGTGATGCAACTATTTTCTCTAGGATCTTGTTAAGGACAGAGAGAATTGCTATAGGTCTGTAATTGGCCATGTCCTTTGGATCACCTTTTTTAAAGACAGGCGTTACTCTTGCAGATTTTCATAGGTCTGGCACAGTGCTATGGATAAGGGATAAAGTGTAGATTCTGGCAATCGGACAGGCAATGCGTGGAGCAGCCAGCTTAAAAAGACGAGGTTCCAGTAACTCATAACCAGAGCTGGTATTGGCAGATATGGATCTCAGTAATTTCAGAACTTCCGTTCTTGATATAGCCTTGAAATAGAATGGTGGCGCTGGAGAAGCATCATACGATAGGGCAGTATGGTTGTCTGATGGTAGTGTGGTAGGTAGATTGGAGTGCAATCCACTAGGTTGTAAAACCAAGGTATAGTATGAAAGATCAGAGAAAAGATTGTTAAACCTGTTTGAGATGGTCCTAGGGTCATTACAATGTGCCCCATTTATGATCATTTCATCAGGAGTGACCGACTGCGAGGTACAGAGAAATGTTTTGACATGGGCCCAGAATTTCCTCGGGTCGCAGGCTGAGCTTTGTAGAAGGTCCTTGCAGTATTTGCTTTTAGCAACTCTAACTTGTCTCTTACATCTCTTCCTTAGTTCACAATAGACAATAAGATCTGACTGTAGGCCATTTTGTTTGTAGCGAATCCAAAGCTTGTCCCTCTGGCGCAGATTAGCAAGGAGGTCTTTATGCAGCCACCTCGTCTGTTTTCCTCTGACACTCCTAGTAGTCTTGGGGGCATGTTTATATTGAATGGTAAGAAATTAATTTATGAATATCTGTAGAGCAACCTCCACATCCTTTGTTTGATAGATACCTGCCCAGTCGATATTGGAGACATCATGAGAAATGCATCCTGGTCAGTATGAGCTAGATTTGTAAGCGTGATTAGTCTTGATGGAGGAGATGGGCGCAACCATAGATAGGATACAAAAGTGGGTGAGTGGTCTGTTAGTGCATCTGCAAGGATTCCTGCTTTTGACACATGTTCCATACGGTTAACCATCACCCAATCTAGGAGTGTACCCATTTGATGGGATGACGTGGCTCTAGTTGCTTCAGAGATCAACTGGTGAAAATTATAACTAAGCGTGAGTGATTGCAAGGATATTTGAGCTGATCCTAACCAACTGAGGTTAAGATCACCTAGGATGACAGCCTCATTATGATTTACAGTCTGGGAGGTGATGTCAAGGAGTTCTTGAAGACCTACTATTCCCCCAGCAGGGGGATTATAGGCACAGATAATATGAAGCTTCTTTTCCCCCAATACAGTAGTTGCCTGTATGATATTGATTTATCTTTCCTTGCATATTACAATTGTGCCAGCATTCTATTTTTTGTTGTTTAGCAAATTGGTTCAACCTGTATGGGGTTATATATGGTTAGCCAGTTATTTTATATTGTATTGACTTATTTTTCACATAAGCAAATAATTCATTTGCATTCATTCTAATTTGATACCAGTTCTGATCTGATATTAATACATTGAATTCCTTTTCCCCATTTCTTATGTACTCTGGCTGTACTCTTAGCTGATTCATTTTTAAAGTTAGTGAACATTTGTTGTAAGTCAAGGCTACTACACTGGCAGTACCTTTTTTGTAGATTTGAAGAAATCCAAATAGCTCTGTAAAGTGGTAATTGGTTTCTTAGTTCCTGTAAATTCAAGGGTTGCATGGCAACACAGTTCGCCATGTGCAACTTTCTAAATGTGCCAGCGATATTCAAGGGGATTGAGCCTGGCACAAATCCCGGATGTGCCAGAGCGCATCATGTAATGTTTGTGGCGCAGGTGGAGGGGGGCGCGTCTATGCATACCCGCACATCCCGACATATTCAGCCCGGGATGTGCTGAGCCCATGCATGCGAACCCTACCTGCGCTGCACACAGGTGAGCCAAAGGAAAAAGGAGCAACAGCTGGCCACCCACAGGTGAGTTGCCGTATTGCAGGGTGCAACATGGCAGCTGCCACCTGTGGGTGGCCACCCGAGCTCCAGTGGCACCTTCGTGGTGGTGCCCCCCCCCATGCTCGATCATGGGCATTTGTTATAATTAATAGTCCCATATCCCTGGTGGTCCAGTGGACCGCTTGCAGCCCGATCGAAGGCATTTGTGAAAGATAATTGTCCTATATCCCTGGTGGTCCAGTGGACTGCTTGCAGGCTGATCGCGGGCATATGTAATAACAAAAAGAGGTCCAAAATCCCTGGTGGTCCAGTGGACCACGTCCAGCCCGATTGCGGGTGTACGTTTCACAATAGAACACACCAAGCCATTCCTGGTGGTCAGCGGTACCCCCCTCCCACCGCCCACTGAGCCCCAGCACCGCCCCCGTCAGCGGCGGCAACTCCCACCCGCCAGCCACCCCGCCCCACCGACTGACTGCATACGGTTGTATGCTCCATGGTCCACAGCGTGGGCCAATGGGCGCATAGACCGCTCCGTACTCACACAGTCCAGATTTGTGAATGGAAGAGTTAACTGTTTGACATGTACTTATGCCTGCAATCAGGCTGCAAGTGGTTCACTGGACCACCAGGAATATAGGACAATTATTGTTATACATGTGCCTGCGATCGGACTACGAGCAGTCCACTGGACCACCAGGGATATAGGATGATTATTTTTCACAAATGCCCACAATTGGGCTGCGAGCAGTCCACTGGACCACCAGAGATATGGGACTTTTATAATGCAACATATGCCCGTGATCAGGCAGTGGGGCGCTTAGCCACTTGTGCAAGGGGCGTCGGTCCCCAACGGCTGCAGCCTGGCAGGGCGCCAGGCACAGGTCGCCAGGGATCAGCGCACCTGCATGCAAATGGGGCCATAATAACATGCAAATGGCCCCATTTGTGCCTTGCATACATTATGGTCCCATTTGCATGTGCACTTTTGAATATCGCGGTTGTTGCACCTAGCGCAACGGAACTTGCGCTAGCGCATCCCCCTGCTCCACTCTGGCCACTTGCGCTGGTGCAGTGCCACTGTGCCATGCATACTGCAGGTGGCCAAGGTGTGATATTCAATGATGCTGTGCCATGGCGCAGCTCCGTTGAATATCACCCTGTCAATGCCCCTGTGCAGCCAAGTTGCGCTGTGCCCAGGCTTGCGCCACAGCCTGGCGCAGTCTGAATATCCCGCCCAAAGTATTTATTGTATGTAATTTTTAAAATCATATATTTAGTTCTAAGATTGATTACTTGATGTGAATTGGACTGATTTTTGAAATTTTCCCATGAAATTAATTCTTTACCTTGTAATAAGTCTAGCCAATTTGTTAAGTTCAATTCAATTAAATCAGTTTTTGATATTATACTGGCTAATAATCCATTCTGTATTTTTTTATGATTAATAGTAGGTTTTATTAAAGAAAAATTGTTATAAGGTTGCATTTTATTCCACAATAGACTTATTTTATAAAAGTGCTTAATTATATTATTTTAATTAGTATGAATTGGTTAGGGTAAATTAATAAATCCGATATTGTTAAATTATCATTTTCTAAATTTAAAAGATGTTGTATTACCCTGCAGTGAGCCTTATCTTTATTCTTTTTGTATTGTTCTTGAATAGTCCAATTCATCAATTGCTTGAACCTAACTGACCTATAGTATCTTTCTGGGTCAGGACAACCCATTCCACCCTCCGATCTTATCAAGGATATTTTCTCCCAGGCAATCCTGGGGGTGCCCCCACGTGACGTTTTATCTGATCCATCCAAGATATGGAGATTTCCCCATCGTACCCTGATACAAATACATTAATAATGGCATTACCATCATTTTAAGGGCTTCAATCCTCCCCCATAAAGACAATGATTTATTCTCCCTTTTTTTAATTTGTTAACCTGGTAAAGACACTGGGCAAAGCCCTTTTTCAAGTCTGACCCGGACATATAATAAACAATACAAACGGTTACATACAATCAATTAAAACAATTACATACTTCATCAGATAATAAATAACTTTTAAATTTTGTCTTGAACCCAATCAGGGAACTAATAGATCTAAGAGACGTGGGTAAATCATTCCATAATTGAGCAGCTGAGGATACAAAAGAGTGAAAACCATAGTTATTCTTAACCACATTTGCTTTCAAAACAATTCCTAGGTTAGATTGCAGATTTACTTGAGAGTCCCTATATTCAAGTAGATCAGATAATGGGGAAAGATTCTTTGCATATATGGCCTGATGAATCAAATTGCCAAAGCCATATGTGAATTTCAACTTGGGAGATAGCCATCCCAAAGAACAGTACAAAACACAATGATGTGTTAATACAGGGGCACCAAGAACGAATCGATAGATATTATTATAAGCCACACTCAAGAACCTACCCTCCCTTAATTCCTGTTCAGTCAGCAGTCCTGTAATTTTATCCATATAATATGACAAATTAATTGAAATTGTTTTCATCAAATCATTAGTACTCCATAATCCTAAATATTTGATGGACTCTTCAAACTTCATTTCACTTAGGATTCTAGTAGCAGGGTTTACTTTGGTTATAGATAAAATTATAGATTTATTTTTATTTAACTCATGCCCAGAAATTTTTGAAAATTGGTAGAATTCTAACATTAATGTAGGAAAAAAACATTATTGGATTGGTAAGAAACACCATAATATCATCAGCATGTACATTTGAGTTGAGTGTCTTTTAATTGAATACCGGTAATCAAAGTATCATTTCTTATATGGTTTAGGAGTGGTTCTATACTAATTAGAAAGAGAAATGGTGACAGCAGACACCCCTGTCTAACTCCATTAGTCATATTTAATGGGTCTGATCTGTGTTGATTAATTTTAAATACGGCCTTAGGTTTTTGATATAAAGTTTTAATTGAAGTAATGATTATTTGAGGAAAATTATAGGCTTCTAACACTGAAAACATGTATCCAATTCAGCAAATCAAATGCTTTCGTGGCATCTAGTTGCTATTGTCTCTGTTTGAGTCTGGGTAGCTAATGAAATTGCAAGTTGTACATCCACCAACCAGTTAAATATGTTTCTGTTTTTCATAAATCCTTTTTGGTTAGATTGAATTATTTCAGGTATGTAATCTTGCATTCTAAGAGTTATTAATTTGGCAAAAATGTTATAGTCAGTGTCAGGGTGCAAAATTCCTATACCTTAGGTGCCCCAGAGCAGGCACTATTGTCTCAGGACACCTACTGCTGGTTAGTACCTGCCCAGTGGGGCACCTAAGGTATTGCTGTAGAGCTCCGTGGTTTTTTTCCCTTCCTTTAGTGCTGCTCGTTTGTTGGTTTTTTTTTTCTCGGTGCTGCTCATTTTATTTTTTAAACTTCTGGAGCTGTGACATCGTTTTCCGGGGGGGGGGGCACAGAGAAGATCGCAGGCACACAGAGCTAATACCGAGACACGAACACAAGGTGCACAGAAGTGCTGTTCCCAGTGTCAGCTGACTGTCCGACAATAGGAGTAGGCTGAAGACTACCGTTTGTGCCGAGAGCCAACTGCAAGTTGGAAGGGGTCTGTCTGTCACTGCTGGAGGCGGGTTACATGTTCAGACACCAATTGGTGTCTGTATTACAAGTTTGCCCGCCCCCTTCAATCCGCTTGATGCGAGAGAGACCCTGCAAAGCGCGGCATTCTATCCCGCTGTCTCAACAGATAGGTCATGTGGCTGTTGCCCTTTCAGAGAGAGAGAGAGAGAGAACTGATCGTGATACAACTTTTAAAACAGACACCAAGTAAAAAAACAAGAAGCTCTTTTAAGAGCTACTGTTTATTTAGAGGTTGTGTGTATGCGAGGGGAGTGTATGACTTAGGCGGGAGAGGAGGGTGATGGGTGGCATCTGAGACCACGAAGGTCTCTCGCAGCAGGGAGGAAATAACTCTCCCAGGAGCAGAATCAAATGGGGGGGAGAAAATAAAATAAAAAAACAGGCTATCCAACCAACTTCAGAGTCAGCTAATTCTGTAATAGACCGTGTTACTGAAAATCGGATAGCTGCAGAGAGAGCCCCCAAAGCCATTATAAGTCCATTTTCTGGCTGCAGCAGTCTTTTTTTTGTTTTCAGTTGCTTACTGTCAAGAAATTGCTGGGGAAGGAATGTTCAAGTAGATTTCTAAGGACAACCAAGTCTTTATAAAAAGCTATGTGTGCAGGGTTACTTTTATCAGCTGTAGCTAACAGCCAGGCATAAAAAAACTCTTACTCTATAAAGACTTGCAGCAGTGCTAGTGTTCTTTAAAAAGGCTGGGGGAAGGAAGCTACTACAGGCTACCGCTATTGGGACTGAATTTAAAAATGAAATCTGCCTTAAAAAACATAACTAATTGAAGATAAGCAAAGTAATCAAACGTCCACAAAAAAGCTCATCTACTTTGTGCTGAGTGGTTTAGGTCGAGTTTATTCTGAACTACCTCGAATAAATCAAAATAAATACAAGAACGATAAAACAAGACTCTTAAAGTCTAGCTACTCTGTGTGGACGACTACCTAAAAAAAATAAATACAAGGTGGAGATCCGTTTAAAAAAAGATCTCTCAACATAAAACTTTCTTTACAAGCTACTCTGCTGCTGACTATCTAAAACTTAGATACAAAGGGGAGATATGTTAAAAAAAATCTCAAAGCTGTTTTTGGAAGCTACTCTATCTAAAACCTAAATAAAAAGGGGGAGGGGCGGGGGAGATATGTTTAAAAAAATCTTAAAGCTTTTTTTTTTTTTTTTTTTTAACAAACTACTCTGTTCAGTGTCACTACCTAAAACCTAAGTCAATAAAAGCTACTTGGACCAACTAAAATCTAATTAAGGCTGTGGGCAGCAGTGAGCAAAAAAAGCAATTAAGAAATAAATCGGACAACTACACAGTCAGTTTTCATTGTTGCATTTATTATTGACAACACAGACAATTTCAATAAATTAATGATGAAATTTTAATGATTTGAAAAAATGGGTGGCATGTAAAAAGTTTCTTGGGCATGTACCTTTGCTGCTTACATGCCCCAGTGGGCATGTACTTTTTTTCACGAATTTCATGCCCTGGCTGGCGTTAAGTAATGCAATAGGTCAAAACTTCTCAGGATTAGATAGATCTTTATTTTCTTTTGGAATGAATATGACGTCAGCTTCATAAAATGAGTCTGGGATTGAGTCCCTTTAAACCATCTCTTCTATCATTAGAAAGAGCCACGGGGACAGTTCAATTGTGGAAACTTTAAAGGATTCAGATGTGAAGTCATCCAGTCCAGGAGTAGTTATTTTTCATCAATGTAAATGTGTTTATTTGACATTTTAATCAATTAATGTTTGCATTTCTGATATAAGAATCAATCCTAAATTGATCATTATCTTAATCTCTGTTGTAAATGGATTTGTAATAATTTAAAAATACCTCCACTATTTCAGTGTCTTCAGTATAAATCTCGTCCTTATTCTTTATGTTTGTAATAGTGTTATATTCTCTGTCTTTTTAATACGTATGCTAATAATTTATCAGTTTTGTCAGTATTATAGTGTAATTTATTTTTTAATTTGAGCGCTTTTTTTTTTTACTTCCTCTAACAGTATATTTTTTTCTCAGGAATGTTTTGTTCTCTTTTTTGCCCTCATTGGAGGTGTGCTGAACTGATTGTGCTTATAACTCCAAAATCTTCTGGTCTATTTTTTCTAATCTGAGATTAGCTTTTTTCTTAGCTTGTACTTGATATGATATTTTGGCCGGGATATTCAAAGTGTGAGTTGCACCGGCGCAAGTGCGGACTTGCGCCAAGGAGCAATATTCAGTAGGAGCCATTGCGCAGCACAACTCTCATTGCACCAATGCACAACTATAATGAATGCATACGCAAGAGCAGGGGGTGTGCCCATGAATATATGGCACAGTACGATATTCAACCGTGGAACCATGGCACAAGTGCGGAGCAAAACCTGGATGCACCGAGCAGACATGAGCCTATAAAAACAGGGCACAAGCACACAGACAGCACTTGTGCCAGGCAAGAAAGAGAGAGAGTGGCAAGAGACTGGGACAGACAGACAAACAGACATAGCAAGGGAGATAGAACCAGTGAGAGACAGACAGACTGTCACAGGCAGGCACAGAGGGAGAGGGACAGAGATGGCAGTGGAGAGTGAGCCAGGGGCTGTGAGAGCGAGAGGGACAGGCAGGCACAGTGCCATGCAGTGCACCAGGGTGGTACACAGCCCATAGCAGCTGACCGCCCAAGGGGAGACAGGACATCAGGGGCCATGGATAATGTGCTCTTCCTAATGGAGGCCGTAATGAGGGCTGTGTGGGGGCAGGAGGAACAGTGATGTGGCCGAGGAAGGGCCCATCAGTGGTGTACCCGGAACAGGTGGTACCGTTCCCACACCACCTTCGAGAACTACACAGACATGGAGATTATGGGATGGTACTGGCTGAACAGGGCCATTCTGAGGCAGCTCTGTGAGCTGTGCAGTGAGGAGATGCCGGCACCCACAAGACGGAGCCACGCAATGTCTGTGGAGACAAAATTGACAGTTGTCATGTGCCTGCTCACGTGGGTACCTTCCAGAGACCAACAGGGGACACCACAGGCATAACCCAGTCAGCCACGTCATGCCTCCTCGCACAGTTCCTCAACGCCCTGCTGCCACATGCTTTGGAATACATCCAATTCCCCAGCACACAGGCGAAGCATACAGCAACCATGCAGGACTTCCACAGGGTAGCACATATGCCTGGCATGCTTGAGGCCATTGACTGCACCCATGTGGGCATCTGCACACCACCTGACCCTGGGGGTGTGGCCTATATGAATAGGAAGGGGTTCCCTAGTGCGACCTGCCAGGTGACGTGCGATGCCAAGGGGTGCATCACCAATGTCTGCGCCACACACCCTGGGAGTGCACATGATGCATTCATCTGGCACAGCTCTGCACTGTGTCACAGGTTCAAGTGTGGGGACATCCCCACGGGCCACCTAGTTGGTGAGTATGGGACAGACAAGGGGTGCCGAGCAGAGCAGGCCATGGGATGGGGAGAGCAGGGTGGGTGTGCTGGCGAGGGTGCCAGGTATAGGCAAGGGGCACAGCAAAGGATGACACAGGGCTAACCATGTCAATATCCACACAGGAGACAGCACCTATCCACTGAGGCCCTGGCTGCTCACCCTCTGTCAGTGCCCATCGTCCCCAGCAGAGGAATGCTACAATGAGGCACACGCCAGCACGCAAAACATCATTGAGCACGTATTTGGGATGCTGAAGGCATGGTTCCATTATCTAGACAGGTCTGATGGTGCCCTACAGTACAGACCCTCGAAAGCCTGTAGCCTATTCCTGGCCTGCAACATACTGCATAACATGGCCATTGACCGTGGGATAGCTGTCGAGGCTGATGAGGGTGACAGTAGTGGGGATGATGATAGCAATGGGCCGGAGGGTGGTGGACAGCCCCACCCGGTGGAGGGGGCGGCTGCCTCTGTACTGCTGGCTGCTCCAGCAGATAATACTGGTGACATCCATGACCATGGAGACAGTCCTGCAGATGCGCCAGATGATGTTGGCGGACTGGAGGTGGAGAGGGTGCCAAGGGGTGGTAGTGCATGGTCACCGTTAGTTTTTGCCCCAGCATTCCCCTGTTTCCTGTGCTGTACCTACCCCATCAGTCCCCCTTCTCACTTTACAGTCTCTGTTCCCTGTCCCCTTCCCTCACTTTCCTACCCTTTCCCACCCTCTTGTTCATGTACATAGTTTTGTATTGTTCAATATATATTTTTTGACGTACCTGCCTCTGTCCATGTCTGCTTTGCAGGTGGCATGAGGAGCCATGCTGCAGTGGCACAGTATATGTCCATGTAGTGTGCATGTGTCAGTGACGTGTTGCGCATCTGCCATTCACTGCTGTGTGCTGTGGTGTGTCCCACTGTGGTGGTGTTCTGCCCCTTGTTCAGTGGCTGTGCCTTGGGGTGCCTCTGGGGTGGCTCACAGTGGTGTGTGCGGTGTGTGTGTGCTTGGCTGCATGGTCCTGGGTGTGGATTGCTGTGGTCTGGGTGGTGGGGGCATGGCCTGCAGCCTGTGGGGGGACTCCATTGGTGGCCCTCCATTGGTCTTTGGTGCCACCTGTTGCCTGCTATTGGTGCCACCATTGTGTTCTGGGGTGGGGTGTCTGGGTGCCTGTGTGTGCCCTGCTGGTGGTGGCCTCCTGTGGCCTGACACTGTGCTGCCCTGGCTCTGTTCACTGTGCCGTGCCCCCTCTGTTGCTCTGCTGCTCTGCTCCCACAGTTGCCTGGGGTGTCTCTATCTGCACCATGGTGCAGATCTGTTTATGCCATGGCGCATGTCTGTTTGCGCCATGGCACAACTCTGTTTGCACCATGGCGCATTCATTGCTATATTCAGCTGGGTTGTGCTGGCACAGTTTGGCATGCACAACCTCTGAATATATCATTCGTTGCACCATGGCGCATTGGTTTCACGCTGTGCCAGACTTGTGCTGGCCTTTGGCGCATCTCTCAATATCTGGCCCTATGTGTCCCCTTATTGTTGCTTTAAAAGCATCCCAAATTGAACTAACCTTTTTGTTTATTGAATAGTTAAATTCCCCAAAAATCTGGATTTGAGTTTTTATTGCTTGGATAAAATTTTGATCTTTTAACAATGAATTGTCAAACCTCCTTTGAAATTATTTTTTTCAGTCAAAAGTAGGAATATAGTTATTTAATATAATTGCATGGTCTGTGAGAGAAATGTCCTTAATGTTGGCTTTATGTTTTTGCTAACTCTTTATTTGTTAATATATAATCAGTTCTTTAATAAGTGTTAAGGTGTCTCACTTTACATTTATATTGTTGCTTGTGAGGATATTTAATGCGCCATGGATCACATAAGTTATGAATATTTAAAAAGTCCCTCAAACATTGTGAGACACGAATGTCTGTATTCGAGGTTTTGGATGATGTGTCATTTTTAGGGGATACTAACGCATTCCAGTCTCCACACAGTATTATATTTTTAGCATTGAACTCATACAAAATGTTCGAAATCTTGTTAAGAAATTCTCCATAGGTGAGAAAAGGACTATATATTGACCCGATAACCACTTCTTCTCCACTTATTACGCCTTTGATCAGTATCACTCTTCCATCTTCATCATTCCATTGTCAATTTAATTTGAAATCAAGACCTCTTTCCATTAATATGGCCACACCTCTGCTATTAGAGGTTCCTGTAGAAAAATAATCTTGATTAATCCAGACTTTTTTAAATTTCTTATGATCTTTAATAAGATTTGTGTATTATATATTTTTTTCATATAGCATTATGAGTTCTTTCTTTTTAGGTTTGTTAAGGCCATTAACGTTCATCGATGAAATGAAGATATCAGAAGAGGTTATACCCAAGTTAGCTAACATTTTAATTTAAGAGAGAAAATAACATACAAAAATGATACCTTAATTTTCTTTTTCTTTTTCTTAGACTCCTCATTGCTATTTTGTTTATTGTTATTTTTCCGTTTTTTTATTTATTTTTTTCACTTATTTACCCCTAGCTTATAAACCACTTTGCTTTTCCTATTACTATTATCCCCTCAAAAAAAAAAGTGAAACAACTTGACACTCCTAGGTGTCTTAATACTGAGTGGGTATTGTCCTGATGTGCATATTGTACAGTGCCCCCTTTTGAGGTGAAGAGTATTTCATTATCTCTTTCCTAGCCTTTTGTTTCCCCTCCTGCTCTGCCTACTGTTGGTGCTGTTGTAATTTAGTATTGTTACCTGCTTGTTGTGATTCTCTGTTGCATATTAGTGCTGCCACACTGTATACTGTAACAAGTTTTACATGCTGCTCTACCAACTATTAGTGCCTCTGTAATTTTATTGGTATGTTTACACAACCATGGCTGCATGCTGCGAGTGGTGCAGATTAGTTACATCGGTGCCAGCAGTCATGTGTGGACAGACTTGGGAGTGTTGTAATAAGTAAGCAATAACCCATGACAGGGTGTGCATTTATTAAATAACGCACACCCTGGAGTGGGTTATTGCGCTTATAACATGGGCCACATACCGAGAGAAATGGATGAAAACATGTGGATTAAAAGGACAAGAACCGTGGGGACTACTTAGTGTTCCTACACTAGTTTTGGCCGCAGTACCACATCCATGTGTGTTCTGCCACAGAAAAATAGTGCTTCTTACACAAGTTTGTGGTAAACAGGCTAGATAGCAGTATCAAGGGGCACACTCAGTTGTCTGTCCTACTTCTGATTTGTTACATACATTGCACATACAGGGAGGGACATGCAGACACAGATACAGAGCTGTAGCATGCTGTCTTTTTTTTTTCCATGTACATGCTGCTCTTTACAGTACTGTATTAGTGGGTACTTACTGCATTGTTTCAACAGGTGCACTGCCATTGACATAACCCGCTGTGATTGCAGTGCACCAAGGATTGCGACTCTGCACACTGACGTTGCTCTACGGCGGCAGCATGGCACATCACTGATGCAGAACACCAATTGTGCACACAAAGAATACAATTTCTGTCTTGCAGAACTCGTTCGCTGTCTCTGATTATGTGGTCCCTTGTACACTTACGCAAGGTAATGAAAGCAGCACGGACACCTGCTGTAACACTGAATGGCAGCTGTCAGCTTCCTAGTAAGTGCACTTAGTATGTGGGACAGCTGAACAGTTTAGCAGTGTGGCTGTAAGTATCGATAGTTGAGCCGATCGCACAGCCAACATCAGACCACAGGACAATGTGTCGGGGGGGATGGCACTCTGTGTGTCTCTGTTCATGGCAAACAGGTCTTCAAAAGTGCAGGTACAAAAATGGGTAGTGTGCCCAATGGGACTGCGAACATGGGACCACAGGACACTGTGTCGGGGGGAGGGATCGGTTCTATCTCCCTCTTGATCACGAAATGGATGTTCACATAATCAAGCAGTTCAGTAAGTGCCACGGTGAGCAATTATCACAAGGAACAGTAGGGCATGCGAAAGATTCCCGACCGTGCGCTGACAACTCTTTTGATAGTTCCTCTGCACTCTTTTACACAGATAGGCTAGGATCTCAAACTTCCACTGAGTGGGTGGGTGGGGAGGACCTACGCTGTCAGTCTTGCACAGGGTGGGTTGCTGCCTGGGAAGAGAGACAGTGGGGAATCCTCGCTTAGCGAGAACAACAATGGCTGCCTAAATTATTTATTAGGCTATGTCCTAAGAAGATCTGGATGGCTGATTAATTCCTTTCCAGGGACTCATCACCACATCCACTTACTGTGCATCTCTAGGGAATTAATGTATGGTCATGTGACTGCCCTTCACCAATCACTTTTCTCCCTCTTGCAAACTCATGTTATAAGATCCATTGTGGTGTGGCTGAAACAATGTTTTGTCTGGGAGCTATTCCATGTTCTGTGTTTTCTCCCAGCATGAAAACATGCTGCACATGCACACAACTGCAGTGCCTCCTGTTTTGCCTACAGGCATGGGAAAGGGGGAGTGACGTCAGCACTCGTCACTCTAGCATAATGTGAAAAGACATGCACTGTGTAGCTGACAGTGATCAGCTAAAATGCAGACAGAAATAAGTTTACTAGTGTTTGCCCTTCTTTTGTTGTTCGGCATTTGAATTTTAGCTGTCCCAGAAGCAGGGGTGTAGCCAGAAATTTCCGTTTTGTACACAATCTCCAAAAGTTACACCCCCCCCCCATTAAAAAATGTACACATTCTTTCCAAATAGCACCCCCTTCAAAACATGTCAGATTGTTGTCAGATGATTCCTCTAATCTCTAAAGAGGTTATACATGTATCTGTCTCCTAAACAACAGAAGTTTAAATAGAGACACTCCTCAGTGGCCTACACCAACCCAAATATTACAGATTAGAATGAAAATGTTAACAGAAAGACATATGGTTTGTGACAGACACTCAACAAAACTGTACACAAATGTGTACAGTGAGTATGCCTGTCTACATCCATGCCCAGAAGTTGATCACTGTCAACCACACAGTTCATGTCCTGTCGTACTGTTATGCTGGAGTGACAAGTGTTGATGTTTTGTGGGCTTTATGAATTGCTAGATGTACCAAACTGCGTGTAAGAAACAAGGGTGATACCACCATCTAATCCACATCACCATGACCAGTTCACCACCAGCCAGGAGGAGGTAATTATCACAGCCACTTGAATTAGCTTGACCCCTCCCCCAATGAAAATGCATAGACACAATGCAGGAAGTCAGTTTGAACTGTAGGCTGACCCTGTAACGCTGCACTGTGCCAGCTGTGTACGTGACCATTATGAGTGACGCAGGCAGAGCAGCAGCAATTCAGAAGAGACCGCAACACAGCCACGTAAGTAGTGTAAACAGGCCATTACATTGCTACTAGTTTCACATGACTGCTCTGCTAAATAGTAGTTGTGGAATTAAAGAGCCCCTAACACAATTAGAAAAACTTGAAAAAATGTGTGACTTAGACACAATTCATTTTATATTTCATATGTTTTCTATAATTCTTTCCTTTTTTCTTTATTACTGAGGACAGTTGTATGAAAGAGGATTACTAGTCTATCCCTTAGACTTTATCTACTCTTTCAGCTTGCCTGCACCTGACATCATAAGCCCCTGTTTATACATCATAATTATCTCCATAGCAACAGATTGTGATGTCATAAACAAAACTGTGAAGCCAGGTGTAGGCAAGCAGCCAGAACAGATAGGGCAGTAGTCCTGTTTACATGCAAATGTCTTTAGTACTAAATAACGAAGTGTGAAAATTACAGAAAAAAAATATTAAATATAAGCTGAATTGTGTCTAAATCTAACATTTTATCAGAGTTGTCACACCGGCGTCAGGGGCTCTTCAAGTGTAGTCAGTTTTAAATTTTGTAAGTACTTCTCTACAGTATATTGTGCCACTCTATACAGTTCCTAATGTTTATCCTCCCCATCTCACCCCTTCTCCTATCTTCCCTTGTCTTCTGCCCCTTGTTCTCCTCTTCCTTACACAGTACCCTCCATCCCTTCTCCTACCCTTCTCCCCTCCTCCTCCTCCTCCACGCTCTATTTCATCCATTAGTCCCTGACTTCCTAACTGCAGCCTCTTCCAGTCACCCCTTGCTGTACCTAAAAGCCCTCTTACGTATTCTCAATGTCCACCCCACTACCTCCCTCTTTCCCACCTGTTCCCATCTCTTCTCCCATCACTAGCTCAAGGGTTCACTTAAGCTCATCATATCCCCACGCCTTCTAGTGGTAGGGGATATTGTGCTTAATCCCAGTCCCCGCCTTCTTCCCTTCTCCTCAACGGGCTGAGAATCACTCACTTGAACATCCACAGCCTCATCAACAAGTTGAGTCAGATGAATTTGCTGTTGTCAAACCTACAACCAGGCATTCTGGTCATCTCTGAGTCTTGGCTCTTCTCCAAGATTAGTGATTCAGCCATAACCCTCCCTGGCTATTAGATGACCAGGCTACAGTGAGGCAAGAAGGGTAGGTAGGTTGCAGTGCACACATTTCAACCCATCTTTTGTTCAAGGTAGTACTCTGCTACTCTGTTCCTTCCTAATGTGAGCTACTGCTCATCAAGTCCACACTCTCTTTCTCTCTTCCTGTCTTCATTATTGGTATCAACTGGTGCCCTGGCTCCAACCTTGAGTCTATTAGTGACTTCCTCTCCTCCATCTCTCCCTTGGCTTCAGCAGGCGAACTTCAGGTACTGGGTGACTTTATTTCAAACTGACTCTCCCCATCCTCCAAGAAACTATGCCAAAATGTTAAGTCACTACAACTCAGCCATCTTCTCTTTGAGTTTGCATGGCTCATCCTTTAAGCACTCCCTCATTGACTGGGTCCTCTCCTCCCACCCCACCCCACCATTTCATAGAAGCCTGAACACTCCATGATGCACTTAGTGATCACTGTATGATCTACTGTGTGAGGAAGATCTATCATCTTAAAGCCCCCCTCAGGATTATCCAGGTCCATACTTTCTGTTGCCTTGATCTGTCTGCTCTACATGCTGACCTAGTAAATATTGACTGGTCTTTCATCTTGATGGCCTCTGTCATAAATGCTTCCCTTACAATTCCAATTTTATGGCTGACTGGGATTCTCTCACTCCTCTAAGAATCACAACTGAGTTACTAGCTTGTCTCCCAGGAAGGGATTTGGCCTGGTATATCCACAAGGCTTGCGGCTCACACTATGAACTTGCAAAATAATGGGCTTTATGCAAGGCTTGCACCAAAGCTACCAGGTTTGCCTAATCAGAGTGCTTCACTTCCACCCTCCAGAACAATAGTACCACCCCTCTAAGTTCTGGAATGTCACCCATGCCCTTTTCAACCCTACTCCAGCCTTTGGCACCAATCTCCAAACTAGGGAGTTTGACTATCAATGACCCTGTTTGTGCCACTTTCTTTTTTTTTTCACCACTTGTGGCCATTCACTCCCTTCTCTTTCACCTTCACCTTTCCAGCAGCATCCCTAAAGCCTCTTCTTACTCTTAATCCCCTCAACAGGCACAGCCCTGATGGGGCCAACCCCAAGCTTCTATATCTGTCTGCCCCTGCTATAGCATCCCCTATCTCTGACCTTCTAAATCTCTCCTTCCTTCTGGGTGCTGCTCCTGATGCTTGGAAGAGGACCGCTGTTATCCCCCTCCCTAAAGTGGGTGCCTCATCCTGACCACGAAACTATCAAGCTGTCTTCCTCCTACCAGTCTTGGCCAAACTTCAAGAACACTTGGTTCTCTCCCAACTTCCTGCCTTTCTTTTCTCTTTGTCCTTCTTTACTCCATTCCAGTCTGGGTCTGGGAAATCTCACTCTGCTGTCTCCTCCCTCCTCCAGCTCAGTGATTCCATCCAGAAGGGAACGGACCAGGGCCTGATCACCTTTGCTGTCTTTGTGGACATGGCCAAAGCCTTCAACACTGTTGGCCATCTAATTATTCTGGACAAACAAGTGCGCTGAACCACTTGGTTAGATGGTTCAGCTCCTACCTGGAGGGTAGGTATCAGGCTGTATGCATTAGTGAAGTCCTCTTCTCTCCACTTCCAATCAGTTCAGGTGTGCCGCAAGGCTCTGCCCTTGGTCCTATCCTTTTCTTGATCATTCTCAATGATCTTCTCAAAGGGTGTGTCTCCTTGAACATGCATATGTATGCTGATGCCACTGTACTTTTCACTTCAGGCCCCTCTGACTGGAACCTGGCTTTTTTGCCAGTATTCTGCCTGGGTAACCATTGCCTCAGTTCTTTTATACTGAGGTTCTTTGTTTTTCAGATTGTTTTCCTATTTTTCCCTCATTATACCCAAACCAATATGACTATAATAGGGCTAGTTCCTTCTTTACCTGGGCTGAGATAAGGCACACTGATGAGTCCTGAGAAGGACGAAACACATGTCTATATCTTGTTCTCAGCCTTTGCAGATTATGTGAGAAGTCATTTGGTACCATGCACTCCAGCTTAAAGCAGAATCAGTCTAGAGTCTTTCATGGAGATTTGTATAAACTTTCCATAATGCTTTGTAATATTTGGGTATGTGTGATCCTACAGGCTATATATTTTATTGTTGGGTACAAATCACTTAAGCATCCAGTTAGCATGCAGTATCTAGGTTGCAGTGGAGTTCAGCTTCTACCTTTTTTTTTCTGTCTATAGTGGTTTTTAACCCATCGCCTACCACTTTGGGCTTCTGTGACCTCCCAGTCCCACCACTACCATGGGTTGGGAAGACCACTCTTCAGGCATGGAAGCTGGTTGCCATCATCCTCACAGACTGATGGCTTTTTATCTCTTAGTCTTTTTGTCCCTTCTGCCTACCTAATAACTCCCCATGCCACTTAGGCCTTACGAGCAACAATCTTCCCTGCAGTAGAAGTGTGAGCTCTTCTTGGCTCACCGCAGCAGTCACTGTGCCAGCTTAGTGCAGCACCACATTCCCCAGTCAGGGACGCACTGCCACTGCTGAAATACCTGATTTTCCGGCTGTCCAGTCACCAGCATCTCCAGTTCACTCCTGAACCTAGGTCACCCACTTTGGAGTGTAACTGCTGGCCCATTGAGTGGCCCAGATTTTACCCATTTGTACATCAGGGGACTGAAACACAGGGAGGTTAAGTGACTTGCTTAGGTTCACACAGTGAGTAAGTGACTGTAATGGAATTTGAACCTGGGATTCCTGGTTCCTTAGTCAGCGTTACTGGAGGACTCTGGTCCTTATCCTACTTTAATAGGTATGGCACATGTATGCCGCCTCAGCCTGTAGTTTTTTTATCAGTTTATTTGAGTTGGGGGCTTCACCCCCACACCCTCTACATCCCCGTGTTAAAAAAAACAGGGAGGTGTGGGGGGCAGAGACATCCAGTTCAGATAAACTGACCCCTCAATTCAAATAAACTGGTAAAAAAAAACTATACAGTCATACCAACTAACCCAAAATACCGTAAACCGGTACATAAGTAGTACAAGTACATACCGAAACCAGCAGAGTGGCAGTAGCATAGTGATACTATAGCAAAATGTACGCTAATTCCGTGATATACCACTACACTGTTTGTGTGGGTCTGGAGTCCTCCAGAATCTCCCTTTGGTCTGTGTTCTACCCACAAGACCATGCTGCCTCTCAGCTGAATTTCTTCATTTATAATTTCATTCATTTACTTTCAAACCTGATTACTTTTCAGTCTTTCACACTTTTTGTTTCCTGTCGTTATTAGAAGACTGTCCACCTGACAGTACCAGGTGTGACTTGTAGGTCAGTACTCTTGCTGGAGGCTGACATATCTAGTTCTGTCCACCTTTACACCTTATTACCATTGTGGCTGCGTTGGTTGTGATATCACAACTAGCTAAGAAGAGACCGTCCCATCTGCCAGATTGGTCACCAGCAATATCACGATGAGTAAGGTCACAATGCTGATGAGGTAAGAAGAGGAACAGCACTAGATATGTTAGCTTCCTGGTAAGGTACTGATCTACACATCACACCATCTTACTACAGTAAGGTAGAAAATCTTCTACTTGATAACAGGTAAATAGAAAAATGGTTCTGAAATAAAGATGACAATTAGATGTTTTTGGTGCAGTATTAGCCACTGCTTAACAATTGCATCATAAATTGTAGCGAGAAAGAAATAATGTGGCCTACTGGGAATGGAACCCAGGCCCCCAGGATACCACCTTGGTTATCTAACCACTGAGCTACAGGCTCACATGGTTGGACCTGGGGTTCCCGGACATACTTCCTTTCTCTGGTATTGCATATCTTGCAACGAGGAACAAATGAGATGACAGATGTTTTTAGTGTAGTATCATCAGCCACAGCTTAACAGATTACAAATATGCAATAGCACAGAAAGGAAGTGTGTCCGGGAACCTAGCTCCAACCGTGTGAGCCTGTAGCTCAGTGGTTAGACAACCCAAATGTTATTCCGGGGGCCTGGGTTCAGTTCCCAGTAAGTCACATCACTTTTTTTTTTCCATTACAGTTTGTGATCTGAAATAAAGAGTAATTACTGGCTATGTTTAAAAAATGTTGATCATTTCTCATCCATCTGTTCTTCCAGCAGTACAAACTCTTTAAATTGTATTTTATTGTAACATATGATCCTCCTGTTACCTTTGTACTAAGGGACCATAGACAGCCGATATAGAAAGGTTATTCATTCAAACTACAGAAATGTGCTTAACCTCAGGGCTGTCAGGTCTCCCTGTAAATAATGAGGCATGACACATCCTATGAGGCAGGCACTGGGAGGCAGCATTTATTGTCATCCACTGTCTAGACGCCACTGACTGGCAATTGGTTTGGACTGCTGCTCAGGGCAAAGTGATGGAACATTATTGTTATCTGATTACTTAAAAGGTCACAAGCACAATAAAGAGTCTGGGGAAGGGGGAGGATACATGGACTTTCTAAAGGGGCTGTAGTATTCCACCATGATGGCAGAACTGCAAGTAGATATGTTAGAGAAATGTGAAGGCTTATTGTGCTTCTGATTGCTTTGTTTTCCGAGGTGGGGGAAATTTAGTGTGTGTGTGTGTTTGTTTGTTTGTATTTGTGTCTCTGTGCATTCCCTCTGCAAACTATTTAAGCTATGTGGTAAGGTTGGGAAGGGTAAATCTGGATAACATCCAGCACATTAAGTTGTCCAAAGTTACTAGAATCAAACCTGGTGTTGGCAGAAAGACCCCAACTGGGCTGACTCTTAGCACACAGTAGTAGAAACAAGCTTAGGAACTGTAGGCTACAAATTAGTGTAAGGCCCCCCTCATTTGGGACTTACCCTGTGGGCTTCAACCCCAGCGCTGCCTCGCCGCTATCCTCCAGTGGCTCACGGAAGGCTTTGGACCCTGTGCGGTCCTGATGGTGTCCCGTGGCTGCAGCCACCGAATTCCATGTCCTCGGCCCATAGGCAGAGGGGGCTGAGGACCAAAATGTTGTTCCTGTGCCTCCGGGCGTGGGGGGAGGCATGCCTGTGGTTTCGGTAGTTCTGTAAAATGGGACCATGGGATGTAAACAAAAAAAGATAGAGGCTCATGCCCTTCTGCGCATGCTTGCCCATCGTGTCCAAAAATTTAAAGGCACCGCAACCCCTTTGTAAAAAAGCACCAAAAAAGGGTGTAGAAGGGGGGTATGTCTTGCAGGAGCCCCAGTGGGCATAAGGGGGCTTCCACTGAGTAAACAAAGTGTTTCCTGGCCTCCGCAGGCTAAGTGGAGCCAGGGCAAGTGACAGCCCCTAAAAGGGGCTTACATAATAACATATGGGGCAGTATGTGTTGGGACTGAATTATAAACAACTATGGTGGCCCCCATGGATTTTGGTAGACTGGGGCTACAGGGTACTGGGCTGTCCCATAAATATGCACACTGCACTCCTGTGTGATTGTTACAAGTAAATATTTGTGTTGCCATTGAGTTGTGCATTTGAGAAAGAGTAATGTGCTCAGGGACAGCCTAGGTTCCAGTTGTCTCAGTGGCACAGCTGGTTAATGCAATCAGAACAGTATTCCGGACAGCCTGGGTTCAAATCCCAGCTGAGGCACTTACTTCTTTCTCACCTCTGTTTGTGTGAAGCACAGACTGCACATTTTTGACAAATAAAGTACTGGTTTTATTGATCTTAACAGTAGAATTTAATCTGACCAAAAAACATTTTCAAGGTGCAAAACAGCCAAGTTAGAAAAAAATGGTTAGTCATACAAAGATGTGATATCTAAAAGAGGCAAAGGGCTACATTAGATGAAATTTCAGTTATTTTTATTTTATTTGTTAGAAAGTGGACAGGACCAGAAATCCATTTACAGTCACTTCTGCTTTTGTGCAAATAAAAATGACAGATTAAGATACAAGTAAGCAGTAAGACACAACAGGGTGTGCATTGTGCTGTTCTAATCACACACCCAGGGGCATAGTAAGTCCTTGTGCCTTCAGCCCTTGGAAGTGTGGTTAGATTAGTCCTGTGCACTGCTGTGGAGTGTCTTATATTTATAAAATGAGTTTATTTTATTTAAATGTGTTTTCGAATTAAAAATACAGATTTATGTATATATATATAAACTTTGTATCTTAGAGTAGTTCTTTCACCAGCTGGAACGTGATGCTTTTTTAATTTGAGTTAGGACATTTGTCCTGCTGTGTTTTCTGTAGTAGTAGTTTTGTTTGGCAGTTTGGTAGATGTTTGTTTTTAACACCCTCCTCCAAAACAAAACACACATAAAATATTTATTTGCTACCCCCTGAAAACACACATACATTTTCTAAATACTTGTGATTGTTGTCTTTTCATAGCATGCCAAGGGAGAGCACAGCTCATCTGGCTGCAGAATGAGGGAGAGAAAGAGAGAGGTGCTGCTAGATTGAGAGCTTCAAGTGCTGTGATTGTGCAGTGAGGGAAAGGAGTGTAGGAGCTACTGTCTTTATTTTTTTTTAAATTTTCTGAGTTGTACAGACAGTGATGGAGGGTACCTGCAGACTGGCAACTCTGTAAGCCTTCTTTGTGTGTGAGCAGCAGTTCAGGGATTTCATGTGTGAGTGGCTTCAGTGATTGAGCAAAGGGTTGACAGACACGGAATTCAGTGATCAGGAAAATATCCAAAGATATAGTGAGTTATGGAGTGATCAGGGAAATATCCGAAGATATAGTGAGTTGTGGATGAGGTGTTCAAAGTGCCTGAACAGTTGTCTGGCTAACAAAACATTAGTTTTAATCCGAGAGACTCCAATTATGTTTGTTTTTTTTTTCACCATCGTCAGTGTGCTCAGTGGATCATTAGCATAAGCACAAGATGTAAATTTTGCAGCAGGCACAAAACAGGTAAAGCAAAAGGAAAAAAGTGGAACAAGTAATGATGTAAAGCTGATGCAGTGAACGACTGGCTGAAGCACTGGAGGATTATATTCAGTTTGACAGGACAATGGATAGGGAAATCAAGATGTGGGCTTCTTAGTTAACAGAGAGGAAAAAATGGCTGCCATGTTTTTTTAACAAGTGTTCAGTGGTGCATTTATTTGTTATTAGGCTACATACCAGAATGGCCATGCATCAGGTAAAAATCAGAGTATGGTCATGTGATCTGTTTCAGTCAACCATATTTTTTATTTTTTCCTACCCATTTTCTAAAATACGAGACAATACAATTGAACAAATTATACATCAAAACAAGTGAAATTAGACTCAATGCATCTGTGCCTTGTTCAAAAAGAAAATTTTAATAAATGTGTGCTATCTTAATAGAAACATAGAAAGCATTTGGGATGGGAGAAGCTTAGACTTAGAAACAGAAATTGTCAGCAGATAAAGACTGCTAGGTGTATCCAGTCTGCTTGTAAGTCCTGTACTTGAGTACAGCTTTTCTATGGTTCCCTTATGCCTGTCCCATGCATGTTTTAATCCAACCAAATCTCCAGGCTGGAGCCCCTGCTGCCAGTGAAGCATGAATTTCTGCATTATTTGACACAGTACCCCATGGGATTTCATGGGCAGGAGCAGAGAGCACGACAGATCGCTCCCTCGATTTCGCTCTGCGACATTTCGCTCCCGACTGTACGCTCTTGCGACAAGTCATACCGATCGGATTACACTATGGCGACAATTTGCTCCTGTTCTGGATTATCAGACAATAACACTAAAGAGTCTGGCGCTGTCTCTTGAGTATGACGTCAGTTGTCATGGTTACCAGGTCCCGATATGGAGAGTACAGTCTGGGTTCATTTTCAGCGGGCATGTGAGTTTAAAATCGTGTTATATTTGATTTTGAATA
Source organism: Neoceratodus forsteri (assembly GCA_016271365.2). Lineage (NCBI taxonomy): Eukaryota > Metazoa > Chordata > Ceratodontiformes > Ceratodontidae > Neoceratodus > Neoceratodus forsteri. The sequence goes on from CM057450.1 coordinate 943,528,942, forward strand.
CAGAAGCACCTGTGCAGTACTATCTTGAGTAGCCAAAGCTCTATCTTTTGCAGCATGTATTGCTTCAACTTTTTCAACAGCACAGGCATCAGGTGCATGAGAATGAACTGAGAAATGGTGTATAATTGTAGGATCCTCGTAGCCTTTAGTGTGAATCCGTGCATTGCATAGCTTTGGTTTTCATACAGCTAGCTCGCACTGCCGAATAGCTCTGCTCATGTGTCCTGGTTTGTGGAAGGTATATAGATAGTTTTCATCATCCACAAATTTTTTTTTTATCACGCTGTGACATTAAGAATCAGCCAGTCATTTTGAAAACTGGAGTCACTGAAATTTCGGGTAAGCATATACCAACTTTTAAAAGCTTCTGAAATACCCAGGATGCAAATTTTAATTAGTGTAGTGGGCGGTCACTATATGGTGCGTTAGCGGGAGCGAATTGTCGTAGGATGGCCATTGTCATAGGGATGGGTTGACGCGGGAGTCTATTGTCGGGAGTGATTTGTCGCGGGGCGAAATCGCGGGAGCGATTTGTCATGTACCCACAGGAGCAAAGTCCTCAATGTTCCTCTTCTGGAGTATTGTCTTCTTCTTCTTCTTTTTTTTTTTTGTATCATCCTTTTTATTAGATTGAATTTATAAAGCCATAAAGATAGAGTACAATAAGAGAACACATAAAAACCAAAACTGACATAATGATGGTACTAAAAGAAACTATTGTAGCCAGTCTAATGATCCTAGAAAGACCACCACAAAACTGTATCTGTATCTACCGATAACATATGCTTATTCTCAAGTAGTCGTAAAAAAACTATTATACAATGTGGTAAATCCGATGTGCCGAATCCTGCATCCTGATTGGTTGGCTGGCACAATTACCACCGTGATAAATCCTCCAGTGTACCCACTGGAAGAAGTGCCAGCCAACCTTATACCGTGCTAATCCGGTCGCTTTCAAATCAGATGAAACTGCCGCGATTTGTCCCGTCGTCGGTTCGCTAAAAACAGCGCGGTAAATTGTTTACAAAATTACCTCCTTTCTAAGTGTACGCACCTCAGTTAGTTAGAACATAGTTAAAAAATTTAAAAAAAACAACATTTACCATTGTATAATAAAAATGTATCCCTCCAGGGTGTGGGTACACTGGAGGACTTAACACAACTGGCGTGATTCGGTCACTCGGCTACGCCTAGGTGACCGAGATCACCTGTGGCATCCTCCAGTATACCCACACCCTGGAGGGATAAATTACTTAAATATTAAATGAACAAAGAGAACACAAACATACATACAAACAGTTGTTCCATCTGGTAGAACTAATGTCTAACACCTGTAGGTTACAACAGGCAATGAAAGCTTGTTATATGGCAGAAATATCACGTGTATGGAGGGAGCTCATGACTGCAGGCAAATACTAGCAAGGGGATCTCCGTCCAACCCAAGCCCTCAATGGAAGGCAAGGCACCACTGCCCCCCAATGGCTTCGGCAAAGGACACTTACACTACCACCTCACGAAGAGTGTGGACTTCCATAGGAGACAGAGAGTTCAGGAAAGGCTCCCAGGTTGTGAGAATGCACTCGCCCCTCCCTTTCAAAGCAAAAGAAAAGCGTTCCATGGCCATAGTCTGGATAGATAGCATTTTCCACTGGTTAACTGAGGGAGGGGCACAGGGCACCCAAGTGATAGATAGATGGACGGATAGATAGATAGATAGATAGTGTAACCAACCCACTTTGGGGATTTATCTTAATTGCCCCCATTGTCCCGACCTCTCCTGTTTGCCTGCTGGTGTTCCTGTTTTCCTCAATTCCTCCTGGTGCCCCCGAAATTTCCTCCATATAGCCCATACTTCATTTTAGCCCATTTGGGCTCAGCTAGCAACCCACAGTCTGGGTTGCCAGCATTCTTTTGAGCTGCGGTGACCACGCACGCTAAGGCGCTTGATGTTTCTGACTGCATTGTGGTCAAAAACAGAAGGTGTTTGTGGTTCTGGTGCCCCTAGTGTGTTAAATGGGGACCAGAGACCTGAAGGAGCTGGGCAAAAGCCCTTTCCATGTTTTAAATGACAAGTTTGTAATTGGGGCTTGAACGAGGGCTCCTGAATTATTCATGCCATCTCATGAATATTAATGAGGTTGCTGACTGCCGCCTGGGGGGGCAAAGTTTCGTCTGCAGTGACAGCTAAACTGGGAGGATCATCCTAGTAAGAGTGGGCTTGTTTGAAAGGGGACAATTGGGGCTGCAATCTGGTAGGATGCTGGTTTGGATACAGTAATGTGTTGTGCTGCACCAGACTTAAAAAGGGGAAAAACTGCACTAAATTGTATAGGACTCCATGTAAACAAATGGGAGCTGACATGCTTGTGACACAACCCCAAGATTACAGCCAGTCAGTGATCTAGATGCCCAAACTGGACTCAGAGGGACTCCTGGGAAAAGGAGGGGACTAATTCTGTCACCTAGATCATGCCCCAATAAACTAGCGGGAAATATTGATCTCTGTGGATACTAAGTATTGATAGGATCTATCAGCCAATCAGAATGCTAAGTTTTCAGCTGAAACAGGGTGGATTTTCTGGGATGTGTTCAGTCTGTTCCCGGGCTCTGTATGAGTCAGGAGTACCCTGTGCAAGTGGGCTTGGGATATCGGGGGCTTACCCAGGCCCTATGTGGAGATTGCTGTTTTGCTGAATTGGAGATAGCTGAAACTGGAGATTGCTGTGTTGCAGAATCAGAGGAGACTGAACTGTGATGCTGATTCTTCAGGTATTGAGAAGTTGCTTTATTATTGATGGAAGGAACTGAATGCTGTAGAAACCCTGCACTAGGAAATTGAACTAGCTGAGAGGACCATACAGATTATCTGAGTGCCTCAGTTGCTGCTGAAAGGTCACGTGTTTGTGTTGGAACTGCAATTTAAATTCTGAAGAGGCAAAAGCATCTCTGGTGTCTGGTCATCGGGGTGCTAGCCAAGAGCTGTGATTGTCCTGAGTGAACTGGTTGAAAGGGCTGAGAGCTAAGGCCCAGCTGCAACCAAAGAAAAGCTTGTGGACACTGCTGAACTGGAAAGTGTGAATTGGTGTGCAGGGGTTCGTTGTTCTGGGATTCCCCTGCTGGACTGCACCTGTGCTTCTTGAAACTAAGGCTAGCACCCATGCCTACTAGCATTGGACTTTGCTCATACTAACTGCTGTGAACTTTTCCTTGTGGTGAACTCAGTGCAGGGATTGCAGGAGGAACCCACCATTCGGGAGTTCTCACCCAAAGCCCCTCCAACCCTCCACCACTGCCTAAGCAAAGAAGAAATGTCTCTTAAATATAATATAAGAAGGGGTCAATTTCCAACTGTTGCCAGGTGAGAGAAGCGGGAAGTCGCAGTGTGGCCCATATTGTCACATTTGCAGCTGTCATCCCTGCCACCCACCAGACCTATTGCAGGAACTCAAGAAGAGTCAGTCCGGTTCACAGGCCACCGGCCAAGCACAAGCCTCTCCATATCCCTCAGGAATTGAAAGCAACAGAAGCTCATAAAGGTAGGTACTCATCCCGGATAGTCTTTTCTCGGACATCGTACCTCTCTGCCATTATTAGGTATCAAGGGAGATCCTCCAGCACATAGACAGAGTCCTGCTCACAACATGTGCAGCAGCCTGCATCACAAAAGGGCATTTCCTCCAGCACGTAGAATGGAACCGAAAAAAGTGAAAGTTATATTTAAGGAATCTTTGTCCTCCAAGAGTCCAAGTTGTTTGGGTCATCACAGCCAAAGGGTAGGGTAGGGTCAGCAGCCAGCCCACTGGGCTACAGTCCAAGTGAAAGTCTGTCAGCGATCCATGCAGTTAATCAAGTTTTCTCTGCAGATCCTGCACAAACTTGGTTGCCTTGTCTGCTTCATAAAAAGTGTTAGTAGCACCTTCATGTTTTGTTTTTAGTATAGTGGGAAAAACTAAGAAGAAGTTGACTTTCAGGTCCTGCAATTTATTCATCATTGGCTATAACACTTTTCTATTTTTCTGTAAGTGCTGCGAGTAGTCCTGGAAAATTATTTGGCAGTTCCCTTCAAATAATAGCTCCTTTTTACCCTAATAAGCATTGAGAACTGCCTGGTGGTCCCTGAAGTTATGAAAATGGACCACTATCTGCCTCGGGGGGCTGATCGGGTGGCAGCTTGGGCATAACTGCCCGATGTGCCCTCTCCAACTTAATTTGGCCACCTTTGGGATTCAGTCCAAGCAATGTAGTGAGACTTACAGCACAGAAATCTTCAACACTTGTGCCTTCTTTACCCTCCAGCTGGCCTCTTATTCAAAGGTTCAACCAATGATGATAATTTTCTTGGTAATCAAACAGATCTCTAAAATCCTCAAGCTCCTTCTCAAGTCGGGCCACTTTGTCCGGTATAGGGCCAACTGTATCTTCTAAAGTTGAGATCCGTTTTTCCATCTCTGCAATAAGAGAAGCATGAGAGGCATTTTGTTCTACAATGCCCTGCAGCATGGGCTCTATCTTGTCTAACCAGGGATTTAATGCAGGCATAACTTGCTCGGATAGCATGCGACCAAGGGCAAACATTTCAGCAGCAGAAAGTGAAATCAAATTCAGGCTTTCTGCAGGCGGAGGCGACGGCTGCTTTTTGGTATTTTTCACCACCGAGATTTGCTGGTATTAGAGACCAAACATTCATCATTGGTCAGTTTACTGTATACAGGCAATGCATCAACTGGAGTATACAAAAAAAACACCAAGTACGTTATATTTTATATAAATTATGTTCCGGCGGCACAGAGCTCAGGTGAAGCTCAGCTGAACCGTTAGTTGCTCATTGACTGAGTATTGTCTTCTGCTGAATTAGGTGGAACCCTTGAATGTAACAAGTCGTCCACATGTACATGAACAAAATGATGTCCCACAAAGATTCTGTAGGTCAGATGTCTATATTTTTCAGTCACCACTTCAGGAATCCAAAAAATGTTTGGGATGCTTGTGATGGTTCAAGATTTCAAGCATCCCACACATCCATTCCCAAGCATCCCAATCCAAAGAAGCTTTGGATGCCTGAAGTCTCAAACCAACAACCTCTCCCCAGGATGGAACATCTGAACTGGCTTTGTCTTCTTGTCATGACCTCTCTACTGTTGAGTTGATATTTTGCCATGGTATTGGACAAGTCTGACTTGAGCAGTTCTAAACAGCTGCATGATTGATAGCTGTGGAACAGTTCAGCAGCTGTTCGCTCTGTGATGGTGTGAGGAGGGTTTCTATAAGTGAACCAGAAACGAGCCAGCCTTTGGGTTGCAGGTACTGACTGAAAATCTTGTTTAGTCCAGGCTTTCTTGAACGTCTGTACAGCTTGTTTGGATGCACCATTTGATGCTAGATGGTAAGGTGGAGACAAAATATGTCAGACCCCATTCTGCTTTAAGAACAGTTTGAACTGTCATGAAGAAAACTGAGGGCCACTGTCCAACACTAGCTCCCATGGCAGTCCATGTGATGCAAAAAGTTGTCTCAGAAGACTCACAGTCTTTTCTGTAGTTGTTTCTTATGTGGGAAGCACTTCGATCCATTTGGAGTGGACGTTCATCACTACCAAGAAATGCTGTTTTTCCACTTCTGCATAGCCAACAGGGATGCATTCCCAAGGTGTTGTAGCCGAGGACCAGGGATACAGAGGCACTGTTGCAGGTTGGTTGCAGACAGCCATACAAGGTGCACATTGTCTGACAAGATGCTGGATATGTTGATCAAGTCCTTGCCACCAGAGGTATCCCTGGACCAGTGCCTTCATCCAAGAGATTCTGGAATGACTCTCATGTAAGTCAGAAACTAAACTCCTTTGGAACGTCAGAGGTATCATGAATCGGGCACCCCACAGAATACAGCCTTGATCTGTGAACATCTGGTCCTTCTTGTCAGAGAAAGGTGAAAGAGTCAAGTCTCTCATGAAGTCAGACCAACCATTTAGGGTGAAATCCAGGACCTTAGAGAGAATTGGATTCTGTCTTGTTTTCTCTGCCACATCCCGTGAAGCAGTGGGTACTGTAGCTCCTTGATGTGTGAAAGCTGGAAAACTGCCCCATCATCTTCCTTCTCTGTTGCATCTTTGCATGGTAGTTTTGACAGTGCACCCACATTTACATGATCCTCAGAATGTCTGTATTCGATAACACAGTTGTATCTAACCTGCACCATGGTGAACAAAAATTATCATGGGCCTCGCCGCTCCTGGAGTCCAAGCTCTACTGTGCCCTAGCACAAATCCGTGAAGCACCAGGAGTTCCGAATCACCGCTTTTGCAGGTTCCCCACTTTCGCACTACTCAGGGTCAATGATCTTTTGCACATAGTGCTCCCACGTGGCTAAATGGTCTCAGCACTACCATCTCCTCTACTCCCAAATTTGGCATGTTTAAAGCCAGGCTCTGACTCCATCTAACTGCATCCAGCTCCTGTGATTGCCTCATCTAATCTGCAATACTTACCACTACCTATAGCCTTGCCATGCCACCCCCATCATAGCACTTATCTCTTATTTTACCTCTGGCTCCCATGACCCCTCCCCCTTCCCACCTGCCCCCCCCCCCTCACTCCAGCACTTCTCCTTGTGATGTGTGACAATGCCGCCGGCATCTACTACTCCCACCTTGCCATCCCATTCCTCCCCTCTTGTCTGTGCCCCAGTTGATGCTGCTCTGGGCCTCTACTATGTACTGAGCTTTTCTAATGTATCGCCTACTCACTTAATTAATAACTGACTACTGTACTGTTTACCCGCAATGTTGTTATTTCTGTTGTATCCCCTGTATTGTACTTCAACTGATGTGGAACCTTTGTAAAAGAGCCTTGGCTCAAAGGTATTTGTAATACTAGATCTAAATAAAATAAAAAAAAATAAAAATAAACAGAATGGGGCCCATTGCTGCATCTTCAGTGCTGTGAGAGTTGGTATCACTGCCTTCAGCCCCGGCCAGTAGAGGCTTGTGATCTGTTAGCAGACTAAATTTCTATTCATACAGGTACTTCTAGAACTTCTTGATCCCAAAGATTATGTTCATTGCTTCCTTCATGATCTTAGCATAATTTATTTCACCTGGAGACAGGATCCTTGAAGCAAACACAATAGGTTGTTCCTCCCCTGAAGGTAACACGAACAATTACTGCACCCACCCCATTTGGGGACACATGACACACCAATCTCAGAGGTTTTGCTGGGTCCTAGTGCACTAGTCTCTTGCTGTCCAGGAGTTGTTGCTTGCAAACACACAGCAGTGACCAATTCCATTTTGCTTCTTTTTGTAGTAAGTCATATAGTGGTTGTAACAACGTGAACAAGTTTTCTAGGAAACGTCCACAGTAGTTCAACAGGCCCAAAAATGATCTTAACTCAGTCACATTTGTTGACACTGGTACCTTGACAGTTGCTTCTACTTTGCTCTCTGTTCGGTGTAGACCCCAGGCATTGATCTGACAGCCCAGGTACTTGACAAAATTTTCTGGAGACTGACATTTGGTCAGCTTCACTCTTACTTCAGGCCACTGCAGTCTGGACATGACCTGGTCCAGGACTATCACATGCTGTTCCACTGTGGGCACTGTTACCAGGATATCATCTGTAAAGCAGATCACATTGTCTAGCCCATGCAGTGTCTGGAACATTGTGTGCTGGACAATTGCTGGCATTGTCGAAACTCCATAGGCCAAGTGATGATATTAGAAAAGTCCCTTCTAGGTGTTTATGGTGAGATGTAGCTCTGACTCTTGTTCTAGTTCCGACTGCCAGTATACAAAGGATAAGTGCAACTTGCTAGGGAAATTTCCACCTGTGCGTGCCACGCCACCAATCAAGAAAGGGACCTGTGGTAATCATATATGATGACCTAAAGGTAACCAAACCATGTGAGAAGACTGTGGGGAGAGCCAGTGGGATGTTAGGGTACATAGGGAGAGGTATCACCTACAGAAAAAAGGAGGTGGTTATGCCGCTGTTCAGCTCACTAGTGAGACCTCATCTGGAGTACTGTGTCCAGTTCTGGAGGCCGCATCTCCAGAAGGATATAGATAAAATAGAGGCAGTCCATAGAAAGGCAATATAATGGTGCAGGACTACACCAAAAGTCAGACTAGAGGACCTCAATATGTATTCCCTGGAGGAGAAGAGAGTGAGGGGGATATGATAGAGACATTCAAGTACCTCAAGAGTATAAACAAGGTGCATGAGGGTAGCATCTTTCAGAAAAGAAGGTGTACAAGAACATGGGGGCTTGATATGAGGCTAGAGGAGGGTAGGCTCAGGGACAACGTGAGGAAGTACTTTTTCTCAGAAAGAGTAGTGGATGCTTGGAACAGCCTCCCTGTGGAGGATGTGGGGGCAAAAATGGTAGGGGAATTCAAGAATACATGGGATAGACTTAAGAGTACTCTCGTAACAGGAAAGAGAGGGTAAGCTGCAGATCAGCTAGGGTCTGCGGTATTGCATTAGGTAGGGAAAAGGAGCAGACTAGGTGGGCAACACGGTCCTTATCTGCCATCACCTTCTATGTTTCTTTGGTCACAGACCCTCCATATACTGTCTTCCATAACGACAAGGTGGTTCTCCGCACACCCCCAAGTTCTTACCTAAGGTGGTTTCAGAGTTCCATCTGAACTGACCGTTGGTGTTGCTCACGTATTTCCCCAACTTCCAGAATGAGGGAGAGCACACCCTACACTCTCTGGATGTTAAAAAGGCCCTCAGGTTCTACATCGATAGAACTAAGGACATCAGGCAGTCCAAGCAGCTCTTCATCTCCTTCAACCCGAACGGGATGGGTGAGCCAGTTACGATCAAATGCATTTCTACTTGGATAGTGGCTTGCCTTCACCAGTGTTATTCTATGACTCCGATCAAGTTGGAAGGCCAGATTCATGCCCACTCTACCGGAGCTGTCACTATGTCCCTGGCAGAAATTTGCTCTGTTCCCATCGCTGATATTTGCAGATCCACTGCTTGGAGCATGTAACACACTTTCATCAAGCACTATGCCTTGGATGTCCATGCCAGACAGCATGCTTCATTTGACAGGACAATCCTTAATGGACTCTTGTCCTGAGTGAACTGTGTCTCCTACCACCCTGCTCAAGGGATTTTTTGTCTGAGCTTGGTATTCTAACCCAGCAGCGTGAATCAATGGTAAAGATAAGGTCCAGGAAGATATGGAAATTATGTACGCACCTTAATTCTTGATCTTCTTGGACCATCTTTATCATTAATTCACATGCCCACCCACCATCCCCCAGGTTCATTCTCACTGTTTATTGGTCTTCATCTCCCTTTTTTGGTTTGGGCTGTGAAGACATGGTTCTTCTTGTTGTTCCTTCTTACATGGGTCCCAAGGGCTATCTTGTGCCCTTGTTAGGTTAGGTGTTTAATTAGTTAAGGTTACGCTGCACCTCCTCAGTAAAAAAGGTACTGAGGTGGTTGAGGGACATTGCTGAGATAGGCTATGTAGCGCAAGCTAGTCTCGCGGTGCCGTGCATGTGTGCAGCCTACCTCGGCACCGGCCCTCTGGATGATTTTTGGCTCCTGTTTGGTCCTAGCACCTCCAGCTGAGAACCCAGCAGTGTGAATCAGTGGTGAAGATGGTCCAAGAATATCAAGAATTATGGCGAGTACATAATTTCCATTTTTGTTCACCTGTACTGGAATGTTAAGGCTAGAGCACAGGAAGAGCAGCTTAGTGCTTCGGGTGAAATTCCGACACCACCTTAGACAGGAACTTCCTGTTAGTCCTAAGGATTACCTTGTCCATGTGGAAGATAATGTAGTTTGGCTCTGTGCAGATGGCTTGCAGTTCGCCTACCCTCCTGGCAGATGTCATGGCAAACAGTAAAACTGTTTTCCGTGTAACATATTTTAAATCAGCAGTAGTCACAAGCTCAAAGGGAGCTTCCATCAGATGAGCAAGACAGATATTCAGGTCCTATGGAGGGATGGGGTCTCTTGCAGGGAGGCACAGATGATTGAGACCTTTACAGAGCAAGAATTTTCCTCATTTTTAAAAATGTCCTGAAGCCTCCACTGGTGCCTTACCCCCTCTGGACATACCTAGTCCATATCTTTAAATTTTCTGAGTTTTAGAAAATGAAGGGGAAGGAATTGTAATTATTGGCTCAGAGGATCCGTCCACCAGTTCCCTTCTCCTTTCTGGTTGTTCTCACTGAAAACTCCACCCCTGTGCTGCCCCTATGCTCTGATGTTTTTTGATGGAGTTGTTTGTAGGGAATGGGGGCATGTTACATTGAAATGAAAGGGAGCAAGTATTAAAATGATTTTTGCCATATTTTAGAAGTCCACTGGAGTCAAGTCAGAGCCACTGCTCAACTAATAAGAGCCTTATTATTTAAGTGGTGGCTTTGAATTGATCCCAGTGAACTTCTAAAGTATAACAAAAATAATTTAAAAACTCGCCCCCATTCATTTCAATGTAGTGCACCCCCGTGCTCTACAAACAACTTTGTCACAAAACATCAGAGCACACTGGCAGCATGAGGGCAGTATTGTCAGCGAGAAGAACAAGGAAGAGGAAGGGATCTGGTGGGTGCTCCTCCAAGCAAAGAATGACTATCACTTCCCATTCATTTACTAAAGCTCAGAAGATAGAAAGATATAGACTGTGTAAGTCCAGAGGGGGTAATGTACCAGTAGGGGGCTTGATGGAAGCATTGAAAATGGTGCTCTTTCAAGAACCTTTTAAAAACAGATTGTGAGGTCAAGGACTTGTCTTTGCTTGCTGATGTATAGGCTGACACCGCTGCCAAATGTACTTTCAAGGATTGGAGTATCAGACCTAAAGACTGTTGGTGTACGAGGTAATCCAGAACTGTTGGCAGCCCTGCTTGCATTGGCATTATCTTTCTTGGGGCACACCAGTATGAGAATCTCTTCCAATTAAAGGCATATGCTTTCCTTGTTGCTGGTTTTCTTGGAAACCTTCAATACTTTCAGAACCTCCTCTTACAAACTCAGGTTAGAAAAGTCTAACTCCTCAAGAACCATGCCCTCAGACGTAATGTTCTGATGCCTGTAAATGTTATTCTGCCTTGAAATAGAGTCAACAGGTTGTATCTCAGTGACAGACTGACTGGAGTCCAGATGCGCAGGTCAGGAGCACTGAGTACAAAGCCTGTTTGGCCAGTCCAGGACTACCAGAATCATTGTTGCTGACTCTCTACTCACCATTATGAGCTCTCTCTGTATGAGTGGGAATGGTGGGAAGGCATACAGGAACCTCCTTGTTGAAGTCAGCACTAGGGCGTCCTCTGGGACTGTGCCCCTTGCTGGTGGTCTGCAACACAACTGTGGGAGCTGATTGTTCTCCTATGAGACAAACAGGTCTGTTTCTGGAGTACCCCATCTTCTGAAGACTAAGGCCAGCACTTTCTAGTTCAGGGTCTACCCATAGTTTCCCTGGATGATTCTGCTTAGGGAGTCTGCCAGCACATTGTCCCTGCATGGCAGATGTACTGCAGAAATCTTTATCTAGGGAATAAGCTACATACCAGATCCTCATGGCTTCTGTGCGCAGCCTTCAGGATCTTGTTCCTCCCTGCTTGTTTATGTAATACATTGTTGTAGTGTTGTCTGTTTGAATCTGAATAGAATGACCTTGTAGCCGAAATAAAAAGGATTGCATTGCCAGCAATACTGCCTTGAGCTCCTGGAGATTGATGTGCTCCTGAGACTTCTGTGGGCCCCAGATGCCACTCACTGTTAGATCCCCTAGGTGGGCATCTCACCCTAGAATACTTGTTGGGGAATGCCCTCTCTGAGGTTACTTTCATCCTTCCACCACTCCAGTGCCTGCACCAATGTCTTTGTGATTGGCAGTAGCTTGGAGACTGGATCCTATCTTTGAGACCAGTGGTCTCTTAAGTGATACTGAATGTCCCTATCTGAAACCCGGTCCATGACACCATTACTGTGGGTGAGGCCATGTGGCCCAGTAAGTGCAGGAATCTCTTGCAGGCCTTGATTGACCCACTGTGAAGGATTCTGCAATAACAATGAGATTTGATACCCTCTCTTGTGGGAGGAAAGCTTTTTCCCTGCAGGGTATCCAGTTCAGTACCTATAAGGGCATCCAGCACCTGTACAGGTTCTATTTGGGACTTCCGCAGGTTTTTTAGGAACCCCAGATTTTCCAGGGTGCTTTTCGCCCTCTGGATAGAGCATCTTGCCTCTTTTTGTTTTCCCTGAGAATAGCCAGTCATCCAGGTCGGGAAGATCTGCTGTCACCGCAACTAGGCACTTTGTGAAGACATTTGGTGCTGAAGTGAGGCCAGAGGAAAGGGCTATGAACTGGTATTGACAGTTTCTTTGCCTGAACCTGAGCTATGTTCTGTGCATATATCTGACTGGAATGTGAAAATAGGCATCTTTCAGATCCAGTGACCTTAGCCAATCCCTAGATTGTAAGGATGGTATCACTGTGCCCAATGTGACCATCTTGAATCTTTCCTTTTTGATATGCTTTTTTAGATATCTTAGGTCTAAAATGGGTCACATGTCCCCATTTATCTTGTGGGTGAGGAAGTATCTTGAGAACAGGCCCTTGCATCACTGTGAGGCAGGGACCTTTTCCACTGCTTTGACTTGCAGCAGTTTCTTTACTTCCAGTTCCAGCACAATTTTCTGTTGGCGAATGAGCTGGAAGGGATTGGTAACCTGGGCAGAATTGTCAGGGGTTTTGTTTTGGCTGTGGCTTGGGGGATGGTGGTATAGCAGCATGTCTGGTGCCCTTTCTGCCTCTGCCCTTGTAATAGCTTCTTTGGGGGGTTGGTAGTAATAGGGGGCACAGGGTCTTGGGTAGTAGCCCCTACACCTGCGTCCTCTTCCATGAGGCCTGTAGGAAGTGGGGGCTTTTCTTTATCAATTTTTGTTTTTGTTAGTGGTCTTGTACTCATCCACTTTTTTCATGAATGCCTCTGTTTTATTACAAAATAGTAAAGTTCCCTCAAAATGGAAATCCATTGACTTGGTCTGGGTGTCCAGGGAAAGATGGTTGCCCTTAACCAGGAGAATCAAGCCAGTCTGGTGGCACTGAGGGTTGAGGCACTGGACACCACACCTTGCACCGTGCCGGCGAACCTGGTTTGGGAGTGAGACTGAGGCATTGGGGGTTGGCTGTGGGGGGGGGGGCAGAGATGGTTCAAGCATCCGACAACAGCTCACCTTCTCAGGGGTGGGTGGGTAGAGGGCTCTGGCAACAGTATACCTCCTGGCGGTGGCTAGGAGGTATTGTGCCGACAGTCTTCCACATTATGGGTAGTGGGTCACAGCAGACAGCGGTGTGGTGCACACAGATGCATACGCACCTGCCCTGGATGTCATTGCACATCCACACTCACCGGTGGGGGTGGGGGTGGGAAGTTACCATGCAGAACAAGGAAAAACCCTGATGTCTGGATGGATGACATTGTACCACAGCACCATGCCCACCATCAGATCCTGCCCTCTTTGGTCTCGACTGCTCTGATCTTCACCTCCGCCTGCAGGTAATTAGATAATTGTAAGGAAATGCCAAGGAGCAGAAAGTGGACCCACCTTGTGGGGGCACAAGCTGGGGGGGTTGCCTGCAGGTGTGCAGCAGGTGGGTGGGCGGTCCGGGGAGTTCACAGGTGGGAGGATCTCAGGCAGGGCGGGAGCTGCTGGGTGTTAACCATGGGAGGGTCCAGAAGTCAGTGACCAGAGGGAAAAAGAACTCCCCCCTCAAAAAAAAAATAGGAAAACCTCCTCAATGCCACTGCATGGGCTAAGACCTTCAAAGCACAGTCATTGGCGTCCATGGCCATGTGGGACTGGTATTTAGGGCCTCCAGTGCTACCTTTGCTGTGACAGGCAAGTCCTGTGCCACCTCTCCTTCCTTACCTTGTCAGTCAGTGGCAGCATTGTATTCTACAGTGCTCTCTGGTACTGGGCTGTATATGCCAAATAAGCTGTCTGCCTAAGAAGCAGGGAAGCTGTTGTATACACTTTTTTGGCCATAGTATCCAGTTTCCTGGAGTCTTTTTTAGGGTTCTGTGCAGAGGAAGTCACCTTAGCCCTCTCACAAGCAGCTGCTTGGTCCATTCCTTCATTCCACCCCTAGTCTGTCCACCTGATATTTATTTTCAACTTTTTTTATCAATGTCAGCAGCCGTTTTGAGTGCTGACATGATCTTTGAAGTAGCTTTTTGGAGTGATTTGTGTATGGGAACTAGCAGCCTTCTTGTAGGAGCTAGCCCCATCATATCCATAAACTCAGCTTCCTCCACATCCTCCTCTGTTTAATGAGGTGTAAAAGTGTGGGATAATAACAGACACAGCAGGCAGTAAAACATAGTGCAGAAAAAATGCGAAACTTTGCGTTTATCAATTTATTTATCAAAATAAAGAAAACAAAAACAATTAAACATTTTTTACAAAAAGGAAAAGGGTGTTAGTCCTTCATATCATATCAACAGGATATCAGTTCTTCTTCAATAATAAAAGAATTCCTGAAATTTCCTTCTTTCACGAACTATCTCAAACAGTGTGTAAGCCTGCACAATAAGCTCCTTCTCTCTGCATGGTCAGAAAGCTACTGAACCACCTATCTATCTATTTAGTCCCTAGTGGTGGGTTTTTATGCCCTGGTTGGGATGACATCACTGTCAGCTGATCCCTTGTTAAGTTAAAATTCTTCATAACTTTTTCTAATTTCAATAAGGCTCCTCATATTTCCGACATAATTCTGCAGACTATGGAACTGTACACATACTTCAGCATAGAACAGGAATATATGCCTTATAAGCCTTCTAATAACCTAATTGGGGACCTTAGCTCATTTTGGGGCTAAACCCCTCCCTTCTAGGAGTGACATCATCTCAGAGGAGCACTATAAAGTCATTCATTATGTGGGCTGCTGGCCCTATAGTAGGGCATCTCAGCACTTCAGGCTTCCCACAGGTAATTACACATTTTATTATACCACTATTAACAGTTCTTTCCAGGTGTCCCTGAGTTGGCAAGGGGAAGGGGAGACTGAGGGTGCGCTCCTCATCTTCCTTCTGCTGCCAGCTCATGAGACCTGGAGGGGGGTTCAGTACATGCCAACAATATTTCAGGTTTCATAAAATAATAATAGTTGAAAAAAAAACTTTATTCATAACTTTTTTTCAGCCCCTTTTAGCTGCACTTGGCTTTCTACTTCTTTATAACGATTGGAGCTCCCCAATGAACTCCTACATAAGGGAGCAATCTCTTTCTAAGATGCCGACGGCTGACATGTCAGCCATCGGTCTGCATTTCATTTAGGCCTGCAACACTTGTCCTAAACACATTTATTTCATTTGTGTACACTAAAGGGCTTATTTACACACTTGCCCGTAGTGTCCTAAATTTAAACTTTATTTTAAAATTCCCTCCAAGCTGTGCCTTGCAGCATTTCTGCTTGATCAACACACCGTTCTGCTCTGATCTACCTTTTCTTCCCCAGCCACACCTTGCAGGGATACAGGATGCTTTGGAGCATGCTTTTCCTCTGCATCAGCAAGACAACATTCAGCTCCATACAAAGAGCTAATTCTTAGCCACCGAATGCGGCATTCCGGCGGCTCACAGATTGATCCTGCTCCATTCAAACAAGGCTGAGCCGCACCTCATACTCAAGCATTTTTTCAGCGGGGCGGCTCCCAGTTTTCCATTTAGTGGCACCTCTGGAACGGAGCGCCACTGAGTGACCACAATCCCCTTTTTTTATCAGCGCATCTGAAGTTGGACACACTTTTTAAACATCTGGACTCCTGTTTCCCATTTACTGGGGCCATGTCTATAAATACTGGGGCATATCTTTTATAGGACCACAGCGCAACTTGAGCTACATGGCATCTCCCGTTTGGGTATACAGACAAAATGCCACTGGCACTAAATAGTGCACATATGTGGAGCAAGATATAAAGGGATAGTAAAGAAAGCAATATATTTTCAGGTTGGCCACCCTGAAAGAAATAAAGGATAGATAATAAAAAAGGAAGAAGACAGAAGAGTGAGAAAATTGGGGGTTCACATTAATTATTAAGGGGGGGGTTCTTGTACATAACAGGGGCACCCTATTACATGAGGGAGGATGTTGAGGGTGCTCACCATGTATTGATGAAAGGGGAGTATGAGGTATAATTTCCTGTAGGCCTTGGAGGGGAGCCAGACTCTGGTTCTGGTAAACTATTTGGTTCTGTGGGTTCACTATCCTCCTCCTTCTCCTCTTCCTCATAATACATCAAGTAATTGTTCTACACATTGTGATTTGTTTCCCTATAGCTCTCTTTGTGTTTTCCCATTGTAGTAATGTACTGTGAATTTAGTTTTTTTTTTTCTTTCTGCCTGACGTGGAATCTTTGTAAATGAGCTTGAAGCTCAAAGGTTGTAATCCTAGATTTCAATAAACAAACATCTTTTCCTCCTTCACAGGCAGATGGTCTGGAACCTGGGTTGGGAGTGAGGGGGCAAGCATATTAATAAAGTTTCCCATAGCCTGGAATGCCTGGAAACACTGCCATACTTTTTCTGTGTCCTCTGCTGAGGGCATTTGTCTTAGATCCACTGCCTGCTCCTGTTCCTTTTTGAGAGGAGTGCCATGGACATGATTTTTGGTTTACCTTTTCTTGGCAGGTGCTGTTTCCAGTAACTGCTCTGAGGCTGTCGTATGGTGTTTTATTTGCCATTGCTGGTCTCAGCGTTCCCCCTTTCAGATGCCCTGGTATTTGAACCATCGTTCCTATGCCTATCAGATGGCTCAGTTGGCAGAGCAGCTCTATCTTTGTTATCTGTCCCCTTTGACAGGAACTGTTGCTGTTTTTAAGGAGATGAACCCTCTGATGCAAGCTTTCCACAATCATTAGGAACTCCCTCAGAGCCTTTGTTGTGTTTTGGTGACATAGACGCAGACTGAGAAACCATAAAATCTTCCCTTTTTTCTGTTAGGCAAACATAGACAATGACAGCAGAAAAAAAAACAATGGTCCATCTTGTCTGCCCGAGTTCCCTATTTAGCTTCAGGACCTACTGTCCCTCCTGGGTCTTAGCCCTCCCAATCCTTCCTCCTATTCCCCTCCTAGCTTCTGTCACCCTGAGCAACCACTATACCCTTCATTCTATACCAGCCATGCTTGAATCCACCATCAGTTTTAGCACCCACCACTTCAGCAGGCAGACTATTCCATAGATACACCACCCTTTCTGTAAAATAGTGCTTCCTCATATCCCTTCTGAGCCTCCCTCCTGTCAGTTTCCACTTGTGTCCACGTGACCACAAATTAGTATTCAAGCATAATATTTCCCTGCAGTTCACCTTATTAATTCCTCCTAGGAACTTGAAGGTCTCTAGCTTATCTCCCCTCTCCCTTCTGGTCTCCAGCGAGTACACATTATAAACATCACAGATATTACATTGTACTTAGTATATGTTCTCTTCTCCTGTCTCCCCCCGGACGCATCTGGAAAATGAGTTGATACCAGCGTAGTATGACTTTCCTGATAAAACTTTTGAAATAAATGTAACCTCCCCCCACCCCACCACCACCATGCCCCCATCTAGGCACATAAACTTCTTTCGCAGATGGTCCGGGGCAATGAAGAAGGGATACCCTCAAGCGCTAACATCGAGAACAATGCACTTCAGATTCAGGCAGGAAAAGTTGTATCGTACCTTGCTGGCATCTTCCATACTCGTGTCTCTCACTTTTACCCTCAGAATCTAGTTTTCACTCCCAAAGGCTACACACCGGACCAGGAACTCCACGCTGTACCTCTGATGTCTCCGGAGTCCCCCTGAGCCCCTTGGATCCACCACAGGCAGTATAAAACTGTATCTGGAATGCAACTCATGAGAAATTAATTCGACTGAACATAAAGGGGAAAAGAAGGATTTAATTTCATTTGTTTCCCCTTCTCAGTTTAAAAAAGGCACATCACTGCTATTTCCTCCCAAACTGGTTTCTTTATTCTGTTCCTGCACAGCAAATGATTCCCAGCAATACAAGGGTCACACCTTCATTTTTTAAATAGATAATGCAGCTCCATGGGGCTAATTCAACTTTTTACGCACACTGACTGGACATTTTAAGGCAGCAGAACGATGACTCTTAAAGCAGTACAAGCAAGGATTTTTCCTTTCTCTCTCTCATGCTTTACCCAAGACCTACTTGAATACAGATCCCTGCAATTTCCTCGCTTCTCTGGATCTGGTAAGACGATCCATTTTCCTTCCTTACTCCTGGGTTACCCACTCACTGGCACTGGTCGCCCCCAAACACTGGCATGGGAAAGCAGGTTGCTTCCTCCACCTGGCTCCATGGTCACTGGCGCAAGCCACAGGGGCTTCCAGAAATTTTTCCTGATGGCTCAGTCCCTGTAACCCATTTCAAGCTTGGCTCTGTATGGGTGCTACTTCAGCACCAGCCACCTTCTCTCGACTCAGCCTCTCCTCTTATCAACCCTCCTGGCACAGCAGCAGCCCCAAAACCTGGCCCTGCTCCAGTACTCATGGCCCCATACTACAGGCTGACCTGCCTTCTCACGGGTGGCCTAAACTGCTCCGGTTTCTGCTGTTCATCTTCCTCGGGGTTGACTGCCAGGCCCACATCCGCTTTTTTTACCTCCTGAGCTTGCATTAAGCTCCAGCACGAGGGCTACCCTCCAAGGCCTGCCATTACAGCCTGCGACCCACCCAGCCGTCAATGTTCCAGTGCCTGCCCCTCCAAGCAGACCCATATCTTCAGTGAAGGGCCCCCTGGCTCCTTCTACCCGCAGGCCACCCTGCCACACCATGTATGAGGGGAGTCACTGCCACTGGCTTCCCTTCTGTGGGGGCCCTGCCACTGC
This sequence comes from Neoceratodus forsteri, assembly GCA_016271365.2. Taxonomy (NCBI): domain Eukaryota; kingdom Metazoa; phylum Chordata; order Ceratodontiformes; family Ceratodontidae; genus Neoceratodus; species Neoceratodus forsteri. Next base: position 943,547,821 of record CM057450.1, read on the forward strand.
CCCCACAGCTCTGGTGACCTGGAAACACCTTACAGGGATCTCTAAGGGTTCCTAACTCCTCCTGGCCTACAAGCCACCTACATTCCCTGCCCCCAAATGATGCAGGACCTGGTTACACATCCTTCCCCCACAGAGCTCCATTCCTCCAGTTCCTCGTCGACCATGACCCTGAAAAGGCCATCCTGACTTAACTTTGGGGGTTCCCCCACTGGTCCTCCCAGACCACCAAGCTCCCTTACTTGACCACCTAACCTCTACTCCTTACTCTGCACTTCAGGCCACCCCCTCCACCCCCAGGCCTAATGCCCAGGCTGGAAAAGCCCTGATACTTTCTGTCTGCTCCCTTATATACTCCCTCAAACCTACTCTCTGCTTCCACTTTGAGGCATCCAGAAGCAATATCCCCCAGAGCACTAACACATTACCTAGCTCTTGGGGGGGATGGGAATATAAGCCCCTCTTTTAATGGGGGCTTACATAAAATAAATGTTCAGTGCTTTGAGGCGCTCCTCATAGAACCTGCCCTCTTGGCATGTCTCCAGTCTTTCTCTGTCCTTCCTGAGGTGAGGATTCCAGAAATGGGCACAACACTCCAGGTGTGGCCTCACTAAGGATCTATATAGGGGAAGTATCACTTTTTCCCTTCTGATGTTAGTACCACGCCCACTACAGCCCAGCATCCTACTCACTTTGCTATGTGTCTTGTTATGCTATGTCTCACTTTGCTCTGTGTCTTTTCCTAGCCCTTTTCTTCTGAGCCATAGGGCAAAACTTTTTACAGTGCTCACAAATGACAAAATCGTGATCTAGACCCAGGCACCTCAAACAAAGCTTGTGGCAATCAGTCCTTGCCAGGAGCTAGAAGCAATTTGTACATTTTTTAAAGCTTGTTGGTCCTGTCCATCTTTTGGGTCTATCAGTCAAGCCAAAACACTGTAGACCTTGTGAAAATATATCACACCAAGGTAAAAAATTCTGATTACAGGTAAAAAAAAGGTCCCAGTATGTTTAATTTATATTTAGAGAGTTCTTATTTCACAGTAGTGAGGAACTGCTAGGGAAGCAAAGTGGTTCAAAATATGAAGCCAAATGGTGTCTGATTCCCAGAAAAATGAGAACCAAGTTTAATAAACTGAAAAAAAAAATGTTTTGTAAAGATTTGCAGTTTTCTTTTTGCTTTTAAACCAGTTTCGGTCGATTTACTAAAGGCAGGAACTGATTTGTAAAAGTGGCCTTCTCCAGTTCCTGGAACCAGAGAAACTGCATCAAAACAATTAAATTAGTACCCTAACGAATGCAGCGTATCGAGAAGCAAACTTAGAACTTAAAGAGCTAGTGTACTGCCTAAAACTAATATTAGATTTTAAGAGCAGCCAACCAGCACCTTTTATATCTAAGGTGCTTTTTCTTTTCCCTTTGTATAATTAGAAGATTGTTTACCTGATGTTAATAGGTGTGATGTATGGAACAGCTTTTAGCCTGGCAGCTGACATACCTGGCTCTACTGCTGCACATTACATCATCAGCATTGTGACCTCACTAACTGTGGCATCACTGCTGCTTAGGAACAGCAATTCAGTGACTGGCAGGTCATTCACCTGTGATGTCACGGTCAGTGAGATCACAGTGCTGATGATGTAATGAGAGGCAGTAGAGACAGATATGTCAGCTGCCAGGCTAAGATCTGTTCCACACAGTCAGAACAATATTATCACATAGAAGACTTTTTGATGAGCAAAAGGAAAGAGAAAAAATACTTCAGAAATAAAAAGTGACTACTTCTTAAAATATGTATTATTTTCCCATCTGCCTGTTTTGGCTCCACTAGCTCTTTAATTAAAAAAAACTGAAATAAATAGAAAGACTATTGACCAGAAGAATGGAGCTGTACTTCGGGGTGACTGCTCTCTTCAGGTGGAGAAACAAATTTGACGTTACAGCACTAGGAGGCATGTGACTGCACTGCAGAGTTTGAAATAGTATTCTAAGTTCTATAATTAGCATAAAGTTCTATCTCCAGGGCATCACACTCTAACCAGAGGATGATGCTTTCTGTAAAGCATCATTGATGGATTCCTGGGATTTGAACAAAATGTTTTTCTGGGTATAAGGGACAACAGTAGTCAGATATTTACAGATTTGCAGACTATTCTAAAAGAGGTTAATGATTACTTACCGGGAACCTTTGGGAACAACATTCGGACCACTATGACTCTGGAGGAATTTCTGTAAAATAATACTGTACATTGAGTGTATTACCAGACAGCATGAAAAAAATATCTATGTACATCAATTACTTTGGGAGAGGTGACAGCCACTGTTAATATCATGAGAGATAATGCATCCCCAGGACCGTATGGGTTCAGTGCAGAATTTTATAAGAAATCTCAAGAAGGTTTCACTCCTATTTTGATAAAGTATGTAATGATATGTTGATTAACTTACAGATTTTGGATGATATGGTGCATTCTATCTTAATTTTATTTTAAAAAAATAAGATAGGTTAGATCTGAACAATTGTCCAGTTAGTTTAGTGAATCTGAACCAAAAAATTCTGAATAAACACTTGTGTTTTAAACATAGAAACATAGAAGTTGACGGCAGATAAGGACCGCAAGGCCCATCCAGTCTGCCCATTTCTTTTTCTACCTTATAAATGTGCCATCGGCCTTTGCTCTGTCAGTGGCTTGTCTATTCATACTCATCTGTATTGCTCCCTTATGCCTATCCCAGTTTTTGGTTAGTGAAGGTGGCAAGCAATTTAATTTTACCGAAAATGACATGTACAATTCAAGGGAGACATATGCGTAAGAAATTAATTAATTGATTGATTTAATCAGAAAACACACCTTTGCACTCGGGAGCTCTTTTACAAAGGTTCCTCATCACATGGAAAGTTTCAGACATATAGGTAAACAGGGGTACAGGAGGCGGCTCACAGAGCCCTGTCACAACAAATTACGAAGGAGTAGCAGAAGATAAAACCAGTAGGACAAACATTGATACGCAGCCAATGCTGCCTAGGTGAAGTATACTGTACAACAGATTTTATAGTAAATATGTTGCGCAGACAATTCAGTTTCAGCATAGGTGGCAGTTGCAGCTGGACTAGAGTGTGAGAGTGTCCCTTAAATCCTTCTTGAATTGTGCTACTTTACTGGTGTTCAGTAGAAATTCAGGCAACTCATTAAGCCAGAGGGGTGCCCTGTAAGCAAATGAGAAGTGAGCCAGACTTATTTTCCAGAAAGGCACAGATAGTGCTTTCCTGGTTGTACTCATGGTTTCATATTGACTATGGGCTGGGGCCAAGAAGTTTTGGATGAGAGGGGAGAGGCCCAGGAGTGTCTTCTTCCCTAGTAGACAGACCTGATACTTAATTCTATCTTGCAGTTGTAACCAGTCAGTTTGGGCATATATGACGCAGGTGTGTGTGAGCCTATCAGCCCCAAGTGCGAAGCGGCAGGCCCTATTTAGTGCCATCTTGACCATATTGAATACCATGTTAGTTGCTGCACCATAGACTGATAGGCCATAGTCCACTACTGGGAGTAAGGAGCTGGAGATCACTAAGTAACTAATTTCTGGTGTGAGGTAGTGCCAATGTCTATACGATATCCAAAGTTTTATGTTAACCTGCTTTAAAACGTTGTCCATGTGTGGGGCAAAATTAAGTGCTTCATTTAGGGTAACAGCTAGGTACTTAAATGCTTTTACTTGCTCTGGGGTATTCCCTTTATTGTTTAATATCGTAAGATGAGGGGCCTTTTTCCTAGCTAGCAGGCCTGCAAACATCATGGTCTTCATCTTCTTATAGTTTAGTACCAGTTTGATAGTACTGAACCAGTTTTCTAATGCCCCAAAACTGCACTGGAGCTCATGTGTTAGGATCTCCTGTTGAGGGCTGCTGGTATAGATGACCACATCATCTGCATATAGGAGAACATTCAAGGGGCAAGCTAAGGGGAGGTCATTTACAAATAATCCAAATAATAGGGGTCCTAAGACGGATCCTTGGGGTATGCAAACAGATACACTGTTGGAGTCAGACAGTGCTCCATTGATCTTAACACATTGCGACCGACTGGAGAGATAGCTGTGGAACAAGAACAAAATATCCTGTGAGAGGCCAAGGGCACAGAGTTTGGAAAGCAGGACCAGATGGGTTCAGTGCACTTTAACGGAAATAGTGTCCCAGGAAAATATGAACAAATTGAGTGGCTTTATACTGGTGCTTGATCAGGAAAAATCATTTGATCACATATCCCACGACTTCATATTCGAATCATTACAGTTCCGTGGTATAGTGACACAGTTTATTCAATGGACACAGTTTTTATATAGTTCTGCTCATTTACAACCATTGATTAATGGACACCCGGGGAACAAAATCAGGATTACAAGAGGGGTGAGACAAGGATTCCCATTTAATACTCCGCTATATGTACTTGGTTTAGATAGTTTAAGTTGGAATATAAATCAGAATGAAGGTATTAAAGGGTTAGAGGTTTCAGCTTCAACTATACTGCTTAAAGTTAAGGCTTAAGCAGATGGCATTTGCTTGTTTTTGACAAATGAAGATTCAGAGGTCAGGGTGTTACAAGTGCTACATAAATTCCAGGAAGTAACCAAGGCTAAAGTAAATGTCAGTAAAAGTGCTGCACTGTGTCTAAGGTATTTTTTCCCTACAAAGGCCACGAGTATTAGGTAAAATACCAATTTCTAAGACTCCAGTCAGAATTTTGGGCATACAGTTTGGACAGAGAGATATAGGAATATTGAATTTGGAGGCTAAGCTAGAGGAAGGAGAATGGAAGGTTGTACAGTGGAAAAATCTGAAGTTATCAAAACAGAAAATAGGGGAATTGGGTGTCATGAAAGGGGCATTGGTAACTGGAAGAAAGGGGGTGCTTGAAATGGATCTGTCGGATCCTTGGTGAACAGCTAAACTCGGGAATCAGGGAGTTCACCTTCTATTATAGCCCCCATAAGACATGGCCCAGGCTGGACTACATTTATATTACAAGTGGATTATATGGCACTGTCAGGGAGGTATCACAAAGCCAGATCTTGTTTCTGATTATGCCATGATTTTGTTGCGGATCAGGGTCAATGGGCAACAGAATGGGAGTAGGTCCAAGATCGAGATTCCTGAACTACTTACTAGCTAAGAAAGAGTTTAAGGAGTATTTGTAGGAGCAGTGGGCTGTATATAAGCAAGCTAACATGACTACAGCAACATCTAAGATCCTGTTCTGGGAAGTGGGGAAAGCCTTTATGAAGGGAGCAATAATTAGTTATGTGTCAAGCTGTAAAAGGAAGAGAAGAACGAAACAGGCAGAGTTAGAGGAGAGGCTGTGGAACTTGGAAAAGAGGGCAGTGGATGATGGGTCAGCGGGCTCCTGGGAGAAGTAAGAGTGGCTAGGGAGACTTTAAATCTGCTGCTGACATGGCCAGATTAATGGAAGTGGGGTCTCTACTCCAAGTCATATTTTGTGGCCTGTGGGCCCCTAAATGCCAACATCCCACTCTTCTACGGTGCCGGGTTGGCAAGGCAGCAATGACCAGGGTACTCAAGCAGGATGTGGTTTATAATGCTGTGTTATGCCACGTGACTTGACAGGTCACATGCCCTTGATTATAAACAACACAATTCAGAATGACCAATTACTGCATAAAGAAATATTTTATCGGTACAGTATTAACATTTTGTAAATGTTCACTTTTTAGTTACCTGTAACTTGTCTTGTTTTCCCTTGTCACTACTGTACCTTGCAACTATTTTTGTTATTAATAATTATGGATTAATTATTAATTATGGATCCTCTTTTCTTCCTCTTTTCGTCCCTCCTCCGAGACACACCTGGACATTAGATTTCGATTAGTGTGTCCTGCCTTCCCAGGTCAAATTCAAATTCCACATAAATAATTTAATAAAAATGGGGATTGCAGCTGCCACAATCTCCCTGTGCATGCCTCCTTAAATACATTTTCTCTCTGCCAAAACCAAAAAACTGAAGCGTGTATTGAAGCAGTTAATGGGGCTCACAGCTCCCTCCCATCATTTCCCTGCTCAAAACTCCTTCGAGCTCCAAACCTGAGACATGCTCAAGCTCCTTGCCTCTGCAGTGCATCTGCCACAATCACCCTCTGTGCAGCTATCTTTGTCCTCAATTCTGTCTGTTCTCCCACTGTCTCCTCTCCTCCATCTCCATTGTCATTTATAGTTTTGTTGTCAGCTTAAAAGTTGCTTAGCTGCCAATGCTGAGTTGCCACATCCTTGCCACCACTCCAAGTCATTGATGCCAAAGTAGCTAAAAAGAGTTGTGCCAAGAAGACTAAGACTTAAGAACCCAGCAGGACCTGCAGGTGTTGTCTGCAGTCACATCAGAGATTAAGTTTCCTAGAGCAACCTACTGCAACTTTCCAGTAATGTATGACTCCAATCAAACCAAGACAAATCTGTGCCAGCAAGAGCAAGTCCCACAAGTTAGTTCCCCTCAGGTGACTTATCAGCACCCAATAGTCTACTCAGTGCCAAACTCAAATCTTATTAAAGACTCATCAGTACACTACTCAGGTTACTGAACACTCACAGACAGACCATGACCAGAGACAACCACAGCTTAGTTTGTTTCTCCAATGCAATAAAATGAGTTATTTCTGCAGCACAAATGGCTTGGGCACTGCAGAACACAGGCGACTTAGTCAACACAACGTACCTCGTGTGGCCTGACTGATGTGAATGTAATGAGTCCAGTCTGTCCTCTTGATTGTTTCCTCAAGATCACGCAGGCGGCAGTGACATGACCCGGCCCTGCAGTGCGGCCTGGCATGGGCGGATTCCTCACAGTAACAGCAGGACCAAAGGCCCAACTAGCAGCAGCACTAACTGATCCTGGCTAGTGGCTACACGGAAAACACCAGCAGCATGCGACGTTGCACTGAAGCCGAATCCAACTCCAGGTGACCCCCCGCGGCCTGCTGAGACTCTCTCTCTCTCTCTCTCTCTCTCTCTCTCTACTTCTGTGTCTTTAGGCAGAGACTCTTCTCCTTTGATAGATGAGTCCAGCCACCGGCACCAACAACTGACCACCACAGCTCTCTCTCATTCTCCTCCTCTACTCCTCATCACTGCCCGGCCACACACTCTGACACCACGCACACGAACGTGCTGATTCCAGCTCCCCAGTAGCCACACCTCCAAAGGACCTCTGATGGACATGATTGGTTGTGTGTTGTGGGTTCAGGGTGGATCAGGGTAGGCGGAGCTGCTCTTGGAGGGACTGAGAGGCTCACTTGCTCAGAGCAGCTGCAGGGGGAGGGGGTCACCCCTCACCAGGCTGCCTCAGTGGGGCGGGGGGGCTGACTGACTCCAAGAAGGGGGGGTGCTTTTTGGGCAATTCGGCCTGTCAGCGGTCACCCAGTACAGCCAGGATAAAAGAAAGTAACTGTAAATAGGTTAACAGTGGGGGCCCTCCTGAACCTCGGGGGCCCTACGTCATGGCATAATTTGCATACAGGTTAATCCTGCCATGGCTGCTGATAGGACAGGCACACACATCTTTGTACTTTGCCAGACAACATATCTTTGAGTGGGGCAACGAGCAGGGAGGGGGGGTTTGTTAGCCAGGTTGGTTCAGGGGCGGAGGACCGTGGAGGTGATCCCAGCAGTTAAGAGGACCAACAGATGTATGCTGAATGATGTGGGGAGGGATAAGAGCTCAGTTTAAGAGGTTTTATCAGGAACTGTATACAGAGGAGTGTTGAGGATTAAGGCTCTGGCAGAGGAGTTCTTGGAGGGCCTGCCTATCAAATGAACAAAGGGAGGCATTAGGGGCCAAGGTGACAAGGGAGGCGATAAGTGGACCAATTAGCTTCCTTCAGAGGGGTAAGGTGGGAGGCCAGATGGATTTGTAGCAGAGTACTACAGACACTTAAGGGACAACCTAGCGGAGCTGATGGCAGCTATGCTGGAGGAGGCATTAACAGAGGGGGAGCTCCCTACCTTGTGTTATGGGACAGCGGTGTGTGTTCTACCAAAGTCATGTAAAGATCCAACATAGTGTTCACCCTGCTGGCCTCTCTTCTGAATTGTGATTGTAAGATTTACGCTAAAGTGCTGGCCAGGCATTTAGAGGCACTGCTCCCAGGGCTGGTCCATAGGATCAGACTGGTTTTGTAAGGGGAGATTATCCTACCATAATTTGCGGCGGCTGCTAAATATAGTGCAATGGGGAGCTTGCCATCCGGGACAAGTGTTGGTGCTGTCCACAGATGTCGAGAACGCTTTTGATTGCATAGAGTGGGGAATACCTATACCAAATTTTGGAGGGATTTGGCTTGGGAGACAAATACATTAATATGATTCATTTGATATATAAGGCTCCAACTGCGCAAATTTACGTAAATAGAGAACTATCGGAGAATATAGTCTTGTAGCATGGCACAAGGCAGGGCTGCCCCCTCTCCCCTCTATTGTTTGCCTTAACTATTGAGCCTCTGGAGATTTGGCTTTGGGGGAGACAAACCAATTAGAGGGTGAAAACACAGGTGGTGGGCACCACAGAATCAGCTTGTATGCGGATAACTTACTCTTGTTTGATACCCAGCCTGATACTATGGTTCCAGCACTTTTAGAGGTGATCTGGATGTTTACATAGTTCTCAGGCTACAGGCTGAATTTGTGTAAGTCAGGACTGATGTGGATAGGGTCTTAGGCAGAGGCAGACAGGCTCCGATTCTGGAGTTTTAGATGGTTTTGATTTAGAAGATGTGCAGCAAATTGCATGCATCTTTTCCAGGCCAATAGAACAGAATCTGGTTTCACAATTGTTTGGAAGGGAGGGAGGACATGGGAGATGAGGGGGTAAGAGCCTTATCCAAGACAGATCTAGGTACTGCTGGTCATGGCAAGACAGTGCATTCAGAATACCTGGGTCTCCCATGTGACTTCAACCATGATCCAATGGAAGACCCTAGTGTTGCAGATTCTGGCTCTGGAAAGACTCACATATGTCCTGTAGGAGAAGGAGGAACTCTTTCTGTGCCACTGGGCATATTCCTGGATTCTCATGCCCATGGCAAGGCCACTCATCTGTGGGAGGGAATTTTGTGAGGAACAGATGAGGCAGTCTGCTGGGGACATCAGAGAGGTACCCTTGCCACTCCCATTCCTGTAATTTGGGTAGTGACAGTAGCCCATATTGTGGCTTACTTTAAATGGGTACTATATTTCTATTGATTTATCTGTCTTAAATTTTCATTTTTGGTCTTAATTTTTGATTTGTTAGTGTTGTGTATATTGGGTCAATGTATTCAGGTTTTGGTTATCATAGCTTTCCATGTTTGTATTCCCTGTGTTGTCTCGTCTATTGTATGGAATTGAAGTCTTTAAACTTCAGTAAAGATATGAAACAACAAAAACAGAACATTAATTATTTTAATCAAGTTCTTACTAATTCCATTTTTTTATTTTGAGTTATGTTTTCCCCCACCATCCATGAGATGAGATTATTTAGTGTTTTCTTTCAACTTTTATGGGGAACAAGCTGAACCCAATAAACAGAAATCATACGTACCTCCCTATAAACAAAAGTGGGGGTTGAATATGGTTAATCCCATAGCTTTTTTGTTTCTATATTTTTTATGTAGCAACTTTTCTTATGTATTAAAGGAATCACCTGGACAATGGGTTCACTGGGCTAGGGTATGGTTGGCCCCCTTCCTTGAAAGTGGGAAAAGGGAAGACTGACAGTACCCACAGTACATATTCCCCAATATGTAGTGCATACTCTTAGGAAAATCAAGAGTTGGAAATTATCACCAGAGCAATTTAAACAATTCACAGTAAAACAATTCTGTATTTTTATTGTAGAAACAACATTTTCAGAACCCTTGATCTTTCCAGTTGGGCAGCAAGATACAGTTTCTGAAAGCATCAAACAATGGATGGACCTTAGAATACCAGCTCATATGTGGAAAACTTTGTGGCTTAGTTGCCATGGGAGATTAGGGGTTTAGAAACATTCACAAAAATAAAAAACTCAAGGCAAGGTATTGCCCTTGAGACACATGACGTGCCATCTTGAAACTCAGGAGCGTCTGTTTATATAGTGTCCATATATGCTATCTTTTTGATCCTCTATTGCCACCTTATGGAGGGACCCATAGTTTCAGAATATCACTTTTGATATCTTGGTTTTAGGAATTCAGCTACATTCATGGGCATAGTATGACAAAAAGCACCATTAGAATATTACTTTCGGTAAACAAATCTCAGATTTGGCAAACTTGCTGCAGTTTGATGCTACAACAAATACATGTCACACAGAATGGCCTGATAGACTTAGGACGCAGGGATTTGAAGACAATATATGATAAGGATAGCCGCTTATATAATCTATAAAAAGTCAAGGACCTTTTTAACACAGGTGCAAAGAGAAAACCGCGCACTCACAATGCCACCAAAATAAAAACAAGTGGATCTTATATAACATTTTTTATTGCAGTCAAATATCCACAGCAAGCACAACAAAACTGTCTCAACGTTTCACACGTGTGTGCTTTTTCAAGAGAAAGAGTATTAGTTTAATATCTCTGCATTGTCCTTACTGCCTTCTACCCACCCCTCCCCCTTTTTAATTTAACTATGCCCTCACTTGTAGCCCTTTTTGTCCCCTTATGTATCTGAAGAAGGCCTTGTCCCCTTCCTTGACTCACTCCGCAATTTGCAGTTCCTTCCCTGCTTTTGCCTACCTGACCATCTTCCCAGCCTGTCTCACCTTTCCCATGTCAGTTTCCCTGTCCACCTCCATCTGGGATATCCTACACCACCTATACGAGGCCCTCTTTTCCTTAACTGCCCTGCCCATCTCCTTGTTACACCAAGCTGGCCTCTTGGATTTGGCTTTCTTTCCTCTCCTCTCCTCTTAAGGCAGGTTTGTGAGGCTGCCCTGATCCTATCTTTTACCATGGCCTACTTCTGGTCAATGTCCAGGTCCTCCCCAAGGCTAACTAGACTGTTTTAGTATCTCACCCACCCTGTTAAAGTTGGCCCTCCTGAAATCCAGAACAAGCATTTTCATGTTTAGGATCTCCTTTCTTATACCTATTCGGAACCACACTGACTGATGGTCGCATCCTCCCACTTTTTCCTTTAGCTTAATATCCCTGACATGATCCCCATTGGTTAGGACCAGGTCCAGAATGGCTCCTTCTATAGTTGCTTCATTCACCCCTTGGACCAGGAACATGTCCTGCACTGCATCCAGGTACAACTTGCACTTACTGCATGCAGCAGTCGGGACACCCCAATCTATGCATTCCTGTTGTTGCTACCCTTTCCCCATGCATGGCTGAAAATGGCCTTTTGCCCAGTCCACTTTCCAGGTGAATCAAATAAATAAATAAAATCGTGGGCAAGATGAAGTCCCTACAATCACCATAGAATCATAGAAAAATAAACAGTGACAGCAGGAAAAAAAGCAAAGGTCCATATAGTCTGCCCAGCGTTCCCTGTCTGCCCTGGAACCTACTGTACATACAGGGTTTTATCCCTCCCAGTCTACTTACCTGCTCCGCTCCCTACTACTACTACTAACCTGAGCAACCACCAAACCCTTCACTGTCTCAGCCATGCTTGAAACCATTTACAGTCTTGGCAACCACCACCTTTGAAACATTGAAACATAAAAGTTGTCAGCAGATAAGGGCCTCTTGGCCCACCCAGTCTGCTCAGTTTTCACTACCTGCTGTGCCACCGCAGACTCTACTCGATCTCCAGTCATCTCCACCTATTGTCTTAGTCAAAGGTCCCCTTGTATCTGTCCCATGCATGCTTGAATCCTGTGACCATTTTGGCACCCACCACCTCCACTGGTAGGCCATTCCAGGCATCCACTACCCTCTCCGTGAAAAAGTATTCCCTCATATTTCCTCTGAGCCTCCCCCCCCCAGCTTCATATCATGACCCCTTGTCCTTGAGCTTCTTCTTCTATGGAAGATGCTACCTTCCTGTACCTTATTTATACCTGTTAGGTATTTGAATGTTTCTGTCATATTCCCCCTTCCCTCCTTTCCTCTAGAGAGTGCATATTTAGTTCCCTGAGTCTCTCCTCTTAGGGCTTTTGATGCAGGCCCTGCACCATTTTGGTTGCCCTCCTTTGTACTGCCTCCACCCTATCTATATCCTTTCAGAGGTGGGGCCTCCAGAACTGGACATAGTGCTCAAGGTGGGGGTCTTACCAGTGATCTGTACAGGGTAGTATTACCACCTTTTCTCCTACTGGTGATATCCCTCCCTGTGCACCCAAGCATCCTGCTAGCCTTCCCCACTGCCTTATCACTCTGCTCGGCTACCTTCAGGTCATCAGAGATGATTACCCCCAGGTCCTTTTCCTGTTTGGTGGTTGCCAGTGTGACACGTGGACAGCCAGTTCTGAGTACACTATGATTTTTTTGTAATATAAAAATGTGTTATGGACTGTCTCTCATGAGCGATGCTGAGACAGCATGTGAGATCACACACACACACACACAGGTTTTAGATACAAGGTGTTACCTGGAAGGCCAGAAGTTAATTACAGATATAACAGGCCTTACTCAAGAATCTCCTGTTTTTCTAAGTTAAATATAGCTTTAACTGCTAAGAGGGAAATCAGTATCCATTTTATGATGTTTCAAGGAAACCAGGTTTAGCACACTGGTGTGAAATCATAAATGCTTTGATGTCTGTGTGAGAAGGGATACTGCTCATAGATGAAAGGAAATTTACAGACTTGATTGGGGAAGTCACATGGGGAAAGGAGTTTCTGCTGATGTAACCTTAATTAACTTTCCTTCTAAAATGATAAAACTTCCTGGGTGTATGATTTTTAATAAACAGAGAAGGAGCTAAGTGACCTCACACAAAGGGGTTGGCAAATACAGTTTTTTAAAGAGTGTTTTGTTTTCCTTCAGAGACACTTTTATCTATACTCTGACAAAGAAACATCTTGGAGCACTTTAAGCAAGTATACAGGTAGAGAGAGACAAAATCTAAGTACTGTAGTAGGAATTGCTCTTTTAAAACCTTGTTCTTTTAAAAGATTATATGGTTCTTGTGATATATAGTTCTGTATTTTATGTTTTACATACTTTTATCTATTTTAGTAAAACTCTGTTTTTAGAGCCTACTTGGGCTGTCTTTGAATTTCTTTAACAAGTGAAGTATATGTGGTTAAAGCAGACACTGTGCATAAGCTTGAATGGTGATACCAAACTGGAAAAAGGTAAGAGTAATCTGAGGTCTTTATTAGAGTTTTTAAAGGTTCATTTTGTACACCTGGTTAGGTGCCCATAGGCAAAGATATCTGCCCCTCCGAAGACAGAATTATCTGAGCCTGTGCATTGGGTACGCTAGCAAGAGGTTCACAGTTTGAATTCCTCCAGAACTGAGACCAAAGGTTGATTCAAACCCACAAAACAGACAGGAGGGTTACCCTGTTTCTGTTAACTGTTCACAAGATTGCGCTCGGAGGTTGGCACTTTGGGAGTAGAGGGCTGACCTGCTGAGTGGGTTTGTGACAGCCAGTACCTCCCTTCCCAATTGGTACATAGCCCCCAGGTTCCTGTGTCTCAAGTGTATGATTTTGCACTTTTTTGCATTGAAACCCTGCTGCCAAACCCTTGACCATTCTTCCAACTTTTTCACATCCTCCCTCATTTTTTCCACCACTCCTAATGTGTCCATCCTGTTGCAGATGTTTGTGTCATGCATGAATAGGCATTCTTTCCCTTCTTGCCTTTTCGTAATGTCACTAATAAAGACATTGCAGAGTAAAAAGGTGGAAGACTAGGTTTGCTGGCCAAGGCACCTAGCTTCACCTGAGCTATTTCCTTCTAGGTTGCTTGAAAGGACAGAGCAAAGAACCTTACCAGAGCAAGAGAAAGGATTAAGACTTCTTTTGGCTAGGCAGATTTACTGTGTGTTATTGTTTTTATTTTGTACTCACAGGGATTGTGACTGTTTGTTGCTAACATTTTATTGTTTTATTTTTCTCTAATTTAAATTGTTGTTGCTGGGTATACCTTCTGCTGCATTATTACAAGGTGTGCCTACAGGTGTGTGCTAACAGATTATTGCTGTAATCTTCTGATTCAAATTGTCTTTTGCAAGGTATATCTTCTGTTACTGCTTTATTTTTCTCTGTAGCAAAGTGTTTCTTACAGGGTATATCTTCTGTGAAATTATTACAGGTGGTGCTTTACAGGTTTTACAGTTTTATCTATTATTAGGATAAGCTTTCAGGGTTACTGCATTTGTTGCTGACTGATTGTTTCTGCTCTTACGTCCTTGTTTCTTTCGTCTGTGGTTCTTCTTTTTTGGCAGGGGAAGGGCCCAGCCACCCACCCCCATCCGCAACCACCCCACACTACACTCCTTTTATAGGATAGCACAGTCATGACATTTCCTGTGGCAAAGCAGGAAGGGGCGGATCAGTGGGGTATCCACATGTTGACCTCATTTACAGGGGAACTAGTAATTTAACTTGTTATAACAAGTTATACAAAAACAAACAAAACACAAAATCAAACTTTTGTTTGCATTTTCTTCCTTCTAATTACTCTGACCAGGTTATAAACCCAGCAAATTAACTGGAATGGATATCATTAACTGCAGGTAGTGCGGAACACTTTTCAGAAGGGCAGTTTTACAGGATTTAGGACACTGTCGTACATGCTGGGCCATTGGAGATCTTAGAGCTCAGCTCCAGGCAGCATGGACAGAGATTGCGCACCTCAAATTTCATATTCAAGAGGAAATATATTATAAGAACCACCCATCATTTCCCCAACATCCAACAGAAGCACCCCGACTGCAGAGGGTAGTTGGTCTGGGAGGTTGGCAGGTGGTTAGGAGGGGCAAATCGGGTGTCCCATCACTCGGTGCTCTCCAACATATTACCTCCACAAACCATATCAAAACTATAAACAGGTATCTGCCTCTATCTCCAAACTCAAACAAAGGAGCAGAGGACACTGCAGAGCAGAACACTGCAGCACAGGAGCTAGCACAACAAAGCTCATCCAAAACAGGAACCAAAACAAAAAAAGCAAAAAGGAAATCCAAAAAACTTCTGATCATAGGAGACTCCATGATTTGGGGAGTTGATACCAATCTCCAGCCAGGGGTAATGGTCAGATGTCTCCACGGTACATCAGCGTGGAGAGACACTGACCGCATTGCTAAAATTGTTAAGGAAGCAGGGGAAAATATTGACGTCCTGGTACACATAGAGACTAATGATCTCGCCAGCCGGTCAGTTGTGGAGACCAAGGAACACCTGACCAGGCTGGGAGACAAACTATCATCCATTTCATCCGGCATCTCGTTCTCTGAGATCCTGCCAGTCTGGGAGAGGGGGGCAGATGGACAGAAGGTCAGAGAAGGGGAGATGGGGGAGCTAAACATGTGGCTCAAGGGCTGGTGACAGAAAAAAGGACACAAATTTGTAGGGAACTGGCAACAGTTTTGGGAGCAAAAGTTCTTTAAATTTGATGGACTGCATCTAACTAAGGAGGGAGTCAGTGCATTGGGGCAGAAGTTTGATGTCTTTGCAGAATATTTAAACTAGCAAATGGGGAGAGGGGTGCAGCACCCCATATGTCAAATGGGAAGAACATCCCTCCCCCCTCAACCAGTGGTCAAACAGGAGTTCAGCATGTTTGCAGTTCATTTGCATCACCAGGTAAGGAAAAAGGTCCTGCTCCCAATACAACACACAGGGGAAATGCCAGACCTCAACCAACAACTAACACATCAAAATCTGGCCAATGGAAAATCATGTACACAAATGCTCACAGTCTGGGAAACAAGATCCCAGACCTGCAGGCAATAATGACAGAGGCTAAACTGGACATAGTAGCAATTAGCAAGACGTGGTTTACCAGTAACCATATTTGGGAGACTTCAGTACTTGGCTATGTACTGTTCAGAAGAGACCAAGGTGCAAAAAGATGGGGGGTGGAGTGGCCCTGTATGTCAATGAAAATATCAAAGCTACAGAAATTCAGAATACACATAATGAGCCAGAAAAACTGTGGGTCACCCTGGAAACAGGAAATGGGACAGCCATAAGAACTGGGGTTGTTTACAGGCCCCCTGATCGGGGGAGGACATAGACACATTACAGTTAGAAGATATACAAAACATGACAGCTAAAGGGAAGGTTCTGATAATGGGAGACTTCAACATGCCAGATACAGATTGGTCAATACCAGCAGGAACATCTGCCAGAACTAGACACAAGGTGGATTCCCTGCAGGAGGAGGGCCTCAAACAACTGGTACAACAACCCACAAGAGACAGGGCTATCCTAGATCTAGTACTGACTAACAGGAAAAGGATCACAGATCTCCAGGTAGAAGGTCACCTGGGGGCCAGTGACTATCACATGGTATGGTCCAGTTTGGCCACTACAATTGAATCATTCCATTCCAAGGCAAAAATAGAGGAGCTGACTTTGATAAGATGGCCAACAGAGTTAAGCTATCCCTGGCAAAAATAAATGCAGGTGAGGGGGTACAGGCAAAGTAAGCAAGCATTAAGGATGCAATACTTAAAGCAACATTCCATTGTGTTAGAGAGAAAAGGAAGTGCAAAAGAAGAAGGAAACCACTTTGGTTCTCAAAAATAGTAGCAGAAAAGGTCAGAGCCAAAAGGCTGGCCTTCAGGAAATATAAGGGAACGCAGCGGGATGAAGATAGGGAGGCATACCAAACTTCCCTAAGGGAAGCAGGGAAGGCAGTAAGGCAGGCAAAGGCCCAAACCAAGGAAACACTAGCACAGACAGTAAAAGAAGGTGACAAGATTTTCTATAGATACATTAGTGAAAGGAGAAAGTCCAGAGGGGGTATTGCTAAGATCAAAGGACATAAGGGTGTGTGTGAGGAGGAGGACCATGTAAAAGCATCTATCCTAAATAGATACTTCTGCTCAGTATTTACTGAAGAGAAGGTTGGGCAGGGTCCACAGCTTAGCACCATGGACACAGGGGGAGGGAGGTGAGCACTAGTCCCTTCACAAAAGAAGGGTCCTACAAGAGCTTAGTAAGCTCAGGGTGGACAAGGCAATGGGACCTGATGGCATGCATCCCAGGGTACTAAAGGAGCTAAGGGTGGAACTAGCAGAGCCATTATCAGAACTGTTTAGTGAGTCTCTGAGCACAGAAGAGGTCCCAGAAGACTGGAGAAGGGCTCATGTGATCCCGCTCCACAAGAGTGGTAGCAGGGAGGAGACAGGGAACTACAGACCAGTCAGTCTTACCTCAGTAGTGGGCAAGATTATAGAGGCACTCTTAAGGAAAGGATAGTGCAACACCTGGAATCCATAGGAGCACAGGATCCAAGACAGCATGGGTTTACAAAGGAGGTCCTGTCAAACTAATCTCATAGATTTCTTTGACTGGGCAACCAAAGTGGTGGACCAAGTGGGAGCAGTTGATGTCGCCTGCCTTGGCTTCAACAAAGCTTCGATACTATTCCACATAGAAGATTGATTAATAAGCTGGGTAGGCTCGGGGTGGGTCAGAAGTTGGTCAACTGGGTGGCAAACTGGTTGACGGGCAGAAATAGAGAGTGGTGGTAAACGGTATACAGTCAGAAGAGATGCAAGTCACAAGTGGGGTACCTCAGGGATCAGTCCTGGGGCCTGTCCTCTTCAATATCTTCATTAGTGACATTGCAGATGGACTGGAGGGTAAGGTTTGCCTGTTTGCAGATGACACCAAGATCTGCAACACAGTAGATGATCCAGATGGTGTGGGCAGAATGAGAAGAGATCTGGATAAACTAGCAAAATGGTCGGAAGAGTGGCAACTGGGGTTTAATACAAAGGAGTACAAGATCATGCACATAGGGAAGAGAAACCCTGAAGCCACCTATAGGCTGGGAGGGGAGTTGCTAGCAGTCACAAGGAAAGAAAGAGACTTGGGCATCATCATCACCGATGACCTGAAATCATCCAAGCAGACCACTAAAGCAGTAGGTAAGGCTAGGGGGATATTAGGGTATATTAGTAGGGGTATCACAAGTCGGAAGAGGGAGGTAATAATCCCCTTTTACAAGACACTGGTTAGGCCCCATACTTACTGCATGCAGTACTGGAGGCCACACCTTCACAAGGACATTAATCAAATTGAGGCAGTCCAGGAAAGGGCAACCAAAATGGTGCAGAGACTGCATCAGAAAACATATGAGGACCGATTAATGGAGCTCAATATGTATACCCTAGAGCAAAGGAGGGAGAGAGGTGATATGATCGAAACATTCAAACACATTAAGGGCATTAACAAGGTGAAAGAGTCTCACATGTTTCAATACGAGAAAAATAGCAGGACAAGAGGACACAGCAAGAGATTAGTGGGAGGCCAATTAAGGGGTAATGTGAGGAAGTTCTTTTTCACAGAAAGGGTGGTGGATGCATGGAATGGCCTACCTCAGGAAGTGGTGGATATGAATACAGTGCAGGGCTTCAAACAGGCATGGGATAGGCATAAGGGAGCAATACAGATGAGTATGAATAGATAGGCCACTGACAGAGCAAAGGCCGATGGCACATTTATAAGGCAGAAAAAGAAATGGGCAGACTGGATGGGCCTTGCAGTCCTTATCTTCCATCAACTTCTGTGTTTCTATGTTTCTATTACCGGGCCTAGTACTGAGCCCTGAGGCATCCTGTTGGTCACCTTGCCTTTCCTAGAGCGGGCTCCATTTACCTCCACCCTCTGACTCTTTTTGCTTAACCAACTTCTTACCCAGTTTACTATTTTTTGACCCACTCCCAGAGAGTCTAGCTTGTTCACCAGTCTGCTATGTGGAATGATGTCGAAGGCCTTGCTGAAATCCAGGTAGGCCACATCTACTACTGCTCCCTGATCCACTTCCATGGTCACCCAGTTGAAGAACTTGATTAAGTTTGTCTGGCAAGAACTCTTCCTTATGAAACCATGTTGCCTTGGATCCTGTAATCCACCAGTTACAAGGTATTCCACTATCCTTTCCTTCAGCAGTAGTTCCATTACTTTACCCACACTACTGAAGTCAGGCTGACAGGTCTGTAGTTTCCAGCCTCCTCCCTGTTTCCACTTTTGTGAAGTGGGACCATATCTGCCCTCCTCCAGTCTCTCAGAACCTCCCATTTCTAGTGAGCTGTCAGAGGTGCAGCCAGTGATGAAAACAAAAGTTAGCAGGTGTGACACAGGTATAATCTGGAGTGCTATAAGCAGGAGGCTGATCCCAACACAGTAAGGACGCTTCAGTACCAGGCTTTTTGCAAACAAAATACATTTATTGAAAGACTTCCACAATCACTCTCTCCCAGAGCTTCAGCCCCACAATAGGGCCTTCATCGGGGGTGTGGAGTGCACTGGGAGAGAGCGAGTGTGGAACTCTTTCAGTAAATTTATTTGTTTGCTAAAAGCCTGGTACTGAAGCGTCCTTACTGGATTAGGAGTGCTTGCAACTTTCTTTTACTGGAGAGGTGCAGCCGGCTCCTCTTTGAGCTCCCTCAGTATCCTAGGATGAACCTCATCAGGTCCCATTGCTTTGTCCTGTTTTGATTGTACTAGTACCTTGAGGACTTTCTCCTCTATAGGACTAGTGTCCACCTCCCTACCAGTTTTGCCTTGTCCCATAACTTTGGCCTATCACCTACCCGTTCTTCTGTAAATACTAAACAAAAGTATTTGTTCAATGCGACTGCCTTCTTTTGGTTCTCCTCCTCACAAACCCCTCCTTCGCCTTTTATCTTTACTATCCCCCCTTCTTCCTCTTCTCACTTATATATCTAAAGAAAGTTTTATCCTCTTTTTTTCATTGACTGGACAATATTCTCCTCTGTTTGTGCCTTTGCATGTCTAACTGCCTTTCCTGCCTCCCTTTGTTTCTCCTGGTAATTTTCCCTATCCTCCTCGTACTGTGTTTTTTTGTACTTCCTACATGCTAGTTTTTGGCCCTTATTTATTCTGCTAAGTCTTTAGAGAACCATAGCAGTCTCTTTTCTCTTGCCCTTGTTAACCTACCTGACAGAGATTTGTTGCATTTTCAGTGCCCCTTCCTTTTAATTTTGCCCATAGCTCCTCAGTTTCCCCCAGATCCTCTATCCCTGCCAGGACGTCCTTGAGGCATTCTCCCATTTTCTTGAAATCGGCCCTGCTGAAGTCCAGAATGCTCGTCCTAGTATGGCTTGGTTCTGGACCAGTCCTTATATTGAACCACACTGTGCAGTGATCATTGGACCCCAGGTTGTCACCCACCATGATGTCCACCACACTGTCCACATTTGTCAGTACCAGGTCCTGTATCACCCCCCACCCACCCACACAAGTTGGTTCCATAACTAGTTGCCTCAGAATGCCTCTTGCAGGGAGTCCAGGATGTCCCTACTTCTGACTGCTGCTTGTCATAGTGTACTGCGATACCCCCTTATGGTCCTTTTCCGTCTCCTAAGTCTGCTGCAGCAGCGTCCTCTTGTAATCTGTCTGTCTTTTGCTTTATCTCCTTTTGTCTCCACTTTTTTCAGGAAGGCCACCTGAATTAGGTTCTTACTATCCCTTTATCTTCATGGGTAATTTTGGAGCTATTGCTTGTACACCCACCCCCCTTTTGTCTCTGTTTTGCCTGTAGGAATCCAGAGTACGATGTTTGTGCATGCTGTCTTAAATGCAAACCATGACTAGGGGAAAAACAATCAAGAAATGCATTGGTTTAGGAAAAAGTGAGAAAGGGACACTGCTGTGTCCTTTAGTACACAGTGGCATAATGAAGCTGTTAAAATATTCCTTACCTGCATATCTGCGGTTAGCTCTGTAAAAGAATCCCCGTTCTAAACACTCTTAGTGAGTGCTGCTCTGTGATGCGTACATCTGAGCGGAAGGAGCCGTCTCTTTAAAGTTACTTTCATAGCCGGTCGCACAGTGACAATGCCAGCTGTCATTTTTTTCTTTTCTTTTCTCTCGGTTTCCTATGTTTTTACTAGCCAGTCTTCTGGCAGGATATTACATGGTTCTGGTAACTAGGAAAACAAAAGGCAAACAGGTAAAAAGGACCTGAAAACCGAGACACCTCGGAATAGGATTAAAAAAGAAAGGTTTCTGTGTTCAGATGTGGGTCTGCAGGAGGAGATTGGCGACTGGAAGTACCTTCCTAAATAATATTTAAAAAAAAAATCCAGCATGCTGTACCCTGCACCGGGAGCCTGTCCAGGTAAAAGCAAACAGAGATGCAGGAAAGAGCTGAGCATTTAATTGTAATGCAACAGTATTATAGTCCTTGAACTAGCAGTGTTGAAAATAGCCACAGTATAACCAGGGGTTATTAATGGATGTTGATATTAATTTCCTTTTTGCGCAACATACTGCTGTTGCCCTGTTACTAATGTAACCCCTAGATGGCGCTATCCCAGGGGCTACTACCCCTGCCTGATTTGCCACTAACAGGTTGAGGGGCCTGGATCCAATGGCGGGTGCCTCCACCCAGAGGTCAGGGTTTGCAATAGTTAAACTAACTTGGTCACAGCCCTCTGGGACACTGCAACCCTTTCTTCCCACTAGTGGCCCACACAATATATCAGAATTACCTTCACAGTATACACTTACCCCCGGTCTGGTTCCGGCACTGGGACCTCCTGTGAAATGAGATACAGTGCAACAATCACAGTACAGTACTTTAACATGACAAATACCTCAGGCAGTATAACTTTGCTGAAACAAGCAGCTCTGATTTATTTAGGGGATATAACAAGGACAGGGGAAATCAGGTTAATTAGCTTATCACTCTAATAATCTACCTATGGCTCTGTGCACAGGCCTATCCCTATCAGTTACTGTCCCTGGGTACCCAAGCCCTAGTGGCTAGTCCAAACCGTGGCAGCTGGTAGGGCCCTTTCACACAGAGAAAAGGAGAATTAAACAGTCAGCAGCACAGTAATTCCATTTGGATTTAATGTGGCAATTCAACAGGAGGCGACCCTGAATTAGTACTCACGACCTCCAAATAAGATAGGGTCCTTCAATGTCAGCAGGCTCACTTGAGGTACACAAACCTCTTCACACATTTATATAAAAGAAAGCACTATACCAGGCAGGCTGCATCTGTATCCCGATCGCAATTACTGCACAATACCGGAGAACACACAGCAGATTCAGTTCCTGACAGACCGAGTGCAATTTTCAGCAATTCTTCCAGTCTTCTACAGGGTGAGCCTGGTTTCTACTCTTCAGAGATCCTTTGATTCTTTTCACAGGGCCAGATTCAGTCTAACAAGCTGCAGACGGAACTCTGGGCCCTACACACGTTTTTGACTAAAACTGCACACTGAAAAGCACAGGGCTCCTTCCTTCTTCACTGCCAAAGCTCAACTGAAACTCCAACCGACAAAACCGGGCACTTCCTTTGAGTTCCTCCCAGTTCTTGACTGGATTGGCTGTCACTCACAATAGACTGCTGCTGTTGGTCCAAAAGGCACTGAAGTCTAAACTACATCTCCCAGAGTCACTGCCCATACAATCCTCTTGTGGCTGGCTCAGATTATGAGTCCAAGTTCTGATTCGTCAAGGCACCATTTTAGAGCTAGCTTACCCCACACTGATTGGTCCAGTTTAGCAGTTCAAAACTAGAATGGGAACTAGCAGACACAGTTCTGACTGCAAAGAAAGCAGGTTAGACAAACTGTAATTTCATTATTACTCTAAATAATTTCTGGCAAACAGTTACATCTTTCAGATAGGTTCCCTTTGCACTCCTAGTGACTGCAAAATGAAGTGAATTGGCAGCAGCTTGAGTGGTACTCAATCAAAGAAACACACAGTCCCCCATACACTAATTATGTTTGCAAGCAGACAGCTCTTAAAGAGACAGTACCAGAGGTTCTAAAAACACTCACTGATAAATGGCTTAAATGCCAAACACCATTCAGGCTTGGAGCATTCAAACAAGCTCCTGGAAGTCTTTTAGGAACCCCCATTTGCAGGGAGTTACACCCTTCCTGGCCTGGGAAAGCTTGGCGTCCGCGTCAAGCAAGTACCCCTAAGTTTTAACTGCAACCATATACATTTGCATTGAGGCTCACATGTAATCATCAGTCAATATATCATTTTACCAAGAACACATTTCTGAAACATTTGCAGTACATCACTCTTTACACAGTATTACACACACATTGTACCATAACTCAAGTTATTACCTCTTGTACATGAAACCTGAAAGAGGGGCCCTTCCTATCAGTTACCTTGGGGCTGGACAGGGCAAGGGCACCATATAGAGGGCAACACAAGTAACTTGGAGTTAGCACTGATGCTCAGTTTGGGCAATGAGCCTGGGGACACATACACTCCTTTATGGACAACATTGAGAGGCAAATCCACAGGCCTCCCAAGGGAATCATAACTGAGGTGCACCACAGGCTTTACAGCTCGACCAGTCTTTCTAGGGGAACTGTTATAGTCTCTGCACTCTGAGCCTCATTTTCAGCATTGTCCTCACTTGTCAGGGAGTCTCCATGGGGGTAGAGAGGCTAGAACTTGGGCACTTTCAGCTCCAGGAGTTACAGTTTCTGAGTCCACAACATTTGGCTCGTGAGAGCTTTGGACACTGGCAGTGGACTGTCAGGGCACTCAAAATACTCTTCTTGTTCGCGGTATCACCAGTCTGCCCTAATCTCTCATTTTCCTCCCCTGAAAGCTCAAACAGTTCAACCATGCACAATGATTCCATTTCATCTGATCTGATGCTTTGCACCTCACTTTCTGGGAGCATTGGCTCCAGGGATGAGCTAGGGGGCTTAGACAGTCCAGAAGGCCCAGCTTCATCTCCAGTATTGACTAGGGGATTGCCCGAGAACAATTGACTCAAGTTAAAAGAAGGATAGTATTCAAAGTCACTCTCACTTTCTTCCGATATGGACTGACAGTCATGCTCAACTGGGACTTGTGGAGGGAACACTTTAACTTTGCTTCTGTAGGTGCAGACTTTCTTGATCTTTTCTTAGCAGCAGCTCTAGTCACTGGTCCAGAGGGGCATCTTCTAGGGCTCAGACTCAATTAAGATTTGTCCAATGGGCAGTAAATGATTTCTATGCATTGTTTTACATCTTTTGAATTATTCTCAGGCCTTACTTTGTACACTGGCAGATCATCTAGTTTGCCCACTACAATGTGAGGGAGATGGTGCCATCTGTCAGCAATCTTGTGCTTGCCATGCAGTCCCAGATTTCTTAGCAATACCCGATCTCCCTCCTGGAGTTCCTGTGCTTTCACCTTTTATCATACCTTTCTTTGTTGGCCAGATTTCTTTTGGCAGCCATGGTTTGAGCCAGTTGAGTACGCATGAGTTAGTTGGGCCTTTAACTTTTGCACATACTGTAAATAGTTGTCAGCTTGAACCCATCAGGAGAGACCCCAAAACACACATCTACTGGTAGTCGAGCTTCTCTTCCAAACATCAGGCGGTGGGGAGAATCCAGTGGCATCACTTTTGGTGCAGTTATAAGCATGTACCAGGGTGCTAATTTGTTGGCTCCATCTAGGCTTGTCCTTTGGGTGCAGATGCCTAGCATATCTAGCAAAGTCGCGGTTGAAGCGTTCAGGCTGTGGGTCCCCTGGGGGTGGTGAAGGGTGGTTCTGGACTTTGGCACTCCCCACAGAGAAAGCATCTCTTTGATCAGACGACTCTCAAAGTCTCTCCCTTGATCAGAATGGATTCTTTGTGGAGCCCCATAGTGAACAAAAAAGTTTTCTACAAGTACTTTGGCCACAGTGGATGCTTTCTGGTCTTTGGTGGGGAAAGCTTGGGCATATCTCGTGAAATGGTCAGTGACCACCAGCACATTACTGATATTTCTTTGATCTGACTCCAAACTCAGAAAATCAATACAGACCAGCTCCATGGGTGCACTGGTGGTGATGTTAACAAGGGGGCAGCCCTCTGGGGCAAAGCTTTCCTCTGTGCAGCGACACTAAGTTCAATGTGTTGCTCCACATCAGCCCCCATCTTAGGCCAATAGAATCTGGATCTCACCAAGTCAAGTGTTCTGTCTATACCAAGGTGCCCCCATGTGGTTGTGCAAGGACCTCAGTACTGAGTCTCGAAAGGCAGTGGCAGCACTAGTTGTTGTTTGTCTACTTGTCCCCTCTGTCTACTGTTTCTCTGTATAACAGTTTATTGATCAGTTTCAACTTAGGACCTTCTTGTATAACAGTGCAGTTCTCAAATCAGTGGAGCGTAATTTGGACACATCTTTTCCTGCATAGAGGGCTTCTAAAGCTGCTTTGATCATGGGATCGTGAGGATTGAGCCATGAATACTGTCATTGTCCAGCTGAGCAGTGCCAATGTCTATTGCAGAAAAGTGGCAATAAAGCAGAGTATGCAATTCTCAGAGGCTCCCAAGCAATCCACCATGCAGTCCACTGCGTCCGTGGACATTTGTTCCTCCCTGTCAAACTTCGGCAGAGTGTCCGAATGTCAGGTTCTGCCAATCGGACCCAATCATTCTGGGGAACAGGCCTCCGGGAGAGAGCATCAGCATCTATGTGGTTCAGACCTGCTCGGTATTCGAGGCATAGTCATATGTAGAATAATGCAGAAAGCCACCTATGGCCAGTGGCATCCAACTTAGCTGAGGTCTGCACATAGGTCAAAGGATTATTGTCAGTTTTTACTAGTATTTTAGCCCCATACAAGTACTCATGGAATTGGTCAACAATAGCCCACTTCAAAGCTAGGAACTCTAACTTATGTACAGGATAGTTCTTTTCGGATGGGGTCAGGCTTCTACTGGCAAAGGCCACTGGTCTCAGGCCATTCTCGTGCTCTTGGTACAACACAGCCCCCAACCCTTGCAAGCTAGCATCAGTGTGCAGGACGTAAGGTTTTCTTGGATCGGCATAGGCCAGCACTGGAGCATGGGTGTGTTGATATGATCTCATGAAAAGCAGTCTCACAATCAGGAGTCCAGCGGGCCCTAAATACTTCACTTGGATGAAAATACACTCTTTCAGTCTTGAGGGACGCTGACTTTGGTATTTTTGTGGGTTGGGGATACCCTTGAGTAAGGTTAAGTAAAGGCGGATCACTCTTGAATAGTCCTTGATGAGCGCCCGATAATAACCACAGAATCCCAGGAATCTTTGCAGTTCTTTTTAGATTTTTGGGCTGTGGCCAGGTGGTCAAGGCCTCAACTTTACTTGGGTCGGTCTCTATTCCTCGGTGGATACTATGTGTCCCACATACTTTACTGATGTTTGAAAGAATTGACACTTATCAATGGACAGTTTAAGGCCAAAAGTCCTCCAGTCGGTCCAATACCTTAAATAATCTGCTTTCATGTTCCTCCAGTGAGCTGCCAAACACAATAACATCATCTAGGTATACCAGGCACTCTAGTAAGTTCATGTCCCACTGCACGCTCCATCAATCGTTGAAAAGTGGCTGGGGCACCTGAAATCCTTGAGGCATCCTCATGAATTCATAGAAGCCAAGCGGACAGATAAAGGCAGTCTTCTCACGGTCCTCTGGGGCCGCCGGGATCTGGTAGTACCCTGCGGAGATTCAGCACAGAGAAACACCCACTCCCGCTTAGGCAGTCCAAAGCATCCTGAATGCGGGCATTGTGTACTGATCAGGATAGTCCACGGTTTAAGGTGCGATAATCCACACACATCCTTACTGTTCATTCTTTTCCTCACTACCACAATGGGGAAGCATAAGGGCTTCTGGATTCTTGTATTACACCAGCAGCTAACATCTCTTGCAGATGCGTCTCACATCATCTATGTCAGCAGGTGCCAGGCTTGAGACCTCTCACGAAATGGTCTTTCGTCATGCAGCCGGATATTGTGCTCAGCCTTGCACGCATCCTACATCCCATTCCTTTAAAGAAAACACCTGGTCTCTCTGGCAAGCTTTCACTGATCCTCACTTTCCATTCAGCTGGCAGCGGGAGTCGCGAAATCAAACAAGTCAGAGCGTTACTCTGTCATTCTTCCTTGAACTCTTGCTGCTGGGTAGCACTGCAGTGTCTGCACAATGCACATTAGCCAGGATGCAACCTCTGTTTACTCGAATGTCTCTTTCAGACACATTATGAACTTGGACCATTACCCTTCTGGCATAAGCATGGGCTCTAGCGGGCAAAATACTAGGCTTGACCAGCAGTCCCTCTGGCAATTTTCCATCGCCTGGTGCATCCAACATTAATATTTTATTCTTAACATCCTTTCTGATACGGACCTCTCCCTGTAAGGTACACTGGGCATTTGGCGCCAGGATCAGAGACTCAGGATCCTTCTTCCATACAATTCCGACCGGTTCCTCTGGTTCTGTTTTTTCAGCATCTCTCTGTGCCTCATAGGCCTTCTTAATTAAAGCCGGAACTCTTAAAGCTCTACTAGTCTTTGACCCCTGTTTTTCATAACACAACGTGCCAGCCTTCCGAACATATGAGCATTTGTTCCAATCAACAAAGGACACCATCATACAGTCCAGTGGGGGACACACTAGGCTAGGGTCTCTACTTGTTCGGCCACTCCAGCCACGGAGGTGGGAAAGACAGCCAAATTCGGATATACCCGGAATAGGGGTAGGCCTTCTCCATAACCCCATACATGCAGTCCTTCTAATGGTTGTAAAAGTGCGTCTGACAAATGCTTCTGATACCAATCCTGGAACATAATTGTCACTTAGGAGCCACTGTCTAATACAGCTCTTGTAGACACTCCATTCACCTTTACAGTGGTCTCCATGGAGGGACCCACTATTCTGGACCAGTCTGGAGAGGCGGTAGTGGGGGCCTGGGCAACTGACCTTGCCACAAAAGGACGTGAATTAGCATTTTTGGTGCCCTCACTGGGATCATGTCGTGCACCTCTTAACCACTGATTTCTTCTCCGAAGCTCTCCTTGAGCCTATATGCAACTTTGTCAGTGTCTTTTGGGGACTGGCATTCCTTTTCATGTGCCCATCTTTCCCACAATTATAGCAAAACATACTTTCTGGAGTTTGAGCTGGCGAGGCGCCACACTGGGAGCCAGGGTGGGTATTACTAACTGGAAACCTGGGTGCCATCTCTTGTCTGCGGGCGTGATAAGCATTTGAGACATCTCGTCAGTTTCTCCACTTCCATGGTCAAGGAATTGAGTTTGGAGCTGTTATCAGCAGGAGATACATGGGTGGGTACCCCCACCCCCATAGCAGATGCAGTCGGATATAGGTCAGGGCCCGTACTTGCAGGCGTGGCCTTCATAAAGGGACTGTTTTGAATTCTGATCTCTCTCAACAGTTCGCCCATTGTGGCATATCTTTTTCCTTGTCAGAGCACTCATTGACTGCAACCTCTGCCCTGAACTTCACTTGATGGGTCACCCTCAGTCACTCGGGTCGTAGCCACAGCTGTTGGTGCAGGTACCTCCGAGGTCGCCTTTTCTCAACTCCTCAATTTCTCTCATTAACTCATCATAGGAGGGTGGGGATTCCAGTCGATTTGCCAGGCGTAACTGAAGCAACAGCAGTTCTGAGAAGGGGCAGACTTAAGGATTCTGTCCAGTCTGGTTCGGTCCAGTTCAATCGCTGGCAAACTACCCTTTCTGAGGCATTCTTGCAACAATTTTTCCAGCCGAGAGACATACACAGACAACAACTCCCCTTGGTACTGTTGTGCATTTCTTACTCTCCACCATAGGTCCTCATCAGAATCTGGGCTCCCATACACATTCTCCAAGGCCTCAAGATAGGCCTGTGCAGTCGCTTCAGGGTTACTGGCCCGTTTAGCACGGATGGTAGCCAGGGCAGGACCTCGGAGGCTCTCACTAACCCTCTTCGCTTTTTAGCCTTCCGAGCATTGCCATTCTAGCACTTGGGGCAAACATAGTCTATCCAGGTCTCCCAGTCATCCTCCCTTGGGGGGTGGGAGGGTGCCAGAGAAGATCCTCAACCTTCGTAAGAGTCGTGACTAATGGCAGGTGCAGAAATAGGAGTCTGCATTGGTTCAGCCACCATTCACGGGCACTGGAGCAGGAGAGGGTGTTGGGGAGGAACACCCCAGGTGGCAAGAATAGTTTCTTCAAGTCCTCCACAGTTTTCCCTCTCCCAGCAACCATTCAGCAAATTTCTCCTCAAAGTTTCAGATAGTGGTGGGGCTGATTCCCCGGTCTTTACTGTCCTTAGTTATCACTCTCAAGCAGTGAGGGCTCCTCTGGGGTAATGGTCTGTGGCACTTTGGAGCTATCTATGGGATCCTTAAACTCTACTAGGGCCAGGAAAGTGTGGGTGAGCAGATTAGCATGCCGACCCACCACCACAGGGTTTTGTAAACCTTCCACCTGGAAAGTACTCCCTGCACAGTGTCCGTATTGATACCCAGGGGATGTCCAGGATAAGCATAGCATTTTGGGGTCGATCTCCTCCCCAGTACACCACTCCACCAGCCGTGCACAGCCACTTCTGTCGGGTACCCATTTTTTCTTAACAGTGGTTCAGAATATGGCCACTAGAGGACACACAATCCCAGCGGTGAGCCTCCAAGATGTAACCCCTGATGGCGCTATCCCAGGGCTACACCCCTGCCTGATTTGCCACCAACAGGTTGAGGGGCCTGGATCCAATGGGGTGCCTCCACCCAGAGGTCAGGGTTTGCAATAGTTAAACTAACTTGGTCACAGCCCTCTGGGACACTGCAACCCCCCTTTCTTCCCACTAGTGGCCCACACAATATATCAGAATTACCTTCACAGTATACACTTACCCCCAGGTCTGGTTCCAGCACTGGGACCTCCTGTGAAATGAGATACAGTGCAACAATCACAGTACAGTACTTTAACATAGACAAATACCTCAGGCAGTATAACTTTGCTGAAACAAGCAGCTCTGATTTATTTAGGGGGATATAACAAGGACAGGGGGAAATCAGGTTAATTAGCTTATCACTCTAATAATCTACCTATGGCTCTGTGCACAGGCCTATCCCTATCAGTTACTGTCCCTGGTTACCCAAGCCCTAGTGGCTAGTCCAAACCGTGGCAGCTGGTAGGGGCCCTTTCACACAGAGAAAAGGAGAATTAAACAGTCAGCAGTACAGTAATTCCATTTGGATTTAATGTGGCAATTCAACAGGGAGCGACCTGAATTAGTACTCACGACCTCCAAATAAGATAGGGTCCTTCAATGTCAGCAGGGCTCACTTGAGGTACACAAACCTCTTCACACATTTATATAAAAGAGCACTATACCAGGCAGGCTGCATCTGTATCCCGATCGCAATTACTGCACAATACCGGGAGAACACACAGCAGATTCAGTTCCTGACAGACCGAGTGCAATTTTCAGCAATTCTTCCAGTCTTCTACAGGGTGAGCCTGGTTTCTACTCTTCAGAGATCCTTTGATTCTTTTCACAGGACAGATTCAGTCCTAACAAGCTGCAGACCGGAACTCTGGGCCTTACACACGTTTTTGACTAAAACTGCACACTGAAAAGCACAGGGCTCCTTCCTTCTTCACTGCCAAAGCTCAACTGAAACTCCAACCGACAAAACCGGGCACTTCCTTTGAGTTCCTCCCAGTTCTTGACTGGATTGGCTGTCACTCACAATAGACTGCTGCTGTTGGTCCAAAAGGCACTGAAGTCTAAACTACATCTCCCAGAGTCACTGCCCATACAATCCTCTTGTGGCTGGCTCAGATTATGAGTCCAAGTTCTGATTCGTCCAAGGCACCATTTTAGAGCTAGCTTACCCCACACTGATTGGTCCAGTTTAGCAGTTCAAAACTAGAATGGGGAACTAGCAGACACAGTTCTGACTGCAAAGAAAGCAGGTTAGACAAACTGTAATTTCATTATTACTCTAAATAATTTCTGGCAAACAGTTACATCTTTCAGATAGGTTCCCTTTGCACTCTAGTGACTGCAAAATGAAGTGAATTGGCAGCAGCTTGAGTGGTACTCAATCAAAGAAACACACAGTCCCCCATACAAACTAATTATGTTTGCAAGCAGACAGCTCTTAAAGAGACAGTACCAGAGGTTCTAAAAACACTCACTGATAAATGGCTTAAATGCCAAACACCATTCAGGCTTGGAGCATTCAAGCAAGCTCCTGGAAGTCTTTTGGGAACCCCCATTTGCAGGGGAGTTACACTAAGGAAGAGGAAATTATGCCTCAGGCTCCATTAGGGATAAACGGGCAGGAAACACTAGGTATAAATCAACAGAGTAAAGTAATGCTGCAGGAATGCACTGTTTAGTCCTGTACTTCTTCATTTTAGAATTACTTATATATTTACATTTTCAAAGAGACACAATGAAGTTTGTCTTGAAAAACAAAGGGAAGTAATTGAAACAAAACATGAGAGTACTATGTAACCTTAGAGTAATATTGTTCTTTTGTTTTGTTTTTCTACTTAGAATGTATGAAATGAAATACACTAAATTTATCCTACATTTATCAGGGGAACCAAGGCTGTTGCTGTTTACCTAGGCTGAGATCTCTCCTCCTCCTTGAACTCTCCAGTGCTTCTACATGCCGGCCGGCCCTTTCATTCCTATAGTTATACTGGCCAGATCAAGAGGAGGAGCCTACAGCTAGACAGCAAACACTTTGATATCTTTAATTCTTTTCATATCTCTACCTGGTTTTGATGTTGTTTATGAAAAGAAATTACTCTCATTGTTGAATGTAGTAAAAAGATATTCTTTAAGACATAAGAAAGGTTTAGTATAATAGTGGGTGGGGCTTCAGGCAATCACCTGACCCCTGCTAGTATAAAAGAAGTGCTTTTTAGTCAATGAATCAGATGTGTGGTGGAGTCAGAGAACTAACTGACCTACCGTCCTCTAGCTTCTACTAGAGGGTTGTTGTTTTTTCTCTGCCGATGCTTATTTTGCTGTTTATTGTTTTGCTTTATCCAGTTAATTTTTCTTTTCATTTGACATTCTTGCTGCAGTAAACCAACTGCTGGGCTTTTTGCCTTGCTTTTCAGCTTGCATCCTGTGTTTGAGTCCATCATTTCCCACAAATCCATGACACTGCTGCAGCTGTTAGGCTCCAATCCACATCTGGCAGATTGAAGTCCCCCACCAGCAACACCTCCCCCTTATGTGCCATCCTTTAGATGGCTTTTATCACGTCCTTATCTGTCTCTTCCTCCTGTGCTGGAGATCTATAGATTGCCCCTATGCAAACAGTGGCCCCTTTACTTGTTTCCAGCGTGACCCACAGTACCTCTGCTCCTCCCTGTTCTCCATGTATTTCCATGGCTTTTATGTTGTCCCTAACATAAAGAGCCACTCCTCCCCTTTTTTACATACCCTGTCTTTTCTGAACAGAATATAACCTGGTGTGGCCACACCCAGTCCCAGTTTCATTGCATCAGGTATCACTAATTGTAACCATATTCAGGTCTGCGTCTGCCATGGTGTCCTCTAGGTCTGCCGTCTTATTGCTTAAACTTCAAGTCTTTGCACGCGTGGCTCTCCAGGCTGTGCTTTCACTCTCCCTCTTGTTTCCCATTTGTGCCCCTTTTTGTTCCTCTCCCATCTATCTTATTATCATTCTTTCCTTCTATCCTCCAGTTTTCTTTTGTTAAATGGTTCTTTCTGGTTTTCATCCCCTCAGGATTCCCCTTGCTGACCTTGACTGTCTGTGGGGGGGACAGTTTATGTCTTGCTTTGTCTTTCCGTGTCCCCCCTTGGCTAGTTTAAATGCTGGCAATTGTAGTATTTAAACCACTCACTGAGGAGCACTGTTCTCCTCCTGGGGGGATGCAGGCCGTCGCCCCTGTACAGGCCCTTATCCCTCCTGGTGGAGCTCCAGTGCCCGGTGAAGCCAAGACCCTCCTGTCTGCACCATTCCTTCAACCATGCTTTGAAGTTCCTGGTGTGGAGAATTCTGTCCTCCCCCTGTCGTAGACAAGTAGCACTTCCAAGAAGGCCACAGATCATGCCACCTGCCTAAGAACCCTCCCCCGTTCCCTGAACTCCTCCTGCACTACATCTGGCTTATCCCTAGCCAGGTCATTAGTCCCCAGATGGACAATGATGTCCAGCTGTCCCTCCCTTCCTGCTGCCCCAGCGATCCTATGGATCCTCTTTCTATCCCTGTAAGACGAGGCACCGGGAAGGTGCATAGCCTCCCTCCTCACTGCCACGCACCAACTGTATCCCCCTCACTGTTGAGTCCCCCACCAGGATTTGCTTCCTTCTCCTCTGGGGTCCTCTGCTCCCCCCCTTGGGGTTTTCACTATGACCTCCACATCCACCCCGGTCACTACTTCAGGTGCCTCTGTGGGACATTCCTGCTCAGCCAGTGCAGCATAGATGTTCTGTAGTTGTACCAGAGGGGGGATGTGTCTACCCTTCACCACCTTAACCCTGCCCAAGCCCCCTGTTATACAGCAGCTTCCCCCTCTGGGCAACCTCTGTGGCAGCAGTGGTGGACTAGGTGGTCCCTGGGTGGAGGAGTAGGCCCTTGAAACCCAAGCCAACTCGGTCTTGAGTCTAGTAACCTCCTCCTCCTCCTTTCTTAGCCCAGAGAGGTGCATGCAGATGGGGCAGCACTACAGTCTCCAGAAAGTCCCCCTGAAGACTGACGCTCCGCAGCCACTGCACTGCACCACTCCCAGCATAGCTTCCCACCTATTACTAAACCTTAACCCTCTACCCCCTTTTCTTCCTTCCCTCTTCTTCTTTATTTCCTTCTTCCTACAAATTCAGGATACTATCCCCTTGTTGCAGATGTAATATCACTCTCATACCTTCAGATTACACAGTCACAACCTCAAGATAATGATCCTCAGATGCAAATTTAGACCCACAACCCCAAGAAATTAACCCCAAGATGCAATGTTAAACTTACTCTCCACAGTTTACTGACTCCCAGATGCAATTTTAAACTCACAACCCAAGGAACTTAACCCCAAAAAGCAATGTTAACTTCACAACCACAGTGCAATGCTCCCAAGAACTTAACCACAAGATGCAGTGTTCACTCACAACCACAGTATAATACTCCCAAGAACTTAACCCCAAGATGCAATGTTAACTCACAACCACAGTGTACTACTCCCAAGAACTTAACTACAAGTTGCAATGTTAAACCATACCCTAATAAGTTGGTTATACAGAATTGTACTTATCTAATGGACTGCCTCCAGCGCGCCAGTCTCTTCTCCTGTCTCTTGCCGTGTTATAGGTGGATTCAGCAGAGTGGAAGGGAGATTGGTGGACTACCGGCAGACTCTGGCAGACTCAAGGCAGACAGTTGCACTAATCCTTGGCGCACGTTCCTTCACGCGGGGGGCCACAGTGCAGGGGCCGCTTGAAGTCTTCCTATGTTTGAAGCAGTAGGAAGTAGGCTGGGTACCCATAATTGGCTGCTGAGGAGGTAGGGACGCGGCTTGATCTTTGATTGGCTCCCACTGGAGCCCTGTTGCTGCAGCTAAGCTCTGCTCTGTTTTGGTCTCCTCAGGGCAGGGGGAAGGGCTCCCTATGCAAAATTCAGGAGACCCTCACTCCCTGAACACTGTCAGTCACCACTCACTGCTATGAACAGGGTTTTAAATCACCACCTCTACCTTTATCTCAGCAGTAGGAAGTGGGCTGGGAGCCTGCGATTAGCTGCTGAGGAGGCAGGGGGCGCAGCTTGCTCTTTGATTAACTCGCACTGGAGCCCTGTTGCAGCAGCTAAGCTCTGCTCTGTTTTGGTCTCCTTGGGGCAGGGTGGAGGGCTCCCTACGCGAAATTCACGAGACCCTCAGTCCCTGAACACTGCTCTTTCAGTCACCACTCACTGCTATGAGCAGGGTTTTTAAATCGCCACCTCTGCCTTTATCTCAGTGGAAGGAAGTGGGCTGGCAGCCCATGATTAGCAGCTGAGGAGGCAGGGGGCACAGCTTGCTCTTTGATTGGCTCCTGCTGGAGCCCTGTTGCTGCGACTAAGCTCTTCTCTGAATCGGTCTCCTCAGGGTGAGGGAGGGCTCCCTTTGCAAAATTCAGACAACCCTCACTCCCTGAACGTTGCTCCTTCAGACACCACTCAGTACTGGGAGCCTCTGCTGACAGACTATTCTTCCACAGCTCCACCACTTTCCATTAAATGGAACTTTTTCACATCCCACTTAAACCTTCCTCCACCAGTTTCCATTTGTGACCTCAGGTTTTTGAATCAGTACTCCTGCAAAAGAGTTCCCCACAACTCACCTTGATTATTCCCTTCAGAAACTTGAAGGTCTCTGTTATGTTCCCCCCCCCCCGCCTGATCTCTAGTGAGTATGTGTTCAGTACCTTGAAGCAGTCTTCATAAGATCTGCCCTGTTGGCCCTGAGGCCTCTTGGTCACCCTGCATTGCACCATCTCCAGCCTGTCCCTGTCCTTCCTTAGTTAAAAATTCTAGAACTGAGCACAACATTCCAGGTCTCACCAGTGACCTACAAAGAGGTAGTAGACTAGTACCTCCTTTTTCCTGCTGTCAGCAGCATATCCAATACTTCCCTATAGGCCTTGCTACACTGACTTGATTGTTTGAGGGAGTCACTAATGATGTCTTCCAGGTCCCTTTCCTCTGCCATAGTGCTTATTTTAATCCCTCCCATCTGGTACTCTGTCCTGTTTTTTTGTTCCCCTAGGTGCATAACCTTGAATTTTTTTGACATTGAATTTCAACTGCCAAACCTTTGACCATCTCTCTAGCCTTTGCAGATACTTCTGTATCTCCTCAACCCCTTTGCCACTATCTACCTTACTGCAGAGCTGTGTCATCTAGCTAAGAGACACAACATGCCTCGAATGCCTTTTCCAGTGTTGCTGATGAATATATTGAAGAGGACAAGACTATCTTCCTCTTTCCCGCTGCTAACATAATCATGTCTCCCTTACCCTCATCCTGCTGTGGTGGCCAGTATACAACCCCTAACCTTAGATTTCTTCCTGCCGCTGTGTGTTAGTGGACCTGTAGTGCCTCTATGGCACCATACCCCTATGTTCTCTCTTGTGGCTGTTATGCCCTCCCTGATGTACAGGGCCAGCTCCCACGCCCTTTTTCCTTTCTTCTTGTCTTTCTTTCCTTAAGTGGATGTACCCCAGAATGGAGAGATCCCAGTTGTGGTTCATGGTGGCCCAGCTCTCATATCTGCCAGCTGCCACCAAATCAACCTTCCCCTCAGTCATTTTGTTTCCAAGACTTCTTGCATCAGAGGACACAACCCTCAATGAATCCTGTTTACTCCCCTTCTTCCTTGGACTTCAGAGTATCCCCTCTTCTACATGCCTCCTTTCCCCATCTTGTCCCACCCAATTTCCAAGATTTCCCTTTCCTTACATCTCTCGTGCTCCCCTTCTCTCTATATCCACTGTCTGCCCAATGATATTTACCTGGGTGTGGGCCTGACAGCCCCCTCCTCCTGGAAATCCTGAGTGCTGTGTCCCTCGGTGGCCACCCCCTTCAGTTTAAATGTAGGCAACTGCTGAAGTAGTCCCCAGTTTGCTCACCGAGCAGCCTTGTTCCCCTCCTGCATAAAAGTAATCTATCCAATGAGAACTGAGTCTTATTATCCCAGGCGCTCCCCCAGTTCCCATCAACCCCCAAACCATCTTCCTTGCACCAGTCCCACAGCCAGTTATTGAATTCATCTATCCTATCTTTTCTTGCTATACTGGCTCAAAGAATTTGTAGCATTTCCGAGAAAGCTATTGATTTGGCTTCTGCCCTGCTAATCTGTCCTACTTCCCTACATCTTTCATGTATCACTGCCACTTTGCATCCAGCTAGGTAATCTGTTCCCAGGTGAATGACCATATGTGACTTTCCTCCCACTCCCTACATGAGGAAGTGCACTATCAGGTAAATCTTATCTGACATCATACCCGAGAGGCACACGACTCTCCTTCCCTGTTGTTCCCTTCTCCACTTGGCCCAATCAACTCCCCTATGACCATGACCCTACCATTACTCTGTCCCTCTCTTTTGAAGCACCTAAATGGTTTGCTCCCCCCTCCACATCTGGCCCCCTCCTATGCTCTCTACCCCTGCCTACCCCACCCTCCCTGTGAGCTGATTTCTCCCTCTTCATCCATCACCCCTCCTTTCTACTGCATCCTTTAGTTTTTGATCTGTCTGTCTCCACCTTTCCCTTTGTCTCACGTACTCCGAGTGCCCCATGCTATATCTGTTTTCTCTTTTTTGCACATTGATCCTACCACAACTCCTGAGGCCTTACTAGAGTTCTGCCTCTTCTCCACCCTGCAGACTAACTTGGGTACCCCCTTCTCCCTCTGTACTCAGTGGCTGGAAATTATTCCTGACCTGTTTTGCTATGCGTTGACCAACCCCTACTTTCTTCTGCTGAACCCCACTCCTTCTCCTACCTGTCCTCCATCCTGCCACCTGATGCTTCATCAACCTTTGGAGGTAGAAGGACCCAAGATGCCCATCTCTGCTCCCCCCTGCCTCTCCTCTACCCCCTGCCATTGCCCTCTGCCTAGGCCTGTCTATCTGCCTCTCTTCCAGCCTTTCCAGTTCAGCCCTTGTCCCTCATGCATCCCCCATCTCATGCATTCCCCAACCTCCCATCATTGTCCCCTTCCAGCTAATCTTAGGCAAAACTGAAAGAACCAAGAAAATCACTAACTAAACAAACCTGCCCCAACCAACTTAAAAGGACAAAGAAAATCACTAACTTAACAAATCACATGCCTCCAGACTTAAAAAACAAAGAAAATTACTTATAGACATACAAACATACGAGATGGCCAACAGATAAAGGCCTTATGGTCTGTCAAGTCTGCTTGATTGTGCAGCTAGCAGCCCTTGTACTGCAGATGCCCCTCCCTCCACCCCCTCCAGTGACCTTCCCCTTTACCTGTCCCATCCCCTTTTGAAGCAGCAGACTGTTGGTTAAATAGGATCTGCCACTTATCCTCTAGGTAGGGAAATGGGCAGACTAGGTGGGCCAAGTGGTCCTTATCTGCCGTCAAAGTCTATGTTTCTATGTTTCACACTGTTCTACAGGATACCACTTCCTCTGGCAATGCATTCCACCCAGACACCACCCTCACCGTAAAAAAGTTTCTTCTCATTTCCCTCCTTGAACCTTCCCCCTTCCAATCTCAGATCGTGCCCTTGAGTGTCCCTCCCCCTTCTTAATTTAAAAAGTCTTTCTGTGCCCGTCTTATTTATTCCCTTCATGTACTTGAAGGTTTCAATCATGTCCCCCCATCCTTCCTCTCCTCTGGAAGTACATGTTCAACTCCCTTATCCTGCTCTAGTAGGGTAAATCCCCTAGACCCTGGATCATGTTGTTGCCCTGTGCTGCACCCCCTCCAGTAACCTAATGTTCTTCTTCAGGTACGGTCACCAGAACTGCATGCAGTACTCCAGGAGTGATCAAACTAGTGACCTGTATAGCTGCAGGATCACCTCCCCCCTCCTGGAGGATATGCCTATGTCAATACAATCCAGCATCCTGTTGGCCTTTGCAGCTGCCTTTCTACACTGTGCTGAGTTGTTCATTGCTCCTGTTATGATCACCCCCAAATCCTTCTCCTCTTCCATCTTGGCTAGTTGAATCCCCCCAGCAGGTAGCTACTCCTTGGGTTCTTTGCACCAAAATGTAGCACCTTGCCTTCCTTGGCATTGAACCCCAGCTGCCAAGTGTCCAACCAGGCCTCCAGTTTTCCCAGATCATCTTGCAGCCACTGCCACCCTTCTGAGTCATTCACTACTGCTCCTATCTTGGTGTCATCTGTAAGCAGACTGATCTTGCTCTTGATGCCTATTGAGATGTCTGCTGTGAAGATCCCAAATAATAGCAGCCCCAGTACAGAGCCCTGTGGCACCCCACTTGTCACCACCCTGGGAGATGAGAGCTCCCCTCCCACAACCACCCTCTGCTGTCTCCCTTGCAGCCAGTTCACTATCCATCCCACCATCTTCGCCCCTGCCTCTGTGTCTTCAAGTTTATTTCCTAGCCTCCCACGTGACACCAAATCAAATGCCTTACTGAAGTCCAGGTACAGGACATCCACTGCATGGCCCCTGTCTAATTGTCTGGTTACCCAGTCACAGTTCCCTGGTGGTCTAGTGGTTAGGATTCAGCGCTCTCACCGCCATGGCCCGGGTTCGATTCCTGGTCAGGGAAAGTGCTGTACCTCTCTCTTATTGCCTGCTGTTTTGTTGACTCAATGTACCTAACCACAAAATGTAAATGTACTTGTTCACCTATTATGTTGTACTGATGTATCCCTGTTGTACTCTCCCGGGTCATTCCTGAAAATAGGCATATAACTTGTCTAGTGTACTTACCTGGTTAACAAAAGCTAAATAAATAAATAAAAGTACTCCACCAGGTAGGTCTGACAGGATGTGCCTGAGACAAACCCATGCTGTCTACTGTCCTGCAGCCCATTAGCCTCTAGGAAGGAAGCCAACCTCTCCTTCAGGATTGTCTCCATCAGCTTTCCCATGATGGATGTGAGGCTTACCGATCTGTAGTTCCTTGGCTCATCCTCGGGGCCGTTCTTGTAGAGTGGTACCACGAGCGCCATCCTCCAGTCCTGAGGTACATTACTTCTGTACATTAGTCCTGAGGAAATTACTAACTAAACAAACCAGACCTTACCCAAAATTGAAAGAACAAAGAAAATCACTAACTAAACAAACAAGACTTCCCCCAAAATTTGAAGAACAAATAAAATTAGTAACAAACTATACCTCCGCCAAACTAAACAAAGAAAATCACTAAATAAACCAGCCCTCCCCAAACTTACTTGTTTGTTTGTTTGTTTTATTTAAAACCTGGTAAGACCTTGGGCCAAAGACCCATTTACAAGAGCTACCAGAACATGTAACAAATGTACAAAACATACATGTAACAAATACAACAATAAATATACAGTTTCACAGGCAAATATATCAATCCAGAATAGCATTTACATTGACAGTTTGCAGTAAGATAATGTTTTAAAGCATGTCTGAAACTCATGTGTTGTATATACTGGATAAAGATGAAGGTAAAGAGTTGTAAAAAGATGGCAATTTATAAAGCATTGTTTTTTGATCAACTGAAGTTCTCATCCTGGGAACAGTACACTGAAATTTAAAAGATGACCATGTAGTGGCCGGCCTTTTGGGCTTAGGGTCGAGGCACTGGCCACCACACCTCGTGCCTCACCGATGACCCAGGGTCAAGAGCAACCTCGGGAGTTGGAGGGTTGGCCAGGGGGAGGAGGCTTTAGCATCCCAGGTACTGCTCTCCTCCTCCAGGGAGGGTTGGAAGGGACAACCACAGTTATGCTGGCTCCTGGCAGTGGCTGGGGTCAGTACATGCCGTGGTGAAACTGTGGGGTTGGTGCGGGCCAACATTGGACATGCAGTTCATGGAAGCACATGCTGCAGCGTCATTGATGTCATTGCACGTCTGTGCTGGGGAAGGGGATTCAGAACAAGGAAAACAGCCTAATCCTCCAGCGCTTGTGATGATCGACCCCCAGTGCTGCACCGGACGCTCCCAGGGTGAAGGTCTTCCATGATGGGGTGAGCGATGGGTCCAGGAAGGTAGAAAGGGTGAGGTGGTGAGCTCGGGTACAGTGCCCAGTGCAGTGCCGTCAAGGTCGACCTGATAACAAAAGGGAACCATATGGCCACCCCTGCCAAGGAGGTAAGGCAGAAGTACTAATGCAACAAAAAAATGACCACGTAGAAACGATGCTAAGGTGTTTTTTAAAAATAGTATGAAGTACTGCAGGGACACAATCAAGAGTCACCTTTTTTGCAAGAGTGTCTAATTGCAACAGAAGCCATCCCACTTTATTTATACAAGTCACAATGATGAGTGTGGTATGACAGTTGTGTTGCAGTTCTTGCTATCTGGTTAAGAAGGGTCCTCACCCTGGCTAGCAACCCCACTCCAGTTGAGTAGTAGAATCAGTATGTCATTGTCAGTTACCGGAAGAAGGAAGCTCTGCGCCAGGGGCATCCTTGTTGAGGGAATGAGAAATAAATTTAACCTGTATAACGAACCTAGTCTTTGGTGAATTACTTTTACGATAAAGTTTATGTGTTGTTCAGAGAGGGTGCTGTCCAGGATGAGGCCAAGATATTTAAATACCCTCATCTCTTCAATTTCCACCCCTTTACAGTGCACAAAGAAAGAACTGGTTCAGCAGGCAACTTCTTTCTTAGATTATAGAATACCATTGATTTATTTATTTTGCAGTCAAAACCAGTTTATTTACAAGAAAACATTTTTGTAAGTCTGTGAAATCTAGTAAATCCCAAATGATGGGGAGATTGGGGCCACTTATGAGGATCATTGTGTCATCAGCATAAAGAAACATCTTGGTACAGTATTTTTACAAATAGTTGGTAATCTGTTCAAAAATAAACTAAATAAAAGGGGACCCAAAACAGAACCCTGAGGAACACCCAGTGAAATAGGGGGATGGGGGGATAACTGACCTTTTATTCTTGTAGTTTGCATTCGACCAAAAAGGTAGTTCTGACACCAGCCAACAACGTCTGTGGACATGCCCAGTTTCTGAAGGGCAACCGGTAACAAATTGTTTCATGAGTTCAAAGGCCATGGGGAGGTCCACATAGACAGCCAATGCAAAGTGACACTTGTCTAGGGCTTAATGTACCACGTATGTGAACCCCACCAGAGCCATCACCGTGTTACGTCCAGGTCAGAACCCATGTTGTGCTGGTGTCAGAATCCCACACTTTAACAGGTGCTTGATCATCTGATCAAAGACTATATGTTCTAGTACCTTGGATAATGGAGCCAGTAAAGGAATAGGATGGAAATTTTGATCGTTGAATGCATCACCCATTTATGAAAAGGAGAACAGCGGGCACCTTTCCAAATTTCTGAGAATTGACCTCTGCAAAGTGACAAATTAAACATTTTTGTTAGGGGGTAACAGATGATCTCTGCAGTTATCCTCACGAGCCTAAAGTCCACCCCATCTGTTCCTACTGTTGGTCTGTGGTGATGTTTCAGAAGGTAATTCAAAACCTTCCCTGGGGTAAGTACCCTGAGATAAAACATTGGCTATGTGAACGATAAGGTGGTGATTGCGTCGCTGTCTTGGTTCTTAGGGGAATCTGCTTCATCACTGCGAATATAACTAGTTAAGTCAGAGAAGAAGGTATTACATTCAGTGGCTATGGCTAAAGGCTCAAGAAAACTAAAAGATAGTTACTAACTAAATAAACCAGACCTCCCCAAAATGTAAACAACAAAGAACATCACTAACTAAACAAAGCAAACCCCCCAAATACATTTATTACTTTCTTGTTTAGCAGGTAAGTGCACGTAACAAAGACATTGTTTATGTTTAGGCATGACCTGGGAGGTCACAATGAGGTAAACAACATACAGGTAGAAACAAGCAGGGATGCAGTACATTTCAGCAGTTACAGCCACAGTGCTGAGATCACAATACTAGTCGTGAAGATCAAAATATACATGGATCACGTCAATGGGAGCAATATCATTTCTTGGTAATTCAATAGAGAAGTACAGTACATAGGAAATTAGGTACATGAGCACATAGTACTTCAGAAGCAAATGTTCTCTAAAGTTAACTCTGAACATCTGATGCATAGGACTGCAACAAATGTCATGCTCATAGGTGATACATAGAAACATAGAATTTGATGGCAGATAAGGACTACTTGACCTATCCAGTCTGTCCATTTTTTTCCCTTCCTATAGTGTCACGGCAGACCCTACTTGATCTCTGGCTGTCTCTCCCCCCTTTCTTTCCAACAAAGGGTCCCTTATGTCTATCCCATGCATTACTGAACCCCACCACTGTTTCTACCCCCACCACTTCCACAGGAAGACTGTTCCAGGCATCTATCACACTTTCTGTAAAGAAGTACTTCCTCACATCTGTCCTGACTTAACCCCCTCCAGCTTCATAACATGTCCCCTTGTTCTGGTGCATTTTTTCTGAAAAACACTTTCCTCCTGTACCTTATTTACTCCCATGAGGTATTTAAAGGTCTCTATCATATCTGCCCTCTCCCTTCTGTCTTCCAGGATGTACATATTGAGGTCCTTTAGTATCTTCTATATACTCGGTTAGCAGACAGAAGAAGGCGTGAGCCCATCAAGCCTGTCTCCCAGCATAGTGGGGCCACATTTTCAGATATTATATAACAGAAATTAATCCAGTTTGTTTTTAAAGATGTCTGTTGTGTCTGCAGCAACCACATCACTCAGTAAACTGTTCCATAATTTCACTGCCGTATACATGAAGTAACCCTCCAATTGTTCTTTTTTGAAGGTTCCAATACAATTTGCTTGTTATGGCTCTGTATGTTTACCTCCCTAATATTAAAGCTTAACCCCAAATTATCCAACGGTTCTCTATCCCCTGTAATCTTGTACATCATTAGAGTATCACCTCTCTCTTTTCTTCTCTCAAGTGTGAATGCTCACAACTCCCCCGTCTCTGTTCGTGTGGATTGTCTTTTAATTTATTGATTATTTTTGTAGCCCCGTGCTGCACTCTCTCAATATTATCTATATCTCTTCTCAGATGTGGGCTCCATACTGAGGAGCAATAATCTAGATGTGGTTTTATATAAAGACATAATACAGACCTTGTCTCTGGACACAAAGGCCCTTTTTATGCATCCCAGGATTTTGTTGGTCTTTCCAATTACTTTCTTACAGTGGCTGCCAAAGGTAACGTCCTTTTCAATCAGTATATCTAGGTCATTTTCGCTATTTACCTCTGTTAGTTGGCAGCCATCGAGGTAATATCTATGGTTACTGTTGTTACCCCCCCAGGTGCATAACCACACACTCTTCCTGGTTAAAGAGCATTTTGTTTTCTATTGCCCAATGTTCCATTGCCCTGAGATCTTAGAATCATCTGTGAATGTTACTGTCCAATTTCTGACATGTTCACTCATGTCTGAAATGAACATCCCAAACAACACAGGACCCAGTACCGAACCCTGTGGAATTCCGCTGGTCAGTTTACCTGGCTCTGAAATATTCCCCCTAATTGTCACCGTCTGGGTCCTATTATGAAGCCATGCAGTAATCCAGGCTAAAGGTTTTCATTCAGACCCATTTTATGATGTTTAAGTAATATATTATGTGGAACTTTATCAAAAGCTTTATGCAGATCAAGATATTTGATGTCAAGAGGTTCATTCTTGTTTAATGAGTTGTTAACCGTTTCATAGAATATAAGAGTATTTGTAACAGACAATCAATTTTTTTAACCCATGCTGGTTACTGTCTATCAACATTTTAACTTTTATTTCCTCTTCTAATCTGTTTTTAATCATTGTTTCCATCATCTTACCGAAGATAGAGGTCAAACTAATTGGCCTATAGTTTGAGGGGCTAGATTTGTCCCCCTTTTTTATGTTTGTTTGCATGCATGTGCAAGAAACATAGTGCCACCATACGAGTTTTCGTAGGTGTGCCACCCCCACATCCAATGTCCTGCTCCTTGTTGCAGGCGCTTCCCCACCGCACCAATGAATGTCTGAGCTGTCTATGACAGCCCTTCAGATACAGTGGTGTACAGTTCTGAGGAAAACACTGCTACAATTAGTGATGATAACCGGCAGTATGCAAATTGCCTACATATCAGCACTGCATCTGAACTTTCATAGACAGTTCATTACTGAAATCAGACCTAGTCCCCCCCCCCACATGAACACCTAGGTAGCACGCTGGGAGCCCACTCCAGCGTGCTTATGTGCTCCCTCCACCCTCACACACTGTATGACCAACAGGGTGCCTAATCCCCCATCAGTTCCACTGCCCCCTCAAACTTCCAGGTGCCACGCTGGGAGCCCACCCCAGCATGGCAAACGTCTGTGACTCCCCCGTCGGCTCCACTGAGTCCCGCGTCGTTATGTGCTTGCCCCGCACACTGTATGGCCAACACAGTGCCCAATCCCCCGTTGGCTCCACTGCCCC
Organism: Neoceratodus forsteri; assembly: GCA_016271365.2. NCBI lineage: Eukaryota > Metazoa > Chordata > Ceratodontiformes > Ceratodontidae > Neoceratodus > Neoceratodus forsteri. Next base: position 943,592,798 of record CM057450.1, read on the forward strand.
CCAAAACCAACTCCAGGTGCCACGCAGTGAGCCCACCCCAGCATAGTGAAAGTCCCGCGTCATCTTTGTTTAAAAAAAAACTGTTAAAAAAGAAAACGGTCCCTCGTTGACTTCTCTTGTCTCCCCTCACCCAACCCACACCCACTCTTCGTACTCCCACCTCCCACACACCCTCACCCAATACTGACTCTCCAGAGTCTGGTACGATGATTTGCGGACTGGGAACACATCTGTACTCTTCAAAGCCGACCGCTAACTGAAGAAATGCCGTAAGCTGTATAATGACATAAATGTTTTTTCAACTTTGGTGTATATCTCGTTATTTTGGGAATTTTTCAACAATTAACATGTTTTAGACCCACCTTATGAATTCAGCCACTGACATTTTTGTTATTCGGTCCCAAAAGGTGATTTTGCGGTCACTGCGAACCACCTTTTGGGACTGAGTAATGAAACAACAGTGTCACAGTTCATGAGGTAGGCCCCTAAAACCCTATGTTGAAAAATTTGGTGAAAATTCCCAAATGACTGTTTTATTTAGTGCGTGCGTTGCACAGTTCCTATGCTCGCTCGTAACTTTGAAAAATTTTTACTATTTTCACTCCAGATTTTTTACATTGTCATTTTACCACACCTCCTTATGAGCAGTACAGCTGTCATTTTTCACATCTTGCCCAAAATGTGTTTTTGTGCATGTAGCGCACAATGGCGCGATTGGTGTGTGAAATAAATGTTTGGGACGGATTAAGAAAATCACAGTGACACTGTTCATGAGCAGGGGTCTTAGAATGGCTATGTTGAAAATTTGGTGACAAAAGTCCATAAAATGACTGTGTTACGAGTGTGCATTGCGCAGTTTCCATGCACCCTCGTAAGTTCACAAATTTGTAATATTTTCAGTGCAGATTTTCAACACTGGCATTTTTCCACACCTCCTTATGAACATTGTAGCTGTCATTTTTTACACCCTGGCTGAAATTTGTTTTCCGCACGTCCGGGCGCAGGAAACGCGGTCGCTGTGGGAAATCAGTGTTCGGGACAGATTAAGAAAATCACAGTGACACTGTTCATGAGTGGAGGTCCCAAAATGCCTGTGTTGACAATCTGCTATAAAAAATCCCCAAACTAATTACATTACAGGTGTGCGTTGCACAGTTTCTACGCACACTCGTGACTTCACCAGTTTTTTTATATTTTCACTCCAGATTTTCAGCATTGCCATTTTTTACACCTCTCCATGAACAGTACATCTGTCATTTTTCACATCCTGTTCAAAATGTGTTTTTAGCACCTGTAGTGCAAATAGGCGTACTTGCTGTTCAAAATCGCTTTCGGCTAACAAACTGATATTGCCACTGTTCATGAGGTGGGGTCACAAAAAAAACATGTTGAAAATTTGGAGTGAAAATACCAACGAACTCCCGGGGCATTAGGGTTTCCAACCATATCGCCCCACCGTGTAAAGACTGACAGGCATCAGGGGTGTGACTTGGGATTGTCGCCTGTAATGCTCATGCCATTCCACCTCCACCCACACCCTGCAGCCAGTGACAGGCATCGAGGTGTGCCTTGGACTCTGTGGCCCGAAAGTTCACCCCATTCTCCTATACTGCACCCATCTCACCGTATTTCCTTGTGGAATGGGGTGAGCGTAAGGCCCAAAGACCCCAAGACACACCATGACACTTGTCGGTGTCTGCAGAGTAGGGGGTGGTGAAATGGCATGGGCGTTATGGACGATGACCCAAAGGCACACCCCAGTGTCTGTCAGTCACTGCAGGGTGGTGGTGGGGTTGGCTTCAGTTCAGTACATCACTGCCATTCCTATTATGCATCTCCCTAACTCCTACATTACCAATGCCAATGCCAGCAAGCAAACATTTGGCATTGACAAATGCTTGTTATAAATAGGGACAACAGTTGCCATCTTCCAGTCTTCCGGGACTTCACCTGTCATTAAAGACATGTTAAACAGTCTCATCAGGATAGGTGCCGGAACATTGGGGGCCACTAGGGCCATGGCCCTACCACTTTCATAAGAGGCCCTATCACTTTTTGCTATCATGGTAATATATTTAATAGGAGGATAACCTCATAGTCTTCAGGTGAAGCTACCTCTGGCTGCAAGCTGCAACACTGGACTTAAGATTTGCAAGAAAGTGAGTAGTGCTCACAACAGAGGGAGGTGAACTTTACAATTTACAATTGTCTTTGGTTTGAAGCAGATTCCTTAGGAAAGTTAATATTCTTCAGGTGGAGGATACTTCTAACTGAAGGGTGAAATAAGCAACTTAGAATTATCAGAAAAGGCAGTCTTTCAATCAACAGAGGGAGGTGGAGTTTGCTTTACTTGTTACAATTGTTAAGATTTTACTGTTTTCTGTGTTTCTGCCCTTCTGACTTGATTGGAGTTAGTGATTGACTGTTTGCATTGCAATATTTGTAATACTGTGAGTATTCACTGGGCTAAGAATTTGTCATAAGCCCTGAATTGAGAGCAGGTTACAGGCTGTGTATTGGACCCAGACAGTCCCTAGGGGTGGAAACTGGTTTTTCTTTGTTTACCTCAGTGTGCCTTGTAAGGCCAAGCCAGACTGTGTCAGGAAGTGCTTACATCACAGCTACTTAACAGCCAATAGCTCTGGAAGAATCTTACATACCTTGATAAAAGTACTAATTTTAGCAGGCTCATCAGATAACCTCATAGTCTTCAGGTGAAGCTACCTCTGGCTGAAAGCTGCAACACTGGACTTAAGATTTGCAAGAAAGTGAGTAGTTCACAACAGAGGGAGGTGAACTTTACAATTTACAATTGTCTTTGGTTTGAAGCAGATTCCTTAGGAAAGTTAATATTCTTCAGGTGGAGGATACTTCTAACTGAAGGGTGAAATAAGCAACTTAGAATTATCAGAAAAAGCAGTTTTTCAATCAACAGAGGGAGGTGGAGTTTGCTTTACTTGTGTTACAAGTGTTAAGGTTTTCAGTGCAGGAAGAGTTTAAACCCACATAGGCTAGATACTGTTTTCTGTGTCTGCCCTTCTGCACAGCTGACGTGTTTTGGGGCTGACTGTTTTCAGAGCACAAGTCACCAGGCTCTTTTGGGGCTGGGGAGGTTTACCTGTGTCTGACTTGGAGGTTTGGATTTTTCTCTGTTTGATTAGCAGGTATTTTCTCTGTCAAATTGGTTTGAAGCAGTATCACAAATTGTTGTGTATGGCATCTTGCCGACAGGAAGGCACATGCATCATGGTAGGTCAGGAGCGTTTAGCTGATTGTTTCTGTGAGGGCTCAGTTTAGGCCCAACCTTCTCACCCCTCACCCCACCCATCCCTGGAAATAGTTCATTTATACCTGGGGTTCTGACATCATTTCCTCAAGAGGGCAAGGTACACATCACTGTCATATCCTGTCTAGCACACTGCACTGACAATATAAGCATACACATTATATAAATACATGCATTTCTATATAACGCACCAATCACACACACACAAAAAAAAAAAAAACTAAACAAGGTAGACAGTTATGTGGGGAGTAGTACAATGTAATGGCTGTGGGGCAGCAGTCTTCCGGGAGTCTTTCTGGAGGCTGAGATGCTGCCCTGTTTGCAGACAACTATCTGCCCTGAGGGAGGAAATTGCCCATCTTCAGGCCGCACTGGACAGTGGCAAGGGAACCTCCCCCATCCAGGGAGCACCACAGCCACCACCACTACCTCAGAGGTTGCGAAGAAAGCACAGCAGTTGGACCACAGTGGGCTCAGGGAGGGTAAGGGTGGTGGAACAGAGGCACACCCAGTCAGTTGTTACACTCCACAATCCATACACCATTCTGGGGGAGCATAGTTCCCCTATGGATGCACCCGCAGAGGAGACTAAGGAGGGTGCAGACAACTGTCACAAGGGAGGCCTCAGGAAGGAGGCAGAGGACACCACAGGAAAGAAAGCAGCTCCTGGTGGGGGACTCAATTATTAGGGGATAGAACTGGGGGAGCAGGGAAACTGAAGTAGGTGCCTGCCTGGTGCCATGGCTTGAGGGACAGGAAGCATCCTTAGGATCACGAGAACAGTTGCACGGGAGTCTGAGCTGGACATCATTGTCCACCTAGGGACAAATGACTTGGCTCATCATGAGATTAGAGCAGTGCAAAAGGACTTTGTAGAGTTGGGGAGGGGCTTAAGACAAGTAGCACACACAGTATCCTTCTCAGAGGTGCTGCCTGTCAGTGGCATGAGTGAGGCGAGGGTACTTTGCACCATGCAGTTTAACAAATGGTTAAAAAAATGGTGTGGAGCACAGGGGTTTGGCTTCATTGGGGACTGGGGTTCCACCTGGAGGGACACCAGCCTATACTGGCAGGATGGTCTGCATCTGTCCAGGAAGGGAACAAGTCTTTTGGGCAATCGGTTTAAATGCTTCATTGGCAAGCCTTTAAACTAGTCAAGGGGGAGGCACTGATAAACAGAAGGAAAATCCCAGCCTCCCCCTACAAAACAGGGTACTAAATGAGAAAAAGACCAAGGTAGAAAGGTCAGTGGGGGTTGCCGCTACAGAAGGTAAAGCCATCAAAAAATGGAGAGCAATGAGTACCAATGCCCGTAGTCTGGGTAACAAGCTTCCTGAATTAGTGGCCTTGATGGAGGAGGAAGATCTGGATATTGTGGCAGTCACAGAAACATGGTACACGCAGAACCATGACTGGGACGTAAACATACCAGGATACACTATCCACAGGAGGGACAGGGAGGGTAAAAGAGGAGGAGGAGTAGCTCTCTACATAAGAGAAGAAATCAAAGCAACAGAACAAAAGGGTAAACAGGGAGGAGAAGAAGCACTGTGGGTCAATTTGGAGGCAGGCAATGGCACCACAATCCGCACAGGGGTTGTATACAGACCCCTCTCAGGGGGAAATGGACAAGGAAATGATAGAAAGTATATTTAGAATGGCAGATAAAGGGGAGATATTGCTGATGGGCGATCTGAATATGCCAGATGTTAACTGGAGTGCAGTTGCAGCAGCCACTTCTAAGAGTGGGGTTATTCTGGATGCCCTACAGGGGGCATGCCTTAGACAACTAGTATTGGAGCCCACTCGAGAGGGAGCAATGTTAGACCTGGTTCTCTCAAACGGAGATGAAGAGAGGATCACAGATGTAGAAGTGGGTAGCCATCTGGGAACTAGTGACCATTGAACAGTATGGTTCACAATAAACACAGCAATAGAGTCAAGCCATACAAAGACAAAGGTACTGGATTTTAGGAGGGCTGACTTTGCCAAAATGGGTGAGTGCCTAAGGAATGCACTAGCAAATGGGCAGGAAGGAGGGGTGGAAGAACAATGGGGAATAATAAAACTGCCATCACAGAGGTAACAAGCCTTTTGTGTAAAGCAAATAAACAAAATGAAACGAGGTAAGAAACCACTATGGTTCTCAAAGGAAGTGGCAGTGAAGGTTCAAGAGAAAAAGAAAGCATTCAGGAAGTACAAGGAATCACAGAAGGAACAGGACAGAGAACTGTATCAGTTAAAGCAAAAGGAAGCTGGAAAGGCAGTCAGAACAGCAAAGGCCCAAACCGAGGAAAAGATAGCCAACTCAGTTAAGAAGGGGATAAACCTTTATAGGTACATCAGGAGCAAAGGAAGACCAAGGGAGGAATAATGAGGCTTAATAAAGGGGAGGGAGGGTGGGCGGAGGTGACTGTGAAAAGGCAGAGATACTAAACAAATATTTTTGCTCAGTATTTACAAAGGAAGAGGAGAGGTACCTAAAACAAACAGTAGAAACACTCTGGATACAGAAGTTGATACCAGCTCTTTACAGAAGAAAGAGTTCTGAAAGAGCTCTTAAAACTGAAGGTGGACAAAGCAATGGGGCCTGATGGGATTCATCCCAGAATTCTAAAAGAACTAAGGATAGAACTAGGTGACACCACTGACTACCCTGTTTAACAAATCATGGGAGGATGAGGTGGTACCTGAGGACTGGAGGAAGGCAGATGTGATTCCCTTCACAAAAGTGGGAGCAAGGCGAAGCAGGAAACTACAGACCTGTTAGTTTAACCTCAGTGGTAGGGAAAATGATGGAATCACTTCTGAAGGAAAGAATTGTTGAGTATCTAGAGGCCAGAGGGGCACAGGACCCAAGGCAGCATGGATTCACAGCGGAAGGTCATGCCAGACAAATCTGATAGGTTTCTTTGACTGGGTGACCAAAGTAGTAGATCAGGGAGGGGCTGTGGACATGGCCTACCTAGACTTTAGCAAGGCATTTGACACAGTCCCACACAAAAGATTAATATACAAGTTAGCCAGCCTGGGAGTGGGTCCCAAGATGACAGCCTGGGTAAAGAATTGGCTGGAGAATAGGACACAGAGTAATAGTAAATGGAGTCCACTCTGAAAAAAGGGGGGTTAGCAGTGGGGTACCACAGGGTTCAGTATTAGACTGGTCCTCTTCAATGTCTTTATATGTTTACATTGCAGAGGGACTGGAAGGAAAAGTATGTCTCTTTGCAGATGACACAAAGATCTGCAACAGAGTTGATACAAGGTGGGGTGGAAAGGATGAGAAGGGACTTGGCAAGGTTAGAGGAATGGTCAAATGCATGGCAGCTTAGATTCAATGCTAAGAAGTGCAGGTAATGCACCTGGAAACAAAACCCAGGGAAAGTACACAATGGGGTGAGATACTAACAACAACAAAATGGAAAGGGACCTGGGGTAGTCATATCAGATGACCTAAAGGTGGGCAAGCAATGTGAGAGGCAGCAAGGAGGGCTGGGGGATACTGGGATGCATAGGGAGAGGCATCACCAGCAGAAAACAAGAAGTTATTATCCCTCTGTACAGACAGCTGGTGAGACCACATCTGGAGTACTGCGTGCAGTTCTGGAGACCCAATCTCCTAAAGACATAGACAGGATGGAAGCTGTCCAGAGGAGGGCACTCAAAATGGTGCAGGGTCTGCAATGAAGACATGAAGTGAGACTTAAGGGAGCTTAATACATAGCCTCGAGGAAAGGAGGGGGGGGACATGATAGACACCTCAAGTACCTCAAGGAATCAACAAAGTCCAAGAGGGTAGCATCTTTCAAAAAAAGAGGTGTGCAAGAACAAGGGGGCACAATTTGAAGATAGAAGGGGCGGCTCAGAGGTAATTTAAGGAAGTATTTTTTCACAGGGTTGTGGATGCATGGAACAGCCTTCCAGAGGAGGTTGTGGAGTCAAAAACAGTGGTGGAATTCAAGCATGCATGGGACAGTCATAAGGCAATTCTAGGGGTGGGGTAGGAAGAAGTAGGCTGCTGGTTAACTAGGATCTGCAGCTTATCCATCAGGTAGGGAAATGGGCAGACTGGGTGGGCCAAGCGGTCCTTATCTGCCATCAAATTCTATGTTTCTATGTAGGAGAAAATTTACCCCTTACATTCTTGGCCCTACCACTTTTCAAACCGTTCCGGCACCACTGCTCATCAGAGGATCTTAGGGCTTCTGATGCAGACTCTGCACCATTTCTCAGGACAGCCTCCACTCAGTCTATGTCCTTCGAGAGATGTGATCTGTAGAACTGGACATAGTACTCTAGATGGGGTCTCACTGATGATCCATACAGAGGCAATACCACTTCCCTCCTTCTACTGGTGATACCCTTCCCTATGCACCCCAGCATTGCACTGGTCCTCCCAACTGACTTGTTGCACTACCTGGCCATCTTTAGGTCATGAGATATTATTACCCCAGGAGTCTTTCCTGTTTGGTGATTGTTACTACCTTTCCTCTTCACTATGTACTCCGCCCCTGGGTTTCTGTGGCCGAATCATAGAATCATAGAAGCTTGACAGCAGAAAAGGACCATACCAGCCCATCTAGTCTGCCCTTTATCCCCCCACCTCCCCCTCCCTGCCAGCCCCCGACCTCCCCCCTATACTCAGCCCCATATGCTTGTCCCATGCCCTCTTGAATTCTTCCACCGATTTAGCCCCCACCACTCCATCTGGTAGTCTGTTCCAGGGCTTCACCACCCTCTCTGTGAAGAAACACCCTCTCACATTGCCCCTATATCTTTTTCTTTGCAGTCTGAGGCTGTGCCCTCTAGTTTTGACCCTCTCCTTCCTCTTAAGTAAACCCTCTTCTCCCACTTTATTGAGCCACTTTACATATTTAAAAGTTTCAATCATGTCTCCCCTTTCCCTCCTTGTCTCCAGCATGTACAGATCCAGCTCCTTACACCTCTGCTCGTATGACTTTCCCTGCATACCCTGCACCATCTTGGTTGCCCTTCTCTGAACCCTCTCCAATGCATCTATATCCTTGCGGAGATGTGGCCTCCAGAACTGAACCCCATACTCCAGGTGCGGCCTCACCATGGCTTTGTAAAGGGGCATTATTACCTCCATCTTTCTGCTAGTACTGCCCCTGCCTATGCATGCCAACATTCCATTGGCCTTTCCCACCGCCCTGCTACACTGGAGTCCTACCTTAAAGTTTGAGGAGACTATGATCCCCAGATCCCTCTCTTGTTCTGTTACTTTAATTTCCTCCCCACCTAGGGTGTACCCTGCTCTTCTCTTCCTACTCCCCAAGTGCATCACAGAGCACTTCTTGGCATTAAATTTCAGCTGCCATGCCACATCCCAGACCATTTTTCAAGCATCTTTAAGTCCTCCCTCATGTCCTCCACCCCCTCTGGGGTGTCCACCCTATTGCATATTTTCGTATCATCATCAAATAGGCACACCCTCCCCCTCAAACCCTCAGCAATATCACTGATGTAGATGTTGAAGAGAAGCAGATCCAAAACTGCCCCCTGTGGCACTCCACTCTTCACCCTTGCCGTCCAGACCTTCACCCCATTGAGCACCACTCTCTGAGTTCTTCCTGACAGCTAGGCCTCCACCCAGCTTGTTATTTTCCCACCCAACCCCAGGCTTTCCCTCTTGCTCACCAGCCTCCTATGAGGGACGGTGTCAAAGGCCTTACTGAAGTCCAGATAGGCCACGTCCACCCCCCCCCCGGTCAAATCACCTGAGTCACCCAATCAAAGAACTGAATTAGATTTGTCTGGTATGACTTTCCCTTCGTGAAGCCATGCTGTCTGCTGTCCTGCAAGCCAGTCTCCTCCAGGTAATCCACCACCCTCTTCTTGATTAATGCCTCCATTACCTTCCCCACCACTGATGTGAGGCTGACAGATCAGTAGTTCCCCTTCATCTCCTTACTACCTCCCTTGTGTAAAGGTACTGCGTCTGCCCTCTTCCAGTCCTCCAGCACTCCCCCCATATCCAGTGACAAGTTGAAGAGCCTTGTCAAGGTTGCAGCCAACTCCTTCTTCAACTCCTTGATCACCGTGGGGTGTAAGAAACCCATTAGGTCCAATTGCCGTGTCCACCCTCAATCTATCTAGCTCTGCCCTAACTCCATACACAGTGAATGGACTCAGATTCCCCCATTTTCCCTCCTTCCCCTTCGACTTTAGCTCAGGTCCTCCTCCATGAATACCGAGCTAAAGTACTCATTTAATAACTCTGCTTTTTCACAGTCCCTTCCCCAGTTTTATTTCTCCCTCCCTCCTCAGCCTAGTAATCCCCTCCCTTGCCCTTCTGCTCTCCCTCATATATCTGAAAAAGGTTTTATCCCCCCTTTTGGCCTTTTTTGCTATTTTCTCCTCAGTATATGCTTTTGCCCTTCTGATCTTCTTCCCTGCCATACTCCTGTTTTCCCTATGCTCTTCCTCATCTTCCCTCGCTGAGTGTCCTCTTAAATTATCTGAAAGCCTTCCTCCTTTCCCTGACTGCCCCTGCAACCTCCTTTGTAAACCAAAGCAGTCTCCTCCCCCTTTTGCTCTTGCTAACCTTTTTTATGCACATTTCCGCAACTTTCAGTACCCCTCCCTTGATAGCTTTCCATAACACCTCCACTGCTCCTATATTCTCCGTACCCTCCATTGTCTCCCTTACTATCCTTCTCATCTTGTCAAAGTCTGTGCATCTGAAGCCCATGACTGTAGTACTAGTTTTACTTGTCTCCCTCCCTGCCCTGACCCTGAACATTACCACGCTGTGGTCGCTGTTGCCCAAGGCTTCCCCCACCTGCACCTCCACACTCTCCCCATTTGTCGGGACCACATCCAGCAGGTTGTTGCCCCTAGTCTGCTCCCTGACTAGCTGTTGAAGGAATACCCCCCGAAGCACAGCTAGTATCTCCCTGCTCCTTGACGATGCTGCATCCGGGATTTCCCAGTCTACATCTGGGAGGTTTAGGTCCCCTACCAGCAGTAGCTCTCCTTTTAGGGCCAGCCTTGTGACTGACTGAATTAAGTGTTGATCACCCTCCTCCCCTTGTGTAGGTGGCCTGTATACCACCACCAGTCCCAAGGAATTCGCCGTCCTCCTGCCTAGCATTACCCACAGTAGCCCAGTCTCCCCATCCTCCTCTTGTGCTTCAGTTACACTTATGCCTTCCCTGATGCAAAAAGCAACTCCTCCCCCCTTCTTACCCTCCCTATCCTTTTTGAGCAGTCTGTAACCCGAAATAGTCATTTCCCAGGTGTGCAGCTCTGTCCACCAGGTCTCGCTTATAGCTACTGTATCTAGTTCTTCACCCCCATGATGGCCTCCAAGTCCACCATCTTATTTGCTAAGCTCCTGGCGTTGGCTGCTAAGCCCTTCCACCAGGTTCCCTCTCCATCCTCCCCTTCTCTATTCTCCCTCATGCCCAGTATTTTAATACTATCCGGGGGGGAGGCTGGTAGCGCCCCATTTCTCCTGCCTTGTGGTGTGGATCCCCCCCCCCAATCTAGTTTAAATTGTAGGTTTCTTCTATGAACTCTCCTAATTTGCTTTTTAGCACTGCCGCACCCTCCCTATTCGGGTGCAGTCTGTCTGGAGCAAATAGGCTCTCATCCTCCCACATGGATCCCTAGTCCCCTACTAACCCATACCTCATTTGCTTGTACCACCCCACCAGCCACTCATTGATCTCCTTAATCCTCAGCCTCCTGTCAGTACTTGCCTTTAGTACTGGCAAAACCTCAAAAAAAAAACACTGATTTGAACCCCAGACTGCTGCAGTATCTAGCAAGTGCTCTAAATCTTGCCTGCACTTCCAACAGGCTTTTTCCCGTCAGGTCATTTGTTCCCAGGTGGAACATCAGGTGTGTTTTCTTATCCTGCTGTTTCCCCCTTCAGGGGATATAGTGAATGACCTCCACCGCCGTCATGCCTGGCAGACACTTGACCCATACTGCGCTACTCTTGCTCCCCCTGCCTCCCCATCTAATTCCTTTTATCATAGAGTCCCCAACAAGTAGGACCCTGTTCTTCATCACCTTCTGTTTGCATTTCCCTTCTATCTTTTTCCCAGCCCCTTCCATTTCATTTCCCACCCTATTCTCACTATCCCCTTTGCCCGTTTCATCTCCTGGTGTACTGTCTTCCCCCTGCACTCCTCTAGCTCCATGCTCCCCACAGGCATTTACTGCTAGGCTGCCCTTTTTGCATTTTTCCGCATTGAAACCCAGCTGCCATACCCTTGACCACTCCTCGAGTTTTCACAGGCCTCTGGGCATTCTCTCCACCTGCCCTGGAATGTTCACCCTATTGCACATTTGGGAGTCATATGCCAATAGGGAGATCTTCCCTCTCAGCCCATCTGCAGTGTCACTTATAAAGACATTAAAGAGGATTGGTCCCAGAACTGAACCCTGAGGCATCCCACTGGTCCCCTTCCCCTCTCGTCCCCAGAGTGAGTGCTGTTTGCCGTCACCCTCTATTGCCTATCCCTTAACCAGTTTCTTACCCAGTTTACCACTTTTGGGCCCACCACGAAGCTGCCCTAAAGGCAAAAGCAGGCCAAGGCCCTTCAAGTTAATCTGCCGCTATCTCAGCAGTTGTTTTTACTTTATACTCCATATACTTATCCAGATTCTTTCTAAATGGCACAAAGGTTTTGCTGTTTACAGTTTCCTTTAGCAAACCATTCTAGGTTTCCACTACTCGCTAAGAACACCAATGTTTCTTTTTTCTAACGTATAAAGTTCATCCCTCAGCAGGTAATCATGTCTTCCTAGATTTTGTTTATGAGACAAGGTAAGACATTTTTGTAAATCTGTGTGTGTGGATGCTCTGTACTCAAGAATCATATCCCCCCCACCACCACCACCACCATCCTCTCCAATGAGACTAGACTCAGTTCCCTGAGTCTTGAATTATACTCCATCCCTTTAAGATCTCTGATAATTCTAGTTGCTTTAAGCTGCACTGCCTCCGTTCTAACAATATAACAGTTTGGATAAAACCCTGTATGGGCAATAGGTCCAGGAGCGGGTAGGAAACTCTAGGCAGACTACTGAACTTTTGGTCTCTTTCTTTTTTTTCTATTTTTTGTTTAACTGTTTTTCCCTATTTTCGCCCACCCTCACATTCTTGGCATGAGCACGTACATGTGAAGGCACGCACACATCACGCACTGCGGGATGCCCCACCCTACCAGTCACCCAATACCTGCCTGCGCCGCCACTGGACCTCCACCCGGTGGCAGCAGGACTGCGGGAGGGCGATCCCCCTCCCTAGGAGAGGAGAGCCACTGTTAGGTAGCTTGATGCTGCTCCCTCTCTTCCCCCCATGCAGGCTCCCTGACAACCCAAGTCCATTCCCAAACTCGGGTCACCGGCATAGCATGTGGTGTGGCGTCCAGCGCCTCAACCCTCAGCGCCACCAGGCCGGCCCTTGGTCTTTTTCTACCATCATTGTCCATGTTTCTAATATCTGTTCTGTTTTGTGGACACCAGAATTGTCCACAGTACTCCAAATGAGGCCTAACCAGGGATTTGTTGAAGGGCATAATCACCTTCTTGTCCCTACTAACAAAGTGGCTCTTTATGCAAGCCAATACATGTATTCTGTTGCTTTTTTTAATCACGCTGTCGCACTGTGATCTATGATTTTAGGAACTAGTGACCAGGACCCCCCCGATCTTTTTCACTTTTTATTTAATTTAATGCTGTTTAATGTATATAAATCCTTAGTGTTTTTGTTTTCCAAAAGGTAGCACTGGACATTTGTCTGCATTAAATTAAATTGTATTCCTTATTGCCCAATCACTTAATGTATCCAATGTGTCCAGTCCTGTCTACGGATTTTGTATACCCTTCTGAGTAATCACCTCACAGCCAGTTTTGGTGTCATCTGCAAATTTCAGTGGGAAGGAGTTCCAGAGCTTTGGTGCATACTTAGTTATAGTCCCCATTTAAACACAGAAAGAAGAACTCATGAATAGATAATGAATGTAATTTCATATTGTCATCTGTGCATTTGCATAAGGAAAGCATGGGGTGTCATGTAGTGATGTTGCAGAGTTTTCCTTTGCCAGCAAAGATGTAGCGAAGTCATGATTTTTTCCCTTTGTAAAAACTTTACAAAGTGACCCCACTTCACCAAATTTGGCGCGTAGTCCGCTTTGCAAAACTGCATCAGGTGCTTCACCGGCAAATTCAGCACCACTTCACAAAGGGTAACTAGCTGGGCAGATGACATCATGTACAAAGGCTGATCACATGGGTACATTGCTGCAGAAAGTACAGGGATGTAACCATGTGACAGTGTGTAGTCCTATCCTTTTAGAAGGAGTAAGATGTGTCTCCATTATACTGTGAAGAATATCAGATAAAAACAGAAACATTGCTTGATTTAGAGCAGCTATTTTCAATATTTTGTGTTTAAGGTGCTTCTAGGTGTGACTGAACATGAGATGGAAGTGGAATGGGTCTTAAAGGAGAACTGCACTGAACCTGTAAGTCCTTTCTACCTGTAGAAGTTGATTTTGAAGTACTAGGTCCAGTTCTGTTCTTGTTCCACCTCTACAGGCAGTTTTATTATCCTAGTGGGTGTTTCTGGCTTATATACGGATGGTAAGTGCCATTTTAGGACCATAAGGTGTAGATTATTTCCTTTACTCAGCACTTCCATTGTTGGAACAATGCATCCACGTTCTACTATAGAACTTTGTGGTTGAGAGGGACATAAACTACATCATACAGTTCTAAAATGGCACTTAACACCAGAGTGTAAATCAGCCACTGAGGTTACTAATAGGTAAGTCCAGATGGCACAATAAAAACCAGCTTCTTCTGGGAAAAATTACCTTTAGGTTCAGCGTAGTTCTCCTTTAAAAAAAAGCTTTGAGCAGCACACATATTTGCACAGTTATACTGTGCTGCTTACTCTTAGTGTTCCCAACTGTGTTTGGAATTGAGATTGTTTTTTAAAAAAGTGTTTTAGCACAGATATTTTACAAATTCTGACTGTGCTCAGTCAGTGGTGGAGTTGTGATTGGAAGTGGAGTGAAAGTGAGTTGAGTTTATGGGACTCCTAATTTTGCTGTCAGGATGCTGTAAGTACATACTGTAACCTCCAGCTGTAGACCACCATTGTTTCCAGGTATGACTGTATGCCTGTCTGACATTTATTGCTGCTGGTAGAATAGTAGGCACATCAGTTCACATGGTTGCCCCCCCCCCCCCCCCACTGTTAAAACATGATACCTGTCTCACATGTTTATTGTGGCTAATAGCAGATACAGCAGCCCACATGGTAGCCCGTCAGTATTTCAAAATATTATGCCTGCCTGACAGGTTTGTTGTGGCTAGCACAATAAGAGGTATAGTACAGCAGCCCAAATGGTAGGCTGACAGGGGTTACAAAAATCTTGGGAAGCACCTGGTAATGAGCATTGACTCAGTGTGTCTTTTCCAGTTACCACTTTTCTAATAAAGAAATAAATAAAAACATGGTAGACCATCAATACTTCACGTAATTATGCCTGTCTGACATGTTTTTTGGTGTCTGGCAGAATAGAAACTACAGCAGTGCCCATGAGCACATCACAATGCTGTGGCTAGTACACACCAGGAGCAGCCTGCTCCCATACGTTTGAACAGGTACACTCAAAACAGCAGAGTAGCAATATTCATGACAACCAACTTCAACATTTCAAAATCCAAACTGGAAATGTATTTTAAAGCAGCAATGCAAAGAATGTTTTTTTTTTTTTAAAAGCTTTTTTTAACTCCTGTTAATAAAAATATTAGCATGCATGTCAGATCTGCTTTTCCAGGGGATTCCTACGCTGAGCACCAGGGGTTCAGTTAACTCCATTTTTGGTGTATTTGACTTCCAAAAATAAGGCAAAAACTTCCAAAATAAAGAGGGAGAAAGTCATTGACTTCCAGATGTAAAACAAAAAAATTAGATGACTTCCAAAACTATAGGCATGGAAGTCAGAAATGTTGGATTTTTCTGAAAGAAATGATATTTTATCACTAATATGTTGTATTAATATCTGTAAAATTCATCCTTCCTAGAATATTGACTTCCACAAATGAGATCCTGGAAGTATTTTGACTTCCAAAAAATTGGAATGACTTCCAGATTTTGACTCCTGGAAGTTTTAGACTTCCACTAAAAATAAATTAACTGAACCCCTGCTGAGCACCATATACTTTATTTGTTTTCCTGATGCCAGTCCTTGTCAGATCTATAATGAGTTCTTTAAGCTAAATGTGGCAGCCATTTTTTCCTTGAGAGAAAAAAAACTAAATTTAAACATTTATAAGAAACTCAGATTTTGGTGAAACTATAACATTTTACCACCAAATAAAACAGGAAGATGCCCAGAATCTAGTTATAGTGAAAAAAGGGTAGGGCCAAATGTTTTTGCCAAAACATTCAAAGTAATAAATGTTTTTTAAATGTTGTTTCAGAATTACCTAAAGTGAATAATTCATTGCACACTCTATTATAAGTCATTACCAGGGATGCTTGTTCAATAAAAACATCTCCTGAACAGAGTAGTTCAAGCTAGTCCGCTCTGTCAGGCTTCTTACTGCTATGGGGCAAACTTTCTGTGAGGCATGGCTGCCCTCGGTCGGGTATCTATTACACCTTTACTTCAAGAAACAGTAAAAATGTCTACTACTTTACTTGTTTGAATTAATTTGTTACATGAATACGGTTCGCTTTTGATTGGTTTAGTCTGTGACCAGATTAGATTGCTGGTACTGAACTTGTGCTGTTAAGGTGCATCTTATTTATTTATTTATTTATTTGCTTTTGGTAACCGGGTAGGTGCACTAGGCATAGGGATGCCTATTTTCAGGCACGGCCCGGGAGAATGCAGTTTTAGGAATACAAAGTCGTATGTGTCGTAGCACATGAAACAGTACAATACATAGTCAAAAAACTCACAGAAATGGGGAGATACATTCAGTAACAAGCGAGGAAGTTTAAAAGGTATGATAAAGTTGCAGAAACAGTATGACAGGTTACAATAAATAAGAACATAGGTATAGCAATAGGGGCATACATATAGGACATTATGTAAGGTTTACACAGAGGTGGTTAACAAGGGGTGAGAAAGGAAGTGGGACAGGAGGGGGGAGAGGGAGGAGAGAGAGAGAAGAGAGAGAGCAGAGGAAGAGGAGCGGGAGAGATGAAGAGAGAAGTGGGAGGGAGATGACCTGGATGTGGGTGTAAGGGAGGTGGAGAAGAGAGACTACTAGAGAAGCAGACTAAAGCAGAGCAGGGGAGGAAGGGTGTAGGAAGGAGAGTGGAGCTAAGGCGGGTTAAAGCAGATGCAGGAGTTTATAGAGTGAAGGTGCTTTTTGTGAAGTTTCTTAAAGGTGTCATGGGTAGCTGTTTGTCGAATAGCTTGGGGTATGGAATTCCAGTATTTAGGGGCCAAGTGAAAAAAGGCGTGAGAACCCAAGTTAGATCTGAGTCTGGGAAGGTGAAAAGGACTTGGTCAGTCGATCGCAGTCCATGGGAGAGAGTGACAAGTGACCAATAGGGATGAGAGGGATGGTGGGAGGCCTGATCTGACAATGGAGTCGATTAATGAACCTAAAAGCCTGTAGTCTGTGAGCGGAGGGGCACAGCCAATTTAGGTCACTGTAGAGCTGGCAATGATGTCTGAAACGGGGAGATGCAGAGGCATATCGGCAGATGCTGTTGTAGGTGGTATCCCACTTATGGAGGGATGATTTAGGGGCAGAGTGGTAAGTGACTGAACCATAAGAAAGGGCTGGGAGAAGAAAGCCTTGGGCCACAGCGAGTCTGGCAGATGGGGTCAGGGCATATCTAGTTCGATAGGCACTACTAATTTTGGCATTAACTGATTTACAGGTGGTAGTAATGTGTAGATCAAAGTCTAGGGATTGATCAAGAATGACACCCAGATATTTAAGGGAGTTTGTGCTGTTCAGCGAGGAGCCATCTGCACACAGGATAGTTAAGGCAGTATGATTCGCTTTGAGTCTGGCAGAAGAACCAAAGAGCATGGAGAAGGTTTTACTAGAGCTGAGAATAAGTCTGTTTTCAGTGAGCCATGATTAAATATTAGCAAAATCTACGGCAAGAGGATGATTTAGGTCGGTGACAGTTTTGGCACTGTGGTAGATAACTAAATCGTCAGCGTATAGCAGAGATGAACAGCTAGGTGCAAGAAGTGGGATGTCATTAATAAAGATTGAGAAGAGTAAGGGCCCAAGGATAGAGCCCTGGGGCACTCCGACTTGAATAGAGGAAAGGTCAGATATGGCTGAGTTGAAAACTACAGCTTGCTTTCTGTCAGCCAGGTAGTTTCCAGACCAGGCCACTGTATCATCAGAGAAGCCTAGGGAGCATAGTTTTGTGAGAAGAATTGCATGGTTGACCAGGTCAAATGCCTTAGTAAGGTCAATGAAGACTGCTCCTGTTAGAAGGCCCGAATCCATAGAGGTATATATGTCATTGGTGAGCTTGAGGAGGGCAGTGGAGGTGCTGTGTCCCTTGCGAAAGCCATGCTGTGAGCTAGAGAGAAGGTTATATCTTTGGAGGTATTCAATGGTTTGGGTGGACACAAGTTTTTCCAACAATTTACTAAGTACAGAGAGGATTGCAATTGGACGGTAGTTCTGTATCTCTTTTGGGTTACCCTTCTTAGGGATAGGTGTGACTTTAGCTGATTTCCAAATATTAGGTACTTTGCCATGGTATAGAGACAGGTTGAAAATTTTGTAATGGGAGGGCAATGGAGAGCAGCAGCTTTTAGGAGCCGCGGTTCAAGTCTATCAGACCCTGTGCTGGTGCTGTCAGGAATGGTAAGTAGCAGTTTTAATACTTCACCTCTTTTTATACTCCGAAACCTAAAGGGTGGGTGTGAGATTGTTGGGTTAGTGACGTTAGGGGGTACAGAGTTGTGGACAGGAGGGAAAGACTTGAGGTAGTTTGAGAGGTCTGCAAAATAGTGATTGAAAGAGTTAGCTATGGTTGTTGCAGTGAATGCCATTCAACAGCATGTCACTAGTATGAGCCCTATGATTAGCTCTAAGAAGTGATTTAATGGTTGACCAAAATTTCCTGGAGTCACCTGAGGCTTTTATTAGGAGGTCCTTGCAGAATGAGCTTTCGGCTAAGCGTATATTTCTCTTGCATGAGTTTCTCGGGGATCGGTATAGATTATGGTCTGTCTGTATCCCTGTGATCTTGAAAGACTGCCATGCCTTGTCCCTAGCTCTTATTTGGGTTAGCAGAGCTTTTGTTAACCACTTAGACTGAGTGCCACGAATACGTCGGGTGACTCGGGGAGCATGAGTGTCTTGTAGAGTACTAAAGTGGGCCAAGAAGTAGTCAAAGGCTGTCTGAGCACAAGCTGAGGTGTAGATCGGGGACCAGTCGATCAATGATAGATCATAAGTAAACTGCTGTAGGTTAAAGTTGGCCAGATTGCGGAAAGTAATGAGTTTTGGGGGAGGAGACGGTTTGCTGGTAGACCAGATACAGTAGATGGGGCAGTGGTCGGTGATTGCGTCAGCCAGGGTGCCTGCACCCATTATGCTGTCGGGGTGATTTGTGAGGATCCAGTCAATCAGGGTACTGGTCCGAGGAGGAGGAGCCATAACCCTAGTTGGGTTTGCGATAATTTGGTGAAGGCTGTGGCTTTGCACCAGGGAGTGAGAGGATTGTATAGCATTGCCAATCCAGTTCAAGTTTAAGTCTCCCAGTATAAGGACTTCATTACGACTAATGGTGCTGTCTAATAGGGAGAGGAGTTCTTCGAGACCCTTGGTGCCACAAGCGGGGGGGTTGTAGGTGCAGACTATGTGTAATTTTTTTGAGCCTAGCTGTAGTGTGGTATGAAGTGCTTCACAGTGTGACAGTGTAGGCAGTACATTATGGGATAACAGCAGGTGCTGCTTATAGAAGATAGCAACTCCACCTCCACGTTTTGATGAGGGTCTGTCCTGTCTGATGATATTGTAATTGGGTAGGGAGCAGAGAGCATCAGGGGTGGATGGTTTTAGCCAAGTTTCCGATAGAGTATATCAGGGTGGTGTTGTGCGACCCAGGCCTCAAGTTCTGCACTGTTGTGAAGGAGGCTCCTGATGTTCATGTGTGCAATACGGAGGCCCTTGGTGTCACTCCAGAGTGCATTTTTTAGAAGAGGGGTACCGACTAGTCCCGGGTTTAGTTCAACATCCCCAGCTAGTAGCAGGGCCAAGAGTAAAAGGTACCATAGTTTGTGATGGACAAAAGGGGAGGGCAGGACGCTGCGGGGCAGCGGTGATTTATGGAGGGTGTAGGATAGGTGATAGATGAGTTTTTTAGCGATGAGGAGCGAAGAGGTGTCACGTGGCCAGTATGAAGTCATTCCCAGTAAGTGGAGTTTATAATCATCTGGGTGGGTGCAGCGTTGATTAAAGCTTGGAGGGTAGAATAGAATAGGTAGCCATATGAGGAGAGAAGAGATATGTAAAAGTGTTCTGAGTGAGCTTAGCTTGATGTTGGAATAAGTTAACTGAGTTATTGGTGCGAAGGATGTCAAGAAATATAGTGTTCTTTGACCTGCAAAAAAAAGAAAAAGATCAGGACTTTAGGAGTGTGACCAGCGTAAAGGAAGCACGGCTTTAGGTGTTCACCGGAAAAGGGTGGATAAAAGGTAATATGGTAGTGCTATAGAGATTAGCAAAGACTAACTCTCTTCTAGTAGGTACTCAAAGAGGAAGCTCTTATTTGATTACAACGAGGTAGAATGCAGCAGATGTTCAGATTGCCTCCTAAGCTAATGCAGAAGGAGAGAGCTATATTTGGTATCAGCAAGGTAGAAAGCTGCGGAAGTTCAGCCTACCACTGAAACATAAGAGTAATCGCAGCAGGGAGAGGGCTCAAATCAGTGTCAGAGAAAGTAAAGAGCAACAGAAATCCGATATCCACCTTGGCTAAATAGAACAATAGATAAACGGACACCTAGGTTAATAGACCAAGTAGTATAAATTCCGAATTGACCTTAGCTAACAGGGTTAGGAAAAAATTGCATGGAAGAGGGAGCAGCTAATTAGCAAGGTCTCCTTTGTCTAAACGGTAGTTAACAAGGGAAAAAGAAAAAACAAAAACAAATAATTAACACAGCTACTTGGCAATTAGCAGAACAACGAGAGGAAAGCCCCTCTACGATGGCAAAGGGAGTTAGGCTACCAGGCAGAATAAAAAGCAGGAGGGGCTGTCCAGATGGAGCTACAGTCTGTTGGATTTGTTGATCAGCACTTAATGGTCGTGGGATCCTTTTGTAGGTGAAAGGTGGGTGTGACTAAGCAGGCAGAGCAAGAGATGATACTTGAGAGTTATATCGTACCTGCACTATAGGTTGGTGATTACGGTTAGATGAATGGGTAACCTTGCGTGAAGTTCCAAGAACACAGCGTATAAGGAAGTATAGGGGAAAGTGTGGTGCTGCCTCTAGTGGACGAAGAGTATAACCTACGGGTGGGAAAGTGAGCTGATTGGTTAAAACGTCCTTGACCGCCCCTATATAAGGGAGAGCCGACCAAGGGTGGTGGTGGGGGCGGTGTGGAGCTGGCGCGGAGCTCCGGCGGGGCTAATTCAGCTTACAAGCCTACTGGTGTCCTACGGCAGCTCGGACTCTGCGTACCTGATTAGGGGCTCCAGTTCACTGGTTGCAGGGAGGGCTTCAGCAGCCTGGCCCTCGCAACCATTGACCACCCGCGACTTCGGGGGGGGCGCCGGCTGGCAGGATCTGGGGGAAGAGAAAGCTTTATGTCAGAAGGGGCTATTATTCAGAGAAAGGGGGAGGGAGGTGAGAGAAAAGGGAAGGATTTACTTGAAATTACGTTTAGAATTGCTGCACTGCACTAAGGTTTGGCAGAGTGCAAGGGTAAATGTACAGTAAATTGCTATAATTAAACAATCATGCGCCAAACTTCAAATTCAAAGCAAGAAAACACCTTAAACGCATTAAAATTGCCACTAGCTGGAGAGTCAAAGTTAAACACAAGTAGCAAAAAAAAAAAAAGGCTTGTCCAATTAGCAGTGCATGGTCAGACCAAGCAAGGTCTGTTCCTTCAGGATCCAAGCAGATTTAAATTGAAAAAAGGCGCCAAAGGAAAAATAAATCCCCTTTCAGCTTCCAAGCCTACTGGTGTCCTCTGGCAGCTCGGGCTCTGCATACCTGATTAAAGGCTCCGGTTCACTGGTTGCAGGAGGGCTTCAGCAGCCTGGCCCTCGCGACCATCGACCACCGCAACCCGGTGGGGCGCGGCTAGGATCTGTCTGATTAGGGGCTCCGGTTCACTGGTTGCAGGGAGGGCTTCAGCAGCCTGGCCCTCGCGACCATCGACCACCCGCGACTTGGGGGCACCGGCTGGCAGGATCTGATTAGGGGCTTTGGTTCACTGGTTGCAGGGAAGGCTTCAGCAGCCTGGCCCTTGCAACCATCAACCACCCGAGACTTCGGGGACGCACCGGCTGGCAGGATCTGATTAGGGGCTCCGGTTCACTGGTTGCAGGGAGGGCTTCAGAAGCCTGGCCCTCGCGACCATCGACCTCCCACGACTTCGGGGGGGGGGCGCCGGCTGGCAGGATCTGATTAGGGGCACCGGTTCACTGGTTGCAGGGAGGGCTTCAGCAGCC
Organism: Neoceratodus forsteri; assembly: GCA_016271365.2. NCBI lineage: Eukaryota > Metazoa > Chordata > Ceratodontiformes > Ceratodontidae > Neoceratodus > Neoceratodus forsteri. Next base: position 943,614,757 of record CM057450.1, read on the forward strand.
TGGCCCTCGCGACCATCGACCACCCGCTTTCATAGATGAACTGCTTCTGCTTCCCAGAATGGCCTTTTGCTGCAGTTTTTGAAACATCCCTTCTTAGCTCTGTTGGTCATCTTTGCCATCATTCTCTTAAATCTTTTCTCCTCCATCTTTTAGTCTAAGCTTCTTGATCTGGAGACTACACCTTTCTGAAAGAAGCTTTACTTTCCAGCTTGTTCAGTCTGTCTTGCCAACCTTTTATTCTTCCTTCTAAATTGTATTTAAAAGAAATACAGAGTAAGGTTAGTTTGTTTGCAGGTGATACAAAAATATTTGTAACCTCCTCTCCCAGCGTCTAGGGATATCCAGATGGTAAATGTTCTGGGGGGGGGGGGGGCACTGTACAACCACGAAAACACAGTCCAGAAATAATAACAGGAAAACAGTACCTGGATTCCCTTGGGTGGTACAGGTGACGGATTAGCTTCATCAGGGGTGCCCTCGGACTGCCCGACGATGCTAGGATGGTATCCTGCTGGGATGACGCAGACCTTCACCTGCCTGGCTTAACAATTTCACCCGCAGGGCTTTGCAGACAGTCTTCACCAGGCAGGCCTCTCAACGTCTTCCTTGATGGTGAGATGGTGCTCAGGGCTCTAACCCTGTAACACACTGATGGCTGGTTGTGAAGGCAAACTTCTTTTAACAGCAAGACAGTTTCTCCAACAAATGAGACAAACACCAGAACTGCAGAAACAGGGGATCTCATTTAATGAGCAGTTGATAAAAAACAGTAATAGTCACTCCATGGAGCGTAGGGGCAACAGACACAGAGGAAGTACTTCGCAGGTAGGCACCTGACATTGGTTCTGCAACAATCTCGTTTGCCAACAGATTGATTTGCAGCTTGCAGACCTTCCCTCGAGCCGAAAAGGCTCCATTCCTGACAACAGTATTAGACTGGGGCCGAAACAGGCCACCCTTGGAGGTAGTTCAAATTCAGCAGCACTCTCATCTTGTATTCCTTCACATTACTCTGTCTTCTCTCAGGCACTGGCTTACTTTCCCCCTCTCTTAGTCTCAGCATTACTTAAACTGATGCAGCAATTGTGACAGCATGAGGTGTTTCTACTGTCCCAGTCCCATTTCTTACTTTACCTTGCTACACCAGGGGTTACCTTAAAATGCAGGGAGCTGCTTTTAAAACAGTGAGCAAATTCTCTTATTGATGGGGGTCTCACACTTCCTCAAAGGTGTTGCTTTTAGCATGAAACAAACCACCAAAGGCCTTCTGGATACTCAGTCACTGATGCCACATGCCAACCTGTTCTCCCCAAGGAATTCTGATTATTCCTGGACCTACAGAGACCTAGGGCACAATCTGCTCATGCAGCGATTCCAATTTCTGAACTGTCTTCACCCAGAGGACTGCTTCCTGTGCCACATAGAGCACCCGGACAGCCTGCCACCTTCACATGGATCCATTCCTGCCTCCACAGACTGCACCACCTGAGAGCCCAACCACTGTAGCAACCACTGTTCCAGGGGAAAAAGGGGTAGACTGCCGCCACTACACTCTCAAGAGTCCAGGTTGCCACCTCTGAACTGTGCCACATGCCCCATCTGCCAGAACAGGCCTACTCACAGAAAACCACAGGCTCTACAGGATGCACTCACCCATGGGCAAGATTACTTAAGAAACAGGGTCCCCATCAGTGCTTATCCTACCATGGTGCCAGAGATCACATGGTGGGCCTCCAATATTTCTGCTTCTCATGGGTTCTGGCTCAAAAACAGCACCAACAGGGCCCAAACTGCTGCTTCACTGCTCCCTTGCCACTTATGGCATGAACTGCCACACCCTCATATGCAGGTTTTTGAGAGAGGAGGGCTGGGGTGGCAAGTGGCCCACCCCAGCCCCGCCACAGCCCTTTGGCCGAACTTGCAGGCCTGAACCCCTGACTCTTCTCTCTTCTTCTCCAAGCCCCCAGAAGAAGAAATCTCCTTTAAAAGATGGCGGCCATGCTGGGCCAGCCGTCTGCTGCAGCTTAGCTTCTGTGCGATTTTAAGTTATAAGTTACAAGTTCAGTTATAAGTTATAATTTGAGTTTAAAATCTTCGTTTTTTCTTTAACTTCATTTATCTTGCTTTATTCGACTTACTTGATTCAAGTTATTCACTGTTGGACATCATCGACGGGACATTGTGAGTTGGTCTCACACACTATGTGAGCATCACGGCAATATTTCGCCCTGGTGGAGTTGCTGTGTGGCATGATATTAGCACCTATTCAACTTGGTTACTTGGCTTCTACTCTGACTCATTTTATGGTGCCTTGGATTTGTGCCATGGATTCGTGATCATTCTTACCTGCTTCTGCAGGTGTGTTCGGGAGCTGAGTGGCGACTTTTTGGCTGGACAGTTTTGGAAGGAGTTGCTGCTGAAAGGTTTTGTCCTGACATGGTGATTTGGCTGGCGAGGGTCATCGGAGTTACCTGGGTTTTTGAACAGGATGTTTTTTGCTCCGGGAAGGATTCGGTTCAATTGCCGGACTGAGAAGGTGGGCCGGGCCGGCTTGCCTCGAGGTAGGTGCCTGATCCAGGCCGTTGCCCGTGGGGGGATCGGGTGGTGCTGTCCAGTGGGTGGGCGCTTGCTGATTTGCCCCAGGGTCATGGTAGGGTGTTCAGCGGAGGCTGAGTACTCTGTGGTGGCTCTAAGCTCGGGGGGGGATGCACAGGCTTGGTGCTTGCCTTGTGGTTGGGCTGCTCTCAGCCATATAGATTGGATGGCACTTGCGGTCGCTGAATTCAAATTTTCCTGGAGTGGTGTTTGCTCAGTGGCTGAAGGACTCGCCAGGATTCTACATCTTTAACATGATCGCTGATATGTGTCCCCATGGAAACCATGATACATTATACGTTTGGATCTATTATTCACCATTTGGGGATGGGATTGTCCATGAATGCTATATGTTTTATCCATGGAAGGCTGTGAGAGAGCCTTATTCTGCTGCTATCACTTTTAATTTGTATGATATGATAATGCTGCGGCAGTGAAAGTGCTGCAGTGAGTGGAGTGTTTTTGGAGGTGAGAGCCATCATCTTCAACAATTTTAACACATTAATTATTATAACTATACCTTGTAAGTATTCTGTGGACCGACAGTGACTTATGTGAATTAAGTGAGTGGAGTGATTACTTAATCTGTTGCTGTTCTTTTTGTATTTGTGATTGGCTCTGTGTTTGGTGGGGTGGGGAGCGTGGGGAATTTGTTCTGAGTGTGTGCTTTAAGTGGGATTTGTAGTTTTTGGGGGGTTTGTTATATGTAATTTTTTTTTTTTTTTTAGTTTGCTGGGTTGGAAATGTGTTGGCAGGTGTCTCCCTCGGTCAGGCGGTGCTATGCCTCCGAGCTCCGGGGTCTCCACCCCTATAATTGTCCTCCACTTCCCAGTGAGATTTATGAATGGTGCCGGACATTGGGTATTGTGAGTAGGAGGCGTGGGGGGGGGCCCTGGACCTGGGAGGTAGGGGGAGCGAAGTGGCCGGATTGGGGTAGTGGGGTCCAGGAGACGCCCTGGGGCTAAATGGGTATCAGAACATGATCTGTTGTGCTTGATACCCATACTCAAGGGCTCTATGGCCAGTGGGCCAGTGGCTCGGCCGGCCTTGGTGTCCCATCCAACTCAAGTGGTGTTATGCAATGCCAGGACCAATAAAAACAAGACAGCCATTTCTGGAGATCTTGTTGCATCACTGAGACCTGGCTGGATGGAAATTCTGGCCCCATTTTGGAGTCAGTCATTCCAGCCAAATTCTCAGTGATTCACCGCCCGAGGTTGGATCGAAAGGGTGGGGGGTGTAGCAGTTTGTTTTAGAATAGAATTGGATCTTTTAGTCGTGCCAGTTGGGGAGACCCGATCCTTTGAATGTACTGCAGTCGCAGGTGTGGGGTGCAAGATTCTTCTCATCTACCATCCACCCGGGTGTGGGATGCAGTTCTTGCAGGAAGTAGCAGACTTCATTGTCGACATGGTGGTGGAGTCCCCCAGATTGATGGTGCTGGGTGACTTTAGTGCCTGGATCGGTGATGAACCTCTGCGACACACAATTGTCGTCACTCACTGGACCTTGTCTTTCTACTGGGTATGGAGATCTACGATATGGTGGTGGAGCCAATCAGATGATCAGACCATCACACTATAAGATTCAACTTCCGAGCTCCCCCCAATAGACCTGCCCCTGTGGAGATGATCCAGTAACATCCTTAGAGGGGTTTGACCCCAGATGGTCTGATGACGGTACTGAATCTATCAGGACTACCGAATGTAAGCATGGGTCCAGACAATCTACTGCAAGCCTATAATAGGGCAGTGATGGAGGCTCTGGATTCCATTGTTCCTGTCCGCGTTCGCCCCCTCTCCCTACGCCCTCTGTCCCATTGCTTTGATGGGACCTTGAGGGAGCTACAGCAAGTGGGGTGAAGGTTGGAGCGTTGCTGGTGAAAACTGGGCCTAGATGCCGACAAACTTAGATTGTTGGACCATTATCGGGAATATCAATTGGCTATCTACCATAAGAAGGCAGAGTTCCTGTCCAGGGAGATAACCGCATCACAGAATCAACCGGCTCAGCTCTTCCGAACTGTGGACAGACTGTGCAGTCCAGCCTGTCTGCAGTTTCAGAGAGCGTTTTCACAGGAAAAGTGTTATGAGTTTGCTCAATTCTTTGCTGATAAGGTGGCCAGCATCAGGTCCGAGATTCAGCTGGCTACCTCCAAGGCGAGTGCCGGTGGTCCGTAGGATGTCACAGTTCCTCGGTTTGAATGGTCTGACTTCGACTGGTTGGAGAGTGTGGATGTCATGCAGATTGTCCAGAGTATGCAGCTGACCTACTGTAGTTTGGACCAGGCCCAACCCACTTCCTTGTGGGGTGTATTGAAGTCATCATCCCAGTCCTAGCAGAGACTGTCCGGTGTTCATTAGAGATAGGTGAGCTTCCGGACTCCCTGAAGGAGACAGTGGTGATCCCCCTCCTTAAAAAATCTTCTCTTGACCCTGACTATCCTGCCAACTACAGGCTGGTCTCTAATCTCCCCTTTGTAGGGAAGGTTATTGAGAAGGCTATGGCACTGCAGCTGGAGAATCATCTTACCATCCATGATATCCATGATCCTCTCCAGTCTGGATTTTGGAAGAGACACAGCACGGAGACTGCCCTTGTTTGGGTGCTCAATGATCTCCTGATAGTGAAGGATCGGAAGTGCCACTACATCTTGGTTCATCTTGATCTCTGCAGCATTTGACACCATGGACCATGTGGGGCTGCTGGATTGCCTGCGGATGATCAATGGCCTGTCTGGTACAGTCCTCAGATGGTTCCATTCTTGGCAGATCCCAGAGGGTGGTGTCCGGGATTTATTTCTCGGACTCATTCTCTCTGCTGTGTGGGGTCTCACAGGGTTCTGTGCTGTTGCCCATGTTGTTCACGGTATATATGCTGCCGTTGGGAGACATTGTAAGGCAGTATGGGTTGGGTTTTCACTGCCATGCTGATGATACCCAACTCTACATGTCCTTAGTGCCTGAGCAGGAGAGTGCAGTCTCGGTGTTTAAGAGCTGTCTCGCCGAGATCCAGGCTTGGATGAATACCAATTGGTTGAGGTTGAATCCAGACAAGACTGAGGTTCTAGTGGTAGATCCAGGTTGCAGGGTAGAGGGGCTGGTGGCTGGTTCTCCCTCTGGGCTTTGGCTTGAAGGTGGCCAGCTGGTGACCTCTGAACAGGTGCGAAATTTGGGCATTATTCTTGATGAAGGGCTGATGCTTCGCTATCAGGTGTCGGTCGTCGGCAAGTTCTCTTTTTACCATCTGAGGAATATCACCCGGATTAAGCACCGTGTTCCGCCTGGCGACCTCCCTACTCTTATCCATGCTTTTGTGACGTCCCACCTTGACTACTGTAACTCCCTGTACCTAGGATTGCCTAAGGTCGATGTACACCGCTTGCAGCTGGTGCAGAACATGGCAGCCAGGTTGATGATGGGGTCACCTCAATCAGTCCATATTACACCTGGATGCTGATCCAGTGGCGGATCACCTTTAAGGTCGGTTTACTAACCTTTAAGGCCCTACATGGACAGGGGCCAAGTTACCTGCAGGAGCTGCTGCATCCCTATTGCCCCTGCCGACCATTCCGCTCCACCAATGAGGGATTGCTAGAGGTTCCCAGGGTTTGGTTGAAGACATCTGGGGCCCAAGCCTTTTCATTTATGATCCCTACCCTATGGAACTCTCTACCTTGTAGGATATGTGAGTGCCTGACCGTAGAGAGCTTCAAAAGTGCATTAAAAGCACACCTGTTTAGTCTGGCTTTTCTAGATTTTTAATTTTGCTGCAGGATGGCTGGCTGTACTGAACTGTATTTGTTAATATGTTTTATTATGTTTTAATATGATATTTAATGTGTTTTAATTTTTAACTGTTAAGCGCTATGATCTATGTGAATAGCGCTATACAAATAAAATTCAATTAAACCAAATTAATCTCTTTCCTGTTTATACCCTTTGGGATGGGCCCCATCTGGTGTTAGCAGGCAGGCCCACATCCCAGACTTACAAGCACCACTAGCTCTTCTTGCCTAGCTGCATCTAGCAACCAAAGTTAACTAGTAAGCTCCCAGAGGGTGCTGATATGTACAACAGGGGAGTACAGGAATTAAGGAGTTACCTAGCCAGACTGGTGACATGCTGCAGGGTTGTTGCCCATGGGTCCCATACCCCTTGCACCCTCATGCACACGCCAGTGACAGATGTTTTATTATTACTGTGATATTGCTGTATTGCACTAATATGTAGTAATGGCTGGCAGCTCAAATTCAATGTGAAGAGTGCAAAGTCATGCATATTGCACTAAGAACCCCAAAACAAAATATTGGATAGGAGGTGTCAGAGTTAACCACTCTACAGAGGAAAGAGCTTGGGGTAATCATTAGTGATAGCCTGCAGTCCCCAACCTGATGCTGTGCTGTATCAGTAGGGGCATCACCAGCAGAAAGTGATCCTGCCCCTGCTTAGCGCCCTGATTTGGCCCCACCTGTAGTACTTCATGCAGTTTTGGAGCCACCTTCTCAAAAAAATGTTACCATTTAGAAATAGTACACAGAAGAGTCACCAAGATGGTGCATGGGCTGCAAGGAAAGTTGAATGAGGAATGTCTCTGCACCCTAAACATTTACTCACTTGTGGCAAAAAGAGAAAGTGGCTACATGATAGAAACAGTCAAATATCTCAATATGGACTGGCATTTACTGTTCAGGTGGCCTAAGTGGTCATGCACCAGGGGCCATGAGTTCAAACTAGTCAAGGGTAAATTGAGGAGGAATGCGAGGAAGTATTTTTTCTTGAGAGAGTGGTGACATACTGGAATGGCCTGCCAAGCAAATTGTTAAGGACAAAGATGGTTTATGGTTTCAAAGTGGTATGGGACAGGTACAAGGGACTCATATCTGTGGTAACTGGGTGGGGGGAGGAGCTGAACATGCAGAACAGACCAAGCTCACAGTAAGGGGCTCAGTCTAAGGCCGTACAATGATAGGCTGGAGTGGTTTTAAGGGAGTCGCAGGGCAGACTCAATGGACCCATAGACTTTTCTGCCTGTAAGGTTTCTATGTTTCTGTGCACATTGCACTCTTTGAAAGAATCAAGCCATCCATGAGATGGCACAGTGCTATTGCTAAGCTCATGGAAGCTCTTGAGACATAATAGGTGGTATAAATGAGCAAACAGTCACACAACATCTTATATTGTTGGAACATACGCTCAGTCATGCAGACGGTGGAGTTCCACCACGTGATCACTTGTTCCTTCATACTGTGCTGACGCAGGATATGTTTTATTTGTAGCTCCCACAACTGCTGCCTTGCCTTGGGTGATCAAGTAAAATAACCACAAATGCAGCGACATACACACAGCAACTCTTCGATGTTTGCTTGGCTGAGAAAGTCCTCCACCAGCAGGTCCACTTCTGGGCAGTCAGACTAATTTTTTTTTAAACTTTAATCTTTATTCGGGCTCTGCAGTAATTTAATTACAGTTTCAAGAATCACAGGTACAGACTTAGCATGATATACTGTATACAGTCATGACATACTTCATTATTGTTCAGGTTGTGCATACAACTGAAAGTCTCTATAGCCACAACCAAAGAAAAACACCCAGTAACCTCCCTCAGTCGTATCCCCTTTTCCCTTTGGCCTGCAAGAGGCCTACTTCTGGTAAATAGCATTGCTTAGACTTAAATTTTACAAACACCCATACGAGTACGTGACACCCAAGCCCAGGAAGGGAAACACTGCTCCTCCTCAAATTTCTGCCGTTGTTGTTTCGGTTAGCTGTTGCCAAATTATCCACCTGGACCATCTTTGGACAAAAAGAGGAGTCTTCTGGTTTATTTTAAAGGTGAGCTCCCCCAGCTCAGCAAGGCCTTTAATAATCAATACCCAGTCTTGTTTTTGTGGTACTGATGAGCTGAGCCAGGTTCTAGTTATCGCTTTAAGGGCGGCTGTTGTTAAAATTGCCTAAAGGTACCGCGAATCTGGTCCCTTGAGCTCCTGTGGGGGAACCCCCAAGATCATTTCAATCCAATTCAGTTGCTGGGTAATGGCTAATATTTCTTTTGCTGCAGATATAATGTCAGCCCAGAACCTAGTAAGCCTGGGGCATGCCCAAAGAATATGTAAATAGCCTGCACTATCTTCCCCACAGCCTCTCCAACAACTGGCCAGCAGGGATGGGTTTCTTCTATTTAGCATCTCAGAAGTATAAAAGAAACGGATCCACACCTTCCAGGCAAATTCTTGCCAGAGAGGTGATCCGGTTGCTAGTTTGGCTATACCGAAAATCAGTTTCCAATTGAGGGTTGGAAAACCAGGCCCTGCCTCCTCCTGCCACTTGTTTTTCATTTTTATAAGAGGGTCTGACTTTATGCTCCCCAAGGCCTTATATAGGGCTGAAATCTGTCCCTTCTGATCTATTGATGTCTTTATTTGTTAAATGGCCTCCAGAAGAGGAACTGCCCTCTCTGGGTCCATCACTGTCCTCTGGAGGGAATTTATATATGTTCGTACCTGAAGGAACCTGAAATGGTCTGTGTTCCTTAGGCCATATCTATTCTTCAGGGAGTCAAAGTCCAAGAGCAAGGCCCCCTGGGTGAACTGTCCAAGGTAAGTCAGGCCCATCCTAGTCCAGTGTCTATAAGTAAGATCAATATGGTTTGGAGGAAAGTCTTCAGCCCAGGCTAGTTTTTTAAGAGACCACAATGAAGGTAGCAATTTATATTTTTGCTATAGTCTATGTACCGAGCGGAGGATCTCGCCTACTGAATTTAACCTGGGCATAGGGTGATGGCGAGTCAACAAATGGGTCACCACTCGGACTTCGAGGGGTAACCTCTCCCCCCCTTCCTCCTCCCATTCCCTGCAACCCGAGGTGGAGCTGGGACCGGACCACTGAAGAGACTGTTTCAGTTGCACCACGAGGAAATAGTCCTTCAAATCAGGTAGAGATCTACCCCCAGCTTCCCGCCAGGTCTGTAATGTTTTCAGTCTGATTCTTGGTCTCTTGTTTGACCAGATGAATCTGGAAATCATCTTGTTCCAGACCAGAAATATAGATTTGTGGATATGGAGGGGTATGCATTGAAACAAATACAGAAATTTAGGTAATACATTCATGGTTGTAGCTTGAATTCTAGCATACATAGGGAGATTAATCAGGGGCCACTTCTCAAAATCTCTCTTCAGGGAGTTGGTTAGGGGAGTGTAGTTTGCTTTGAACAACTTGGATGAGTGTTTAGTAATGTGAATTCCTAGGTGTTTCATCCCCTCAGCTGCCCAGTTCAAGGGAAGGAGTTGGCGAATGCTCTCTGGAGGGTCAAAGAAGAAGAAGCTCAGTACTTCTGTTTTCAATTTGTTCAGGGAGTAGCCTGAGTGCTTCCCAAAGTTCTCCAAGATGGGCCATACTTGTTCTATAGATTTATGTGGCTGGGATAGTGACAGCAGTACATCATCAGCATACAACAAGATTTTCTTCTGGACACCCCTCACCTCTATTCCCGTCTCTTCCTGTGCCCTTCTGATAGCCTCAGCCAGAGGCTCAATATACAGAAGCGAGAGAGGGGAGGAAAGGGCAGCCTGGCGGTGCCCTGCCCAGGTGAAACCTCTCAGACAGTCCCCTGTTAACTCTGACGTATGCCTGAGGTCCTGTGTACAGGGATCTCATGGTTTCAATGAAAGATTCGGGGAACCCCCTGTGTTCAAGGACCAGAAACAAAAAGTCCCATGAGACCCTATCAAAGGCCTTTTCAGCATCTAGACTCAACAGGCAGGCGGGAGTCCGGGTCCGTTGAATCTTGTCTACCATGTCCAGGGCAGAACGCACACCTTCAGGTGCTTGTCGACCCATCACGAAACCTGATTGGTCTGGATGTATTAACTCTGGAAGTATGGGATTAATTCTCGAGGCTATTATGGAAGTAAAGATCTTATAGTCCTGATTTAGTAGGGATATGGGACGATAAGATTCACACTTGAGGGGTCTTTACCCTCTTTATGTAGGATTGTAATGGTTGCATATTGCCAGGAAGGAGGGGGAGGTCCACCTCAGACCAAATACTCAAAAAGGCCTTGTAGAGGAGGGGCACCACCTCCGGAGCCAGGATTTTATAGAATTCGGGACCGAACCCGTCTGGACCTGGACACTTGGCTGGCTTAAGCTTTTTGATTGAGGAGATGATTTTGGGCAGTCAGACTAATGACACTCAGCAATAGGCTACAGTGTTTTTAAGTAGTGCAGTGCAGACTCTATGGCTTCCCAGAATGTTTTTACCAACTTAGAAATATCACCCGGATCAAACCTTTCATCCCACCTGATGAGTTGCCTTCACTAGTACATGCTTTTGCGACATCCATACTTGGTTATTGCAGTGCCCTATACCTTTGGCTGAATGGAGGGAACCTACGTCGCTTGCAGTAAATGCAGAATGCTGCGGCCAGGTTATTGATGGGGCTTCCTAGTCCTGTCACATGACCCCAGTCCTGCACAATCTGCATTGGCTGCTGGTGAGGTGGTGGATCTCCTTCAAGATCAGCGTGCTGACCTATAAGAACCTACATGGGCTGGCCCCTAGCTACCTTCTTGACCTTCTGTCTCACCAGACCTCCTGCCCTCTCCATTCCTCTGAGGCAGGCCTCTTGGCGGTCCCAGAGTTTGGTTGAAATCTTCTGGCAATAGGGCATTTGACATAGCCGGCCCAACTCTGTGGAACTTGCCGCCAAGGTCTTTGAGGGAGGCCCCCTCTTTGGAAGCCTTTAAGAGGTGTCCAAAATCCCATCATTTTTTTTTTTTAACTTTCTCTTATACTCCCCACCCACCCACAGCACCCCACTCTTGGGAGATACATAGGCCTTATCAGTCTCACCTTCTTGCCTGGAGCCTGGCATGATCCAGAGTCCCCATGTAGCCTGATGCCTCCAGGCGGGTATGAGAGGTGGGGCCCTCACACCCCGAGTAGTCCTCCCTGTTCTTGGAATGCCATCACCAGGCAGGTAGGGGCATTGGGGATCGGGGCCATGGTGCTCTGTCTACCAGGAGTACTGCAGAGTGTTTTTCCATGTTTTCTTGGCGTGCTGTGTCCCCTGACATCAAGGCGCTGAGCACGGACCTCCAGAACGCCACCGTTCTCACTGGCTTGGGTTTGCTGTACCTCGGGTCTCCACCCGAGGTCAGACATGTGCCAAGCCTTGGATCCCCCCTCCCCCCAGAGAAGGTGAGCTGTCCTTGGGATGCTCAGACCTCCTCCCCAGCTGGCCCTCCAGCTTCCGGGCTCATTCCTAAACCCGGGTCACTGGCGTCGCAAGCGGAAATCTAACCGCTGCACTGGCGGGCCGGCCCCAAATCCCATCTTTTTAAGAAAGCTTTTGATTTATGATAATTCACTGACTATTTACATATAATTTTTAGGTGGATTTTATTACTTATTTAAGCTATTTTTCCCTGTTAGTTTCATTTTGTGGTTGATTTGTATTTTATTATACTGTTCATGTCTATTATGTTGTAATTTATGATGTATTTTATATTGTACAGTGCCCAGAGCCTCTGGGATTGCTTTATAAATAAAAGCTTACTTACCAAGTCATTCTGCCTGCAAAATTCTATGTTTCTATGTAATACTATGGGTCAGGCATGCAACTCTGTAGAAACCACAGTCCTTTATCACTTTAAACATATTTCATCAATTATCACTAGGTGGAAAGCCAACATTTAGGGATAATGGGTGCAGCCATGTGTCAAGTTTGTCCAGCATCTTAATTAAGATGTTAGCCCCAAAGTGTGCTTGTGGCCTGAAGGTCATTGATAAAGTTACTTTTTAGTGAACTTCAGAGATGCGGGCAGATGCAGTTCCTAGGCATGGTGCATGGGACCACAGGCAGACCCACCAGTTGAGTCTAATTGGCCAGTATGCACATGAAAAACATTTCAGATAAGAACCCACTTCTCCACATATCAGTGGTCAAGTGTGTTATGTCAACTGCTGAGTGTGACAAAGCATGTGACAGGCAGCACAAAACAGTATCCTGAGCCTAGTGTGAAAAAAAAACATAAATGCAAAGGAGCTGTCCATTTCAGACAAACCTTTGCCATCAGCTTCCTGAAACCTGGATTCTCCACAAAAGGAATATGACAGGAGATCAACTGTGAGCATTTCTGCTGCAACAGCATTACCTTCCCTAGACACTGTGTGATTATGGGAGAACCTTGTGAACCATTTCAATGACTGCTGTATTGTGGACTGAAAAAATTACTTATTCTGTACAGAACAGTGTTTTTTTTTCACCCCTATACCTCCAGAGATATGTTATTCAGGTAAGTCACCATCCCCAAAGGTGACTCCTTTTGTGATGCTAAAAGGCTGATGACTTTTTTCTCTTGACTTCTCTAAAAAGCCACTAGCATCTGTAATGCCTCTATATTGTGAAGCACACATTAAGCGGGGCTTAATGTTAAGCTGCCGCCCCTTTAAGAACACTTAGAACCTGCATGTATCTATTTGTTGCACTGCCTGGCAGTGCCATGTATGCCTGTCAGTCAGAGAAATAGTCAGTCTAGGGCTTGTCTCCATGAAGAGATCATCTACTGCACTGAATAAACCTGTATTCTTTATTTTATGCGTCTGTTCAGTTATTCGCATGGTCCAGATGGGGTCCTCACCAGCAGCAACTGAAGGGTCTGGCAGACAACAGAGAAGGTAAGGGGTCCTTTAGTGGCAGACCAAATACCAAAACGCCACACATGGTGGAGAATGCGGCCCTTCTTCTGTCCAGACCCCATCTTGCTTGCTTGCATTGCTGGGTACCCCAGTATGCTGGAATTGTCTGAATGCTAATTAAACTATAGCCCTGGCTGCAGAGAAAAATAAATGAACTGTCTCCTGTTTTTATCAGCAGTCCTCCTGCAATCCTGCCACCAGTGCAATAATACCTAAATGTGGAGCCCTGCAGGTCCAACCTTTATTGATAGCAGGGTACAAATACATTCTTCAACCCTAAGCACAGGCAGAGCCCCTCATCAAAACTGCAGCCCCCTCCCCCCAGTTCCTATATCTCGTGGCAGGGCCCATCTCGAACTGCTCCATTTGTGACTGCAGCTCCTAATGAAAAAAATAATAACAAATAACTGTACTGCACACAGCTCCGGCTACTGACTGCCACCAAGGGGACTGCTCAACTCGTGTCCTGCCTGCCTTTACACAGCTCCACTAATGGCCGCATGTACAACAAGCTGCTTGGTCTCCTCAAACTGCAATCCCTGACTTGCAGACTTAGCTTCCTGACAGCAGCTCCGCTCTACTGTTCGCATCCTGACAAATCAACACTCCTGCAACAAAATGAGCCGCACCAAAAAGGAATTGTCTTAAAGAATCGCAGCCAGCCTGCCGTCCACAGCAATTGTGCCCCCAAAGCCAGCCATCACTCTCAGCCGCTCCACCAGCACGACCCTCAATCCGGAGAGCTCCCCGACTCACCAGCCTGCAGGCAAGCAGCACGGAGCTCCGCTCCTCCCGAATTGCCAGCTCACAGAGCACCTGCCATTGCCACCCGCCAACACAAAGGGAGCCTGTGCTCCCTGACTTGCACTCCCTCCCCACGAACACTGCAACTTGCCTTGGCACTCTACTCTATTTAACCAGTGGCCCTCCTGCCTTTACAACGCGGCTTCACAAATTCAGCTTCCCCACTGCTGCATAGTACTGTGACTCTGCTCCTCCAGAACTGCAGCAGCTGAACGGAGCACTGCACTCCCCGCTTGGCCCCACTACAAAAGGCCCTTCAACAAATAAAATATATAACTGGTGGAGCAAATACATAAATGGGAAAAAAAAGAAACAAAAGTAAATGCACAGAGCCACAGGAATCAATCAATAAATAAACAAAGCAGGGGAAAAAAAAGGAAAAAACAGGGCACAATAAGCTGGGGCAGTACAAATAAAATAAACTGAGGCAATATCTCAGCCTTGCAGACAAAATAAACACACAGGCCTGACAGATTACAGGAACTGCTGTACAATACAGTGGACACAGCCTGATAGCCAAACAAAAACAAAAAAGAGCTCTATAAACAATAGCACAATAAATCAAACAAGCAGCAAAATAAAAATTCCCCCAACAGTGCCACTCACCACAGATAAAGCCTGCCATTTTTCTGTGTCAGGGCTGGGGAAGAAGGGGATCAGCGTGGCAATCGCCATTTTAAACCTTGTACATCAGCCAGGCAGCCTCATGGTAAGAATCCTCCATCTTGGGCACAGCACAACAGCAAGAAAGGAAGTGACCCTTAACCCCCCTGCTGGTGGCCATCTTGCTACAGTCAGGCCAGTCAAACCCACAGGAACTGTATGCCAAAGTTCAGCAGCCATATTGTGAAGGGTACAAATTGACCTCACTCCATTTAAATCAATGGCAATCCTATTGAAATGAATGGACACTGCAACAAATCCTTTATTTAAATAACAAACCACATAGAATTGAGTGGGAATTCTTTATTAAGACGTCATTTGATGAACTTTGCTACAAAATTTGACTTTTGTCTACAAAAATATTTTTTGCTCACCACTTCATCCACGACACAACATCCCTTCTCCTGCATGTCGGCAACTGCTTCTCACCTGTACGACCTTTGATTGGTGAAACACAGCTCATCTCCAACCACAATGTCTGATGATGACACAGATATGGGTACCGGAGCATCCGGAGTTCTACCTTCACCCACCTCAAGACGTGAGGCTACAAAACCGAAACAATCCTTCATGACATCTAGTCGTGCATCTCAGCTCAAGAAGTGCCAGCTATGCAAGCCATTCAAAATGACTTGGGCTATGTTAAAGCTATTTCACCACAGTACACAGTCCATACCAGCCTACAGCCAATACCCTTCTCAGTCTTGCCTCACAAAGATGCTGTTGACTGGTTTGAACAGTTCCAAGCCCGGAATTCCTTACATGGTTGGACTGATCCTTCGTGTGTTTCTAATGCCTTGTGCTTGTTTCTGAGAGGGACTGCCATTACCTGGTTCAACACACTTCCAGACAAAATCAAAGGAGATAATGCCATCCTGTATACCACCTTCAAGGATCGTTTTCTGCAAGCACACCCGCCATGATTTTTGGAGTAACAGCTGTGGGAACGTACCATGCAACCCTCTGAATCTCTTGAAGCCTTCATAGTGGACATTGAGTCTTGCTGCAAACATCTGCAGAAACCTGAGAAAGAGCAAATCACAATATTTGTCCGGGGACTGCTTCCTCAACTCTTTCTTTATGTAATCCAACAGAAACCAACAACCTGGATGGACACAATCCAAGCTGCATGACTTGCACAAGAGTCCATATTAATGTCCCAGTCCACCACTGTTGTACAAGCACCTTAGTCGTCACAGTTAGGCACACTCGCAACATGTGTCCAGCAGCAGCAATCAATGATAGAGACACCAACTACAACTATCAATACTCTGCACTGCAGCTCAACTGCTTCTTCTGCTACCTCTGTCAATGTCCTTCAACCATTTCGACAGTGACCTGATCCACCTCCACCTTCATGAGAACCAGTGACCTGCCTGTTGTGTGGATTCGGGGGACACACTGCCGCTGTCTGCTGAAAGCTTAAGTACAACAGAAATCAAGAGAACCAAAGGCGCCCACCATCGCACAATCAGCAAGATAACTGCAGTTACTCCCAGGAGCAGGGAAACACAGCAACTGACCACCCCTCTGACTCTCACAATTTAAACAAAATGCATCCTTCAACTGCAAACTCAGGCACACTCTTGCTTCCAGGGGCAAAAGTACCTGTCATCCGATCACCTCTCCCAGCCAACTATGTTCTGTAAACATAGGAGATTGGTCCACACCCGCCTTGGTCGACACTAGAGCAGAAATATCGGTTATCAACAGCAGCATTCTGAACAACCAAGCTATTCGTCACGTACCTAATGTCTCTCCAGCCAACCTAAAGTACAATATCACAGCAAGTACAGCTACAGTACCTATCACAAGCGTAGTCCATCTCAAGCTCCACTTTGGCTCACAGCAAGCTACTGTCAAATTTTACATAGTGCCTGATCTGCAACATGCAATAATTCTTGGCCTGGACTTTCTCAAAGCTCACAGAGCCATCCTAGACTTTACCTCAAACAAACTGTCACTAGATCCGTGGAGCAACTTGCTGCTATAGACTCAGTCACTGTGCCTCCTCAGTCAGAGATGGTTTTGATTGCCAAGATTCGAGGTGAACCACTTCCAAAAGGTGTTGTTGGCATCGTCATGGGATCCCCGGCACTGCATTTGTCAGGTCTCCTTTCATGAAATACCTTATCAGTGGTGCATGGCAGCACAGTCTTCCCAAAATGCTGCAGCTTCACAGATGAGCCTGTGGTCATTTCAAAGGGTGCCAAAATCAGAAAGTTTGTCTGCCTGTCATCAGGAGACCAGCTTAATCTCATACAAGAACCTCAGCCTGGTTCCCCCAACTCTAGTCCTGTCAGTACTATCACTACCACTCAAGCTTCAACAGAGTTACACCTCAGTCAGCGACTGTCCTCTTCAAAACTTCCAGCATCTCGAACAGGAAAGCAACAACTTCTGACATTACTGGAGAATTACCCGGATGTCTTTGTAGGTCCAGATAACAAGCTCGGATGCTGTGATATCCTGCAACACATCATCGAAGTGCAGCCCAACCAGAAACCAATCTGTCAGCAAGCCCACAAAGTGGGACACAAACAGAAACAAGTCCTCGAGGACATAATCAAAGACATGCTTGACCAACACATTGTTGAAGAGTCTACTAGTCCCTGGGGTGCACCTTGCCTGCTGGTGGTAAAGCAGGACAAAGGGTATCACTTCATGGTGGACTACAGAAAATTCAATGCCTACACGGTGCAGGATGCTCATCCCTTGCCTGTAATCAAAGATGCTTTAGAGAGTGTTGGTTCAGCCAGTCCTGCTTACTTCACCACTCTAGACCTTCAGAGTGGGTTCTATCAAATTTCCATTGATCCAGCTTCTCATCCATGCACAGCATGGTGCTGCCACTTGGGACTTTTTCAGTTCAGACATCTGCCTATGGATCTTCGGAACAGTCCAGCCACATTTCAACAAGTTGTGGAAGCCGTACTATGTGGGTTGTCTTGGAAATCTTGCCTAGTCTACCTGGATGATGTGACTGTCTTCAGCAGAACTTTGCCAGAGCGCCTCCAACATCACAAAGAAGTGTTTGAACGTCTCAGACAAGCCAGTCTCAAACTTCACCCAGAAAAGTGTTGTTTTGCACAGCATCAAATTCATTACCTGGGACATTTGGTTTGTTCTCAAGGCATCTCTCCAGATCCAGACAAGCTCTTAGCAGTCAAACACTATCCAGAACCTAACAATCTCAAAGACCTTCGAGTTATCCTGGGCTTGTCTGGCTACTATCAAAAGTTCATTTGCAACTATGCCAAGATTGCAGCTCCACTGTACTCCCTCACCAAAAAGGGATGTGACTATACATGGACTTCCAAATGCAAAAAGACCTTTGAAACCTTAAAACAAAACCTAATCTCTTCTCCAGTACTGGCCTACCCAAGATTTGACCAACCCTTCAAGCTCTACTCAGACGCTAGTTCCTTTGCAGTGGGCACTGTGCTCTGTCAAATTCAAGACATAACAGAACGAGTTGTTTCCTATGCTGGGTGCTTTCTTTCCTCAGCTGAGCAGAACTATGGCATCACAGAAAAAGAATGTCTAGCCATGGTATTTGCCATAAATAAATTTGTCTGCTACATATCACTACTCCTCCTTTACAGCTATCGTTGATCACTCTGCCCTCAGATGATTATTCGAAATGAAGAAGCCAGTAGGCAAGTTTGCCCTATGGATCACCATGCTGCAATCCTACAACTTTGAAATTCAGTACAGACCAGGTCAAGTTCACTCAAATACTGATGGCATAAGCTGGAGACGATATCCCTCTGCATCTTCCTCACCAGATGAAGAATCCTACTTACAAGCACTTCCCTTCCATGCCATGGATGTGCTTCCTGTGGACACTCCTACAGCACCTCAAGTTGCTTTGGTGCTACTAACTGCTTCTACAGAGAGACACACAAATCCTCAGTTACTGCAAGCAGCCAAAGAGCTTCTCATCTCCTCTACATCTGATCTGTCCCTGGCCACTGTTAAAACACAACAAAGAACTGATCCTCAGTTTACAGACATCATCACTTATTTTGAATCTGGAACTTTACAGCAACAAAAGAAACACCGCCAGGATGCACAGTTCTTTGCGTCACGGTATTTCCTCAATGACGGAGTGCTGTTTCACATTTGGACCAAGGAGGGCAAGGGCCATCGCACAGACAGAACTCGTGTACAGCTAGTTGTGCCAGCCTCTCCAGTCTCTGAAGTTCTTCAATCCACTCATGCCTCTCCACTTTCTGGAGGTCATATGGGAATACACAAAGCTCTTGAAAAGACAAGGCTTCACTTCTTCTGGCCTCACATAAACAAGGACATTGTCCATTTAGTAAAATCCTGCCAGCCCTGTTCCCAAAGAAAGCCTCCCGCCAAACCGACAAAGGCACACATCATTCCAATGCCTGTAGCCACAGAACCCATTCCAAAGAGTAGCACTGACATTCTTGGGCCCTTACCAACATGCTCTGACTCTGGCAATAAATACATCCTTGTTTTTGTGGACTACCAAACAAAGTATTTGAAACTCATACCCCTAAAAGACATTAAAGCTGCCACAGTGGCAAGTGCCTTTCTCAACACGGTCATTTGTTGTCACGGTACCCCATCGTACCTACAGTCAGACTTAGGCACTAACTACCTTTCCACCATTGTCCAAGAAACATGCAAACTTCTCGACATAAAAAAGACACATACCATACATTACCATCCACAATGCAATGGACAGAGTGAAAGAATGATGTCTACCATTCTCAGTAAGCTTTCCAAGTACCTGCATGAGACTCATGACACTTGGGATCGTTTTGTCCCCTTTGTGCAGTTTGCCTATAATACCAGCCCTTGTGTCGACAGTACCGAGTACACACCATTCTTCTTTGTCCATGGAAATCACCCAAGAACTCCACTGAACAGTGATCTCTCACTGCTAGAAATTCCAAAATCAGCCTCTTCTTTCATTATCCCTCTGCTGGAACAGCTTGAACTTGCCAGATGTGTTGCAATCACCACGTTGGGCCAGAGAAAATCTGCAATGTAGAAAATGTCAGCAGCCAAGTCGCATGAGCCTTCATTCTCTGTTGGGGACATTGTGTATTTGTACTGACCTGTCCTTGTTCTGGGCGCCACCAAGAAACTGCTTCACCCCTGGACTGGTCCCTTCTACATCGTAGAAAAGCTTCCTCCTGTCCACGTTCAGCTGCAATGCAAGTCAGATGGAAAGCTGGTACACAACAAAGTCCATATAAACCGACTGAAGCATAGGTACTTGAGTAACAACCTTAAAGATGACCCCAGTCCACCCAACTATGAAGCTGCCCTTCAGCCTGCCATCCTCTCTGAAGCTGAGATCCCTCTAGACAACTTGCAAGTAGTTCCTACAAATCTTCCCACTCCTGACACTCTGCAGCCGGACTCCATTTTGCCAGATGATTTACCTGGGACTTCCTATTCTTCTCAACGTTCTTCTTCTCAGGACTCTCTTCTACACACACCAGTGTACCAGATTGAGAAGATCTTAAGAAAGAAGTTTACTAACGGATCCTGGACTTATAGAGTCAAGTGGTGCGGATTTGACAGTGGGCAGACTTCCTGGGTCACTTTTAATGACCTCACCTGTCAAGAACTGGTGCAAGCAACTCGTACCTTCATTCCTTTTTTTTTTTAAAGACATCTTTATTAAAGAGTTTCAAGTTATTAACCATACACACAAATGTCCCAGACGCAGCCGGGATTCACAATCCCAAAACTGATTGTGAAAACTATGTACAACCCCAACTATATATACCCACAGCTGATGGGGTTAGTCTCCGAAATATTGGCAAGAACTATAACAGCCTTATCTGGAACTAATCATGTCAATAACTTTTCCCATCCAACGGGGATAAACCCCCTAGAACAAAAGTACTAATTCCCTCGAGGATTGAGAAATCTGAGCCACGACCTAGGCAACATTGCCTGCCGGAGGTAGCCCCAGGCTGTGTCCCCTGGAAAGAGAGAGAGTCCACCACCACCCTTAAACCTAAGCAGACCAACACCCTTATCTTGATACCAAATCACTAGTACCAGTGCAACCCCATAACATTTGTGGATATTATAGTAACTCAAAGCAGAAAAAGTTCAACTCAAGTTACACATTTCTCTTAAATAATAATCTCTTGCTGATCCCAACCCGACAGACAGGCCTTTGTTCGATTATTAGTAACTTTCAGTGTGTAAATTGCCTCCTAAGCTGACCGTCTTATTTTATATAACCCTTTCCTTCTCTCCTTATAAGCATGCCTCTGTATTCTTCCCAAGGCACAACTAAGATCTCTCGCCCATTGCTCATAAGTATAGATATAGTCATCCTTCCAATGTCTCAATATAGTGGATTTAACTATCGCAGACATCAAAGATAAATGGTATTTAGGAATAGTCCCATGTATCTGCGACATATCACCTAAGATACATATTTCGGGCAATATAAAGTCTGAATAGTCCAACAGAGGGTCCATCTGTTGTTTAATTTCAACCCAAAGAGGTGCAATCTTACTGCATTCCCACATCACATGTAGGATAGCGCCAGAACCCACTCCGCATCTAAAACACAGGTCTGTCTGTCTAAGGTGTCTATCACATAGTTTCACAGGGGTAAAGTACATATTGGAAACAATAAAAAATTGCATATTCTTATACTTGGGGATAGATATATATTTGTGACTCCTCCATATATTGTCCCAAGCAGGCCTCTGAAGGGCCAATGTTCTATCCCAATATGGAATCCTGATGGGAGAGTTCGGACTGACATAGTTCAAAAGCACTTTGTAAATTTTGGATAAAGAATGAGAAGTAGGATCCACTTCCTTTAGATTATCCCATGTAAACAGATTTCCTGGTGGGCCCCCAAACCTTTTCCAGACCCCTTCCAGCATTTTAATAAACTGTAATCTTTGGAAAAAGTGCACTGAATCACACTTACCCAGGAGAACCACACTATTGTCCTTTATAACATCCATTACCTGCAGGCCCAGGAGCTGAGCTGCCCAACGCTGAGTAATAACCTTACCCCCAATCAAGAAATTAGGGTTGCCCAGCAGAGGCTGTTCTTGAGACCTCATTTGATCCCTTCTGGGTATGAGTAAGAAATAACCACCAGGCCAATGCCGATTTAACGATTGGAGTCAGAGATGTGCTTTTAAAGTATTTCTCTGGACTAGCAAAGAGAAATGCCTCTGGAGAGAGGCCTGAATCCAGTAATAATTCCCTCTCTATTTGTAGCCATATTGGACGGTATGTCCCTTCCGCTGAGTTACTAACCCATCGACTCATAAAGCCCATTTGTCCCGCCACATAATATAGCTGAAGGTCAGGCAGCTTGATCCCCCCACATTAAGCGGTAAGCACAGGATGCTATGTTTTCTCCTAGGAGGCCTAGAGTTCCATAAAAATTCCAGTAGTTTCCTAATTTCTACAAACCATAATTTGGGAATATGATAAGGGGCTAGATGTATTGAGTATAATAACAAGGGCAAAATGTTCATTTTGACTAACCCTAATCTAGCTGCAAAGTTCAAAGGAAGCTTATTCCATCTAAGTATGTCCCCCTTAATCGCAGACAAAATCAAATCCATGTTTATCGCTGCCCCATCCTACATATGAGCCGTGATCCACATACCCAAATATTTAATCCTGTCCGGTGCCCAATGTACCTGTAGGGGTTCAAAATCTGCTCTGCTGACATGCGGTGTCAAAGGAAGAATTTGCGTCTTACTCAAATTTAGCTTATAATTCGAAACTTTAGAAAATTGCCCAATAATTTCAACTGTCCTCTTAAAACTTAAGGCCGGTTCTTACAAATGTAACAAGATATCGTCTGCAAAGACCAAAAATTTTAGGTCCCTTCCCACTTTCATGATCCCCCTGACGTTAGCATCATTATTGATTGCCCGTAACAGGGGTTCCAGATAAATATTAAACAATATTGGCGAGAGAGGGCATCCTTGTCTGGTCCCATTCTTTAAGCGAATCTCCTGTGAATTATATCCATTACATAACACTCTGGCCATGGGAGCCGCATATAGGTTTTTAATACCTCTGAGAAGGCCCTCAGGGAAACCCACCCTCTCCATTGTAGCAAATAAAAATGGGTGGGAGACCCTATCGAAGGCCTTCTCAGCGTCCAAAGATATCAAAGCTAGGGGAAGTTTGGAATCCGACGCTTGCCCAAGTATGTGATGGAGCTTCCTAAGGGTATCCTGCGCCCCCCCACCTGGCATAAATCCTACCTGCTCATGACTAATTAAATTTGGGGCAATATTCAATATTCTATTAGCAATGATCCTCGTGTGAATCTTGATGTCTTGATTCATCAAGGCTATGGGCCTATAACTACCAGGCAGGAGGGTTTCTTTAGGTTAAGTGGCAACCACAACATGAGGGGGCACTGTCTTAAGTTGGATGGGGGAATGTTTAGAAGGGAATCTAGAAAGCATTTCTTCACTGAGAGGGTGGTGAACAGTTGACATGTGCTGCTGGAAAAGGTGATCTAATTGGCAGTGGTTGACAGCTTCAAAAAAGGGTGGGATAGACATAAGGGGAAAGTAAAGGTCATGAGAGCGGTGGATGGAAAAGATGAGAGGATTGGAGTGGGGGGCAGAGTCAGTAGCTTAAGCTGTGGACCCTGCAATATGAGCAGACTAGACAGACCTAATGGCCTTATTCTGTTGGCTTCTTCATGTGTTCGTATGTACGTATCTAGAATTATAGCTGCCAATCAGATGCTACCATCACTCTGTCTCGGCCTTGTGATGCTAAATGATGAGTGTTGGTACCTACCACATCTGGTGGTAATGATCTCTGCTTTTCTTTTTCTTCATATTGATGATGAGATCCCCCTTTCCGCCCTCATGTTTACAACATCTATCCTTTCTTCAAGCCCCCCTCATCATATACCACCAGCATCCACACTGAAGAATTGACATTAGCACTAATATGCACAAACAGACTGTTGCTTCCTAACCCTACACAAATAATAATTGAATGTTGTCTGACACAGATAAAAAAAATACATTTTTCTAGAGTATTTATTTTAAAACCAAAAATGTGTGCTGCCTATAAGCACCAAAGAGCACAAAAGGACTATGGTTTCACAGCCCTATGCAAAAAATGGACTGTTGTTTGGCACTGCCTAAAATATTTTATATATATATATACATATTTAGAAAGAAAATCAACTTACTTCCAAAAGAGCAGATTTGGTGGCTACTCACAATCAGTGGCCAGCACAGAGCAGTACAACAAAAAGCTTCACTCAAAAATGAAACACACAGGAGCAGATATTCATAGGAATTGTACAATGCGCAACCACAGAAATGCACCCCAGAGCCATATTCAAACAGTGTGAATGCACAGTGCAATATCCATTGCACAGATGCACAACAGTAATGTATGCGGCACAAGTACATGGGGGCGTGCCCATGAATAAGCTGCGCAATGGCATATTCAGCCGAAAAAAACAGCGCAAACAAGGAGCAAATAAGAGAATGTGCCATACAGAATTGAGCACATAAAAGGAGGATCAAACACACATACACAGCAGATGTGCAAGCCATAGCAGGACATAGCCATGGACGCAGACCCATTCTTGATGGAGCAGGTAATGAGGGGGGTGAGGAGGAGGGAGGAACACCAACATGGCCGAGGAAGGGCCCATCGGCGGTATGCCCAACACAGACAGTACCGTGCCTGCCTCACGTCTGAGGAGTATGGGGATAAAGAGATTGTGGGCCGGTACCATCTGAACAGGGCAATTCTGAGGCAGCTCTGTGAGCTGTGTCATGCTGAGTTGCAGGTACCCACCAGCAGGAGTTATGCCATGACGGTGGAGACAAAGGTGACAGCAGCAATGTGCCTGTTCACCACAGGCACCATCCAGACAAAAGTGGGGGCAACCACTGGTATATCCCAGTCGGCCACATCCCACCTCCTCACACAGTTTATCAATGCCCTGCTGCCACATGCTTCAGAGCCCATAAGATTCCCAAGCACACAGGCAGAGCATACAGCAAATATGCAGAAATTCCACAGGGTGACACACATGCCCAGCATGATTAGGGCCATTGACTGCACCCATGTAGCCATATGCACACCACCTGACCCAGAGGGGGCTACCTACATGAACAGAAAGGGCTACCCCTTTGTCAACTGTCAGGTGGTGTGCAATACCACTAGACGTATCATCAATGTGTGCACCACACACCTTGGGAGTACACATGACGCATTCATCTGGCACCACTCCAGCCTGTGTCAGAGATTTGAGCATGGGGAGATCCCCATGGGTCACCTGATAGGTGAGCATGGCATGTGATGGGGTGACAGAGCAGCCGTGTAGGTGTGGACAGACCCAAGGCACACATGGAGGGGGATGTGTGGGTGGCAGTAGGCAGCGTAGGGGAGGACATGAGAACAAGCAATGCCATGCACTAACCAGTGTGTGTTACCCCCACAGGTGACAGTGCCTAACCCTTGCGCCCCTGGCTGTTCACCCCCATCCGGCACCCATCCAGTGCTGAGGAGGAGCAATACAACAAGACACACATCACAACACGCAACATCATTGAGTGAGTCTTTGGCATGCTCAAGATGTGATTCCATTGCTTAGACAATTCCGGTGGTACCCTACAGTACAGCCCTGCGAAAACCTGTGGCCTATTCCTGGCCTGCTGTATGCTGCACAACATGGCCATTGACTGTAGGATAGCTGTCCAGGTAGAGAAGAGCAACAGCAGCAATGAGGATGAAGAGGACCAGACAGATGGGGGTGCGCAGCCACCCATGCAGAGGAGGGCCCCCAGGATGGCTGCCCATGCAAGGAGGCACTGTGACACAATCATACAGGAGCACTTTGGTAACTGCAGGTGAGTACCAGACTTGACAGCCGTGCATGCATGGAACACCACACACCCAGATAGAGGCGCACAGTCACACAGGGATGCATGCAGGGACACGGGCACACACACACAGCATGCACAGGGAACACACAGACACACGTCCATAACACAGTGGGCAGGCACGGGCGCACACACATACACGGGCCGTGCGCTGGACACTGAGGTGGCCGTACCCTGCCCTGCACATGCACCACCATCACCATCACGTGCTGCACAGCTGGGCACAGTGGGGCATGTGGGTGACACAGTCAGGAGCGGTGGGCGATGTGGCAACACACACGCCAGTACAGCGGGACATGTTATGGATCAGAGTGAATGCACCGGCACACAGGCAAGGTCGGCACAGTGCTGCTCTCATCACGCCCATGCCACAAGGCCCAGCAGCACTGCATGCACACATGGCTGACGTGCCACATGCCACACGTATGTGAAAGGACACGCACATGAGCGTGCCCACCCAAGTGCACACCAGCCAACAGCAGCAGGTAGCAGGATGGGGCAGCACACACAGCAGGCCTACCATGTGGTTCCTCGGCCGCCACGGCCATGCCGGGCTGCGTGGCAGCCACTAGCTGCTCAACAGCCACAGGAAGTGTAACCAACACACTCGCGGGGGTAGAGGCCTGAGAGAACAGCCAGGTCCTCACGAATGTGTATAGACTAGCAAAGAGAGTACTGCCGGGTATGTCAGAGATGGGCACGTCAGAGCACAGCATCAGCCATGCAGGGGTCACCAGTCGCTGTGACCGAGGTGTTGACACTATACTACGGGGAGTCTGTCATGCCTACCACGCCCAGTGGATGTCAGCGATGCAAATCCAGCAGCAGTAGTACCGCCAATGCAGTCATGGCCTCCTGCAGTTGCTGGAGCTCACCTATCAGCTGGGCACATCCAATGTCTCCTCGCTCAGCCAGTTGATGCACCTCCACCCGCAGTGCACGTATCTCTACGCCAAGCATTGCCTGATTGTCCACGGATGCCCACAGCAGCCTGGTGTGCTCCTCCAGCCTGTCAGTGCCTGGTACATCATGGGACTGGCGCTCACCTGCTGGGGCTGTTGCAGCATGCTGTGCAACATCCCTCACCTGGGAACGCTGCACAAATGACCGCACAGGTGGTGGGGAGTGTGCAAGTGTCCCGACAGCGGCCCCTGTGGTGTGCTGTACAGTGGCCACTGCAGCCCGCTGCTGTACACCATCACCCTGCTGGGCCATCCCCACGGCACTGGCG
The DNA here is from genome assembly GCA_016271365.2 of Neoceratodus forsteri. Taxonomy (NCBI): domain Eukaryota; kingdom Metazoa; phylum Chordata; order Ceratodontiformes; family Ceratodontidae; genus Neoceratodus; species Neoceratodus forsteri. Next base: position 943,641,670 of record CM057450.1, read on the forward strand.
ACCATGCCAGTGCCCCATCCATGGCCAGGGGCTGCGCCACACGCCACTGTGCGGCCGTGGTCAGGTGGTGCCTGCATGGGTGCTGTGTCACCAGTGCTGGCATCCACTGCCTGTGTACAGCTCCATCCCCTGGGTGGTGTGTCCAGGCCTGTGCCACCCAGGATCAGTGTAAGGTCATCATCCCTGTCCAACGACTCCCCCTCCTGTGTCCCAGGTATGAGCACCAGTATGTCATCCGGTAGCAGGAGGTCTGCCAGTGGGTCATTGTCGCCCAGACCAAGGAACTCAAGCAGCCCCACACTGCCATGTCACCTACGGCTAGTGTCCCTGATACCCGTTGATGTTGATGGCACAGCCTCTTCAGGTCCCATGGCGTTGGTGATGTCCTGCAATGCACCCCTGAGGTATGATGGCGCTGGAAGATGGAAAGAGCATTATCAGTGTTGACCGTGGCACTGTGCATGCAGTGCCGTGTCCAGTGTGATCAAGGCATGCGCGTCAGCACTGTGCCGTCCCACACAAGGGGTTGCCTGTGCAGCACCACACATCAGAGCAGTCATGTCCCAGGCATTGCACATGGCAGGCCAGCCATGGTGAGTAGCTGCAGCACACAGTGTGGCACCACCACCACATGGCAGACATGCATGCCCCCCCATGGGCCACAGCACCAGAGGTGTGTTGCACAACTGCCTGTGACTGTTGTGGCCCAGGCTGTGCACCAGCATGCACTGTGCAGGTAGTGCTGTGGACAGCCATGCTGCACTGCACACCCTGGACTCCGACCCACGGCCACAGTGCAGTGCACATGCTGCACTCCCACTGCACACAGGTGGACAATGCCATGCACGGTGGGCCTATGCGTGGCATGCGCCACAGCATGCAGCACCAACTGTTGGTATGCATCAGTGCTGCAGTCATGCTGGCATGCACCCCCCCCGCCCCCACAGCCATTGCCTACATACTCACAGTGCTGTGACGGGCTACCACCCATCTGGAATCCACCACCTGGGACACCTTCGATGGCTGCGCAGCTGATGGTTGCCACCACCAGCTCCTCACCCAATGACAGTACAGGTGCAGTGGCTGGTCCCCTGGCCGTCCTACTGTGGGATGCCCTAATGGAGGCCACCTTCTCCTTTATGCCCCTCTGATCTCTTCCCATCTTCTTCTTACACTCCTGTGCACTGCGGTTATGTCTGCCATGGGCATTGACGTCGTGACCACCTCCTCCCACCTGGTGGCATGGGCCTGCAGGGTACTGGTGGCCCCATTCAGCAGTCCTTCCCTGTCAAGGTAGGCCTTGAACAGGGCCTGCTGTTCATCTTTTGTGAAGTTGGGCCTGCGTTTCCGTGCAGACCCCTGCTCCTCAGCTCCCTCCATCTCCAACATGTTGCTACCTGTGGACAGACAGATAGACGGTGGTCCAATGAGCAGCATGGTAGCACAACATGGACCAGTGCAGCAATGACAACATACACAGCAAAAGCAATACACAACACAGTGTGCTGGTACTCACCTTAATGGCTGCAATACCTGTCAGTGACCTGTGCTGTGGTGCTTTTATGGTTCAACTCATGCAAATGAGCAACGGCGCAATTGTAATGATATGCTAATGTGCGTGACCACCTGGTATTGGCTCATGAGGCTATTTGCATACACTGGATATATACATATGCACTGGAGCAATTCGCTGGTGCATTCCCTGCACATGCATGATGCACAGCTGCGCACTTGCCATGCACGCCATAGGCGGCACAACATCATGTGTGGCCTATCGCACATCTGTGTGTGCTGTGTGACATTCCCCTATTGCGCATGTGGACATGTGTGCTTGCCACACATGCAGCCCAGATGCACTGTCCTCATTGCGCCAGAAAAGCATATCGAATCACGCAATGCCGCCAATACGTGCATTGCCAGCCAATGTCTGCGATTGTGCTCGCGCGTTGTGGTCACCAGTGTCATACAGTGTGAATCACGTGGGTTACGCTCTGTGACCCCGTGACTGCCTTAATGTCCTGTGTTGCACATGTGCGGTACTGCGCAATAAGACTCTGTTGCGCATCCCCATGCTGTGCAGTCTGAGTCCGTAGTTCCCAGTTGTGCATCAGGCACTGAGCAGTTCCACATGCATGCTTTGCAGGCCACAATACATGCTGTTGGGCACAGTATGGTGGACAGCGAATACGGCGGGTTCTGAAGGTTGTGTGCACCAGGCACACAACTAGAGTGACATGAAGATGGCAAACCTGGTGGCCCTGGTGGAACCTCTGGCAGACCAGCTCTTCGGTGTGGCAGATCTCCAGAAGCCATGGTCTCAGGTCTGGGACAGGGTAGCAGTGGGCCTGGAGCAGAGGACAGGGGTGCCGCAGACCGGGGAGCATTGCTGCCACCAGTATGAGGACCTCTGCAGGTGGGGATCCTGCACGGCTCCACAGGCTACAGGACAGAGCACGTCAGAGGTCAGTGCCACAACAAGGTAGGTGTCCCCTTGCACTGTGCAGGCTCCCATTGTATAATTCTTGTGCTGTTATGTGCGCTGCCTGTGCGGCTGCACGGGGAGGGGGGCGGTCCAGCACTGGTGGGTGGTGCATGTCCTGCATTGCTGCACCGCGTACCTGTGCAGTGCACAGTGACATTGGCCCAGACACCATACCCCACACATGGGCCAGTGTCCCTGCCCTTGCTGTGTCAGCACTGTGCACTGTGTCGGGGCTGGGGGAGGGTCTGTGCATGGCATGCCACTCATGTCTGTTTCTCTCTCTGTTCCATCCACAGGACCAGCAGACCACAGGAGGGCCCGGGAGGCTGCAGAATGGGACTGGCGGCGTGGTGATGGGGGGTGCTGCAGCTGCTGCACCAGTGCCTGGACAGGCAGGTGAGTGTGTGCAGCATGGTTTACAGGACATAGCTGGGACTGGGATGGGTGGTGTGGTACAGTCAAGGGCACTGCCACCATGCATGGCCACTGCTTGGAGAGGTTCATGGCTCCACTGTCTGTGCCATGTTGCGCTATGTGTGGTGGGTCCATGCACGTGGCCTCCGTGTGGTGGCATCCTGTCATTGTCCCTGGTAGGGTGGGTGAGTGTGTGTGTCCCATGGTGTCCAACTGCTGCGGGGGGACTATTGTCCTGTCTGTGGGGACCTTGCACCGGCACTGTGTGGTACACTGCACAGGTGTGGGTGCATATCGTTCACGGGCATCCATGCAGTTTGGCTGTGGGGCGCAGCTGGGTCAGCTGTTGCTGTCCACTGTGCACGTGCCATTGCCGGTTCCATCCACCAGTGGGAGCATCAGCTGTCCTGTGCACACACATGGGGGGCTTGGGTTCCTTGTAGACCATCACTTATTGACTGTTCTATGTCTCCTCTCTTAGGTCAGGCCAGGTCACTGTCCCGCAGAAGACGTCCGGCATTGATCAGTGGGGGACTGCTGCACCTGCACCGCCTCATCCAGCACCACATTTCTCGGACCAATGTGCAGATCGTGATAGGCCTGCGTCATCTGGCGGCCACTAGGGACTTGGTGTGGGAGGTGCACCAGTTGCGGGTGGCGCTGTGGCATCAGCACCACTAACTCTGTCCCCTCTCCCTACTGTGCTTTGGACTTCCCCACCCTCATCAACAATAGTTGTGTTTTGCTTTCTTTCTCCTGCGTGTTTGCTCCTGGATCCATTCCGCTTTTACCCACATTGCCCCTCCTTGCGTTTCCCCTTCCCTGTTTATTGTTGTGTGCCCTGTTGGCACCCCCCTGTTCCTGTTTACCACTGTTGAATTAAAGTATATTTCTGTTTTTGCACATCTGTGTCTGTGTCTCCTTCACATGCAGGCTGCTGCACTTTGCTGACATTGTTCTGTGGTGCTCTTGGGTGTGTCCTCTTCATTCCCAGTGCTGTGCCCTTTGTTTGGTGCTGTTGTGTGCACAGGGTCCTGTGTGCCATGTCCCTCTGTGTCACGGGCCCTTGGACTTTGGCTGTGTACCTACCCTGTGTGTGGTCCACTGCCTTGTATCCCTGTTTGCCTGTGCTGGCCTACTCTCCTCCTGCCGTGTTACCCTTGCCAGTGCTGGTGTGCTGTGTGGTGCTGGGCCCTGTGTCCCTACATGTCAGCCTGGCTTGTACCCCGTGTTCCCCAGTGCATGTGTGTCTCTTTTACATCAGACCACTGTACGTGCCTGGTGCCCTCACTCCATGGCTGCAGCATTGTCCCATATGGTGTTGCCTGTAATTGTTGCGGTGGTGTGGTGCCATGGGCCTGCTGGCATCCATTCCATCTGGGTGGGTGGCTTGGTGTCTTTGGTGACCTGTCCCAGGTATGCAGTGTTGTGCGACTGGCATTCTCTGTGGCCCCCCTGGCCATATGCCTCTGCTGTGCCTCCTGGGCACTGACTCCTTGTGGTCTGGGTCTGCCTTGCCTCTCTTGGCACTCTGCTCTTGTACTGCCCTGCCTTTGTTCACCTTTGCCTGTAGTGCTTGCTCAGCCTGCTGGTTGCAGCATACTGTCATGCTCCTGCACAATCCTGGTTGCTCTGGTGCATGTCTGTTTGCGCAGTGACACATCTTTGCTATATTCAGTGTGGTTTGTGCCTGCGCATGTCTATGGCGCATCTTTTGAATATGGCATCATTTTCCTATGGCACAACCACATTGTGTTGCGCACACATTCTGGGCACACTTTTGAATATCCTGGCAACTGTATGTAGTAAAACAACACTGCAACTGTGAATTGACATCCCCCCAAACTGATTCTGCTTAGATGCAGTCTCACAATAAGCACCATACAGTTCCTCAAAATATCTGCTAAAAACAGTTTCTCTGACACAGTGGCAAGGTGTCTGCTTGAGGTGCCAACATCCCGTGTTCGGGGACAGACTCGGGAGTCGTAGGGCGAACTGAGAACTGAGGGGGGTGGGGAATTGAGCGTCCCAAGGACTACTTTGCTTCTCCGGGGGGGGGGGATTGAGTGTCTGGCACATTGCGGATCTCTGGCAGAGGCTGGGGGTACCACTGTGGACGGTGCCACGGGTCAGGAAGGCAGGATAGATGCTGGTCGTTATTGTACATCCCCGGCCCCAGGGATCCTTGCAGCAGAAGGAAAAACAACTGCCCCCATGCATGATGCCAGCTTCACCGCCGTCCCTGCTGCCTACCCATGTCCACCGGCGGGGACCCGCTCCTGTGGCCCCGACCCAGGAGGTAAGCCAGGTCTCACCTACCCAATGTCCACTAGGGGGTGCATGTCCAGGGGGTAATCCTGGGCATGGGGGGACGGTGGACGGAACTGGGCTGAGCTTCGGGGACCAGGCAACAAAAAAAACAGTTTCTCTCTAAATAAAAGCTTTTTAAATACCTTCTAAAAAGTCTCAGCACTCAAGCTGAGCAAATTTCAGAGCTAATTATAATAATTCATCTCACAGACTGCTTTTGTTCAGCATTACGGAATACAAATACTCTTCCTGCTCTCAGTCTTTGACTGCACAAGTGTGGGCCAATGCATGTAACATCCTGCTACCGCGTGTACCCTGTGACTGTACTTTTGTATAAACAATAAGTCATGTGACTCGCTCTCCAACACAGATATTTTTAAGTATAATGCATTTGGACAGGAAAGTTTCCTCATTGTGAAACTATGTGTCCCAACCCATTCACTTTTCAGCTAAGACTACGTGAAAATGTATAGTTTTGTTTTACTTTCCTAGGCTACACTGAACGTGGCAGACAGACTTCACCTATTAATATATGCATGTAGACAACGAACACATAAGACAGTCAAACAATAAATATTTAACATTATAATTAATTCAAACAGAGCACAACATTCATATTACAATACTAGTATACAGTAGGTGGATATCAGACAGTAGGAGTAACCAAAATCGTTGTCCCAGAATGCCGCACCTTCCCCAATCAACTTGTAAGCTGTGGCTTACCTAATGTGTGCATTCCTACAACCATGAGTGGGACTGGAGCTCCTGCTAAGATCGACAGGCAGTACTGAGTTTACACCATCTGAGCTACTGGAAATTCTATGAATGTGTTGTTTGCTCTTTTACAAGCTGCAGTGTGTTCAGTATTCAAAAGTGCCACCAGATGTCACTATTGTTGCGTCAGCAAAGCAGAGCTGAGCAAAGTCAAGTACTACTGACCTAGTAGTGATGCGTAAAGCTGAAGAAGTGTTTTGCAGTGCAAAGCCAACTTCTGCAGGTGTGAATTAAAGCATGCTGACAGACCAACTCTGTCTAAACGATAGCGGAGGCAAGCATTTAGGGTTACCACCTGTCCCTATTTTCGCAGGACAGTCCTGATTTGGGCAGCTGTGTCCTGCAAAAATACATGAAAAATATTACATGTCCTGACATTATAGCAGAAAATGTATTTTCTGAATTGCCTCTAACTGTTGCAAAACAATATAATACCTTAACTAAAGTACCTTAAAATGATAAGAAACACTAGAAACAGCTACAAAACTACAACACTTAGTCTTAATTCTGATTATTTAGAGAAAACAAGTCTGTTGCATTGGTCGAGATTAGATATTGTCCTGCAAAAAATAATGTTTCAGTAAGAAATGTCCCACTTTGGGCTTTTAAAAGGTGATAACCCTACAAGCATTCAGTGCATCTCACCATACAGGCAGACTAAATACTCCACTGGATCTTTCTCTGCTCCCAAATATTTTTGTATCTCTGTTTCTATATGGACACAGCTGAAGGGATACAGGACCTACAGGAAGATCTGGAAAAGCTAAGGAGGTGGTCCAGGATCTGGCAGCTTGGCTTCAATGCCAAGAAATGCAAAGTTATGCATATTGAAGCCAAGAATCCTAGGACAGAGTACTACCTGGGTGGAGTTCCAGTATCTGCATTGGAGGAGGAGAAGGACCTGGGAGTGATGATCACTAGTGACCTGAAGCACTCCACGCAGTGCGAGAAAGCAGCAGCAAAGGCAAACAAGATGCTGGGATGCATATCTAGGGGGACCAGTAGTAGGAGAGAGTAGGTTATACTGCCCTTGTACAGGTCACTGGTAAGGCCGCAGCTAGAGTATGGAGTTCAGTACTGGTGCCCACACCTCAAAAAGGACATTAACCTGCAGGAGAAGGTCCAGAGAAGGGCTACAAATATGATAGTCAGTCAGCAGGGTAAGGCATACGAGGAGAGGTTGAGGGCACTGAACATGTACTCCCTGGAAGACAGGAGAGAGAGAGAGAGAGAGAGAGAGAGAGAGAGACAGGACATGACTGGGACTTTCAAGTACTTGAAAGGGATAAATAAGGTTGATAAGGAGAGTCTCTTTAAGCTGAGTGGCAACCATAACACGAGAGGGCACAGTCTTAATCTGGAGGGTGGGAGGTTTAGGAGGGAGGTCAGGAAGCACTTCTTCACAGAGAGGGTGGTGGACACTTGGAACGCACTGCCAGAAGAGGTAATCTCATTGAATACAGTGGGCAGCTTTAAGAGAGGCTGGGACAGGTATGGGGGAGAGTAGGGTCATGGGTAGGGAGGATGGGAGGAGTGGCGAGAGGGTGTAGGGACATTAGCTCAAGCTGTGAACCCTGCAACACGAGCAGCTTTGATAGACCAAATGGCCTTCTTCTGCTGGCTTCTTCATATGTTTGTATGTTCTATCTAGTGAAAAGTAAGCGGCAGTATGAGATCTGGTCTAGTGGGAAGAGTAGTGCTCTGTAATTCTAGAAGGAGAATACAAATGAGAATTGCAGCACAGTCACTGTCTTGCTGTGTGTCATTAAGCAAGTCACGTGACCTCTTTGTACTTCAGTCATCCCAACCCTGAAACTGTGTAGAAGCAGGAACCCACAGTAAATGAGATGCATCTAAACTGAACTATACCGGGTAAATATATTGTAAAACAAATCCTGCACAGCAGTCAAGCAGGCTGGGTACAGATAACCAGTTTCAGTGGCTATTTTTGTAAAGTGTCATGGAATTATATATTTAGGGATGTGATCTATGCTCAAAGGCCTACTTAACATGTGCTTTCCATGTGAGTCACTGCCTCTCCACCATTTAGTTTATGCCCGGTGACCCCCCACCATATATGGGCATGCCTGTTGAACTCCACATGACTGGTGCCTGTTTAACTCCACACAGCTGTACATGAGTAACCTGTTCAAAGGTAATTTATGCTTCTCTCCCTACATGGCCTTGGAAACACATTGGGGTCAAAGGAAATGCCTTCTCACTTGATGGCAAAGGGTCCTACCCTGAGCAGAACCCTGAGGCTAAGTACTAGCCTGACACCTATACCCACTTCATAGCATTTTATCCCACCCCCCCTCCCTAGCAAACCATACCTATAAACACCTTCTCTTTTGTGCTTTTTCCTCAGCTCCCCCGCTGGTGGTCGTGAGGGCACACGGAGCCGCCCTCCCTCCGAGACAAAATCTGCAGCTCCCCCGCTGGTGGTTGTGAGGGCGCACTGAGCCACCCTCCCCCTGAGCCAAAATCTGCAGCTCCCCCGCTGGTAGCCCCACTGGTGGTCATGAGGGCACACGGAGGCACACTCCCCCCGAGCTGAAATCTGCAGCTCCCCGCTGGTAGCCCTGCTGGTGGTCGTGAGGACACATGGAGCTGCCCTCCCCCTGTGCCAAAATCTGCAGGTATGACAAGAAACATTTCAGGCACGGCAGCCTAATTCCTTGTGTCTCTGAGGACTGTGTTTAAGTTTTGGCGCCAAGTTCAAATTTGGTCTGGCTGGCACTGCTGTGACTACTGAAGGGCAGAACAAATGTATTTTCTGCTGCTAGGGAGCTAAATTATTACCTGGGTAAGAGTAAAAAAAATAAATAAATAGAAAATAAATTACAAAATTAAAAAAAAATAAATGTTGCATCTGTTGTATGCTAAGTAATGTACTCGTGCACCCAAATGTGTTTAAGCAATTGATAAGCTCCAGGGACTGTGTTTGTTAGGCAAGCAGAGCTTTTAAATGTAAAGGTACATCGGAGTTTGTTATTTAATACAGGAGTTTACTTGTCAGGAACTTGTTATTTTAGCAAATCCTGTGCCCCAGAGAATCTCTTTTTAATGTAAAGGTAAACCGGAGGAAATCCTGTGTCAGGAACTTGGTGTTGAGCAAATCCTGGGCCCCAGAGCCTCTCTTTTTAATGTAAAGTAAATCGGAGCAAATCCTGTTCAGTCCGGGGTCTGTGCCTGAGACTGCAGCTTGCATGTGGCATTACCCCACCCCCTCCCTAACAAGCCATACCTATAAATACCTATTCTTTTGTGCTCTCTCCTCAGCTCCCCCGCTGGTTGTCGTGAGGGCACACGGAGCCGCCCTCCTCCCCCCAGCCGAAATCTGCAGGTACAACAAGAGACATTTCAGACGCAGCAGCCTAATTCCTTGTGTCTCTGAGGACTGTGTTCACCCTGCTGATGCTTTGCGTCAGCTGCCCCACCGCCACCCTTGGTGAGCCATTTACTATATTTATTAACTCTAGGATTAACACCTTTGAGCAAGAACAGCTCATTTACAAAGGTTCCACATCAGAATGTCGTTAGACAAACAGGGTAAACATTACAAAAATTATTTTTTTAGTCTTTTTTTTTTATTATTATTTTTTTTTTTAGTCTTTTGGTAACCGGGTGAGGCCCACTAGGCACAAGTGCCTGTTTTCAGGGGCGACCTGGGAGCACTGGGCAGTTAAGTGACTTGCTCAGAGTCACACAGTATGCAAGTGGAGGTTGTGAGAATCAAACTCAGGTCTGGTCTGCTGGATGTATCAAGCTCGTTCACACCTCATTCCTCTAACCTCTAGGCTATACCGCCAGCCCGAGGCAGAGGTTACACAGATGGTAGAGAGCATACAAGGATGCGCAACATTATTCATTATTTAAGACAAAACGGGTTAGGTAGGAGTAGAGCTAGGACCAGTGAATAGACGTGGAGAGACGGTCTCAGACTGAGAACTAAGCAGTGCATCAATAGACTAGATGTAATGGCAATTGGGGAAGAACAATAGGGAGGTAGCCCCAGAGGAGTGGGCAGGCTAGAAGGCCATTGTCAAGGAGGGAGGAGGGATTCAGAAGTGCTAGTTTGATAAGGGTAGGGGACAGGGGTGCTATACGTGTTGGTGTTGGCGGGGATGGGGTGGGGGTAGCAGGGGGTAGCGTAGGGGAACGAAGAGGTGGACTAGGCAGCAGAAATTTATTGGAGAGGAGCAGGAGAGTAGGGAGTGCTACGGGAGGTGGAGCTCTAAGTGAAACAATCGCAGCTACTAGAAGAGGTAAGGTGTACCCAGAGCAGCCGTTTGAAGGGACCAATTTTGGGAGTAGTCAGGATATCCCAGTTGAGAGCATTATACCAGTGTGGAGCCCTGTAGGCAAACGATCTCTGTCCCACAGAGGTCTGACATTTGGGAACTTGGAAGGTTTGATTACTGGCGTTACGGGTATGCTGAGTCGTACAGTGCATGTTTAGGAGCTTTTCGACACCTGGTGGCATGAGGCCTAGGAGTACCTTTTTTGTTAGCAGGCAGGTGTGATACTGGATCCTACAAAAGAGTGGGAGCCATCCAGATTGGACATATATTCACAGGTGTGAGTAAGGCAGGCAGCACCAATGAGTAGTCTACAGGCTTTCAGTGCCACCATTACCCTACGGAGGGCAGTAGGGGAAGCAGAGACATAGATGGCTAGACCATAGTCAATGACAGAGGTGACTAAGCTGTAGATTGCCAGATGCAGAGCATCTGTAGTCATACAATGCTTGTGCCTATGTAACATTCCAATTCAAATGTTTACGGCCTTGGCAACATTCTCGATGTGTTGTGTGTAGGAGAGGAAGTTATCCAACGTGATCTCAAGGTATTTGAAATGCTTGACCTGCTCGTGCTGGGCACCAGAGCTGTTCTGGATGGTGAGGTATGGGCTTTATGTTTGCTACACACACTGCTGAAAAGCATAACCTTGGTTTTGCTGAGGTTCAGTATCAATTTGTAGGCACTGAACCATTCTTCTACCCTCGCAAAGTCAAGCTGTAGATGATGCTCAATGAGTTTCGGGTCCTGGTGGCTGGTAAAGATGACAGCATCATCTGCATATGGTAACATTCTCTGGTGACAGGCACTAGGGACATTATTCATGGACAGACTAAACAGTAACAGTCTCAGGATGGAGTCCTGGGGTACGACTGAGAGGAATGGCTTCCGATTCGAGGTGGTATTGGCAATCCTGACTTGTTGGAACCGACCCACAAGATAACTCTCGAACCATTGTAGCGCTTCTTTGGAGAGACCAGTGGAGGAAAGCTGTCTGAGTAGAAGTGGGTGGTTGACAGTGTCGAAAGCTTTTGTTAGGTCACTGAACACCGCACCGGCAGTTTCCCTGATCAAATGTATTGTGGATGAAACTCGTAAACTCCAAAAGGGCAGTGGTGGTACTGTGCCCTTTTCCAAATCAATGCTGTTGAGGGCATTGGATTTCATATTTCTCCAGATATTCAACTAGCTGGTCCGAGATATAGGCAGAGTCACATGAGGGAATTAACCAATCACCCTACTTTCCCCTTTGCAGCTTATCTGATCTCACCTCTAGTGGCCACTACTGCCGGTTTGCACTAAATCTCCCATCCAGCATCACCATGCTGCACATAGCCTATAAAACTATCTTAGGTATAGCCTTACTTGCCACAATAGCATCCCTCCCACCCTCGCATCTCCCTGAATTGCAACCTAGTTCTCCAGAAATCACTTCCCAAAACACACACCCAAGTCCATGCTCCACCTCCATAATTGGACAGTACCCCCTCGTGCCACAACGTTGCTGGCTTCCTGGTCCTTCCATTCTCCCACCATCTTTTCACACTGGGCTGTTGGTGATGAAATTCCCTGTGGTGGGACATTTCTCACAGCCCTCCCAGACTCCCTCTGCCCACCACAGGCCAAAATGTTTTCTACCTAATTCAAAACTGGTGCTAACTTTACTACTCCTCCTCGCAGGAGACATCGAGCTAAACCCTGGACCAGCCACTCACACTGGTCACAACCCCTCTCCCGCTGGCCTACTACCCAGAGGCCTAAAAGTAGCCCACCTAAATATATGCAGCCTCTTACAAAAATTGCCCTTGCCCTTGCTCCAGCCAGTCGTCCTATGACTAAGTCCTGACATCCTGATTATCACTGAGATCTGGCTGAAACCACACAACCTGGATGCAGAAGTAGCTATTCCTGGTTACTCCATCACTTGTCATGACCACCCAGGCACCAAGATAGGTGGCAGCATAGCCATTTACATATCATCCCTGATAAAGTTCTCTCCTGTCTCGTTATCCGCACTCCCGTCATCCATTGACGCCTTGCTAATAAAAATCTCCTTACCCCACCTAATCCCCATATTTACAGCAGTCTCCTATTGTTCCGCAGACTCCCAATTAACCTCGGTCATAGCACACCTGGACACCCTAAAAACCATTGCTTCGGGGGGAGCTCCAGGACAGTAGCTGCTGCTGTTGTTTTCACAGGGTTCTTGTGGATTTTACTTGGTAGGTTAGTTCTTTTCTTTCTTACTTCTAAGGGGCTAGCAGGGTATTGTTTTGGGTGCTGCTGGATGTTTGTAAACTGATTTGGTGGCTGTAAGTGGGGCTCATTTTGTGGTTGTTTCACTGTGTAACAGGCTGCGCTGGTAGAGGCCTATTTCTTCTGATTTAAAACCTATTTGGTGGGATTTGCTTGGAGATGGTTATTTGAATTGGAGACCTATATCTGTTAATTTCAAGCCTATTTTGATGTGTTGTTAGTGAAGCTGATTAAATTGGAGTCCTGTTTCCTTTTGGCAGCAAACATATTTTGGGGGCTTTGACTTGAATTTTGATTCCTTGTGCTGACTCCATTAGCTGTAAAGGTTACTGCATAGTGGGGGAGGGGTGTTAATGGTCTGGCCAGATCTCACTCAGCCAATTGACTGGAGGCAGAGCTGAATCAGGTTGAGGTGTTAGCTGCTTTGTCTTCTCAGAAAGAACTGGAAGGGGACAGGATCAGTTGTGTTCCAGGACAGTAGCTGCTGCTGTTGTTTTCACAGGGTTCTTGTGGATTTTACTTGGTAGGTTAGTTCTTTTCTTTCTTACATCTAAGGGGCTAGCAGGGTATTGTTTTGGGTGCTGCTGGATGTTTGTAAACTGATTTGGTGGCTGTAAGTGGGGCTCATTTTGTGGATGTTTCACTGTGTAACAGGCTGCGCTGGTAGAGGCCTATTTCTTCTGATTTAAAACTTATTTGGTGGGATTTGCTTGGGCCTGGTTCTTTGGCTGCTGGGCTTGGAGAGACACAGGGCTGATACACTCTCTCTCAGGTCAGGTGTCTGCCCAATACCGCCCTCCCCACCCTCCTCCCCCAGAAGTCTGCGAATTTATAGGGAACACCTGCCCTGCAATTGAGGAAAAGGCTGCAGGTGCAGCTCATGATGTTCTAGCCACTGGGGTAGGATTTAAAGGCTGGAAGAGAGGAGCTTTGGGAGTTGCTCATTTCCTTATAAGTTTAATGTGTTGTACTGCACCTAGTAACAGGGTTACTGGTGTACAGTGGGACTGTCTCTAAGATTAGTGGGTGACCTGATTAGGCAGTAGGGTATCTTGGACTAGGGGGAACCTGGTGGCTCACCCAAGGACACCCTATTTGGAAGGGATGGAACCACACATCATTAGGGCGGCATCTTTGGAGGTGGTGGGTGCACAGGGTGTGAGCAGCCATGACACTGGACTGGGCTTGGAAGTTCGGTGGTTGCCCAGTGTGCTATCATGCTCTGGCAAGCTTAGGAGGAGGTTGCTGGGATTAGGAGAAAGCTGGGGGAAGGGGTGGTATGGTTGGGGAAGGGGCTGGGAATCTCCCACAGGGTTGCACCAAGCACTGGGGGTGGGGGCATAGGGAAAGAGTGCAGGAGAATACTCAGGGGTCACATAGGGAACCTGGCAGAGGGGTCCAAAAGGACACGACCAAGGAAGCAGGCAGGTAACTGGGGCCCTCACAAAGGGGGATGGACAACATTCTCAGGAAGTAGGCAGATGGCCAGGGCTGGACAGAAGGAAGCAAGGCGGGAGGTGGATCAGACCTTACACTCAGTAACCGCTTAATTCTCTTCTTCTGCTCAAGGATGAGGGGTGATGTAGCCACGACAGGGTGGTTAGAGATGGAGTGGGAGTGGGAGGCAGGAGGCAGGGGCCAGATAGCAGGAAGAACGGGGGACCTGGAATGCAGGAGAATGGGGGAGCAGTGAATCAGAGCAGGAGGGCAGGGGAAGAGGAGGAAGCGCAAGGAGAAGGACCAGTTGGGAGAAAGGTAAGGGAGAGGACCAGAAGTACAAGGAGGATTCAGTAAAGGGAGCTGAGGGTTTAGGCCAGGGAGCACGACTAGCAGGAGGAACTAAATGGAGACAGGAAGGAAGGGAGGATGAGCCAGGCTAGTTTAGCAGATGGGGAGAAGGACCAGTTGAGAGCAGTGAGGGGAATTAGCAAGGAACAAAAGGATACTCAGGAGGAGGAGAGGCATAGGATTGGAGGAGGGGTGGCCATGGTAAACAAGGAGGGTGGCATGTGGCACCCAGAAGGGGGAGAACAGGAACCAGCTGGGTGGAGGGCCTGTAGAGGATGGCGGACATGGAAGGGGGAATGGAGGAAAGGGTGGTCAGAGTGCTCCTGCTGGGGATTCTATGATCAGGGGTATCAAATGGGATAGGGAGGGAGAAGCCTGGCCAATTAGAACAAGATGCTTCCCTGGACTAACGGTGCACAGGGCTAAGCACGAGGTATATCAGCTGGCAAAGGATTGTGGGGGTTCCCCAGACATACTGGTCCACCTGGGTACAAATGACATTGAGGGAAATAGCGAGCTAGAGATACAGGCAAGATTCAGGGAGCTCGCCAGGGTCTGTCATGACATCCTGCCAGTGCCAAGGGCTAGTGGGGAACACAAAAGGAAAATTAGGGAGATAAACCAGTGGCTCAGGGAGTGGTGTGAGGCCAGAGGGTATGGGTTGATGGGGAATTGGGGGGAGACCTGGGAGGATAAGGAGCTATATGCTAGAGATAGACTACATCTCAATTTGGAGGGGAGGGGAATCCTTAAGTTGAAAATAGAGGGGTTCATTGGTGAAAAGTGGGGTTTAAACTTGTGAAGGGGTGGGATGGGAGAAAAGGCTGTCAAGGGGTGCCGATGAAGGAGGGACTCTGTCTCCACCCCTGAGGCCAGGAGGATTGCAGGAAAAGGCCAACTGGCAAAGTACAGACCAGGGGAAAACAGAATCCCCATGGGAACCACGAGCAGGGAAATGGAACTATAGGGAAAGGGGTGGAAAGGTGAGTCGCATAAATGCCAGGAGCTTGGGCAATAAAATGCCTGAGCTCCAGGCGATGCTAACTGAGGAAGCAGTGGATGTGGCAGCTGTCACTGAGACTTGGGCCACTGCAAGACATGACTGGGACCTGAACCTGGAGGATACACTATGTTCAGGAAGGACAGGGGAGGGAAGGGGAGGAGGGGTAGCAATGATAGTCAAAACTGCATTGGCATAGGGGAGTAGAGGAGGCGGAGGGAACCGTGGAGGCGTTGGGTCACTCTGATAACAAGGGGGGCAAGAGAGTATAAATAGGAGTGGTGTGAGACCCCTGCCCTGGCGGAGGAGCTGGAGGACAGTCTGGTGGCAGATGTTAGGAGACACTGCAGACTGGGCAGAGGAACGTGGTGGTGTTGGAGGACTTAAACATGCCAGGAACAGACTGGGAGACTGACATCCTCTGTGACCAGGGAACAGAGGTTGTTGGATGTCTTTCAAGGCATTCCTAACTCAGCAGGTGAGGAACCGACCAGGAGGCAGGTACTGGATGTGGTCCTGGCAGACAGTGACCAGATTGGAACTGAGTAGGGACCCATTGGCGGGAAGTGACCATGCCGCGGTCTGGTTCTGCCTGGACCTAGGAGGTAGAAGGCTGCACAAAGACGGAAATAACCGACTTCAGGGGGCGGATTTAAGGAAATGGGAAGGATCCTTAAGGAGCATTTGGATGGGATTGGGTCAGACATGGATGCTGATAGTAGGTGGGAAATCATCAGGAGAGGGTGCAGGATGCTACCAGCACCTGTGCAAGAGTAAGAGCAATGCGGTAGAGCCCAAAAACCTGTTGGTGGACCAGGGAGGTCCAGGAGGTGGTGCGGGGAAAGAAAGCAGCCTATAAGCAATTCAAGTGCTCAAGGAGTGAAAGGGATCGAGAGGGAGTGAGCTGATGGCTAGAAGGGCCACTAGAGTGGTGAGGAGCAGCTAAGGCAAGGAAGGAGCAGAACCTGGGCAAGGAAATTAGGAGAGGGAACAAGGGGTTCTTTAGATACATTGGGGAAAAACGAAGGGTGAAGGGCAGATTAGCAGGTTAAATCAGGGAGAGATGGGCACAAGACCCGGGGAGCAGGCTGAGGTACTAAATGAGTACTTACTTCAGTTTTCACCAGGAAAATGGGGTGCTGCATCATACATGGGAGGAGACAGAGATACTGAGGAGGGGGGACCCTTACCGATCGGCAGGTCTCGGAGAGGGAGGCATCACTGGCAGGTGGGAGGGCTAAGCAGGAGAAGGGTACCAGAAGTGGAAATCACAGCAGAGAATTAGGGAAGCCCTCAGCCCCTTAAGACGGAGAAAGCACCGGGCCGGATAAATTACATCCCAGAGTGCTGAAGGAACTTGCAGATGTCCTGGCAAAACCCTGGCAGAGCTTTTCACCATCTCCCTGAGGACAGGGTGAGTGCCCCAAGACTGGAGGTGGCACATAAGTGCCCTATCTACAAGGGGGATCAGGAGGTGGCAGGAAACTACAGGCCTGTCAGCCTGACATCGATGGTGGGCAAGGTGATGGGAGGCATTGTCAAGGAGAGGCTGGGGGGACCTGGATAAGTCAGGGTGCCTGGACGAGTAGACAGCATGGATTCATCCCAGGAAATCGTGTCAGACAAACCTGGTGGAGTTCTATGACTGGGTGACAAGTGCCTTGGACCTGGGTAGACCAGTGGATGTCCTCTTTCTAGACTTCAGCAAGGCATTTGACTCTGTTGCCTCACGTGGGCCTGTTGGATAATCTGGGAGAAATGGGGGTGCAGAGACAGATGATCAGATGGATGAGGCAATTGGCTCAGGACCAGACCCAGAGGGTCATGGTTAGTGGGATAGTCTCATCCCCAGGAGGGTCATTAGTGGGGTCCCACAGGGATCAGTCCTTGGGCCCCTTCTGTTCAACGCCTCGTATCTGACAGGGACAGGAATCACAGGAGTGAGATGAGTCTCTTTGCAGATGTTTCCGAAACTGGGGGCGAGAGGTGGTGGATGGGGAGATGGGAGGGTGGCCTAGAGGGGGACCTGGAGGCTCTGGAAGATGGTCTCAGAAAGTGGATATGAGGATTCAATGCAGGGAAATGCAAAGGTACTCCACCTGGGGGCCAGAAGCCCAGGCCAGTGTACACCCTGGGAGGGGGAATGCTACAAGTCTCGATGGCTGAGAGGGACCTGGGGTGGTGGTGGATGTCAGATGAACAACTCTGAGACTTGTGAGAGGCAGCAGCCAAGGCCAACAGGATGCTGGGATGCATCACTAGGGATCACCTCCAGAAGGAGAGTGATACTCCTCTACTGTATAACTGCTTGGTGAGACCTTGAGTACTGCGTGCAGTTTTGGAGCCACCTTAAGCGGACAGATTACACTCTGGAGAGGGTCCAGAGAGGGCAACCAAAATGATTTGGGATTGGGGACAGGACCTATGAGGAGAGGCTTGAGGAGCTAAATATGTACACATTGAAGAGAAAGGGACGGGGGACACAGATAGAGGTCTTTAGGTACATGAAGAGGGTAAATAGGGAGGAACAGTCAGGGTGCTTGAAGGAAGGAGGAAGGCCACTAGAGGGCATGGGTGGAAGCTGGAGGGGAAGATTCAGGGAGAAAGGAGGAGGTGCTACTTCACTGAGAGGTGGTGGAGCCATGGAATGCACTGCCTAGGGGGGCTGGTGGAGGCAGAGACAGTGGAGGGGTTCAAGAGGGTGGGACAGGTACAGGGAAGGGTTCTGGAAGCAAAATCCAATGCAGCAAGAATATCTGGAACTGGGAAGGAGAAGCCAGAGAAGGCGGGGGGACAGCAAGGTCAGCACCCAGGTTGAGGGCTGACCAAGCACAGACACCAAAGACCGATTAGGCCTATTCTGCTGGCATTTTAGTATGTTAGTATACATAGTGACTTTAACGAACTGGCTCTCTGGTGCTAGCACCCAGTTCAGAAACCATGTGGCAGCATTAAATCTGTCTCAACAGATCATTGAGCCCACGCGTCTAAACCACAAAACTCAGAACCACTCCCTACTGGATTGGGCCCTCACTTCTCACCCACACAGGATAATTGCCTCTGGCTTCCTAGCAGACTCTCTGAGCAATCACCACATGATATACATAGTAAGAAAAATATTTAAAACCAAGTCATCTCCACCAAGAACTCTCCTCATCAGGTCATATAAATCCCTTGACCTTGAAGGACTCCTAAACAACTTAGCAAACTCTCACTGGTCTTTCATCCCCAAGGCCTCCTCTATTGACTCCGCCCTAGACTTCTTCAAGTCCAGATTTCTTGCCGTCTGGGACCACTATGCCCCACTCATAAAGGTCCGAGTGAAGAGACTCCATCTCCCTGGATCTCCATAAACTTCTATGGACCAGCCAGGGACCAGGTGTGGAAAGCCTACAAAGCATCAGGTACACACGCTGACCACCTACACTATTGAACACTTAGAAATGCCTGTGCCAAGCTTATCCAGCAGGCTACAGCCTACTATTTCACATCATCCATTTTGAAATAATCTAAATCACCCAGTTAAGTTTTGGAAGTCGATCAAATCATTCTTCTCTCCTCCCACCAGCCCTCCCACCCCTACCCTGCCCTAGTTGTAGCGACTCACTATATCAGGATCACATGCAGTGGCCGCTGTTTTCAGCACCTTGTTCACTAGTAGTGTGACCTCTCTCTATTCAAACCCACTGCCTGCCACACACCTTCCTGCATCCGAATCCCTACCTACCCAAACCCCCTACCCAGCTTTCTCCTTCTCCCTGGTTACTCCGTCCAAAGTATTCAAAGCCCCTCTTGCCCTCAGTCCCTCTAAGGGTAGATGTCCCTTGGGTTTGGATGCCAAAATGCTCTACCTTTCGGCCCCAGCCATAGCCATCCCCTAGCATCCCTCTACAACCTCTCCCTCACTATCGCCGCTATTCCCTGAGATTGGAAGCATGCCACAGTCATCCCCCTCCCTAAAGGCGGCGACCCATCCTCCTCTGGTAACTTCCACCCCATCTCCCTCCTCCCCATTTTAGCCAAAATCCAGGAACATCTAGTCCTCTCACAACTTTCCTCCTTCCTTGACTCCTCCTCTTTCTTTACTCCATACCAGTCGGGCGTTAGGAAATCCCACTCCACTGTTACTTCCCTCCTCAGACTCACTGACTCCATCCTGACAGGCATGGACAAAGGTCACATCACATTTCCGTTGACCTAGCTAAGGCATTCAACACTGTCTCTCATGCCCTTCTCCTGTTGAAGCTCTCCAGCACAGGACTCTCCAGTGCAGCCATCAGCTGGTTCAAATCTTACCTGGCAGACAGGTCCCAATCAGTCAGGATTGGTGCATCCACTTCTGACTCCCTCCCTGTCACCATCGGCGTCCCCCAAGGCTCTGTCCTTGGCCCAATCTTGTTCTCCATTTTCTTGAATGACCTGCCATCAGCCTGCCCACACACATCCATTCACATGTATGCAGACGATATAGTACTGTATACTTCAGGCCCCTCCCCCCTGGAAGTGGCACCCAGACTCCAGCAAGATTTCAACAATGTTCAGCTCTGGTTTCGCTCAAATCAACTTATTCTCAATGCCAAGAAAACGGTCTCATTAACCTTTGTCATGAGGCAGAGACTCCCCGCCTTTCCCACTTTCAAAACCCTAGATGGGACCCCATTAGAAGTTTGCACCTGCTTCAGATATTTAGGGGTCTGGCTGGACCAGCACCTCAACTTTTCTACACATATCAATGCTACCCACAAAAAACTGCACCCCAGACTGGGCGCTTTATACCATAACCGTAGCTGTATTCCTCTGCCAGCCTGCAAGGAAATTGTGCAGAAAATGATCCTCCCTATTCTAGGGACGTGGATATGTTGCTCATCCACACTTATTGGCAGGTTCCTTGCCGCTTTAAATCTTGCCGGAAGGTCTTCAAGCTGGCTTCTCCCACCCACCCGGGTGGTAAAACTCTCGGCTCTGCCCCATGATGCCAGATCTTCCTTACCGCTTGGAAGCTCAGGTTCCCTCCTTAGCGCTCTGCATTTTCGACTGGTTCCTGAATTTTTCGGTCTCTCCGAATTTAGTTGGAAGTTTTCTTCCCTCGCTGCTGCGATGGATAATTAGTTTTCCGGCTCCCGGTTAATTCCTCCAGAAAAGAACCGCACTCCACGTGCGTTTACTGCCTCGACTTGGACCATGATCCGCAAGTTTGCGATTTTTGCTGTGCCCTTTCAACCAGCGCCCTGGAGGATTGTGCGGCCCGTTTGGGGCTCAGGCGACCTTAAACTTTTTCCACGCCGGAAAAATCCTTGGAGAATCGTCGGGCAGTGTCTGCATCGGCTGTCTCGGCTGAGCAGCTTGATATCCTTTCCCCCTTGGAGGGGGTGGCGACCAAGTCTGTCCCCCCCTCCTCCTCGGTCACGGCGCTTATCCCGCTCTCCTTGAGTTCTCCTCATTCAGCTTCGTTCAAGGAGCTTCGCCAGACCCTTTCCTCGAAGGGAGAGGGACCTTCAGGACCTGCCTCTCGGCCCAGGTCAAAGGAGTCGCAGGCTAAGTCCCATCGTCGGCGCTGGCAGGAGCGGGAGATCTCCCATTCCCCTGTTGGCCGACTTTCGACTTCGGTCGTGGGTGCGGCTCAGGCCGCTGGCTTCACGGTGTCCCCGTCAGGTCAGCTGGTCAGGACTCCCGTCGACGTTGTCGAGTCTCTCGACCCATCATCTGGGTTGTCTTCTGCTGGAGCCGCCATCCCTTCGCCGGTTCCCCTGGCGGAGGCCGAGGTTCCGCCTGTACCTTCGGGGCGACAGGCCTCGGTCCTTTCGTCCGAGCCGAGGGAAGAGCGGGCACTCCCCGCTCCTTACCAGGCCCACCCTCGGTTCCCCCGAGGATTTGGGTCTCGGTCTCGGTCCTCTTCTCGGTCAAGCCGCTCCCGCCGACTTCAGCGATCTCGGTCGGGGCACCGAGTTAAGTGGCATTACTGTTCTTCCTCATCTCCCTCCTCAGATGAGGAGTAGCTTCGATGCAGATGGCGTCGACGTTACAAGGAGTTCATGTGGCAGCAGTTGTTATTGTCGGGAATCAATGACACCGATTCATTTCCCGTCAAGAAGCAGCTGCCGCCCGATCGGCCGACACAACTGCTCGCTGCAGTCGAAGGTGCCCACTCAAGTCCGGTTGTTTGTCCGAACCTTGCTGCCCACCGTCTTGGTGGAGACTGAGTGGTCATGACCTGTCCCACAGGTTGTCTGTTCCCTCACTCCCGCCCGCGTCGGTGGGGGAAGAGTGACTCAGGCCTGAGCCAGCTCTTTGCAGACCCTTGGTCCGATGTCTACTCCTCCATGTTCCCCAGTCAGGAGGACCCGGGTCCTCTCCAGGCAGCTCTGTGGATGACAGCCCATCGTCCTTTATGGGTCTGCTTCCAGCTCATCAGATTCACGGGATGCAGCTGAACCCGTGTCCAAACGGGTCTCTTATCCCCTGACGGAGATTCTAGACCAAGGGGGTTCACCCTCGGAGGCCTTCCCGGAGGCCGAGGCCATTGTTGGCCCGGCCTTGGAGCTCTGGCAGTGGCCTACTTCCTGTCCTGCACCCTCGGCCAGGATGGCCAGGAAGTACTCTGTCCCTGTCGGTTCTTTGCCCGGTTTCTCAGAGCACCCCTAGGCTGAGGGGTTAGTTACCGATAATGTTTTCCAGTGTTCTGGGAACGCTCGGGATGTGGATAGGTCCCCCGACAAAGAGTCCAAAAGGATGTACTATGTCGGGCATAAGGTTTACGCTGCGTCCTCCCTAGGCCTCTGACAGGCCAACTCGGCTACACTGATGGCACATTTCTCCCAAGCCCTTTTGGGCTTAGTGGATGAGGTGCTCCCTCATCTCCCGGCCGACCTGCGGACCACGGTCCAGCGGGTGCGGGACCAGGGTAGGGCGGTGGCGAAGTAGCAGCTTCAGACTGCTCTGGACTTAGGTGATTCCTGTGCCAGGTCGGTGGCGGCCACAGTGGCCATGCGCCACAGGGCGTGGCTGAGGTTATCCTCTTTCTCAACAGAAACCCAGCACAAGTTGGCAGACATCACCTTCTTGGGGACTGACCTCTTCGGCCCTGGAGTGGAGGGACACCTCCAGGGGTCTGAAAAGTCTGATGCCACTCCGGACTCAGTCACCCCCGCCTGGAGGGACAAGGGCCGCCAGCAGCCTTTTCGTAAGCCCCTTGGCCCCTCGGCCCCTGCAGCTCGATCAGCCCATCAACTCCAGCATGAGGGCCAGCAGGCTTGCGCTGGGCGTCCTGACCCCAAGCCAGCGGCTTCCTCTAAAGGGAAGCAGGGAGGTAAAGGCCCAGGAGCTCCCTCGGCCAATTCCCCCCTCCAAGCCTGCTCAGTGACGGGCCGCGGGGCGCTGTCCCCGGCCCCATCACCCCTACCCGGGTTTCCCCATGGGGAGACGGCTCCACCCCTCCTCCGCCTGGTCCGCTTTCCTGGACCTCTGGGTGTTGGAGGTGCTAGGGGAAGGTCCTGCCTCAGGATTGCGAGCTGGCCCCACCCTTTCGAGCTGTTGCCCCACGGGGGTCTTGGGGTCCGCAGCCTCGTTGTCGGCCCGCCGAGCCAACTTGCCTGGCCCCTCGAAATAGAGGTGTTCAGGAAGGTTGTGGATCCTCCTCCAGACCCTGGGTTCATGTCCAGGTATTCCTGGTCCCTAACGGATGGGGGGCTTGCGCCCCATTCTTGATCTACACGTCGGAATGGTCTCTCTGTCTCAGATATCCCATCCTCAGAACGAGGTGTGTGGCTCTTTCCCTGGACCTCCAGGACATACTTACACTTCATTCCATCCGTTTCTTGGGAGACTCCTCCATTTCTTAAGCGGAGGATCTCTTTACAAGTTCCAGGCCAGGCCCTTCGGTCTCTGCTCAGCAGCATTCCTGCGGCACTGAGGGTTCCGGGCGTAACCCCACCCGGATGGCGGCCTGACTGCAACCCCTCCAGGGGGACGGTCCGGAGTTCTGGCCCTCTAGGTTGCTCTCAGACTGGTCTCCTTTTTTATTGGAGCCACATTGGAACTCGTGTCTTAGCGGGTGATCCTTCTTCGGGACGAGGCTCGACTCTTGAGTCCGAGCTCGGCTCCTGGCGGACAGGGCGGGGTTCTTCCTCCTTACCTAGTCAGGTCTGACTAGGCAGCTGCGCCCTGCCCAGGACTTCCTGCACCTCCTGGCCTTGCGGCGGCCTGCACCAGCGTGGTCTGTTTGGATCCGACGGGGGGGGCTGGCCAGCCAGCGGTCACAGCGCTGCGTTCCTTTGGACCAGTCCATGACAACAGCCCAGGGGTTAGGGAACGCTCTCCTTCAGACCGTTCCAGCTCATTTGCAGGAGAACATCCCGTTCGTCTGCCCCGAGTCAACGGTTTTCTCCGACCGATACATCTCGGATGGGTGGGGGTGCCCATACAGAGTGCACCGCCTCTGGTCCTCTCGGGAGTCCCGATGTCTTTCCTACCTGCTGGAACTCCAGGCGGTCCGCTTAGCTTGCACCGCTTGCTCCATCTGTGCGGGGTCTAGTGGTTTAGGTCCAGGCGGACAACACCACGACCATGTGCTACCTCCCACCAGGATTGGATGAGCCCCTTGCCTCTGCGTAAGGAGGTTCTCCGCATTGGGTGTTTCATGCAGCCGGGAGGTGGTTCCTAGCCATTTCAATGGCAGGAGCCTCCATCACCCTGGCCGATGCCCTAAGCCGGATAAGGGCTGCGCCTCACGAGTGGTTTTCTTGCCGGAGATAGCACAAGATCTTCCTCCTCTAGGTCACACCTCGGGTGGACCTTTGTTTTTCCCTCCAGGGAGAACTCGAGGCCGAGACTGTCTCATGCCTGCCCCCCTCAGCATGGCTCGCTGTAGGGGATGCCTTTGAGGCCGTGGACCCCGGGCCTCTTCTACGCCTCTCCCCCATTTCCCTTGACCCTCGGGCAAGGCGAGGAGGGACTAGGCGCAGGTGATTCTGGTAGCCCCAGACTAGTTTTGCCAGCTTTGGTATCCAGCTCTCCTCAGTCTCAGCCCCAGGCTCCCGAGGCGGCTTCCAGCCCGCCCGGTCCTGTTCTCTGTTTTTAGGGGAAGGCACTCCATCCGGACCTTCAATCCCTACACCTGATGGCCTGGTCCCTGTGCGGCTAGTGGCCAGGCCTTGGGTCTTCCGGCAAAGTCCTCGATGGTTTTGAGGCGTCCTGCCAGAAGTCGACCAGATAAACTCGCCTTCAAATGGAAGAGTCCTCCATTTGGCGTTGGGATAGGGCCTGGTCCCCTCTCTTGTTCCTCGGCGAGCATTCCGGACTATCTGCGGTCCATTCTTCTTGAACAAGGGCTTCAGTCGACGACCCTCTAGGTGCTTCTGTTAGCCACTCCTGTCTTCCGGGCGCGGGCCGGAAGGTAATCGGTGGTGCAGGAAAGGTGGTCTGGTGCTTTCCAAGGCCTTGATCGCACCTCCTCTCTGGGGAGAGTATCCCCATTTTGATGGGATCTTATGCTGGTATGGGCTTAGCTCATGGGCAAGCCATTCGAACCTTTGCACAGGTGTGAGTTCCCCACCTGTTGTGGAAGAACACCTTCTTGGGGCTTCCATGCCAACCAGAAGGACGGGAGAGTTCCAGGCGCTCCTTTGAATCTCCCTATCTGGTATTCCACAGGGACAAGGTTGTCCTGTGCCCCACCCGAAGTTCCTTCTGTAGGCGGTGGCGGAGTCCTTTTTCCCTAACCGGGTATTGTCTCTGCCGGGGTTCAACCCCATTCACGCCTCGGAGGCTGTATATAGGATCCATTGGGACCCTATTTAATGCTCGCCTTCCCAGGGAGCGTAGGGCTGAATTTCGGGAGAGGTTCACCAGCTGTTTGTCATCTACACTGAAGCCGCACCTGGCAGACCTGCAGCCAAGCGGACGACGAGCAGGTGGGTCACCTCCTGCATTGATTTCCGCTATAGGTGGGCGGGCATAGAGCCTCCCAGAGGGATAAGTGCTCATTTTACCCACCCTTCCGCTGCATCGTTGGCTGCTTCCAAGGATACCCCTGTCCAGGATATCCGCAGGGCTCCTACCTGGAAGCAGGCATATACCGATTCCCCCTTCCACATCGACCTTGGGTCACACCGGGATGTTGGTCGGGGCCTCGGTTCTCCCAGTCTTTATACCTAAGTAGGGGGTGTGCGCCTTGCCTCCCTCCTCCCGGAGAACTGCTAGGAGTCTGCCAATAAGTGTGGATGAACAACATATCCATGTCCCTAGAAATACAGGTTACTCACCTGTAACAGGAGTTCTAGGAATGGTATATGTTGTTCATCCACACGATCCCCAGCCTCCCCGGCTTCGACGCACAACCTGGCTTCCAGCGGGCTAGATCTGGCGTCATGGGGCGGAGCTGACAGTTTTACCACCCGGGTGGGTGGGAGGAGCCAGCTTGAAGACCTTCCGGCAAGATTTAAAGCGGCAAGAAACCTGCCAATAAGTGTGTTCCATATACATAATAAGGAGAGCCTTGGTGTTGTACTTATCATCATAGGTCTGTGGGCTCTGTTGTTAGAACACCCTGCACCAAGAAAGATCACTGGAAGAATCTGCCAACAGGGGTACAGTATGTCTGGTATAACTTCTCCTGGGATAGGAGTCCCCTGTCTGGGGGATCTCAGACTGTCCCAGGTACCCATAGTCTTCTTCCATTGACACGATTCTACACCACCCCCCTTGGTTCTATGATGTCTTCTG
The DNA here is from genome assembly GCA_016271365.2 of Neoceratodus forsteri. Classification (NCBI taxonomy): domain Eukaryota; kingdom Metazoa; phylum Chordata; order Ceratodontiformes; family Ceratodontidae; genus Neoceratodus; species Neoceratodus forsteri. The sequence goes on from CM057450.1 coordinate 943,667,714, forward strand.
GCAGTGGTATGCAGAGTAGTGGATGGGCTGTTAAACCCAGTCTGTATACCCCTGATGGTGTCTTCTCACTGGAGTACTATTAGGAGTTTCAAAGCTTTTTTGTGGAAAGGTTCAGTGGATTTGATAAGAGACAGCCTTCTCATGATAAATGAGGAGTGTCTGGGTATGTCCTGGGTGATGTGCAGCATAGGTGTTCTTTTGGACCAGTCACTGACTTTTGAGCATCAGATATCAGCGACAGTCGAAAAGCAGATTTATCATTTCCAGAACATCAGGCTTGTGTAGGAGTTACTTCCACCAGAAGATTTGGCCACCTTGGTACATGCTTTTGCATCCCCTCAAGAATGTGGGCCTTCTTTTAGGGGCTGTTTGGGGTCCCACCACCTGAACTGGACTGTATCTTCACCTCCCAGTTCCTTGCACTGGAAAAACAGCATGGCAGGTAGCAGCACCATCAGTTTGTCAGATCAGAAAGCTTTGGTAAGAAGAGTTATATACGCCATATTTTCTTTGCAATACAAATACTGCATATAAACTATTGGTTTACTTGACTTCTTTCCAACTCATCCAAAGGCCCAAACATGTCAACAAACCAGCTGTGTGGTACCACCATCTTCCTGAGGAGCTCCCAGGGGCTGTGGGGTATAAAAAGGTCTGGTGCATCAGCTAGGAAGAGACTGTGGGGGTCTGCAGGTTTTGTTACTTCATTTGCAGTGGTCTATTATTTGCATTACAACTGCCTAATTATTATGTAGGCCCCCCTCCCTAGTGTCTAGGGGTATGAGGTGGTAATTTGTCCATGGGAAGGGGGCACTTACAGCAGCAGAAACCAAAAAGTTGTACTTTACAGGGAATGGCTGGCATTGCGGGGTCCACAGCATGAGCTGCCATCTTCTGCTGCTGGGCTAGAATGTAATTCATGTCAGCAGATATAAACAGTACCATAAAACAACTGAAGTCCACACAAGTATAAGGTCAACAGGGGATCCCATTTAATGAACAAACTTCATGGTACCATTCAAACAATTGCCTGGACTGCGGGGTCCTCACAGGGAGATTAATGGATGCATTCTGTGGCCAAGATGGCCCCACTAACACTTGGGCAGCTTTCTTCTGGGCCGAGCTGGCAACTACTGAAGTCAGGCAGCATTTCTCTGGGGCTGAATTAGGCCCTGCAAAAGGCAGCAGGCAATCTCTCTCTCTCTCTCTCTTTCTACATCTTGGTTCCCAGAAATATATATATATATCTCTCTCTCCCCTCCCTCCCTCCCTCCCTTCCCCCACACTGCGTCCGACTGCTCTTCATTCCCCAACCACTGGGCCTCTTGAAACACTGGCCCTGATGAGCAGCTCTACCCTGGCACACAGGTAGAGGTCCCCAACAGGCCAGCACCCTCCAGGAAGACATGTTGGATTCCAGGCTTTTGCCTCAAGCCTGGGCTTCTACAACACCCCCTGGCTGAAATGGCTCTTCCTCACACTGGACCCCAACTTGGTCACACGGGCATGGCTGTGACACACATCCATCTCACTGCACCACCAGAGCCACCACAACCAGGTTGACATATCCACTCTGGGGTTAAGGCTTTCTGTCTCTCTTGCAGGTTCCAATTCTCTCCTCTGGTCTCTCTCTCTCTCTACAGTCCCATAAAATTGGAGCACACACAGCAGCCATACTGCACTCAGGCTCAGATGTCTCTCAAATTGATCTCTACTGGGGTGGCTTCCTAGAGTGTAAACCAATGGCTGAAAACAGCAGCTGCCACCACATCCACTGCCGGATTGTTTTTCGAATGCCCCACACAACTAACTGCTGACCCCGAGAGCGGGCAAACGGCCCTGCTCTCCTATATCACCTCCATGCACCTTTCCTTGCAGCTCTCCTTTCAGCTCATCCCACTAGGTGCCAAAACTCCAAAATTTATAACCTCACACACCACAGTGACCTGTAACCCATGGAGCTCCCACCAGTGTGGCAGAGGAAATATTTAACCAGTTAATTACAGGGCCCAAACTTAACATTTTTCCAGCTTCATGTACACACCTCACGGGGAAGGGGGGTTACAGTTACTTGCTTGATCCCTTCCCTTTTACCTGATCCTACTACCCTTCCTCTTAATAAACCCTTACCTGCTGTTTGCTGTATATTTCTGAGGACTGGATGCTACTGTGTGACATTATCATTTGTTATGAGAGAGACTGTGTGGTTACAGGGTGAGCAACAGTATTTTCTAGGAAGTATTAGCCCTATGTCAGCTATCAGGTATGCCTTACTGCTACTCCAGGTGGAGGCACCACATCATAGAAGTATTAAATACCCAGAGAGGCAATAACCAAGGCCAGCCTCCTGAGTATAATGGGACCTGCCTCCTCAGGGCCACGGTAGGTTGCTACACCTTCCTCACTTCAAGGCTAGATCTGGGAATGTGTGCTATGCAGGTCTGGCTTTGAATCTTACAAGCTTACTGCTGCTGCAAAGTTATTAACTGGGCAGTTCCTCTCAAGAACATTTCCACAGTTTTAAAGTCACTGCACTGGTTGCCAATCAGATGGCGAGTGAGGTTCCAAGGTCTGCTGTTGTTTTTTTAAAGCTTTGCATGGAGTATGTCCAGCCTGCACTGAGGACCTTCTGGTGCAGTACACCCATCTGCCAACACAGGTCCTCTATAGACAGTCTGTTGATAATCCATTTGTCCAACCTATAATCGGTGGGTGATGTGGCCTTTTTGGTCGCAGCCTTGGGTGTGTGGAATACCCTGTTACAGAGGGCGGTAGATTTAAAAGGCTGCTGAATCCCACTTCTTTGTGGAGGCATTTGGGAATGTACAAAGAGGCTGAAATCTGACTTCCTTGTCTTCTGCTTGTTTCATTAGCCTGAGCTGTTAAATTGTGATTTCTGTAACTGCTATTTTTTTTATTCTGTAAGCATTTTATATTGTTGTGTAATGTTGGAATCCCTGAAGTGCGTAAATAAAGGAAAGAAGATGGTTGTAGCCCGTGCTTTATCACCAGGCTGCGGAGCATGCAGCACATGACAAAGGGGTCGGGTCCCATCTGTCCAGGCACCAAAACTGCACCTTCAGGACATCAAAGGTTAGTTCAAGTCACTGCCCTGCTTTAATGGTGTGCCGTATTTTACCTCTCCTCACTGGGCAGGGCTTGCTCTGCCACTTGCCACTGGAACAAAAAAGAGGTTTTTATTCTGAAATGGTGATTTTTAAAACTGGCAGTATTAAATAGAGATGAAAAATAAGTCCCACCCACTATTTGGCCCAAATATATATATTAACAAAGACACTGGTGCAAAAAAAAAAAAGTAAGAGCTAGCCCTGCATAAGGGGTGACAATGGAATAGTCAGTTTCCCTGAAAAAAAGAATGGTGTGCTCGGCAGAAACCGTTGCTACACAGATAATGTCGCACTCAAAAACAAACTCCCCCTTGCATTTTTTAAAGATGCCTGCACCAAATCAATGCATGGCAAGTAGTAGCCATCTCAAAATAAACTGCCCTCAAAGACAGAGGCACGAGAAGCTGAGGAAGTGAGCATCCACACTGGTGATGGGTGATGAGTCCTGCTTTTACCCTGGCCAACCTAAGTTTTGTTATACCAGTGGTGCCCAGATGCATCTGAGCAATGGATGTGATAAACTGAAGTCTGACTTGTGTGGAGACCTGGATCATTGTTTGTTTGCCTGTTGATGGAAGTTTATTGATGGGAAAAATTAAAAACACACAGCAAAGCCACACGCACACACACCCTCACAAAGGGACTCGCTGTTGTCCTGCAGCTCTGGGGTTTTGAGCTGGGCTGTTCTTTAGCTACGACACAAAATAAAATTTTTTTTATTATTATTATTATTGTTGTTTCTCTGTTGGAGTACTCTCATTTGTGTTGTTGTAGCTGATGGAAAAAATAAAATCTGCTTTTCAATGGCGTTTTCAAAAATGTTCCAGATGGTACTCTGGGTTGGAACAAAAGTAAGGGGAAGAAGAAATAGTATGACGTGTTTCAGTACTTTGCTGTTTGAAAAATTATAGTAACTTTACTTATTTGCTTTTCTTTTCTTCTCTTTCTTTCTTTCTTACTGTATATTTTTGGTGGACTCTGTACATAGTTGGTTATTTAAAGTAATGCATTGTTTTCTGAGGTGTGATTTATTTTTTCAAATAATAATTCTCCTACTTTTCCTTGATAACTGCAATGGGACCTTTAACTTCCACCTGGACAGTAACCAGGGATGGGCAGAAAGGACCTTGGTTTAATGTGTCATCCGAAGGACAGCCCTCAGTAGTGCAGCACCCGCTTTGTGCTGCACCACAGTGTCACTTATGAGTAATACTCCAAGTACCTGTGTGCATCTGTAATGTAAAAATGATCTGAGGTGCAATCTGTTTGACCAGACAGGGCACACATATATCGCCAATGCCACTGGTCTGTCCATAATCAGCAAGAGCTGCAGAGTTGAGATCACCTGCTGACATAGGGCCATGAAGTCAAATTGCCTCAGGTCTCAAGGGTTTCTGAGGGCCAGGTGCTAGTGTTAATACTGCTGGAGAGGCTGGAAAATCTCAGTCCAGCCTTGGATCAAGCTATCAGAGAGAAGGCATAAATACAGGTGGCTGGGGCTGCATCTCCAGGGGAGGACACTAACTATTGAGTACGTGGAGAAGTTACAAGGGGTCCTGACCCACCTGCTGTTGCACTGGTCATGGTACCAGAGGTCAGCAAACTGTTGTCAGTGGTGAAGGGTGAGAGCTCCACAGCAAAAGGAACAGGGTGGTCTGCCTACTCCATTCCTCCCACAGAGATTTGGATGATGGCAGTGACTAGGAAAAAAAAAGAAAACAAAAGGGCATCAAAGTAGTTGTTGCATGATGAGAGAGCTTGAGATATCTGACTCAACCATCTCAAAGGAAAATAGGTTAGAGGTCTTGCAGCTGGGTGTGGGTTGTGGGGACACGAAGAAGGGAGGTATCCAACTCTCCCTGTGCTGGTTGAGTTCAGTTTATAGAACCAAACAGGCTCAAAAAGGATGTTCGAGGGGGGTCTCTTTTTGGTCATTTGACCAGGATACCTGCGATGTGGTGGCCATGCTGTTACAGTGTTTCGATTTGAAATGGGATTATTTAGGCCTGCATCTGGGAAGGGCAATATTTGTGAATTTAGTGCATGAAGGTGCCTGTTTCCATTTTATAAATGTTTATGCCCCAAGCAGGAGACCGCACAAGTGGACTTATTTTCTTTAATTCAGTCATATCTACACATATCCTGAATCATGTTCCTTGTAGGTGATATCAGTTCTGCCCTTACTAAGGGATAGACATGCAAAAACGGACAAGATTTTCTATGTTGCAGTGTTCTTGGGTAATATAGTTTCAGTGGCTGAGTTACAAGATGCATACAGGAGGTTCTACAAACCAATGGAGTCCATTGAAAATTAGGACTGATTATTGGTTTGTAACAGATATTGTACATCTCTCTGTGGTTGAGCTGGTCCCCATGAAGTTCACAGACCACTTACGTTTGGTGTGCACTTTATACCCAGAGGGTTCCTGATCTGTTTGTCCACAGCTCTGATAGGGCTAGTGGAAGCGCTAGCCACAAGATAGTCTATTCAATGTCTCTGTGATACTCCATTAGAATGGTGGTAAGATATGAAGGCAGATATCGGGGGGACATTTTCAAAAAAGGGGAGGAGTGTGGCATTGTTTGTCAGAAGTATTGAGGTCTTCAGTGGCAGCTGTATAGGCTCATGTCAGACAAGCAAGGGTTCACACAGGTAGACAGTGACTCAAAGAGATGCTGAGGGAGAAGATGGCATGATTTCAGTATACCAGATCATGACCTCTATTGGCTGAGCAGCATTATGGGACTCAGGGTCATCAGCCAGTGAAAATTGTCTTTGAGGGTTGTAAAGACTATAGAAAAGATGATGTCACTAAGTTAGTGAATGCCCAAGGGAAGGTTGTGTCTGGGGAAGTGGGATTTGTTAACATGTATTTTTAAGTACTTCTCAGAATTTCTTGGGGCAAATAGGACACATTCCTCTGCAGTCCAGGAGTGTTTGGAGCCAGTCGATCCTTCACAACTAGCAACCATATTAGTGGAAGGGCTATGTAGTCCTGTATCATCTCTAGAAGCAGCAACCACAGTTCGGTCCCTTAGTAAGGGCATGACTCCCTAGAGATAGTCTGACTGCTGAATTGTATTTACAGATTTGTGATGTCACTAGTCAGGATATCACTGATGTGTAAGCAATAAGACACAACAAGGTGTGGGTAGTTACATAATAAGCACACGCCCAGATGTGTTTTAAGTCACAACACATATATGCTGAGTGTCTTCTGCACCTTGAAGTGAGGTTATCACATAACTACCAACGCCTTGATGTGTCCTATTGTGCTTTTAAAATAGGGAAACTGAGAAATCTTAAAAACAAATGCCAGCTTTTTAATTTAACAGGTATTTTCTTTTGTTAAAAGTAACTAGTAAAAAGTAGCCCATCCTCATCTATCATCTATCTTTCCACACATTCAGTAGATGGAATGTTTGTTTATCATGGAATGCAGGAATTCAGACTTCTACAGAAGTCTACTGACAGAATGTTCACCTCTTCCCACACAAAGCAATGGATTCAGTTTTATATGGGCGGAGTTAAGCAGCAAAGATTTCCCTAATAGGTAAGGAAGAAGAGGAAGGAGATTTTTGATGGTCAGGAAAGAAGCTCGAAAAAGTATGAGTAATGCTTAATTTTCTAAATTAGTGTATGTGTGTAGAAAAGGGATTATAATGGGAAAGAACATTTTTACTTATTTATTTATTTTTTTTAATACGAGAGGCATCTCCTCTCAACCAATCACAATTAAGAACTATTGCCAGTTATTCTCCCACAAACTGCATGTTAGATCCCCAGAGTCGTTTATTCATCTTCACCCCTCCCACAGTCGTTTAATCACACACTAAAGACACGCCCACAGTAGTTTAATCAATGTCTAGCAAGCTCTTTCTACTACCTGAATGAATTCTTGCAAACCGCCATGTCTGAACCTGCACTGCTCACATACCGTTCTCCCGACCACTTGAATGCTCCTACCTAAATGTCATTTTTTTCTAGCCATCACTAATAAGCATTTTAAAACTGACTCAGCTTTTAAAAAAACACAATTTTATCCCACATTTTCTCACCGATGTACAAAACTGCCACTCTGTCCATGTCCATAACTTGACACACATGCGCATACCCACAGTCTTACTTTCACTTCAGTGATTACATTAACCATGTGTCTTCTTTATTAAAACCCGACTCATTTCTATTTAATCATAAAACCATCCACAATCATATATGTAGCATGCAATTCAACCTGACCTCCCTGTTTCCATGACCGCTGTACTCTCTGAATAAAATGTTATTCCTCAGCAGCAGTGGTTACTCGCAGCCTTAAGCGCCATACGCAACCCAGCCACAACCTCCAGCACCAGCAACATCGGAGATTAAACACATTAATCAACATGAATACAAACAACAAAACATGCGGTACAGTTTTTTTGGCTGCCTCCTCCTATTTCTTGTTGCGAATTCCACATTGTGACGGGGGGGGGGCACTACATTCTGCCTCAAGGGAACTCACTGCTTGCACAATGTTTCAAGAAATGTACTGCTGCAATGTTGACTTCAACCAAAACTCCCTCACTCCAACTCGAATAATAGTAATAACATCCAGTGAGTTGGAGTATACTTGCAATAACCAGCTTCTGTGGGGATTAAACGCCTCGGCATTTAATCATCCACAGAAGCTGGTTATTGCTTCGTATACTCCAACTCGCTGGATGTTATCACTTAAATATATTTTGAGGGAGTTTCATTCTTAGGGCCTAGCTTATGTTCTTACTCAGCTAGGCCCTAATGGCTTTAACCAGAATATGAAAAGAGGTTATCTGACTGGTGAGGTTTTTGTGGACCTGACCAAGGCATTTAATTTTAGCTGGTGGACCACGTTCTCATGGAGTCTAAATTGGATAATTTTGGGGTTGGAGCATCAGCCCTGAAATGGTTTGGTAAGTATTAGAAAAATCGCTACTAGTATGTTAGACTGGATGTTACATTGTCTTCATGTTTAGTACAGTGCGGTGTACCTCAAGGTTCAGTTCTAGGACCATTATTATTCACAGTTTTTGTGAGTGCCATGCCTGAACTGTGTCTAAATTCGAACTTAATTTTTTATGCTGGTGATGCAGTATTATATATGTCAGCTACTAATATTGATTTATTGAACAAAAATTTTGCTCTAGAATTTTCTAAGTTACAGAAATGGTTTGAATCCAGTAGGCTGTTACTGAACAGGAAGAAGCAAAGACCATGCTTTATTGTACATCTCAAAAGTATACTATATTTGCAGGTTACTTTTGTATAAAGATGTCAGATCAGACTGTATTTGAACAAGGTGATCATTTCAAATATGTAGAGGTTACACTGGACTCATGTCTTAATTATTTTTATTTATTTATTTAAATTTGTTGACTGGATAAGAAGCGGTGGCTCACATGGCCCTTTTACAGGCGTGATGCAGGTTAAAAAAGTGAAACATACACTGCAATAGACATGAAATACATCTGAAATATCAGATAGTAAAAATGCAAATCAGTATAAACAAGCAGTGAATCAAAATTCTATCACATTGCCAAAATCCCTGTCTGTAATAGGTACAGGTAAACATACAAAGCAGTATAAACAAACAACAATGAATCAAAAATTCTATCACATTGCTAAAATCCCTGTCTGTAATAGGTACAGGTAAACATACAAAGCAGTATAAACAAACAATGAATCAGAAATTCTATCACATTGCTAAAATCCCTGTCTGTAATAGGTACAGGTAAACATACAAAGCAGTATAAACAAACAACAATGAATCAAAAATTATATCACATTGCTAAAATCCCTGTCTCCAGTGAATTCAAGTACATTTACAATGTGTCTCATTTATGAATAACTCCTTTAAAGAAGTCTTAAAATTATAACCATACTGCAAATTATGTAAATGATCTGGTAGCCATTCCATAATTTAACTGCAGTTTGCTTGAATGATTTTTTTTTTTTGTGGTTTTACACATAGGTATTGTTAACGCTACTGTATCTTGTGATCTTAAAGCTCTCGTGCTCTGTTTCTGTTCGAAGAAAGTTGACATAGGATTATTGGGTAAACAATGCAGTAAGCTGAAAACATTTGGAGTCTATCTTTTTGTTCTACTGGTAACCAATTCAATCTGCTTTATAAGGTACAGTGATGCTCTCTGGTCTTAGCTCTTAGAGTAAATCTGCATATTGTGTTGTGCAACTAGACTCTTTGTTGTATAATTATTTTCTGATGTTCCCCCCAAACTAAACTCCCATTGTGAAAAGCACATGGAAAATATCACAAATAATTTTCATAGAAAGATTGGGTTCCTGTATCGGTTGAAAAATGTGCTTTCATCAGAAACAAAAAACAGCAATTGCTAGACACTGTTTATTCAAACAACATGAAGTCTTGCTGTATTCTGACTATATGCAGTTAGCCCCAGCACTTGAACTGCTCCAGAGAGGAAAGGGTTAACTCTATGCAGGAGCATAGAATGTTGAGCTCAAGCTCGGTTTTCAAACCTTTGTCTCTGGTACATATCAGTGTAACCATCAGATTCTTTACTCCGCCTAACTGTGAAGTCACTTCGGAGATCTCTTCTTCGCTTCAGTTCAGTAAAAGTAAAAATCAGTTGGTTTTCTCAACTGTTTCATTTATTTTTGGCATCACGTCTCTGTCTATGGTACAGGTAGTGTAAGTAGGTAGATAGAGAATTGTTTGTTTAGAAATTGTTTTTCTTCGGTTTCCCATCGGTCGGTCCGGTTGGGAACTGAAACAAATATGTTCTTTTTTCTAATTATTACATTTAATTGTGGTGTCTGGTTCTTATTGGTTTCAAAAAATGAACTTTCTTTGTTTTTTTCCACAACCCATAACACAATTGGTAACCGATAAGTTTGTGTTACCTGGCTTGAAAGCAGAGAAGGGTAACTTTTGAAAAGGCTATGTCTGAGAAACCCAAGAAGAAAACTGGTCCCACTGGGTTTCAACACTGTACTGAGTGTGGGGAGGCTTTTGCTAAAGCTGATCCCCACCTCATATGTGTTTATTGTCTGGGGTTTGACCACCTCAAAACAGACTGCCAGATATGCAAGAATTTTTCCAAAGCCACCTTGGAAAAAAGATTAAGTAGGCTGAAGGAAAAAGAGGAGGAGAAATCTGTTGATCTGGATGGCCAGCCCAGTTCGGTTCCGACCGAACCTGAGGAGGTGCCTGCTGACACGTGCGACACCTCCTCAGGCAAAAGAAGAGCCAATTCTGAGGAATCGGTTCCATCTAAGAAAAAGAGAAAATCAGCCAATTCGGATCCAACCGCGCAGATCCCAACCGCTGAGGAGATTACGAAAGTGACAAGCATTGTACAGTCACTTCACCCAGTTCCATCTGAACCGACGCCTTCAGGCAGGCGGTCAGTTTGGATGGTTCCAGCCCCAATGGATTATGATCTGGAGGCTTTTTATGGTGTTGAGTGGGAGGGAGATGAAGAGTTTCCTAATGATGATGATGATGATGATGATGATCATTTTGGAGGCCTAGGTGAGCCTGTAGAGCCTGACTTCTCCCCAGACAGACCTTCCAATGTCTCACCTCCCAGACTTTCTGAGTCCCCTTCCCACTTTTTGTTCTACAAAAAAGTGGCTGAAACTCTCCAGCTCCCAGTTGTGGAAGCTGCTGAAGAGGAGGAAGAACCTGACTTTGTGGAAATTATGGACGTCTCAGAGACCAAGAGGCTGTCTATCCCACTACATAAGTCCTTAGGGAAACAAACCCAAAAAATCTTGCAAACGCTCACTTCTATACCTCCTGTGGAAAAAAAGATGGACAGGAGGTATATACTGTCAGGTTCCGGCATGGATTTCTTGTACAATCATTGCAGCCATGCTGGGGTAGTGCAGACTGCAGCCTGTGACAAGGCTAATATCCCCTAGCTTCACACCCCCCAGATAAGGATTCCAGGAAGGTAGATGCCATGGCCAAAAAACAATATGTGGCATCCTCCTTGGGAGTCAGACAGGCTGCCTATATGACATATACAGCCAGGTAGCAGAAGTCCAGGTGAGATATGGTTCTGGAGCTGGCTAAGAAAGCTTCCCCCCAGCTAGCCAAGGAGCTGGAGGAGGTGGCTGCTCATGGTATTGAGGCATCCAAAGTGCAATTTCATGCTGTTGTGGACTCTAATGATGTGGCATCTAGAGTCATGGCTATATCTTTCTCCTTAAGGAGAGTCACATGGCTCAGGTGTACTAGCCTTTCGCAGGATACCCAGACTAAGGCCATGGATTTTCCTGTCACTGGTAAATTCTCTGTTCAGGGAGCAGACAGAGTCTTACATGAAGAAGATGGATGAGTACAGGACCACCTACAGGAGTGCAGTGGCCAAGGAAAGGCAAGCCACTCTTCAGAAGCAGCAGTCTAGGGCTGGCAGGGGCATGCCTTTTCATAGGTTTTTTTACCAAGCTCAGGGCTCCTCTTCCTTCCAGCAGAGGGGGTTCTTTAGAGGGAGAGGTAGAAGAGGGATAAGCAGGGCTGCATCCTCTTCTTAGTCTAAGGCTCCTGCCAAACAGACACCCTGACGTGTCAGACTGGGTCGCTTCCTCAATTCCAGTAGGTGGCAGGCTGTCTTACTACTTCCAGGATTGGAAGTCTATTACTTCAGACAAATGGGTCCTGGAAGTAGTAAGCCAGGGACTTGCTCTCAGCTTCAAAAGATTCCCCAGATTGAGAGCCAGGTCTTTTCTACCTGCAACACCCCTGGAAACAGTTGCTCTAGAGGCAGAAGTTTATTCCCTACTACTCTTAAAAGTGGTGGCGAAGGTTTCTCCACAGCGCAGGGGGAAAAAACTGTATTCAAGATACTTCCTTACCCCAAAAAAGACAAGAGAGTGGCGACCCATCCTAGACCTGAGATATCTGAACAAACATATCACAAAGCTAAAATTCAAAATGGTGACTCTGGGAATAATTCTTCCCTCTCTGAGGCCAGGAGACTGGCTAGCTTCCCTGGACCTCAAGGATGCCTATTTTCATATCCCTATCAGGTGCTCCCACAGAAAGTACCTCAAGTTCGAGTTGACCTCCGGTCATTACCAGTTCAGAGCCATGCCCTTCAGCCTGACATCTGCCCCAAGGGTGTTCACAAAATGTCTAGCAGTAGTTGTAGCCTTCCTCAGAAGGCAGGGCATCTCAGTCTTTACATATCTGGATGACTGGCTTATTGTAGGCCAGTATTCAGACCAAGTCAAGTCAGCTCTAGAGGTCACCCAGAATCTTCTAAGTTCTCTGGGATTCCTTCTCAATCTATCCAAGTCAGTTCTCAAACCAGTGTGGCTCCTTACCTTTATAGGGTATGGCTGGATACTATTCAGGCAAGGACCTTCCTCCCATGCTCAGGGATAAAGGCCCTTATAGATCTGGCTTCTTCTTTCCAACTTCTGGTGTCTTGTCCAGCCAAACATTTTCTTCAGCTCCTAGGCCACATGGCAGCTTCCACTGCGGTGGTTCAGGGAGCCAGGTTCCAGATGAGGGGCATTCAGTTCCATTTAAGGTCTTTTTGGTCTCAGAAAAAGGATTCTCTCACCAAACTGATTCCAGTGACTCAGAGTCTTGTCCAAGCCCTCCAATGATGGTTGAATCAGGACAATCTCAGATAGGGTGTCCCATTTCTCAGGCAAGCACCCTCAGTGGTCCTGACCACAGATGCCTCTCTCCTGGGGTGGGGAGCCCACCTAGGGACTCTCACTACACAGGGTACTTGGTCACAGCAGGAGTCTCTCCTTCATATCAATCTTTTGGAGCTCAGAGCTGTGTGTCTAGTCTTGCAGGCATTCTCAGAATCAGTCAAAGGGAAAGTGGTGCAGATCAGGACAGACAACACCACTACAATGTGGTACAAGCGGGGGGCACTCAGTCCACGGCCCTGTGCATGGAAGCTATGAAGGCATGGTCACTAGCCTGTTCTCTTCAAACTTCTCCAACAGCAGTTCACCTTCCAGGGAAGGACAATGTGCCGTCAGATGCTCTAAGCAGAATATCTCAAGGTCACCACGAGTGGTCCCTGAATTCTCATGTCCTTCAGGTAATTTTCAGGAGATGGGGCACTCCACAGATAGATCTCTTTGTGGCCCCAGACAATCATCAACTTCCTCTGTTCTGCTGCAGACCTCTAGGTGCTCTCCTGTTAGACTGGACAAGCAGGCTTCTTTATGCTTTCCTGCCTTTTCCACTGATATTCAGAGTACTGATCAAGATCAGGCCTCAACCCTGTACAGTGATCCTAGTGTCTCCAGATTGGGCCAGGCAACCATGGTATCCTCTGCTGCTGTCCCTGACAGTCTGAATTCCCCTATTTCTGCCCAGGAGGCACAACCTTCTGACCACCTCTCAGGGGAGGATTTGGTATCCTAATCTTCAGTCTCTCAGGCTCAAGGCTTGGCTCTCAAAGAGCTAGAGTATGCAGGTCTGCATCTTTGGCGAGGGGTAATGGATATCCTTAAGGTGTCCAGAAAACCTTCCACCAGAAAAACTTACAATTCTAAATGGAAAAAATTCATTATTTGGTGTTCTGAGAAAGACATAAAACCAGGTTCTGCGAGCATTGCAACAGCCCTGGATTATCTGGTTCATTTTAATAGCTTATGCCTCAGGCCTGCTACCCTTAAAGTGCATTTGACAGCTGTCTCTGCTTTTCTTTCTGCAGGGATCTTCTCTGGCATCTCATCCTGTTCTTAGTAAGTTTTTCAAAGGTCTGGTTCACATCAGTCCTCACTTCAGAGAGCCTACTCCTGCTTGGGACTTGAATGTCTGCATTGCACAGCTTATGCAGCCCCCCTTTGAACCTTTATCCTCAGCTGAGCTTAAATACTTGACTTGGAAGACTATCTTCCCGGTAGTCATTACTTCTGCCAGGAAAATCAGTGACTTGCAGGCTCTGTCAGTTGAACTTGACTTAATTTCCTTCCATAGGGATAAGGTAGTCCTTAGGATGAATAGAAAGTTTCTTCCTAAAGTGGTTTCGGATTTTCATCTGAATCAATCTATGTCTCTGCCTGTATTTTTCACTGACCATTCTTCCTCAGGGGAGAGAAGGTTGCACAGTCTGGATGTGAAGAGGGCACTTAGCTATTATATAGAGCATACTAAGGCCCATAGGAATGATTCTACCCAGTTATTTCTTAATTATGGAGAAGTAGGAAAAGGCAGACCTGCCACTAAAAGATCTATTGCCAGGTGGATTGTCTCCTATATCCAATCCTGCTATTCAAAATTGGGGAAAGAGCCCCGCCTCAGGCCTGAGGGCTCACCCGACAAGGGGTACTGTTGCCTCCCTGGCAGCAGCTAGGGATATTCCTTTGGTGGAAATCTGTAAAGCAGCCACCTGGAAAACAGTCCATACATTCACCAAGCATTACTCTTTGGACACCCAGACTAGGAGTGATGCTAGGTTTGGCACAGCAGTACTGCAGAGCTTGTTCCTCCAGGGGGAACTGCTTGGTAGTCTGCATATAGTCAGAATACAGCAAGACTTCATGTTTTTTGAAGAAAAAATTACTTACCATAGTAATGTTGTTTCTTCCAATGGAGTCTTGCTGTATTCTAACCTCCCTCCCTGCCTCCCCTCTCAGAACCTAGTCTTTTGGGATATGAGTTGGCAGGTACGGTGTTGCACCCCAGAGGTGTACCTTTGTACACTTCCTGGCCAGGTGGGGTATTTTTGTTTTATGTTATTGTTATTGCATTTTCACTGTCTACATATGGTTCTTCTTGGGTTCTCAACGTGAGTCTTTTGGACCCAAGTATTTGTTGCCTATGGCCTAAAATTTAAAACAATTTCTATAGCTATTAGTTAGTATAGTGTTCATAAGAATCTGACGGTTACACTGATATGTACCAGACACAGAGGTTTGAAAACCGAGCTTGAGCTCAACGTTCTATGCTCCTGCATAGAGTTAACCCTTTCCTCTTCGGAGCAGTTCAAGTGCTGGGGCTAACTGCATATAGTCAGAATACAGCAAGACTCCATTAGAAGAAACAACATTACTATGGTAAGTAATTTTTTCTTACTGACTTTAGAACATGGCAGTATAGTTTGGGGTCTGCTTCAGCTAGGATTATGAGTAAGCGGCAGGTACTCTATAATCTGCTGTTTTGCCACCAGCAGTTCAAACAGAGAACATCACTGCAAAATGTATGCGAAACTGAAATGGTTACCATTAGCACAAAAAGATGCTATCCATCTGTTTCAGTTTATTTTTTACGAATGTCTGATTAGGTGGTAGAAACCCTTTTGCTGATTTAATAATAAAACAATAAGCTAAAACGGGGCTTAAGATAATCTGACTAGTTGTATTTGGTATCTCTGTCACGTAGGACAGTCATGGGACAAAGAGTTCGTTCTTACCGGGCAATAAGAAAATGGAATGTTCTTCCAGGAGAAATATGTTTTGCTCCTTTGACTATTTTTAGTCACAGAATGTTAGCTCATCTATCCGCAGTGTTCTTGTGTAAATGTTATTGACATTTGATAAAGAAATGTCTTTGAGTTTGTGTGTTCAAATATAGTATACCCTGGTATAGAAATATTTATTTTATTTATTGAGGTATTGGATTATGCCAGTGAGCAGATGTTCATTTATAGGTTCCACGTCAGTTACATAGATTATACAATACAGATGACAGGGTAATATATGATACAGCTAAGTTACAGGATACAACAGCATTAAACAGCTTAGGTAGTATAGCAGCTAGCTGGCATCAGAGGTTAACACCCTACTTGGAAGCTTTCAGAGGTTAGAAGAAGGAGGTGTTGCAAACATGGGTGTAAGGAGTAACATAGCTGGGAGCATTTGGGGGGTAGGGAAGTCGGAGCGATGTCATGACTGGGGGGGTAATTGCAACTTAAAGTACTGGGATTGGGGTCCCTCAACCCAGTGAGTTGTCAGGAGGTAAGTGCAGGTAGTCGGTTGATGCTCCGGGAGGGTGCTAATGGTAGCAGTCACATTTACTAGATTTTACTAGGTGCTGCCGGAGTCTGCATTTGAACGATCCAATAGATTTGGCATTGATAACGTTAGGAGGTAAGGCATTGGTCCATAGTGGAGCACAGTAGTAAAAGGTACGTTGTGCCAGGGCTGTGTGGCATCTGGGAACTTTGTTAGTCTGAGTAGAGGAGTTCCTTGTGGGTCAGGTGCTTGAGTGTGGAGTTAGGAGGTTCTGGACCCCTGTGGGTAGTTGGTTGAGGGAGCATTTCTTGGTGGTGAGGCAGGTTTGGTAGTTTATTCTGTCCTTCAGTTGTAGCCAACCTGCCCGGGTCTAGAGGTCACAGGTGTGCGTTAGTCTTTCTGCACCTGTGAGCAGTCAACCCACCTTATTTAGTGCAGTGGTGATGCGGTTTAGGGCTGTGTCTGTCGCCAACCCATAGATTGCCAGGCCATAATCAATGAGGGAGACTATTGAGCTGTCAATGGCTAGGTTCAATGCCTCATGTGTTAGGCAGTGTCTATGCTTGTATAGGATCCCTATTCTTGTATTAATCACCCTTGCTGTGTTGTCAACGTGTTGGGCGTACAAAAGTGTAGATTCAAGTGTGATGCCCAGGTACCTGAACTGCTGGACATGTTCCAATGGGTCCCCATTGGCGTTCCTGATTGCAAGGGGGAGGCCTTATGCTAGCTCTGTGTGCTGGTGAACATCATAGTCTGTTTTTTTTGCAGTTCATGACTAGTCTGTGATCCATCATTTTTCAGCGACTAAGAACCCCTTTTGAAGATCCACCACCAGTTGTTCAAGATTAGGGTTGCTGTTGAATATGACCACATCGTCTGCATATAGGAGCATTCAGCCTGGGTAT
This sequence comes from Neoceratodus forsteri, assembly GCA_016271365.2. Classification (NCBI taxonomy): domain Eukaryota; kingdom Metazoa; phylum Chordata; order Ceratodontiformes; family Ceratodontidae; genus Neoceratodus; species Neoceratodus forsteri. The sequence goes on from CM057450.1 coordinate 943,684,681, forward strand.
GCAGATGGCAGTTTGTTTAGGATTAGGTGTCCCAGAATTGATTCTTGTGGGACCCCTGAGCGGATTGGTCTGTTATCAGAGGTGATTCTCCCCCATTTTGACCTTTGTAAGCAATTGTGAAGGTAGCTGCTGAACCAGTGTACTGATTCCAAGAAGAGTCCCGTAGCTGACAGTTGGTCCAGCAGGAGCTCGTGATGCATCATATCAAATGCTTTCGATAGGTCGATGAAAGTTGCCCCAACCAGGAGACCTTGCTCAACTGAATGGTGAATGTGTCCGGTGAATTCAAGCAAGGCCGTGATAGTACTGTGACCTGATCGGAAGCTGTATTGCTCAGGATAGAGAAGTTAGTATTGGTTCAGGTGTTCGACTAACTGGTCTGCTACTATCCACTCAAGGGCTTTGGAGAGAGGGGGGAGTATGGAGATAGGTCTGTAGTTGTTATTTAGGGTCCTGTCACCACCTTTGTGCACTGGAGTTACTGTGGCTGACTTCCATTTCTGAGGGAACTGTGAGAGGCAGAGGGAGAGGTTGATTAGTTTGGTGAAAGGGCTTAGGACTTCAGCCAGGGCCAGCTTGACGAATTTTAGATCCAGAGTGTCCCCACTATGTCTAGATTACCCTTGAGTCCATATGTTTAAATGTATTGATCATTTTATATATGTATTATGATGTACATTTTTCAACATATGAACAAGTCAACAGGAGAAGGCCATTTGGTCTATCAAGTCTGCTCGTATTGCAGGGTCCACAGCTTGAGCTAATGTCCCTGCCCTCCCTCCCCACTCCTCCCATCCTCCCTACCCATGATTCTTATCTTCCCCTATGCCTATCCCAGCCTCTCTTAAAGGTGCTCACTGTCTTTAATGAGAGGATCTCTTCCAGCAGCGCATTCCAAGTGTCTACCACCCTTTCTGTGAAGAAGTGCTTCCTGACATCCCTCCTAAACCTCCCACCCTCCAGCTTAAGACTGTGCCCCCTCGTGATATGGTTGCCACTCAGCTTAAAGAGACTTTCTTTATCAACATTATTTATCCCTTTCAAGTACTTGAATGTCCTAATCATGCCCCCTCTCTCTCTCCTGTCTTCCAGGGAGTACATGTTCAGTGCCCTCATCCTCTCCTCGTATGCCTTGCCCTGCTGACCGGCTGTCATCTTTGTGGTCCTCCTCTGGACCTTCTCCACCAGGTTAATGTCCTTTTTGAGGTGTGGGCACCAGTACTGAACTCCATACTCTAGATGCAGCCTTACCAGTGACCTGTACAAGGGCAGTATAACCTCCTCTCTCCTACTACTGACTCCCCCCCCAGCTATGCATCCCAGCATCTTGTTTGCCCTTGCTGCTGCTTTCTTGCACTGCGTGGAGTGCTTCAGGTTACTAGTGATCATCACTCCCAGGTCCTTCTCCTCCTCTGATGCAGCTACTCGGACTCCACCCAGGTAATACTCTGTCCTGGGATTCTTGGCTCCAATATGCATAACTTTGCATTTCTTGGCATTAAAGCCAAGCTGCCAGATCCTGGACCACCTCCCCAGCTTTTCCAGATCTTCCTGTAGGTTCCGTATCCCTTCAGCTGTGTCCACTCTCCCACAGAGCTTGGTGTCATCTCCGAATAAGTACATTTTGCCTTTAATGCCATCCCCAATGTCATTGATGAAGACATTGAACAACACTGGCCCCAGCATGGAGCCCTGTGGGACCCCACTGGTTACATCTCTGGTGCCAGATAACTCTCCCCCCACCACCACCACTCTCTGGGTTCTGTCCCTCAGCCAGTTTTCCACCCATCTGGCCATCCTCTCCCTAACTCCAAGATCCACCAACTTCCTGGTCAACCTTTTGAGGGGCACAGAGTCAAAGGCCTAACTGAAATCAAGATAGAGGATGTCTACTGCTTGGCCCCTGTCTACTGTCTTAGTGACACAGTCAAAGAAGTCAGTCGGATTTGTTTGACACGATCTCCCCCCCAATGAACCCATGCTGCCTCTCATCTTGGAGACCATGCTCCTCTAGATATGCCACCAACCTTTCCTTTAGTATGGTCTCCATGAGCTTTCCCACAATGGAGGTCAGACTGATTGGTCTGTAATTCCCTGGATCATCCTTGTGACCACTTTTGTGAAGGGGCATTACATATGCTGTTTTCCAGTCCTGTGGTACCATGCCTGACTCTAGTGAACTATTAAATAGGTCTGCTAGTGGCCCTGCCAGCTCGTCTGCCAGTTCCTTTAGTACCCTTGGATGTACTCTGTCCGGGCCTGGTGATTTGTCCACTTTCAATGCCAGCAGACCCTCCCTCACTCTATCCTCCTCTATCACTATGTCTGTGTTTCCCTCCCCCCCGCTCCTCTTTTCCCTCTTGAAGACACTGGTCCATCCTTCTCCATGGTGAAGACAGAACAGAAGTATTCATTTAGTATCTCTGCTTTTCCTCCATTATCTCCCATCCACTCCACCCCTTTCTTGAGCCTAACAGTCCCTTCCATCTTGTCCCTTTTCTCACTTATATAGTGAAAGAAAGCCTTCTCCCCCTTCTTAATTCCTTCAGCAATTTACAGCTCCTTCTGTGCCTTTGCTCGCTGGACTTCCTTATTTGCCTCACTAGCCAACCTTAGGTAATTTTCCCTATCCACCTCTCTCTTGGTCTTCCTGAATTTTCTATAGGCCAACCTCTTTTCCCTTACTGCCTTGGCAACCCCAGAACGGAACCAGCTGGGCGCCTTGGCCCTTGTGTTCTTCCCCCTGAGCCTAACACACTAATCTGTGGCAATCAGTATTCCTTCCTTAATGATGGGCCACTTTTGGTCCACCCCATATCTGCTCTGATGCCCACCAGATGGCTTCTTAGAACCTCACCCATTTTTCTGAAGTCTGCCCTCCTGAAATCCAAGATTTTGGTCTTAGTCGGGATGCTTTCCCTGCCCATATCCAAATGGAACCACACTGTGCAATGGTCACTACCACCCAGTGGCTCCCTGACCATTATTTCCTGTACATGCTCCCCATTTGTGAGCACCAGATCAAGAATTGCCTCAGCTGTTGTTGGTTCAGTGATGCCCTCAGTGAGGAACCCACTCTGCAGTCCTTCCAGGATCACCTGACTCTTAGCACATGTTGTGGATGGTATCCTCCAGTCCACCTTGGGCAGGTTGAAGTCCCCCACAATTACCACCTCTCCTTTCCCCTCAACTTCCAATATTTGTGAGATCAGTTCCCTGTCTCTCTCCTCATCTTGACTGGGCGGTCTGTAAACCACCCCCAACATGTATTAGATAATTCTTGTGTTTTTGTAAACACCAGGATCATGTCTGTAAATGCACCTCTGATCTAGTGTACCTACCTGGATAACAAAAATAAAAAGAAATGAAGCAGTAAGAGTAAGAGTAAAGGAGTAAGAGTAAAGGTAGCGGACATGTTCATAGTGGCAGTCAGAAATGTGTTTACAAAAGGCATTGATACCTTAGTGTGCTGCATCCTGACTGCCTTCACTTTTTATGTTTGCTTGCGCTCATGTGCAAGAAACATTATGTGGCAGCTTAGGAGAGAAGTGGTTTGTGGAGGTGCAGCACTGTGGCAGACAACGGAGGCACTGCATTTGGGGGCTTGGCACTGGTGGACCAATGGAGGCACAGTGTGCTGATGACACTGGTTTCCAAAAGTGCCACCAAGTTAAAACGTTTTTGCTGCAGCAATCAGGGGCCACCTCGTCATTGCAGCGTCAGCCATTCCGCTGCAATGAGGGAGCGACCCGTCATTGCAGGGCGGTACCTTGCCTAGTGTAATATTGTTTGTGAACACGGCGGCAAGCTGCCGCCGTGTTTACAAACGGTATTACACAGAGCCAGTGCCGACGGGGGGGCCAATCCCCGTCAGCTTCAGTCCCCCCCTTTCCCAGTTTAATTTGCCAATGGGGGAGAAGTGCCGGTAAGCTGTATAATGGCATAAATAGGGTTTTTTTCAACTTTGGTGCATAGATCAGGCATTTTGGGGAATTTTGGCACCAAATTTTCAACATGGGGTTATTAGGACCCCTTCTCATGAATTCAGCCACTGTCATGGTGTTATTCAGTCCCGAAAAGTGATTTTACAGTCACTGTGTGGAATTACCTTTTGGGACTGATTAATGAAATGACAGTGCCAGTGTTCATGAGGTGGGCTCTCAAAAAGTCTATGTTGCAAATTTGGTGGAAAAAATCCAAAAAATGACTGTTTTACAAGCGTGCATTGTGCAGTTGCTACACACGCTCGTTACTTCATGAATTTGTAATATTTTCACTCCAGATTTTTAACATTGGCAGTTTGCTGCACCTCCTTATGAACAGTATAGCTGTCATTTTTCACATCCTAGCCGAAATGTGTTTTCACACTTCCAGCGCAGAAAAGCGTGGTCGTTGTGGGAAATCAGTGTTTGGGACATATTAAGAAAATCACAAAGTGACACTGTTCATGAGCAGAGGTCCTAAAATGCCTGTGTTGAAAATTTTGTGACAAAAGTCCATAAAATGAATGTGTTACGAGTGTGCATTGTGCAGTTTCCATGCACGCTCATAACTTTGCAAATTTGTACAGCTGTCATTTTTCACATCCTGGCTGAAATGTGTTTTCGCACTTCTGACACAGAAAAGTGTGGTCACTGTGGGAAATCAGTGTTTGGGACACATTAAGAGAATTACAGTGACACTGTTCATGAGCAGAGGTCCTAAAATGCCTATGTTGAAAATTTGGTGACGAAAGTCCATAAAATTACTGTGTTATGCGCATGTGTTGCACAGTTTCCACGTATGGTCGGAAGTGCAAGCATTTTTAATATTCCCACTACAGATTTTCAACATTGCCATCTCGTCACACCTCCCTATGGATGGTACAGCTGTCATTCTTCACATCCTGCCCAATCTGTGTTTTCAAACATGTGGCGCAGAATGGCACAGTCGCTGTTGGAACTCAAAGTTCGGGACACATAGACAAAATCACACTGCCACTCTTCATGAGAAGAGGTCCCAAATACTTTCATGAGGTGGGGTCACAGAAAGGCCATGTTGAAAATTTGTAGTGCAAATAGCAACAAACGCCCGGGGCGTTAGGTTTTCTAACCATAACGTCCCACCCTGTACAGACTGACAGGCATCGGGGTGTGCCTTTGGAATGCTAACTGTACTGCTCATGCCATCCCACTCACACACCCCCAGCCAGTGACAGGCATCGAGGTGTACCTTGGACTCTTCGGCCCCAGAGTTCACCCCATTCTCCTATACTGCACCCAATTCAGCGTATGTCCCTATGGAATGGGGTGACTGTAAAGCCAAACACCCCAAGGCACACCTCAAAACGTGTTGGTGTCCGCAGAATAGGGTGAGGTGACATGGCATGAACGTCATGGGCAATGACCCAAACACTTACCCCAATGCCTGTCCGTCTCTACAGGATGGCAGTGGGGTTGGCGTGAAGTTCAACACTTCACTGCCATTCCTATTCTGCATCTGTTTAACTCCTGCATTTCCAATGCTAATACCAGCAAGCAAACATTTGGCATTGTCAAATGCTTGTTTAACCAGTGGTCGTACTCTGACGTTGTCCAGCTGCTGACCAATTAAGATACATTAATTTCCCTATCCATTTTATAAATACAGTTATGCCCTGCAAAATTAGAAGCTCATGAATAGTATGTAAAGGGGGATGAGCAAGATATCCGGAATTAGAGACCAATTAATCTCCTTAATTGGAATTATAAGATTCTAGCCAAAATTCTGGTTTCTTGTTTGGCTGTAGCTGCCAAACATATTGTAATGCAGCCACAGACGTGGAACAGTTGGTAAAATTTGCTGTCACATAGAAACTTAGAATTTGTTGGCAGAAAAGAACCATCTAGCACTACCTACCCTATATGGTGGCAAAGGACCCTATGCAGCCCCCAGCTCCCCCAACCTCTATGAGTGATTCTTTCCTTTAATGATACCCATGTGCCTGTCACATCCATGCTGGAATCCCATCACTGACTCTGCCCCATCACCTCCCCAGGCAACCTGTTCAATGTATCCACCATGGTTTCTGTGAAAAAAAAAATGTTTCCTTATCTCCATCTTGAATGGGAACAGCCCTGGCACCTGCCACAGACGTGCCAAAATCCCACATCATGTAGGCGGGAAGCAGCCTGCCACAATGCAGGGGAGTTGGGTACAAGGGGACTGTTGCAGTGCCTGGAGAACATTCCCTTCCACCTCTGACAGCCCACAACCTGCAGCAACTGCTTCCTGTCTACATGATGTGGAATTGTGACACCTGTGGGGCAGGTGCCAGGGCTTTGCCGACCTGGGGCTATATCATGGTCCATCCATGCCAGCCTCCCACAATGAGGTCTGATCGGCTGCCTGCCATTACCAGTGGCAGCCCCACGGGGTGCCACCTCACCACCCTGTCATTTCTTTCACAGTCCTAAGGCACCCTCATGCTCCTTTTGGCCCCAGTGTCCAACAGAGGTGCATGGCCCCTAGACCACCTCCTGGCTGGTCTAAGCAGTGCTCACTGTTGCATCCACTGGAGGGCTTGCTGTTGTGTCTCAAGTCCCCTTGCGACCTGGCACAGGGGGCACTTTTGCCACAATGGTGGCACAGGGCAGCTTGGGCACAAGGCATCCCGATTTCAGTGCAGCCTGCATTCGAAAATCAGGATTGCTGCAACCTTTGATGCAAAGTGCGGTGCACATCATACCTATTTGGGGCAGGCACCTTGCATCAAAGTAGTCCCTTTTAAAATTGGGCCCACTGCCTGGACAGGCAAAGTGTGTACAACTTGCATCCTGTCTGGCTGGACTGGCCAGTCCAGCTTTTACTGGTCTGGTCTGGTCCAGGTCTGGCAATTTATTTTAACCCATATCCTTTCCTTGCTGCAGACAAAGTGCACCAAGTTGTCTTACTGAGGCTGAAGGCCAGACCTGGAACGTGTGTGTGTGTGTGTGTGTGTGTGCGCGCGCGCGCGCATGTGCATGCACGCACGCACGTACTGGATTCAACAGGAGGACATTTTGGAACTCAGCCTTAGAAGACAGGTATCAGACTAAGAGTGTACTGATGTTGAGATTTTCTTCATTTCATTCCACAAATGGTGGCCAGTTGAGGTGGAGGGAGGACTGCTCTGGTCATTTTTTTAGTTTTTTTTTTTTTTTTTTTTAGTTAAATAGAAGTAGATAGAATGTGGTAGGTGGTAACAAAACAATGAGACAGTAATCATACAGGAAGTGGGGTCTGGAGTTCAAATAGTTGAAATAAGGCATTGAATCAGTTCTTTTGTCAAATCCTGGTAACCTACCACACTTCCTTTCAACAAACTGGTTACTGAATAGATCATTCTGGCTCTCAGGCAGAGCTTAGCGGGATCTTTAAATCTGCACATTTAAATATGACTGAAATGAGATTCAAACAGCAGGCAGTTAATAAACTAAGAATCCCTTGATAGTGAGACACTTCTGACTGACCCAGTACATTTATTTCATGTACAATTGCTGTTTCACCACCTTTTGACACTCCTCGTGTGCTTTCTGCCCTTACATTTAATTATTTATTTATTTATTTATTTATTTAAGAGATTTACCAGATAAGCATACTGAGCAGGGACCGCTCGTTTTCAGATGCGACCTGGGGGTTACATAGGTCGAGATAGGTACAGAATGCACAGTACAACAGTGATTAGACAGCAGGTTCAGTAGACAACTCAATAACAGAGGTATATAAATCAGCTGAGAGTGGATACAAACAGGGAGAGATTGCCAGTGGTATTGCAACAGATGAGAGTGGATACATACAGGGCGAGATTTGTAGGTACAGTAGGTGCAACTAGGTTGACAGTAAAATGTACATTTACGAGGTTTGGTCCACAGGACAGAGTGCATAGTTTGTTGTGGCGTGGTTAGGCATAGACTACCAGGTGAAACAGTAGAGCAGTATAAATATATTGGCACAGTAGGAATACTAGGTTTGTTGCTTTAGTTATTATTTATGAGCCATTTGGATGCCCCTGGTGATAGGACTAGGCTGTAGGTAGCAATTACATACATCTGAGAAGTGGGCAAGTAGAAGTGGTTTGAGAAGCCAGTGGGAGGTGGAGAGCCTGATATCTGCAGGTAAATCATTCCAGAGTTTGGGCAACTGATGTTTGAAGGCCAATTGGCCCTTTGAAGTGCACATGAAAGGGACTTGGAGTTGTTTTGAATCCGAGCCTCTGAGGGAGTATGCCGGAGGAATTGAGTTGCTAGTACACAGCTGAGATGGGGGGGGGCATTGGACCAGTATTTGGCTATGAGATTAGTGCAATGCAGTTTACGCCGAGACTCCAACGATGGGAAGGCGAGGGCGCTGTACAAGTCACAGTGATGGGTGGAAGGTGGGCAGTCAAGGACGAACTGGCAGAAAGAATGAAAGAGGGGGTCCAGGTTGGCCAAGGTGGATGGGTGGGCTGCACTGTAGACCACGTCGCCATAGTCAAAAATGGGGAGGATCATTTTGAGGACTAATTCTCTCTTGACTGAGGTTGGAAGGTTGCCTTTATTGCGGTAAAGTGTGCCTAATTTAGGGTGTAGATTTTTCTGTAGTGAGTCAATGTGGGCATAGAAATCAAGGTGTTAATTGAGCCAAACCCCCAGGTACCTGAAGGAGGAGCAGGATTCCAGGATGGATCCATCCAGAGTGTGGAAGACGGGGGGGGGGGCTTCTACACGGGATAGTTTAGGATGGGTGCCGAAATTTATGGAGACAGTTTTCTTTGCATTTAGGACAAGTTGGTTGGACCTAAGCCAAGCTTGAACGGCATCAAAATCCTGTTGAAGAGAAAAGTTTGTGTCCCCGATGGAGGGGCCGGAGGTGTACAGTACGATATCATCTGTGTACATTTGTATGGCTGAGTTGGAATAGATTTGAGATAGATCATTTAAAAATATGGAGAAAAGCAGGGGGTCCAGGACCAAACCCTGGGGGACCCCCATGTTAACTGAGAGTGAGGTGGAGACATGAGGGCCAGTTTTTACTGCCTGCTTCCTGCCTGTCAGGTAGGCTTGGAACCAGCTGGTGGTGAGATGAGAGAGGCCTGCGTGTTGCAATTTTGTGAGAAGCTTTGGGTGGGATACAGTATCAAAGGCTTTGGCCAAGTCAGTGAATATAGCGGAGGTGATATGGCCCTTGTCCATTCCCGGGGAAATGTCGTTTGTGAGCCTTAGCAGTGCTGTGATGGTGGAGTGTGTTTTGCAAAAGCCCGACTGAAACAGGGTAAAGAAAGAGGTGGAGTCGAGGAACTGTGTGAGTTGGGAGAGGGCTAGGTGTTCTTGAAGCTTGGCCAGAACCAGTAGGAGAGAGATCGGGTGGTAGTTGCCAGACTCAGATGGATCACCTCCTTTTGGTAGTGGGATGATTACTGCTTCCTTCCAGGCTGCTGGAATTTTGGCCGTGGAAAGAGAGCAGTTCAAGAGGTCGGCTAGCAGGGTGGCTATTGCAGAGGCTGATAAGAAGAAGAGTTTGGCGTCCAGTCCTAGAGGGTACTTGCCTTTGTTTGGGTCTAGGGAGCATAGGGCGGCTAGAACTTCAGCTGAGGAGATACGTCGAAAAGAGAATGAGGACACATGTGGGGTAGGCGGGGATATTGCGAGAGGGTTGTATGTGGGTGTGTGGAGTTGTTGGCTGTCTAGAAGAGATTTGGCGCTAGTGGAAAAGAAGGAGTTGAAAGCTGAGGCAACTTCGCTGGGGGCTGCTATATTGTTGCCCTGTATGTTTAGGGTAGGGGTGGGTGGCTGGGCAGGGGGAGAGAACAGGGTTTTAACGGTTTTCCAGAATTTGGAGGGGTGGCTTAGATTAGTGGTGAGAGCCTCCTGGAAATAGTTGTTTTTTGCCTGTCTTATAGCTTTAGTGCAGTTATTTCGGAGGGTACGGTAATGCTGTAGAGATGCAGGGGAGTCTAATAGCCTGTGTTTTTTCCAGGCCTGGTCTCTAGCCAGACATCTGACGATAATGTCAGCAGAGACCCAAGGGAGATGGTATTCCCTGACTCTTTTCTTTCTTAGGGGGGGCGTGATAGTCCCATAAGACAAGGAGCTGCTTTCTAAACAATTCGAAAGCATGGTCAATAGTGGACACCAGATTAATAAAAGACCAGTCGGCAAGGGTGAGGTCATTTAAAAGGGAGTGGAGACAGAGGGATTTGTATGCTCTCGTAAGGATTATCCTTGGTGGGTGGTGGTTTGTAGGTCTGTGCACCTTCCTGGTCATGTAGACCATATGGTGATCACTCAAGGAATCAGGTAGGATGCCAGCCTTAATTATTCTGTGTGGGTGTGTAGTGAGAGCCCAGTCCAGGAGGGAGCGGTTACGTGTTGTAGGGTTTAGGCGTGTGGGTTGTTCTATTAGTTGGGAGAAGTTTAGGGATTTGACACTGCTACGTAGTTTTGAGCAGTCGGGTGCTAGCCAGTTATAGTTTAGGTCGTCGAGGATGTATAGTTCACCGGTGGCAGCCGTAGCTTTCAGGGAGGCTAGATGGTCGATGATGGAATTCCCAGGTGTAGCTGGGGCGCAATAAATCCTGGCCACATATACCGGGGAGGTGTGTGGCAGAAGAAGTTTAATCAGCTTAGTTTCTATCTGGGGAGTCTGACCTATGATTTGGACAGGGGTGAAGTGAAGCCTATTTGATATATACATGGCTATGCCGCCACCTTTCTTAGTTCCTTGACGGTCTTGCCTAATTGCAGTGTACCCAGGGATGGCTATTTCTGCATCCGCATGGTGAAGTTTGAGCCATGTCTCGGATATGATGCAAATGTCAGGTTGGAGGGTTTGGGTAGTGACTTGCAACTCCGGGATTTTATTTAGTAAGCTGCGGATGTTCAGGTGGAGTAGGCTTAGTCCCTTTGGAAGAGTTTGGAGGTTGGGGTCAGACACGGGCCTGGGTTTGTTTCGATATCACCTGCCAAGAGAAGCAGCAAGGTGAAATACCGTATAGCATTTTGCCAAGTATTTCTTGGCTTAGGTCTGGAACGGGAGAATTGTGGGGTGTGGGGAGGGGCAACAGCCCCTAGATTACTTAGGGCAGATAGGCGCATGGGGAAAGAGAAGGGTATGACTGAGGGGCTTATGAACCAAGATCGGGTGGTTGTGTGAAACTGCCATGCCTTGGGAGTAGGTAGGGGTGGGGGTGAGGGCGAGATATTATGGAGGAGGTCTGGGTTGTTTATGGGCTTATTTGATGGAGGTAGAGAAGTGAGAGGCATGGCAGTGGTAAGCACTGCTATTAGGTAGAGGATCATGTTTGTGTAAGTGGTGAATACAAGAACAAGCTGTAATTGGTAGTAGCGGCCTCTACTGGTGGGAATTGATAACCTGCAAACCTGAAAGTGGGCTGATAGGTTTTGGCAGAGTCACCTGACCTTTCAGCTGCCTATAAGTTTGAGTGCCGACCAAGGGTGGTAGTGGGGGCGGTGGGGAGCCGGCGCACAGCGCTGGCAGTGCCAGAATCGGCAGATCAGTGCAGCGAAATAACTGAAAGAATACCATCCCTTGGCGAAGGTCTGTCACAGTCCCCTCCATGTCATTCAGCTGTGGTCTTTATAATTTATCAGGGAATTGTGCTATAAAGTTTATGCCCGTAAAGAAAAGATAATTGTGGAACGTGCATGGCTTCATTCATTCATTACTATATCCAACTTTATTCATAACTGTTTACCAAAAAATGGTGCACATCAACTGGCTTGTTCATGTGTCATAATAACCACTGGACAATATCAATTTGCTTTATTGATATCAGTCAAACCACAACCTCATCCTATGCTCAGTATGCAAAGTTTGGTGCCTTGCAGTACCTTTGGTATTTTGATTGCATATGCTGTGGCAGAGCAAGTTGAATCTGGTTAAATATATTTGGAAGCACGGAAGGGGGTATCCCATGATATGGGCAAAGTATTTTGAGCGAGTCAGTTTGAGTGTTAGAAGAAATAGCTACCGTTACATAATAGCTCACAGTAGTGAAGAGAGAATGTAATATATATCGAGTGTGCACATAGTGAGGCAGAGCTAGCGAGATCAAGGTATAGGGGTTTGTTGAGGAGGTGAGTTCTCAGCTGGCCGCCTGGCAGGTTGGTTACGATCGCCACCTCAGAAGCCAGTGGACGTGGGTTTGGGACTGAGCATGGATTGCTTTATTAGTTGTGATGTATTTATTTGTTTCATTTTTTTTTCTTTTGCTGATGACCACCCGTTCCTCCTCTAACTTTGTTCCCCCCCCCAATGTTCTCCACCTGCACACTGGTATCCCACCCTGGAGCAGCCCCCCTCCCGAGTTTTCCCTGCCCCCGGAGTTGATTGTGTTAAACAGTATATTGCTCCTTGTAGAAAGAGTAGGGAGTGTTCGCAGTTCACTGTCCGCAAAGACATAGACAGGATGGAGGCTGTCCAGAGGAGGGCACTAAAATGGTGCAGAGTCTGCACCAGAAGACATATGAAGAGAGACTTAAGGAGCTGAATATGTATAGCCTCGAGGAAAGGAGGGAGGGGGACATGATAGAAACTTTCAAGTACCTCAAGGGAATCAACAAAGTCCAAGAGGGTAGCATCTTTCAAAAAAGAGGTGTGCAAGAACAAGGGCACAATTTGAAGATAGAAGGGGCGGCTCAGAGGTAATTTAAGGACGTATTTTTCACAGAGAGGGTTGTGGATGCATGGAACGGCCTTCCGGAGGAGGTTGTGGAGTCAAAAACAGTGGTGGAATTCAAGCATGCATGGGACAGTCATAAGGCAATTCTAGGGGGTGGAGGTAGGAAGAAGTAGGCTGCTGGTTAACTAGGATCTGCAGCTTATCCATTAGGTAGGAAAATGGGCAGACTGGGTGGGCCAAGCGGTCCTTATCTGCCGTCAAAATCTATGTTTCTATGTTGATTCTTGTCGGTGTAGTGCTGATCGCCACTATGATTTTCGGAGATCTACACTTGCTGTATTTGCAGTGACCATTGTTCTTTAGCTGTTATCACATGGAACCCAGAAGGGGGTTTAGGGATGATGAATCCAGTAGTCTTTTTCCTTTGTATTTTTATTTGTATTCATACATGTAGATGAAGACAAGGCCTGAAGTTCTCCAAATTCCTGTAACTCTTTGTTTCCTGTATTTTGAATACATTCAAGCAAAAGCATTTAGCTTCTTTGTTCCCAAAGATTTAATGTAATCTCCTTCCTACTGAGACAACATACTTTTAGAAAAGGTTGCCATGCCTTGAGTAAGTGCTGCTCCAAAGAAAATCAGCCCCATTCTCCCATTCAGTGAAGGTAAGACTCCCTCGTTGATCTCAGTCCCCCCCCCCCAATACGTTGTGTGTCTGCAACTCCCATTAGTGCTGCTTGCATAAGTTCTTCACCCTGGGACAATGGGTGGTGACTTTTGTTTGGTATTTTCACATGCGCAACTTTACTATCACTTGATAGCTGGTTCTAGAGTGTATTCAGCTGCTTTTAAAAACATAATGAATATATTTGATATTTAAATAATTCTGAATTGCTTTAAAGTTTAAGAATGTTTTCTGTGAGCAGAGCTAAATCAAAAGTACTAGCTCTACGTGTTGTGAACTCTGAATTTAAACCTTGTAGTTATAGAGCCACTACACCCCTGACAGATCTGATGACGTGAAGCAGTGAGGATGTTGGTGTACACTTCAGTCACCAGCTTCTATTGCCTACATACCCGTGGCTAAATAAATCCTTTTGCAGTATTTTGCTTTTAGTGGCTATGAGATTTTTCCAAGTGTGACTCCTGAGTAGCTATATATACGTACGTATACATGAACTTTCACTCATATTGGTTGCACTAAGCTATTTTTCAGTGGCGTGGTCCCTTATCTGTTTCTGTCTTTATAAACCAGATGGATTAGTGTCTCACAGCACCCTTTGCATCTGCCCATCTGGGTGTAGCAGATGTGATTTTCAAAATCACATTCAATTACAACAACCAAATGCAGCTTACTGTAGCATGTGTCCAGATCTTCATGCATCTACCATTCTGAGACTAAGAAAGTCCATTAGACTAGCTAGCCTGTCAGACTTGGTCACTGCTGGAGCTAGTCTGAGGTCCCCTGTGCCCACCCATTGAAAACTGCACTCAGGCACATAAGGACTTGCACAGCCCATTTGAGAATCTGCTCCGCAACAGGCGTTTGAAAATCCTGCCTTTGGAGTACTAATGTAAACCTGGCAGTCTGTCAGTCAGAAAAAACTTATAGATCACCACCTTTTCCTCATTTAATGTCTGATCATGAGAGAGAGAGAGGTTTTTATTCTCAACGTGCTGACTGTGTTTTTTTGTTTTTGTTAACTACGTGAGCTTAACTAGGCTGTGCAGAGGTCAGTGCTACCATAAGGAACAAAAACAGGATTCTGATTACTCTAATGGCGTCTCAGAAAACAGCCTTATGTAACCAGATTTTGAAAACACTGCTTCTTAATTGTGACTCAGATGATGAAATCCCTCAGTGCATGTACTTCAGATTAATTGTCATTGTGATCTTGTTTTTATGTTAATGTGCTGGGTTAGAATGACAAAGGGAAACTAAATACAGAAAAATACATAAAATCTGAAATATGTCTAAACATTGTGTCTGCCACTTAGTCTCCTTCTGTTCTCAGATGTATTTTCTGGGTGTTCTTTAGTAATTCCTAGGTGGCCTCTGGATTGTTTACACTCTGTGGCCTGGATATTCAGACTGCGCCAGGCAGTGGCGCAAGCCTGGGCGCAGTGCAACTGGGATGCTCCGGGGCCAGGGCCAGGTGATATTCAATGGTGATGCACCATGGCACAGCACCATTGAATATGGCACAGACAATGAACATACTGCTCATGGTGCAGTGGCACTGTGCTGGCACAAGCCACAGATAGGGAGCATGGAGATGCGCCAGCGCAAACGCAGTTGCGCTGGGCACATCACTCATGATATTCAGCGGAGGACATGCAAATGAGGCCATAATATATGCAAGGCATAAGCAGGGCAATTTGCATATCATTATAGCCCGTTCTATGCATATAAAACAACCAGCAACTTGCACCTGGTGTTCTGCACAGTATAGCGTGTGCAATGGGGATCCTGGGGCATCCCCACCCCATAGCCACGATTGCAGTAAATGTAAAACATAACAGTCCCTGGTAGTCTAGTGGACCTCCCTCCCTCCCAAGTCCCCGATCCCTCAATATATGTAAAATAAGACCTGCCCTGGTAGTCTAGTGGCACCCCCTCCCTCCCATGTCCCCGATCGCCGTATAATACCGTAGAATTATGCCCTGGTAGTCTAGTGGTACCCCCCCCCCGCCTGTTGCCGTGATCGTGGTACATCTGCTTATGTCATGTTCCTGGTGATCCAGTGTCACCCTCCACCTCCCACCCACACAGCACCCTTGCCACCCTCCCCGTCGCCGGAGGCAGCTGCAACCTCCTCACATACGGCTTGGTCACCTGCCGAATGACAGGTAGAGTATGGGCTGCAAGCCCATACTCTACCTGTCGTCAGCGAACATCGAGCCGGTATGTGGGCGGGTTATAACCGCCCGCCCGATGATAAGCGAAATGAGCAAAAGGCTAACATGTAAAAGAAATGAAAGCCACTGGATCACCGAGAAAATGACAGCGGAGATGTGCAGTGATGGCGACAGTAAGCGAGAGCCTGCTGAACCAGGGCTCCTCTGTTGTCGGCGACTGGATGACGCGAGGGGTGCAACTGAACTACCGAAACAGTGCTATTCCCCATATCGAGAATCTGGGACTTCGGAAGGAGGGGACTGCACTACCAGGGGACGGGGTGCCATGGACAGTGTTCTGGTGGCGGGTAGCAACCGTTGAGTAGCTGCTGTGTTGCACCCTGCAACACAGCAGCCCACCTGTGGGTGACTGGGATTTGTTCCCACTTTTCACTGGCTCAACTTTGAGCCCCCTTATGCGGCATAATGCAGGGTTGCACAAGCATATGCACCGCACATCCCAGGTTGAATAACGGGATGTGCCGCATATGTATGGGCACGCCCCCTGCATCTGCGCCACATCTGATTACACTGTACCCCAGCACATTGGGATTTGCGCTGCGCCGGGCAGCCCTTTCAATATCCTGCCATGACGCAATGTGGACCCCTTTGAATATCCGGGCCTGTATGTACTTTTTCTGGAGCACCTAGAAAGCTTCAAGTAGTGATCCTTGAACAGGGACAGCAGTAGTCTTTTAGTTTTACATCACAGCTAGTGGTAATTAGGGCCCCATATTCAAAGGGTTTGCACCCACTAATCAAGTCTTTGCACAAACACTTATTGCCTTCTAATGCATAAACACTAAAGGTTTATGCAAAGGCCTGTTTGGTAGGTATAAACCCTTATAATATGCGGCCCTTACCAAGAGCTGTGCAATAATCCCAGCATACTTGCAGTCATATTTGAAAGTGCACAGCCATCATTTCCACTTGGGAAGGAGTACATTATTACCAGGGCCCCTACTTTTCTGCGGCACAGTGGAACCAAGTTCTGCAGCAAGACTACCATTTACCGCAGAACTTCTGCGGCGGTGGTTTGTAATTTCTGCAGAAGTTCTGCGGCACTAACAAACTACCACATCACAGTGTCAGCTTGTCATCCTGACTTCACTTTCATGGCTTTGGTTATAGCAATCAGGATGGTGGAAAGCACAGTAACACTAGTTCAAAAAATAACAGCCTTATAAAAATAATTTTATGCCTAAAAAAGCATAATACAAATGTCTCCCCCTTAAAGTCCTAGCCTGTTGCATAAATGACATATGTAGAGGGGATCTTATGTGCTAAATAAGGTATTTCTATATGCATGCTATCTATTCCACTAATGAGGTTTCCACTGTCTTATCACTTATATATTTATATGTGCTTTCTACACCACTCATGAGGTTCCCACTGATTATCACTTATATATTTATATGCAATCTGTAACATGCATACAAATACGCGTATGTGTGTGTGATGAGAAAGACAGAGATACTGTGTGTGTGTGTGTGTGTGTGTGTGTGTGTGTGTGTGTGTGTGTGTGTGTAAATGTATTTTTTTTTCATTTCCATGAACTTGCATCATCATTCATACAGGTCCCATTGGAAATGGAATAGAGGAGTTATTGCAAAACTCATTTTTCATGTCAACCTGCTTTCCCTGACACACTGCATAACACCATCAGGCCATGACATGCATGTGAACCAATTGTGAGATACAGCTCTCCGGCCCATCACAATGTGTCCACCATGTGACAGAACACTGCACCATACCTTCCCAGGCTCCGAGCAATGATGTGTTCCACCAGTCCGTGTGCTGCCCAGCCAGCTCCCAGAGCTAATCTCTGAACTTGAGTTGCCAGCACAGAAACACAGCATGCTACCATCTGGCCCAACAGCTGTCCCTGCACACAACATTTCTCAATAACTTTTAGGTGATTTTATCAACCAATGACAATATGTAATCAATAACCCTGGCAAAAATGCGTACAGTGCAATTGTTTATTTAACAGGTCTATTCTTTCAACAGGTTTACACATTATTATATTTCACTTTTCTGGGCATAATTACTTTATTTTTCTTGAAAATTTAGACAGTTAAATTCATTTTACCAGTTATTCATTTCAGATTGCGTCTCTATACCTTAAAGGCACAAATACGTTTGTACAAAGTGAGGTATGGACTTAACAGGTCTGTGCTAGTGACAAGGTTTTGTTTAAGTTGGCCCTAGTGCAGTAATGTAAGACTGAAAATTGTATTAGGCTGTAGTGCAGGTTGAGCAAATATCACCATGCCTGATGTGCTGTGCCACTGTCTCTGGCAGTGGCAGCTGTGGTAGATAAGTGACTGTTCATTTCTGTTGCAGAATGCAGCCATTTCATTAGCTAATGTATGATGTTATAGCAATGATAACATCACATTCTGAACATATGGGGGGGGGGTTGGATATAAAAAGAAGGGAAGGGAACCAGATTCTGTGTATAAACAGAAATATTAATAAAAAATCACCAAGAAGAGTGAATTCTGCAGCACCGCAGAAGTTCTGCGGTAGATTGCAAGTTCTGCGCAAAATTCTGCAGCCACAGAATTCTAGGGGCCTTGATTATTACTTAATTATATGGTAGCAGGAGACATTATTTTCACATAAGTGTCAACAGTGAACAATGAGCATATTCATATGACTACTGAAATATACCTTGTGTTATATATCAATACTTTATTATTGTGTTATTGCTTGAAACAGCAGCAAAAATTGTGCTGTTACTGGCCATGGCATTAATGAAGAACTACAGTCAAAATTTACAGAAAATATGCTGTGCAGAGTGTTTTCATCGGTGTGTAGTCCTAGTACAGTCTTTCCTTTGTTTGTTGTTGGGATTCCTTTTTCTAAATTTGCCTACTTGTTTTATGGCCCCCTGGAAATCTCCATGCCTGCATCTTTTGTAGCTTTTCCTTTTCTCACAATGCCTCATGTCCATGTCATATGTCCTAAAAGGCAGTATAGCGCAGTGGTTAAGGGCACTGAGCTGCAAAGCTGAAGACCTGGGTTTGAATCCCATCAGACCCCACTTGCGTACTGTGTTTCAAGTTTATTTCACAAGGAAGACTCCATTGAGCAAGCTCATTTACAATGAGGTCTCATACAGACAAGCTACTTAACAGTACAGTGTAAACATATGTAACCCCTAGGTGGCGCTATCTCAAGGGATACTACCCCTGCCTGCTTGGCTAATAACAAGTTAAGGGGTCTAGGTTCTGTAACGGGTGCCTCCACCCAAAGGTCAGGGTTGGTAGTGGTCAAACTAGCCTGGGCACAGCCCTTTGGGAC
This sequence comes from Neoceratodus forsteri, assembly GCA_016271365.2. Taxonomy (NCBI): domain Eukaryota; kingdom Metazoa; phylum Chordata; order Ceratodontiformes; family Ceratodontidae; genus Neoceratodus; species Neoceratodus forsteri. The sequence goes on from CM057450.1 coordinate 943,703,510, forward strand.
ACTGTAACCCCCCCTTGTTCCCCACTAGTGGCCAAGGCAGTACACAATAATCACTTTCACAATACCCCTGATACACTTTGCAAGTACCCACACTGGTTGCACTTACCACCAGGACTGGCTCCTCTGGTTCAACCCTAGGGACCCCCTGTAAAACAAGGTTAAACAGAGCAGACAGCAACAGTACAGTACTTTTAACACAAACTGGAACCACAGTCCGTTTAAATGCAGAAAAAAGTAAGATGTGATTTGTCCAGGATACGTGAACAAGGAAGGGGCGTAATCAGGATGATTGGCTTACAAGGTACATTAATCAAACAGTTATGCATGCAGTTCAGAACCTCCCACACAGTCACACACTCTGGGTACCCAGGTAGTAGGCAGATGGGCTAGCCAGGATCATTGCCCGGGGTAGGCCAGCATCGCAGCTGGTTGGGGCCCCGTGATGAAAAAGCAACATTCACAACACACTATTTGTAATCTGGAGCCTGATGGCTTAGTTTGTGAATAAAGAGAAATAACTAAGAGATCAGATGACACACTTAGATTATATTGTAGGTGCAGGGAGCTACCCTGATAGTTACTCACGGTACCCAAGAGTGGACACAGGATGGACGAAATTCGATACAGCTGGTGGTTGGTTTGGATTGCCAGGAGAAGCAGAGCCCACACGATTTCGCCGAGGCATCATTCCCGTTCAAATATGGAGCAGGGGGCTGATCCCCAGGCAGGACCCTCATCGATGACTTTTCTCTGTGCAGTAGGGTAGTCTGGCATGGCCCTCATGGCGAGGCCCAGCCGCATGGAGTTAACCGTGGATTCATTCCGTTTGAGCTGGATACAGATACCAGCAAGCAGGACAGAGTTCACACAGTGGGGAAACAAATCACGACCCACTTTCAATACACAGCACATTTATATGCAAAGGATTCTACAGTACCAGGCAATTCTTCTTCGGTCCCAATCGCACTGTTTTCTGCACAAGTCAGAAGTTCTGAAGTGAATGGGATTTCTGGTAGGCTGATCGCATTCAGCACAATTTTCTGTCCTCTTCAGGTCGAGCCTGGTCCCACTTCAGTAGCTTACTTTAATCACACACACTCAGATTCAGTCCAAAAATAATTCTTTCTCCCTCTTAGAGCAGTAGGCAGACATGCAGGCCAGGAATCAGGCCTTTCCACAGTTCTCCCGTGCAAAAACTATGCAGACGGCTGCTCAAAACTCTACTGAGCTATTGCTCCTACAGGTTTCAACTTAGATCTGGCTTGCCAGCAGACAGCTTGGGGGCTTTCCCTCAGATCCACAAGGTTCAGTTGGCTGATTCTGTTGTCAGTCAAAGCAAGAGCTACCCTTTCAGTTACAAAAAGGCACCAACAGCCCAAAACTACAATTCCTACAGATTTTGACTGCAGAGAGCTCCTGTAGTACAACTCCATTCTAGGTCCCACCAGTACTGAATGGCCCAATTCGGCAGTCCCGGGCCAAAATGGTGTAGACAAACAAAACAGTCCTTGCTGCAAAGAAGGCTGGTTAGAACAAACTGCATTATCATTATTACTCTGAATTATTTTCAGCAAATAGTTACATCCTTTAACAGAGCTCCCTCTTCAGATTAATTTTACTGCAAACTAGGCAGCTCTTAAAGCCATACCTCTCAACCTCCTTCCTCATAAATCAGGGACAAGGCTTAAAAAAATCAGGGACAAGGCTTAAAAAAATCAGGGACACATTTTTAAAATTGGTGCTATCCACTCAGGAAGCTGGCAGAATAAGGGACTCGGTGTATAATACATTTTCTGAAGAATAAGAAGTCTGCAGCTTTATTGTTTGACATAATTTTATTCTTACAATCATCACTGTTTAGTCAGGGAAACGCAGATTTTAGGAGGGACAGAGTAAAATTTTGAGGTGAAATCAGGGACATCCCTGAAAATCAGGGACACTTGAGAGGTATGCTTAAAGCGACAGTACATAGAGGCTCCACAGGCACTCTTTAGCAACACCATTTAAACTGCTAAATGCAGAACACCAGCCTGGCAGTGAGCATTTAGGCAAGCTCAAGGAAGACTTTTCAGGAACCTCCATTTGTAGGGGGGTTACACATATAATAAACAGAGTAGGTACAATTGAAAGGCAAGTGCAATAGTCGTATATAAGTACATAATGAAGGACATCACATACTGTGATAATAATGCTAAACAAGTAACTCATGATAATTATATATTCTAAGCTGTTAGTTGAAAGCACAAAGATAGTATGGGCCATGGGAATGGAACATGGAAGGAAGGGGAAGGGGGCATACATACAGGGAGATTTGAGGGAACAATTGTGGGAGTTATGTGATAGGATCAGAGGGAGGATGAGAAGGAGAGCAAGGCTAAAGGGTCTATGCTGAGAAACAGTGGCAAATGTCATTGGCGAACTTGATGACCAGGCTTTTAATCACATTTAAGGGGACTAGGCTGGTTAATTTGAGGGATGATTGCAGCTTGTTCCATGCAAGTGGAATAGCTTGACTGATGGCGGCTTTAACGCAATTGGTGCGGAATTTAGGGGTTTCGGGCATAATGTACAGATTTATTTCTAAGGGTGTAGGAGCACGAGGTGTGGTGAAGCAGGCTTGAGATATAAGGCAGTAGCTTACAAGCAAGGCTTTGTATGCCCAGACATAAATATTTAATAATCTTCTGGTGGTAAGGGAGGTCCACCCAATTGCAGCATAAAGGTCACAGTGGTGCGTCCTGAATGGTGCTTTAGTGATAAAGTGTATGGCTCAATGGTAAAGGACATCCAGCTTACGTTGGCTAGAAGTCGAGCAACGGACATATAGTATGTCAGCATAGTCTAACAGAGGAAGAAATGTGGTTTAGACCAGCCTTATCCTGGACTCTTTGAAAATAAATAAGGCTTTATTCCTATAAAGGAAAGCAAGCCTCAACTTTAGCTCTTTTGCAAGGGCTTCAATGTGGGGAGAAAAGGAGAGATTATGGTCCAATAGGAAGCTGATGTATTTAAATTTATTCACAACCTCATGTCACCTAACAGGGTTACGATAGGTAATGGGGGAGTAGGGTTTTTGGATGCAAAAGAGTGATTATTGGGTTGGAAGAACATAACTTCTGAGGTTTTGTTTTTGGTATTTAGTAACTGCTTAGAGTGAAGAAGGTTATGTGGCAAGAGGTCGGATTCAGATTGAAGTTCAAGGCATACAACTGTAACTGAAGGTTTTGAACTATAGAGAACAGTATCGTCAGCAAAGAAATGGAGCATAGCCTTGGATAAATTATTACTTAGGGTATTGATGTATTTCACAAAGAGGAGGGGACCAAGAATCGAGCCTCGGTGTACCCCTCTAGAGACCAGAAGAAGTGGTGAGAATGTCCCATCTACCTTGATTTGTTGCTGTCAACCAGACAGATAACTGGAGAACCAGTTTACAGTGGGTCCATTCATGCCATGCTCCTTAAGTTTGTCTAGCAATATCATGTGATCTACTGGAGCGAAAGCTTTGCTCAGGTCAAGGAAAACTGCTCCTGTGGTATGTTTGTGGTCTAAGCTATGATGACCCCTAGGTCTCTTTCTTGCTTGGTGACTGTAAGCTCCACTCCCCCCCATCTTATACACAGCCCCTGGGTTCCACAACCCTAAGTGCATAACCTTGCACTTTTGGGCATTTAAACCCAGCTGCCACCTCCTAGACCATTCCTCCTTTTTCCTCAGATCCCTTTGCATTCTCTGCACCCCTTCCTGAGTGGCAGCCCTCTTGCAGAATTTTGTATCATTCGCAAAGAAACACCTTACTCTCAAGCTCTTCTGCAATGTTGCTTATGAAGACACTAAAGAGGACCAGTCCCAGCATTGAACCCTGTGGCACCCAACTAGTCACCCCCTATCACTTGAGTGGCTACTGTTTACCACCACCCTTTGCCTCATATCCCTTAACCAGTTTGATACCCAGCATGTCAGATTCTCCCCCAACCCCGGCTATGTAATGTCTTAATTAGCCTCCTGTGTGACATACTGCTGAAAGCCTTACTGAAGTTCAGATAGGCCAGATCCAATGCTCTCCCTTGATCCACCTCCCTGGTTACCCAGTCAAAGAAATCTATGAGATTAGTTTGACATGACCTCCCTCCTGTGAAACCATGCAGTGGTCCTGCAGCCCTTTTGCTTCCAGGTGCTCCACAAGCTTTTTCTTCAGTAGCATCTCCATTAACTTCCTCACTATTGATGTCAGACTGAATGGCCTGTAGTTGCTAGCATTCTCCCTACTGCTGTGTTTGTGCAGAGGGACCCCATTGGCCCTCCAAGTGCTGCCAGAGGGGTGACCAGCACCATGCTCAGTTCTTCTAAGTCTAGGAAATAGGAAATGGAAGTGGGAGGCCACTTGGGGACTGGTGATCACTGTACAGTATGGTTCAGTGTAAGAACGACTGCAGAACTGAACCACACAAGTGTGAGGGTCTTGGACTCCAGGAGGTCTAGGAAATAAGATTCAAGACTTGGGGGCCATCGTGACAGAGGCTGACCTGAATACTGTGGCCATTACCAAGTCATGGTGCGCTGAGTACCATGACTGGGACATGGCCATACCAAGCTATACTCTGTTCAGGAAGGACCGGGTAGGAAAAAAAGGAGGGGGTGTGGTGCTTTATGTGCGGGAAAGCATAAAAGTGACAGAGATACAAGGAATACAGGGGGAGGCAAAGATATTGTGACTCACCTTGGAGATGGGTTCTGGAGCCACTGTTCACACTGGAGTGACCTACAGACCTCCAGCAGAGGGGAGGAGTTAGATAAGGTACTGGTGGAAGCCAGTCACAAGATGGCAGAAAAGGGGGAGGTGCTCTTGGGGACTTCAACCTGCCAGATATAGATTGGAGCCTCCCAGCAGCAGCTTCTGCTAGAAGCAAGGACATCCTGGACTCTTTGCAGGGGGTGTTCCTCAGGGAGCTAGTCATTGAACCCACTCATGATGGGGCAGTACTAGACCTGATACTAACAGGGACAGTGTTGCAGACATCAAGGTGGGTGGCCACTTGGGGACCAGTGATCATTGTATGGTGTGGTTCATTATAAGGATGGCTATAGAATCAAACCACACAAGGATGAGAGTCCTGGAGTTCAGGACAGGAGATTTTATAAAGATGGGTGAGTGCCTCAGGGATGACCTGGTGGGGGGGATGGCATAAGTGGGGTGGAGGAACAGTGGCAGAAGATAAAAGGAAGCATGGTAAAGACAACAAACCTCTGCATCAAACAAATGAGCAAAAGCAAGAGGAAAAAGAGACTGCTATGGTTCTCGAAAGAGGTGGCTGAAAAGGTAAAGGCTACATTTAGAAGGTATAAGGAGACCCAGAGGGAGGAGGATAGGGAGGTGTATCAGGGGAAACAGAGGGAAGCAGGGAAAGCAGTATGGAGCATAAAGGCACAAAATGAAGAGAGAATAGCCCAGAAAGTAATGAAAGGGGACAAGACATTTTTTAGATGTGTAAGTGAAAAGAGGAAGACCAGGGGTGGAATTGTGTGGTTAAAAAGGGAAGTGGGGACTGTGCAGAAGGGGACCAGGAAAAGGCAGACATCCTGAAGAAATACTTTTGTTCAGTGTTCACAGAGGAAGGAGAAGAGGAGGGACTACAAACAAGTAACAACAGCTTGGGAGGGAGGGAGGTGGACGCTAGTCGTTTTTTGGAGGCAAGAGTCTTGAAGGGGCTTGCTAATCTGAAGGTGAACAAAGTAATGGGACAAGATGAGGTACATACAAGGGCATTGAGGGAGCTCAGGGAAATACTGGCTGTACCTCTGATAGTTCTGTTTAACAGCTTACTGGAAACAGGAATGATTCCAAGAACTGGAGGAATGCAGATGTAGTCCTGCTACATAAAAGTGATAGCAGGGAGGAGACTGGCAATTATAGGTAATTCAGCCTGATATCAGTGGTAGGAAAGTTGCTGGAATTACTGCTGAAGGAAAGGGTTGTGGAATATCTTGATTCCAGTAGGTTATACAACCTCAGACAGCATGGGTTCACGGGGGGGAGATCATGTTTAACAACTCTGATAGATTTCTTTTAGTAGGTGACAAAGGATTTAGATCAGGGTGGAGTAGTGGACGTGGCCTATCTAGATTTCAGTAAGGCTTTCATCACCATTCCACACAGGAAACTAGTAAGCAAGCTGGGTATCTAGGAGTGGGGTCAATGGTGGTAAACTGGATAAGAAATTGGTTAGAGGATAGGTAACAGAGGACTGTGGTAAACAGAGTTCACGCTGAGGAAGGGATGGTGACCAGTGGGATACCTCAGGGATCAGTGCTGGGACCAGTCATCTTTAATGTCTTTATAAGTAACATTGCAGAGAGGAGCTGGAAGAGAATGTCTTCCTCTTTATGGATGACATCACAATCTGCAATAGGGCGGACACTCTAGGGGGTGGAAAGGATGAACAGAGACCTGAGAAAACTAGAGGAGTGGTCATGAGTAGTATTGATGACCACCAAGCAGGAAAGAGACCTGAGGGGTAATCATATTGAATGACCTAAAGGTGGCCAGGTTGTGCAACAAGGCAGTAGGGAGGGCTAATGGGATGCTGGGGTGCATAGGGAAGGTCATCACCAGTAGAAAGAGGGAGGTGTTGCTGTCTCTGTATAGATCACTGGTAAGACCCCATCTAAAGTACTGTGTCCAGTTCTGGAGACCACATCTTTGGAAGGACATAGAGTGGAGGTGGTCCAGAGGAGGGCAACTAAAATGGTGCAGGGTCTGCATCAAAAGCCCTATGAGGAGAGACAAAAGGACCCCAATATTTACACCCTTGAACAGAGGAAGGAGGGGGTAATATGATAGAAACCTTTAAATACTCAAGGGGGTAAAATAACATCTAGGAAGGAAGTATTTTTCAGAAGAAAAGGTGCTCAAGAACAAGGGGACATGCTATGAAGCTGGAGGGGAGCAGATTCAGGAGAGATGTGAGGAAGTACTTCTTCACAGAACGAGTGATGGATTCCTGGAGCAACCTTCCAGCGGAGGTGGTGGGGGCACAAACAGTGGTGGGGCTCAAGAATGCATGTGATAGGCGTAAGAGAATCATAGTGGAAAGAAGGGGGGGAGAGAGAAAAAGCTGTAGATTGGTCCTGGCCTGCAGTAATAGTGTACAGTGCTTGCTACAGAAAAGTTTTCCAGTACCACAATGTACCAGTTGGTAGAGCTCTGTGCTGCTTGGTAGTGTGATTGTGCCTTGGTATGTAGTGCGGTATGCGGTGGGTATTCTTGGCTTAATTATGCACTTTTCTCTTAAAGCCACAGGGTGGCAACTGAGGATCATTTTAGCAGGCTGCAGCTCAAAGTGTATGTGGGTTGTTTGACCACTGGTTTTACCAGTTTACCAGCAGGTGGCCTGGATTACTGTAGTTTTATCAGCCCTTAAAAGAGCAACTGCAAATTACATGACAGCTTTCCCTAGCGCATGTGTGTTGTGCCTGCTTTGTTCACACTTGTGGTGGTTGGCAATGAAAATTCAGATTAAAAGAAAAAAATATGTAAGCTAATTTATTCCAATTAGGTATTTTGGAGCAAGTAGATTTAAGGAGCAGCATCGAGACTGGGAGCAGACTGCAGGAGCAAGCGATAACAGACACTGGTATTGTAATGCAGTACCTGAACATGGAGCAAAACGATACTCAGCTCAGACTAAAAATAAAAAAATAAGATCTAAGATGTTTAATCAAAATGCACACCCTCATACTGTATGTCTAGCTGTTCTTCTGGTATTTGGGATAGTTCCTCATTGTGCTGTAAGAAGCCTGTCACAGTGTCAAGAGAAACATTTAAATCAGTAGCAGATTTCCATTCCGCAATCATCTCCTCAGCCTTGAAAATAGCATCTTCCGTTTATGTTATTGTGCGTTCTATTAAAATGTGTTGCTGCAAATTTACTCCAGTTAATTGTTTGGAGCAAGTGAATTTAAACAGCAGCATGGGGACTAGGAGCAGACTGCATGGAAGAAAGATAACAGAGACTGAAAGCAAAATGATAGTTCTGACTCAAATAAAATATTTAATCAAAACACACACCCTTATATGTCTAACTGTTCTTCTGGTATTTTGGATAGTTCAAGTAAACACAATGGTTTCAATAGCTATAGCCAATGAGAGAATATGTGACAGCTAGGAAAAAGTGCTGGTCAACTTTTAATAAATAATAAATCTTATAAATCATAGAACTAATACTTTCACCGAACAACTCAACCTAAACATATCTGATTCTCCTGTGAACAGTGTGAGTGCCATGTATTTTCCTAAAGTTACTATAATTGCCCCCAGATACAGTAAATAACACACAGTATAAGGTACAGCTGGTGTATATTGTCCCTATATATTTTATTCATCTATTTGCAGTCCTTTAGCCACCCTTAAAAATAAAAGAAGTACCCTACTTCTGACCTCCCTGTCAGCTTGTTTGTTGTTCTGGACAACACATGGAGGTCCATAATTAGCCCCTATTATGTAACGTTGGTTTTAATCTGATGGGTTAGACTGTGCTATGCCTTGTAGTGTTTTTGATAGTTTTAAAAAATCCTGAGCCTTTGAAACACATGCTTCATATCAAAAATGTTGTACATAACTTGGCATATGTTGCAGAAGAGCATGGCTGCCTGTTTTGTTAATTTTGCAGTTTGAACACCAATCTCTTCTGGGTTGTGCTAATTAGTTTTCTGTACTTTGCAAATTGGGATACTTTAATGTCGTGTGACATGTTTAGTGTAGGTAAATGGATATTATATGTCAAACCCGGCCAAAACTCGAACTGTCTCTCTCTGGCTCTGCAGTAAGGACACACACACCTTCTGAAAAAAAGCATTAAATGTGTTTCACTATCACATAAAAGCACCCCGCAGCCAGGCTGAATGGAGAAACGCAACAGGACAGATCAGAAAACAATAGGCTGTGAATGCAATGCTCTAACTTGGCTATGGGCATTGAAAAAGTATATCTGGGGAGCAGAGGTGGTGATTTAAAGCTCAGTTTTGACAAAATAGCTTGTCTTAGTTTACCTGAATGGGTAAAGGTTGTGCCACTTCACTACATTCTGCAGCTGGATAAAATAGTGCAAAATCATGAACTAGTCTGTATGTTACAGGAATGTGGGTCTGCAGAATGTAAGAGGAAATATTTATTACAATCTCATACAGTGCAGTTTAATTGAATGATGTTCTGGACAAGGTGCTACTCTGACAGTCTGCACTAAACAACTGATGTGTTTCACTCCTTATACGGAGCTTTATCAAGTGTGCATAAATTCATTCAGGAAAGTCACTTAAGTAATACAGTCAAATCCGCTTGTGTGCACATAGCTGGGACCGCCAGAAAATGTGCACACAACCGAAATTGCTCACAAACGAAAATACTGGAAAATGAAAACGGGAGACCGGGAATTGCTATTTCAGTAATGAAATGACTTTAATGAGCATTTAATGCAGTAACAAGAAGATTAAAAAACATTTACAAAACTGGCATGCCATTATTGTAAAAGTCCGTTATCGCGGTCTGTTTGGAAGTGCGAGTGCTTAAAAGTTCTACCTTTTTTTCGAAGTTATAAAATCAAGTGAAGTCTCTCTGCTCCCTGCGCTCTACATAGTGGCGTATTTTGTGCATCATATTCCATACCTCCGCAGTTGATGGAACGTTCACCTCAGGTTCGTCCTCATCATCCGGTGTTTCCACTGCATCCAAAGCTGTGGCACAAATGTCGCGGGCAGCTGTAAACCATCTGAGCAGGGCATCCTCGACCACAGCCATTGCCAGGGGGGGTTCGTATGGTTCGAAACAACCCCCCTTTTGAAATTCCTCCCTTGTTTTCATCATTTGTAACATTTTTTCATTATTTCTGTTTATTTTGTGACTGTCACAAAGTGTTTATTTTTTTTTTTAGTTGTTTAACCAGGAGTAGCACACTAAGCTGAAAGCTTTTTTTACAGGAGCGACCTGGGAGCAAAGGGAAGTTAGGTGACTTGCTCAGGGTCACACAGTATGCAAGTGGAAGCTGTGGGATTCAAACCCAGTTCTGGTCTGCTGGGTGTCTCCAGATTTGCAGTTCAGAGCCTTAAACCACTGCGCCATACTGCCTCCCTAAATGCACACATGATGAACCCCAGCACTTTTTTTTCTGCATGCGTGCCCCCATTTGCTACCAATCAGCTCCCTCAGTGCCAGTAAGATGACTGGAGCTGCTTTGTGAGTCTTTCTTCGCATGGTCCCCCTATGACTGGCTGGCCAATTGCAGCTCATGTCAGCATCGTGAATGTGACTGGAATACAGCACGGCTGCTGCCCACAATTCACACTGTCAGCTAGCACTCGAGGAAGATGAAGCATGGCAGCAGGCTCACAGATGACGTCTCCAGGAGAGCAAAAAAGAAATAGAGGACCTCAACTATTATCAGTCACCGGCAGGTACATTCTGCTGGCCACTATTGCCAAAGATGTGTCCCTTAATAACTGTATATCAAGGGATAGGGTGTGCAGTTGGCCAAGGGAGCTGTTCAGGTGAGTGGGCTGATGATTTAGAAATAAATTACTTAAGTCATCCTCTATACAAAATGTAAAGTTGTCATGTTTCAAATGGCTGTTTTACATTTTCATAAGTTAAGCAAAAGAGGTACCACAGTGGAAAGGCAATGCAAGTGTTTGGAAGGGTCTGGCTGGGATCCACACTGCCACCTCACTAACTGTGCTGTTCAGAGAGGTCTTCACTGTGGTCCCATTTTTATTGACATTCAGGTCCACTTTTTTCTGTGTCATATGCGTCAGACGCTGTTAAAACAAATAAGTTGCGAGAAGCGTTTTCTCCAGATGACCACATGTGTCAGTAGAATGACATTTGTTGCTACAGTTCAGTGGTATGAAAATACCCACTATACTTTTGGAAGCATGGCGGGGTTGGGGGGTAGGCATTTAGGAGATGGTAACTTTGCACTGGGAATCCCCACCAGTGTCAAATTACCTTTCCCCTCACTCCCTTTGTCATGCCTACCACATTGGAGAATGGAATGGGGGCAACAAGTGTGGTACCCAATATTGAACTAACAATTATGTTACAGATTTGTTTCCAAGCAGGGTGCCTGGTATATAAACACAGAAACCTAGACAACGACAGCAGAAAAAGACAGAGGTCCATTCAGTCTGCCCAAGTTTCCTATAATCCCTGGAACCTACTGTTTCTCCAGGATACTAACCCTCCCCATCCTCTCTTTCTATTCTCCTCCTTGGTCCTGTCGCACCAGGTAACCACAGTTCCCTTCATTATGTCCCAGCCCTGCTTGAATCCTCTGGTCATTTTTGCACCCACCAATTCAGCTGACAGACTGTTCCAAAGTTCTACCACTCTTTCTGTAAAGTAGTACATCCTCACATCTCTCCTGAACCTACCTCCTGTTAATTTCCATTCGCATCCACGTGACCTCGAATTGGTACACAGACTTTGTAAATAATACCCCGCAGTTCACTTTAATTCCTTTAAGGAACCCGAAGATCTCTATCGTATCTCCCGTCTCCCTTCTGGTCTCCAATGAGTACATATTTAGTGCCTTGAGGCATTCCTCATAGGATCTGCCCTGCTGTCCCTGAATCATTTTTGTTACTCTGTGCTGCACTGTCTCCAAGCTATTCTTATCCTTTCTGAGGTGAGGACTCCAGAACTGGGCACAGTACTCTAGGTGAGGCCTCACCAGGGATCTGTAGAGGGGAAGTATTACCTCCTTTCTTCTGCTATCAATACCCCTATCGATACATCCCAGCATCCTGCTAGCGTTGCTGTAGGCCATGTTGTACTGACTCAATTGCTTAAATGGTATATTGAGTTGGGGAGGGTGGAGGTTACAGTAAGGGGTACAGGGAGCTCAGATATGAGTTATATAGACTTAAAATAAGCCACAACAGAGCATACTGTAGCCCATGGTTTCTGGGAGCCTATCAGCCCTAAACCCCTGCCCTATAAGCAAGCCAGCACTGCAGTAAGTTAGTGGTGTATAATACCCAGCCAAAACCATCTACAGACTCCACATTGAGGTTCAGTGCATATATGTATATATACATACACACACAGTCTGTGCCACCTAGATAGTAATAATTGTTCTTAGAGCAGAAGGTGGAGGGGAGCTCACAGATGAGTTGTTTTGGTTTAAAATAAGCCACAAAATGAGCCACAGAGCATCTAGTACCACAGAGCTTCTGGGGGCCTGGCAGCCCCCAGACCCCTTACCTACACACCAGTAGATACAGTTATAGATATTAAAGCTGATAACATATCTGAGACAATGCCTTAGGTATATTACAGTAGCAGCATCTTGCTGCCCTCTGGTACTGAATACATATGTATTCACCCTGCAGCCAGCAGGATAATAATTTTGCTTAGAGCAAGGGGTGTAGGAGATCTCAGATATGACTTCTTTAGCTTCAAAATAAGCCACAAAATGCACCACAGAGCATCTAGGACCCCATGGCATCTGGGGTCCTGGCAGCCCTAAGACCCACAGCTTTTTTTAAAAGGTTGCAGACTGCGAACTGGCCCAGCAGCACAGAGGGCAGAGGCGCTGGCACCTTACCTCGTGCTACACCTGTGACCTGGGGTCTGGAACAACTTTGGGTCACCGGGGTGCCAGCTGGGGGGGGGGGCTGGAGCGGGATTGAGCCATGGCTCTCCCCTCCAAAGGGGTGGATGCCCACCCATCCATAGTCTCGCTCCCACCGGGTGGAGTTCTGGTGGGTGAGCAGGCAGTACAGGTGGTGACAGAAGTCAGGACGGGTGGAAGGGGCCACCAGATCCTGGCATGTGCGTGTGCGCCTCCATGCGCGTACATACATGTGTATGCCGGGGAACAAAACAGAAAAACAAAAAATGTATATAAAAAAAATAAATAAAAGGTTGCAGACTGCATAAAAAGAACCCCTCTTATAAAAATCCTGTCAACGGCCCTGTCGACCCTGCAATCCTTGCCATCTTGTTTCCTTTTGCGGTCTTTTTTACCACCAGCACACCATTCCTGCAAGATTGTCTCTTTGTTTTTCAATATGCGCCCAACACAAGAGATATCAATCCCGAACTCATTAGTGATGTCTTTACGGGATAAGCCAGGTAGGAGAGCTTTATCAAGAAGCGCTACCTTGCGTTCCAGGGTCAGCACATTATGCTTTAACTTCGGCAGCTCCATGTTTCGCTAACAGTCTGAAAACATTCTGAGCTTTCAGTAGCTTATAAAACAGGCAGTTGGGCAGTAATTAAGAGTTAACTGGTTAAGTGATCACTTTGTTAGGGCAAAACTTTGTGCAACCATGGGAGGCAATTAGTGAGTGATTAACACTAACAACTGGTGCTAAATTGCTAAATTACAGCTAGCAAATCAGAAAAAATGTGTGCACTCAAACGAAAATAGGTGTGCATACATCAGGTAGTTTTAACATGGTGTTACATAGGAAATGAAGCGGGACCTGGGAAATTTGTGCACACAAACAGAATGTGCACACAAGTGGAATGCACTGTATATTAGAAGTGACCTGATATTAACAGATCATTGTTGCTTACTGCCATTTGCCGCCCCCACCCACATACACGCTCAGAAACACACACCTTTATATGTCTAGCTGTTCTTCTGGTATTTGGGATAGTTCCTCATTACAGTAACATTCTCCGCCTTCCCCTTCCCTTTCTAGGACAGTAAGACCTGCCTGAAAATTGTATGGGAATACGCTTTACAATCATTACCTATCCCACCCAATCAACTTCCAGATGTGTAAAATAGGTTTGAAATAATTGGGACTACACAGACAATCAACCCTTCCCCCAACCTAGTGAAGACAATGGACACAACAATTAGCCCCTGCCCCCCAACTACCTCAGCAAGGGAGAGTTCCTGGCAAACAAACAAAAAAAAGACTACAGTCGGGCGCCACTGGAATTTTTCCTTATATCTGTCTAGGAGTTCGGTACAACAAGAGGTTCATAATAGCGAGGGAGCACTGTACCTGCATATCATAGTATCCAACATTAACTGAGGTATACATGCAGTGGATATAAGCATACTCTTGGACCTAGGATGAAATGAACAATAGAGGAACCAACAGTCAATATGTGAAATGCTACGCTCATTATGAAACATCTAGGTTTAAATAAGTTACTGAGCATGACACATACAGTATGTATACAATGACCGCCAGTTCCTCTGCTGTTCATTTCATCCTAGGTCCATAGGTCCTGTAGTATGCTAATATCCACTGCGTGTATACCTCAGTTAACATTGGGTACTATGATATTCAGATGCCAGTATAATATCTGCTGGCAGACCCTTAGTGACCTCCTGGTTCTTGTTTCTCATTTTTTGAGTGAGTCCTATTTTTTGTCCTTCTTTGGGTTTCAAAAAATAAATGTACCCTCTCCCCTCTAAAAAAGAGACAATGATAAGGAAACAGTAACTCTGTCTTGCTAAGAGACACGCAGTATGCAAATGTGTTTTGCAGGAGTCGAACACAGGTCAGATAGATCTTCCAAACTAATGTACTGCAGGGTATATAAAACTGTAGGATACTTTTTCAGCCTACTTTGCAGGCAAAATATAGGACATTTGTAAGTGTAACCAGCTTATTTTTCAAAGTGTTCCTGGGGAATATGAAATCAGAACATGCATTTTTCTTCTCCATCCCGCCTTGCATACTTTACCACAGCAGCGTGTTGGAAACACTGAAAGAAAAAATGGTTTAATTATTATTACAGCTGTTACCCCTGCTGCTTGGTCATTTGTTTTTGATTTACCTGGTTTTTAAGTGATATATCCTAACATGATCTGTTGTTCACTTATGTCTGTCACCTTCACATCTCCCCTGCCACTGTATGGTTTTTTGTTAAAAGCTGCGTCATCCACCTGCCTACCATTTAAAACTTTCTTGATCTTCTTTATAGGTGTCCCCTTTTCTTTTTAGTAGAAAATCAGAATTAGAGATAGAAATGTGTATATCAAACATTCAACTTTCATCTGCAATTGCCATTTCAGGACTCCCCACCACACACCACCAACACCCCCAGGCTCTCAACATCCAATTCATGAATGGAATTGTTTATTCTCTGAGTTGTTCTAACGGTGTTCGTCTTCCATCCTCTTGTTCCTTGCCTATCTCCTGTCTTACTGTCTGTGTCCCTTTTCCCTAAGCACAATGTAAATGTTCTCATAAAGCAGTGTATATATTCTTCCTAATCTACCCCATGTACGAGTTCTTTGGCTCATTTACTTTAAATGCAGCTTTAAAAAAAAAGAAACAAACATTTCTGAAACATGTTCTGAAATATTTTGTCAAGAAAACAGTAGCTCTGTCTTGCGAATACAGGCACAGTATGCGATTGTGAATGGTGGGAATTTCACACAGGTCTGATGGATCTGCCAATCTCATTTACTGTTGGGTATCCAAGCCTGTAGTATATATTTTTAGCCCATTTTGCAAGAAGGATATAGGGCTTTTGTAAGTGTTACCAGCTCAGGTGCCTTTTTTCCTGCCATCTGATTGGAGCGGCGTTTCTGCTAGAGCCTTCCGATTGGTCCGTACGGCTGCTCGGCCTTTCCCATTGGAGCACCTTTCCAGCTGGCTCCAAGGCTACTAGGACTGAACTTGTTCTTACCCAGCTGGGGCTTTTTGTCCCCCCCCACCTCCCCTACCAGGCCTTTTTTAAATATACTTTTGCCCCTCCGTCCTCTCTGCTTTGCCCATCCTATTGGTTCTACCAATCCTGTGTTACTCCAGTCAAAGGCCATAGTGCTAACAAGTATTCCTGCTGTTTTGTGAACACCCCTCCTCATCATTCACTCAGTCCTGTCTTTAACCCCCTCCCACCCCCTCGTTTTAAATTCTACACACTGTCCTTACACTGTGCACTTAGACACTTGCACCCCTCTCAATATGTCCCTAATTACTTTTTTGCCACTACTGTTATTTCTCTTTCTCATCCACCTTAACTGCCCTTGCACCTGTGACTTCCCCCTCCATCATCATCATCATCACCACTTTAGGATGGGATATATCCCTTGGTGTACCCTATCCTACACCATAACCCACCCAGGTGCTCTCTTGCTAGCCACCCACGGTAATAGCTGGGATAACCTTCTCCCCCTCCTTGAGTACCCCCTTCTCCTACAGTTTTTCACGCCCTGCAGTAATACCCCTGCTAAAAAAACTTCTGTAGGACACAGCACAAGGCTGCCAAGCTCCTTGCCCACTATCTTGCTAGGATTGCACTTTTCCTCCTTCTCCTCACTGGTAATGTTCACCCAAACCCTGCTCCTCCCACAACATCAAACATACAGCAAAGTAAACAAGGTTACCTCAAGCTGGCGTCTATTAACATCTGTAACCTGCCAGCTAAGCTTGATGCAGTCCAAGTCTGGGTGTCACAACCTAGCCCTGAAATCCTAGCTCTCAACGAAACATGGCTCTCACCTTAGGTTCCCTGACAATGCTGTATACATTCCTGGCTGTGCCCTATTCCAACTCAACAGAACTACCAAGCACAGAGGTGGCTGCACCATTTATTTGTGAGATACACTTAAAGGTCAAGTCATCCCGCTACCCTTCCCTCTGCTAACAACTCTCAAATGCTGGCAGTAAAAATAATTCTTGGCCAACATGGTAAATCCCTCACAGTTGTGTCTGTTTACATCCCTCCATGTGAACATGTAACTGGCTTCCAAATGACCTCTGACTTCCTTGACACCAACACCCACTGTGGCGAGACAGTTTTAATGGGTGACCTAAATGTTAACTGGCTAGCACCAGAAGCCGACCCATATAAGGATGCCATTGCTGCCTTAGATATTACTCAAATGGTCACTGCCCCCACTAGGTTTAATTATAAGACTGGTAGTAGCTCCCTGCTTAATCTTATCCTCACCTCTCATCCCCAGAGAATCACTAACATGATAGTTCTTCCTGATGCCCTTAGTGATCACTCCCCTGTTGTCTGCCACTGGTCTAACAAGGCACCTAAACCTAAGACCTCATTCTTCTACAAATGAGCCTTAATTAAAGGAAAGCTTCCCCAATTCCTTGCTGCCCTGTCAGTGGTTGACTAGGCACCCCTTGACTCCATTAACAGCATTGATCAATCCCTTGACTTCTTCATTTCCCAGTTTAATGATGTTTGCAACAATTTTGCCCCCTAAGAAAAAGGAGAATAAGATCCTCCACTAATCACTGGATTATCCCCGAACTCATCTCCATGATGTGGAACAGAGATAATCTCTGGCACCAAGCCATGAACTCAGGGCTACAGCATGACATAGCAATACGCAAAGCCAAACAAGCCTACTATAAACAGGAACTAAAAACCTCCTGGGGAAACAGTAAAGCCTTCTGGGAGAACATCAAGAGCCTCACAGAGATAATCAAATACATTCTCCCCCACTATGCTCGAGGTAAACGTCTCTGCTATTCAGGACCACAAAGATCTAGCGGACACCTTTAGTCTTGCATTCACAGATCTTAGCAGTGTCCTTCCCCCTAACTTCTTTGATAACTCAGCCCTGCCCAACCCCAATAATAGAACCAACCTCCCCAGTGATACCCCTCACTTCTGCTTTAAAGGGTGCCCATGGTTGAAGCTAGAAAATACTTTAAAAAGAGCCCTAGGCAAAGCTAGCCCCAGCAGTGACACTCTCGATGTTAAACTCCTCTCTGTCTCTCATTAGACGTTGTCCTACACTCTCTCACTAAACCTTTGAATCTCTCACTCTCTTAGACAATTCCCACAGCTCTGGAAATTGGCCATTGTCACACCCATTCATAAAAGTGGTGACAGGTCACTTCTCTCCAATTACCACCTCATCTCTATCCTCCCCCCGCTGTCCAAGGCACTTGAATGAATTGTTGCGGACCAGTTGTCTGAACATCTTGACAGATACAACCTACTGCCTGCAAAAGCATGGACTTAGAAAAGCCCATAGTACCACCATCACCATCACCCTGCTTGATTTCACTAACCATATTCATAAGGCACTAGATGCAGGCCACTTATCAGGGGCAGTGTTCATCGATCTGACAAAGACCTTTGACACTGTGAATCACCAGCTTCTGCTGCACTCACTCTCTTCCTTTGGCCTTTCAAATGCTGTAACCAATGGGTTTGAAAGATACCTCTCGGCTAGGAGTCAAAATTGCTGACACTCTCTATCATATGGCCTCCCTGTTCACTCTGGTGTCCCCCAGGGTTCATCCTTAGCCCCCTACTATTCCGCTTCTTCATCAATAACCTGCCTGCAGCTTGTATTAATAATATGATACTCTATGCTAATGAAGCAGTCCCCTTTTCTACCCACACTGACCCAGTCCCGCCTTCCCTGGACCTCCAGACATACTTCAGCCTAGCTGAAACCTGGCTGGTTCAACATAAACTGTTGATGAATTACAAAAAACTAAGTCCATGTTGTTTTACAGCTCTCATAGCAAGTTCAGAACTGGTAACCTCACTATCTATAATGATCAACTGCAGCCACTTGAGCAAGTGCAGGAGTTTAAATACCTTGGTATTACCCTTGACCGCACAATATCCTTCAGCTTAAATGTTCAACGCATCTCAAAATCTATTAACTCAAGAATAGGGGTCCTCTACCGCTACCACCACCGTCGCCGTCTTACCAATGAAGCTATGCGTGCAGCTATAACTACCTCTGTATTATCCATCATCGATTATGGGCTAGTTTTCTATGGTACCGCCATTGATACCTTCCTAAAATGGATCAGGACAGCCCTAAACAAGTGCTGTAGGCTTGTCACTGGTGTGGGGAAGCATACGCATACCTGTGATCTATACAGGCAATCAAATTGGCTCAACCTTAATAGTAGAGTTGCCTACTAGTCCTGCCTCCTGGCAAAGAAAGTCTGCCTTAGCCTTACACCCCCTTCAACATATGCCTTAATGATACTCACAACCAATGCACATTTTACACACAGTTCCTTCAAATCCCTGTATATCGTTCCTTTTTGCCATACCTCCCAGGCTCAACATGCATTCTATACCAGGGCCCACTCGCTGATAAATGGCCTTCCTCTGGAAATTGCTGCTGTAAACAAGCTTGGTCCCTTCAAATATAAACTCCGCCAGCACTTCTCTGACCTTAGCACTTGTGATTGCTCTACCTAGTGTAAATTCCGCCAGCACCTCTCTGACCTGAGCACTTGTGATTGCTCTACCTAGTGTAAACTCCGCCTGCACCTCTCTGACCTGAGCACTTGTGATTGCTCTACCTAGTGTAAACTCCGCCAGCACCTCTCTGACCGTAGCACTTGTGATTGCTCTACCTAGTGTAAACTCTGCCAGCACCTCTCTGACCTTAGCACTTGTGATTGCTCTACCTAGTGTAAACTCCGCCAGCACCTCTCTGACCTTAGCACTTGTGATTGCTCTACCTAGTGTAAACTCCACCAGCACCTCTCTGACCTTAGCACTTGTGATTGCTCTACGTAGTGTAAACTCCGCCAGCACCTCTCTGACCTTAGCACTTGTGATTGCTCTACCTAGTGTAAACTCTTCCAGCACCTCTCTAACCATGCAGTTGTGATTGCTCTGCCTTGGCTTGTGGCCCACCTTCACACTCCCCCTTTGCCCATCTCTCCTCTCGTGCCACCCTTTCCCACTTTTCCCCCATCGCGTCTCCTCTCCACTACCCCTCTGCCCTCTACTTCCTCCCCTTGTATCCTCTCCTACACGCACACCCTCCGTACCCCTTCGTCTCTTCATCCTCCCCCCGCTCAGGCCACCTTGCACTTAATCTGAGCTGTTCACAGCACTTATGACAATGTCAAATCCTTGACTGCCCAACCCCCCTCCTCTTTTCCCCTCATCCTTAGCTTCTCTCCCCTCTCCCGTAGGATGGTTTACCTTATAGCATAGATTACTGATTGTATATCTGTTCCTTTGTTAATTGCACCTCATTATTTGTATACCTGCTGATTGATTTACCTGTTTCTCTGTTAATTCCACTGCTTTATCTGTCACTGGTTTTGTACTTCTATGCTAATTGCCCTAACCTGTATTGTATTTGCTTCTGTTTTGTTTTGCACCTTATGCTTATTCTTGGACAGAATAAAAATTAAATTGGGAGTATTTGCATTTAAGGTTACCCTTGGTCTATTGCTCCCCTCCTCATCCTTGGTCTCATTCCTATTTCAATTGGTCTAAAGAATATCAG
This sequence comes from Neoceratodus forsteri, assembly GCA_016271365.2. NCBI lineage: Eukaryota > Metazoa > Chordata > Ceratodontiformes > Ceratodontidae > Neoceratodus > Neoceratodus forsteri. The sequence continues at coordinate 943,723,726 of CM057450.1, forward strand.
GTCTCAGTCTAAAGAATTGTTTAGTATTCCTTTATACAGGAAAGTAGTAGGTCAAAAATCAGTGATATATAGGACCATCATGTTTTTTAATAGTATTCCCTCAACAGTAATAACTTCTAGGATAGTGAGGACATTTAAGAATAGGTTGGTTCAATGGCTTGCTGTTAAATGTTGTTATTTATATGTATTTTGTATTACGTCTTATATTTATAAGATGTGTGTCTTCTCTATTCAAACTTCTCACTTGTGAAAACGGGCAATTTGCTCATCTTGCTTGCAAGTATAAAAAATGAAAATGAAATGAAAAAAAAATGCTGACGTGGAACCTATGTAAAAGAACCCCTTGTTCAAAGGTATTTGTAATCCTAGTATTAAATAAATAAATAAAACATTTTCCTCAGTGTGCCAGGAAAATATGTAAACAACATGCATTGTATTTCCCTATCTGTGTTGCTCTTGAATACAGTGACTCATGCCTTGCATACTGTACTAAAGCAGCTGGTTGGAAATGCTATGGGAAAAAAAATCAGTTTTCATTTTAATTATAACTGTTGCCCAGGCTGCTTGGTAGGATAGCTTTGGTTTACCTGCAAGTTTAACTGCTCCATTCAAAATTTGTCGATGGATGGTAACTGGAGACTGGTGATAGAGGTGCCTCAAAACAAGAAGGTTACAAGGTGTGAAATTGAAAACTACAAGCAAGTGAATCTGCCTTCCATCGTGGAGTCTTTGCTAAAGACAATTATAATGAAATGTACTGTGGATTCACTGGAGCGCCAGAAACTACAAGACAGGACATGGCATGAAGCAGAATAAAAAAAAATGAGTTCAGATAAGGACCACTTGTCCTACCTTGTTTGCCTTTTTTCCATACAAACCATTAACTACTCAGACCCTATATGATCTCTGGTTGTTTCTCCCCCCCCCCCCAACACCACCCAGTTTCAACAGCCTGCCCCATGGATACTGGAAGCAAGCAACTGTTTGTGCCCCACCACATCTACTGGGTGTCTGATCCAGATATCAACCACTCTTTCTGTTATGAAGAACTTCCTGACATCTCTCTTAAATCCACCTTCCAGCTTTATAGTATATCCCTTTGTTAACTAGCTTCTTTTTTTTTTTTTTTTTTTTTTACTAAAGATGCTATATAAGTATGTATAGGATCATGACACTTCAAAGCTGGCTCCTTGTCTGAACTGTATGCGCATTCTTGTGTTAGCTGAAAGCATTCCCATAGTGATCAGTGCAATGAAGGTGGATGTTCTGAGTGATACAGTGCCTCACACAAGAAGTCACCCTATAAGATGGCAAAGTAAAACACATTGTTGCATGACTGGGAACAAAAAAAGGAGATAAAAAGAGGTGAATATCACAAACACATAAATCTATTTTCTAACCAGAAAGCACATGTGGTAGATGCATACAGTACAACATTGGAAGATAAATGTTTGATTCTCCCTGCAGTCTGAAATAGAACATCTCACTATACCACTAACAGCATGTGTGTCCTCCCATACTCACCCCACAGCCCCGTCGAAGACAATGTGAATATATAAATACTGCCTTATCAATAGAAATTAGGTAGTACACATTGGCTGGGTTATATGCTGTATATAGATTTCAGGAAAATGCTTGAATCTTCTCAATTTTCTACTGGTTCTGTTTACTGAAAGTGAACATGCACATTACTGTTAAATAATTTGATTTCCCAGCAGTACTGCACAATCATTCTCAAATTCCCAGTTGCAAACTTCTGCACACAACATTTGCACAAACATTTCTCAGTAAAAAAAAATGTGACAGTCTGATAGTTAACAGCTGGCAGCTAAGATGTTTTACATATTTTAAACATTGTTAGTGCAACTATACATGCTTTCTGTGAATATATACAGAGTATATATATATATATATATATATATATATATATATAAAACACAAAAAATAGAACGGGGGACTGGGGCAGTGCAAATAATGATGTAATGTTAAAAGTATGCACCCAGGAAGTGATCTTAAAAGAGTCTGTTAGTGTGCAAATTATGGAACCTGAAAGAAATTCAAAGAGCTTTATCATGAAAAAGGATGAAACTGATGAAGTCGAACTTACACTGATATATCCATTTCAATGGGGATGGTGCACAGTGTCCTATGTTGACTATAGGAGGTAAATATACACCAGAGTAATCATAATTTTGTTTTGTATAAATGCAGTATGAGCACTAGTTAAATACTGAAAATATCAGTATAAAGAATGTGTGCATACCAGAATATCAGCAATACAATTGTAACAATTTAGATGAGATAGAACCCATTTTGGGGTTGGTAGGGACAGGGGTTGGGGTTGCAGGCCCTACCTATAAGTACTGTAACCTCCCTGCAAATGGGGGTTCCCGAAAAGTCTTCCTTGAGCTTGCCTAAATGCTCACTGCCAGGCTGGTGTTCTGCATTTTAGCAGTTTAAATGTATTGCCAGAGAGTGCCTGTATAGCCTCTGTGTACTGTCTCTTTAAGAGCTGCCTGGATTGCAGTCATAATTAATCTGAGAGGGAGCTCTGTTAGAAGATGTACTTGTTTGCTGATCATTTGTTAGAGTAGTAATAATATTGCAGTTTGTTCTAACCTGCCTTCTTTGCAACATGGACAGTTCTGTTTGTTTCCATCATCTTGGTCCTGGACTGCAGAATGGGCCAATCAGTACATTTGGGACTCTAAAATGGAGCCTGCCTACAGGGGCTTGGTGGGGCCAAAACTTGTAGGAATTGTAGTTTTTGGGCTTTTGGCGCCTAAAATAATCTGGAGGGGGAGCCCTTGTTGTGACTGACAGACAGATCAGCCAACCGAACCTTTTGGATCTTGGGGAAAGTCCCACACTGCTTGCAGTTTCAGTTAGATCTCAGTTGAGAAGTGAAGAAGTAACAGCTCGAGATAGTTCAAGCAGCAATCCATAGTGGATTTGCACGGGAGAACTGTGGAAAGGCCTGAGTTTGGCCTGCATGCCTGCCTGCTGTCCCTGAGAGGGAACTTGTGCTTTTTTTTTTGGACTGAATCCGAATTTAGAGAGTGAATTAAGCCACTGAATTGTGACTAGGCTTTAACCTGAAGAATACCAAAGATTTGCTGAATGCAATCGGCCTGTCAGGACTTCCAGCTACCTCTGAACCCCCAAATTGCGCAGAGACTCTGTAATTGCGACCGGAGAGCCATTTGCCTGGTACAGTGGAATTTCCTTAAATTTGAATGTGCTGTGTGCTTGTAGTGGGTCGTGATTTGGTTCTCCACTGTGTGTCTGAACTGTGTTTTGCTTGCTGGAGGCTGTATCCAGCTCCACGGACTGAATCCGTATCCATTTCCATTTGTCTGGGCCCTGCTACACTGGCCCAGCCAGAATACCTGCTACGCAGAGAAAGTCATTGACGAGAGACCAGCCTGGGGATCAGCACCCTGCTCAACACCTTAAACAGGAACGACGCCTCAGTGATTCATGTGGGCCCTGCTTCTCCAGGCACTCCAGCACAACAACCTGCAGTCTCGATTTCATCCTGCCTGTGTCCAGTATTGGGTATCGTGTGTAAACATCAGGGTAGCTCCCTGCAACAACAGCTAAATCTAAAAGTGTTGACATCTGATTGTCTTGTTGCCTTTTCTTTCACGAACTGAGCCCTCCATCTCCGGATTACAAATAGTGTGTGTTGTGCATGTTGCTTTCTTCTATCACAGGGCCCCAACCAGCTACAACGTTCCTGGCTAGCCCACTGTTTTCCTACCTGGGTACCCAGAGTGTGTGACTGTGTAGGGACTCTGAACTGCATGCATAACTGTCTGATTAATATAGCTTTTAAGCAAATCAACCTGATTACGCTCCTCCCTTGTTCAAGTCCCCTGAATAAATTAGATTTAACTTTGTTTGCATTTAACCTGTCTGTGGTTCCAGTTTGTGCCAAAAGTATTGTACTGTTGCTAGTTGCTGTGCTTAACTTTGTTTTAGGGGTCCCCAGGGTCAAGCTAGAGGAACCAGCCTGGTGGTAAGTGCAAACAGTGTGGGTAATTGCCTGGTGAATAAGGGTAATTGTGAAAGTAATTATTGTATATGGTTCAGGCCACTAGAAGGGAAAGAGGGGTTACAGTGTCTGGAGGCTATTGCCCAGGTGGCTTGACCACTAACAACCCTGACCTCCTGGTGGAGGCACCCATTTCATTACCCAGGCCCCTTAACCTGCTACTAGCCAAGCAGACAGGGGTAGTAGCCTTTGGAATAGCGCCACCTATGGGTGACACTACCATTCGGGATTAGGTGTCAGCCTAAAAAAGGCAATTAGCAAGTGATGGATGAAAGAGCATAGCATTTTAGCTAGTGAACCAACAAAAATTGACGTTACTGTGATGAGCTTTGAATGATGCCAGTTTATGTGGCAATCTGGAATTCAAACACATAACCTCCCCTTGTATATCCATCATTCCCTAGCAAGATCTTGATATCACCTTTTTAGCCTCCTCTGCCCCAAACCCTGCCTTACCCTGCTCCTCCTAAGCTCTTTCTCCCCTCTCCCTCTCCTCTCTTGTCTCCTTATACCTCTCTACCCATATTGTCTTTCTTCCATGCTTTGCCCTCCCTCTCACCTTGCCTCACTCTGTCTCTCTCTCTACTACCTATCCTTAAGCCCACTGGCATCCCTGACGTGATCAAACCCAATTGTAAACTGAAATTAATCTGTCAGCTCTTATACTGTTAGTTGTTTGCCTATGGCACTTACCTGTATACTTTGTACTATTCTGACTGCTGTTTGCTGTGTCGTACTTGTTGCTTTGACCATTATTGTCCTATGTTTTACCTTCTAATGCTGTATTTGTCATTGTACTGCCACTTTTGTAACCTCCTGGGTTGTGTCTAAAAATAGTCATTCCTGTGTCTAGAGCACTTACCCGGTAAACAAAAAATAAATAAATAAATAAATAATTGATCTCATTATTGATTTTCTGCCCACCCTAAACATCTTGAACTTTTACCCATCTGCCTTATCTGGTTACAAAAATGAAAACCTGAATGGTAGCTAACCATATAGTGCCAGCCATTCTTTACTTGTTACAAAAACTGTGCAATGGCCTATATGAAATATAAAAAAAAAAGTATATAATATAGTAAACATAGAAAGCACCATACTGCATACCATTCATGTTTCTTTTCAAACCACAAGAATTACCTACAGCATTGCTTGTCGTTTGGAGATCATGCAGTACCGATGTGCAATTAGAATCCTTTCATTGATGTCTATTGGTTGTTTTGTTTGCATTTTTCTGCCCTAGTCCGTATTGTCAGACATGGTGCTCTGCCATACTGTAGTTAGCATCTGAATGCTATGATTCTGTGTGTGCCTTTTTTTTATTCTTTATTATACTTTTTGTATCGACCACTTCTACTGCTCGGCTCCAGCCCCGAAGCACCTGCCTCACTCCCTTATAGCCATGCCTCTGCAGATATCCCCTGGCTAACCCCCCCCCAGGGCAGCACCATGGCACTGTGTCAGGCCCGTCTATGATGGAAGAAGGTGTCAGTGGCAACCAATATTGCTTCCCTGGCTCCCTTCCCCCCCAGGGTGGAGTTCAGGGCCTGGTGGTGCCATGCAGCCATGATTGGTCGGCAAAGCAACAGGGAGCCATAGAGGCCAAGTGCTGGGGTGGGCATCATCCTGAAGTGACCAACTGTTTTCAGTCTGCCCCAGGGGCAGGGATGTGCAATGATGTCCAGCATCCACCCGGCCCCTCTAGCTTGCAGGCGCTGGTCGCCTGTGGTTCCCTCAGCCTCCGCAAGGGGTCCATCGAGCACCAGACACTCTACCACTCCCTCCCCCAGAGAAAGAGAGCAGTCCATGGGATGCTCAATCCTTCTTCCCCAGCCGGCCCTCCTACTCCCCGGATCTGTTCCCAAACCCGGGTCGTCGATGTCGAAAGCGGAAATCCAACCGCTGTGCCAGCGGGCTGGCTCTCTGTGTATTCCTTTTGAATTTAACCTCACTGGGCAGATTACATGTGATTGGTGTTTTAATAACAATCAAACTAATAATGTAGTAATGTAAGGTAAACAGTTTTTATTTATGTAATTTGCGTATTAGGCAGGGTATTTCATTTTTATTGGTTGTTGGACACCATAAACTACACCAGTATTACCTGCCTCTTTTTAGTCTGTCCCAGTCCACTTGCCATTATTTATCCGCAGTAGGATGAAGAGGTACATTTTCATTGCTGTGTTCAAAAGATATTACACAAAAATAAATAAATTGATAAATCAATGAATAAATAAATAAAATGGGGAAAGAAAAAGAACTAATCCAAACTAACCAATCTAACCTGAAGCTAAATGATTTTTCTCCCTGATGTAATGAAATATGATGTAAGTGAAATTGTAGCAGAGCAACTTCGGCATGCCTTGATGAAGAAACGGGGGTCATGCAATGTACAGTATGTGGTGTAGCACTGGCAGCTGTTCTTGCACTTTTGACAGAAACCTAGAATCAGGAGTAGTGCAATAACCAGTACCATCATTATGGACACACCAGTGTTTGTGCATAATTAGAATAGAACATATATTGAAATGTTAGAATAGCCGAAGGTGCTCTCCGTAAAACTGGAGTGAAAGTGGGGATAGTAGTGAAACATTCAAACGACTCACTGCAGAATGCAACTTGTTGTTTGGTATCGTCTTCCTTAGTAGAATAAAAATATGGTCATGGACAAATGTGCAAAGAGATGTAACGTACTCCGATACCATTCACATCTATTCCTGAGGCAGACGCGCACACACACACAGAGTCATGCGCAAGCCCACACACATGTGCGCACACACACACACACTAATTGATGTACCCCACTCATATACCATTAGCAATCCTTCATTGCTAACCTTCAGTGATGTACTCCACTGACATACCATTCATATCCCATTCACACATATCTAGTTTCGGGGCAAATATATAGTTTCGGGCAAATTATCAGATCTGCGGGGCAAATGCCAACATCAAAGACAAACAGCCATTCTAAACTCTTTAACCAGCTAACAGTCAAGTACAGCTGACAAAGGTAAACAGTCAATAAGATAAGGGGAAAAGACTGGGGATAAGATTAACATCATATATGGTAATAAATAAATTAGCCAAAAGGGTCAGAGAGATTTTGAAAGTGAAAATAGATGATGATGGTGAAAAGACAGAAGGCGTGCCGAAATTAGGGAGTAGTGAACATAACAGATTTGAAACATGTACAGCAGCCAACGCCAGCATCTCTACTAATTTCATTTCATGGAACTCGCATCATCTACCAGCCACCCACCCACCGAACTAACAACAGCACAAACGACATGAAAATGTAACAGAAATTATCATAAAATATAAAATTCAAACACCAATTTATCAAAAATTATTATTAATTGATTCATTAACAAAATATGCTATTCTGCAAGTGATCAATAAGTGTTTTTTAAATCATGTCATCTGCGTTTCTATGCTGTTTATTAATGGTGGGATAGTCAAACAACCCAAAACCCACACCATTGAGACAACACAGAAACAAACATTTAGCAATGCTGAATGTTGGTTTGCTGGCATTGGCTTTGGTAGTTAAGGAGTTAAAGAGATGCATAATAGGAATGGCAGTGAAGTATTGAAGTAATGCCAACCCCACCCCCACCCTGCAGAGACTGAAAGGTGTTGGGGTGTGACTTTGGGCCATTGGCCATAACGCTTATGCCATTCCACCTCACACCACCCTGTAGACACCGACAGCTGTCGCAGTGTGCTTTGGGGTCATTGGCCCTTACACTCACCCCATTCCATAAGGAAATAAGCTGAGATGGGTGCAGTAGAGGAGAACGGGGTGAACGTTAGGGCCAAAGACCCCACGGCACACTTTGAAGCCTGTCAATGGCTGCAGAGTGGGGGTGGAATGCCATGAGCATTACGGCTGAAGAACCCAAGTCACATCCCCGACACCTGTCAGTCTGTACAGGGTGGGACATTATGGTTGGAAACCCTAACTCCCCAGGCGTTTGTTGGTATTTTCACTCCAAATTTTCAACATGGGCTTTTTGGGACCCCATCTCATGAACAGTGGCACTATCATTTTGTTACTCAATCCTGAAAGGTGATTTCACACAGCAACTGCACCATTTGGCACCACAGGTGCGGAAACATATTTCTGTCAGGATGTGAAAAATGACAGCTGTACTGTTCAAGAGGAGGTATGAAAAAATGGCAATGTTGAAAACATGGAGTGAAAATATGAAAAATTCGCGAGGTTAAGAGCGTGCATAGAAACCGCGCAACGCGCACTCATAAGGCAATCATTTTTGGAATTTTTACAAAATTTTCAACATGGGCATTTTGGGACCTCCTCTCATGAACAGTGACACTGTGATTGTGTTAATCTGTCCCAAAATTTGATTTCCCACAGTGACCGCAGCATTCTGTGCCACAGGTGCAAAAACATGTTTTGGGCAGGATGTGAAAAATGACAGCTGTACTGTTCATGAGGAGGTGTGAAAAATGGCAATGTTGAAAATCTGGAGTGACAATATTAAAAATTGGTGAAGTTGCAACATGGGCTTTTTGGGACCCCAACTCATGAACAGTGGTACTGTCATTTTTGTTAATTGGTCCTGAAAGGTCATTCTTCATGACTTCCGGTGATGTCAGCAATCTCGATGGCTGCTTAGCCTCTGAGCTCCAGCTCCCCACTATCCTCAATCTTGCTTAATTGCCCACAAGAAGATGTCTTCACCGGCTAAACCAAAATGCAATAAAGCAGGTAAGCCTCCGACAACCCCAGCGCAGAAACAGAGGAAACTTATGCACCCAGATAACCTAGATGCTTCTGATGAACGGGGGGCACCCGGAGACCAGCACCAGGCATTGACGCATGGCGGTCTTGCTCAGAAGGGCATCACTGCCACAATTATGCAAACTGCACATACTGTGAACAAAATTGATAAATCCCTGTCTGAGCTGCGATCCGACATGTCCCGTATAGATCATAAAATGGACCAACTGGAGATGAGCTTCTCGCAGGTGTCAGATCAAACTGATAGGCAAACTGATAGGATCGCCTGCTTCTATACCTCCTCGCATGGGACAGAGAGCTTACGCACCGTCTAGATGACCTAGAGGGGAGAAGCCGAAGACACAATATAAGAGTGTACGGGGTCCCTGAAGGCAAGGAGGATAAGAGAGATACCATTACGTTTCTTCAAAATTTGCTGAGAGTAGTGATACCCCTGCCAGAGGAGTTCAATCTGGATATGGACCGTGCCCATTGATCCTTGGGCCCCAGACCCCAGAACCCAGATGCAAGGCCAAGATCCTTAATAGCCTGCTTAACCTCATACAAAAGTAAGGAGGAGCTGCTACGCATGGCCTGGCAACAGGGGGCTCTAACGTATCAGGGCCATAAAATATTGATAGACCATGACCACACCACAGGAGTTCAGGAAGCAAGCAGGATCCTCTGGCCCATAGTAAAACAACTCCGATCCAAGAATATAAAGGCTCAGATTTTATATCCAGCCTGACTCAAAATAACCACTGAGCAAGGAGCCAAAGTCTATCGAGACCTCCTAGCTGCAGTGCATTACCTGGAGCAACAGGGAATCAACACTCCTACTATGGTTAAGGAGAAACTGGAAAAAGACTTGCTGGCTTCGGCGTGGATGGTAGCGCAGAAAGGGACGACTCGGAAGGGATCACTGCTCCGAAACCCTCAGACGAATCTGCGAGCGGATGTATCTGCAATGCTACATAAGTACAGGGATCCAACAATGGTACACCACAAGGCACCACACCTTCAAGAACAGGACGAGAAATCGGACCCGGCAGACACGACGGATCTCACCCCAGACCTGAATACCTGAGGGATTTGAAAAGGGCCTGCTTTTGGTCTCACCTGCAGCCTAATCTTTCTCCAGAGACGTCGTCTCAGATCTCCGAGGACAGGAATACCTCGCCCTTGGTCAGACTTCAGTCTTCCTCCCAATCCTTGTTTGCCCCTCCTAGGACATACTTCCAGCATGATGCGACACTGCTGATTAACCGCAGTGAGTAATACTGTGCCACACCGTTGCTTTTGTGCCTAATCTGGGGGCATCAAGCTGGGAAGCCTGGGGGGTGCCAGGTTTCTCCACTTCCTGCATGCTGCTTGGGGCCCATCTCATCTGATCTGGTTTTACCCTGTGCCTTCCCTTAAATTAGCTTGAGCCTGGGGGGGTGAGGGCTAGGAAGGAAGGCGGGAGGACTTTCTGTATGACAAGTTCTGGAAGCCGGAATGCACCTGGACAAACTCTTACAGGGAGTTGAGATTGATGATTCTATTTGATTAGAGTCCCTGGGGCTCAGCCTACTGATGCAGAGTTTTAATTCCTGCCGGGAGCTACCCCCTTTCATCTTGGATGGACGGAGATTCTTGCGTTCTGGGATTGGGGGGCATAGATAATTAATCTCCTATGTTTACTTGCACTGAATGTAATGGAAACATCTGATTTATACCGAAATAATATAAATGACATAAAGTAAGGGTGATGCAACACAATTTTACTACAAAGCTGAGATGGTGGGGGGGGTAGAAATAGGGGATGACATTGTCAGATTGCTGACAATAGAAAGGTTGGCTATACCCAGGAAATCTCCAGGGGGCCACAGGGAACACATGGGAATAGTTAAGATCCTACTGAGTTCCCTTTTCTGTATCTCACTAGCAAACACCTTTCCGCTGGGGTCCACCTCCCAGCTAACTCTTGGAAGTCAACATACTGAAAGATTGGTCAGGTGGTTACGGGAGCCTCTACTGTCGTACTACCTATTATATAGATTGCTCATGGCTCATACTTGGAAGAGGCCAGAACACAAAAGTTATAGTTGTGAGAGGTTTCGTATAGTTGAGTTATTGGTTACTTGTGTTTTTAACTATATGTGTTTATTTTAACAGGGTGCATTAATGGTTAATTCAATAAGACAAGACTTAAATGGGTACATTGTGATTATCTGGAAGTTAATTATATCTAGATACTGGGTTATAGATGGCTAAGCAAAGTTTGAAAGTTCTTTCCTTCGATATAAAATGGGTGTACTAACCCCATTAAAAGGAAACAGATACAGAGCTATTTAGCGAAGCAAAAGTGTGAGGTAATCTTTTTGCAGGAGACGCACCTTTCTCCCACAGAGGCCTTAAAACTAAGGTCTAGGTCCTACCCCCAAATATATTTCTCATCTCTGCCCTCGGGTAGAAAGAGGGGTGTGGCAATATTGCTCTCATCTAACTTTCCTTCCAGCAAGAAGAAGTAATTGAGGATACAGGTGCTCGATACATTATATTGATAGGAACCATTCAGGATGTCCAGGTCACCCTGGTAAATGTGTATGCTCCCACGGGTCTCCACTTTCCTTTTACTCTACCCTCCTTCAACTTATAGCAGAGAAGACCAGGGGTCTGCTGTTGATGGGGGGGGATTGGAATATGATTTTTGATAGATCTCTCGATACCACATCTCAGATCCCCAGACCGCAGCTTAAGAGAGCTCGGTCCCTAAAGTTGTTAATAGACCAGGTCGGGATGGTGGATATTTGGTGGGAAAAATACCCCAGGGTGAGGGAATATACTTGCTACTCCCCGCAGTTTCACATCTTCTCTAGACTAGACACTTTTCTCACCTTCACTAGGGATCTCCCCCATTTCCCTTCAATGTGGGTTGGGACCTCTATCCTATCAGACCACAGCCCAATATTCTTGGAGGTAGATCTGGGCCTGCCCGAACGGACCACCCATTGGAAGTTGAATACCTCCCTTCTCCAAGATAAATCAGTGGTGGCAGACCTCAAACAATTCATTATAAACATCTTGAAGGAGAATAATACACAAGGGACGACCCCACAAATTTTATGGGACACTCTGAAGACTACCCTCAGAGGGAAACTGATATCCATAGCCTCTCACAGGAAGCAAACAGCGAGACAGAAACAACAAGAACTTCTGTCCCAGATTAGGACATTAGAAGGGGCTCAGAAGACCAAATGGGATAGGGAAAGGGATAGGGAATTGAAACTATGCAGAGATAATCTGCGCAAACTACAAAAAACAGAAACCGAGAAAGCCCTCTACTACCTCAAACAGAGATATTATGAAGGAGGCCCTAGAGGAACTAGACTACTAGCACATAGACTCAGACAACATATAGCTAAAGTGACCATCATCAAGATTCACATCCCTTGATCGGGCCGACTGATCCACCAGTCGTCTCAGATAGTGGAAGCTTTTGTGTCCTACTATGCCTCACTTTATGGCTGTCAGGAAGAAACATCTTTCCAGCAGAAGAAAATTACCTGGACTCTCTCTCCCTTCCCTCCTCCCTCTACCTCTGGAGATAACACAGGCCCTTGCTAGACCCATTACTCAGCAAGAAGTATTAGACACCATAACAAACCTAAAATCAGGAAAATGCCCTGGCCCTGATGGATTCAGCGCTGAATTTTATTAAACTTTTAAAAAAGAGACAGTCCCCCTACTCCTAGATGTATACTTGAGTATCTGGTCTGAGGGTAATCCAGTCCCCCCTTCTTGGCAATACACCACTATTTCTCTTATACATAAAGAAGGGAAAGACCCAACCTGGTGTGAATCTTATCGCCCTATATCCCTTCTCAATTCAGACTATAAAATATTTTCCTCAATAATTGCATCCAGGTTAAACTCCATCCTCCCTAATTTGATACACCCAGATCAAACGGGCCTTATAATGGGTCGCCAGGCCCCAGATAATGTGCGCTCTGCTTTGAATCTACTGAACATCATCCAACGCTCCCATTCGCCCTCAAGGCTGATGAGTCTGGACACTGAAAAAGTGTTTGACAGGGTCTCTTGGGGATTCTTGTTTCTGGTCTTGGAGCGTGTGGGCTTCCCGCAAACCCTCATAGACGCCGTAAAGCAGATGTACTCTGGACCTCAGGCCTATGTCAGGGTGAACGGGGGAGTATTGGACAGATTTAGGTTGGGCAGGGGCACTCTACAGGGCTGCCCTCTCTCCCCACTCTTGTTTGCCCTATATATTGAACCTCTAGCCGAAGCTATAAGGAATTCTGTGGCTGTTCAAGGAGTAGAGGTGGGAGGCTTACACAAGAAAATATCCCTTTATGCTGATGATGTGTTGTTCGGCCTTACTCAACCCCAACAGTCTATCCCACGAGTGTGGGCCATCTTGGAGGAATTTGGTGGGCACTTGGGTTTCTCCCTCAATAGATCCAAAACAGAGGTACTTAACTTTTTCTATAGTCCTACAGAAGACATTCATACCCTTCTTCCCCTGAACTGGGCATCAGAAAAGATAAAATATCTAGGGATAAACATCACCAAAAATTATTCCAACCTCTTTAAGGCAAATTATGGCCCCCAGTCACCCAGATGAAAAGGGACTTCAAGAGGTGGGACCTTATGAACTTCCTCATGCACTCTAGGATCCAAACTATTACAATGAACGTGCTTCCTAAATTTTTGTACCAATGTCTTCCTACTTACATACATAAATTACACTTTCAAGATTGGCATAAAATGATCTCAGAATTTATCTAGAACAACAGAAGACCCCAAATCAGCCTAAAAATCGTGCAGGCCCATAGGCGGGAGGGAGGGAGGCTGGTCTCTTCCAGACTTCGAAGATTACTACCTTGTGGTGCAGTTGAAGGTTGCACTACAGTGGTCCAACCCCAATTGCACTGCAATATGGAGGGAGATGGAGAGGGGAGAGGAAGAGGAACTGGGCCCACCCCTAGAGACCAGACTGGTAATTCCTTCTAACTCTTCCAGATTCCCGGTTCCCAAACTACTGACAGTTAGAGACACCATAAGGGCAGTTCACAGGATTTGGAAAAAATACAAATTGAAATTGTCTATTTGGCCCCTAAATAGAATTGCCTGAGATCCGCTCTTCCCTCCTGCACATCAGGATCATACCTTTAAGATTTGGGACAGAGCGGGGCTGAAATACTTAGGTCAGTTCTTGCAGGGAAGCGTAGTCCTTGACTTTGAAACCATTAAGAATACATATGGCCTTAGAAACTCAGACCACTTTAGATTTCTCCAGGTCAGGACATATATCTTCTCACTACAGAAGAGAGACCAGGACCCAGCTAGGGTAGCCCACCTCCTTCTGGAGATACAAAAGGGCAAGAATATTAAAGTTCAGAGGGGTCTGATATTGGCCAGTTACAAGTCCCTGACTGGGCTGCAGGGAGATCCACTAGCCAAAATCAAGGAGAGGTGGCAGGAGGAGGGAGATCCTGTTCAGATGCACATTGACTGGGACAACATCTTCCGCATAGTTAGTGGAACCACAAGGTCCCCACACTGGCAGGAATTTGCATGGAGGACTAGGGTCTGATACTTCCTAACCCATAAAATTATGAATAAGAGAAATCCTGCCAGTTCAGCAACGTGTTGGAGAGCCTGTGGAGAGGATGAAGCACATCATACCCACATCTTTTGGTCATGCCCAAAGCTTCGACCTTTCTGGGGGGAGGTAACCCAGGCTATTGAAGATATCTTTTCCCTGGACCACCCTCTGAGCTGGCCAGCTACAGTACTAGGGGCTCCCCCTCTAGACCTGAAGGGTGCAGATTCATACTACCTCTGGGCTATTCTTATATCGGCCGCCCATAAAGCCATAATGAGAGCATGGCTGAAACCCCTCCCTCCAACTATCCAAGATTGGGTATAGGTGGTGCAAGACATTTTTGAGATGAAGGAACTTACCTTTAAAATAAATCAGGGTCTGTACCTCTTCACTAGGAGATGGACAAGATAGCAGATCTTGGAGGTTTCTGCCCGAGATGTGGACACCTGAGGGTTTCTCCCAAGTGCAGTCTGAGACTGGAGTATGCACATCTGCTCAGGGAACTGAAGAGGGGTGATTGCCGGGAAGTGGCTGGAAGATAGAGGGGATTACCCTCCAGAAATGATAAATTCAATGGGATGGAGTGTTAACTGTATTACTTAACTGAATATAATCCTTGATAAAATAAATGAATAAAGTGGCTTGTGACATGTTTACCTAATAGTAATAGATGAAATATTAGACAGTTAATGTATTTATACCTGTATGTATTGAAATTTTGCACCTGATTGATGTTGATAAACTTGAATTAAAAAAAAAAAGGTAATTCTTCGCAGTGACGGCAAAATGACCTTTTGGGACTGAGAAATAAAATGACAGTGATATGTTCATGAGGTGGGGTCCCAAGAACCCCATGTTGAAAATTTGGGGCCAAAATTCCTAAAAAATGGCTGAGATATCAACCTAAGTTGAACCCCCCATTGACTCCCACATATAGCTTAATGAATTCCTCACTTTGCAGTTTGGCTTTAAAGTGCAGACACGTCCCAGTCCAGAGAGATTGCTGCTGCTGACCTCAGAGGTAAGGATGGGGTGTGGGGAGGTGCAGGCCCAGAGGAGGTTGGGATGGGAGAGGGATGGAGGACACAACGATGGACCGTTTTCTGTTTACAGGTAAAAAAAAAAAAACTTTGAGGACAGTTTTCTTTATTTTGCAGGGAAAAAAATTAAAAGCATTTAGGCACACTGGGGTGGGCTCCCAGTGTGCCACAACGAGTGTGGGGTGGGGAGGTGCATGCTGACACAGGACTGGGCATCCCGATGTCGGTAAATAACACAGACCGGTTTGGGCTGGGGGTGTGGCATTTAGGCACACTGGGGTGGGCTCCCAGTGTGCCACAACCAATCAATAATGGGGGGTGAGAAGTGCATGCCAACATGGGGATTGGACACCCCAATGTCAGCAAATAACACAGATGGGTTTGGGCTGGGGGGGTATCCGACACGGAGTGGGCATCCCGGTGTTGGCTTTCTGGGGAGTGTGTGGCGGGCGGCACAAGCTGCCATATTTATTGAAATGTTTCACCAGGAAAGGCACACCAAACCAATGCCTTACTCCAGAAGCAAAGCTTGACACTGAGTGCTCAGCGGCAGGAGCCAACCGCTTGCTCCTGGAGCAAGGCCCAGGGACAGACTGCTCGACTGCAGGAGTCAACAAGGTTGCGAGGGGGGGGAGGTGCTGCTGCAATGATGAAACTGTTTGTTATTGTAGTGGCACATTTCTTTCAAGGTTTTGGCTCTCTTTTTAGTTTTCTGTCATCGCCAGCATGCTCAGTGATTGGCGGCTGAGGGACTCACCCACTAAAGCGTCCCCTGCATTAGCCACAACACTGACACACTTCTAAAATGTGTTACTACCACAAGATGTTGCTTGCACGTGTGCACAAGCCAACATAAAAAATAACCAATTGCAAGAATAATCTAAAGGCTTCACATAGTTGTATTCAATTACTAGATACTTTCATGTTAATGTATTATGAGGAGGGGAGAGTGTGGGCAGCAAACTATATGAGTACATGGTTGTTCTTCATTAGTAGCTATGTGTTTATTCAGATATGACAATGTGAATATCTTTTGCATTTGACATTCTCTGAATAAGAATATTAACCTTAGAGGGAAAAATTAAATAGTCCAGACATGCGCAAGTTGGATAATGAACTACAAAAGCCTCCAGACCACTGATCATCACGATTTCATTCATTCATTCATTTTTTATTTTATACTGAAAAATCTGTGAGCAATAAATGCCCATTTTCACAGATGTCCAGTAACATTCACAGTAACAAATAATAGTACAAAAAAAAAAGAAACAAATAAACATAGAACAACAAACAAAATACATCAAATGAACAACAACTTATTAATTAAAACAATTGCAAATGACCTCTGAGTGAAATTTTTGTTCAAGTAAACCCTTAAAACCTAACACACTTCTACAATCAGTTATATCACTGGGTCACTACTCTGTGTGAGAATTAATTTATAATTGGGTAGGTAAGAAAATAATAAATGTCCAGGACATGCTCAACCATTTAGCTGGTCATGGTATAACTAGCGTTTCTAATATAAATGTATAATCAATTTACAATCATGATGTAAGTAGTGTTGTCTTTATGATTGAGTGTGTTTGCAGGACTGTGTGGATTGGGTGCTCATTGTGAAATTCAGCACATCTTTGCCATTCTGTTCAAAATACTACAGTGTCTGATTGCTGCAACCCACTGTCAGACAGACACACAACTAAGTGAATGGACTTAAACCATGACATGAACTAAAACATAGTTTTTTTTATACTGTGTACTGTGTCACACAGCTGATGACAAAGTGCCATTTCCCCGAAACACTAAATCGCAGGGTAAGGATGGCAGACCCGAGGATGTGCAAACATCGGCATGAATTTCCAACAAAGGGTAAAAATGTATCACCAGTAAAACTAGATTGGAAGTGTGAAGTACAATGTGATTAAAGCTGTGTTACCGTGCGCAACACCGTGCATGTTTCCATCATCTATTGTTTTACATATGTCACCACAGCCTTTGCTGAATACAACGCATCATGCCTACTCTGCAAGTGGGATTTATAACATTAAAACTGGACAGAAGAAAATCTATTGCAAACTAAAAAAAACGAATAATTGCGAGGCATCTGATCTGATAGTGATGTATCCATCCTAACCTCCCCCCAACTCCCCACCCACTCTACTGGAATAATGCAATGGCTAATGGGAATAAAGTGCAGGGACCACAAAGGGTTTGGAAGCACCTAACCCTCCAAGCATCAAAACATTTGATGGGATGCTTCACTCCACAAGCCAGAGGAAGGAGGAAGGGAATCAGAGAAACCCTTTGGTGGCTGGATAGAGGGTGAATAGCTGTGACTGGAGATGTGAGCAGAATGCTATCTAATAAATACTGTAGTGTGAAAGGCAGCACCAGCAGACAGAGTGAAGCTACTCCACATGTAGGCATTGAGCAAGGAGCAGACATTACGATAGCCTACACAACATATTAACACTGTTATGGGTAGCAGGATCCGGGGGGGAGCAGTTTACCCTCTTCTTCATTTTCATTTTGGCAAGTATGAATGAAAAGTATGAATGAAAATAGGTCCTCCTATAGTAGTAACACCTGATTGGCTTACTGTCGGCCAGTCAGATGTCACTACTATAAGAAGACATATTTTCGTTTATACTTTCATTCACACTGAACAGAATGAGGAAGATCGCAAGCCACTCTGGACAGGCAAACTTCAGTAGTACAGCTGTGGAGGTAGTAGGTGGGGCTGGCACAATCCAGCTGCTTCATTGGTAATTTATTTAAAAAAAAATTGAAAAGGTATCCTCTTTTTAAAGTTCTTTCCCCCAACTAAACCTGCTTGTTTCCTGAGGATGGGGATTCCAACAGTACATTGGCTATATTATTGAGTGTTCCTTCCCGTCTCTGTAAGTGAAAATCCACTGGATGGAACAGCTTTTGGTGTTTTTTTTTGTTTGTTTTTTTGCAGTCAACAATCGGAGGCTGTCACACACTTTTAAGACATTACCTGGCTGGCATTATTCATTATGCTGGCATTTCTAATGGTAAACACATTCAAAATAAAAAAAGCTAATCTGTGGATTGTCATTACTGTATCTCACACACACACACACACACGCACACACGTACACACTGCTTGTACTGTAAATCTGACTCAAACCATTACAGTAAAAATCACAGGCAAGCAAATGAAAAGAAACGTTTTGTGCTTTTTTCTGTACTTCTGTCTGCTTCTCTGAAACAAATAAGAACTGGGAGGGGGTGCTAGTTTATAATGTACTGTAAATATCTCTCCACCCACCACCACAGAATCTCTGGCTAAACTAGTCCAGTCCAAACCCATCTCTCCTTGGTGACCAAGCTCCAACTTGGTGTCTACTTTTTGCTCAGAAACTAAGTGAGTGGTCTTTGGATCTGCAACATGCTTTGTGCACTTTTTCACTTCCTCTAGTATTGCAACTACTGATTCTTTAACTCCAGTAGCGAGTGTTTCAAACTACTGAATTTTAATGGAAAAACCATCCAAAACCATTGTGTAGAAAGGAAAGATTTTTAACATTAAACCAGATCTGAGGAGCCGATAGCTCAAGCAGCTGTCGCGGATGTTGGCAAACCCTTTTGTTTGTTTATATATACATACTGTAATTGTCTGTTTGCCCATTTTAAGTGAAAACAGAATAAAAAAAAGGAACAACACAAATAACAAAATAGAAAATGGTGGCCATCTCAAGTGTTTTGTTTTTCTAGCAGGTAAACTAAACCACTTGCGTTCTGTTTTTATAACTTTTCTGATCAGTAAGCTGCTATAGCTGAGGTACTGTACAGTATATCTAAATACTGGCATGCTTGTAATGGGTAGCAGAATGGGCACGCCTTGACACAAACACCATCATCCCTGAAAATGTGCAGGGACAAATTCCAGTCTGCTAAGGCCGTATATGAGATTAAAATTCCCCGTGTTAAGTATACTGTAGGTGTAAAAAAATACATTTTTTTTCACTTGTTTAACACTCCATATCTTGAGGCTACCTAACATGGGTGATAGCTGCAGTCATTGGAAAATCCATTGAACTATTGTAGTGCATTTTTTTTGTGATTGAACAGTTCCAGTTGCCCAATTCTAAGCTGCCATTAGTTACCATGTACATCCACGGACTACAGTAGGTGTGTGCCACCATGAGAGGAGGTTACTGTTGGTCAGCTTTTTATTAGACACATCCAGATTGAATAGTTGCAGTTTGCTTGCCCCTGTTCCAGGGCCAAAAGACAATTAAAGACAATTAAAAATTAGAAATGAAATCAACAAATGGCTGCATTTCATTTTTTTGTAAAATTTCGTTACCTGCAAATGAAATACTACTGAAAGATTAAAGTTAAATTTCTTCTGTCCGTTTTAAATTGGGGCATTAATCTGGCAGTACCAAACAGAGTAAAAACAGAGAGTTGTGCTTGTGGTCTCGCTGACACCTACAGTAATTCTTGTTCAATTTAGACATGGCTATGTCACTATCTGAGTTTTACATTTACTGTCAAATGCTACAGTAGAAAAAACTGCTCTCGCATTACAGCATGCTGGAACATAAAATTACAACACTTTTAATAAAAATCACACAGACACATGTTTTTAATTAGTTATTTTATTCAACAGCTGGTACCTGTGAAAAGGAAAAGGAAAATGAACAAATAATTAACAGAGCAGCTGTGGCATAATCTGGGGGATACCCCTAGGTCTCTTCAGTTAATTTTAAAGTGGACTACAGAGATACCTGGTGGAAAATGTAAAAGTAGCAGGTGCCTCAGAGATGGAACAGCGACACCTGGTGGATTTTAACTGCAGAAAGGTCCCTTCATAAAATAAATACCAAATGCTGCTTACCTTTCCACATAACCACAGCTGCTGCTACCGCTTACCACCCATCACCAGCAGTACCGCTACCCCAGTTCTACTGGGGTTACTACAGTCTACCTCGGTAACATTAAACTTTTATGTAGCAAGTACTGTAGGTATGCAGAAGTGGGCAGACTGGATGGGCCAAGTGGTCCTTATCTGCCATCAAAGTCTGTGTTTCTGTGGCTCTTGAATGAATCCATCTTGTCCCATTGTCTTATTCTCCTCTAAGGCTTCCAATCCCTTCTGGACCCTCTCCACCAAGAATGGAGTTGAGTCAACTCCCTCCCCCTCCCTGTTCCTTACTGCTGCATGCTGGTCCATCTCCCCCAACTCTTGGCCATAAAAACCGAGCAGAAGTAATCATTTCCTATTTCTGCTTGATCATGATCTTCCGCGGCACAGTCCCACTGCCCTCCTGATTCTCACTATCCCTCCTGTTGTCTTCCTCTTTTCCCACATACCTGAAGAAGGCCCTGTCCCCTGTATTAACCTTCTTAGCTACCATGTCCTCTGTTAGTGCTTTAGCTACCCTCACTCTCCTTCCTGACTCACTTTGTTTTGCCAGATATACTTACCTGTCTTCATCCTTCTGAGTCTCTATGTACTTTCAAAATGCTGTTTTCTTCTCCTTCACTGCTTTGCCACCTCCTTAGAGAACCACAGCGGACTCTTCCTCCACTTTCCCTTTCTCACTTCCTTCAAACAGCATGCCACAGCCTAGGCTACACCCTCCTTAATTTTTCTCTATTGAGCCTCTTCTCCTCCTCCTGTGTTTCCCTCCTTTGAATCATTCTCTGAGTCAGTTTCCCATTTCTTTAAAATCTGCCCTCCTGAAGTCCAGGACCCTCATCTTAGTGTGCTTTTTTCTGTCCTATCCATGTGCTAAACCACACAGTACAGTGATCACTTGTACTCAGGGGACTACCCACTGTGATATCAGCAATACTGTCTCTGTTTGTAAGTACCAGGTCAAGCACTGACCCATCCCTAGTGGGTTCCAAAACCAGCTGCCTGGGAAACACACCTTTGTGGAATCAGGGATGGCCCTGCCTCTTGATGTAGCTGCAGAGAGAATGCCCCCATCTACATCCAGCAGATTAAAGTCCCCCATTATCAAAACTCCCCCCTTGCTGGCCATTTTGGTAATGGCTTTCCCCAGGGCTCTGTCTAAATTGTCCCCCTGTGCTGGAGGCCTGTATACCACCCCTGTACAGATAACAGCCCCCAACCCCATCTGTAGGCTGACCCATAGTACCTCCAGCCCTTCATTGTCCCCCTGCTGCCCCTGCATCTCAGAGGCCCTTATGCCCTGCTTCACATATTAAACAACTCCTCCACCTTTTTCCCTGACCTGCCCTTCCAGAACATGGTGTAGCATGGGATGGCCGCTTCCCAGCTGTGGCTGTGTGAGCACCATAATTCCATTTTGGCCACCAGATCCAGGCCTGCCTCTGCAACAGAGTGGGTTGGGATGTGTCATCACAACAACGGGTACTGGGCCAGTTTAGTGGAGATCTTCTTGACAGCATGGGTAGTTACATGCTGCTGGACATCCCCCCAGGCTGCTGTGATGTGTGTGCACAGAACAGAAAGGAGGAGATACCAATAAGAACAGGGAAGAGTGGCCTCTGAGTCACTGGATGATGACTTCCAGACATCAAATCATCCAACCCAACCCCCCCACACTCAGCCCCCACATGAACAAGTAGGTCCCTCTCTGGTGATGGTACCAGGGAGTTCTCTAGCAGGGTAAAGCCAGACTTGTCAGGGACTGGTGGAGTATTGTGGTGTCTGTAAGGCGACTCTAGTAGCAGGCAGCAGGAGTGTCCTTGAGGAAAGGCCTGCAGGAGAGGATTGTCAGATGGTATGTCAAGAGCATAAATAGAATAATTAAAAAAAGAATATAATGTGTTAAATTGTTGTCATGACTTTTTGTCCAGAACAATAAAACAGAACTGAATCAATAATGAATAACTCTGTTAGATTATGTAAGATTATGAACTGGAGTGTAGTTTATGTAGTACTGTACTAGTGTTTGCAAAGTCATGAATCAGAGTGGACCTGATGTATTCTGTTTTCTTCACTGTTTGCAGGGGTTTATGGTTGATGAACATGCTGCCCAGCTAGCAAGATGGGAAGAGGCCTCAAGAGAAACTATTAACAAGACAACCAAACCTTGTCCCAAGTGTCATGTGCCAGTGGAGAAAAGTGGTCAGTATCAAATCAAACTACAGACAATGGGGAGTCAGTATGTGCTAGATGATTTGACATGTTGTAATTCTTCTGATGATCATGAATTGGGGTCCCAAAGCAACTACTAGTGACACACATGCTGCACTCGTTGCACTGTTCCACACTGTAAGTGCATCAGTAAATGAAAGGCAGGTAATCGCTGATCCAGGGGCATCATTTCGCCAAAACCACAGGAGTTGTAAGACCATATATATAGAAGGGCTGGGGGCTGCCTAGGCCCCCCAAAAATGTTTTAAATTTGATGCATTCTGGTGGATTTTGGGGGGTCATTTGAAACAGAATTTGCTACCCTGTTACTCCCTCCCCATGCCCAGTAAGTTGCACCTTGCCCCTTCTCAGAGTCTCCACAGTCCAGTATATTGCACACGTTTTTCAAACATTCTCCATAATTCTGTAAATGTGAAATATACAAATTTTGCTTGGTTAAAAAAAATGGTATGTCACTGTACAGACCACTAGACCACCAGCTGATTTGTTTTCTTAATTTAGAACTTATTTGTCTTTGGAAAAAGCTTTGTAGGAGAATGTAATCTGCCCAGCAGAGATGGGGGGACTGGGAATGGAGAAGGTACAGGGATCCCTGGAGCAGAATGAGGAGGAGGAGGAGGAGGAGGAGGAGGAGGGGAAGGGGGAGAGGAGTAAGGAGAAGTAGGAAGGAAGGGACCCAAACCAGTATTTACAGATGAAGGAGGCACAGTGGCACTGGTGATGTGCAGGGAGTAGGAGGAGGGAAAGGGCAGAGTAGAGGGAACAGTGATGAGTATGAGGGGATGAATTTCACCCTCTCATAGTCGTCAGGTATAAAGAAGATATACAATATATTTTAGTTGCGTTAAATAGGCCCACAGCATGCAGAAAGAGTACTGCATCTAACAAGGTCAAGAATGGGAATATCTGCCTGCAGGGAGTACCTTTTTTAATTTAAAGGGCATCAGGTTACCAGCACAAAACATACAACTGCATCAGAGGAACTCAGTATATATGGTTCCCCCCAACAATAGAACTCAGGTCAGTTTCATGAACAGTGAAGCTTTGCTCTTTATGCATCATCAAGCTGAGGTTTAGTCAGAAGTCAGAATGCCTCACTGTGACATTGCCATGTCCACAGCAGCAGACTTAATGTCAAAAATGGAATTATGACTCTAGCTCCAGAATAATCCATAGGTGTTAGGGAACTATAAGAAACCAAAACATACTTTTTCTTGTAGCTGTCCTGGGATACAATAACTTGATATTCCTTTCTTAGGAATGTTTTCTGAGTTCTGCTAATACTGTTTCTCTTCTTCTGGTGGCTTCAAACTCTATTATGCCCAGAGTCAGTTTTAAGAAAAATGATTTTGCATTCCTGTCTCTTCTCACAGTTAGCAGAACTTCAAAGACATTTTTCTTTTAAATAACCATTTTTAAAAATTGCACATTTAGATCAATTAAGTTAGTAGGGTTGTGTTGGCTAGATAACACATTTTGTGTATATATGTCAGGATGACAGGGCAATTTACTTATTTGTTTATTTATTTAGACAGCAGTTTGGAAAACCTTTGAGCCATAGGCTCATTTACAAAAGTACCTTGTCACAGTAAGACAAACGAAAATACACAGTATAACAGTATAACACAGTATAACAGTAACTTAAGACATAGATACAAACAAGCTGGTACAGGTAGGATTGATGCAAACAATACCAGAGTTATGTTGTCCTTAGCAGCTTATTAGTAAACTTTGTCATAAGTATTGAGTACGACTTTGACTAGTGGCAATTACAGCTTCGGGTGTTAACAAGGTGGTTCCGTAAGGAAGTTTTGAAGCACGATATAGTTGGAGCTTCGGAGATGGAGGGGGGCAGTGTGTTGAACCAGGAGGGGGCCCTGAAGCTGAAGGCTCTTTGGCCGTGAGAGGTTCTAGCTCTAGGGATAACAAGAGAGGTTTTCCCAGAGGTCCGAGTATGAACTAGTGGGACAGAACGGCGGATGGTGGTGGTCAATCCTGGCGGGGATAGCCCAAGGAGGGTCTTTTTTGTAAGGGTACAAGTCAGATATTTGAGGCGCTCATCAAGATCAAGTACCAGCGCTTTAGCATACAGTAGACAGGTGTGTGTTAGCCTAGGTGCCCCAGTAATTAACCTGCAGGCCTTATTCAGAGTAGTGCAAATTTTATGGAGTGCAGTCTGATCAGCAGCACCATACCCCGGCAGTCCATAGTCCACTAGGGACAGGATAGAGAGGTGACTGCGAAGTCAAGAGCCCGGGAGGCAGTGTTTATACAATGTAAGATGCCCAATCGGATATTAGTGACAGTGGCTAGGGCAGCGATGTCCATGGAAGGAGAGGAGGAGTCAAAATGGATCCCTAGGTATTTATAGGAGCAAACTTGTTCGAGGGAAAGAGGACCCAGAGTGAATGAGGAGTTTGAAGTTGCAGGACTTGTTCTGAGGATGAGTGAAGAACATGGTTTTTGTTTTTTTAAGATTTATCACCAATCTATGTTCCTTGAACCAGCCCTCGGCTTCAGCGAAGGACTTCTGCAGCGAGTCCTGGAGGGCAATAGGGTTACGACTTGAGGCAAAGATGACTGCATCATCAGCGTACAATAGAATGTTCCCTGAGCAAGAGCATGGAAGGGTGTTAAGGTAAAGGAAGAATAGTAAGGGGCCCAGAATGGAGCCCTGGGAACCGAGAAAGATGGGACAGATGTCTGAGTAGGTCCCATTAATTTTACACGCTGTGAGCGGTCAGACAGATAACTGGTGCACCAGGAGATAGGCCCAGCAGCAAAACCAGAGACTAAGGGCATCAAGAAGGAGGGGTGGAGACAGTGTCAAAAGCTTTAGAGATCAATGAAGACCGCACCAGCCAGAGAACCAGTGTCTAAGGAGGAGTGGAGAAAGTTGGAGAACTCTAGGAGGGCTGTGTTGGTACTGTGGCCCGCTCGGATGCCATGCTGCTCAGGACATAGGACATAGTAGGTGAAGAGGTAGTCAGAGATTTGAGAGGTCACCACTTTTTCCAAGGCCTTGGAGAGAGGAGAGAGAATGGAGATTGGCCGATAGTTTCCAGCCACAGTCCTATCACCACCTTTAAAGATAGGGGTGACAGTGGGGACTTTCCAGGCAGTTGGAACCTTCCCGAGGCAAAGAGAGTGGTTGATGAGGCACGTGATCGGGGTAAGGACTGTGTCTAAGACCAGCCGTAGGATACACGGATCCAGGGTGTCACTGCCCGTACTATTACTCTTGAGGGCAGTGACAAGGTGCGCCTAAGTTCTTGGGCAGAAACACAGTGGAGGAGAAAATAAGGGTGAGAAAGATTTATGGCAGGTGCTGGGGAGGAGGTCAAAAATTTGTAGGAGGATAGGGCTAAGGTCAGTGAATGAGGTGTTGAGGTGGTTGGCTATGAGGGCTGGGTCTGGGAGATCATGCCATTAATGTTGATCTGGGTGGGGGAGTTGCACTCCCATTTAACTGTTTAATGTTGTCCCAGAAGGTTCTGGGGTTCCCCATGAGGCAGTGGTGAGGACCCATAGTGCTCAGACTTGGCCTTTCTGATGGCCGAGTGACTTGTTTGGTGACAGCGCCATAACTGCCTGTCACTGGGCCAGCCAGTCTCAATAGCATGGTGCCATAGTTGTCCCTATGTTTGAGTTGGTGGATCAAAGCTGGGTTACCTAGGGGCATTCTGCCTTTTAGAACGGCGGGTCGACATTGGGGCAAGATATCACAGGCATTATTAAAAGTTTGGGTAGAAGGAGAGAGCTGTGTCGATGTCAGGAGTTGCCTGTATAGGAGACCAGTCAATTAGGGACAGAAGTTCCTAAGTTTTATCAGTCCACCAGGTATTAGACGCACGGTATGTGGACTGTGCTATGGGTTTGGAGACTGAGGATGACCAGTGGAATAGAATGGAGAGTGATCGCTGAGAGAGTCTGGGAGGACTTGTACATTGGAGATCCGATTAGGGCGGTTGGTGAGTACCACATCAAGCAGGGTACTGGAGCCTCTCTTGGGGTTAGTCCTGGTAGGGTGGGTAACTAGTTGCGTTAGGTCTATTGCAGAAAAGGAGTCACGGGTAGAGGAGGAGGAGGGGCTGAGCCAGTTGACATTTAAGTCACCCACCAGAATTTGATCAGCGAAAGGAGGTAGTGAGGAAAGGTATTCTGTAAGAGAGGCAATGGTCTGTGTTTGGTCCCTGGGGGGCACGTATGCAGTAGTCAGATAAAGGGGTCCCTTTAAAGGGTCAGGGGTTAGTTTCAGCGTGAGCGCCTGGGCCCTGGAGTCAAGGATGGGAGCAGGCAGGGCTAGTACGGGAGAGATTCCTTGACATAAATAGCACAGCCCGCCTCTCCCAACACGGTCAGACCGGAAGAGGGTGAAACCAGGAAGGGAGACTAGGGAGTCGGGGAGGATTTTGACAGCCAAGGTCTCAACCAGAGCGATGACATCAGGATTAACTGATGTGACCAGGCATTGTAGTGAGTCAAACTTTTTTAGGAGGCTACAGATATTCATGGAGACCATGCATAGGCCTGTGGTGCTAGTTGGGGAGCTCCTGGGAACCGGGCCAGGGTTTGGATGAATGTTCCCTGACAGGAGTAGTAGCATGACTAACACCCTGGCTGGGAGATGGTGAGAGGTTTTCCTATGATTGACATGAGGGGGGGGAGGGGAGGCTAAGGGAGCAGGGGGTGGGCAGGGTGGTACAGGAAGGAGGCAAGAATAAGAAGACACCCAGATGTGCCTGAGGTGAGGAGGAAGCTAAGGGAAGGGCAGGGAGGACCGAGACACATAGAGGTCCCAAGGGGCAAGAGAGCAGGTTCAGGAGCATGGGGAGGGAGGGGTGCCAGGGCACAGTGCGGAGTAGCAGGTGGGTAAGTGGGCAAGTGCACTGCTAGTGGGGATAGGCACAGGCAGAGCATGAGGCAGGGCCAATACATTATGGTGAGCAAGATCCAAGGGAAGTAGTACTGTACAGGTAGGAGAAGTAGCGAGGAACATAGGTCCTCTAGTGGCCAGCAGGTATAACCTGCAAATGGGAAAGTGGGGAGATAGGTTCTGGGCAACAGGACGGATGTCACCGGATGTGATGTCACGGGGTGGATCTCCAATTGAAAGCCGCCCTGGGTGGGTGGGTGGTTGGGGCGGTGGTGATGGGCGAAGCTTGTCAAGTAGCACTTCCCTGCAGGCCCAGACCGAAGAGAAGAGGCTCTTTACCTCAAAAGTTATCAGGCTGGAAATGGCTTCAGCTCCTCAGGTGAGCTGTTTGTGTTGCTTGTTTGTCCAGAGTGCCTGCCGCGGTTGGCAGTGAGCTTGGGGGGGGGGGCTGCCTGTGTAGTGGAGAAAACAAAGCCTCTCATTACTATGCAGCGGGAGAAAATGTTGTGACTTACACAAAGGGGCTCCACTCTAAGCAAACAGGGCTATTCCAAAATGAGGTCACACTAGGACCCAGCTATCCTAATACCTTCAGTTACAAGCACAATTAGATCCAATACCACAATATTGGACAAGTCTGTTCTATATTAGCTGCTTAGTATATCTGGCTTTAAGGTATAATCAGCAATTAGATCCAATACCACAATATTAAACAAGTCTGCTCTATATTAGCTGCTTAGTATATCTGGCTTTAAGGTATAATCAGCAAGGCAACTCTAGGGCACCCAGTGAATCCCTAGCTTTACATTTCAGCATTAGTAGCACAAAGAGAAGCAAATAACAAGCCCACCCAGCGGTGAACAGGGAACAAAGTTCATAAAATATAAGTGCATATATAAGCGTATAACTTAGGCATTCAACAGCAGGGAAACCCCTAGAGCAGGGGATTGTTGGATATGACAGTCCTCCAAAGATTGTAGTTCAAATGTAACATTTGTCAAATTAACAAACCGAAACAAAAATCTACATTCATGGCCCCGGCTCTCCATGTCAGCTTGGAGTAACTGGCAACGGAACTGAAAGAAGCATAGTACAGACACACATTGGTTCCAAGGGGGACTTACACACTGGACTGGTAAACACTAGTGCAGCACTTTGTGGTGCACTTCACTGTGAGCCCTTGTACAACCCTAAAAACACTGCAGACATAGAATGCCATGCATCAGGGAGAGAGGACTTCTAAGCAGCCAGCACATATGTTGCCTATTGCCTACCTCCAGCCATGGATCAGGGGTGGGGGAGCTACTTGGCAGAAATGGCCATTTGGGACCCTGAGGAGATGAGCTAGGAAGGGGGCCTTGTTGAAAAGACTCTTACAGTGGCTTGCACCGTGTCAGCAATAGTTTTGCTGTAGAGACTGTGCATTTATTTATTTATTTATTTAAGAGATTTACCAGATAAGCATACTGAGCGGGGTCCACTCGTTCCCAGATGCGACCTGGGGGTTACATAGGTCCAAATGTATAGGAGACAAAATAGCAGTAGTTTGACAGCGGTTTCAGTAAAACATCACAATACAGTGGTATACAAGAGCATGAGAGTGGATAAAAAACAGCACAATGCAGTGGTATACAAGAGCATGAGAGTGGATACATACAGAGAGGGATACAACAGGTACGGAGAACTGAGTTGAACAAATTTGCCAGTTGCGAAGTATGAACCACAGGTCAAAAGTGCATTGTTTGTAGTGGTGATGGGTTAGTCCTGTGTTAGCGGGTGAGACAGTAAAACAGTAGATAGGCGACACGGGAGGAGTATTAGGCTTGTTGCTTAGTATTGTGATTTAGGACCTGTTTAGATGCCCCTATTGGCAGGTCTCAGCTGTGGTTCGCAGTTGCATACAACTGAGAAGTGGGCTTTTAGGAGCGGATTGAGAAGCCTATGGGAGGTGGAGAGCCTAATGTCTGCCGGTAAGTCATTCCAGAGTTTGGGCAGCCGATGTTTGAAAGCCGATTGGCCCTTCGAGTGCGCATGAAAGGGACTTGGAACTGTTTTGAGTCCGAGCCTCTGAGGGAGTATGCCGGGGGGGATGCGTTGTCAGTTCGCAGTTGAGATGGGGGAGGGTGCTAGTCCAGTACTTGGCTATGATATTAGCACAATGTAGTTGACGCCGAGACTCCAGAGATGGGAGGGCAAGGGTGCTGTACAGGTCACAGTGATGGGTAGAGGGTGGGCAGTCTAGGATGAAGCGGCAGAAAGAGTGAAAGAGGGGATCCAAGCTGGCCAAGGTGGATTGGGGGGCTGTGCTGTAGACCACATCTCCGTAGTCGAAAATGGGGAGGATCATTTTGAGTACTAATTCTCTCTTGACTGAGGTTGGAAGGTTCCTTTATTGCAGTAAAGTGCACCTAATTTAGGATGCAGTTTTTTTGTAGCGAGTCAATGTGGGCATGGAAGTCTAGGTGTTGATCGAGCCATACCCCCAGATACCGAAAGGAGGTGCAGGATTCCAGGGTGGATCTGTCCAGAGTGTGGTAGACGGGGGGGGGCTTCTAGACGGGAGAGTCTTGACTGCGTGCCAAAGGTTAGGGAGGTGGTTTTCTTTGCATTCAACACAAGTTGGTTGGACCTGAGCCAACTTTGACGCATCAAAGTCCTGCTTGGAGATGAGTTTGTATCCTCGATGGAGGGGCCGGAGGCGAAGTACAGTATCATCATGTGACATTTGTATGTGGCTGAGCTGGAGCAGACCAGAGATAGATCATTTAAAAATATGGAGAATAGTAGGGGACCCAGGACCGATCCCTGGGGGACCCCCAAGTTGACTGGTAGTGAGTTGGATACATGAGGTCCAATTTTCACTGCCTGCTTCCTACCTGTCAGGTAGGCTTGGAACCAGCTGGTGGTGAGATTAGAGAGGCCTGCATCTCGCAATTTTGCGATTAGTTTTGGGTGGGAGACCTTATCAAAGGCTTTGGCCAAGTCAATGAATATAGCCGAGGTGATATGGCCCTTGTCCATTCCCGAGGAGATATCACTTGTGAGCCTTAGTAGTGCTGTGATGGTGGAGTGAGTTTTACGAAACCCGGACTGAAACGGGGTGAAGAAGGAAGTGGAGTCGAGGAAATGTGTAAGTTGGGAGAGGGCTAGGTGTTCTTGTAGTTTAGCCAGAACCGGTAGGAGGGAGATTGGGCGGTAGTTGTCGGGTGCCGATGGATCACCGCCCTTAGGTAGTGGGATGATTACTGCTTCCTTTCAAGCTGCAGGAATCGCTGCCGTGGAGAAAGATCGGTTTAAGAGGTCGGCAAGGGGGGGTGGCTATTGCAGGGGCTGATAAGAAAAGGAGTTTGGAGTCCAGTCCTAAAGGGCACTTGCCTTTGTTGGGGTCGAGGGAGCGAAGGGTGCCTAGAACCTCAGCTGGCGAGACAGGGCGAAAAGAGAAATTGTTTGCGTGGGGGTTGGGCTGGGGTATTCGAGAGGGTTGTTTGTGGTGTGGGGAATTGTTGGCTGTCTAGGAGAGTTTTGGCACAATTGGTAAAGAAGGAGTTGAAAGCTGAGGCAACTTCACTGGGGCTGATATATTATTACCCTGTATGTTTAGGGTGGGGTGGGTGGCTGGGCTGGGGGAGAGAGCAGGGATTTTACGGTTTTCCAGAATTTGAAGGGATGGCTTAGATTAGTGGAGAGGGCCACCTGGAAGTAGTTTTTTTTTGCCTGTCTTATGGCATTAGTGCAGTTATTTCAGAGGGTATGGTAATGCTGAAGAGAGGCAGGGGAGTCAGTTTGTTTATATTTTTTCCAGGCCTGGTCTCTATCCCGACAGCAGCTGATAATGTCGGCAGAGACCCAAGGGAGATGAGCTTCCCTGACCCTTCTGTTCCTTAATGGGGCGTGATAGTCCCAGATGGCAAGAAATTGAGTTCTAAACATTTGAAAAGCATGGTCTATAGTGGGGGCCAAATGTGTAAATGACCAGTCGACTAGAGAGAGGTCGTTTAAGAGCGAGTGGAGGCGGAGGGATTTATAAGCTCGTGTATGGATTGTCCTTGGAGGGAGGTGGTTAGTGGGCCTGTGTACCCGCCTGGTCATGTAGACTATATGGTGATCGCTCAAGGAATCAGGTAGGAGGCCAGCTTTAATTATCCTATGAGGGTGAGTAGTGAGAGCCCAGTCCAGGAGGGAGTGATTCCGTGTTGTGGGGTTTAGACGCATGGGTTGTTCTATTAGTTGGGAGAGATTAAGGGAGTGAACCCTGCTGCGTAATTTGGAACAGTCAGATGCTAGCCAGTCATGGTTTAGGTTGCCAAGGATGTGTAGTTCTCCGGCGGCAGCCGTAGTTTTAAGATAGGCTAGATGTTCAATGATGGAGTTACCCGGTGTAGCAGGGGCGCAATAAATCCTGGCCACATATAGCGGGGAGGTGTGTGGCAGTACTATTTTAACCATCTTAGTTTCTATTTGAGGATTGTGACATGGGATATGGACAGGGGTGAAATGGAGCCCATTAGATATATACATGGCTATGCCGCCACCTTCTTAGTTCCTATGCGGTCCTGCCTAATTACAGTGTAACCTGAGATGGCTATTTCGCTGTCATGGTGAGGTTTCAGCAGGTTTGGATATGATGCAAATATCAGGTTGGAGAGTATGGCAGAGTGACCCAGCTGCCCGTAGTTTATTTAGTAAGCCATGGATGTTGAGGTGGATTAGGTTTATACCCTTAGGAAGGGTTTGGGGGGTGAGATTTGACGATGGGCCAGGGTTTGTTTCGATGTCGCCAGCCAGGAGAAGCAGCAAGGTGAGATAACGCATAGCAGTGTGCCATGTATATCTTGGCTTGTACCTGGGACAGGAGATATGTGGGTTGTAGAGAGAGACCGAATCCCCTAGATTACGTAGGGCAGATAGGTGAACGGGGAGAGAGGAGGGGATGACTGAGGAGCTGATGAGCCAAGTTTGGGTGGTTGTGTGAAACTGGCACACTGTGGGAGTAGGTGGGGGTGGAGGGGGAGGAGAGATCGAGATGCTGTTGGGGAGGTCTGGATTATTAAAGGGCCTGTTAGATGGAGGAAGTGATATGAGAGGCATGGCAATGGCAAGGACAGCAATTTGGTAGAGGATCATACTTGTATAAGTGATGTGATACAGGAAAAGGAAAAAAAGAAAAAACTCACTGCAATTTAGTAATAGCGGCCACTACTGGGGGGATCTGATAATCTGCAAACCTAAAAGTGGGCTGATAGGTTTTGGCACAGTCACCTGACCTCACTGATCCTAATAAATTAGAGTGCCAACCAAGGGTGGTGGTGGGGACAGCTGCAGTGAGCGGCGGGCCAAAATTGCGGGCAGGGCAGTACCAGCGCATGTGCTGGGTTCACACAGCTGAAGATTCAAACTGGAGGAGAAAGGCCAAAAATAAACAAAGGAGCCTAGTCCTGCCTTTCAGAAAACGATCGCGCCTTGTACCTTTTGTGGCTTCGGGGTTCTGCATCCGTGTTCCCAGGGAGAGTTCCCAATGCAGCCTCGCACTCCTCATGGGGGTTTTCTAGGGGAGGGCAGCAGTCGGAAGAGTGAAGGATTGGAAATGAGGCAGGCATTAAAATTTAAGAAGGTTGACTTAAGTGGCGAGTTGTGCTGACTTAAGGACCTAGAGTCTCTTCCAACCTTAAATTACTATTTTGCTTTGATTGGGGATAGAGTCGACCATATAACTAGCCCATTCCACCTAGAAAGGGTAAGACTTTTTTCCCCCATATGCTTATGTTTATTATTTCCTAAAATAAATACATCTATATTGGTACTCATTCTGTACTTGGTCCTGAGTGAAGAATGTCTATTTTTTGTAGTATTCAGAAATCAGTACTAGTTACTCTCATACTCCCAGTACGGTATACTGTATATAAGTCTATTACAAAGTAATTGGCTGGATATACTTTGCTTCTGCAATAAAGGGGTTACAAAAGTTTAGCCTACACATAACCTGAAAAGTACATGTCATGTAACCATTCCTGATTAAATCATCTTGTAAGTAGATAGTAGTATAGCAAAGGGATGTTTCTGGTCAAAGTTCATTACTGTGATGTAAAATTAACTGTGGGCTGAGATACTGGTTACAGATGTATCATTATTTGGAGGGTCTGAAAACACCAGTTGTCCATTTTGTTTTGTACATATTTTCCTCACAGTAATGCCAAAAGAAACTTGCAGTTCCCCATGGAAGATTTCTAATCATGCTGTTTATTTGAATGCAACTCTACATGGTTTACCTTTGATTTTCATGATGCTTACTGTGTTGCTTTCAGCTTTTCAGGGAGTCCTTTATAAATGTTAATGGCACCATCCCCACACGGGTCTAGCTTGCACTCACACTTTGTAACTCCATTGCTTCTTGAATGCCCCTCTCCCCCTCCCATTTTGGAGAACAATTCAGGCTCCTCAGCAAATTATATTGATCAGTGTTTTATTTCCAAGTGGTTTGAGTGGTTTGGGGGCACACTGACCCACCTTGTAGCTCTTCAACATTATAGATATGCCATTTGCAAGCATGACCTGGTCTCCTCAGGGTCTGTCACTGATGTTCATAGGGCCTCCAAAGTGGAGGCCCTATGAACATCAGTCCATGGTCTAATCATTCTTGACACACCAAGGCATGTTACAAAGTATGGGAAAATGGCCTTTAGCTGGGCAGCCCCATCAGCATGGAATGCCCTTCAGAAACTTGTTAAAGTAACTACCCTTGTTTACCCCTCTCATTTACATGCTCTCCTTAATCAACACTGTATTGATAAATGTGATTGCTTTTAATAAACCATTCGATGGTGGCACATTATGCTGTATCCACTGTAGATACCTCTCTTCTTGGGCTTTAAAGCTACCCTATTGCTTTCTATACACAAAAGCCACCCTGTTCTGCTTGGCCTGTATTATGTAGAATATGCTAAGTCTGATCTTGTTTCCTTCTCATGTGACCTAATTGTTATTTCATGCTTTTGTACTTATTTCTCCGTATGTTGATTGTATTCTTGCACTGTTTTATGATCATTGTATCTCTGTACTGCATTTTCAGACGGTATGTATATTTTTTTTACAGTCCTACCCAGGACCTCCTTGCAAATCAGCTTTTGCTCAATGGAACCGTTCCTGGTAAAACAAATGAAATAAAAATACTAGTGTGCAACTTACACAAATCAATGAAATGCCACCCTACTGAAGGGAGTTGAAAATAACTCTAATGCTTAAAACACAGAACAAAGCAAAATCAACAATGTTGCATCGCTCTCTATCAGAGACTGAAAAAATGATGAAGGCAACACGCTGCCATCATGGCAAACTGTTGTTACAAAGTTGCATGCAAAGGTCTCATCCCTTCGATCAACATGAGCTGCACTGTTTCTGTAAAAATGTTAATGCACCTATGGGTCTGTCAGAGCCGTAGGTACATTTACATTTTTGCAGAAACAGTGCAGCTCACATTGACTAAAGGGATGAGATCTTTGCATGCAACTTTGTAACAACAGTTTGCAGCGCTGCTTACTGAACTGAGTCTCAGCAAAGATGGAAAAGTTCATTGAGCCATACGTCATCCTGTCTCATCTGAGCATGCATACCTGCTTGTGATGAGTCCCTTGGGCATGGCTCCTTCTCCCTAGCTGTGTATATGATCTTTCTACAGTAGTTTCTCTGGATGTTGCTGGTTTGACTCGAATGGGCCACTTCTCTGCTCTCCTCTATAGTGCTGGTGGTGTGCTGCAACTTGTTCTCCTCCTCTCCCCTCGGTTGCTGAGGGTCATGTCGCGCTGCTGTTGCAGCTGCAAGCTGTCTTAAGAGTCATGGGTTCGGAGTTTGCCGAGAGTGTCGGTGAGCAGAGGTACTCTCACTCAGAGCAGTGAAGCGAGAGAGATTAAAGGTCACATTGTAAGCTCCCACTCAGAGTCAGCAGCAGTGACATGGCGTCAGAAACACAAAGTTGGAGATAAACAAGAACCACAAGAGGTAGTTTGGCTTTGAGCCTTTAGTACAGAAGTCACAGAACAGACTCATACTGCAAATCCTTGACATTCCCGTTGTATTAGTGAAGAGTGTATATAAGAAATTAAATGTTAAAATGGCGAAAAAAAATCTTGCTCTGACAATGACCATCCAACAATGAGTAAAGGGCAGACAGAGTGTTTAAACCTGCTGCCAGCTTACTTACACTAAAGCAAAGCAGACAACCAGCAGAGGTAACCACTCCCTTTTCCTTCCGCTCTATATATATATATATGTATATATCTTTTTTCAGCATAAAACTTGATGTATACACACACATATATATATAATGTTGCAAAAAAGCTTCATTAATGCTCCAGTTAGGGTCAAAGTGACAAAAGCTGGAAATGGAGGCATTAGGGTTTCCAACCCAACACTCCCCCCCCAAACCAGGCAGGAGAGCAGATGTGGGGTGTGCCTTGGGCTTCCCATTCCATCTGTAAATAAGGTCAGATGTGTAGACTTTATGAGAATGGGGTGAGCGTTAGGCTTGAGAAGTCCAAACCACACCCCTCACCTGCTCTCCTGTCCGGTTTGGGTGGGTGGAATGTTAGGTCTAGAAACCCTAACACCTCATTTCCCAACTTTTGTCACTTTGACCCTAACTGGCATATTAACAAAGTTTTTTGCAACTTATTTCCTTACTTTTTGAGGTAGTATAATAGTATCCTTATTTGCGCTCCCATCCCTCCATTGATGCATATATGTATGTATGTATGTAGCTGTGGAAGCACAGGGCCCTCTGGGCCATGCACTTACATCTGTAGGACAACAGTGACCAAACTGTCAGCATAGCCATCTTATAACCCAACCTCATGAGCCAGGTACAGAAAATTTTTGAATCCCTACCAAAGCGTAATTCTGCGGCACGGCAATGCCATTCCACACCACAGGTGTGAAAACACATTTTGGGCAGGATTTGAAAAATGACAGCTGTGACACACATGAGGTGGGATAATAAGAAGGCTATGTTGAAAATCTGGTGTCAAAATATTAAAAATTTCCAAAGTTACGATTGTGCTTAGCAAAATTGCAATGAATGGTCATAACTTTGGCATTTTTCGTATTTTGATCCCAAATTTTAAACATAGCCTCCTTATAACCCCACCTCATGAACAAGGGCAGAAAAATTTGAAATCCCGCCCAAAGGGTGAATTCGCTAAGTGACCACAAAATCACCTTTTGGGTGGGAGTTACATAATGACAGTCCTGTTGCTCACGAGGTGGGGTCCCCAGAAGACCATGTTGAAAATTTGGGGTCAAAATCTCAAAAAATGGCTAAGTTATGCATAAATGTTGAACCTCAATTGAAATACGTTGACCGTATTTACCTTAGTTTCTCATATTGCAGTCACCGGTTCCAGAAGCAAGATATATCTTTGATGAGAGAGTGGTTCTTGAACCTGTGACCTGTTCAGGTGAGTGATGGTGTGTGGGGGTGTACTGGGGGGTGTGGGGTGGGTGCTGAGTGGGAGGTGGGGGTGAGGGGGCTGATCAGCAAGGGACATTTTTTTTTGTTACAGATTTAAAAACAAATACATTGAGGGACCATTTTGTTCATTTCAGGCTCTGATTGAGATGGGAGGATGGTGGGGTGCCACTAGACACCAAGGATCTAAAAGTTTACAACAGGGCAGCGATCAGCAGGTGGGGGGGGTGCCACAGACATCAGGGAAATGGGAAACAGCGATCGGCAGCTGGGGGTGCCAAAAGATACCAAGGATCTAAAATTTTACAACAGGGATGGTGATCGGCAGGTGGGGGTGCCACTAGACACCAGAAAACTAAACTTTTACAACGGGGATGGCGATCAGCAGGTTGGGGGTGCCACTAGACACCAGGGAAATGGGGAACAGTGATCGGAGGGTGGGGGAGGGACTGCTACACTACAGAAAATTATCTCATATGGGAACGGTGACCAGGGAGGAGGGAGGGACCACTATACTATGGAAAGCTAATATTCATATGGGATTGGTGACCAGGGAGTCGAGAAGGACCCCTACAATATGGAAAACTAATGTTTAATATGGGAACGGTGACCAGAAGGGGGGGGAGGGACAACTACACTATGGAAAACTAATGTTTCATATTGGATCTGTGACCAGGAGGGGGGAGGGACAACTACACTACAGAAGATTTATATTTTATATGGAGTCTGTTACTGGGGTGGGGGGAGTGACAACTACAGTATGGAAATAGAAAATGATGGGGAAAGGCAGGAAAATGGCTTCTTTCTATGTGGCCCAAATCCTTTTTCGTGACTCGTGAGCCTTTTTCATTTGAACAAAAAAGGTTCTTAGCGAGTGATGAAAACGGATTTAAATAGTTAAAAAAATGTTCAGAGGCCTCAGGAGCCATAAAAAAATACTAAGTGAAGCTAATCAGCTCCGGATATGCAAGATACATGTTTGGATGTCTGTAAAAGACATCCCTGGACAGTGTTATGACAGTTTACTGTGTGACAAAAAAGAAAACAAGATGGCGGCTCACAAAAAAGGATTTTTTTTCTGGCGAAAAAGAATTGGTCCCTCACGAAAAAGAATCCTTTTTCATAAGGACAAAATCCTTTTTTGAACCCATTCCTCTATCCTGGAGAGTGATCTTCCCATTAAAAATAATGAGAACTTGAATATTGAATAACTTTACAACAGATTAATATTTTTTCACCGAGCAAACGCATGGCAGTTCTGTTACACAAGCTGTTTGTACCATAAAAATTTCACACCAGTATTCCACACCATCTGGATGCAAGGCGATGAGGAAAAAACTGCAAAAAGTGGCAACTTTTAAGATGTTTGCACTATCCTGATCTCAGAATCCGCACATCCAACTGGAATGAAACTAACCACGTCAAGAGATCTACCCCATGGAACAGCAGATCTATCCCACGGGACAGCACATGCCAAATTTTGTGCAAATCCATTGCTCAGTTGCAAAGTTATAAAAGTGCAAAATTTGAGGTTTAACCTAAACAGACTACTCAACCCCTAATATATATATATATATATATATATATATATATATATATATATATATATATATTAGTGTGGTGCAGCCGCCACTATAGTTAGGGCTGAGTAGGCAGTTTAATGTCAAACCTCAAATTTTGCACTTTTCATTTTTGTATAACATCTTTATTAATTTTCTGTATAAAGTAGACAGGTATACAGAATACACTTTTAACAGCTTATTGTACCATATAAGTCACCTCCAATCTAACATACATTTCAGTCCTCCAGTCCATATATTATTCTTGCTAACTCATTTTTGAAGAGAATATGGTAATAGTTGCTTATCAGGAAAAAGTTACCAGTCCTGTTCAACTAAGACATTTATCATTATCAAAGTGCACTGTTTACCTTGCAAATGGCTAGGTGCCATAAGAGTATTAAGAAGTAAAGAGATGGTAATGATAGGATTAAGAGGAAGAAGGGAGGAAATAGATAAAGAATTTCATTTTGCCATAACTCAATTAGAAAAAATATTTAGCAAAAGTAATTTTCAGTTAATACTGTAGGAACTGTGCGTGTATTTAGTATTGACCTCAAGGCAGTACCCCCATATAAAGGGCTCAGACTTCAAGCTTATCCCCCATGTGAGGCTTTTCCTGCTATCAGACCACTCCAACTCCATGTAGCAGCTGGAATTCAACCACTGTGAGTGAGGAAGTGAGGCCCACCCACTCAGTAAGGAACCTTTCCTCCCTACCTTTCAAAGCATTTGAGCTTGTCCGTAGCCAAGGTAGAGAGTAATAGGCTCTCCACATCTGGGGTGTGGGTGAAATATTTGAGACCCAAGTGTTAAGGATTATCTGTCTAGCCACAACCAGGGCCACTGTCGCCCATCTAGGATACAGGTTACAATCTCTTTCCTCTCCCACATCCAGCCCAAAAAGGAAAGAGATGGGCGAGTAGCTCACCTCCCTACCTCACATCTGGGAGATTTCTTGATTAATTTCTCTCCAGTAGAGCTGTAGTGTCGGGCACTTCCAGAAATAATGGAAATATGTACCGTTGGCCACTCCACATCTTCTGCATCAGTCTGAGATTTCAGGGTGGAACTTACTAACCACACTCGGTGGGTAATATAGTCTGTAAATTATTTTATATTGTGTTTCTTTGGACCTGTTACACAGTAGCAGGCTCATATGGGAGGATATTATTTTATTCCAGTTCTCCTCTGTTATAGGGGTTCTCAAGTCTACTTCCCATTGCAATCTAGTTTTTGTGCAGTGGTCCAGGAAATATTCTCTATCTAATCTAACTGCTCGCCCTATCAGACCCTTCTCTTGTGAGCCTGCCTTAAGAATCTCCTGCTCAACAGCCTCTAGTCTGGATTTTTCCTTAGTTGCTCTAGCCAGGCTATTTGAGTAGTTTCTAGCTTACAGGTACCTAAATAGGTGCTCCCCAGGTATCATTAGAATATCCCTAATCACCTTAAATGCATAGAGGCCTTCTCTACTATGGAGATCCCTTATACATCGAATACCCTTTTCTTCCCATGCTGCAAAGCCAGGGTCCTCTAAACCCAGTAAGAATTCTGGATTCCTGGTGAATGGCACTAATAAGGTATGTTCTCTCACAGCTCCCCTCCACCTCTTGATGGCCTCCCAGGCATCCAGTACTGACAGTACTAGGGGATTCAGGTTTGTAAGCTGTTTATACACCCTGTGTCCCAACTTAGTCAGATAAGCTGTTTTTCTCCCAGGACAATCTTCTTCCTCTAGGTCCAACCAAGAGGCCGCCTCCCCCCTGTTTATCCACTTGTGTAGGTATCTATACTGGACCACCAAAAAATATCCCCTAATATCCGGGAACTCTAAACCCCCTCTTTCCTTGGTTGCCTTTAGTCAATTCAGCTTCATTCTGGACCTTTTCCCTCTCCAAATAAAGTCTGTGAACCCTCTTTCTAATCTGTGAATGTCCTGGGCAGTGGAGCACATTGGCACCATTTGCATGGGATACAGTAGTCATGGTAAGATGTTCATTTTTATAAAATTAATACATCCGAGCCAGGAGATTGGCAGGGCCCTCCATCTGGTTAAGTCAGCCATTATTGTATCAAAGAGGTGGGTGTAGTTCCATTTGTAGAGCTTATTTATAAAGCTGCCTACCTTAATCCCCAAATATGTAAGTAGTGCTTCACTTTTTTTAGGCTCAGGCCTGACTAGGGACATCTTCCATCTCCTTACCCAGAAATAGTACTTCAGACTTACTGAGGTTAAGCTTGTACCCTGAAAATTTAGCAAATTCAGCAATAATTTGGAGGAGGGCAGGTATTGAATCTCCTGGGCAGCTGATAGAATAGCAAATCATCCACATATAGGGATAGTCGATGTTGTCTACCCTTGTTTCCTGGGATCCCCCCGATTTCTTTGCTCTCCCAGACCTTGATAGCCAGTGGCTGTATAGCTAAAGCAAACAAAAGAGGGGAGGAGGAGACCCCTGCCTTGTCCCTCTGAGCAGTTCAAATTACTCTGAGGGCGAACCATTTACTATTACCTTTGCTCTCAGCTCCTTATACAGTGCTTCTACAAGCTTCACAAACCCATCCCCCAGTCCAAACCTGTGCATGGCCTCAAATAGATATTCCCACTCTATTCGGTCAAATGCTTTTTCTGCATCCATAGTCAGCACATATGCCTGACCAGGATGCTTTGATCTCCACCATACCACATTTAATAGTTATCTCCTGTTATGATAGGACAGTCTTCCTTTCGCGAATCCTGTCTGGTCAGGGTGGACCACAACTGGAAGAACCTGTTCTAATCGTAGGGCAAGAACCTTGGCCATGATCTTACAGTCACAGTTGAGCAGGGAGATGGGTCTATACGAAGCACATTCAGTGTTGTTCTTTTCAGGTTTTGGTATCAAAGTTATAAACGTGATACCAGTCCATTCACAGAAGAAAGGGTTTTGAAAGAATTCTTTCAACTGAAGGTGGACCAAAGTAATGGGGCCTGACGGTATTCACCCAAGAATTCTAAAAGAACTAAGGGTAGAACTAGTGACACCACTGACTACTCTTTTTAACAAATCATGGGAGGATGGTGTGGTACATGAGGACTGGAGGAGGGTGGATGTGATTGCCCACAAAAGTGGGAGCAAGACAGAAGCAGGAAACTATAGACCTGTTAGTTTGACCTCAGTGGTAGGGAAAATGATGGAACCACTTCTGAAGGAAAGAATTGTTGAGTTCCTAGAGGCCAGTGGGGTGCAGAACCCAAGGTAGCATGGATTCACAGCAGGAAGGTCATGTCAGATGAATCTAATAGATTTCTTTGACTGGGTGACCAAAGTAGAAGACCTGGGAGGGGCTGTGGACATGACCTAACTAGACTTTAGCAAGGCATTTGACATAGTCCCACAAAAAAGATTAATATACAAGTTAGCCAGCCTTGGAGTGGGTCCCAAAATGGTAATCTGGGTAAAAAATTGGCTGAACAACAGGACGCAGAGGGTAACAGTAAATGGAGTTCACTCTGAAGAAAGGGGGTTACTAGTGGAGTGCCACAGGGTTCAGTACTGGGACCGGTCCTCCTTAATGTCTTTATCAGTGACATTGCAGAGGGACTAGGAGGAAAAGTATGTCTTTTTGCAAATGACACAAAGATCTGCAACAGGGTCAATACAGAAGGTGGGGTGGAAAGGATGCAAAGGGACTTGGCAAGGTTGGAGGAATGGTCAAATGTATGGCAGCTTCGATTCAG
Source organism: Neoceratodus forsteri (assembly GCA_016271365.2). Classification (NCBI taxonomy): domain Eukaryota; kingdom Metazoa; phylum Chordata; order Ceratodontiformes; family Ceratodontidae; genus Neoceratodus; species Neoceratodus forsteri. The sequence goes on from CM057450.1 coordinate 943,765,920, forward strand.
TGCAAAGAAGTGCAAAGTAATGCACCTGGGAAACAAAAACCCAGGGAAAGAGTACACAATGGGGGGTGCGATACTAACAACAATAAAAATGGAAAGGGACCCGGGGTAGTCATATCAGATGACCTTAAGGTGGGCAAGCAATGTGAGAAGGCAGTAAGGAGGGCTGGGGGGATACTGGTATGTATAGGGAGAGGCACGCATCACCAGTAGAAAACAGAAAGTTGTTATCCCTCTGTACAGACAGTTGGTGAGACCCCATCTGGAGTACTGCATGCTGCTCTGGAGACCCCATCTCCGCAAGGACATAGACAGGATGAAGGCTGTCCAGAGGAGGACAACTAAAATGGTGCAGGGTCTGCACCAGAAGACATACGAAGAGAGATTAAAGGAGCTTAATATGTATACCCTCGAGGAGAGGAGGGAGAAGGGGGGACATGATAGAAACTTTCAAGTACCTCAAGGGAATTAACAAAGTCCAAGAGGGTAGCATCATTCAGAAAAAGAGATGTACAAGAACAAGGGGGCACAATTTGAAGATAGAGGGGGGACGGCTCATAGGTAAGGTGAGGAAGTATTTTTTCACGGAGAGGATTGTGGATACATGGAACAGCCTTCCTGAGGAGGTAGTAGAGTCAAAAGCAGTGAGGGAATTCAAGAATGCATAGGACAGACATAAGGCAATTCTAGTGGTGGGTAGGAGGAAGCAGGCTGTTGGCCAACTAGGATCTGCAGCTTATCCATTAGGTAGGGAAATGGGCAGACTAGGTGGGCCAAGCGGTACTTATCTGCCATCAAATTCTGCATTTCTATGTTTCTGTATTTGCTTCTAGGCATGTTCTGGGGAGCCCACCTCCTCTCTGGCCTCCTCTATGAGTCTGCACAACATATCTGCGAGTTCCTCCTTTAGGGCCTTGTAATATTCTACCCCAAAGTCATCCGGGTCCCCAGCCTTACCTGACTTGAGGCTGCCTATAGCCTTCTTTACTTCACAGGTAGTAATTTTCACCCCAAGCATATTTCTCTGAGTCTCATTTAGACTGGGAAGGTGAATACTCTCCAGAAAGTTCCATGTTGGGTCACGTGTAACCTTGCATTCTGTTCGATATAACTCACTATAAAACCTCCTGAAGCATTCCCTGATATTATGGGTGTCACACACTAACTTCCCTTGTTGGTTCTTAATTGCTAGCACTTTATGTGAGACCCTACCCCCGCTCATAAGTTTTACCAGGATGGGGGCCAGGTTTATTGCCCCACTCATATATTCTTTGCCTGGCAAAAAATAACCTAGCTTGGGCTTCACCTGTGAGGTACTTATTTAGAGATTCTCTAGCTACTTTGAATTGTTTCTTTTCTTCATACCTACCTCCTTCAGCCACGCTTCTTTCCAGTTCCCTCACTGTATGCTCCAGTTTATCGGTTTGCCAAATTTTGCACTTTAATAACTTTGTAACTGTTCAACGGATTTGAACAAAATCTGGTTTCATCGCACTGTGGCCACACCATTTGGAATTTTGGTCTGACATGCAAGGTAGAAAGAGCTTGCCCCAAAGAACAATCCATCATTGGTCTGGTGAAAAAATATTAATCCATTCCAAAGTTATTACATTTTGAAATTTCAGGCTCTGAGCATGCTCAGTTCAGTCTTTTGGATAGCTGCATGGTACAAAAAGGGATTTAGGCCACACATAAAGGGATTTTGACAGCTCATGAAAAGGGATCCTTAGAATCCCTTTTCATCTGGAAAAAATCCCTTTTTGTCAGCCGCCATTTGTTTTTGTATTTTAAACCCAAACAAAACATTATAACTTTGCCCAGGGATGTCTTCTGGAGACATCCAAGTCTGTATTTTGCTCATGTGGATGTCCTTTACTGTTCTCTGCCTTTGCCTTAATTTTATGTGGCCTCAGAATGTTTATTTTTTTATTTAAAAATCCTTTTTCGCAACTCGCTTCTGATCCTTTTTCACAATGCAAAAAAAGATTTTGTCACCTCGTGAAAAGGGAGTTTCATCTGGCAAAAAGGGATTAACAGCAGGGCAATCTGGTCTGACAATTCCCATCCCTTTTCGTGAGCTGTCAAAATCCCTTTTTGTTCAGCTGATTCCTTTGCAGGGTGTCAAAATCTTTTTTTGTATCACGAAAAAGGATTAGGAGTTGTGGCAATTCAGATGGCCCTTGCCCTTAATCCTTTTTTCACCAGACAAATTTTTTTCATAGGTGTCAAAACTTTTCATATCAATAAAAGAATTTTGACACTTCACGAAAGAGGATATTTAGTTTACTGTTTCTTTGTCACTTCACTGCAAAGAAATGGTTGGGACTTTCGGGCTGAAATTTGCAGGGTACAAATGGGTTGCCTCACAAATGTGACTTTTGCTGGTTTGGTTATAAAATTTACATCACTTCCATACTTATGACATTCTGAAGTTTAGAAATTTCCCGTAGGATAACATTGTGGCAGGTGCAGTACCTTTTATCAGCTATGTCTCAAAAATGTTTTGAGATATGGATAGGTTCCTAGGCCTTGATTATAACTGCAGTGGAATTTTTCCCAGTGTCTTAATGCTTACTGTGATATTGTGCCATTTGTAGCACAAGGGTTGCTTAGCATATCTGTAGCCTTGTGCTCTGTCTCTACAGTTATGGATAGATGGGAGCCCACATATGGATACCATTATGCAGTAATGAGAGTGCATGGCCCTCCATTATGCAGTACTGGAAAGGCAGGGCCCATAGGGCCCTGTGCTCCCACAGGGAGCTGAGGGTTACTTATAATGTCTCTATACTTATGGATAGATCGTAGTGCAGGTCTCGGAGGGCCCTGTACTCCCTCATATGGATACCATTGTGTTCTGGATACAATCTAGGGCCTCACTGGAAATGAGCTTGTCTCAGTCGAGTTGTACCTATTTACTGTTATGCATCAGTTAAATAAAATTTTTACAACTACATTATATAGTGATGGGAGCAAAGGGCACAGACAGCCCTGCACTCCAGCAGGGAGATGAGGGTTAATTACAATGTCTCTACACTAATGGTTAGATAGGAGCACAGGGCCTGGGGAGCCCTGTGCTCCCACATGAAAATCTTGGAGCACAGGGCCTGGGGAGCCCTGTGCTCCCACATGAAAATCTGGGACAGTTACAATATGCATGCATGGGAGGGGCCCTCTGCATCCACAACACAGTATAGGCTGATGGGAGGGTCATGTGCTCCCACAGCCATATATGGGTGAGATTACACTTTCTCAGAAAGTAAGGAAATTCATTGCAAAAAACTTTGTTAATGCATCAGTTAGGATTAAAGCAACAAAATTAGGGAAATAAGGCATTAGGGTTTCTAACCCTAACACCTCCCTCACACCCCACCGTACCCCCCACCCTCCACAGACCAATGGGTATCGGGGTGTGCCTTGAGGTCATCGACCCTAACGCTCACCCCATTCTCTTATGCTGTACCACGCTAGCTTCCTTACACATGGAATGGGGAGAGCATTAGAGCCAACTACCTCAAGGCACACCCCAACACCTGTTGGTCTGTGGAAGTTGAGGTGGTAGAGTAGGGTGTGTGGGGGGAGGTGTTAGGGTTGGAAACCCTAATGCCTCATTTCCCTACTTTTGTTGCTTTAACCTTAACTGATGCATTAACAAAGTTTTTTATAATTTATATATATATATATATATATAGAGAGAGAGATAGATAGATAGATAGATAGATAGTGGTATAGATATGGATATAGATATGGATATAGATATATAGATATGATAGACATAATAGTTATATCCAGGTACGCTTTTCCTATTTTTCTTGCCACCCCACTTGTTACAACACAGTGCATGGGTCAGTCAGGCCTCGACATGCACGTCAACCCCTTGTGAAGGAAGGCTCACCAGCCCACCTCAAGCTGTAGTCCAGAAAACACTGCTCTGTCCCTCCCCCGGCTGGGGCCAGTGCCACATACTGCAGTGCCCCCAGCCTCGGCCCATTCAGTCAGTTCCCTGAGCTTGCAACCAAACTCCGGTCACCTGCATGGGAATGCAGTGTGGTCCCCACTGGGCCAGCAGCTGTCCCTGCAAGCAACGTCACATCATATTTTTTTGTGACATTTTGACCCCAAATTTTCAGTAGTCTTTTTATTACCCTTCCCCCCTTCTAAACATGACAGGTGTCATTTATAAAATACTGTCTGAAACATCATTTTGCATCACAAGTGCAAAACCCCATTTTGGCCAGGATTTCAAAAATGACACCTGTCATGCTCATGAGTTGGTATGAAAAAATGACTGTGCTTGAAAACTCGGTGTCAAAATATTGAAAATTACCAAAAATATGAGCAAATGTTTAAATATTTCAATGTACCTTCATAACTTTGTTTTTTTAATATAGTCAACCCCACTTACACCGTCCCCGTTTAATACGAGCGGTCGGTTTGATCTGGCAAAAAGTGAAATCTTTTTGCCATTGCAATTAACTTCAATGGAAAAGTCATGGCCCACCTGCTATTTTGATCATTTCTCAGGGTGTCATGTGTCAAAGCTGACTGACACATCAGTACTGACAGACAGCGTTAACAGTTTTGCTAACTGTCAGCAGTCAATACAGTCAGTGTACAGTAACGATTTGCAACAGTGGCTTCAAGCTCTAAACACAAAGCTTTGTCTTTGTCCGAGAAAGTGGAGTTGATAAAAAGAATTGAGTCTGACTTCTGACTTCTTCTAGTAGGATAATGTACACTGTACTGCACAGACTAACATTTCCTTTTTTGTTTAAACTAGGTTGTGTATTGCTGATTGCTGACTGCTGTGATGTACTTCTGTGCCTAGTTTTGGTGTTCTCTGTTTTTGGTTTTTATTATTTGCCTTTCAGTAATAAAGCATTTTTGAACTGTTGTCAGTGAACTATTGCTTGTTGGTTAGTTGACGATGCTACCCCCTTCCCGATGCATTCAGTGTCCTAAGTCTGGCCACTCCGTACTGCGGGAAGAATGGTAGAACACAAATATGCCCATTATAAGTGGCTTTGACTGTATTGTGACCTCAGATTTTCAACACAGTCTTCTTTTGACTCCACCTCATGAACTCAGTAGGTGAAAATGTTAAAATACCACCCAAAATGTGATTTTACGTTGTGTGATTGTAAAATCACCATTCAGGCCAGATCTGAAAAATTTAACCTACCTTGCTCATGAGGTGGGGTCCCAAAAAGGTCATGTTGAAAACTTGGGGGGAAATATTAAAAAATTAAAAAGTTAAGAGAAAAAGTTCTAAACACATTGAAATACATCATCCGCACCTACATTGTTTCTTTACTTCCCAGTTGGCATTGAAGAAGAAGGATGTGTTTTGCTTGCAGGGCGGATTCTAGGCATTAGACTGTTTTTAGGTGAGTGAGGTGTGGGAGGGTGGGGGTGCTGGGTGCTGAGTGGGGGATCAGGGTGGGGTGGGTGGGAGTCCAATTGGTTGGGAAGCCATAAAGATATTGATGGGCCATGTCATGTAGATGAAAAGACAGGGAAGCCTAGCCCCCGCAAAAAAAAAAATCAGGGTAGTTAATAAGGTAAACGCCAAGATAGAGAAGTGAATGGGGAGAAGGGCAGGGGTAAATAGAGAAAAAGGCAAAGACATTAAGGACAGGGATGGGGCAAAAAGGGGTAAGGCCATCAAAAAATGGAGGGTAATGAATACCAATACCCATAGTCCAGGTAACAAGCTCCCTGAACTGGTGGCCTTGATGGAAGAGGATGCCTGAATATTGTGGCAGTCACAGAAACATGGTACACAGAGAACCATGACTGGGATGTCAACATACCAGGTTACACAATCTACAGGAGGGACAGGGAGGGTAGAAGAGGAGGAGGAGTAGCTCTCTACATAAGAGAAGGGATCAAAGCAATGGAACTAAAGGGTAAACAGGGAGGAGAAGAGGCACTGTGGGTCACCCTGGAGACTGGAAATGGCACCACGGTCCACATGGGGTTGTATACAGACCCTCATCTCAGGGGGAGGAAATGGACAAGGAAATGACAGAAGGCATCCATAGGAAGGCAGAAAAAGGGGAGATATTTTTGATAGCGGACCTGAATATGCCAGATATTAATTGGAGCATCTTTTCTGCAGCCACATCCAAGAGCAGGATCATTCTTGATGCCCTCCAGTGGGCATGCCTCAGACAGCTATTGTTGGAACCCACTCGGAAGGTAGCAATCTTAGACTTGGTACTCTCAAACGGGGATTGAGAGAGGATCTCAGATCTAGAAGTGGGTAGCCATCTGGGAACACATGACCACCAAACAGTGTGCTTCAGGATAAACACAGCCACAGAATCAAGCCATACAAAAGTGAGGGTACTGGATGTTAGGAGGGCTGACTTTGTCAAAATGGGAGAGTGCCTCAGAAAAGCACTAGCAAACAGGCAAGAAGGAGGCATGGAGGAACAATGGGGAAACGTCAAAACTGCCATCACAGAGGCAACAAGCCTTTGTGTAAAGCAAATGAACAAATCAAAACAAAAGAAAAAAACACTATGGTTCTCAAAAGAGGTGGCGGGAAAGGTTAGGGAGAAAAAGATGGCATTCAGGAAGTATAAAAAAACACAGAAGGAGCAGGACAGAGAACTGTACCAGTTAAAGCAGAAGGAAGCAGGGAAGGCAGTCAGAATAGCAAAGGCCCAAACCGAGGAAAAGATAGCCAACTTGTTAAGAAGGGGATAAAACCTTTATAGGTACATTAGGGAGCTTAAGAAAGACCAAGGGAGGGATAGTGAAGCTAATAAAGGGAGGGGTGGGTGGGCAGAGAGGACAGTGAAAAGTGGGGATACTGGATGAATAGTTCTGCCAGTATTCACAGAAGAAGAGCGGGGGGGTACCTAATCCAATCAATAGAAGCACTCTGGATAGGGGGGTCGATACCAGTCCTTTCACAGAAGAAAGGGTTCTGAAAGAACTTCTAAAACTGAAGGTGGACAAAGCAATGGGGCCTGATGGGATTCACCCCAGTATTCTAAAAGAACTAAGTAGAGAACTAGTGACACCATGGACTACTCTTTTTAATAAATCATGGGAGGATGGTGTGGTACATAATGACTGGAGGAGGGCAGATGTGATTCCCCTTCAAAAAAGTGAGAGCAAAGCAGAGGAAACTACAGACCTGTTAGCTTGATCTCAGTGGTAGGGAAAATGATGGAATCACTTCTGAAAGAAAGAATTGTTGAGTACCTAGAGGCCAGTGGGGCACAGGACCCAGGGCAGCATGGATTCACAGCAGGAAGGTCATATCAGACAAATCTAATAGATTTTCTTGACTGGGTGACCAAAGTAGTAGACCAGGGAATGGCTGTGGACATGGCTTACCTAAACTTTAGCAAGGCATTTGACATAGTCCCACACAAATTAGCCAGCCTGGGAGTGGGTCCCAGGGTGGTAGCCTGGGTAAAATGTTGTCTGGACAACAGGACACAGAGGGTAATAGTAAAGGGAGTCCACTCTGAAGAAAGGGGTGTTTACTAGTGGGGAACCGCAGGGTTCAGTACTGGGTCTGGTCCTTTTTAATGTCTTTATAAGTGACATTGCAGAGGGACTGGAAGGAAAAGTTTGCCTTTCTGCAGACCACACAAAGATCTGAAACAGGGTTGATACATGAGGGTGGAAAGGATGAGAAGGGACTTGGTAAGGTTGGAGGAATGGTCAAAAGTGTGGCAGCTTAGATTCAGTGCAAATAAGTGCATAGTAATGCACCTGGGAAACAAAAACCCAGGGAAAGAGTACACAATGGGAGGGGAGGTATTAACAACAACAAAAATGGAAAGGGACCTGGGGGTAGTCATGTCAGATGACCTAAAGGTAAGCAAGCAATGCGAGAAGGCAGTAAGTATGGCTGGGGGGATATGGGGATGTATAGGGAGAGGCATCACCAGTAGAAAACAGAAAGTTGTTATCCCTCTGTACAGACAGTTGGTGAGACCCCATCTGGAGTACTGCATGCAGTTCGGGAGACCCCATCTCCACAAGGACCTAGACAGGATGGAGGCAGTCCAGAGGAGGGCAACTAAACTGGTGCAGGGTCTGCACCAGAAGCCATATACAAAGACAGACTAAAGGCGCTTAATAAGTATACCCTTGAGGAAAGGAGGGAGTGGGAAGGGGAGACATGATAGACACTTTCAAGTACCTCAAGGGAATCAACAAAGACCACGAGGGTAGCATCTTTCAGAAAAAGAGATGTACAAGAACAAGGGGCACAATTTGAAGATAGAGGGGGATGGCTCAGGGGCGATGTGAGGAAGTATTTTTTCACAGAGAAGGTGGTGGATACATGGAATGCCCTTTCTGAGGAGGTCGTGGGGTCAACAACAGTGGGTGAATTCAAGAATGCATGGGACAGATATAGGGCAATTCTGGTGGTGGGTAGGAAGAAGCAGGCTGTTGGTTAACTAAGATCTGCATCTTATCCAATACGTAGGGACATGGGCAGACTAGGTGGGCCAAGCGGTCCTTATCTGCCATCAAAGTCTATATTTCTATGGTTGTTTTTCTATTTTTCTGGTTAAAAATTTAAAAAAAAAGACCAAGAGTTCAATTGTGACAGTGGGAATTGTGTACCACAGTGTTACAGTGTGGGGGGCTAACCACAAAATACATCAATGGATAGTTTATTGCTTTTCAGGTTTAAAATTTAAAAAAGACCAAGGGATCAGATGTGACACTGGGGATTGTGTACCCCAGTGTTACAATGTGAGGAGGGGGGGGTTGAGAAGCTGCAAAATACATAAATGGATAGTTTTTTGCTTTTCAGGTTTAAAATAAAAAAGACCAAGGGATCAAGGGTGACACAGGGGATTGGGCATCCCAATGTGATAGTAAGAAGGGGAGTGAATATCAGGATGGGGTGGGGCTCAGCTCAAATGGGGCTTTTCATCTGATTAAATATTCCCGCTTGGAGTGGATTTCAGCCCAGGAGGGCTTTTCATCATGTGAATTCCCTGCTCTGAGTGGGGCTGAGCCAGAATGGGCTTGAATATCGGGATGGGGCAGATATCAGGACGGAGAGGGATGCTTATTGACTGTATCTTGCAGCAGTAGACTACAACAAAAGCCAAGCTAATAATGACACCACTCTGCTGGTTGGTGGGCCATGTCATGTAGATGAAAGGATGGAGCCGATAGATGCAGCTAATTACGCAAAGTCTACACCCACCACCAACGGAACAGTGTCACGATCAGCCTCAGTGATCATTGGCCTGTCAATGTTGAGCCCCCCTGAAGCCTGAGCTGCATTGGATCTGACAGTGACACATCCCTGAAGGCTGCTACTGTGACAGTATGTTTGTTTCATGCCTTTGCAAAAGCAAACATAAAAACTAAAACAGAAAAAGATGGCATAGTTTAATAAATGTGCATTAGTATTCATGGTAGCTTTTTTCCCCTTTTGTAATTAAGAAAACACTTCTAAATAAAAAAGGAATCCAAGCACTAAAATTCAGAATGCGAGCTGAACTGTTACGACATACCAATGTAGCAGGTTTTCAAATCTCAGTTTCACAAGAAGGGTATCAGTCTTCTACTTGGTGACAGAACCAGTAACAAAAGGTAATATTATTATTGTCTATGTTATCCATTTATATGATTTTAAAGAAGAAAATAACATAACAAAATACATAAGATGTAACACTCCTTTACATTATTTGGAGACTCTCCAGAATCAATCCCAACAGTAGTATTCACATCACAACCACTCTTACATAGAAACATAGAATTTGACGGCAGATAAGGACCGCTAGGCCCACCTAGTCTGCCCATTTTCCTACCTAACAGATAAGCTGCAGATCCTAGTTAACCAACAGCTTACTTCCTCCTACCCCCCACTAGGACTGCCTTATGTCTGTCCCATGCATTCTTGAATTCCCCCACTGTTCTTGACTCCACAACCTCCTCAGGGAGGCTGTTCCATGCATCCACAACCCTCTCTGTGAAAAAATACTTTCACATTACCTCTGAGCTGTCCCCTCTATCTTCAAATTGAGCCTCCTTGTTCTTGCACATCTCTTTTTCTGAAAGATGCTACCCTCTTGGACTTTGTTGATTCCCTTGAGGTACTTGAAAGTTTCTATCATGTCCCTCTCTCCTTCTTTCCTCAAGGGTATACATATTAAGTTCCTTTAGTCTTTCTTCATATGTCTTCTGGTGCAGACCTCCTCTGGACAGCCTCCACTCTGTCTATGTCTTTGTGGAGATGGGGTCTCCAGAACTGCACACAGTACTCCAGATGGGGTCTCACCAACTGTCTGTACAGAGGGATAACAACTTCCTGTTTTCTACTATTGATGCCTCTTCCATGCATCCCAGTATCCCCCAGCCTTCCTTACTGCCTTCTCACATTGCTTGCCCACCTTTAGGTCATCTGATATAATTACCCCCAGATCCCTTTCCATTTTACTGTTGTCAGTATCTCACCCCCATTGTGTACGCTTCCCTGGGTTTTGTTTCCATGTGCATTACCTTGCACTTTTTGCATTGAATCTGAGCTGCCATACATTTGACCATTCCTCCAACCTTGCCTAGTCCCTTCTTATCCTTTCCACTCCATCTTGTGTATCAACCCTGTTGCAGAACTTTGTGTCGTCTGCAAAGAGACATACTTTTCCTTCCAGTTCCTCAGCAATGTCACTTATAAAGACATTAAGAAGGACTGGTCCCAGGACTGAAGCCTGCGGTACCCCGCTAGTAACCCTCCTTTCTTCACTGTGTACTCCATTTACTACTACCCTTTGCGTCCTGTTGTCTAGCCAATTTTTTATCCAGGCTACCACCTTGGGACCCACTCCAAGGCTGGCTAACTTGTGTATTAATCTTTTTTGTGGGACTGTATCAAATGCCTTGCTAAAATCTAGGTAGGCCATGTCCACAGCCCCTCCCTGGTCTACTACTTTGGTCACCCAGTCAAAGAAATCAATTAGATTCGTCTGACACGACCTTCCCATCGTGAATCCATGCTGCCTTGGGTCCTGTGCCCCACTGGCCCCTAGGTACTTAACAATTTTTTCCTTCAGAAGTGATTCCATCATTTCCCCTAGATAGATCTTCACTAGATAAACCACCAGAAACTGACACCTTTAATAATCTAAAGTAAAAGGGGAAATGCTCTGCCCTTGTTTCATTCCAGGGATATAATTTTCTTGCTATATACTAAGTATATAGAAGATTCCATCCAGCCCATAACCATGCACCTCACTGTATTGCTGTCCTATCTCCTGGGACCCTCTTGAAAGCTAGATGTTATACCTAAATGGGGACAGTGCAAACATTAAAATAACTAAAATTAATGAATAAAAACAAAAGCCGGTCAGATCTGCCAGTAGGCACTTGTTTTTTAAGTAAGTGCACATCTTATCGAATGGCATTGGGAGCACTTACATAAGATACCCAAGGAGACATCTGAGTGTCAGAATTGGTCTAATAGATGTGAGGCCCAGGCTCAGAGGCAGGCTTGGGCTCCCAGACTCAGAATGAGTGGAGTCTAGGTGAAATCTGGGAGGGGATGTGTTCAACCTTAAGGACGGGACAGCAGCTACCAGGCATGTATGCACCCCCCTACTAGCCGGAAAAAGAGCACCATTGTGATTGTCTATGTAGGTAACCGCCTATCCACTGTCTTAGCAAGATGAAGGGAAGAGTCATGTGGCCACAAGTGAGGATGGGGTACAGGATGGGGGGGTTGAATAAAAAAGGATGAGGATTGTACTGCGGCTTAATTTCTGACGGTGTTCATATTTTGCTGTTGTGCTAACATGATAGAATTGATTTCAGACTTCATGGCCCTTTATGCAGATATGACAACTTCATCACACCCTTGCAGATCTTTAAAGAATATGCAGGGCAAAATAGGGGTTACAGAGATTATTTGACCAAACATCAACTCCGTAGCCAACCCATGTGTCTTGTTTAGATTTTTTGTTGTTGTTGATACAATGGTGCCAGTTTAGTTGCTTTTAGGTGTGATGCGAAATGGGTGTATTTTGGATATATCACTGTGCAGCCACACAAAAACACATTACACATAAGAGGACACATATTGCAGGGGGAAGAGTTCTTCTCGCAACAGAAGCATAATTCATGTTGGTGGGTCCGGTGATAAAGGTGCAAACACTAGCAGACTGACATGCATATGCAGACAGCAGATTGCACTGTGCTAGGTTTGTGACACAATGGCAAGTGGAAATTAGGTCGGTGTTCGGCAAACAAGCATTCAACATCGCAACAACCACTTAGTGCCACCATTTGTCACAGAGAATGTGATCCATGAAAATTCTCAAGGATAAAACACAGGACATCATGTCTCCCAGGATTCTGATATTGTCTAAATCACACTCTGTAACAGTATTATGATAAAAGCAAACAAAAGCTGAACATTGTGACATGCTTAAAATACTTAAGGTGTTTTTACAAGATGAGACCCTTTAACTCACAGGGTTTGAACACAGCTATAATCCTGGGACTCATATTAAACTGATCCATTGCTCATTACAGCTGTTGGAACAGTTGCCATGCACAGTACCACACAACTGAGCATTTCTAACAACAGGGATGTAATTTATGATGTTTTATTTATTTATTTAGCTTTTGTTGACCAGTTAAGTACACTAGACAAGACATTTGCCTATTTTCAGGTACGACCCAGGAGAGTACAATGAAATAAAAGTTCATACAGATGATAACATGATACAAGTTAGGCATTACCCAGAATCAGGTAGAACCAAATGAACATAACACAAGCAGTCAGTAAACACAGTTAGAATAGGAACAAAATATATACATAGAGTCACCAAGGCTAAGAATAATGCATTATAAAATTCTATACAGCTCATAGCCCCAAAAGCAGAGCCTCAGTCAAAGCATCGCCTTAAACAGATAGTAAATACATTGGCTCAGATATTCAAACTGCGTCCAAAAAGTGCGCAATAGCAGGAGCAAGCGCAAGTCCATTGCGCCCATGTGCAAGAGGTGCGATATTCAAAAACTGAGCCGGCCAACCTGCACCTACAGCCGACGACTGAATATCGCACCACCTGCGCCATAGTGCAACTAGGGAGGGGAAGCTGAGCAGATCTGATGCGCCAAAGCGCAACAAGGGATGTTCAGCTGAGCAGTCCAGAGGCGCCATAGCGCAACCAGGGATGCCCCCCAGCAGCAGGGTGGCAATGCAACTGCACAACCAGGGAGGTAGGGGCCCACCACCCATGCCACAGATGGGCAGAGGAACACACAGCAGAACAGACATCGTCCCCCCACACCCCATGCACTGCACAACTGCGGGAGGGCTGGAATAACCACTGGCCCATGGAGACAAGCAACCAACCCACCCACAGCCAGGCCATGGTGCCCCATCACACCCCCTGGCAAGCTGTGACTGGCACACAAGGAGGGCTGACTACCCTGTGCCACACCATCCCCCCAATGCAGAGCACACCCTGCACCGTGACCCCCAGACACCCTTCCCAGGAGCATCGTCCACCACTGCAGGAAACCCCATGCATGCCACCACCCCCACTGTGACAATGCAACCCTGTGCACCACAGAACCATGCAAGGCAGCCCCACCACGAGCACCCATCAGCAGGTGGCAGCACACAGCGATGCAACGATGGCATACACAGTGCCACCATGCACAGCCCCCCCCAAGGTACAGCTGAGAGACTGACCATGCTTCGGCACACTAGGTACCCCACACGGGGCAGGGCATGCCCTGGACACCACCGCCAGTGGTACAGCACCCTGAACACTCTCCCAAGGACACACCCCAACCCAGCACTGGCCACAACAGCCAGCTCAGACACCCACAGTGGTGCGTGGAAGCATGCACCACACCGGATGCCACACAGTGCATGGACAGACACCCACCCATACCTAAGGGCACAACAACACAGGGATGCAGTAGCAGGGCAACCAAGCCCCCAGCATGGGCCCATGTAAACTGTGTACACACAACCTGCAGTCCTCCATGGCACAGGAGTGGCAGCCACCCTGCGCAGGCACTGTGGACCTGTACGCCACCATCATTTGCCCGGAGCACAAGTCACAGACAGTGGTGCACATCCCCTGCAACACACACAAGCCACAGCATGGAGGTAGGACAACAACTGTGGAGGCCACAGTGTCACCTGAGGCAGACATGCACCACACCAGTGACAGGAGGCAACCCAGCATTGTGACAGGTACAGTGGCTGCCCTGCATGGACAGCCACCACTGACATGCCAGCAGACCGTGCAGGTCACAGACATGCATGGGTATCAGCTGCACAGGCCATGGATGGGCTGACAGGGGTACCATGGACACAGAGCGTGCACCGTGGACCACTGTACACAGTCATCCAGTGCACAGGGCACAACACACACACCACAGACACTGACTGATAGCTACCCCCACACCATAGTCACCTCCCCACGGACACAAACATACCCATGACTGCACCACCACTGACGCCATGCACACCACTGCAGCTGAGCACCTATAGCCCACTGCATATCAGAGACACCACAGTATTCATATCAAAAGATCTGTATTCAAAAACAATATCAAAATGAACTATTTACAATACTATATACAAAGTTGGGGGGGGAGGGCCACAAACAAGGTGGGGGTGGGTAAAGGGCAGGGGTGAACAAATGGGACAGGAAAGGAGGGGTGTGAGGGTGGATCCAGGGGGGTAGGGGATATCAGGGGCAGGGATGGTTAACGGGAGCCCCGCTCCCCGCTCTGGCTGCTCCGCCTCCAGTGCCTCCTCCGGACCCCAAGCTGGTCGATCCATTGCAGGATCTCTAAAGAAGCCCTTGCCACATTCAGGATCTCCATTAATGCCTCCCGAATCTCCAGCAGCTGGCAGACACCTAGGACAAGGGAGCACAGTCAATAGGTGTAAATGCATAGCCCCATACAGCCCACCCACTGTGCATGGCATACAGCCATGGGACATGCCTCTGTGATGGTGTGTGACCACCCACAGTGATCACGTCCACAAGACCTGCCCACCCAGGCACATACAGCCATGCAGAACGCTGCACACATCCACCGGCCAAGTCATGCACAGCACCACCGTGGCCGTTTAGTAACATGGCTATGTGGTGCGAAGGCAGTGGCACAGCCATGTACCCGGTGCATGCATGGACCATCATCAACGCATTCCCAGACATGCAGTGCCACTGGACAGTGCTGACTGTAACAAGTTGCGTGCATGGTAGTGGTGTCAATGGATGGTAGCCATGCCCCGCTGCCCACACTGTTACACAGCATGCAATAGTAATCATGAAGGTATGGCACTCACCATCATCAGGCCGGTCCCTCGGGCGCTATGAACCGTCGCCCCTCCTACCGGCCCTGTCGTCCTGCTGGCACCGCATCTCCCTGGCCAGATGCCTCTCCTCCGGCCCTGTGGTGCAAACATGGAGAGAGGAACATCAGTACAATCCTGTAGCAAAGTTCTCCTGCCCCCAGGTGTGTGCCCTCCCACCCAGCCAGACCCGCCCACCCCACACCCTGATAACACCACCGCAGCTAACACCGGATGGTCCCTCCCCATGTTCTGGACACATACAACCTTGATACCCATATGGAAGATAAAAGTGTGTGGACATAACACCTACCTGGCCGTGGCACCGTGCCCCTCCTGGCACGTGACCGCAGGCGGGCAAGCAGGTCTGGTTCCCTCCTCCGCAGGTCGCCATACCTGTGGCGGCACTGCTCCGCTGTCCGCCCCCTTCCCGTGGCCTCCTCCAGTGCACTGGCCACCTCCTTCCACACCTGGCTCCTGGACCTGTCCAGGGGTGCCTCCCCAAATAGTGGTCCATAGAGTGGCTCTACTATGGCCACTAGGTTGGCCAGTTCTACTTGGCTTCACTGTGCAGCCCTCCTCCGCGCCATTCTACTAGCTCAATCAGGTCAAAATGGTGCTCTGCAGCGCGGCTCCACCACGTGCAGATGCTGTGCGGTACAGTGCTGCCATTCCCTATCGCACTGTCACCGAACAGCGCGATAGTGGTGCACCCATGCCTGACGCATGGTGCCTAGGGGGCAAAGGTCAGGCACAGGGTCAAGGGGCTCAGGCGCATGGACAGGCACAGCGCCATTGGATCCCAATGCGTGTAGCATGATTCGATGCCTGTGTGCTACCTCCAGTAGCGGCCTACCACGCTGTTGCCCTAGTGTGCCTATGATGGCCCAGTGCCATAGCACCATATAGGTGAACATCACTGTAGCGCCACTGGCACAATGTTGGCCATGCCCTGCATTACTTCCCACGCACAGCACATCAGCAGCATGGCAGACGCCTGCGTCAGCAACCCAGGCATGCACAGTGAGGTGTGTGCTGCGCATGTCACAGAACTGCGCCCTTGGCTCAGCACGTTCAACACAATTGCGCAAAGCACAACAGCGCAATATTCAGTCGTCATATGCAAAACAGCTAATCAGCCATTCAATGGCACAGCACTGCAATTTGCATCCACTTAAAGTTGTGCCTCACCTCATTTGCATGGGTTGCGCTATAAAAGTGCAACATTGGGCTGCACTGGCTAAAGTCGGTTACTGCAGTCTATTGGTGAGTTGCATGCTGTTTGGGAGTGTGGACTGTGGATTTTGGGACATGCATGGGACTGCACAGTCACAGGTAACAACTGTCATTATTACAGGCTAAATAATGACCGAGCGAGTTGTGGGAGAGGAGGAACACAATGGTGGGAGGAGGAGGAGGCCTAATTTCACCAAGGCCGAGACCGCTGCCCTGTATGAGGCCTACCTGGATCAGGAGCCGCTTCTCAGCGGATGGCAGGGAACACCTCAGGCCTGGTGGCTGCGATGGGAGGAGGTGGCACGCAGTGAACCTGCATGGCAGCCACCAGTGCTCTGGCAGGAGTGCAAGAAGAAGATGGGCACAGACAGGAGGAGGATAAAGGAGAAGGTGGCTGCCATCAGGGCAGCACGAGCCGCAACAGGTGGGGGACAGCCGGAGGTGGTTCACCTGACCCCACTGGAGGAGAGGGTTGCTGGAAGCATGCAGCGTTGTGCCATTGAGGGTCTTCCGGGAGGTGGCTTCCAGACGGGTGGTAGCTTGTCACTGCATGGTAGGTCGTGGTCTGTCTATGGGGGGGGGTGCAGGGTAGGTCACATGCAGTAATGCAACTTTGTTTTCCCTTACAGATCCTGAGCATCTGCATGGGTCAGCGGTGGTGGGCCTGTCCACTGAGGACATTCAGATGGAGATGGAGGAGGGCCCATCCACCTCCACAGGTATACATGGCTCAGTGCGACAGTGGGCCCGCCTGGCTGTCCACACTGATGTTGTTGGAACAGGTGCAGAGGAGGCCCTGCCCATGTCCCAGCATGCCAGCGTCCACGGATGCCGGCATGCTGTGACTCAGGCCGGTGCCGGGTCCATCACCGATGATGATGTCGCTAACGGCATGGGCAGTGATACGTGTGTGCCATGGGATGACCACACAGCAGGTAATATCGCGGCCATGGCTGTGGGTGGTGCTGCCGTGGAGGCCTGCGTGTCATCACAGTCCCAGCCTGTGCCTGTCAGCACCAGTGGAGCAGCACTGGTGTGTGTACAGGACAGTGGGATTGCTGCTGCTACTGCGGTGGCACCAGTGAGCTATAGGAGCAGCAGCCGGAGGGGCAGCACTGAGCAGTTGGCCAATGGGCTTGGGGTACAGGGTCAAGGGGCAGCATCTGTGCACCGGCCTGTGGACATGCTTCCACCTGGTCCTGGTGTGTAGCGCCCACCCTCAAGGGGTGCTGAGCATCAGGGCTGCGCACACCCTGAGGGACAGGATGCCAAGGAGGCAGATGACCTCTTGGACGAGCATACCCACCTACTGCAAGCATCAGTCCACCAGCAGATGTGGCTTGCGACGTCAGTGGATGCACTGCGTGCGATTCTGGAGCAGACAGAGGAGCGTTGCAGCAGAGACACCGCTCTGATCCTGGCAGGGATGGACCGGTTGCGGGAGGATGTGACCACTGCCATTGACAGGCAGACACAGGCATTCACTGCTGTCATGGCCACAATGGGCACACAGTCATGTGCCCATGCGTCGCAGACACTACGCAGTGCACTGTCCACCCCCCTTTCCCGGCATCATGCGACACCCTCCCTGTCAACACCGGGTTCAGCTGTGGGCATTCCGAGCACGCCTGGCGCAGGCATGTTTGGTGTGCTGCAGACCCCCGCACGAGCACGGTCACGTTCACGCAGTGGAACCCCTGGGGAACCATCAGTGCCACCCCATGAGGCCAGTTGTTGGCCTGTCAGTGCTGGCGGGTCTCGGCGGGGCCGCCCATGTGTCCGTGGCGGCCGGGGCACTGTGTCACATGACTGACCTGTCTCCCAACGCGGCTACTGTCTGGTGCTGCCCTGTGTGCATTGTGTCTTTCAGCGGGCATTGCACGGGTGGGTACCCGGCCCAGCACACGGACACACAGTCCATCTGCACACCTCCCGGCTGCTGTCCGCAGTTGCATGTGCATGATGATGCCTGCATTGTGCTGTACCAATGTGCAGTGGTGCTCAGCATCTGACACGCATACGGACAGGCAGGGCGTGGTGGTCTGTGGACATGTGTGGCTAGGGTGGCTTTCTGGGTCGGTGTGCCTCCTACCCTTTGTGCATGTCTGGTGCATTGTGTGTGTGTGCCCATCCGTGGTGGCATGTTAGACCTCCACCCATCCCTGGTTGTGTGTGTGGTTCCATGCCCGCCACTTCCTTGACAGAATGCACCCTGGTGTGTCCATGCGTGTTTGTGGGTTGTGCCTTAGCCACCGTTGGTTGCACATGGCCCCATGACTACCTGCTGGCTGAAGTGCTCCTCCGTGATGGTGTCTCGTGCAGCTGTGCCAGCCGGAGCAGTCGGGGGTCCCGTCGCCCAAGGGGGGCTGCCCATCACCATTGTCACTGGCGACCTCATCGTCCGCATTGCTGTCCCCCTCTTCGACCTGTACGGCTATCCCACATTCGTTGGTCATGTTGTGCAGGATGCAACAGGCCAGGAATAGCCTACAGGCCTTTGAGGGGCTGTACTGTAGGGCACCGCTGGAGGTGTACAGGCAACAGAAACGTGCCTTCAGCATCCCGAACACCCGCTCGATGACATTACGTGTGGTGGTGTGTGCCACATCGTAGTGTTGCTGCGATGGGGTCAGGGGACGCCGGTAGGGTGTGAGAAGCCAGGGACGGAGTGGGTATCCACTGTCACCTGTGTGTAGAGGGTGGAGGTTAGTTTGGTGATCAGCATCGCCCTGCCCCAGGCTATGTAGGCCACTACCCATGTCACCTCTGACCATGCCCCCCAGGCCCTATAATTGTCCATGTGGTTTGCATATTCACCCACTAGGTGGCCAGTGGGGATATCCCCACTCTCGAGTCTGTGACACAGTGCTGACTGGTGCCAGATGAAGGCATCATGTGCTCCCCTAGGGTGCGTGGCACAGACATTGATTATGCACCCCCTGGCATCGCACACCACCTGGCAGTTGATGCTGGCATAGCCCTTTGCGATGAGTACGGCCCCTCGGGGCCAGGGGAAGCGGATGGGCCACATGGTGCAGTCTATTGCCCCTAGCATGCCAGGCATAGGTGCTACCCTGTGGAACTCCTGTATGTTTGCTGTGCGCTCCGCCGGTGTGCTGGGGAAATGGATGTACTCCGCAGCAGTGCGCTGAGGAATTGGGTGAAGTGGCGTGATGTGGCCAACTGAGTTATGCCTGTAGTGTCCCCAGTTGGTCTCTGGAAGGTACCCGTGGCAAGCAAGCACATGCAAGCTGTCACTTTCATCTCCACTGACAGGGCATGGCTCCGTCGTGTGGGTGCCTGCATCACATCACTGCACAGCTCACAGAGCCGCCTCATAATTGCCCGATTCAGGAGGTACCAGCCCACAATCTCGGTATCACTGTACAGCTCGAAGCTGGTGCGGGCTCGGTACTGCCTGTTGGGGGCATACCGCCGACGGGCTCTTCCACGGCCACGCTCCCCTGCTACCCGCCTTCTCATCCCCCTCATTATGGCCTCCATCTGGAAGGTGGCACTGGCCATGTCCCTGACTTGTGTTCACCCCCTGGCAGCTGTTTCTGTATTCCCCCCCCCACTGTCCTGGCTGCTACTTCCCCTGCACCGGGAACACCTGCCTGTGCTGGCCTCACTGCTGTGTGGTGTACTTCCCCCTTCTGCACTGTCTCCCCACACCTTCCCCTGTGCCTGTTGCTTCCAGGTGCCCTTTCCTGGCTGGCCCTGTGTGTCCCTGCTACCCAGCTTTCCCTGCTATCTTTGGCTCTCATGTGGCTTCCCTGTAGTGTTCTTGCGCCTCTCCCTTGCTCCCTTTTATTTTGGTTAATTTCCGCTATGGCGCAACTTCCGCTTGCTCCCCTATTGCGCATGGCACATGTTGTTAAATATTGCACTGCGCCATTTATGCATGGTTCCTCCCCCTTCAGTTGTGCATGCATTCATTATAATTGCGCTGTTGCTCAGCGTGATTTGGGGGGCGCAACTGCCTCCTGCTGAACATCGCAGAATGGTGCATTTTCGGACTTTCGCAGGCGCAACCCTATTGCGCATGGCTCAACTCTTTTGAATATCTGGGCCTTTATATACAGAGCAGAACCCAAGCAGGCAGGATGCATCAGCAGGACCTGTGCAAGGGTACCAAAAGAAGGACGTGTAAGTCCAATGCAGGGAACTTTGAGAACAGCAGGACCCAATGATCTAAGGGAGTAAGAAGAAGAGACAGCCGGTTTGAGGAGCTCAGTCAGTCCTGGGGGGCAGTTCTGAGAACCTAATAATAAGTAATAGTATGGTAATTGCATTAGGTCCAAAATTAACAAAATCATTGGCCAAAATCTTTAATCTTTCCTTTGGACTTCAGAAGGTCCCCGATTTGTGCAAAGTGGCCTTTATAGTACCTATACACAAACGAGGGTTCTGCAGAGCTATTGGAAAATTATAGATCAATTTCTTTGCTATCAAGCAAAGGACAGGTACAAGAAAACTGGTCAGCTATTTGGAAACATATAAAGTGCTTATACCTGCTCAGCATGGCTGCAGGAGGTACTGTAGATCTTACTTCGAGAGGGTTCCTGCAGTAGGTCTTCACATATAGGACTGCGCCCCCTGGCATCAGGTCCGCACGGCAAACTTGTAGATAGCAATCATCAGCGGGGACCGTCCCCGACATCGAGGCATAGTGACGTCAGCCCGACTATAAAAGGGGCGGTCCAGCCTCCCACTCTCCAGTCCTTTCCGCCTGTCTCAGTCACGCTCGTCTACTGTCAGAACAGCAATCTAACATCCGTATATGTATCAAGTGTTTCTTCGCCTCTTGCAAATTTCTCAAAATTTTTTCTTCAATTTAATGTCTTCTAGACAGAAGAAAAAGTGCTCTAAGTGCGGCGCTCAAATCCCGCACGGGGACGACCACTCCCGTTGCCTCCTTTGCCTCGGTTCAAAACATGATGGCTCGCTAACTGCATCCATTTTTCGTACACGAAATATAGGAAGTTCCTTCCGGGGGCAGTCAAAGGCCATTCCACTCATAGCGTGGTGACCTCTACTGCCTTTTTTAGGAATGTGTCCATGGCAGGGATCTGTACTGCGGCCACCTGGTCATCTGTTCACACCTTCACTAAGCATTACAGTCTGGACATTGCCTCTCGGCGCAGAACTGGTTTTGGTCTTGCGGTCCTGCAAGGCCTTCTGTCGTGATTCCTCATGGCGACTTCTCCTCCTCCCGGATGCACCTATGCCTAAATTTTCTCTGGGACTGCTTGGTATTCAATCCTATATTTGAAGACCTACTGCAGGAACCCTCTCGAAGTAAGATATTGCAGTTACATGAGAACTTACCATAACAGTAGATCTTCGAGAGAGGTTCCTGCAGTAGGTCTGGTTTCCTACCTGCCTTCCCCCAGTTTTGGATGCTTTACTTTCCATCCGGTCTAGTCCTGTGGGACTAGAGTGGAAGCAGGGTCTCTGGAGTTCACTCCGGTTTTCTCCTTACCTATCTTTAGGTCTCCATTGGAAAAGAACTGGAGAGCGGGTGCGGGACCGCCCATTTTATAGTCAGGCTGACGTCACTATTTCCTGACGTCAGGGGCGGTCCCCGCTGATGATTGCTATCTACAAGTTTGCCGTGCAGACCTGACACCAGGGGACGCAGTCCTATATGTGAAGATCTACTGCAGGAACCTCTCTCGAAGATCTACTGTTACAATAAGTTCTTACGTAACTGCAATTTCCATGACAGTCTTGGTCCAGTTTATGAACAAACTGCACCAGAATATTGAGCATGGTTTGTTCACTGGTGTGGTGTTCATGGACCTGATCAAGGCATTTGATTTAGTGGACAACTCCCTCCTGAAGGCAAGGCTGAGGCAGGTTGGACTTGGTACGTCCACACTAAATTGGTTCTCTGATTATTTAAGTGTTCAGAAACAGATTGTCAGGGTCAATGGAGCTGTGTCCACCATATGTCCAGTTTCTTCTGGAGTATCGCAGGGGTTAGTCTTTGGATCCCTGTTATTTACTTTATTAATAATTTACTGTTTAGTTGTGGGAACTCCAATATTATTCTTATATGTAGATGACACAATTATTTATGCTGCAAAAAAAGTATATACTGTCTCCCTGAACCTGGATCAAGAATTCCATAAAATTGCAGATTGGTGTAGTACAAACAGATTAATATTTAACAACAAAAAAGTAATGCTTTTTTGTACGCCAAACAAAAATATGAAAGTAGTATTGATAGCTTTACAATTACATTGAATGATGGAATGCTGCCGGATGTAGCTGAGGAATTCAAATATCTAGGTGTGATCATGGATTCAAATTTGACATATGAGGGGCATACCAATTTTGTCACAGCTCAACTCATACCTCTCAACTGTCACACATTACGAGGTATGTCACTCATTTTATCCCTCAGAAACCCTCTGTTCCACATTGAGAAGGTGACATTCCACACTGATCACTGAGACTTTAAAGCAGAAATGTAAAATAATATAAGATGCTAGGTAATCAGCAAACATTACAAACATTAGTGCTCTTATTTCCACCGTATTCTGAGCATGCAATGTCATGTTTGAGGATCTGTCACACATTTTGTCCAGTTGTCACACATCTTGTCACACATTTTGGTGATAAAAGGTTGACAGGTATGGCTCAACTACATAGAAGGCTTAGACCTCTGTATGAATTGTATGGTTTTCTAACCGAGGACACTAGAAAAAACACTGCACACAGTAGTTTACTGCCTGTACTCGATTAGTAGTTAGTAGGTTAGTTAGTTGAAAATTGGTAACAGGGCAGATTACAGCAGTATTATTTGGGGAACAGCTTCATCAAAAATTTTAACAAAACATAGGACACTGTACAACGCTGGGTGCAGGTTTGCCTTTTGGGCTAGAAAGTTAGAACATCATTGTAATATGTATGAAAAACTGCACTGTTACAGTTAAATGAAATTGACTTATTTGGTGTAGATGCTGAGGGCATTTAAAATCGTTAGTAAAGGTACTGAGAGTATGATTGTTGATATCATAAAATTGCAGAAGAATGAAAGATCATTAAGACTGACACATTGTCTTTGGTTGTACCACTATACAAAACAAAAATAAGTCAAACAGCTTTTTATATCTAAAGTCTGAAATGAAATCCCTCCAGGTGTGAGAAAGTAAAGTACTTTAAACATTTTTAAAGCACATTATAACCCCCATGTGTATGCTATAACTAGCTTTAATTGTTTTTAAATGTTGCATGACTTTTATATTTTGTTAATTTGTATTCAGTATTGTCTTGTTCTTTTGTACAATGTCCCAATTTGTTTTCCCGTATAATTTCTGTAAACAGGCCATGTAGTCCAGTGCACCTACCTAGTAATCAAATAAATAGGTAAGTTATGCACTTGTGTGAGCCAAGTTCATCAAGTGTTCATCCCTGAAGTGAGTAGCAGTGGCTATGAGAGGGTTCCTGGCAGTTGCCTGGAGTAGGGGGCTTAAAGGGTCATCCAGATCAAGAGCCAGCATCCAGTTGTTATGAGACAGTGATAGAGCAATGGGACATCAGGGCCACCTTAACAAGACAAAGGCAGGAAGAGATTTGCCAGGAAGCAACCTGGAGAAGAGGCTGAAGAGGGTGTCCAGCTGAAGGTCAACCATTAAACGGATCCACAATGCCAAAGAGAGAGCCATGTGAGAGAACAGAGATTCCTGTCTGTCTGAGCAGTACACAGAGGGCTGGTTCCTGTATTTGTTTCAAGAGGGTTAGGTAAGGTCTTTCGAGAGCTGAGTGACTTACTAGGGTCCCTCACACCTGGGGAAGCCTGGGAATGGGAGGTGGAGAGCTTCCAGTCCACAGACCGTCTTCTTGAGCTGTGCCTGAGACAGGAATTACATGAAGGTCAGGGTTGAGGAAGAATAGCTCCAAAGTACCTGAGTGCTCTAGAGCGTGGGAACTGTGAGTATGAATCAGGGCATAGGCCCAGCAACACTTGTTTTTCTAACGACATAGTTAGAGCCTGTGGGACATCACATGCCCCACGTTAGGACTGTATTACTTAGGGCAATGACCTGAGCCAAAGTCCAGCGTTAGGTCATTGGGCCTTTTGAGATTAGAAATTGTTGGGTTTGTTTATTTCTCTATGCATAGCCCCAGAGCATGTGTCGACTTTCACTGCATCACATCAGGCCTGCAATGATTTAACTGTTGACTGTGATAAGAGCTGCTAGGAACTGATGGTTAAATCTGATGCATCAGGTAGGAGACATTGTGGGACTGATATGGGGGAATGTGAAGGATTATTACTGCATAGTATGATCTGCTTAACTAATTACCTATACTTTACCCCCTCTATTAAAAAAAATTGACCTTGGTTTTGCATTTTGTTCCTGCGTACATTTGTTTCTTGCTTGGTCTCTACTATTGCATTGTGTGGTGGGATTGTGTGGAATTGAGAATTAATTTTTCCCTGTGGGGGTAACATCCAGGGTGCTAGCTTGCACTCTAAGAGCCTTCCTCTGGTGGAGGCAATCCATCAGTATTATTTGCCCAGCTACCAACACCCTAATCCAGTCCCCTCTGCCCAAAGGTTAGAAGGCCCAAGCCTCATCCCAGACATCAGAAGATGGAGCTACATGCATTGAGGATGGTTCACAGATATAACATTGGAGTATCAATTTACAGTAGCAGTTTGTGTAATTTCAGTGAGGCATCATGCAAGTACTGTATCAATATTATCTGGTATATCACTATATACATTCTGGCTCGGGGGCTCCCCTCCTATCTCTCATCCTCTCTCTACACTCCACCTCCTCCCACCCACTCTCTCAGATCAAATGATGCCCGCACCTTGACGGTCCCTCGCTGCTCCACCCTTATCGATCAGACTGGTTTTGCCAATCATTTCCCTAAAATCTGGAATTCCCTCCCCCCGAAATACTTCACTTCTCCTCCAACTACTCCCTTACCTCTGCCCTACACAATTACCTTTCCCTCAGCTGTTCTTGCTTTAACCCACCTTAATACCTATCTCCAGTCTCTGTCTTCCTACCATGACCCCCCCCCCTGGCAGGGTTCTCAACATCCTGAAGGGGGAAATCAGGAAATGGCTACCCCTTCTCCTCATATTCAGTTCTTGCCTCTCCCCCATCTCTTCTCCTCCTGCCCTTCTGGGTCACCAGTGTGCACATCCTAATCCCATCCTTTTTACTCCAACAGCACTTGCGTACTACCTCGAGCCTGCTCCTGGTACACTCATGCACTATAAATGGTTCTATTGCATTATTACTGTTTTGTACATTCATATGTTCTTTTGTATGATTTTGGACATGTATTGTAATTTACCCAATGTTCCACTACTGTTTATTGTACAATACCTTGTGTTCCAACTGTTGCACAATCTTACAATGTTGTATTGTTTGTACTACCCACATACTGTTTTAACTGATCATCCTTCACAACCCTATGTAACCCCTCCCCCCAGATCGCACCATGAGATGAGCAATTTGTTGTTTAGTGTGCCCTCCTGGTGAAACATTTCAATAAATAAATAAATAAACTATAGTTATTATTTATTTTATTTATTTATTGAAATGTTTCACCAGGAAGGCACACTGAGCAACAAGTCGCTCGTCTCCGGTGCGACCTGGGGGGAAGAGGTACAGTAGGAGTGAGACATTAAACATTCAAGTTACAAGATCAACATTAACATACAGTTGTAAGGCAGGTATTACAGTGTTACAACAGTGTTGCACTTAATACAGTATGTAGAAAGAGTGGACAATAATAAGTGGCGAGTTAATAAGTAAACAAGCGCTCACGTGAAAGAAAAGGGGGAAGGGAAGGAAGGGTTGAGGTGGGGGAGGGAGAAGAGTCATGTCCCTGGAGACCCCCCCAGGATGCGAGGAACCCAGCAAGGGGACTGGTGGGACCAGAGAGAAGGGGATAAGGCAGTATCCCAGAGAGACCCCTTTAGGATGGTGGAGGAAGGGAGCAGATCAGAGATACAAGCTCCTTGGTGGAGTAGGAGAGGGATCCATGAAGAGCATTCGGGGTCTTTTACATTCTATGAGAGATCAAGATTATTTGCATTATGTAGACAGTGTGACTTGGTGTGAGAAGGATTTCGGCCGGACACTGCTCATTTCTTGTATTAGTTCTATTTTTAAAAACAATGTACAATGTTGACTCTTTGGTGCTGAGCAGAGAGGCCCCCACTTGGCACACTGGCAACCTCGGTTCACCCCCACTCTGATTGACTCAGGTGGAGACTGTCAGGGAGTGAGATGAGTATCTGCATGGATGCTCTCCATCCCAGGGGCTCCTGGAGTGGTTTCTGCTGACAGCTTGGCATAAGTACCCTTGGTGGCATGAGTGGTCACATGCTGCCACTTATCTCACCTCCAGGACATAGAAACATAGAAGCTGACAGCAGATAAGGACCGCAAGGCCCATCCAGTCTTCCCATTTTTTCTACCTTATGAGTGTGCCATAGGCCTTTACTCTGTCAGTGGCCTATCTGTTCATACTCATCTGTATTGCTCCCTTATGCCTATCCCATGCCTGTTTGAAGCCCTGCACTGTATTCATATCCACCACTTCCTGAGGTAGGCCGTTCCATGCATCCACTACCCTTTCTGTGAAAAAGAACTTCCGCACATTACCCCTTAATCAGCCTCCCTCTAATCTCATGCTGTGTCCTCTTGTCCTGCTATTTTTCTTATATTGAAACACGTTAGACTCTTTCATCTTGTTAATGCCCTTAAGATGTTTGAATATTTTGATCATATCATGAAGTAATCCTTTTTTCATTCCTGCTGTTCATTCTAAAGTGTAACCTCTCCACCAAACTCCATGTAAATGTACCAATAATGTATCTCTTGCCTGTTACTTGAAAATTGCTGTATTTGTATTTCTCTGTCTACCACATTGTACTACATGTACTCAGGTCGCACCTGGAAACGAGCCTCGGCTCAGCGTGCCTTTCCCGGTCACCAATTTTAAATAAATAAATAAATATCACCCCTCTCCTGCCTTTGTTCTAGGGTATACATATTGAGCTCTGCTAATATGTCCTCGTATGTTTTCTGATGCAGTACCTGCACCATTTTGGTTGCCTTTCTCTGAACTGCCTTCATTTTGTTAATGTCCTTGTGAAGGTGCGGCCTCCAGTACTGCATGCAGTACTCCAGATGGGGTCTAACCAGTGTCAACAAAAATGGAAAGGGACCTGGGGGTAGTCATATCAGATGATCTAAAGGTTGGTAAGCAATGTGAGAAGTCAGTAAGGAGAGCCAGGGGTATACTGGGATGCATAGAAAGGGGCATCACAAGTAGAAAAAGGGAAGTGGTTATCCCTCTGTACAGACAGTTGGTGAGACCCCATCTGGAGTACTGTGTGCAGTTTTGGAGACCTCATCTATGCAAGGACATAGACAGGATGGAAGCAGTCCAGAGGAGGGCAGCTAAAATGGTGCAGGGTCTGCATCAGAAACCATATGAAGAAAGACTGAGAGAGCTTAATATGTATACCCTTGATGAAAGGAGGGACGGGGGGACATGATAGAAATGTTCAAGTACCTCAAGGGAATCAACAAAGTCCAGGAGGGTAGCATCTTTCAGAAAAAGAGATGTGTAAGAACAAGAGGGCACAATTTAAAGATAAAGGGGGGACGGCTCAGGGGTAATGTGAGGAAATGTTTTTTCACGGAGAGAGTGGTGGATGCATGGAACCACCTTCCTGGGGAGGTTGTTGGGTCTAAAACAGTGGGGGAATTCAAACATGCATGGGACAGACATAAGGCAATTGTAGTGGGGGGTGGCAGGAAGTAGGCTGTTGGTTAGCTAGAATCTGCAGCATATCCAGTAGGTAGGGAAATGGGCAGACTGGGTGGGCCAAGTGGTCCTTATCTGCCATCAAAGTCTATGTTTCTATGTTTCTTGTAAAGAGGGATCATTACCTCCCTTTTACGACTTGTGATACCCTTGCTAATAAACCCCAACATCCTCCTAGCCTTACCTACTGCTTTAGTGGTCTGCTTGGATGGTTTCAGGTCATCTGTGATGATGATGGTGCCCAAGACTCTTTCTTCCCTTGTGATTGCCAGCAACTCCTCTCGCAACCTATAGGTGGCTTCAGGGTTTCTCTTCCCTATGTGCATGATCTTGCACCTCTTTACGTTAAACCCCAGTTGCCACTCTTCTGACCATTTTGCCAGTTTATCCAGATCTCTTCTCATTCTGCCCACCCCATCTGGATCATCTACTCTG
Organism: Neoceratodus forsteri; assembly: GCA_016271365.2. Classification (NCBI taxonomy): domain Eukaryota; kingdom Metazoa; phylum Chordata; order Ceratodontiformes; family Ceratodontidae; genus Neoceratodus; species Neoceratodus forsteri. The sequence continues at coordinate 943,794,727 of CM057450.1, forward strand.
TTGCAGATCTTGGTGTCATCTACAAACAGACAAACCTTACCCTCCAGTCCATCTGCAATGTCACTGATGAAGACATTGAAGAGGACTGGCCCCAGGACTGATCCCTGAGGTACCCCACTTGTGACTTGCATCTCTTCTGATTATATACCATTTACCACCACTCTCTGTGTTCTGCCCACCAACCAGTTTGCACCCAGTTGACCAACTTCTGACCCACCCGAGCCTACCCAGCTTATTAACCAATCTTCTATGTGGAACAGTATCGAAAGCTTTGCTGAAGTCAAGGTAGGCGACATCAACTGCACCCCCTTGGTCCACCACTCTGGTCACCCAGTCAAAGAAATCTATGAGATTAGTTTGACAGGACCATCCTGTTGTAAACCCATGCTGTCTTGAATCCTGTGCTCCTATGGATTCCAGGTGTTGCACTGTCTTTTCCTTAAGGAGTGCCTCCATAATCTTGCCCACTACTGAGATAAGACTGACTGGTCTGTAGTTCTGTGACTCCTCCCTGCTACCACTCTTGTGGAGCGGGATCACATGAGCCCTTCTCCAGTCTTCTGGGACCTCTTCTGTGCTCAGAGACTCATTAAACTGTGGAAGGACTCCTTCCTTAACCATAGGTCTGCCTAGGAGGAGTTCCCTTTTGTGTATTTAACCTTTGTGCATGTTCTTTTGTGTTTACTGTAAGTGTGTCTTACGTGGACTGGCCACCCATGTATTCCTGTTTGTTTTCCCTGTGGTGTGTATGGTAGCTCATGCTGGGCAGTAGTGCTGAAAAAGAAATAAAACAAAATGCAAAGCAAAACTAAAAAAAGAGATCCAAATCCTGGGAGAGTTTAAATAAACGAGAGGCACAGCCCAAAAGTATGTATTTATGTCAGCTTTAAGTTAACTAAGCTGTTCTGTCTATAGCGCTGTGGAAAAAGAAAGCCAAGCTGTTTACTTGTGCAGTCGGCTGTTAAGCGCTGTTTGGGGAACTGAAAAGAAACAAGTAGATATTCCCGCAAAGCAAGTGCTCTCACAGTTCTCCTGATGTTTGGTAATATTATTTAAATAGGATCCTGTCTTCATTCCTTACTGTACATTTCTTTGTGTAGAAGTTCCTAAGTTCTGTATGCTCCTTCGCGATTGTGCGGATGTTGTAAGCCTCGCGAAGGTGCACACAGTCCCATCGGTTTTCAAACCGCCGTTTTAGTAGAGATACGAGCTGACTAAGTTATCAAGCTAAAGAAAAACTTGCTTGCCAATAATTTATTTATTTATTTAGTTTTTGTTGACCGGGTAAGTGCATTAGACAAATCCTGCTTATTTTCAGGCACGACCCGGGGAAGGGGGATACAGATGAATGCCAACTGACCTTGAACCAGATTAAGCTGTTGGTGGTATCTCTTAGTGAATAATAAAATAAACAAACGAAGACTGGACTTGCTACATCTTCCAAGTAACTGCTTCTGTTTTGTTTCAGGAGAATGTGTTAAGGGAATTTCTGTTTACAAATAAAAACGAGCTTACCAAAAAAAGGAAAACGGAGGTTTCTGCTGTTGTCTTCACTTCAGCTAGGTGCTCCAAGAGCCGGCTGGCCTCAATTTCACTATACTTATGCTGAGCACAGTTGAAGGAGGGACAGGCAGAACACCTCCTAAACTTTGCTCTGAAAGTAGTGAAGTAAAAATGCTTCTGACATCAAAGTATGCTTACCATCATTATATGAAATGTAATATACCACTTTTTAAGAAATATAAAGCACTATAAAGAATGTTAAAAACGTATGTTAATCCAAAGGATGAGTAACAAGTGATTTGGACCAATCCTGTACTCTGACTGGCTATATATGTACTGTCTCAAACCTAGTCAAGTCAGATTCGTTTGGAACATTGAAGGGACATCACTCAGTGGGACTAGTGCTTTCTAGTCATATGGACCTTTACCTTTGAAGTCAATTTATTTATTTGCTGAAGTTGAGCCATGTTTTAGTTGCTATTTTATTTTTTGTTATCGTGACGATACCAGTCCACCTAATTTTTTGTTCTGTGAATAAAAGAAGAAATAAGCTTCAACTTGGCTGATGTGTCCATCTATTACCCACTTAAATCTCTCACATAAACAGTTCTGATAATGGCTCTGCTAGTTCCACCCTTAGCTCCTTTAGTACCCTGGGATGTATGCCATCTGGTCCCATTGCCTTGTCCACCCTGAGCTTAGCGAGCTTTTGTAGGACCCTTTCTTTTGTGAAGGGACTTGTGCACACACCACTCCCCCGTGTCCATGCTGCTGAGCTGAGGGCCCTGCCCTAACTTCTCCTTAGTAAATACTGAGCAGAAGTATCTATTTAGGATAGATGCTTTTCCTTGGTCCTCCTCCATACACTCCCCCTTATCCCCTTTGATCTTAGCAATACCCCGTCTGGACTTTCTCCTTTCACTAATGTATCTATAGAAAGTCTTGTCCCCTTCTTTTACTCCATGATATGTGCACACACTCAGGAGGAGGAGGGAAGGATGAAGGCAGAAATCCTTGGGGTGCAGCAGGACAAATACTGACATGGTAGAGCCCTACTCTCTGCCACCAGCCACACCCCTCCTCTTCACGGATTTCACCCACTAACATTAGGTGGTTGGTAAGTGTTTGTTAGGGGCCAGGCCTCAATAGGGGTAAGACATGGGGTTGAGTAGTTGAGGTAGGCACTAGGGGTGCTGGTAGACAGGGCTGGTTGTGTAAGGCAGGAAGGGAGAAGCACCAGTGAGTAGGGGAAAAATAATAAATTGAGGTTAAAAAAAGGCTACAGTGTGCAGGTATGTGGTAGAGGGAGGAGCGTGGAATGATGTGCTAAGCTGGGTGGGGAAAGTGTGATTATTTCACCAATGGTTTGGCTGCATGAAAGAGCAGAGTGTGGGTTAGTTACTATAAGGGTGAGAAAAGGGTTATGTATTTATTTAATGGTGCAGTCTGAGGGGAGGAGGGGGTGCTAGGTAGGTTGCAGGAAGGGGTTATCTGTGTGACTACTGGTATGTTTGGGCAGGAGGGCCAAGAATGGGATGGATGAATATATTCATGGTTAGAAGATAATATTAGTAGTTATTCCAGTAAAAACATACACACCCTTTTCTAATTTCTAATTTTTGATTAGGAAAGGCACACGGGGCTATGACAGCTAATTTCCAGATGCACCCTGGGGGGTACGTTATATGGACACGTTTTATTGACAGGGAGAATGTTAGCCAGGACACAGGGAAACTCCCCTACTCTTATAATAAGTGCTATGGGATCTTTAACTGCCACCTGTACAGCCCCCAAAGAGATAGGTAGAAGAGACCTCAGTGTAATGTCTCATCTGTAGGACACAACAGTGCAACACTCCCTAGTGATGCACTGGGGTTTCAGTACTGGGTATAAGCCCAAGTTCCTAGTGTCAGTCTAGAACCCAGGACCTTGTAATCTTCTGGCACCAGAGGCAAGCATGTAGTCTACTGAACCACTGACACAAGCAATAGACCCATAGACAGATGTTGCCTGTGCTCTAAAAACCCACTCTTTAGGTGCACTGGAGCCCCAAGAAAAAGCTGAGTGTCTTCAACCACAGTTAGAATTGGTTATTTCATTGATTTCATTTCATTGATATTACAGAGCATTTAAAGACGAAGTCCATAAGCTCATCTCTTTGAACTTAAAAATAACCTTTTATTCCTTCATTAGTACAATATTTATCAAACTTCATTTTAAATTCAGATATGGTTTTACTTTCTACCACCTCACAGGGCAATGCATTCCATATTTGTGTTACCCTATTATTAATCCAGTTTCTCCTTTTATTTGTATTCGATCTTTCTTTAGCCAATTGTTGGCCATGTGCTCTTGTATTATGCGTGTGGTCCCTATGCACTAATCCCATGCTATCCCAAAGAAAAGTGTCTGTATGTGCCCTAAAAACCAGGCACATATCCCTTCCCCTCTCATCCTTCTATACTCCAATGAATACAACCCCAATGACTTCAACCTCTGCTCATAACACTGTCCTTCCAATCCTTTAACAGTTTTTGTGACCCTCCTCTGAACTCTCTCCAATGCCCCCACATCCTGCCTCTTGTAGGGTGCCCAGAACAGTACGCAACACTCCATATGGGGCCTCACCAGTGCAGTGTACAATGGGATTACAACTTGCCTTTCCTTACATTTAATATGTTTTTTAATACAATGTACTACACCACTAGTCTTTTTCATAGTTTTATTACATTGCATACTAAAATCCAAGTTACTGCTGATATTAATCCCCAGATCACTCTCTTCCTGTGAGACCTTTAATACTATGCCTCCCAAATTGTATTTATACTGTTTATTATTTTTTCCAAAATGCATAACAAAGCATTTATCAATGTTAAATAGAGATTGTTTTTGGGAGGCCCAAATTTCCAGTTTATTTAGGGCAGCTTGCAAATTGTTATGTTCTGTTGTACTGTTTACTAAACCCCCTAACCTAGTGTCGTCAGCAAATTTTGATAGCCAAACCCCAGTATCAACCTGCATTGTTGATATATATAGATTAAACAGGTAGGGTCCCAGCACAGATCCCTGAGAGACACCACTAGTCACTCTGGCCTGGCCAGAGAATTCTCCCCTCACACATACCCTCTGGCTTCTATTCGCCAGCTATGCCCTAATCCATAGTGCAGTCCAATTTGGGAGTTTTAATTGTAAAATGACTTTAACAAGCTCCTCGTGGTGGACCTTATCAAAGGCCTTCGCAAAATCCAGATAGATGACATCAACCGGATTATCCCCATCAATAGACTTACTGACCTTATAGAATTCTAAAAGGTTGGTCTGGCATGACCTCCCTTTTGTGAACCCATGCTGAGATTTATCTACCTTGTCTAAGTTTTCAAGGAAGTCAGTGATAAAGTCCTTTATTATGCCTTCCAATATGTTTCCCAACACAGAGGTCAGGCTTATAGGCCTGTAGTTAGTCACCACTTGTCGGGATCCTTTCTTATGTATAGGGATAACCACGGCTTGTCGCCATACATCCCCGGTTTCAATGGATTTTTGGAACAAGTACGTCACTGGATCTACCAGGACCTCCGCCAATTCCTTAATCATCCTTGAATGAATTCCAGCAGGTCCCTGTGCCTTATTTTGTTTAACTTGCTTAAGTCTTTTAAGTACATTGGCACAATCTATTCTATAACTGGAATTTGACTGTATTGTGACTGTGGCGTCCTGGCCGGAATGTGGACTTACATTAAAAACTGTAGAGAAATAATTGTTAAATTCCTCTGCTAATACGATATTATCAGTTATAGTCTTCCCGCTGCTGGTTTTAAGGGGTCCCACAGATGTGCTTTTCCCTTTTTTACAATTTATATATGTATAAAAGGATTTATAGTTATCCTGTACTTTAATAGCTAGGGTGTACTCATAATTTATTTTTGCCATAAAGATATCTCTTTTTGCCAGCTTTTGTCTATTTTTGTAAGTCGCCCAGCTATCCTCAGTGTTAACCTGTTTAGCATGGTGGTAAGATCTGTGTTTCTCTTTGATTAATGTTTTAACTGATTGGGTCATCCAAGGTGGAAGGATATTTTTTTTTGCCCCACTGTATTTGTTTGTAACAGGTACATACCTTTGAACCGAACTGGTTAATTTATTTGTTAGTTTATCCCATATTTTAGCAACTGGCTGTGTGCCAAAATCAGTTTTCCAGTCCCAAGCTTCTAATACATGTCTCATTGTTTCAAAATCTGCTCGATTATACCTTTGAAGTACTGTTTTACCTGTGCTTGTTCCAAGTGTTCCTACATACTGGAAGGTAATTATAGAGTGGTCACTAGACCCGAGTGGGCGATTTACATTACAATCAGTAATATTCTCACCCAGGTCACTTAACACCAGATCCAAAATATGATTTCCCCTAGTACTTGAAACAACAAATTGGTCCATCCTAACAAGGTTGAAAGTTTCTAGGTATCTCGATTCTATGCTTGAACTAACTCTTAATATGTCCCAATTTATACCAGGAAGGTTAAAATCCCCTACCAAAACAACATTCCCGACTGGGGACAGTTGGTTAATGAAAGCTAACATATCCTCGTCTTCTTTTAGCTTGGTGGATGGTGGCCTATATAGCACTCCAAGATTGATCTTAGCTGCTTGGGAGGTCTAATCTTGACCCAAAGGGCTTTCAATTCCAGCCAACTAGTTATGTCAATTTGCTCAGTAGCAATCGTGTCCTTAATATACACTGCCACCCCACCTCCCTTAGTTAGGGACCTATCTTTGTTAAAAAGTGTATACCCTTGGATTTGTTTATCACAAGTATCCTCGAGCTGCCACCATGTCTCTACTATAGCACAGACATGAATATCATAACTAGATAATAATACTTGAAGCTCATCGAACTTGTTATTTAAGCTTCGAGCGTTAATGGACATAAAATTCTACCTTGTGCCTAGTTCGGCTGGATTTGGTACCCCCTCGTCCCCCCTCTTGTGGAGTTTAAATGATGGTGTATGGTGTCTTTTAGATACTGGGCCAGTACTCGCTTGCCCATTTTGTTAAGATGTAAACCATCCCTTGCAAATAGATGTTCCCACTGGAATTTCTGCCAATGATCAATATAAAAATATCCTTCTCTTGCAGTCCATCTTTTAAACCAGCCATTTAATCTATATCTTTCCTTGTTTATTTTTTCACTTGCTCTAGGAACTGGTAAAATCCCAGAAATTCAAACATCACATCCTCTATTTTTTAGTGCAGCACCAACTTCTTCGAAGTCCCTCTGTATATCTGTAATCTGTTTTTTTCCAACATCATTAACACCCACATGTAAAATGGTGGTTGGTGTATTAGTGTTATCAAGTAGGCCTGGGAGGAGATTTTTTATATTACCAATACTGACCCCAGGGAGTACACTGACAGTTGTAGTTTCATTATGATGCTTACACAGGATACCATCAGTATTTCTTAACATAGAGTCCCCAATAAATAGCAAGTCCTTAGTTTGGCTTGGTGCACTGGTTAATTGTAACTGCCCCTGGTTATTGTTCTGTGTGCTTGTGCAAACATTAGTTAATTGATTAGAGTCTGGTTCCTTATCTGCTGTATGAATCTCCTCAACTTCCTCCCCTATAACTAGTGCCTGGAATCTATGTGGGGTTAAAATGTTAGATACCCCTCCATTGTTCCTTCTACCTCTTTTTAATGTTTGTTTTCTAGTGACCATTGACCAATCCCCTTCATTTTCAAATAGTAGCTCACTAACCCACAACTTTTCCAGTGGTCTAGTACTCTTATAAAATGGGACACTGGCTGGTAAAAAGGGTATGTTTAAGCATGGAAGAGAGGTCTTTATTTGTTATAGTGGCTGTCATACATAATTATGTGGGTAACTATCACAGTAGGTACAGCCCTCTGGGGAACTAATACCACCCACAATCCCACCTAGTAACGTTTTACGAAAACCTGGACAGTTGCAGTGTTCAAGCAATTAGGATACCAGACAGTTTAACCATTACTGATATGCTCACAGTCAGTCCACTTCAGGTTGAAGTTTATTGTAGGAAAACTTCGTTGAGCAAGCTCATTCACAAGGAGGTCCTTTGACACAGACAGGTAGTTACAGATTGCATAATCCAGAAAACAGTACAAAGTACAAAAACAGTACTTACCAACAGGGTCTGGGTCTCTGGCTTGTACCCTGCAACCCCCTGTAAGAAACAGTTTCAATAATACAAGCATGCACTTTTAATATGCCTTGCAGTACATTCAGTGACTTTAGACCAGGTAATAATATGCTCACAAGCCAGGTTAACATCAAAACAGTAACTCTGGTTTATTAAGGGGGATGTGAGGGCTAGCCCGGTGGTGCTGAGGTTTGAGGCACTGGACGCCACACCTCACGTCATGCTGGCGACCTGGGTTCGGTGACGGACTCGGGTGGCCGGGGTTCGGCAGGGGAGGGAGAGGATGGAGCATCCAGAGGACAGCTGTCTTCTCCCTGGGGAGAGATCCAGGGTTGCTCGGTGTCCTGGCAGACCCTGATGGAGATCAGGGGCACTGCAGGTACACCAGCCAACGTAAGGGGAGGAGTGCAGCAGATGCCAGCAGGGCAGCCATGCGCAGGCATCATTCCATGCTACACTCCTAGGGGAGACAAAAGCAGAAAAAAACGTGCCTGCTGGGTGAGGTGATGGCAACCTCTGGGGCTGATGCTCCACACACCCAATGCCGGCCACAACTCCGACTCTACCCCCTGGGGATCCTCGGCCTTCTCCTCTGGGGTCGGGAAGAGGTGGGGATTCTGATACTGATGTGACTGTTGGAGGAGTGGTTAAGGCAGGTGGTTAGGGGCAGCAGTCGAGTGAGCATAGCCTGAGAGATGCCCCAGGATGGCAGGTGAGAAATAGAGTTGGAAAAAAAAGGGGGGGGAACGTGAACAAGGGAGGGACAGAAATTTAGGAAAAGGATTACTTTGCTGTATTTAAAACAGGCTAGATTACATTTTATTACTTCAGTCCCAGAATTTATCAGTCTAGCAACTACTGGGTACCCAGAGTGGATCACAGGCATGCCTGAGGCGGTGCCGCGGAGTGGCCGGCATTGCAGCTGATGTTGGAGCCCTTGATGGAAAGAAGGAGGATTAAAAGAGAGTAACACATTTGTAAACCATAAACCATTTGTATGCAGGGCCGGATGGCCCAGTCACTTTTAAGCAGATTAACCTGGCAAACAGAATCAGATGGTGCCATTAAACAATTGATCATTTGTTGCAGGGAGCTACCCTGGTTTTACTCACTGTACCCAAAGTAGTAGATGAAAAGGCTAACAAAATGAAGACCTGGTGCTCCGTCTGGAAGCTTGTAGGGACCTGGGCCGACACGACTCACCTCCTCTTCACGGCCTTCCCTGTAAGTGGCCACAACCTGCGATCGATTGCTGCACAGGGGCTGACTCCCCAAGTGTGATCTCTCACCGTGATGCTGAAAATGGTACAGGAACAGTCTGACTGGGCCATTGGTGGCATAGGCCCTGAGGAAGAAAATGTCTCTTTTGAGATTAAGTTTGATCTGCATGCTAATGAACCCTCTAGCTGGGTTCCAAAAGAAAAAGTCTCTTCTGGCTGGAATGGCTCCTGAAGTTTGGCACAGGAGTCCCTAGTTCCATGTCTCCACACACACGGTAGGCCTCAGCACATTTAGCTGAAGAAACATCAAACTTCTCTTTTCTTTGGTTTGTGGCCGGTTAAAGAGTCAGCTGACTTGCTAAGCAACACTTTCTGGTCTGATGGCAGGCAATTCCAAAACTCCGATCTCCTTTTGGATTGGAGGATTACTCACAGGACCTTCGTTGTAAAAAGGCAGCATGGAGTAACACAGGCTTCCCTCTCCTCGATGTCTCGAGCTGAAGAACAACTGACTGAATTCAAACAGTCCCTCTGGAAGTAAGGGCAAAGGTCCAGCAATCCAATTGGCTGCCCAAGCTGTCAATTACAGTTTTAGCCTATTAATTGGCTGGCTCTTTGGCACCAGGATATTTTTCCCTGATTTCTTTCCCACAAGTCACTGGTCTTGTCCCATGAGTCTCTGGCTGAAATCCTGGCTCGTGAGTGGCTGTTGCATTCCCAAAATGGTGACTGCTGAAAAATATACTGCCCCTACTATGTAGTCCCCCATGTTTCTCAGTCTGGTGCAGCCAGGAAATATACTTTTATCTATTTTAATTTTCCACCAACATGTAGCCTTGGCTGTGTTCTCTTGAACAAGTCCGTATTTATATCGTTAGCCCCTGTAGTTTTGCTGTCACTGCCACCGTAAATTTGACCCCCCCAGCCAGTAACAGCAGCTTATGAATATTTTTTCGGGGCTCATTCATATTAATGAACTCCGCTAGTAGCCCCGAAACAAACTTTTTGTTTTATCCCCCAAACGGCTTTAAAGCCACAATATTTTGATCACCAGCCCTCACATAACACAGGAGAGGGGAGGAACCTGGAAACTCCTGTCGTGCTGACAGCAAAATCGCTGGTCGGCAGATTAAAGGCACCGCTCACTCCTGCACGATCTCCGCTTGCACCAAGGTGCACCTTTACTGTGGGAGGATCACGGTACAATGTTTAAGCCTCAACTAGGCTAAATAAATAAACAGTGCTGCTTTTGGCAGCAAATGGAGGACTAAGGGGCACCAGAGGAATTTGGTCATGAGGTGGGACGCCAGCAGCAATGGGAGAAATGGGAAGTGCGAGGGACCTGGGGCAAATAAGGTAAGTCCCCAAGGGGGGGTTACATCTCTCTCCCCTGCTGAAAAGCTTGGCATCCATGCCAAGACTATAATAAATTAACACTTATAATAACACTTTACTATATCCACTATTAGACATGTTCTGTATTAAAATACTATAACATTATCAGGCCTGATATAAAATAACTATATACAATTTAGCATGCTATTACTTCAAATTCAGCACTTTGTCATTACTCATTACACTTGGTTTTTCATTAGGTTAGCCATAAGAATGACATTTGATCTTTTGGCTCTTAAACCTTAAGCATTTGTTTGATGGAGACAGATATTGGACACCTTTTAACTGATCCCTCTAACTCTGTAAGGGTAACCCCTAAAATACTGGGTGGAAGGCTTAACTATTACTTGGGAAGATGCAGTGAACACTAACTTGGGCAGGGAATTTGCTGTGACATATACCCCTTTATGAACTACATTCATGGGCAGATCTACAGGCATTCCTGGTGTGTCATATGTGAGTCAAACCACTGGCTTTACAGCTGTGCCTGAACGTCTAGGTGAGAGGGACACTGGCACTTGTCTTTCAGCATTAGCATTTGGGGTAGCTACTCCCAGCTCACTGTCCACCAATAAGACAGCTGCTGAAGAAAGAGGTACCACTGCACTTGGTTGACGTTCAGAATTGGCATTATTACTTGCACTTGGTGTAACACTTGAACTTTCAGGTTCTTGAGACTCAGGTTTGTCTGAGAGAGGTATTTCAATAAAGTTCGAATCATTCAACACACTGTTAGCACTTGCAGGAATAACAATATTGTCTGGCACTTGAACTAGTTTATTAAGCCCACTTGTTTCAGCATCACTTGAAGGCTCACTGATAGGTCCACCATTTTCTTGATCAGAATCCAATATTTCAATTTCTGATAGTTCCACCAGGCATAAAGAGTTGGCTATTTCAGAGCTCACACTTTGAACGTCACTGTCAGAAGGTATGGGCTCAATTGAGGGATCAGGATGATCTGGCATTGCTGGACTACTTGGATTGTCTCCTCTGTTGCACAAAGGGTTTCCTTGAAATACTTGAGCTTGTTCAAATGAAGGAAAGAAGACAGTCCCAAAATCATCATCTGAATTGACAACATTGTGGTCTGTGCTGGTTGTAGCAGAGGTTAGCAACTGTGGATCGTCAATAACTTGAGCTTTGATTGCTTGCATGCAGCAGAACGAGTGATAGGACCTGTTGGAGCAGGATCTGGCAATGCAATGTCTATAACTATTTGCCTAATGGGTAACAGGATTTCTATGAATAGTCCTTACAGCCTTGGGGTCACCTTCTGAACGTACTTTGTATACTGGCAAATCAGCTAGTTTACTGACTATGATGTAGGGCTGGTGACTACATTTGTCAGCAATTTTATGTTTACTTTGAAATCCCAAATTTCTCATTAGTACTCAGTCCCCAGCTTGTAATGCTAGAGCTTTGACCCTTTTGTTGTGACGCACTTTGTTTGCTAGGTTTTTCTTGGCAGCCATAGTGTGATCAAGTTGATACGCATGGTTTAATTGTGCTTTCAGCTTTTGAACATATTGCAGATAGTTGTCTGAATGTGCTTCATTGGAAGAAACTCCAAAACAGATGTCAACAGGTAGTCGAGCTTCACAACCAAACATAAGTTGATAAGGGGAAAAACCTGTGGCGTCATTCTTCATGCAGTTATATACGTGAACTAGTGCACTGATTTGTTGGCTCCACTTCGGTTTGTCTTTTGGATGCAGGGTGCCAAGCATATCTAACAATGTTCTATTAAACCTTTCAGGTTGAGGGTCTCGTTGTGGATGATATGGAATGGTCCTGGATTTTTGAACACCACAAACATATAACATCTCTTTAATTAAATTACTTTCAAAGTGGGCTGGCAGCATAGCCTAGATGTTAGAGCAGTGAGCTGTGAATGAGCTTGGTACATCCAGCAGATCTGGGTTTGATTCCCACAACCTCCACCTGCATACTGTGCGACTCTGAGCAAGTCACTTAACCACCCCAGGGCTCCCAGGTCACCTCTGAAAACAGGCACTTGTGCCTAGTGGGCCTTACCCAGTTACCAAAACACTAAAAAAAAAAATGAAGTCCTGACCTTGGTCAGAATGTATGCACTGGGGAGCACCATAATGAACAAAGCATTTCTCCACTAGGACTTTAGCTATTGTGGTGACTTTCTGATCTTTCGTCAGATAGGCCTTAGCGTATCTGGTGAAATGGTTTCTAAACTAAAGGGTGAGTTCCTTAAGAACATACCAAGCATAAAAAATATACCTCCAAAAGAACAACCCCTAGATGGATAAAGCCCTCTATTAAAAAAATTAATCAACAAAAAAAATAGATTGTTGAAGTGCATTAAACATGGCAACCATCAGATAATTCCGGTTTATAGGGCTCTGGTTAAGAAAATTAAATCAGCGATTAAATTAGCAAAAACACAACAGGAAATAACCCTGGCCACTAGAGTTAATGACAACAAAAAAGCTTTCTTTTCCCACATAAATAACTTAAGAGGAACCACGAACTCAGTAGGCCCTTTTACCAGTAGTTCAGGGTTACCAGCTCGTAACATAGAAATGGCCAATATGCAAAACAACTGTTTTTGTTCAGTATTTAATAACAACACTGCCAAAACATCGGAGGACATACTATCACCCAAACCAGGACAAGTAATCATAAATCCAACAGAAGTACAGGAAAGACTCAAAAAGCTAGCTGTCAATAAATCCCCGGGACCAGATGATATACACCCTAGAGCTTTACAGGAACATGCAGATTATATATTCTTACCCCGACACACACATTTCAGCACTCCCTGGATTCCGGCGACATACCACTGGGCTGGAGGGTCACCACTGTGGTACCCCTCCTTAAAAAAGGACCCCAAACAAAACCCGAAAACTTCAGACCAATCAGTCTGACATCTTTAATGGGTAAACTACTGGAGGGCACAATTAAAAACTACATACAACAGCAACAACTGACACTTGGGTTAATTGACCCATGCCAGCATGGATTCACTAAAAATAGGTCTTGTCAGACAAATGTATTGACTTTTTATGAAAAAGTTAATAGGGAAATAGATAGGAGAAACCCCGTCTACATAATATTCCTAGACTTTGCCAAGGCCTTTGACAAACTGCCCCAGTCAGAATTGGTTAAAACTCTAGGGGACCTTAAATTGTGTACTAATATCATGCATTGGATTGCCAACTGGTTGGAGGGGTGCCAACAAAGAGCAGTGGTTAATGGCGTATATTCGGAATGGGCCAGAGTCACCAGTGGGGTGCTTCAGGGGTCAGTCCTGGGTCCCATCCTTTTTAACATATACATCTTTTCACTGCAGTTGGATTCACCAAACATCTGGTTGTCAAACTTGGCTGATGACTGTCATCTGGGAGCAGTGGGGAATGGATTGGACAGTACCACTGCACTGTAAGAAGCTTTGGATTGCATTTTCACGTGGACAAAACATAGTAAATTGGCTTTAAATATTAGCAAATGCAAAGTCATGCATTTGGGTACCCAAAACAAACAGTATAAGTACTTCTTGAATAAAGAACCTTTAATTGAAACACACTGCGAAAGAGACCTTGGTGTGACCATAAGCCCTGACCTTAAATTTAATATACACTGTAGGGACCAAGTGAAAAAGGCCAACCAAATACTGAATTGTATCTTCAGGCATATTTCCACTTTAGCTAAGGAAGTAATGCTCCCCCTGTATGTCGCACTGGTCAGGCCCCACCTGGAGTACTGTGTCCAGATATGATCCCCATATAGCAAAGAAGACATAAAAAGGGATGAAGCAGTACAGTGAAGATTGACTAGGTCTATTACAGGTCTAAGGGAGATATCTTACCAAGAAAGATTGATAACACTCAACCTTTCAGGAAGTACAAGGAATCACAGAAGGAGCAGGACAGAGAATTGTTTCAGTTAAAGCAAAAGGAAGCTAGGAAGGCAGTCAGAACAGCAAAGGCCCAAACTGAGGAAAAGATAGCCAACACAGTTAAGAAGGGGGATAAAACCTTTTATAGGTACATCAGGGAGCGAAGGAAGACCAAGGGAGGGATAGTGAGGCTTAATAAAGGGGAGGGGGGGCAGAGGGTGACTGTGAAAAGGCAGAGATACTAAACAAATATTTTTGCTCAGTATTCACAAATGAAGAGGGGGAGGTACCTAAACCAAACAATAGAAACACTCTGGATACAAAAGTTGATACCAGCCCATTTACAGAAGAAAGGGTTCTGAAAGAACTCTTAAAACTGAAGGTGAACAAAGCAATGGGGCCTGATGGGATTCATCCCAGAATTCTAAAAGAACTAAGGGTAGAACTAGTGACACCACTGACTACCCTCTTTAACAAATCATGGGAGGATGGGGTGGTACCTGAGGACTGGAGGAGAGCAGTTGTGATTCCACTTCACAGAAGCAGGCAACTACAGACCTGTTAGTTTAACCTCAGTGATAGGGAAAATGATGGAATTACTTCTGAAGGAAAGAACTGTCGAGTACCTAGAAGCCAGAGGGGCCCAGGACCCAAGGCAGCATGGATTCACAGCGGGAAGGTCATGCCAGACGAATCTGATAGATTTCTTTGACTGGGTGACCAAAGTAGTAGATCAGGGAGGGGCTATGGACATGGTCTACCTAGACTTTAGCAAGGCATTTGACACAGTCCCACACAAAAGATTAATATACAAGCTAGCCAGCCTGGGAGGGGTCCCAAGATCGTGAGTCTGGTAAAGAATTAGCTGTAGAACAGGACACAGAGGTAATAGTAAATGGAGTCCACTCTACAGAAGAAAGGGGTTACTAGTGGGCACCGCAGGGTTCAGCACTTGGACCGGTCCTCTTCAATGTCTTTATGTTTATCACATTGCAGAGGGACTGGAAGGAAAAGTATGTCTCTTTGCAGATGACACAAAGATCTGCAACAGAGTTGATACACAAGGTGGGGTGGAAAGGATAAGAAGGGACTTGGCAAGGTTGGAGGAATGGTCAAATGGGTGGCAGCTTAGATTCAGTGCTAAGAAGCGCAAGGTAATGCACCTGGGAAACAAAAACCCAGGGGAAGGGTACACAATGGGGGAAGGGGGGAGATACTAACAACAACAAAAATGGAAAGGGACCTGGGGGTAGTCATATCAGATGACCTAAAGGTGGGCAAGCAATGTGAGAGAGCAGTAAGGAGGGCTGGGGGGATTCTGGGATGCATAGGGAGAGGCATCACCAGTAGAAACCAGAAAGTTGTTATGCCTCTGTACAGACAGCTGGTGAGACCCCATCTGGAGTACTACTTGCAGCTCTGGAGACCCAGTCTCCGCAAAGACATAAACAGGATGGAAGCAGTCCAGAGAAGGGCAACTAAAATGGTACAGGGTCTGCACCGGAAGACATATGAAGAGAGACTTAAGGAGCTTAATATGTATAGCCTCGAGGAAAGGAGGGAGAGGGGGGACATGATAGAAACGTTCAAGTACCTCAAGGGAATCAACAAAGTCCAGGAGTGTAGCATCTTTCAGAAAAAGAGGTGTGCAAGAACAAGGAGGTATAATTTGAAGATAGAGGGGGGGGCGGCTCAGAGGTAATGTAAGGAAGTATTTTTTCACAGAGAGGGTTGTGGATGCATGGAACGGCCTTCCGGAGGAGTTTTGGAGTCAAAAACAGTGGTGGAATTCAAGAATGCATGGGACAGACATAAGGCAATTCTAGTGGGGGGTAGGAGGAAGTAGGCTGTTGGTTAACTAGGATCTGCAGTTTATCCATTAGGTAGGGGAATGGGCAGACTGGGTGGGACAAGCGGTCCTTATCTGCAGTCAAATTCTATGTTTCTACATTTCTATGTTCTATGTTTCTTTATTCATTACAATACAGAAGACACAGGGGGAACTTGTGTATGCTGTATAGACCAATGGAGGACAACAACCTTAGAACTGAATTTGGCCTTGTTCTTAATCATGGCAGAGTTAGCGGTAGGAGACACTCCAAACAACTCCATCTAGAGAAATGGAACCTACTACTTAGAAAGAACTGGTACAGCCAAAGGGTGACTACAGTTTGGAATGCCCTACCAGTGGAAGTAATTGAAAGTAAAGATATGAATACTTTTAAAAATAACTTAGACAGGGTTATGAGTAATGAGGCTAAATTTGGGGTTAGTTAAAATTTACAAACTTAGGATTATTTAAAACTACAAAAGGCAAGTACTAAGGACGTAAGTCTACTACAAGCTTGATTTGATCAATGATCTATGAAATCTATGAAAACAAGCACATTTCCAGTGTTCCAGGAATCAGGCTCTAAGCTTAGGAAATCAGTGCATACGAGTTCCATAGGCGCACTGGTGGTTATGTTAACCAGAGGAGCTGCTCGTTGAGGTTGTACCTTTCACTGGAGACATCTGCTGCAAGTTTTAATGTATTGCTCAATGTCCATACCCATCTTGCGCCAGTAGAAACGTGCACCGGCCAAGTCTAAAGTTCTCTCGCTACCCAGATGTCCTCTCTGATCATGAAGAGCTTTCAAAACCACATTATTGAATTTGGAAGGAAGTACTGGCTGTTTCTTTACCACTGTACTTCGACTATCTGTAAGTTCTCTATACAACAATCTCTCATTGAACTTGAGTTTAGACCCTTCTTGGAACAACAAGGCAGTATGTTGATCACTTAATCATAATTTGGATACATCTTCCCCTTTCTGTAATGCATTTAAGACTGGTCGGATCACAGGGTCATAATACTGTTCTTTTAAAATGTCAGCAGGGGTGAGTTGAGGCAAAGTATATAGATCTAATGCTGCAAAGCAACAGAATTCTGGTGGCAAACAGGAATTTATTTATTTATTTAAAAGTTTTACCAGCAGGGCACACTGAGCAGAGTACTGCTCAATTCCAAGTGCATCCTGGGGGAGGGGGAACAGAAGAGAAAGACGTACAACACAATTTCAGTATTTTAACACAAAATATAGAGGTGTGTACAAACATTGCTGAGCAAAATATGATTAGTACAGTAATTTATAGCAGCACTTGAGAATACGATATTTATGGAAGACAAAGCAAGCAACAGGATCAGTGTAATAATTTCAATAATCTGTACCGAGGCTGTAGTAAACGAACTGTTACAGGCACTCAGGTGGTCCAAAACAATCAGCCAAACAGTTTACTGTCTCAGGAGATGGGGTTTCATCACTTTCAAATTTATGACATATGGCGTTGACAAAATGTTCTGGTATGCGCACCCACTGTTGAGAGGAATTTGGCCTTCTGGAGAGAGCACCGACATCAATGTGATTTAGGCCAGGCCTATATTCTGCTGCATAGTCATATGTGGATAACGCTGAGAGCCATCAGCCAAAACTATGGTCTGCCAGGTGGATCTGTTAGAGATCTGTGAACTTTGGGAAGTCCATAAAACATTAGTATCCATGGCTGTTTAGCTGTCAGAGGATCCTTCTGCCAGTCTGTTGTGTGTTTACAATCCAGTGCCTCATCTGTGATGGCCTTCATACTTTCCTTCACTCTGGTTTTGGGTCTGAATTGAGTTTAATATCGTTTGTTAGAGTCTCTAGTAACTTTTTTCCCTTATAGCTTTTTCTCCTGTGGAATCTGGGGCGGTTTTTCAGCCCTGTCTCTGCCCCCGTGGACCAGCATCTTCCTTCACCAGTGTTCCAGTCAGGCACTCCCATGGATCTCTCCCTTGGTGGGGTTAGGGGAGGGAGGGCCGCCCTCCCCCTGAGTACAGGATCCAATTTGGACCATAAATTTCAAGTGGCAGCACGGGCCCACAGATGGGCAGGCAAGGCTTCTCATAGCCCCACATCCCCATTCCATTTTCTCCCTTCCCTGCCCTCCTGCAGCCAACATGAGTGTGCATGTGGTGGCACACACAACTCACCTGGCAGTAGACCTGCCTGCTTCATGTCACCCTAGCCTGCACTGCTACTGGGCCTCCACCTGGTGGCAGTCAGAGTCCGAGCTAATAAACCCTCCATTCCCAGGAGAGAAGAGCAGTCCATGAAACGTTTAATCCTCACCCCCCCCCCCCAGCCAGCCCCCGGCAACTTGAGTCCACTCCCGAACCTGGGTCACCAGTGAAGTGCAAGGTGTGGCATCCAGTGCCTCAACCTTCAGTACCATCAGGCTAACGATCCTCGTGTAACTTAAGGCACATGCTCCTGTACCTGTCCCTATCCATGTCTCTTTTATCAGCTGGTTTGACAACCATCCCACAGTCATTTTCCAAAACTATTTTTTCTTCCCTTGTCAAATTATAATGGGGTGGATATGGTCTCGATTTATGAAAAAGTTCCTGGAGCTCTTTGGTACCAATGAAATATAGGTTTCAATTTCATGGTTATGTCCTTTTATAGGAGCAGCAGCTCGCATGACCACTATTAGCCATCACAAGGACTCTCCCAGAATTCCATTTCAGGTTGGTATCTCGCAGCAAATTTCTCAAACCCCTAAAACAAATCAAACCTGAAGGCTCAGCTGGGTACGATAAGCTACACCCAAAACTATTAAGGTTGGCTGCCCCTGTTATTGTATCCCCCACTGGTAATGCTTTTTAATAGCTCCCTCTTAAAAGGGACCATTCCTGCAAGATGGAAGGTGGCCCTAGTGGCAACAATACACAAGGGGGCCCTAAAGAACAGGTGGAAAATTACCACCCTATCTCACTCCTCTGCTCACCAGCCAAAGTGCAGGACAGATTAATTTGCAACCAGCTGTAGGACTATGTGGAACAGCAGGGTCTGCTTACAGACAGTCAGCCTGGGTTCAGGAAAGACCAAGGAACAGACACAGCCCTGATCAGACTAACTACAGACATATTTAGTACCATGGATCGGGACATAAAACTGGAGCTGTCTTCATAGACCTCACTGAAGCCTTTGACCCGATCAATCGTAGCCTTCTCCTGAGTAAACTGGCACAACTGGGCCTAGACAGCCTGTCCCATCGGTGGGTATCTGACTACCTAACTAACAGGATGCAATTAGTAAAATGGAAGGGTGTTCAGTCAGGGCTGTATCCAGTTGTGTCCCACAAGGCTCCATCCTTGGTCTCCTTCTGTTCTCCCTTTTTGTTAATGACATGCCGAAAAACTGCGGTGGGGCAAACTTATTGCTCTATGCCGATGATGCTGTTCTGTGTAGAAGCTCCAAGGACATGAACAGCTTGAATAGGCAGCTCTCAAAAGAGTTCAGAGATCTGGAAGCAGAGTTCACAACCAACAAGCTAGTCCTAAACATGGGGAAAACTAAGGCTATCCTGTTCAGCCCCAAGCACGTAGGAACATCCTGCCAGAACCTGCTAGTCATTAACACACTTCAAGTAGTAGTAGTAAAATAGTTTATTCTGTATTTCCAGAAAAGGATAGTCCAATTGAGCCAATGCTCATTTACAATGGGGTCCCAAGTGCAAAAAGGAACAGTGTTTCACATCTTAAGATACTGATTACAAACATACAAATAGTACAAAAATAATACAATAATGGCACAATAAGTTACATCATGCAAACTATTCACAACACATTTCTGGCAGCTCAGCAATATTTACAATCCATATTTTATGGAGCTCCAGGATATAGTTCTCCTTTGGGGTCTCAAATGGCCTGGTAAGTTGTTCAATAATTTGGGACCCATACAAAAGGAAGTTAGAATTGCCCTTTCCAGTTTTCATAGCTGGTACAGTGAATTCAATAGCCCGTGCGGTGTGTAAGCCTCTTTTGACATTTCTTATGCTTACCAGATCTAATAAATAGACAGGTGCTTTGTTGAGGTAACACTTGCAGATCAGATAAATCACATGAAGTTGTTGAAGCTCAACTAACTCAGTCCAATTTAAGGCTCTGTAGGGGGCACAATGGTGCATGCCTCGTGGGGCATCCAGAATGTACCGTGCAAACCTATTATAAACTACTGCCAGTCTGCGCAGCACACCCTTGGACATACACACCACACACACACACACTTCAAGGGTCTCCTATCGAGACAGCAGAGTCTACAAAATACTTGAGGGTACATCTGTACCAAGAACTGACACTAAAACTCCATATGGAACAATTAGCAAAGTCTCTGCACCAAAAAATCAGTCTGTTCTACCACTTCAGCGGCTTCCTTGCCAAGGAATCTAAACTAATGATTGCTAACTGCACACTACTCACTACATTAGTATGTGGTGCCCTGATCCTTAGATCTGTCAGGACCTCTGAAATGCAAAAACGCAGCAAAAACTCAAAGTGTTGTACCACAGAACTGGTCACTTTACTTGGGGGGGGGGTCACCACACAGAGAGCATCACTGCAGTGTGCTAAAATTATTCAACTGGACCCCATTCAAGGGCAGACTGAAATACCCCCTGCTGAGCTTGGCATTTAAGTTAACAAAAGGCCCTACTCTGACTAATTTGAGGAATGTACTGATTATTAAGCCTCAGAGAAGAACTATCTGGATCTTAGACAATAAGCTACTGGAAATTCCTAGAACGAGGTCTGCCACAAGGCAAAGGTCCTTTGCCATTATTGCCCCAACCATATGGAACAACCGCCTGCCAGCCCTTCAAGATTGTTTCTCCCCTGGGGGCTTCAAGAATGGTTTAAAGATCTTACAAATAGGATGAAACCAATGTACCTGTTTATGCTAAGATGCCCCCCCCCCCCAACGGTGGTCCCCTAACAGTGGTAACAGTGGAAGGAACAGAGTCAGGTTGGTTAATTAACTTAACTTTGAAAGTGAAAATTTTCATGCAGTTCTTGGGCCCTGTGCTACAGCAGTTCTAAACACCTCTTATTGCATATTAATGGGTTACCCCCAGAGATGCATCTATTTGAAGAAGTACGTCTTTCACTCTCTTCTTATATTGCATGTATTAAGAGGGGTGGCGCCCTCAGTGGTATGATGACTATCCTTATGCACTTCATCCGGAGTTTTGATTGTAGGATCATTCTTAAATCAATACAAATAAAGTTTAACAGTGGTCCCCTTGCCAATGTCTACACTTGTCTTAGGACCATTACTCTATATAACTGGCTGTCTTAGTTGGCTACTGAAATGAATTAGCCTATCGTATGATGATTGGTCCTTGTTAAACACCAAATATAAGTAACCCTGAATGTATGTAACTTGTGTAATGGATGTATATAACCCAGTGTAATTTCATTTATGTCTGAATGTATAAAGCATGTCTCTGTTATTCCTCAATGTAATTAAACCCAGGTCGCCCCTGAAAAAGGACACAATCTCAGCAGGCCCACCCAGTCAACAAAATTCAATTAATAAATAAGTACATTTGTATTTCATTGCTTTCTTCAGTCCCTGTTGTTCAGGGTCTGTATCCATGCTCTCACTAAATTGTTCTCTTAGTCTTAAGGTTCTAAAACATGTTTTTTAGATCTGACTTTGAACTAAAAGATTTGGTTACTCAGTAGGGGAAAATGCTAATCCCTTGCTCAGGACGGTTATCTCCATTTGAGTCCTGTCTCTGTTACTTAGATTAAATACAACTGCAGTCCCTAGGTCCTGTATCCTGCTTCACCTCCCCCTCTGCCTCCTCTTCCTCCTCCTTGCCCTTCATTTCCTAGTATTTGTATTGGTTCCTGTATATCCAGAACTGATCCATACCTGCAGGTATAGTAACGTGGAGGTCTCCCTCCTCTGAACAGTGGTATCCTTCCTGGTGGTCCTGCCTTAAAAAATACTATCCTCTTTGGGATAGCTCCCTAGGCTGTCTGTGGTGGTTTGGGTATAGCTGAACTGTAGTACAAGAGTGTTTATTTAGGATGGCAATTCATGTACAACAAAGGGTAACTGTATACTGTAGTACACAATGGATATTGTTTACAATTACACTGCAGACAAAATGAACATGACATTTGTACTTACACTCAGTTTTAAAACAGTTGTAAATACATTCACATGAGCTGCAGAATAGTGTTCAGTTCATTTCAAGATGAAACGATTAATAGCAACAGTGCTGTAAATGTAGTTAAAGACGGATGTGGTTCAGTAGAAGGCTCTGCTACCAGTAAGGGAGAGTAAGCCCAGCTTTCCATGTAGCTTACAATAAGGTGTTTGTCACGGGTAAGGGTGACTCTGAACAGCTGGTTAAATATTGTTATTCTGCACCACCAGAAGTGACTTGTCCTGAGTAAGGATGTCACAATATCCAATTTTCAGAATCTTAGTATATTTTGTGTAAAACAGTATCACAATATATTGATTATCATTATAATCTGCAGCATTTCTAATTTTAGGACAAACAGTAAGAATCTGATGGGAGGTGGAAGGTTGAGGTGCTGGGCACCACATGTGCCACCACACTGGTGAACCAGGTTTGGTAGCAAGCCTGGGTCGCTCGGGGGTTGTCAGCCGGGGGGACTGAGCATCCAGTCACAGCTTTCCTTTGCTGAGAAGGGAGTGCATGCTATGCCTCTCAGGTACTGCCACCACATAGAGACATGGTAGCAGGGCCGTGGTTCTGACTTGGAGGGGGCTGGGTGGCATCAAGTTCTTCGTATATGTGCACCTCCATGCACACATGTAGCTATGTCCTTGCATGATGCCTGGCCAGGGGACAGAAAAGGGGAAAATGGGGCTGGAGCATGATGCTTAATCCTTTCAAACCCGCACATCCACCCAGGACTACCTTGTCTGGATAAGGTCTCCCATGGGGGGACGGCCCTTCCTCTCCTGGCCCTGCCATGGGGGGAACCTGTGAGGGATTCAGAGGTAACTCATAGAGAAGGCAGATGCCAGTTGAGGGTAGCTTGCAGCTCAGCAGGGCCAGCCCCAGGAGAAAAAGCAATATATAACAAGAAAAAGAGAGAGAATCTGGTTGGAGGAAGGTAGGGAATCAGGAATCATGGTTGCTACTGGAAACAGACATGCTGCTGGAGCAGCAAGTTCACATGCTTTATTTATTTATTTTCAATAAAGATTTTTATCCCCAATCTCCTAAGGGGCCCATATCAGGCTTTGGTCCACCCCACCCTGTCACCCTGCCATCCCCAGGAGTTACTTCTTCTGCTGGGGTCCCCCACTAATTTCCCCTTGTGTTGGGGCCACGGGGTTGTGGGCCCCTTCTTCCGGAGCGCTGTCCAGATACTGGAAGAGGTACCTGGTTGGCAGGTGCAGGGCCTGCAGCAGACAATGCTGTCACTCCACTCAACCAGCTTTTGTTCTCCGTTTCTCCCCAGCCACACACCGTGCAAGGACATAGGTGGACTTGCGTGCAGAGGCACACATACGCCACATGTCAGGCAGTGGCTCCCCTTCCTTGTCACTCTGCTGCACCACCACCACCAAGCCTGAATTTGGTGGTGATCTGGGAGACGAGCAGCCGGATCATATTCCCCAGGAGAGGAGAGGAGAGCAATTCATGGGATGCTCGATCCTCTTCCCCCGGTCAAGCCCCATGCAACTCGAATTGACTCCTGAACCCAGGTTGCCAACATTGGCCCAGCAGTTAAGATGCTTTAGCACAGTATATCGCGGTGTATTACACTGCATGATAATTGCAATTTTGTTTTGTTTTTTTGCAATAATAAATTACTGTCAGTGGTAATTATTGTGATATATTGTCATAGCATGTTATTGTGACATCCCTAGTCCTGAATAATGAAGAATGAGGAAACAAATACAGAGGATGTACAAAATATGAGCGGAACTTGATCTGCAGTATATTTACAGTATGGTTCTTCCAGTTTATTAGGCCAATGTTGCATTAGCATTGATTTGTTTCTAAGTTAATAATGTAGTTCAACAATTATCCACCAGAATACAAATGTTCATTAAAACACGTCCCTCAGTAAGCTTTAGATAGGCAGAGATAATCTTTTTTTTTTTTCCATGAGATATTGAAAGTATATCATGATTGAGGAAATGCCCAGTAGCTCAGTTCTGGATTAGGTTGTTTATTTCCCTGCACCTAATTTCTACAATTTGTTTCTCTTCCCAGGAGGGTGTATGCACATGAAATGTCCCAGAGTACAATGCAAGTTTGAGTGGTGCTGGATCTGTGGAGTGGAGTGGAACAGAACCTGCATGGCAGACCACTGGTTTGACTGAAATACAACCACAGCCAAAGCATTACCTTACCAACCTCAGAACTGAGACACTTCGGGACAGTACAGTTGGTTTTCAGGAGTAAACAATCAATATCGCCACCACACTGTGAACCAATCTTTAGTCACATGTAGCGCTCAGCAATGATGTCTGTAATACTGAAAAGTATATATTCTTCAGGAACATCCACCCAATACAATCTTCCTCACAATCAGTGCATCTAAATGCCAAATCAGACTATGATTACTGTTAAACTTGCACATAACAGCATATCAGGGAAAAAATATGTCAGCATCTGTTTATTTGTCAGTTGTATGTGGTATATAACATATCACTGGAAACATAAATGTATACATTAAAGATGCCACATAAAGTTTAGAATTTGCATTAGTTGTGAACCTCAAAGAACTGAAGGAGGCATATCTGATTTAATATGAATATTATTCAAGGCACACTGGCTTCATCCACTACAGTATGCAACCACTGACCTCCTGTTTATTCTATGTTCATAAAAGAGTTTAGTTTATAACTTGTAGATACCTAAAGAATATATGCATGATTGAAGTCATAAATACTGCTGAAATCATAGCAGGGCTTTAAGTACAGTCATAAAAAGTACAATGTGAAATCAAGTTTAATAATAAAAAAATTAAAAACAGTCCCTTTCCTCTTTTATTTAAAAATGTACTTAACCATAAATACTTGCATAAGACTATAATGTACTCTCCCCAGCTTGTGGAGTGCTGTCTTCTGGAAGCTGAACTACAGCTCCTGAAGAGTAAGTGCTGGACCCTGGAACTGATCCTTGCATCCCTGGTTTCACAGACAGCAGTTCTAGCCTTTCAGCTAAAAGGAATTTTTCTATTAGCCAGGCTGTTAGTCAGACTCTTGTTCTTTGCATGTTGCAGTTGCAGCTTTCACCGCCAGATCAGACTTTCCATTGTCTGGCTACTGATTCTGAAACCGCATATACAAAATCCTGTTTTCAGCAATGCCCTGGGAAGGCAAAAGCAGCAGCAGTGAAAGTGGATTCCTGAAAGGGGGGGGGGGGACAAAACAGTGTCCCATCTAATCTGTTCCCCTGTCATCTGAGCAGATGCACCCATCATGTGATTTGCAATAACCGATAACGTGCTTGTGTACACAACAATATTTTAGTCTCATTATGAGCCTGGCATTAAGGTGAGGAAGAAACAACTGTGGCAGAAACCTTTAGAAGACCCAAGCTCAAAGTATCCATGTATTTTATATTCTGGCACGTTCGCAGGCTGCACCTGTAAAAGCGAAGAAGATTGGGACTGCTTGAGGGAAAGTGAAGTGTTCCCAGTAAGATTAAAGTCATCCTGTAAGATGAATGAAAATTAAGTTGAAAACTACATAGTTACTAATTAAATAACGTGCAGTAATATCAAAATTCAAAAAAAGTTGAAAAATATTTTTTTATTCAAAATATTTTTTTCTTATCAGGGTGTCTATGCTCCCGGGCCATGACAGGGTGGACTCCCTTTAGCCAGCTCCACCACCCCTCCATCATCCACCATCTCCTGGCTTATCTGATGGTGGTATACCCCCATTGGATCTCCCCCTTCCCCCTCCATGGCAGGATCAGGAGACGGAGGGCTGCAACCCCTCCCCCAAAGCACAATTCAGCATTTAATGCAGGTGCTGGTGATGGGGCAAATGGAGGTGTGGTGAGTGGGAGTCACATGCCCCTGCCGTGCTGCTATTTTCCACCTGCTTTTTCTCCCTGGCCTGAGGTTGCAGCTATAGAGGGCGGCGCAAGCATGTGGAGGCATACATGCACTCTGTCTCATTTCCTCTTCCCCCCTCCTGACATAATGTCAGCCTCCGGCCATCCATGTTCTGATTCCTAGCCTCCACTAGATGTCAGCCAAGATGGGGATGATTTGGAAACCTCTCCGGGAGAGGAGAGCTGCCGTACAGCATGCTGAATCCTGCTCCTACACTCCCCCCTGGCCAGCCCCCAACAACCCAGGCTCATTCGAACCTGGGTCACCAGCACGGTGCGAGGTATGACACTGTAACAGTGCCTCAGCCCTCAGCACCACCAGGCTGGTTTATTAAAAAGATTTTTTAAAGTCACCATGTAATGTTATGCATCGATACAAAAGAATAGTATTAGTACAGTCTATAGTTACAAATAAATAGTATCAACACTATGTACAGTGTTTGCTGATTTTGGCTGTGTCACAGCTAAAAAAACATGTATCGATAATACACTGAAAAGCAGTTTCAGATAGTACTGATACATATAGAATGGTATTGTCACATAAATACAGTGTGGTCCAAGCTAATTCTTAACAGCTGGTCTCCAAACTTTCATTTAAAACATTAAGTTTATAGCCCCAACAGTTCAAAAGTTAGAACTTTCAAAATATAATTTGTATAAACTGTGATAACTTTGGAACCATAAGGGCTAGAGGCTTAGGGCCAGATTCACAAAAGGCAATGCAGGATGCAAGGCAACTTGCATCAGAAAAAGTGGTGTAAGTAGCACTTGCGTCCTGAGTTGCATCATGTTGGGATTCAAGAAGGCAGCCTGTGCCATGCTGCAGGCTGCCTATGCCAACTGCACCAATGTGCCATAAACCCCATTGCGACATGGCGTAAGGGGGTTTATGGCAGCAATTGCACCCTGTTCAGGAAGGGTGGCGGCAAAGTCCCCAAATTGGGATTCAGAAAGAATCCCCAGTGGACATCCTTCAAAGAACACTTACACCTGCTATGAGGTGGCATAAGTGGTCTTTGCCGTCCACCGGAGGTTGCCAATGTACAGCCAGTGCTGCACAACTGCGGGGCCACCATGCTCTCCTCCACAGCTCCATTCTCCTAGCGTACAGCACTGCCCCTCCATACCCAAAGACCCCACAATAGACAACACATTGCCCAGTGTGGGCTGTCACCGACCCCCCATCCCAGTATTGCCAGGTGTGAAGCCCTATGGACTAACTGAACACCCTTGCCTCAGCCCCGATGCCCACATCCCACACCCCGCACCCACATCCCATCCCCACCAGTACAACACACAACTGCATGCCCCTTGTAACCCTAGTGATCCAGTGACCCCCCCCACTCCCCCCAATACCCCACCAGTGACTGGCACGGCCCACCTCTCACCACCGCGGCCAGCCACTGACTGAGCAGTCTATGGAGCACGTACAGTTACTATACACGCTCCATGAATGACAGCGCTGTCACTCATGGTGCACGTATTGTAACTATACATGCTGCAAAGACTGCGCAGCCAGCGGCTGGCCATGGTGGTGAGAGGTGGGCATGCCAGTCGCCGGTGGGGTATTGGGGGAAGTGGGGGGGCTCACACTGTTGGATATGGAAGTGGGGGCCACTGGATCACCAGGGTTACAAGTGGCATGCGGGTGTGTGTTGTACAGGTAGGGATGGGATGTGGGTGTGGGGTGTGGTATGTGGGCATCGGGGCTGGGGTGGGGGTGTTCATTTAGCCCATAGGGCTTCACACCTAGCAGTATCGGGATGGGAGGTGGGCAACAGCCCACATTGGGCAGTGTGCTGTCTATTGTAGGGAATGTCGGCATGAGGGGGGGTTGGATGGGGGCCATGCATGGCAGGGATTCCTGGCGCATCTGCCTCCCGCTTTTCCCATGACTTGCGGCATTTGTGATCCCATTTGTGGTCGCTGTGCCATCTGTTTGACCTATGCAGCAAGTCGCAGGGTGCAGACCCCTAGACCCGGTCCGATGCTGAATTGGGTGCAGGGTCCTGGATGCAGGGATGGTTGGTGCACGCTGCAATTGTCGCAGCCTGTGACCTACCTTTGTGAATCTCTCCCTTAGTTTTTAAGCTTGGAGTCAACTAAGTAAATATATCAATAAGAGGTTCATCAGGAAGACCATAGCCACCAAGAAAATCTCGTCCATTCGAGCAGTTTGGATAAATCCATCTAAGAAGGTATTCTATACATGTATTTTTTTTTGGTTTGTTTTAAAATAATTATAAATAATGATTTAGCAATAAGAAGACCCAAGTGTAAATTCTTCTGCACTAATTCATTAAGCTCAGTTAATCATAGGGCTGTTGTTAAGAACACCTTTTAAATAGAATATCACTTCATTACCTATTCTGGTATATTGGTCCCCGATTTATATTTTTGCATTTATTTATTTCAAAAAAGTTTCAACAGGAAAGACATACTGAACTTGTAACAGCTCATTTCCAGATGTGTCCTGGGAGAATGGGGAAGGTGAGTAGACAGTACATGATGTGCAAGTGACAATACATAACATACGGTGCAGTAGTAATAAAAAAAGTACAGTAAAAATGCATGCAATGAAATAAAGTACATATCAATAATAGTGTGCAGTTACAATTTATAGGCAGACTACGCAGGGCTACACAAAATCAAGATGAAATATAATAAAAATTAAGATACATGTGCTATACAGTACGGGGAGCCATATCAGATAGTAGTAAACTGCCACCAACCAGACTGCTAAACTGCGAGCTAACAAAGCAAGGGCAGGAGGTAGGCTGTACAGCAGAATACTGCCAGATGAAATTAATGGATTTAGACCAGTAGCCTTGGTGGGGGGGGTAGTAAATGTTCACAACTGGAGAAGGGAGTGCAAGGGGGACATCAACAACACAGGAGGAGGGAATACAAGGGTCAGAGATCAGGAACACTTGCAGGAGGGGGTGGCAAAGTCACAGAGAAGGGATTTGATGGAAGAGAAGGATGAGGCTGAACAGACTGATGGGAGAGAGAACAAGAGCTTAGGAAAATGGTACAGAGGTGGCTATACAGGTGCTCTTCTCCTTGCCCTAAGTTTAGACACTGAAAAAGCATTCAGTAGGATATCTTGAGCCTTCCTGAGAGCCACCCTTTCACAGTTTGGCTTTCCTAAAAAATTCAGGGATCTGATCACCTATATCTACCATGCTCCTGTAGCACAGATTCAAGCCAGTAGTCACCCATTCTCCCCTTTTCCATTACAATGTGGTACAAGATGAGGATGTCCCCTCTCCCTGCTTTATTTGCCCTATACATAGAACCCCTGGGACAGGCTGTTCACATACACCCCCACCTTACAGGCCACATAGGGCCGAGGGTATGGAACACCACATTGCCCTATATGCAGATGACACAATACTATATTTGTCAATCCCAGAAACAGACCTCCCCATTGTTTGGTCAGTTATAAACCAGTATGGCACCCTATCTGGATGTGATTCCCTTTCACAAACGTGGGAGCAAAGCAGAGGCAGGAAACTACAGACCTGTTAGCTTGACCTCAGTGATAGGGAAAATGATGGAATCACTTCTGAAAGAAAGAAAGAATCATTGAGTACCTAGAGGCCAGCAGGGCACAGGACCCAAGGCAGCATGGATTCACAGCGGGAAGGTCATGTCAGGCTAATCTAATATATTTCTTTGAATGGGTGACCAAAGTAATAGACCAGGGAGGGGCTGTGGATATGGCCTACCCAGACTTTAGCAAGGCATTTGACACAGTCCCACACAAAAGATTAATAAACAAATTAGCCAGCCTGGGAGTGGGTCCCAGAGTGGTAGCCTGGGTAAAATACTGGCTGGACAACAGGACACAGAAGGTAATAGTAAACGGAGTCCACTCCGAAGAAAGGGAGGTTACTAGTGGGCTACCGCAGGGTTCAGTATTAGGACCGGTCCTCTTCAATGTCTTTATAAGTGACATTGCAGAGGGACTGGAAGGAAAAGTATGCCTCTTTGCAGATGACACAAAGATCTGCAACAGGGTTGATACACAAGGGGGGTGAAAAGGATGAGAAGGGACTTGGCAAAGTTGAAGGAATGGTCGAAAGTATGGCAGCTTAGATTCAATGCAAAGAAGTGCAAAGTAATGCATCTGGGAAACCAGAGGCAGACATTGGGGGGGCTAAGGGGCTGAAGGCCCCTCTGTACTATGTGGATTGAATGTCGGTCGGGTATCTAGCACAGCAGCCAACAGTTGCAGATCTAGTGCTGCAGTGCAGAATAACTAGGCTGCCATGATATTCCGATTCGATTTGTGACTCCTGTCCAGTCTTACCGTTGCAATCAGGAGACAGATGGAGTGAAAGAAAAATTGCCCCAGTTGAGAGTCGGGAGGACCAGGAGGACATGTCTCAGCTAAGCCACTTACTGCCTCATAGAAATCAATCACGCGACGGTACTACCGTGGCCGGCCACCAGGTGTAAACCTGCTGATAGGGGGAGTGCGCTGGGCAACATGCTTGAGCACTAGAAGTCTGACTCAAATTCATGACAAGGAGTCAAGGACTGCTACGGGACAATATTATGTTGAGAGCGCTCCGAGAGGCAGTCAGGTTGCATGGCTTATTGTCTGGCTAGTTGTTTGTTCAGTGCTGGGGGGGACTCGGAGAATCAGTCAGAGTCCAGACTGGACTTATGATTTTTTTTCAAAGTGTCTGTGCCACGCCACCACTGCCACTGCCTGGGGTTGCTGAGTACAGCACACAGACATCACACCGGACAGTTTGCAAAACATCCTATTCAAATAGGTTGCTTGTCTTGAGTCTGGACTCCAACTGATTCCCCCCTCCCCAAGCACTGAACAAACTACCACCAGGCAATAAGCTGCAGTGCGCAGGATCTCCAGTCCAGAGACAGCTTCCTCATTTCTGCCTCCCACACATGAGCCAGTGACAGTCTCAGAGAGCCACAGCAAAGTCAGAATACAGGACCGATGAGGGCAAGAGAGGGCTTAGGGCAGACAAGAGGGGCTCTAAATAAAGAAAACATACTACCTGACCTGTAACCTCGGCTCGCTGCTTCTCTCAGCACTCGCCCTTAAGTTGGTTGGTTGGTCAACACCTGTCATCCTTTTCTAGTTGTTCATATCTCACTAAAGGTCAGAAGGTGGAGGAGTCTCAATCATTAAATCAGGCAGTGAGTGTTTGGTGGATAGGGACAGTCGGCACGGCAGCCAGCAGGAGTACTGTAGATCAAGAGCCTGCTTGGATCTAACCAAGAGCTGCCCCTGCCTGCATATATATAATCGGGAGCACATAGCTAGCAGGGCAGAAGGCTATGCTGCATGCATGTTTGCAGGCACTAGGCAGCGCTTGGTTAGACAGGCGATAGCAACTGCAACAGATAAAAACTGCGGTAACTTTAAAGTTGTGCTGCTGCTGAGGATGCTGAGATGAGTTATAGCAGCCAGCCCCCATCTGACTGCCGAGTGTAGAATCTGAATTAATTTTCATGGATGGATCAGTTGGATGGGCCGACTGTCACATTTCACTAAACATCATAGATATGTAATCATTCGCTAGCTTGACTCCAGGGCCCCGCCGAGCATGCGCAAGGCACTGTATCACGTGTGTTGTTCTTCTCTTACACATGTGGTACATGTCAGCGCTGCACCTCTAGCGCGCGCTGTCACACAACAGTGGCACATTAGTTCTCAAAGAGGAGAGTCAATCATCTGTCTTTCTGTCATTGGAAGGAAAGCACTGCATTCACTTCTAATTTTTTTGAACCAAAAATGAATTCAGTTATACTAAAAAAATAAAACATAACAAAAATCAACTACTGGAAACAAACGGAAGGATTTTTTAAACTAACCTGAGGGAGAGAGTGAGGGATGCTAGGGGAGGGATTGGGGAAGGGGAGGAAGAAGGGTCCTGAGGGGCCAGGCATGAGAAGGCCTGGATGCTGAGTGACTGTGTATGGTGGCCAAGTTAACTACTGTGTGCTGGGGAATGGATGTGGATGATTTTAGCAGGGAAGGGAAAAGCTGAAGCTGTGCATTGTGTCAGAAATTGAACTAAGTGAGTTTATATAAAAAAATATATACTTAAAAAATGAACACTTGAAAAGTGAAAACTAAAAGTGTTTAAAAGAAAGTGTAAACTTTGCTACTGCAGTGCGGTGCTCTGGAGCTCTGATACTTAGGATTTTTCATAAGTAGGTAAGGAGTCTACATTACATTACAGAGTGCACCAAAAAGTATAGACTTTTCTCATCTGTGCTGACTTTTATTATTGCCAGTCCATTTCCACAAAGAAGATATAAAACCACACTATGACTATAGTGTGACAGATGTTTGATTGAGACTGTACATTCATAAGGTTGTGCCCCCCAACAGATTTAACTTGCTACTCCCTCATACCATCTTTCAGTTTGACTAAGGTGTGACGGACTTCTGAGCCTGTACACAAGGTTGTGCCACTCATTTAGCTTGCTACAGCCTGTCATTCTGTTCCCTCATATAAGCTTTCAGTCTGACCAAGGTGTGACGGACGTCTGAGCCTGTACACAGGATTGTGCCACTCATTTAGCTTGCTACAGCCTGACATTCTGCACCCTCATATAAGCTTTTAGGCTAAGGTGTGATGGACATCTGAGACTGTATACAAGGTTGTGCCATCCATTTAGCTTGCTACCGCCTGTCATTCTGCTCCCTCATATAAGCTTTCAGACTAAGGTGTGACAGATGTCTGAGACTGTACACAAGGTTGTGCCATCCATTTAGCTTGCTACAGCCTGTCATTCTTCTCCCTCATATAAGCTTTCAGTCTGACTAAGGTGTGACGGACATCTGAGCCTGTACACAGGATTGTGCTACTCACTTAGCTTGCTACAGCCTGACATTCTGCTCCCTCATATAAGCTTTCAGAGTAAGGTGTGATGGACATCTGAGATGGTACACAAGGTTGTGCCACCCGTTTAGCTTGCTACAGCCTGTCATTCTTCTCCCTCGTATAAGCTTTCAGTCTGACTTAGGTGTGACGTACTTTTGAGCCTGTACACAGGGTTGTGCCACCCATTTGGCTTGCTACTGCCTGCCAAACATTTCCCTCATTCTGATTCTCAGCCAGTAGGGGGATAAGGCAAAGGGATTCTTATTTCAGCTGTGTGCTGACAACTGTACTTGTTTTTTGACATTTCAACACAGATATATAATCTTTGCAAACCATAATGCCTAAAACAAAAAGACGAAAGGTTACATGTCTGGAATGTGGTTCAGTATTTAACAATGACTACAGAAACAAGCATAATTTAAAAATGCATAGTGAGCTCCTGAAAGCAAGGAGAGTTATTCGTTACAAACTGCATACATCTCATCCAGCTAGTGCTAGTTTTTTCACTGGTACAAGTGGGACTACATCCGTAAAACAAGCATGTAGTAATAATAACCAGAGCATAAATTCAAATGAATCTTCCGATTCTGAGACACCTTACTATGGTGAAGGTGGGGGTGAACTACCTTGTCCATCAGTGGATGTGTCAACAATGCCAGCTACAGATACATCTGCAGCTGCTTCTTCTGAAGGTAGTACTGGTAGCAACACAATAACTGATAATAGGTTTGCTGAAAAACCTGAAAATATTGTAAACTTCCAGCTTGAGGATGTCGATGACATAGAGGACCATGAGCTTGGCAGTGCCAACTCTTCATTTGTTGTTAATGTCACACATGATTCCATTTCCAAATATTTTGAGCCCGACATGAATATAGACACTAGTAAGATAAATATGAATGACAGTAGTCCAGATGAGCTACCAGTGCCACTGTCCATTGACACAGATGATGAAAATGAAGATGATGATGATAATGATGATAGTGAAACAGTTTGCCATGGAATTCCAAGTGCCAGTGGTCATGCCATTTTGAAGATGGTAACTGATCCAGCTGACCGACCACTGGTAATTTTGCCTTCCCTCAGATTGGAATTTGTAAAGACAGGGCCCATGCAACCTGAACTAAGTAAATACCCCATGAAATATGATGTTTCTGGTAAACAATTTAGAACTTTCTGCAATGATTGGTACTATACCATAAATGAAATAACAGGCAAACGCGTTAAGTGAGACTGGCTAGAATACAGTATTGACAGAAGTTCTATGTTCTGTTTTCCATGCATGGTTTTTGGAAAGAGAAAATCACAGTGGGTTCAAGGAGGTGTTACAAATTTTCATAAAGTTCTTGAGTTAATTGTAACACATGAAAAGTCAGGTCAGCATAGAGAAAATGTACTAGAGTGATGATTGTTCCAAAATGTGAGTACACATGTGGATAAGTTATTGTGTAAGCAAGCAGAACAAGAAAAGAAGAAGAACAGAAAGATTCTCTGACAAATAATAAAGGCTGTTTGGTATCTTGCTTCTCATGAGAATGCTTTGAGGGGCCATAGAGAAAGTATTGATGAAGATTTTGGTGGCAAGTTTTTGGACTTAGTTAAGATCATTGCTGAATATGAGCCTTCACTCCAGTCACATTTGCATACAATTTCTGAGTTAAGACACAAACATATAAAGACAAGAAAGCGGTATCTGTCACCTACAATACAGAATGATATATTGCATACAACTAGTGATCTAATAACAGATAAGATCATACATGATGCAAGACGGTCACCAGTTTACTCTATTATAGTTGATGAAACGAGTGATATCTCTCTGCAAGAGCAGTTATCTCTTGTTGTCAGATACTTTCTGCCAGATTTCTCAGTTGAAGAAAGCTTTCTAGGCTTCTACCCATTAACAAGCACCACTGGGTAAGAAATCTTTGAAAAACTGAAATCTATTCTTCAAGATTATTGCAAACTTAATTTAAAGAAACTGTATGGTCAGGGGTACGATGGAGAAGCAAATATGTCAGGCCAGTTCAGGGGAGTGCAGACCCGTTTTAGAGAGATTTCACCAACTGCTTTGTATGTTCACTGCTTGGCCCATGAGCTGTCACTCCTTTTAACTGATACAGCAGCAAACTGCAGAATAACTAGTGACATGTTTGCATAACTTCAGATTTTGTAATCAACATTTGCAAATAGTCCAAAAAGAACTGAGCATCTAAAAGAGGTGAGACGAGTGATGAACTTGGAGGCTGATGTTGGTGGTCGTCAGCACCTCGTCTCTCTGTGCACAACTCATTGGTATGCATGAGCATATAGCCTAGAAGCATTAAAAAACTTGTATGCTCCCATTTTGCAAACCCTGGAGGAAATTAAACAATGTCCTGTTGCTTCATCAGCTGCCTTGAAGTCACAGGTAAAAGCTGTGATTCCAAAAATGAAAAAGATAGATTTTATTATTTGCCTTTTTACACTTCATAACATATTTTCCAAAATAAATAGTCTCCATGTGCCTACAGTCTCCCTCTATCCATATTGCTGATGCACTAGATCAGGTACAAATATTGAAAAACAGCCTTTCAGAAATGAGGTCAGATGAACACTTTGAAGATATCTATACTTCTTCAGTGAAATTTGCAGAAACACTTAACAGTGACTTCAACCTAGATATTAACCTAAGCGTGTCTTATTGTAGGCGACACATGCAAAGGAATATAGTAGACAGTCAAAGCAATAAAGAGCAATTGAAAAGTGACTTGTACTATGACACAGTCGACACCATTGTCAGTGCCCTGAATGATCGGTTTGCTGCGGTGCCCGTCATTAAATCTCTGTCTGTTTTTACACCAAAACATTTCAATAATTCCACCACAGAGGAAATAAAAGCTGCTGCCATGGTCATTTCACATACTTACCTTAACATTAATCCAGAGCTTCTCATTTCAGAATCACAGCTGGTACGTAAAGTACAAAAGCTTCAAAGTCTTGCATCACATCAGATCTACAATTTCCTTCATGAAAGTGGCTTAACTCAAGCTTATTCAAATTTTATGAAATGCAGCATGTACTTAAATATCCTTCATGTGACAGTGGCATCTTGTGAGTGTTCATTCAGTAAAATGAAGATAATCAAAACTCAGCTGAGAAACACAATGTCAAATGAAAGGCTGAGGCACCTCTCTGTTATTAATATTGAGCGCAGCTATCTGAAAAGCATTCCCATCGATGCCATCATTGACAGGTTCAAGGATGTGAAACAAAGAAGAATGTTGCTATAGATTTAGCATCAGTTGAACAAATCTGTTCTTTTTTTCCATACTGCATGTGTGAGTTGTGAGCACTGAGCAGCAGCATAGATTGCAGGTGCAATGAAAGATATTGTTACTTTCTTGTCTTTATACCTTTCCACTTTCCAGCCTCCATTGCAACAACCTAACTCAATTTATGTAGAGCAGACATTTGTCCTGAATAATACCTGATTCACTTTTGTAAAATTTTAATTTGGACATGCAACGTGGATTGCAAAAATTTGGATTGCAGGAAAATTGTGAATTTACTATCACACATACTAATTTTTTGTTGTTGTCTATACACTGCAAGAGAGTTGCATCCTTGTATGTAGAGTGCATGCATCATCAAACCCATGATAATGTAAACACCTCCTGTTAGTTATAAATACATAAAAAATATATGAAGTACTTTGTTAGACCTGGCGTATGCATGGTAGTAGTCTACCACACACATGCATGATCGAAGTACTGTTTCATAGTCTGGTCTAGTGCTGTCTGCTACTCATTTTAGGTCATTTCCATGTACTTTGGTAGTCATTGTCTGTGTGACGCATGGGCATAACCTTAAAATACCTAATTTTTTGGGGGTGGTACTTGTGCGTTTGTCTTGCCAAACATAAGAATTACTATCAACTTGCTACTTAGTATTCATGATGATATTTGGCTAGACAAAAGGCTCAGATTGCATCTCAGAGCATCAAAAATCTAAAACTTTTCTGGGGGCCTAGGCAGCCCCCAGACCCCCGACCTATTGAGTTGGGTATTTCTCAATCTCAAGCCCCCTTAGTTATGTCCCAAATGTCCACCACTGTGGGAAACAAAGACCCAGAAAAAGAGTACACAATGGGGGTTAGGTAGTAACAATAACAAAAATGGAAAGGGACCTGGGGATAGTCATAACAGGTGACCTAAAGGTAAGCAAGCAATGTGAAAAGGCAGTAAGGATGGCTGGGGAGATACTGGGACGTATAGGGAAAGGCATCACCAGTAGAAAACAGGAAATTGTTATCCCACTGTACAGACAGTTGGTGAGACCCCATCTGGAGTACTGCATGCAGTTTTGGAGACCCCATCTCCACAAGGACATAGACAAGATGGAGGCAGTCCAGAGGAGGGTAACTAAAATGGTGCAGGGTCTGCAACAGAGGCCATACGAAGAGACACTAGAGAAGCTTAATATGTATACTCTTGAGGAAAGGGGGGGACAAGATAAAAACGTTCAAGTACCTCAAGGGAATCAACAAAGTCCAAGAGGGCAGCATCTTTCAGAAGAAGAGATGTGCAAGAACAAGGGGACACAATTTGAAGACGGGGTGGGATGGCTCAGGGGCAATGTGAGGAAGTATTTTTTTCACAGAGAGGGTGGTGGACACATGGAACAGCCTGCCTGAGGAGATCATGGGGTCAAAATTGGGGGAATTCAAGAATGCATGGGACAGACATAAGGCAATTCTGGTGCAGGATAGGAAGAAGTAGGCTGTTGGTTAACTAGGATCTGTCTGCAGCTTATCCAATAGGTAGGGAAATGGGCAGACTAGGTGGGCCAAGCGGTCCTTATCTGCCGTCAAAGTCTATATTTCTATAAACTAAATGAAAGCAAAACAGAGGCTTTAACTGTCCAATACAACCCAAATCAAATACTGCAGACTCAATTCCCTTTTAGGTGGGATCTCCCACAGATTACATATTTGTGCATACAACTCACCCCATCAGTCTTGTAATTGTATGAGGCCAGTTACGGCCATCTCCAGGCTCAATTGCAAAAGATTCCAGGAAGTATGCTGTGCGCTCTGGAGAGGAGGGGTGCATGAAAGCAGGTAGCTGTCCCAAAACATAAACCAATTCAAGAAATTGCAAGCACTCCAACAAAGTAGTGTCCATACTGGCTTCCTTGTGTCCCAAAATAGATTTTAAATACTATGCCAGTGCAGTCAGACGTGCTTACTGGCCACTTCAAAGCCCCAGCACTTTGGGTTCAAACAACCCTTTGTCAGGGGGCATGGCATCTGGGTGTATACAGGACATTTTTATAGTGCAAATGTGACAATTGTTAAGGTGAAACCAACTTCAATTAAATAAAAGCAGTGAATACAAAATGTGAAGCACTTATAATTAAACTACCATCAGCCAGTACATCCTCTGTTGTATCTATTTAATTCATTTACAAATTAAACTTTATGCATCAATGATTTCTAAGCTTTATTCTAAAATGTCAGTGTAAATGCATTACTTCATTTAAGATTTTAACAAATCATTTGTTAGTTCAGATACATAAGATAGGAGGAATCGGGAAAATATTGAAAAGAGATTTTAAGGTTGAAAAAGTGTTGTGGTCTGGTAATCTGAGTAGCTACACACTCACACACACTGTTTCCAAGTTAGAAGTGCCAGGCTGACAATCAGAATGGTGAAGCCCTACAAGAGAACAGAAATAGCAATAAACATGAAATTATATTCTTAAAATAACAAAAGGCTTATTTTCTTTGAATATCAAAATAATCAGTAAAGTATATCATATTTCTAACTTATTCATTATTTTACCCATGTAATCAAATAATGCCATTATATATTAGCTTTTAGCATCAGTAATTTCTGGGTAGCGCGTTAATGCTTTTTCAGAGGTGACTGTCAGGATGGATTTCATCACTGCTGAAGTGATGTTTAACCCAAAAAAATCTTTTTAATTTTAAAACCAATATTGTGCATGGCAACACTATGGTCATAAGAGTTGGTTCTAATCATAATATGTAGTTAAGCAAATTATTTTCACTTCAAATTATATTTTAAATTCAAGAGGAACCATGAAGGTAAATTCCATCGCTGAGAGGGTTGTGTTGCCCGTCATTAGCACCAATGTTTTCAAAAATCAATATCTCATATAGAAGTCAGAATTGGAATCAAGTAAACATTCAGATCTAGTTTGCTGTTTTAGGAATAATCTCTCATTATAAGAACATTTTTATGTTTTTATTCCAGTAGGTAGGATTTTATGTCCCACTCGTCATTCAGTCCTAGTGGTTTCACACACTTCAAAGAGTTACTCCAATATCTTTCTGTCCCCAGTAGTTGATTTGGTCCATTGCTACCCTTGTTAAGTGGAAGTATGTGCTCAAAGGCCATGAATTTGAGATTCTCAGGGTTGCTATTATGGTGTGTGTAGAAATGAACACCCACCAGTGTATCATATCTTTCATTGTTTATGGACCTCACATGTTCCTGGATCCTTAACTTCAATGTACAGACAGTGCATCCTACATACACCTTGCTGTAACAACACCGTAGGGCATATACACAGAATGTGGTGTCACAGGTAATTGTTTCCTGTATCTGAACTTTCATTCCTTCTAGTGTGGGATGTGTAAATTCTCTGTTGGTTTGTGAGTACTTACAAGTGTTGCACCTGTGGCACTTAAAGAAGCCACCTGATCTTCCTGGACATAAGTCTCCACCACTCATTCACACTATTGGGATCTGCGCCGGAGGCACTAGGACCCATCGGGAGCAAACTTTTTGCTGGGGAGTCGATGCAGAGATGGCACCGCAAGCCCCAGCTCGCTGCAGCTAATGACTATCTCGTGATAATCTAACCGCCTCAGTTCCTTTTTTCCTGCCGTCTGGCGCTTCCAGTGACGTCGCCGCTTGTCGGAGTCAAACTTCAAACTAACAGCATAGTTTTCAGTTTTATTATTTTGTAGTTTGATCTCGATTCAGTATCGCTTAAGTTATTCTTATTTTTAAATAAAAGCGATAAGAAGTCTCAGCCTACACTGACAGAGTCGACCATGAGCAGGTCAGGTGACGGTAGGGAGACTTGTGATGAAAGCTGTTCAGTCAGTCGGGCTGGGTCCGTCCACCACCTTCTCCGGAAGGGGTCTGACAATGGTCAGTCCAATGCCCGGGGGGATGGGCGGTCCCCGCGGAAGCATAAAGCCAAACGGTCGCATTCTCGGCACAGTTCGGCCTCGAGCTCTTCTTCGGCCCACAGGTCTAAAAAGAGAAGGCATCACTCGAGGTTTCCCTCTGATACATCTGCATGTAGACGTTCAGTTATCGGGGCTAGTTGCCGGTCTCCTCCCTCGGAGTCGCCAACTGCGGCTTCTGGTAGCCGACGTCTTCGACATCGGAGTCCTACCCTACCCGCAGGTAGGTCTTCAGATGAGCAGTTTCATCAGTGGGCCGCCCTGCGGGAGCAATGGGCCTCGGAGGTTGGTCTGCCACTGGCCGGGTCGCCCAGGGGCTCAGGCCTCTGGGCCACCAGGTAGGGCGGTTGGACTTCCTTGGTCGCGATGGCACCTTCTTCGTGCTGTCAACTCCATGCTTAGGTGTCCTCTCCATGGCTTCGCCAGGGGCCACACCGATGCCCTTATCTCCTGCTCTTTTCCTTCAAAACCTGTTTTCGGTCTGTGGGAGTGCCTTGGCGCCCGTGTGGCATCGCAGGCGCCATCGCTGCGCGTCGCCTGCGGTGCTGTGCGGTGCCGTCTGCGGCTTCGGCGTGGTTTTGTGCAGCGTGGTTCCTCGGTGGGCTTTTCTGTGCCATGCACCTCCCTCGGCGCCGGGGGCTCTCGGGGACTTCCCATTTGTCTCTTTTCCTCCTTCCTCTTCTGGCTTTCATCCCTTTCCTGTCCATACAGTCCCTCCTGGACTGTCAGGAGATGACGTTGAGCTTGACCCAGACCTTCGGCTGGGCGATGAGGTGGACAAAGCAGGATCTTTTACTGCTGCAGAGCCTGTGGTTGATGACCTGTCTTTTAAGTCTCTGCTGAAGAATATGATTTCCACACTTTCTCTCCAGACTACAGACATCGATCCTGGGAAATTGTTAAGACTCCACTACCTTCACGCATCGGAGATCCCTACGGATTTGACTCCTCCGATTCAGCCTTCCTTCAAGACGCTGTCTCAAATGGTATGGAATAATCCTGCTCTCTCTTTATCGGTGGCTAAATCCTTTGATAGAAAATATTCAGCCCCCAAGGATCGTCCCATTTTGGCATCTCAAGCCTTTGCGGATCCTATTGTAGTCCTGGCAGAGAATGATAAGGTCTTCCTTCCTCAAACCACCACAGCTCGACCTATTAACAAGGAATCTCATAAGATAGACACCTTAGGTAAGAGAGTCTTTGCTGCTTCTACCCTAAGTATGCGTATTGCCAGTTACCAAGGCTATTTTTCTCAATGCGGTATATCCTGTGGCACTCTCTCAAGCAAATGGTTGAAGCTCTTCCAGAGTCGGATTCAAAACCAGAGCTTCTTCAAACCATTACCAGGGTATTGAATCTAACAACCAACAGGTTAAAGCAGCCATGGATGCTTCGACTCCGCTTCCCGTTCAGCAGCTGCTGGTATTTGCACCCGCCGCCATTCCTGGCTGCGCACTTCAGGCTTCACCAATGATGCGCAACAACAGGTAATGGCATTGCCCTTTGATGGTGCATATCTTTTTGGTCCTCAGGTCGAGCAAGCTCTAGAAGCTACACAAAAGACTAGGTCAGCCATTAAGTTGGCTAGACCCCCTCCTGCCCCCTCTCGAGGGCATGCCAGTAAACATCAGTTTCATAACCGTCAGTCCTTTCGAGGCAGAGGCAGAGGAAGTTTCCATAAGAACCAACCTTCCCAACCTCAAAGGAAGGTGCAACAGAAAGCGCAAGGGCCCAAAGCGCCCAGTGCTACCTTATGAATTGCTGGCCCAAGTCCCACCTCAGCTGCCCAAGGTGGATTTTTCCTCTCCGGTGGGAGGTCGGCTGATGCACTTCTACAGCCAGTGGAAGTCCATAACCTCAGACAAATGGGTCCTTTGGATAATCTGTGAGGGGTACTCACTCAATTTTGTGGAAACCCCTCCGGATCGTCCTCCCAAATGGCAGCCCAGGCTGTCTGCCTTTCAGTCAGACCTTCTCACCGCCAAAATTCAGGGCCTTCTAAACAACAGGGCAGTAGAACTTGTGCTGCTGCATCAACGAAACACAGGGTTCTACTCTCATTACTTTCTGGTTCCAAAGAAGTCTGGGGGAATGCACCCCATTCTAGATCTCAGAAAGCTAAACAAAATTCTACCCAAGGAGAAATTCAAAATGATTTCTCTAGGAACCCTGTTACCCTTGCTTCATCAGCACGACTGGTTAGCTTCCCTAGACATGCAGGATGCTTACCAGCACATTCCCATTCACCCGAGGCATCACAAATTCCTGAGGTTTGTGGCTCTGGGACAACATTATCAGTTCAGAGTCCTGCCTTTTGGGCTATCCTCGGCGCCGCGAGTTTTTACAAAGTGTTGTGCAGTTCTCGCAGCGCACCTCAGAAAACTCGGAATACAGGTGTTCCCTTATCTGGATGATTGGCTTCTGGCAAGTCCTTCCAGGCAAGGGACTCTGGATGCCGTAGAGACGACCTCTCGCCTCCTTACATCCTTGGGAGTCCTGCTAAACCTCAAGAAATCGCAGCTGCAGCCCTCCCAGAGGCTCCTTTTCATAGGGACCCTTCTGGACACATCCTGTGCGAAGGCTTTTCTCCCAGAGGACAGAAGGAACGATATCCTTCAGATGGCCCGTTACATCGGAGAGAACACGTCAGTTACAGCTCTTGATGCAATGGATGCTGGGCCTCATGGCATCCTCAGTGTTCACTGTACCTCTGGCCCGTCTGCACATGAGAACCACCCAGTGGATGCTCAGTACTCAGTGGTCTCCAACCACTCACCCGCAGTCCTGTCTCATCAAGGTGACAGAACCCTTAAAGAGGTCTCTCACCTGGTGGTCTCAAGAGGACAATCTCCTGCAAGGATACCCCTTTGCCCCTCTGGACCATCAGATCTCCATTACCACAGACGCTTCTCTAATGGGGTGGGGAGCTCACTGTCAGGCTCTCCACACTCAGGGTGTGTGGACTCAACTCGAATCCCAGCTTCACATAAATGTCCTAGAAATGGGAGCCGTCCTTTATGCGGTCCGAGCTTTGAAGGACATTCTCTGTCTCAAGAATATTCTCCAAACGGACAACAAAGCAGTGATGTATTACGTCAACAAGCAGGGCGGTGCTCATTCTTACCCCTTATGCAGAGAAGCGATGAGGGTCTGGGAATGGTGCTTGGAGCACAAGGCTCTAATTCAAGCAATCTACCTGCCAGGTGTACAGAACAACTTGGCAGACCGTCTCAGCAGAACAGAGACAGATCCTCACGAGTGGTCTCTCGACTCAACCATAGTTCAGTCACTATTCAAAGAGTGGGGAACTCCAGTCCTGGACCTTTTTGCGTCCCCACTCAATGCAAAACTGCCTCTCTTCTGCTCCAGAAGTCCAGGGCCTGGCATTTTTTGTCAGGATGCGTTCAGGCTGCAGTGGACAAAACGCTTTCTTTATGCCTTTACGCCTCTTCCTCTGATTCAGAGAGTACTCCTCGAGTTCGAGTCTCAGGGAGACAAGATGATTCTCATTGCTCCCTTTTGGCCTCGACAACTGTGGTTTCACTTCTCAACAGTATGTTGGCAGTTCCTCCGAGACCACTTCCCTGCAGATGAACCTTTTAACTCAGGGACCGGTGGTCCATCCCAATCTGAGATCTCTTCACCTTCACGCTTGGCTCCTGAAGAGGTAGAAGTAAATCGGTTCAATGTCTCTCGAAGAGTTTCTGATATCCTTCTGGCTGCGCGGAAGCCAGCCACTCGGAAAACTTGCACGGCTAAGTGGAAGGGTTTTTCCCTCTGGTGTGCAAAGTCCTCTTTGAATTCCTTTTCCTGCCCTCCAGATAAAGTTTTAGAGTACCTTTTGGACCTCTCAAATTCAGGTCTCCAGTACTCTACAGTTAAGGTTCACCTTAGTGCCATTTCAGCGTATCATGAGCCGGTTTTTTCTCTTTCACTGGCTCAGTTACCTATAGTTAAGAGATTTCTTAAGGGCATTCTGCACACAGACCCCTACAAGACATCCGGTTGCAGCCTGGGACATTAATCTTGTGCTAGACATGCTCACCCGGAAACCT
Organism: Neoceratodus forsteri; assembly: GCA_016271365.2. Taxonomy (NCBI): domain Eukaryota; kingdom Metazoa; phylum Chordata; order Ceratodontiformes; family Ceratodontidae; genus Neoceratodus; species Neoceratodus forsteri. Next base: position 943,838,954 of record CM057450.1, read on the forward strand.
TTTGAGGCTCCAGCTACCTGTGAACTAAAGTTCCTCACCTGGAAGACTGCCTTCCTAGTGGCCATTACCTCAGCCCGTAGGGTCTCTGAGATACATGCCCTGGTCACAGACCCTCTGTATACTGTGTTCCATAAGGACAAAGTAGTCCTTCGTACTCATCCTAAATTTCTTCCTAAGGTTGTGTCAGAATTTCATCTTAACCAACCTTTGGTCCTGCCCTCTTATTTTGCGGACTTCCAAAATGAAGGGGAACGCTCTCTTCATTCTCTGGATGTTAAGAGGGCCTTGCGTTTCTACTTAGATAGAACCAAGGATTTTCATAAAGCCCAGCAACTGTTCGTTTCCTTCAGTGAGGCCTGGCTGGGTCAACCTGTCGCTATTAGATGTATCACAGCATGGCTAATGGCGTGCCTTCGTCACTGCTATTCCATGGCGCAGGTTAAGTTGGAGGGTAGAGTTCATCCCTAGCGGAAATCCGCAACGTGCCCATTGCAGACATCTGCAATGCAGCCACCTGGAGCTCAGTGCATACTTTCGTTAAGCATTATGCACTCGATGTCCATGCCAGACAACATTCTTCCTTTGGCAGAGCCATCCTTAATGGACTTCTGTCTTAAGAAACGTGAGCTCTTGGTTTCTCCTGCCACCCTCTCGGGGGATTATTAGCTCGGTACTCTCCCAATAGTGTGAATGAGTGGTGGAGACTTATGTCCAGGAAGATATGAAAATTACGTACCTACCGTAATTCTTGATCTTCTTGGACGAGTCTCCACCACTCATTCACATGCCCACCCTCCATCCCCCGAGCTCACCTCTCTTGTTGGTCTTCACTCCCTCAGATCTTTAGGCCTTGAAGACTTCTTTGTTGACCCTTCTTACATGGGTCGTCCGGACTATCTTATGTCCGGTTTTTAGGTTAGGCTACCCTTCTAGGTTAGTTACGCTGCACCTCCTTGGTAAAAAAGGTACTGAGGCGGTTGGGGAGTCGACATCGAGATAGTCATTGCCACGTGAGCTGGGGCTCATGGCGCCGTTCCTCACGGCGCCATCTCTGGCATCGACTCCCCAGCAAAAAGTTTGCTCCCGATGAGTCCTAGTGCCTCCGGCGCAGATCCCAATAGTGTGAATGAGTGGTGGAGACTCGTCCAAGAAGATCAAGAATTACGGTAGGTACGTAATTTTCATTTCTCTTAGGTAGCCACATCCCACTAGGAGGGAGAGTTGTAACAGGTGATAATCTGCTGAGTACTACTTTGTCCCTGCCTTTTTAAAGGAGACCCTAGGTTTGTTGCCCACCGATTTCTGTACTTGCACATCCCCCATGAGGATGGTCCAAGTTTTGTGAACCACATTTCCTACTCTGCCAGCTATGTCATTAAATTCTGTGACAAAAGTCACTATGTTAGCATCTTTTTGTGTCTCCACATCCGTTTGTCCCTTAAAAGTTCTGATCTATTTCTTGCAAGATCTTTTTTCTTTAGCTTTCTTTAATGTGTCATTATAGCCTCACTGTCTCTTAAATGATTTTCTAAGTCCCCTGCCTGTTTCAGAAAAGTTTCTTCATCAGTGCAGTTGTGTCACAACCACAACATCTGGCTATATGGGATTGATTATTTTCAATTTTTCAGGGTGGGCACTGTCTGCCCACAACAAACTATTTGTTGCAGTTTGCTTTCTAAAGTAACTTGTAGTTACTGGCTCTCCTGGTTTCCCCAGTAGTTCCAGATCCAGGAACTCAAAGTTTTTCTTTTGACATGTTATACGTAAATTTCAGGTTTAGATCATTATTATTCAGCCAGCTAACAAAATTAACAATCTTGGAGCTACCACCTTGCCACACACAGAGACAATCATCAACGTAGTGGTGTCAGGACTTACCAACATGGGTTGTTTTCCCTGTTCATCATTCTTACCATTTCTCATTGTCCTAAAAACAAATTCACATAGCTGGGCACCATACTAGTGCCCAAAGCAGTGCCACATTTTTGTAAGTAGCAGTTTTCAAATTCAAAGATAATATGTGTTAAGATAAACTCTAAAAACATAATAATGAAATCAATGGGCATTCTTTCTGCTTCCTCGTAGTTTTCAATAAAAAAATCTGTATGCTTGTACACCTTGATTATGCCTTATTGAAGTGCACGATAGAAACATAGAAACATAGAATTTGACAGCAGATAAGGATCGCTTGGCCCACCTAGTCTGCCCATTTCCTACCTAGCAGATAAGCTGCAGATCCTAGTTAACCAACAGCTTACTTCCTCCTACCCCCCAGTAGGACTGCCTTATGTCTGTCCCATGCATTCTTGAAATCCCCCACTGTTCTTGACTCCACGACCTCCTCAGGGAGGCTGTTCCATGCATCCACAGCTCTCTCTGTGAAAAAATACTTCCTCACATTACATCTGAGTCGTCCCCCCTCTATCTTCAAATTGTACCCCCTTGTTCTTGCACATATCTTTTTCTGAAAGATGCTACCCTCTTGGACTTTGTTGATTCCCTTGAGGTACTTGAAAGTTTCTATCATGTCCCCCTCTCCCTCCTTTCCTCAAGGGTATATATATTAAGCTCCTTTAATCTTTCTTTGTATGTCTTCTGGTGCAGACCCTGCACCATTCTGGTTGCCCTCCTCTGGACAGCCTCCACTCTGTCTATGTCTTTGTGGAGATGGGGTCTCCAGAACTGCACACAGTACTCCAGATGGGGTCTCACCAACTGTCTGTACTCCACATCAGTGCTGATCCACACATACTCTTCATTCCAGACCACATTCTCAAATTCTCTTAACACATCACTGGTATCTTTTAAGTATGAGGGCAAATTAACCACACATTTTTGTAAGAAATAGTCAGCAAAATGGCCTAGATTTTCAGTTATGGAGCTGTTCCCAGAAACAGTGGGTCTCCGTAGGGGGAATTTCCAGATTTTTGTGGATTTTAGGTAGCACGTAAAATCCTGGGACAGTTGGAAATTCTCCCGAAATGTACTTGTATTCATTTTCCAGAGATATCATTTCTGGAAATGGCTGTCATTAAAATATTGTGTCATTCCTTATTAAAGTAATACATAGGATTGGATTGTAATTGCATGTAGTTTTCTGTATTAGTCAAAAGAGCATTCACTGTACTAATGTAGTGATCCCTGTTTAACACAACAATGTTACCACTCTTATCAGATGGTTTGATTACTATCTGTACATTGTCCGATATTTCCTTCAAAGCTGTTTTTTCTTTTTTAGTTATATTAAAATGTCTATGGGATAGGTTCATAGCAAGAATTTCTTCCATTTGTTTAGTCACTCTTCTTTCATGTGCTACAATGGAGGCACTGGTGAAAGCTGGACAGAAAGCGGATTTACCTCTAAATGTGGTACTATCATGTGTAGTACTACCCAATTCAGCTTCTGATGGTACCACATTGCTTTCTTGTCTCCGTGTTTCCAGAAGAGCTCTCAAAGTGTCTTCTTCTATAGTTTCCAAGTCTATATGCACTGGTACAAAATGCCCACCCCCACTGCTATGTCTTATTTCAGTGCTGTCAAAAGATTCCTCCATACTTTCTTCTGTAAGACCCATTTCTGTATTGACAGTACTTTTTTATTTTCAAATAAATATTTAAGTCTTATTTTTCTAAAGACTTTTCTGAGATCAATGGCAATCTGGAACTTGTTTATAGCTGAAGTAGGTATAAATGATAGACCTTTGCTTAACAGAAGTTTTTGAGGTATTGTTAGTATATAATCAGAAATATTGATTATCTGCAAGGCGTCTTGCCTGAATGTAATGGTCATTCTGTGTCCTCTTCCTTGTCTTCGTCTGCCTCATCTTGTTCTTTGTTTCTTTCTTTTTCTTTCCCTTTTCTCAGATTGTCACATTTCTCTAAAAAAGGCTCCTTTCTCCCTCTGCCTCTTTCTCTGCCTGTGTTGTATGTATTTGTATGTGTGGAATCTTTATTCTTGTTCCTTGTTCTGGGGTTGATATTGGAACCAGTGTTAGTGCCCGTGCTGGTGCCTGCTTCTTGTTCTACACGCGATCCTTTGTTTTGTTCTGAATTCCTGTTCTTTTTCTGAAAGCTTTTGGGGTCAAAGCGCATCCTGCTTCAACTTCTTCCTCTGCTTTTTGACCTGTTCTTGGTCCACTTCAAAATATCCCCTTTGTTGTAATCCTCTTCGCCTCATCGTAGTTTCTGCTGTTTTCTTTCTATTGTCTCCTTCTCATGTTTCTTGAATTCAAGTTGCAAAAGGACCTAGATAAATGGACAGTACTACCTCTAATGTTAGAAAGGTGTGTAGCAGCTATCAAGATGCTGGTGCTTCCAAAATTCTTTTCTTTTTTCCAGAATCTGGCTCTGTCTATCCCTCGAAGAGCCTGAGGGCTATGAGGTAGATGCATCTCTCATTTTTTCTGGCAAGGTCGAAGACTACAGGTAGCTCTGTCAACACTTACTAGACCTAAAAGACAAGGGGGCATTGCACTCCCTGATCTGAAGTTATACTATGAGGCATTCCACTTGCAACTGATCATGTACTGGCACCACAACGCACAAGGCCAGCAATGGGCACAGTTAGAAAGGGAACTAGTCCATACACACCCCATAGAACTAGGTCTACATGACACCCAGTTCTTTAACACACTCCATAAATGTACATCAACATTTGTCTACACCCCACTACAGATAAGGAAAAAATGGATGCATAAGAGTAACTTAGCGCAACAACTATTATGGTTTATTTCCCTACATATGTACATAGACTTTATTCCAACCTCCCTCAATACAGGATATAAAACTTGGTCTCGTAGGGGGTTTAGGCTACCTCTACAGATGACGCAGGGTAAGGAAATCAAGTGATTTCAAATACTTGGGGAGGAGTTTGGCCTGTTGAACAGGGAAAGTTTTCACTACTTCCAGGCAAGGGCTACTTAACACAGCTCTGCTGGGAAATACCAGACCACATATTTCCAATCCACTCTTTCTAATAGTGAAGGTAGCTATACAGGGGTAAGATCTTACACATCTCATATCTAGCTTATACAAGACTCTACAAGAGCCAAGTAAATTCCCTCTTTTAAGACCGTTTAGAATATGGGAGCAAGAAATAGGTCACCCCCTCAACCAGAACACATGGGAAATAAGTTGCCAAAATACAAACAAAATTTCTTTCTCAATGGCCTGAATGGAACTTATAGGAAATGTTTAATTAGATTTTTCATTACACCTGTCCAACATCTACATAGAGGAACTATGCCCATGGCACAATGATGGAGACAATGCGGGGAACCCAGAGCCTCTCACTTCCACATAATGTGGGATTGCCCATACCCTCCTTTTTCTCAAGGTGGTAGAAGAGGCACTCAAGGAGGTTTCTTCACCACAGCTGGTGCTAACAAAGGAGTTGATGCTTTTTCACATATATCTGCCAGAGGTGAGAGATCCTACCAATAAATATTTATTGTGGATATGTGTGGGGCTCTCAAAAAGTGTATTGCACACAGGTGTCTAACAAACCAAATCCCTGCCTTAGGAGATTGGGTGACCTTAGTAAATTCCATTTATAAATTAGAGATTATGACCTACAACCTAAGAGACCAGGTGGAAAGGGGTAGGAGCAGATGGAATAGGTGGCTACTTTTTGTCATGGCAAGGGATCCATCCTTCATACCCTAAGCTGCATGGACTAGGAGGAACAGAGGCCTAACAGTCAAAGCTAAATATCTATATACATATACAGTACTTTTTGAAATAAAAATCCTGTTGATTTTAAATGTAATTTACAATGACATTGGTGCACCACTGTTGTGTTTTAAGTTGATTGTTTGTGTGTAGTTTATTTGTGTAATGTTTTGAAAATTCAATAAAATATGCTTATTAAAAAAAAGGAAAATAGTACAAGAAAGCAGCTTGGCCTATGGACGTTTTCTTGGTAGGGGAGAGAGAGGGAATGGGAAACAGTGTTCCAGAAGCGGTAGGAGGAAGGAGAGGGGGAAGAAAGGAGAGCAAAGAGGTATGGAGAGAGAGAGCCAAACCAGAATCTGGAGGTGAAGATAGCAAAGTGTATGAGGCATCTGGCGTCGAGAGAGGGGCAGAAGAGGGAGGAGTAGAGAGAGCAGTGGCGTGTACAAGGGGGGCAGTGCAAGGCAAAGTGGCACAAAGAGTAGAAGAGTGAATCCAGACTGTCAGAGGTGGATGTGGAAACAGCACTGTGGACAATGTCACCATAGTCAAAGCTAAGAAGGATCAGCTTCATGTCTATCTCCCTGCAGGCAAGGAGAGGGATACTGGCATTGGTTCTGTACTGCACTCCTATTTTAGGGTGAACCTTGTGGTGGATTAGCATCAATATGCACCAAGATGTCACGGAATCAGTCCAGCCAGATCCAAAAGTACTCAAAGGAGGGGACATCTGCAAGTGCAGTACCATCAGCTATGTTAGCATTAAGGGACAGAAGTTTTGAATGGAACCAATGTTGAACACTGTCAAAATCCTGTTGTAAATGGACAGCAAGGTCAGCAGCAGAGGGGCCAGAAGCAAAGAGCACAGTATCATCCGCACACATGTTGATAGACACAGAGTAACATGCAGAGGGAATGTCATTTAGGAATATGGAGAAGAGTATAAGGCCCTAGGACAGATCCTTGTGGGATATCTGAGGAGATAGGGAGTGGAGAGGAATGGATGTCTCCAATACAGACAACTTTTGACCTGCTGTCTAGGTAGGAGCAGAACCAGCTGATTGAGGAGGCAGAGAACCCTGCTGCCATAAGCTTGTCTATGAGAGGGGGGGTGACACAATGTCAAAGGCATTGGCCAAATCAACAAAGATGGTGGAAAAAATTTGGACAGGCTGGAGTCAGTGATCCAAGGTGGGAGGCAGACGTGGAATGGTATACACTGAAACCAGACTGGAAGGGCGTGATAATGGATGAGGATTTAAGGAACAAGGTGAGTTGTGAGAGAACAAGATGTACTTGGACCTTAGCCAGTGTGGGAGGAGGGAAATGTGATGAAAGTTTCCAGGAGAGGAAGGATCACCACCTTTCGTGAGGGGGATTACAGTAGTCTGCTTCCAGGCATTGGGGACAGAGGCAGAGGTGAAGGAGAGGTTAAGGAGGAGGGATATCAGAAAAGGCTATGGCAGGTGCAGACAGGTACATAGGATTGGGGTCAAGGCCATCTGGGCTCATACCCTTATGGGGGTAAGAACTACAAGAGCCTTAAGAGAGGCAGAGGGAGTGTAAGGGAAGAGGGAAAGGGTGGGGGTGAGGGGTAAAGAGAGATTGGGTGCAGGTGGTGAAGATTGAATTGAAAGAAGTAGCAAAAACAGCAGGATCAGTGATGTGAGAGTTGCTGAACTGGAGAACGATCAGAGAGAACTGGGATGGGGGAGAAGAAGTGGATAACTTTCCAGAAACTGGAGGGGGTTTAAGGTTGTTCTGAACTATAGATGCAAAGTAATCAGGTTTTGCATGCCCGTTGGCTTTGGTGCAAGTATTATGAAGGGTCCAGGCAGCAGGGGAACCTGTGGTCTTTTAGGAAGGGAAGGGAACACTGTTTAACCAGGAGTATTACACTAAGCCAAAGCTTGTTTCCAAATGTGACCTGGGAGCACAAGGAAGTTAAGTGACTTGCTCAGGAGCACACAGCATGCACCTAGGTGGTTGTGGGATTCAAACCCAGGTCTCCAGATCTGCAGCTCAGAGCCTTAACTCACTGCATTACACTGCTTCCCTAGGACTGCCAGGCTAGAGCTCAAGCTTGAAGGTAGGACAGCAGCTCAGCAGAGATCCAGAGAAGGTGAGACTGTGACATGGACAGCCAGTTTTGAGTGCTGTATGATGTTTTGAAATATAAAATATAAAAAATGTGTATGGACTATCTCCCATGAGAAATCTGGTGCTCTTGTTGTGACCTCACACACCCCCCCCCCCAGGTTTCAGCTGAAAGATGAAAGCCATGAGAAAATGCTGAAACAGCATGGGAGAACACACTCACACAAGTTTTAGATACAAGGTGTGACATGGAAGGCCAGAAGCTAATTACAGACCAAGCCTTAATCAATGTTCTTCTGTTTGTCTGAGTTAATTATAGCTGTAGTTGCTAGGAAGGAAATCCTAAAGTTTTATAACGCTTAGAGGAAGAAAAGCAGGTTGTGATGTACTGGTGCGAAATCATAAATGCTGAGGTCTGTGTGAGAGGGGAAATGGATCACTAGATCAAAGAGATGTCATTTGAAAGAGAAACATGAGTATGCTGAGGTTGCAGAATTTAATACTTGGAAAAGACATCCTTTTTTATATAGATATATATTTTTTATATATCCTGACAGGGAGGAGCTAGGTGACCTCCTGCAAAGAGGTGGGGTAAAAGCTAGCTTTTAATTTATTCTGTTTTACTTCACAGAGACACTTTTTATCTAGACTCTGACCAAGAAAACATCCTTGAGCACTTTTAAGCAGGTATTTAGAGGTAGAGACAAATCTAAGTACTGTAGGTAGGAATTGTACTGTTTAAAACCTTGTTCTTTTAAAATATTTGTATGTCTTGTGATATATAGTTCTGTATTTTATATGTTACATATTTTTATCTATTTTAGTAAAACTCTTTTTGGAACTTATTTGGTCTGTCTTTGATTTCTTTCCTTTTGTAAGTGAAGTGTATATGGTTACAGCAGACACTGTGCATAAGCTTGAACGGTGGTACAAAACTGGAAAGGGAAGAATAATCTGAAGTCTTTATTTAAGTTATTGAGGTTTCATTTACTGTATACCTGGTTAGGTGCCCGTAGGCAAATATATCTGGCCCCCCGAAGACAGAAATATCTGAGCCTGTGCATTGGGTATGCTAGCATGAGGTTCACAGTTTGAATCCCTCCAAGACTTGAGAACAAAAGTTGATTAGAACCCACAAAAACAGACAAGAGGGTTACCTTGTTCTGTTAACTGTACACAAGACTACACTAAGAGGTTGACACTTTGGGAGTAGAGGGCCTGACCTGCTGAGTGGGTTTGTGACAGATTGGTTGGCAGCAGTGGCATAATTTTGGTATCACAAGCTTGTATTGCTCTGTGTCAGCTTGAGGCCATAAGCTCACTTGCAAAGAAAGAAAAAGACAGAGTTTTATTTTAAAAAGGAAACAGAACTATATCACTTGGCATACAGTCCACTTCCTACCCGATTTATTTTTTTTTCTAAAGTGCAAGTCAGAGTAGCCTTAGTGAGGGAAGATGGCTTCTGACTACAGCAGGTACACTGTAGATTACTTAAAGCAGTTGTGCTGGGACAGAGGAGTCCCATTCGAGGTGACAGCCAAAAAGCAGAACCTCATATATGCCCTGATGGTAGCAGATACCCAGAGCAGCGAGTCACAGACCGTGACTGGAAAGGACCAAACCTCAAGTGTGGCAGGGCTAGCTGCCAGTGCAGTGTCCAGATCCGGTGAGGATGACAGCAGGGCCACTGTCAGTGAAGGGCCACAGAAGCAGGGGAAGGTCACCAGTATCCTGGATCCAGAGGTACTCAGGCTGCAAATTGAATTAAAGGATGAAGTTGGAGTTCCAGAGGGAGAGAAGCAAGAGGCAGAGCGAGAGAAGTGAGCGGTGGACCGTGAGGCACAGTGAGAATGCCGTGAGACAGAACGGGAACACTGTGAGGCAGAGGAGAAGAGAGAGGAGCATCAGAGGTAACATGAACTGGAAAAGCTACAACTCCGACCAGTGGCACCAGAGCTGGTAAGTGGCTTGGGTTTAACTGGGACTGCAGGACTGGGTTACAAATTGAACTCCAAATTAATAGCCGAATTTAAAGAGGGGGAGGATATGGATGCCTTTTTAAATTCTTTTGAAAAAGTTTGTATTCAGGCTAAGATTCCTAGAGAGTCCTGGAGCTTCCAGCTATCCCATCTACTTACCGGGAAAGCTCAGGATGCACTGGGTCAAATGGACAATGAGGACAGTAATAGTTACTGCAAACTAAAAGCTGCACTATTAAAAAAGTTTGAATTAACTGCTGAATCATACAGAGCTAAATTCCTTAAGCTCAGGAGAAGCCCTGATGTGAGCTACGAGGAGCTAGCCATGAAACAGCGTCAGTTTTTAAAACATTGGTGGAAAGGAATTGAGGCAAACTCTGTTGATAAAATTGAAAATGTGATTTTATTAGAACAGTTTTATTGGGCATGCCCAGCACAGCTAAAAACCTGGCTAGAGGACCGATATCCCAAAACAGTGCAAGAAGCTGCTGAACTCTCAGACCGCTATGCCAAGAGCAAACCTGCTCTAAGAGTGAATGGGGCAGGCGTGGCAGCACAGAAAGGGAAAAGTGCGCCTTCAGGGCAGCTTAAACCCTCATTACCTCCACCAAAACCAGTTAGCCCCTGGTTTCAGCGAGGAGATTTCTCTGAGAGAAGAAATGAATGTTGGTTGTGTAAAGAAACTGGGCATATTGCCAGACAGTGTCCCAAAAAGGCAAGCAATAATACACAACAGGGTGCTAGAAAAGAAGTGGGTTGTTTGTGTATCCCTGGAAGCATGCCAGTGAACATGAGGGAACATATGCACCCAGTCATGGTAAATGGTGTACAGATGCAAGGTTTAAGGGACACGGGGCACCCTTGACCTTGGTAAAGGGGGATGTGGTAGAAACTGGTCAGCTTATACCCAATAAATATGTCACTGTACAGGACTTCACTGGTGAGGCAAAAACATTGCCCCTCGCTAGTGTTCTCTTAGACTGGAGTGAAACAGGGGGAACTGTGTAACAGGTGGCTGTAGCCAAAATGTTAGCTGTGGATGTGATCCTGAGTAACAATCTCCAACAGGGAATAGTATGTGCAGTTACCCGTAGCCAAGTGACAAGGGAAAATTGTAGTTCCCTGAACCCCACAGAAGCCATTGTGGAAACCACTGAGAGGCTAGTTCCCCAGCCTGTGCCCCCTGATATGGAGATTAATGAAGAGGGGGTAGAAATGTCCCCAGTAGCAAGTAACCACACAGATACAGAGGGTTACTCTGAAGAGGGAGGGGTGACCCATTGTCAGAGGGTTGGGATTGACAGTGATCCTGAGTGCCCTGACGCTAGTGCTAGGGACCCTACTTTAGCAACTGAAGGGAACCTGTCCCATGCCTTGGGAATGTGTGAGGGGTTTGCAGCTGCTCAGAGAAGTGACCCTAGTTTAGAGAAGCTGAGGGCTTGGGCAGACTCGGACGGCATGCAGGGAGGTGACGGTAGACATAAGGTTTATTGGAAAAATGGACTTATGTATACTCAGGTGGTACAGACAGATGGAGGGATGCTAGGCAGGCAGCTTGTCATTACCCAGGGATATTGTGAGCAGTTGCTCAAGGTTACCCATGATATTCCCTTGTCTGGTCATCTGGGAATCGAACGCACTATGCAGCAGTTAGCCCAGAATTTCTACTGGCCTAACTTCACCCAGCAGGTGAAGGAGTATTACAGGTCATGTCACTGGTGCCAAGAAATAGGGATGGTGGCAAGAAAACCCAAGCCACCCTGATTCCATTGCCCATAGTGGAGGAGCCATTCCAGAGGGTGGGAATGGATATTGTGGGGCCTTTAAATACCCCCAGCTCCTCCGGGAAAAGATTTATCCTGACTGTGGTGGTTTACACCGCCCAGTACCCAGAGGCAGTCACCCTATCCTCACTGAGGACAGACAAAGTGGCAGATGCCTCACTTGGGATTTTCTTCCGTGTTGGGTTTCCACAGAAGGTTATCACCGATTGAGGGGGTTCCTTCATGTCGGACCTGATGAAATGTTTATGGGAGAAGTGTGAGGTGGTGCAGAGACGCATGACACCGTATCACCCACAAGCCAATGGGCTTGTGGAAGGATTCAATGGTACCCTAAAGGCAATGCTCTGGGTGTTTGCTGAACAGCATGAGAGGGACTGGGAGAAATACCTTCCCCACCTGTTGTTTGCATACAGGGAGGTGCTCCAAGAGTCAACAGGATTTTCCCCCTTCGAACTCTTATATGGATGCCAGGTACGTGGGCCCCTAGACTTGATCCAGGAGGACTGGGAAGGCAAGCACACCACCCAGGGAACTCCCATTGTGGATTACGTCCTTAAGTTTAGGGAAAGGCTAAAGGAGCTTATGGGGACAGCCTAGAGCAACCTAGCAGCTGCCCAACAGAAACAAAAAGTGTGGTATGACCACAGAGCCAAAGCTCGCTCGTACATGGTGGGTCAGGAGGTCATGGTCCTTATTCCAGTCCAGAAAGACAAGCTGCAGGCTGAGTGGGCAGGACTGTACAAAGTGGTTAGGAAGGTAAATGACATGAACTATATTGTGGAGATACCTGACCGAAGACAGACAGAAAGGATGTACCATGTCAATATGATGAAGCCATATGCAAATAGGGCTGACATGGTGTTTGCAGTGTGTAGTCATGGGGAGGGGACAGACAAAGGAGACCCCCTTCTGGATTTGCTTGAAGAGAGTAAGTGGGAGTCCTCTGTGGAGGCAGTAAAATTGTCTCCCCAGCTGGCCCCGGATCAGATCCAGAAAGTACAGGAGGTTTTGGCAGACTTTGCCCCATTGTTTTGCACCAAGCCTGGACTAACCCCCTTAGCGACGCATGATGTGGAGACAGGGACACAAACACCCATATGGCGGACAGCATATTAGGTGTCAGAGGCTGTCCAAAAGGACATTAGGAGGGAAGTGGAGGAGATGCTGGATTTAGGGGTAATCCTGAGATCCCACCACCCCTGGGCCTCACCCGTAGTCCTTGTGCCTAAGCCAGATGGCTCTACTCATTTCTGTGTGGACTATCATAGACTGAATGTAGTCACAAAGTCAGATGCCCACCCAATGCCCCAGATGGATGAACTCCTGGAAAAGTTGGGAGGGGCGACCTACCTTATGACCATTTACCTGACAAAGGGGTATTGGCAGGTAGAATTGACAGACAGAGCTAGGTTTTCCTTAGGAGGTGTGGTAGTCCCAGACAGCCAAAAATTTGTTATAGAAGGACTCAAGGGCTGAGTTGATATTGGTGACTGTAGAGATATGGGAGCAGTTGGTGGCCAACAGGTTTGCATGGTAGGAAGATAAATCCAGTGATCTAAAGGAATATAGGGGATTATTTTGAGGGAGGTTTGGAGCAAGAGATCTTATGCACACAGTAGACCATATGATGGCCACTGATTATGTCTGGCAGGATACCAGCATCCACAATACAATGAGGGTGAGAGAAGCATACCAGTCTAGTAGAGAGAGGTTTGAGGATTTATGATTTAGACAGGTGGGGTCTGAAAGTAGTTGGGATAGCTAGTGGTATTTAACATTCTGGTTATGTTTGTGCACAAATCTCCAAGTATCAGCAACTTAGAGGAGGAGCAGCAGCAGATGGATGAGAGGAGTTCAGTGACTGAAGCAGGGATAAGCCAAGGCAGTAAGTACACTCCTGCAATGAAAAGTGGGACTATGTGGAGAAGGGAGATTTTGAGGAGGAGCAGCTTATGGAGAGAGGGAAGAGACAGATAACATAGACTCAAATTGGATGCCAGAGGAGAGATACACTGCAACACTTCCACCTCTCTTGGGGCGATCATGCCTAGCTCTGGAGTAACCAAGTATGGACACTGCATAGTTTTAGACCATGTGGGAGAGCCAAGATAATGAGGACATCTTGCTGGAAGTTGACCATGAGAGGCTGCAACAGATCCAACTTTGGAAGAATTCTGCAGATGTTAAAGTGGGCAACCCACATTCCTTTGGGAAGCTGCATAGGTGAGGAAGGTGCTGGACCAGGATTAAACTTAATATCTCCTACCACCATTAGTAGCAAGAATACAAGGAGCTTAATGGAGACACAGAGCTGCTTAAAGGAGGGTGGAGGTGGCAAAGGGAGGGCAGTGGGAGGGAGGAGGCATGAGGTGACAGCTTCCAAAGAAAGCCAAGGAGCAGGTAAATGGCAGTACCCAGGGCACCACGTTGAGTGTGAAAGGGAGGGGAGGAATGAGGATGTACAGTTGGGGGTGGAGGGAGTAGGAGAGAGCAAGGGAGGTGGCAGTGGAAGGAGAGGAAGATGAGATGGGAAGGGTAGCTAGGATGTGGAGCAACATGGTGGAGGAATTTAACAGTGTGGGAAATGCCGGTGGGGACAAACAGGAGGGCTTGTCTGACCAGATAAAGAGTCTAAGGGGGAGTGGAGGCCTGCCACAGAAAGAAAGGCTTGCAACTTCACACAGGATAGGAAGGAAGCTTGAGTAAACTAATTGAGGGATTGCAAGCTTCACCTAGATAGGATGGTAGAAGCCTAAATGAATAATTTGGGGGTGGGTGGGCTTCAGCCAGATAGGGTGGAAGCCCAAGTGAACAATTCAGTGGGAATCTATGCTTCACAAAGGTAGGGTGGAAACCACAATAATTTTTTTGGGGGAGGGGGTGATGCAGGCTTCACCCAGATAGGGAGGGAGCCTAAAGGAACATTTTAGTGGGGGATGTGGTCTTCATCCAGAAAGAGTGGAAGCCTGAATGAACAATTTGAGTGGGGGGATGAGGGCTACACCCTGATAGGGTAGAAGCCTAAAAGAACAAGTCCTGGGGAACCCTGACTTGACCTGGGCTTGCATCCTTTTCTGAAAATTGACCATGAGGGGCCTGCCTCAACTGCAAGATGGCCACCTTCTTCTTCAAACTCTCCCTTGGACTGCTCTCTGATTGCCTCACTTCTCTCTTCCAGACAGCCACCACCACAAGGACTACTAGACTGTCCTCCACTCTCTCTTTCACTGTTCCTTTCTGCCTGACCACTCAAGGCCATAAAACACTCTCTTTCATGGGACCCAAGCTCTTCAACTCTCTCCCTCCAGAACTAAAACTCTGTCCCTCCACAAATGTCTTCAAACACAATATCAGGAGACATTTCTCTCCCACGTGCACCTGCTTGCAGCCCTAATCTGGCTCCTCTTCTGCACTTTTTTCCCCTCATTCTCTGGTTATCCACCTCAGGCACTTACCCTCTCTTTCTAGCACTTGTTGTATTGTTAATCCACCTGGGCTAGCTTTTAGATTGCACTTATTTTTTTTGTTTCCCACTGTTATGTTATATTATATTATATTATATTATATTATATTATATTATATTATTGTTAAACCCTCACTGAATGTTTAATGTCACCTTGTATTTATTAATTCACCAAGGCTAGTTCATGGTTTGCCCTTTAGTCTGTATTATCCTAAATTTATGTACCATTTTATTAACCCTCATTGTTAGTTAAATGTTTAAGCCTATGTCATGTCTCATGATGGTTGTATGTAACTGTACGCTTGTGTAAATGGGCAGTAATGCTCACATGCCTTTCCAGTATAACCAATAAAAATGAAAATGAAATGAAGATAGCAGTATCTGTCTGGAGGCTGGTTGGCATCCAGTCAAGGAATTGGACCCAACTGGGCTACCTGAGATGTGGCACTCCAATCAGCTGTGCTTGGGACCTGCCTCTCAATAGCATTTGGTGCACTGGCTGGCTGTTGCAGAAGAGTCTTGTTAAAAGCAACTCCTGCTGCTTCAGGAATGCTCTTAACATTAGCTATATTTAATTTGTTTCTCATTTTTCTTTAAGTTTAACTGGACTTAGGGTACAAATGTAAAACTATTTCCAATGTTTTAGGAATTCTGAATTAATATTTGATGGGCCTTTGTCCCTGTATTCATTTCAGAGCTCCAGAACATAGTTTATTTGAGTTTTGAACATCTAGCCTTCTATTTGGTTCATCAAAGACCTTCCTTCTCAAAAGATTCTTGTGAAATGGGACTAAATAGTAAGAAGTTTTATTAAAAAGTTGTATTCTCCTCTAATAATAGAGTTGTAGTTTAATATTTTTCTTATTAATTGGTGTTATTTGTTAAGGTAGTTATTAAACATATGCTTAGTGCACTGTGTAAGGCACAATAAGATATAAGGTACAAGAAAAATAAGGGTATAAGGTTAAAAATATTTTTACTAAAACTCATAATAAGACAAATTCAGTTATTGGGTCAAAGCTGAGTATTTCAGCAAATAAGCTCAATAGTTCTTGAGAGTGATTCTGTTTCTTTTTAATACTTTTGCAGCTTGGCATATGGGACCTTTTTTGGTCACTTTTTTTGCATTATTCTAGTAGACTCTTTTTACGAGCTTCAGGAAGATTTTACAAGGAAAGGCTATTCTGGTATCCAGAAACTGACCTTAGGATGTAAAAAGACTTTGGATTTGGTACCTGGTTGATCATTTAGTTATTCAAGGATTTAATTAACTATTTGGAATTTTAAACTTTTATAGAGCTCCTTTTTATCTTAAATTATTAGTGTATCACTGTTGATTTGTATTTTGATGCTTCTGATATAGGCTTTTGTTATATTTGAAAATAAGTGATTGTACTGTTAAAAATCTGTGGTACTTTGAACAATTTTAAAATTATTGAACTTCTATGGGGTCTTTAATATGAAGATCCTTTACATTAAGTAGTTAATAATTAGTATTTTTGGTCTTAATTGAAGACATTGATCTTCTGTTTATATTTTTATATATTTTGGTTAAAGATTTTAAATCTTACACATTTAATTTTTTTTTAATTTGTATCTCTTTCTTTACTTCTAAGGAGACAACTGTGTCAACACAGAGCAATAAATATGTCATACTGGTTAGTTCTCTTGATCAAAATCTCACAACCAAAAGCAAAGTTGCATGAGGCAACCAAACCTGACATCAAAATAACAACAATAAAGGTAAGAATAATAATTAAAGTAAAACTCATAGGGAAACACTGAAGAATCAATAGAATATTGTGTCCTCTCTAGAAGGCTCAAAGTCTTACACTGCTATAAACACTTTAAACAAAGCTCTCCAGGATGGGGTTTCCCAACAATCAGTTTCTATTGGGAAAATCCATTACAGGATGTTAATCCTGATAGTCGTATTTCAGTTTAAGGTTTTGATACAAATAAGGCAGTTTGTAATGTAAGCAAATGTTCTTGTAGGTTTCAGACTAGTGACACTTCTGACTTGCTCAAATTTGATTACCCTATTCCTTCTGTTCTGTCAAGGGATTGTTATAAAAGAACATTCACAGATTTCTTAAGAGGGCTGGATTTAGTGACATCAAATAATAATTCTTCCCAGCTTACAACAGATAAGGAAACAATACATCAAGTGATTAAACAACTTGACATGACCACAGAAAACTTAAATATAAGGAGATCATATATAGAACTTGTCTGTCTCTCATTTAATCAATTCCAATGAGAATGGTAAAAACTCTCAAAGTCTTTTAGAGTGCCCAGGAGAAACAGAGTATCTCTGGGAACTATTTGCAAAACAAAAACATAACTAATCTTTCCAGTGTGGGTATTTGTGATGGTCGCCACCTTCAGGCAAAACAATATTCAGCAGTATTGTTGAGAGACATTAAGGATGTTTATGTAGCTAATATTGTATATGTATTCTAGAACAACTATGGGTTTTTGAAAATGAAATAGAAGCAGTAAAGGAAATTGTTATACAGTGAGTAATCAAACAGAACTGACCAAGCTTACCAAGGAACTAATTTAATCAAAATATAAGGAAGATGAAAATGACTCCATAATATTGATTGAAGATGTAAATGAGCTACAGAGCAAGGAGCAGGAAAAAAACAGGTATTTCAAACTCAGTCAAAATCATTAACAATAATGTTCAATCAAACACACCCCAGTTAAATTCGGACATTAGGTCTAGCTCACTAATACTAACTCAATCAAAATCAAATAAAAACAGGAAAAATGAGAACAGGAATGCTAATAAGGACACAGTAGAAACTAATGTTCAAGAGAATGTTAGTAACAAACAACTCACATCCAAAACAACAAAGGAAGAAAAATCCTACAAAGGTCCAAAAGCCTTGGACTCAACATCTGGCTACTGAAACAGCTTTTCTTAATAAAACATATATACCTAAATTTACAAAATCAGTAGTTGAAGAGTCAACTTTGTATCTTGAGAGTTTTAACATTACCCGTTCAGAGCAAAGATCAATGACTAAAGAGCCTTCAGATCTAATATCAATCAATTCAAATGGTTTGGAGGAGGTGCTTTTTATGGACCGTATTCAGGAAAGAGAAAATGAATCACAGGACTCACTATTAAGACAAGCAAAATACATTTTATTTAATGTAATAAAAAAGGAACATGAAAACATATGTATGGTTCATAAGCATAGATGGTTCATAGGCATATAAGTATACTGTACCTTTTAAAAATGTGGATTCTGCTTTTGGTATCCAGGAATATAGAGATATCCTAGGTTCCATGTATATATGTCTAAATCAACAATTATAATCAAGCATATGAAAGGGACTCATTACAGTTTAATTCAGAATAGGATAGTTTGCAAAATATTCTAGAAGATATTGAAGAATATGTGTAATAACAAGAGGAGTTTTGGAAATGTTTAGATTACAAGGAAATTATCATCGTGATCCATGGTTTAGAGCAATAACCATGAAAAACTAACACTGCTCCAATGAGAAATGTTTATTTTATGTTTAATGACTTTTTGGACATTCCCCTAGGAAGGAATGGCATTTTTTTAAAATAGAGCACTTAAATGGATAGAAAGAAAATGTGCAGGTAAATTTTTAGCAAGAGATGTGAAACTGGCAGCTCCACTATTGATGGCAGCGGATAAACTTAATTCAGTTGGTATTTTGCTAACTGATATGATGGACAAACTGTATTTGACTCAGAACCAAGATTAACATGATAACCAAGGCCTCCTGTTTTCTGCAGTTTAGTGGTGCACAGCGATTGCCCCAGAAATCAAAGCCAGTCACAGAATTTGAAGCTGGCCACAGAAATTACACAGAAACTACCGCAGTAATTTGGACAGAGACTGTCCCCCACTCCTTTCTGCAGATTACCCTGCCTGCGTGTAGCTTCATAAGAAATAAAATTCACCCCATCCATCTTAACCTCTCAAACCCTCCCCATCCAACTCAGAGAGCCCCTTGATTCACCTTTTATTTTATATTGGCATTGTTTTGGGGTTGAAGGCTGCATGATGATCCAGTGTCTTTTCCTGTCACTGCTAGTGGGCCCAAATACTTGTTTCCCATCCCAGTAGTGCTTTGTTGGGTCCACACAAAGCCATACTGGGCATGAATTCAGTATTCGGCCCCAACAATAATAGTAAGAGGTAAAGGATCATTCTAGAGTATTGCACCAAAAAAGGATGCCAATATAAAAAGTAGCATTTGTCAATGCCAAACGTTGCTTGCTTGCTTGTATTTGCTGTTTAGTTGTTTGGCACTGATAGTGTAGAGACAATAAAGAACAAATTAATAAACTAGTGAAATTGTTAATAAACTAGTGAAATTGTTATGATTGTGAATTCATAATTTTCATAAGTCCCTTATTGAATATAGTTAGCAGCACTGAGACTTGAGTGTTGGAGTCTTGCTCTCCCCAGCTTGGCATTGCAACACCAGAGAAGTTGTGCTTGATCATCCAGGCCTTGCTATTCAAAGCTAGGGAGACACAAAATGCAACTCCTAAGAAATGTGACATTACTTTGCTGTAAGTTCAGTTTTGTGTCTACCCCTTGGGCAAAAGTCTGTCATTGTTCAATTACATCCAGATGAGAACAAATAATAAGTAATGACAAGCTGGGAATCACACGGATGAACGCTCCATCTGAATGGGGAAAGTTCACACAAAGGAACAGAAAGAATTAGTCAGCTCTTTTCGGGTGAATAGGGTGATCTTAGAGCTGAAGCACACTTCTTGTGAACTGGACCCAGCCCTGACACATTTCTTAATGGAGTGTGTCAAGGCTGTCAGCCCGGTGTTCACCAGGATTGCCAGGTGTTCGATGGATGGAGGGGGGGTCCTCCCTGCAGCTTTGAAAGAAGCACTGGTGAGGCTCCTCTTTAAAAAAACCTTCCCTCGACCCTGACATCCTGGTGAATTACCATCCTATCTCCAGCCTGCCCGTTTTGGGCAAGGTTATTGAGAAGTTAGTAGCACATCAGCTTGAGGATCACCTGGTGTCCTCAGACATTTATGAGCCATTTCAGTCAGGTTTTTGGGCTAGACTAAGGTTAACACCTACTCATTTTTTGACCGAATGATTCAGTTTTCTAGGTCCAGATTCGGTCCGCCTGTTTTCACCATTGCAAATTCAGTTTTTATGGTGGGTCAAGCAGCACCTGTGAGATTCCCCACTAACTGTTTCATTTTCTTCTCATCTGACTGTAAGCAAGTGTCTGACATTTCAGTGTGCTTGCTTGCTTGCAGTGCATGCTAATCAGGAAGTGCCTTCAAGTTCAGGGCACTTAAAGAGCCAAATGTGTCCCTGTTGGCTCAGTTGTCACCTCTAACTTCACACCAGCAAATTGGAAGATTATTCATGGAAAGGGTAAACAATACCACCTTAATTAACACCTTCATTCTTCTGAATCCCTTAGACATTCAGACAGGCACCACATTAGGGTAGCCTCTTGTCTAGTGTGGACTGTGCAATGTGTTTCAGAAACTTTACCTGCTAATCCAGTTTTATTCAGAGGTAGTACTTTTTCAGTCATTTTGAATGCTCACATACTTGTAAAACAGATTCTGTTAAATCCTTCACCATTTTACTTGCACATTCATATTACAAACAAATTCTGATGTCATGTAAACCTTTGTTTGTATACCAGTAAATCTGAGAGGTGTAAAGTAGAGCTATTAACACCATTAGCAGCAAATCAACCTAATCCTTTCTAGGCTACATTGTGAGTATGGTCTTTGACTGCTGTGATAAGGAATACTTTTATACCATTAAATGCTCACCATTTTTTCTTTTAGGGTCTGTCCTATATTTTAATATTTGTTACCCCATTTGTTGTTAAATTAATAATCTAATATTTTATTTCATTTCTAGCAGTACTACACCCCTCTCTCTCCTCAATAGTTATTGCTGTCAATTTTCATACTACCTGGGCATTCCAGGAAGACCATTCCAGGCATCTCAGTTGAACAGCACAGAATAGTGTGGCTAATGTCATGCTAAGCCATAGAAATTAGAAAAGGAAGAGAGAGAGAGCATTAGCTGGTGAGGAGAAAGGAACACAATCTAGATTTGATGGTACTGCAAATTTAGGTAATTTATCAAACAGTATTATTTTTTTTTTACCAGAAGAGACACACTAAGCTGAAGCTTGTTTACATGTGCAACCTGGGAGCACAAGGGAGTGAAATGATTTGTGTAGGGTCACACAGTATGCAAGTCTGGGTTGTGGGATTCAAACCCTGGTCTCCAGAATTGCAGCTCAGAGCCTTAAACCACTGTGCTATACTGCCTCCACGCTACATATCACATATTATGCTATCTGGTATGTATGACTGATATGGAAATAAAATAGGGTATTTAACAGCACAGAATAGTTCCTACCACTTTTAAAAACTTCTGTGACATTACAAATAGCTTTAGAGTAGGAGCAATGGGAAGGACAGGAGCACATCTTAAAATGGCAGATGATATTTGTAATTACAGCTTGTCCACCATTACTGGTGTAGTTTATTTATTGAAAGAGTTTTACCGGAAAAGGCCACTGGTTCCAAAATAGCCGGTTGTCAGAGGTGTCCTTGTAGTCACGCGATGTGTCAGCTAAGCTGTGTACACAGGATGGAAAGTCTCCTGAACCCATCTCTAACCCCACCAAATGTTAACACCCACTGAAATTTAAAATATTTAAATCCAAATCAAACAAACCAAAAATAATAATCATGATGTACTTTAATCAAACAAACCAAAAATAATAATCATGATGTACTTTAATAAGTTGTACACAATACAATATCAGCAGCAATTCTGAATAAATCAGGTGAATCAGAGTCCAAGCAATACCCTCATAAGTCATAAAAGGGGCAGAGTTAGGGGTGGAGTTTGGGGGTGTGGTTTAGTGTTCGGTTTTCATCTCATGCAAAGGTGGCAACCCTAGGCTAGACACAGCACAAAAACAGCTCTAGTGAGGGTGCATAATGATCTTTCTCAGGGCTAGAGATAGAGGAGACAAGTCCGTTCTTGTTCTCCTCAATCTCTCCTCAGTATTTGACACTGTGGACCACACTGTGCTTCTTGATTAGCTCTGTGTGTTTTGTGTACTCACCAGTACTATCATCAGGTGGTTTGAGTCCTATCTCTCAAACAGGGTGTAGAAGGTAGTGATGAGGAATTTCTCCTCCTCCCCAATGCCCCTGTCTTGTGGAGTGCCACAGGGCTCAATCTTGTCACCAATGCTGTTTGCAGTGCACATGCTGCCCCTGGGTGAGATCATTCGACAGTACAGTGTGGAGTTTCACTGTTACGCAGATGATTCCCAGCAGTACTTGTCCTTTGCCCCGGAACATCAGGAGCAGTCAATGTACTTAACAACTGTCTGGCTAAAATCAATGACTGGATGGCTTCCAGCTGGCTGAAACTTAACCAGGTCAAGATGGAGGTACTGGTGATCGAGCCTGGTCGCGGATGTGATGGTTTGCCACCTTGGGCTGACTCAAGGCTTTTCCTGGGTTCTGCTCCATTTGTGGATGCCCCAAGGGTGCAAAATCTGGGTGTGATACTTGATAACAGATTAACTGCTGAAGATCAGGTGTCATCTGTTGTCAGTAACGGTTTCTGTCATATGCAGAACATTGCTTGGATTAAGCCCCTCATTCCGTCCGAGGACCTGCCGACACTAGTGCATGCCTTTGTGACCTCCAGACTTGACTGCTGCAACTCTCTGTACTTCGGGGTCATGGGAAGGACCCTCCGCAGACTTCAGCCAATGCAGAATGCAGAAGCTCGGTTACTGATGGGCCTTTTGAGGTCCAGTCATGTGACCCCGGTCCTGCAAGCTCTGCACTGGCTACCAGTCAGGTGGAGGGTCCTTTTCAAGGTGGGTCTTCTCACCTTTAAGGCTGTGTATGGACTGGGTCCTGGTTACCTGTCAGAACTCCTGACGCTGGTGACCTCTGCTCACTCTCTCCGCTCCTCTTCGAGGGGCTTCCTGGATGTTCACAGGGTTCAGCTCAAGACCTCAGGAGATCATGCATTCAGCATTTCTGCACCAACCCTGTGGAATTCATTACCACCTTCTGTCCAGGAGGCTCCCTCAGTTGAGGTGTTCAAGCGGAGGCTGAAGGCTCACCTCTTTGTCCTGGCTGTTACAGATTTTTGAGTGCATCCTGTTCTAGTCCCCTCTGTGACAGTCTGAAAGCCATTTTATTTATTTTAATTGTTATATTTATATTTATGCATTGTTACTGTTTTACCTATTTATGCTGTCTCTCATTATGTCTTGTTATAACTCCTGTTAGGCACCCAGTGCCTCCAGGATTGGGTGCCCTACAAATAAAATTGCCTTGCCTTTTTAAGGGGATCGCCTTTTCTTTTTCCTTGCCTTAGGCTAAAAAGCAAATCAAACTCACTTTTTTTTCATCTTAAGGATCTCGATGGGTTGTCAGAAGTGGGAATCTCTATCTGGCTTTTAACTTTAAAGTGGATGGCAATGGTAGGTTAATGTATATTGAGAGAGTCACTGCATAGTACATGTACAATAACGCTTTTACTACAAGCAGTCATACTGGAGGGTCACAGAAATGTCAACCAAATAGGGTGTAACATTGCAAAAGTAAAGAAAACAAAACAAAACATGTACACTTTTATAAATGAATAAGAGCAGAAGGTGTTAATTATACATAAATAAACAGGTTGTATTTTACAAAGAAATTCACCACTATCCAATTCTGAACAATGTAAAAAGAAAGCATACAGTATAAAGGTAACTAAAAGATAGAATGTATTAATTTATAGCATAAATACAATAAGTCATAATGATGAAGACAGATAATATAATATGTGGTTTTGTGTTATGTTCCATGGTGTTATGCTTCATGGAATAATGCTTGGGTGTGATTGCTAGGAAATGGTTCAGTAAGACACAAGGAACAATCTAAAATTCCAGAATTATTGCTAGAACAGTGTTCTCCCAAAGCTGTAATGCATAGACATGCCCTGCCTTTTTGTTTTGAGCCCCTATATGTTTGCAGTACACCCACTCTTCCAGCTCCCCATGCACTCAATATTCTTACAGTAGAGTTGGGATGACTTCTGAAAGGAAAAAACAAGTAAGGAAATGAAACACAGAGAGACAAAGAAAAGTGCATAGAAAGAAAAAAGAATAAGGACTTCAATAAAGCAAAGGGGAGAAACATCAAGCCACTGAGAAATGTTAAATACCTGTCATGCCTATGTTAATCAAGAAATACTCCCATCCTTTCAGTTTTGACTGGGGAAACGCTAATCAAATAACTGGCAGGGGTTATTTTAATTGGCATCTCATAGTTTGGAAATAAAAAACATGGAGATACATTTTATTTACAGTTGAAAAGAAAACTAATGATAGTCTTATTTTGCTGTATGTCAAATGCAGAATTACTTGAGTACTTAACATATATCTGATGTATGCAAAGCAGTTCACATAACTGCCACCTTATTTATGTTCCTTCAAATAATTATTGTCTTGATTTAATTTTGGTTTGTAAAAAGAGCTGCATTATGGTAATGGCATGTAGTTAGAAGTTCCTTCAAATACATAATTCTTGTCTTGATTTAATTTTACCTTATAAAAGGGTTGCATTGTAGTAATGGAGTATAGTTAGAAGCTCAATGTCATTTTTTTAAACTAAAGAACTCTGTTTGTGTTCACTTTTTGTATTTTTTCTGCAGAAGCTGTTGAAAAAGAGTGCATTCAGAGCTTGCATTGCATTTGGAAAAAAGGAGGCACTTTTTTTTCTAAAGACAGAATTGAAGATGATACACCTGCAGTCTTGCAAAGTGTGTACATTACTACTGTGTATTTCATTTTTCTGTTTACTTTTTTACATTTAGTAGTGCATATTTAGATAAGCAGTGTTGTGGTCGTTCCCTAAATGTAAATTGCTATTCACACAAGATAATTGGTACCGATTGTGAAGGCAAGACGGGGCTTTAGAAATTGTTCAAAGGGTACAAGTTAAGTATAAAAGTCATCATTGTTGTACAAAACAATTAAAAAAGAACAGCAAGTTTAATCGTTCATATTTATTTATTAGCTTTTGGTAACCGGGTAGGTGCACTAGGCAAAAACCTGCCTATTTTCAGGCACGACCCGGGAGAGTACAATATACACAATACAGAATCACAATCAGGACATAATAAAAATACAGAGTCACAATCAGGACATTGTTAACAGCAGTCAAGTCAAATACAATGTGAAAGCCACTGTCCGCTATCAGTATAAACTCAGTGAACAAGGCACACAGGTGCACATGGAAATAGCTGGAATGACCATGGTTAACAGCTGCAACCAGCAGTTAATTAAGTAATAATGCACGACAGAGTGTGGGTTGTGCTGGGTAACCTCAAACCAGAGGTGACTGGGCATGAGGCCACAGGCTGAGTGCGTCTAACACCCTGAAGTGAGGTTATTCCAGCACAGCCCACACCCTGGAGTGTATTTTTGCTATTATGCAATGGCTCATTTTGTTTGTAAAACAATAAAATAGAAAAAAAACATGTTTTTATGTATTTTTTCATGTGTGGAGGTATGTTTTCAGAAAAAAGTCCACAGTTTGGCCACTAGATGGTGCTGATTGTATGCTGTGCACTGTGTTTCCCTCCCAGGTTTCCCTCGCTACAGTGTTGTTTCTGTTAGCACACACACGTCTGATGGTGTTACAGACAGAGTATGGCATAGAATGTGCTGCCTGTTTTTTTTTCTGATTGCTTTTTTAGATGTAAATTTTAATTGTAGAGGCAGCGAGTAGAGCTGGCAAGGCACTGTGTTGACTGAGCCACCGAGCGTAGCTGACGAGCCAATCATAACAGCTGCCATGGTGCTGTTATGGAGAACAAAGCCAATTAGAGGTATGGCTTTGTTTTCATTTTAGAGTATTTCCTTTCTTTCAAAAGCAGTTTTTTTTTTCAGTTTGGGAGTACGGCTGTGCACGGGTAAACAAACGCAAGTCCCATGTGCACATGCGCTAGGTTGTCCTTACTTTCAGAAGTTACGAGAGTAACAAGGCACGATTTTGTTTTCTGCTGCAGGTATTTCTGATAAGTACCAGCGAGGAAAGCAGAAGAGAAAGATGACAAGATGACTGTAAATTCCTTGGCAGTGGGGCAGGAGCAAGTCATTTACAGTGCATGAGAAGATGTCTGGAAAAACTGAGTGAATGCTGTAATCAGCAAGTACCCGCTATCATAGTACTATGGACAGAGTGCTGACTGCCAGCTGTGGAGCCAATCGCACTTTCTCTGTTCGTTTGTTGAAGATATCATGGGAATAATGTGGTAGGGTTTGGGTAGGGGGTTTATTGTGTGACATTTTGGGGGGTTTTAGTGAATTTGTGAGCAGTGGAAGGGATTTCACTACAAAAAAACAAGAAACAAACAAAGTACTGGTAAACTTCAGTTAGGCCATGCCCAATGTGGGCAAGTTGTACATGGCAATGGAGTGATTTTTTTAAATACCTGATGTGGCAATGTGTGTGTATTGGGACTAGATGCGTGATGTTGTACTGGGATAACATCACAGGTCCTGCCCCAGACTGACCAATCAGAGCCCAGGAATCTTTCTTGCCTTTGTATAATTCCTACGTTTTTTAATGATGTGGTTGATATGGGATTCTCAACGCTAAAATAAATATGGTTAAGCACTTAGGTTCTGCTAATTATTTGGGGGTTGTGTCAAAAACATCCATAGGTCGACATTTGGAAGCCACTTCATTGTTTTTTTGAAGTCAGAATACTTTCCATGTCCCATATTTTGGAAGTCTGTATTTCAAGAGAGTCCAGTTTGGGAAGTCACACTAAATTGTACGTGGACACAAGAAACTACTTTTACTTTCTTGCCCTCAAAACATGTTATCTGATTTTCTATTTCCCTTTGAGAGCGACACCTCTTTTTATTTTGGAAGTTTATTAGCTTATTTTATGGCAGTCAGAGCTACTAAAACAGTTAACTGAAGCACTGGTAATGCAGCAGCAGCTGAAATAGGTCGCTGTCCAGGAACAACCGATGTGGTAGCTTCAGCCGAAGAGTTTCAGGGGGGCTGCCTACTGCCGATGAAAGAAGGTCAATCTATGTTTCATAGCGCTAAATGGAGGGCAAAGGGACTTGATGAAAGCACAGGTGAATATAGGAGCCATCCTTTTCACTTTGATCGATCATAGGCATTCTGTTTCTTTAAACTCTCACTACTGCTTGTCATTCTGTTTTATAGGTGCCAGTACGAGTGGGAAGGATCCCATAGCCAGATAATTCTCATTTTGATGATGATGACGTTTGTGGTGGTAGTAGTCATTCGGATTCGTGCACCCCCACCCTCTTCCATGTTTTTTTAAAGTGTACTATGTAAGCAATAATACCCAACAGAGTGGGTGGTATTGGGAAATACCAGGCTGCCCAGGGGTGTAGTGAGACCCAACACCACAGGCAGGGGGGCTTTACAGCCCCTGGAAGGTCTGGTATTTCCCAATACCGCCCACCCTGTCAGGTATTATTGCACTTAGAAAATGGGCACGGTGAAAAAAAACTGTGATAAAAAGTTGTTAATAAAAAAAAATATTTATAATAAGTTTTGTAATTAAATGGTTCCTCCTTCTGTATTGTAATGAAAGACGTTTGTCCTAATGGAGACTCCATAGTTGACAGTATAGCCTAGAGGTTAGAGTAATGAGCTGTGAATGAGCTTGGTGTATTCAGCAGACCTGGGTTTGATTCCTACAACCTCCATTTGCATACTGTGTAACTCTGAGCAAGTCATTTAACTACCCAGTGCTCCCAGGTTGCCCCTGAAAACAGGCACTTATGCCTAGTGGGCTTCACCCAGTTACCAAACAGTAAAAAAAAAAAGCCAGTGGAATGTCGTTTCTGTCACCAGTCCCCCATCAGGGAATGGTTTTGTCTCTCCCACCCCAGCATTTGTTTTTACTTATTTTGTTTTTATTTTATGGTAGCTTTTACATCTTCTTTTATTTATACAGGGGCCAGGAACTGTTGCAGATGGGATTAGGGAAGAAAGCGTGGTTTGAGAGAGTCAGCATTGGAGGCAGGTTCGATCACAGTAAGTTCTGAACCATGCTGACGTGCCTTTTGGAAGAAGGGTTTTCATGGAGGCTGGAGGCAGTCGGGAGCAACTTGGGAGAGATTATTTTATTTATTTATTGTTGGAGGTATGGCTCTGTGTGAGCAGGAAGCAAGCAGCATAAGATTAATTTTTGGTGCCATTTTGAGTCAGACGCTGACCTTGTGAAAGCCGTGCCGTCAAGAGTGCTGCCGATGTGAAGGCGAAGGGATTGACAGTTTCTTTTTTTTTCTCTCATTAAAATGTTTGGTAGTGGTTACCCTATGAGAAACTTAAAGGAAGACAGATGGGGGGGTGCTTGGTCAGACACCAACTCGGTCAGCAACTCTTGCTAAGCGAGAGAAAAAAAATGGCGTCTGATCAGTATGCAAATTCAGGGTGCCCAAAGATATTCTAAGTAATGGGACACCCAAATTGGCACTTTTTAAAGTGGGCTGTATTGAAAAATACCTGCCCACTTAGATGGGTGCCCTAGCCAGTCAGAAGGCTAGGATTCTCTTGCCCATTTTCTGAATAGAGATAGTATGTTGCCCATGCCAGAGACCTGGAGGATAGGACCAACAGAAGTACCACTGAGTGAAAAAGATGCATGCATTGCTGGCACATTAGGTTCTTTTTTTTTGTTAACTCATATTTATTGATCTTAATGAATAGATATAAGCATAGCCCTCAGGACAGTGCACATTTAAGAAAAGAATACATAATTTTGCTAATACAGTATCTTTGGCACTCCTGAGTCATTGCAACAAGTAAGGGTAATCAATATTACATTAACTTAACCTGATAGGTAGTTTCAAGGCTACTGCTGCCATGAGTGGGGAAATACAATAATAGAGGTACTGGTTATTCTCATAAGACACCCTTTTTGTAGATGAACAACTCCCACTTTTATTAAAGGAAAGCAGCCCAAAATGTGGGCTCTTCCCTTGGAGGTTTACCCTCCAGTTTAATCTCTGATGGCAAGAGTGATTATAGTTACACTTGTTGTATTTTTATTTTAAATTGGAACTGGAGTAGGAGGAGGCAGGGATGTTCCATTTGTTGAATGGTATGGGTACTAGCACTTCTTGCTTCAATACTTTTGTATTGAAGCAAGCGGTGCGGGGCCACACCATTTTCTCGCAAATGGAACCCCATGCTCTCCTCCATACTTCTGGGTTCCCTAGTTTTAAAAATGTAAATACAGCAAGTTGCGGTGCATGAAAATCTCACTCTTGCTGGTCAGAGCTAAACCGGAGGGTAAGCTGTCCAAGGGAGGGAGTCCTAGTTTTGGGCTGCTTTCCTTTAACATAGTGAAATTCCATGTAATATCATAGCCTCCCTTCTTAACTCCTCTTCGCTCAACACTCATTTCCCTCTTATGTTAACTAATCCTACCCTCTAAACAGCAGACAGCAAGAATAAAACATGTACATTTTTATTTCAAACCGCTGATATACCTCACACCACCTCCCCTCCTTAGACAGAAAAACCTGTAAGAGAATCTGCACTTCAACAGTAACTGTGCGTTGTTAAATTAGGCTAGTTAGGACTGAAGAAGACAGTTATTACTTAACTGCATCACTGAAAACATGCCTTGCAGGTCCCTCCACGTGTACATAACTGGCAGAACCATTAAATGTAAGCTGTGCCATAAGATTTCCAGGCAAACACATAAATTGTACTATAAAACTTCAAGAAAACCCCTGTATGCACATCACCAGAGAGAGTTCGTAAAATTTTACTTATACCCCAGTCCTTTTTCAGCTATTAATGCAAGTACTGACTTGCTGAGCCCGAAGCCTCCAACTCTCAGGTATTCTGTTCTCCATTTCAGTTTTGGCCAGTACCTTGCCAGCATCTGTTGGGTCTGAAAATTGGTAAGTTTTAGTCCCGTCTACCACCTTTAAACTCACTGGCATCAACAAGACATAGTGGACTCCCAATTGGTGAAGCCTTGAGCAAACTCCATTGAAAGCTTTATGACACTTTACGGCACTGGCAGGTGGTGAAGCTTAGATCTGGAAAGAGATGGACAGGCACTCTTTGTTGGTCCCCTTTTCCTCGCCTCTTGTAAAATAATGTCTCTTTCCCGAATCGATCCCAAGACTGCTAGGATCACTCGCCCTTCCAGGTGTGCTGCATCTGTATGTATATGGGCTCCTCTTGCATTGACCCAGTACACCCATTGTACAGAACCTGGAGAGGACAATTCAAAAAAGTCCATTAGCCATTGCTTGAGGAAGTGGTTCAATGCTTCCCCCTCGGATTCCTCAGGGTAAACCAAGGATGCGAAGATGGGACGCCCGCGCCCCATTCTCTAGGTTCCCTAGATGGCGCCGGAGCAACAGGTTTTCCTTCACCAGGCCCGTCGTTACAGTTAGCACTTTTTCTGCAGTTGTAGTGGCTTCTTTAGCTTCCTCTTCTGTGCTGTGAAACTTAGTTTCCACCACAACCATTCTGGCAGTAAACTCATTCATTTTTTTGTCGATCGTTTGGATCGCTTTCAGTAGCACTGTGCTGGAAGGCTGGGTTGGGGTATTATCAGGCGGCTACCTGGCTTTGTCAGGGCCTTGTCTCATGTCTCTCTGCTTTGCCCAGTCTCCCCCCGTTGTTGTTTTTGTGCAGCCCATTTCACCAATAGCTGTAAGTTTAGTATTGTTAGAATCAGCAGGCAGTATTAGCTCTCAGTTCAGTGAGTTTGGGTGTTTTAAAGGCTTTCCAGCAGTGAAATCCAGCAATTTTAGAGTGTAGAGCACAGAGCTATGAAGAGAAGCTGCTTCCAGCTCAGCTGCTAGCCACGCCCCCATCAGGTTCTTTTCCAAGGCAAAGGAACACAAAAAGTTTGTGAACCTACTGATGAGTATTCTTAATATTCCATAAATCATAAGAATGAATATAACCAAGATACGTTCTTGACATGCGTACCCCCTCACCACACACACATACACATACTTACCTGATTATAAAAAATAAATACTTTTTTTTTAAGTTGTGGCTTTTATCTCTCTCTCTCTTTCTTTCTCTCTCTCTCTCCCTCTCTCTCTCTCTCTCTCTCTCTCTCCTCCCCTCCCTCCCTCTCCAGTATCTATCTCTTTATTTCTATCTCTCTACTCCACACTTCTTTCATAAAACAGAAGTATCTTGTGCTGATTGTGGTTCTGTAAAACAGAAGTGTCTTGTGCTGATTGTGGTTCTGTAAAACAGAAGTGGCTTGTGCTGATTGTGGTTCTGTAAAACAGAAGTGGCTTGTGCTGATTGTGGTTCTGTAAAACAGAAGTGGCTTGTGCTGATTGTGGTTCTTGTTCTTTAATTACTTTGTTGGAGCGGAGGGAGGACGGGGGCACCAAGCAGCATGGGGAATGCCAAATGAAATTAAATGAAAAAACGAGAAGGATGGGGAGAGGGGCAACAGAAATGCAGACACAGGAAGGAAGAGAGGTCAGAGAGTGGGACAACAAGGTGCAGGAAAGGCTTGGGGGAGCAACAGAAGCAGGAAACAAGTGCTGTCTCATTGGAGCACTTCATTTGTTTCAGCTACACAAAGTTTCCGCCCATAGACTATGAACCATTGTCATATGTGGCTCAGTGCATGAAAATGGGCTACCAAAGTGTGACATTGCTGCCAGTTTTTAAAACTGATAATATAGTGCAAATTATAAGCAATTTTTATGTCTGCAGTGGGTGGAGCCTGCAGACATTTTGCATCAGAAAAGGACCTACATAATGTTTTCCATCCGCTCAACACGATGAAGTGTTAAAATAGTTTCTCCCTCGGAGTGCCCAATTACTATGCTGACTGTAGTTGAAGAGCCCTATTTTTCTTGCCATTTGATGTCTTTAAAGGTCCCCTCCCCCAGAGAGTATGTTTAACCAGCCCCAACTCCGACCCACATTGCCACACAGCATTGTTGACAACCGCAAAATCTGTCAATCACCTGAAGTAAACATGGAAGTAGGCAATTCTGCAGCTTTACATACTAATTAATATTTTAACAATACCATTTAAAATGCTGCAAATTCCTGTTTGTTTGCAGTCAACAACTTTGATTTATCGGCGTCAGTGTCTGCGGCTGTGGTCTGTGCAGTTTCGCCTTATCTGTCTCTCGTCTTTATGATTTGCCATTCTCATTATTTTTTTGTGAAGTGGACTCTGCCCAGAGCTTCTTTGTTTTGCTTCAGCTAAAATGCTTGTGAGGCATGTCTGATGCACAGTGCCTGACCCTATCTCTCAAGGGCTTACGCCATTCTTAAACTGCCGCCACCTTTAGAAAAACCTCACTGGAGTTTTGACAAGTAACAGCATTCTGTCCTTGTGGACTGGGTGTGAAATGAGGCCCATATTCTCTCTGGATAGCCCCTGAAAGGTCCAAACACACACATAGAAACACACACCTAATTGTATAATCAGATTTATTTTCAAGAGTATCTTTAAGCCTCCTTTCACATGAATGACATCCAGTGTAATTAGGCTTGGATGTAGGAATGAAAATTAATCTGATTATGCATTCAGGACAAGTTTAAATTAGTTTATAGAACTTAAACATGCTAATTTAAATAAACAGCTACTTTTGATTGGTTAAACTGCTGATGACATGCATATGTGAAAATACACATTTATCTTTATGGGAGCACATGAAAATAAATGTTTATTTTCATGTATGTCTACCTACCAGTTGTCTAGATAAGTGTTTATTTGCCTCTGTTTATATCCACCCCAGGTGTGTGTGCATCCATGTGTGTGAATTATATATCATATATATTATGTATGTAGATATATATTATGTATAGCTATATAGATATACAATAGTATAGTGGTGTAATGGTCTGGCAAACTGGTAAAACCTGAATGATATAGGTTTAATAAAGCAGTATATACCAAAAATTAATTTAGAGATCCAGGTTTTATTTGCCAGCCCTGAATTGTATTAAACTCTGGAATAAAATAAATTACGTTTATTCAATTTGGTTTTTTTTTCCCCAAGTGGTTACTGAGGCAGTGACTTCCTCTCTTAAAATTATAATTATCTAATAAAATGGCATATCTTAAATATTTATAAAATAATGAACCAGCGCCGCTGCTCAAACTACTGAGTTAAACTTAAAACGTTAGAGGAATGTCCAGAAGTAAATGCCACAATGCACACACTATTTTAAACATATTATATGTTTAGCCATTAACCTAATTACAGAGCTAAATGTTTGTCACCCCCGTTTGTAAGAATTAACTCATACACATTTTATGAGACCAGCCACGTCGCCTGTTGCAGCCATTTATAAATTATCACTGTGTTTGCTCAATGGGATAATAATTGTCCTCGTTCATGTTTTCCCCCAGAGAACTGCTCTCTCAAGAAATGTGCAGAAACAGAGAAAAGCAAAGAGGAAGAGGAGCCCGAGTCCAGACCAAAGCAGCAGACTCGCAGGAAGCCCGGGTCCTTTTTTCTCAGGCGCAGGTCTTTGAGCTGGAATGACGGTTCAAGCAGCAGAGGTACCTGTCGGCACCGGAGAGAGAACACCTGGCCAGTACCTTAAAACTCACCTCCACTCAGGTTAAAATCTGGTTCCAGAACCTACGATGCAAGTGCAAAAGGCAGAGACAGGACAAGTCCCTGGAGGTGTCAGGCCACCACCACCCACCCCCTCCGAGATGGGTGGCGGTGCTGGTGCTGGTGCAAGATGGGAAGCCCTGCATAGGGGAGTCTCTGAGCTACAACAGTGCTGTCTATAATGTAGGGGGCACCCCCTATTCCTACAACAGCTACTCCAAGGCCTACTGCATGTACAGCAACCTGGCCTACAACTTCAACTACAGTTGCACTTACTCAAGTCTCCCCTCTTTATAGCCCACCACCACGGCTAGTGTGGCCTTTATGGACATCAGTAACATTACCAGTCTCAACCCAGCTGGGCAGCCTAGCAGCCACCACCACCAGTCAGCAACTGGTCCAGCCTGCCAAGGCACACTACAGGGCATCCAGGCATGGTACCTGCAGGTGTGAGACGGGCTCACAACACCAGGCAGCCTGCATCCCTCACACAGAGCAATGACACCCCTGCCAGATCTCTCTTTCCTTATACTGTATGTGGTTAACAATTTATTAAATACCTGTGTGACATATCATAGCAACAGAATATAGACTGGCACAGACATCACGACACAGACAGGAAAAAGTGCTGCATCTTTGGAAGCCTACAAAGGATATACTGTTGCAGAACTATCAACCAGAAAAAAAGGCAATCTCACATAGAATTATTATTATTATTATTATATATGCCGTTGTCATGAGAGCTAATTAATCTTTTAAGGCACAGCAAGATGCTGATACGTAATATATTTCTGTGGCCCTGAGGAGTTCCAGATAATGTATTACTCCTTACTAACTAAAAGAAACTGGCTATTGTTTCACAGATCTGTCAATGTATATATAATTTGTTTTCAAAGTGAAGAAGGCTGGAGATTTACAGCAAGCAAAATCACGGAAACTAAACTGTGGCATCTGAGGTGCCTCGTGCATCCTCGACAAATATCTCAGGATACAGTCCACCTTTTGGAAGGCCAGCAGCTCCACGCTGGTCAGGGAACAAGTTAGCATTACAGCAAAGTAATATATTAGCAAAAAGCCATATATGACAGTCCATAACTCTGGACAGTGCAACACAGAATGTAAAGGGTTTGAACCACAGTTGTTTTTCAGACATTTGACCTCCTTTCCGCCTTTGGACAAATTACTGTACAGAATTATGAGGCCCCATATGACTAGTGTGATGTCATAACCCAGGACCCACACCAAGTGCTGGGTCGAATTGGTGGGGGAACACAACCCTAACGAGGGACTGTAAGGTGATCGTGCCTTGTAGAGCAGATCAATTTCCCAAATCCTTTGTATTGTCCAGGCTGTCTATGCTGTCATATTCTCAACGCCTTTAGTTCTGCAGATGGAGTTTGTTTTTATAGCTATAGCTCCGAATGGTCTCGCCGACACCCGTAGATCGAGAATAGTTTGAGACTCCCTTACCCCCTTAAGTCATGCATAATTTGTCTCTCTCTCTCTCTCTCTCTCTGTCTACATGTCTGTCTATCTATGCTGTATAGACAAGCCTAAGATGTACTTTTTATATTTACAATAACCATCTGCTTCATATCTCCCCCTCCATGTAGGACTCATTTTACAACATGCTCGGAAAATGGTGCATTGTACATACAGTATAACTGCATGTTTAAATACATTGCCTGCAACCTGAGTGGAAGGAGGTTGTCATATTATTGTTTTACAGCACATCGTGTGCTTTAAAGCAGTCCGAATGCACTGCAAGAACTACATAATTAAATACTAAGGTGCAATATTTTCACAACCTCTTGGCCTATAAGTATGTTGTTTTCCTAACTGTATACATTGTCTGAATGTATAAAAGGAGAGGCAGACAAGCATAGGAGGGAAAAGGAAGAGCAATCTGTCTGTCTATCCATCTACATATCCAGTGTGGAATGAAAAAAACAATTCACTGGGGGACCCTGCCACCTTTGATACAGTCTTGAACATGCCTGGCAGATGTCTGGGGCAGGCTTCCTCCTTATTATGTTGCATTTTTCATTTTATATTTGAGCAGTCCCTCCACATTTTATGCCTGGATCTGAGTCAGACTTTTAATTTTACTCCTGGAACGAGTTTTCCCGGGTCCGCAGCTCCCACTCTGCTTCCACCACTGCATGTATCACTCGTATGATAAATCAGGAGATGCACACATTAATTTATAACATAATAATGTAAGGTCTGAGAGGACTAATTCCGTTAGATTTGCCATAGAAATGTCAACGCGCATATGCAGCAAGTAAGCACTAATTGAAAGAGATCCAAACAATTTAAATTAATTTGTACCAGTTTTAAGTATACCATATTACAAATTGCAGCTTTGAAGTTACCACCAGCAATGATCCTTTGGACACTGAGGGCCAATTGCTGAAGACCATGCTGAAGTTCAGTTGCACCTAAGTCATAAATATTCTGACCCTGTTTAGGCCTAGTTCCACACCCTCCCAATGTCCTTGTCATTTAAAGATGTCTCTCTCAGCACCATTTGGGAAGAGTAACCCTGCCACACTCGAGCAGACTGTTAGTGTGCCAAGCTGTGAAAGGGGAAGTCAGCGTGCAAAGGACACCTTTGAGATGCGCTATTTAGAGGTCCCCAATGAGCTGAAAGGAGGGCTGGGGTTGGGGAGGAAGGTAGGGAGAATAGCTTTTTATTGCATCCCTGAACAAAAGGTGTGTGGTAGGAAGGTGAGGTGGTGCTGGCAGGAACAAAAACCCCAGCTATGCAAGATTGACGGCCCTAAATACAGCCCTGTTGATGGCAAGAGGTGGGCATTGGCGGGGCCGGACGGGGAACAGAAGGCTGTAGAAAGCAGTTTGGTTTTGTTCCCCGTTTCAGCAAGCAGAGACAGGCCAAGTGATTAGGGTAGTGTCCCCCCACAGCGGCTGGGCAGGACAGCCCAGCAATGGCATTCAGCAGGGGTCCAGTCAGCTGAATAAGGGTCATTCTTGCTACATCTCGAGCAATGTTCCTGCAGCAGCATGTCAACCAATAGGGACAGAAAAACAGTGAAGGGGTGGGGACAAGCGGAGGGGGTTCAGTTGAAGGTTCAGTGGGAAAAGGGAATTCAGCCCTGGCAACCACGGCACTTCTCTCAAATGTCAGATCAGAACTCTGGGAGGTGAGCAACATTTTAAGAGTGTATCCAAATGCTTGTAACAGATTGCACAAATAGTGTGCAACAGTGTGTGCGTGTGTGTGTGTGACAGAGAGAGAGAGAGAGACTACAGAAAAGTTGCAATTAATGCCATTATGGGGACAGTGGATCCTTTGTTTCACCCCAGTGAAAGGAGTAGACTAAGTTCGGGGGGGGTAGAAAAAGAAAGCACTGCTGTCTTTCTTATTCCTTGGCCTGCCACCTGAGCCACTAAGCTGGAGACAAAATGGGAAAACAGAATAAAGTCAGGAGGGAATCCAGGAGGCAAATAGCACATAACCATACTGTCCCACATTTATAGGGCCAGCCTTCATTTTTACCCAGGAGAACTGCTCTCTTCTCTCTCCCCCCACCCTCTCAGTTTGACGGATGTGAAAAAGATGATGTTCTGTCAAAGAAGGTGATGAAATTAGCTCATACATTAACCAAAAAGCTCATAACACTCATGGTATTCACATACTATCATTAATCTTGCACAAGTAAAGCTTTTAGCTTCTGTGGTTTTCAGTGCTTATAGCTTCATATTTAATTGTGTCTTACATTTTCGCATTTTGAATTCCTGTGTCCCACGTTTTCATGGCAGTAGGTAGAGAGGTCTGTATAGAGTTATCAAGTAACAACACAGCTTCATTACCAGTAGCCTGTGGGTCTGTTATTATAAACTGCAGAGGTGTTATTAAAGAGCAGTCCAACCATGAAGCAGATTGGAGAATAGGCTGGGGGTACCTTGGTGACATCACATGCATACAGATCAAAGTCTGCCTCCTGCTGCAGGTTCAGTGTGCTTAAGAATTTGGGGGTCCGTGGCTGCAGGGTGAGTGCTGAAATACTCGCATGGTCTTGGTTGTATGTGCACCATGAGGCACAACACTAGTACACAGAGTCACAACCGCAGGCCACAAAACAACACACGCAAACACAGGCACATACATAACACAAAACAGATAGGTGTCACAAAAACCGACACACATGGGCACACCATAAAACTAACACACGCATGCCACACACACACACACACACACACACACACACGCACTTCCACTTGGTGAGTTATTTTACGTAAGTCAGGTCCAGTTGACGTGCTGTAATATTACCACCTTCACCCAGGACAGGTGGCCCAGCTCTGTAAGATGCGTGCATAAGTGTGTGTGTGTGTGTGTGTGGTGCAGACTCCTCTCTGAACACCCCATTTACTGACTTGTTCAGGAAACAGAAGACTTCAATCGTCTCTCTTTCTTTCTTTCTTTCTTTCTTTCTTTCTTTCTTTCTTTTTTCTTTCTTTCTTTCTCTTTCCTTCCTGCCTGCAAGTCCAAGTTCAGTTTCTGAAGAAGTCAGTGAAATGTGAGTTTAGTTTCCTAAGAAAGTGAAGTGAGTGTGTGTGTGTATGTGCGTGTGTGTGTTAGTGGTAGCTGTGATGGAGGCAATGTTCATTTATCAAGACCAAGGCTTCATAGCTGTCCCGCTGGGTACAGTATTTATGGACTATCCTTGGTCACAGTCACATACAGCACTCCCAAATATCAGCATTTGCTCGGGTGTTCTCGGACAGATCTGTAGCCTGTAGGTAACATGCTTGATCTTAGTTGGGTGCCAGCCAGTATTGGAATTAAACTTTATGAGCTTTGGAAGCTGGGGGGAGGCCTAAGGGTCATATCTTTAAGTTGAGCCCCCCCTTCCCATTATACGTCAATGGTAATGATTCGTAAGCTACCGGGGCTCTCCTGTAATTCCAGCACTGTCACTGCCAGCACATAAACTCGGTCTGTTATCATTCAGTGTAGACTGCTGCTCAGTCAGGAATAGAAGAAGGAAACCTAGAAGTGAGTGGAAGGATTGCGGGGCTTGTCTTTACAGGGCTGGTGAGTGAGCTGTGACTTGCAAAGCACATTTATGAAAATATGTGAGATATACATAGAGATAGATAGATAGATAGATAGATAGATCAATCGATCTACATGTGGCCTGATCAATTTGAAACTTTTTTCCATAACTTCGCTTGAGTATTGTTCCTAGTTATGTCCCTTGTTCCTATGATGTCCCAGTTGCTCTACTTCACTGTACAATGGATGACTTCTTGTGTAGTCCAGGCTGTGTGAACCCAGGTATCAGCAAGCTGAGTTATTCTTAGCAGACAGAATAGAAAGAAACATATTGGGAGGGAAGCTGAAGTCTGGGTCCCAGTGTTGCACAAGTGCAAAGCACCAGTACATATAGACTTGCAGCTCTTCCTGTCTGAGTCTAACCAGTGGCAGTGTGTCTCAGCCCGGTAATGTGTGTTGTGTTAATTTCTGACTACAGGTCCACAGGTCCCAGTGTTGCATGAGTGCAGAGCACCAGTACATACAGACTCACTGCTCTCCCTGTCTGAGTCTAACCAGTGCCAGTGTGTCTCAGCCCAGTAATGTGTGTTATGTTAATTTCTGACTACAGGTCCACAGGTCCTAGTGCTTGCTGATATGGCTGGGGTTGGGTGAGCAGTCTACAATGAAAATACTAAACATCTAGAAAGTGTGGGTTATTAGAGACTGGTTTATGGGGGTCCAGCTCCCGTGACAGCGTGAAGCCCCGCGGCTCGACGTCAATGACTCCACCCACAATGATCAACTCGGCAGCGGGAGACCATTGCAGTAGGACCTAAGGAGAAGGGGTTCCGAAAGAGCGGTGAGACAGGACGAGTTTTGGAATAGCCACTTGGTCTGACTCCTTAGTGGTCGTTACAGGGAGGAGGGCCGGCCTAGTGAAGCGATTGTGCGGGATAGTACTGCCGCCTCCACCAGAGACTGCATG
This sequence comes from Neoceratodus forsteri, assembly GCA_016271365.2. Lineage (NCBI taxonomy): Eukaryota > Metazoa > Chordata > Ceratodontiformes > Ceratodontidae > Neoceratodus > Neoceratodus forsteri. Next base: position 943,878,606 of record CM057450.1, read on the forward strand.
GTGAGAGAGTGGTTGCTTGGTGGAGTGCAAGGCACTGGGACAGCGGTGGTTGAGAGACACTGCAGCCCAGAGTTCATGAGCGCTGCCATGCAGGAACGTTGGATCAGCAGCAGCCCCGGGGCTGCCACCGCTGAGGCGGATCGTAAACATGTTTCTGTGAAGAAGCTTGCACAGCAGGCGCAGATGTGAAATAAGGCACAGGCAGAATTATGAAGTGGCCAGCAGACCACAGTGAAGTCTGAAGCTATCCCTTAGGAATCCGGGCAGCAAAGTAATAAACTGACTTACATGGGTTGACACCTTTTGGAACCATGGGGGTAAAGGTACTATGTCCTCGCTGTTTTTTTGATGTAGCCATCAACAATGTGCCTGCTGGAAGGGTTGTCTTTGAATTATTTACTGATGTATGCCCAAAGACGTACGAAAACTTTCACTGCCTCTGCACAGGGGAAAAGGGATTAGGAAAAAATACCCAAAAGCAGCTACATTATAAAGGTTGTCTGTTTCACAGAATTGTGAAGGATTTTATGATTCAAGGAGGGGACTTCAGTGAAGGAAATGGCAGAGGTGGTGAATCTATATATGGTGGCTTTTTTGAAGATGAAAGCTTTGCCATGAAACATAATAAAGAATTCCTCTTATCTATGGCCAACAGAGGCAAGGACACTAATGGTTCACAGTCCTTTATAACAACCAAACCTGCACCCCATTTAGATGGACACCATGTGGTTTTTGGGCAAGTCCTGTCAGGTCAGGAAGCTGTGAGAGAAATCGAGAACCAGAAGACTGATGCCAACAGCAAACCATATGCAGAAGTATGAATAATTAACTGTGGAGAGTTAATTCCAAAATCTAAGGTTAAGGAGGGGAAAAAAAGGAAGAAGGCTTCAGTGACTCTGAGAGCTCGAGTGAATCAGAATCATCCTCAGACAGCGAATCCCCTGAAGAATCTAAAAAAAAAAAAGAAGAAACACAAGAAAGAGTCTAAGAAACGGAAAAAAGAAAAGAAAAAGAGGAACAAAGAAGAGAAAATCATAGCAAATGAAAATGCTGATGAAAACAATGAAATGCAGCCTTGTTCCACTGTCCGCCCTGAAGAGATACCACCAATACCAGAAAACAGATTCTTAATGAGAAAAAGTCCTTCTAAGAATGAAGAAGTAAAGGATAGGAAGAAAAAGGAGAAGGAGAGAGAAAAAGAGAGCAATACAACAAACTCCCAACCATCTGTATATCAGAGGAGACTCCTGGTAACCAGGTCAGGTCGCAAAATTAAAGGAAGAGGACCAAGGCGATATAGAACACCTTCAAGATCCAGATCGAGGTCAAGGGATCGATTTAGACGCAGTGAAACTCCCCACATTGGAGGCTAGAAATGCAGAGAGCACAAAGAATGAGAATTCCCAGTGGTGAAAGATGGATAAAAGGAGATAAGAGTGACTTAAATGAGAACAAGAAAGATGAACAAAGTCCTATCAGAGGAAGGGAGAGAAAAGTGTCTGATCAAAAGCAAGAAGCTTCTGATAGTCCAAATAGAAGAGGAGAAAAAGAAAAAAAAGCTAAAGATGGTACATCCAGAAGTAAGGAAAGGGAACTGAAGAATTCAGACAATAAAAGCAGACACGATAGAAGTAAAGCTAAGAAGAGGGCTAAATCTAGAAGTTGATAGAAGCAAAAGAAAAGCGAGATCAAAAAGTAATGAAAGAGAGCAAAAACACAACAAACATGAAGATAAAAGGACAAGGTCAAAAAGTAAGGACAGGGAACACCACCGAGGCAGAGAGAAAGAAAAACACTATGAGACCAAGTCAAAAAATAAGGAAAGAAGTCAAAGTAGAAGTAAGGAGAGAACAAAACCTACAGGATCTAAAAATGATGAGCAGGAATCTAGGAAAGATAAAGAGAAGGAAAAGCATGCCAAATCAAGGAGCAAAGCAGAGAGAAATGAAGAAGATCTAGTAGCAAAACTAGGGAAAGGAGCAAAAGTAAAGACCGGACAAAACACCACTAGTAGCAAACCAGAGAAAGCGAAAAAGCAAGAACACGTGGCGACCTAGTAGCAGAACCAGGGAAAGAAGCAAAAGCAGAGACTGGGCAAAGCGACCTAGTAGCAGAACCAGCAAAAGAAGCAAAAGCAGAGACCGGGCAAAGCAACCTAGAAGCAGAACCAGGGAAAGAAGCAAAAGCAAAGACCGTTCAAAGCGACCTAGTAGCAGAACCAGGGAAAGAAGCAAAATCAGAGATCGGGCAAAGCGACCTAGTAGCAGAACCAGGGAAAGAAGCAAAAGCAAAGACCATTCAAAGTGACCTAGTAGCAGAACCAGAGAAAGAAGCAAAAGCAAAGACCGTTCAAAGCGACCTAGTAGCAAAACCAGGGAAAGAAGCAAAGACAGGTCAAAACGACCTAGTAGCAGAACTAGGGAAAGAAGCAAAAGCAAAGACCGATCAAAGCGACCTAGTAGCAGAACTAGGGAAAGGAGCAAAAGCAAAGACCGGGCAAAGCGTTCAAAGTCAAGAAGCAGAGAACGTGACAGAAGCAGAAGTAAAGAACATCAGAAAAACAAAACATGGAACCAAAAGAGGGACATCCAGAAACAGAGAAAAAAGAAACTCCAGAGGCAGAAGCTAGGTAAAGAATCCAAAAAATAGAAAAATCTAAGAGCCCAGAAAGAGAAAAAGCCAAAGCAGGGACAAAGAGCAGAGTTTAACCGAGAGCACACATCATGAAAAAGATCACAACAGTGAAGTCCATGAAAGAACCGATCTCTAAGTAATGGAACTAGCAGCTCTGAAAGTGAGAATGAAACAAAGGCCCAAAGTCTAGAGCAAAGCCCAAACACAAAACCCAGCAGTCAAGAAAGCGAGTCTGAAAAATTTGTTGCATGCAGGAGCACAGAGAGTGAGAATACAGCAGTAGAAATGGAGACTGATCCAAAACCTGAGAGTCCTGAAAGGGACGGGAGCCACAGCAAGGATAACCAGTCTAACTGTGAATCAAGCCCTAATGGAGAGAAGGATTAGATCTGGTTTTGTTATGAACTGCAGTTACCATCCGTCTGTTATCATGTTCTGAGACACATTTGAGAATGTTTTATTTTATTTTTATTATTTTTTTAATGTGGACTTCTGTTTGATCTTTTGACAATCTGCACTCTGGATCATTTGTACCTCTGAGATTTTAATAAATTTTAAGAGAAATGTTTTTTTTAAGAGACTGGTTTCACGGCGACCAACCCCCCAATACACAGACACACACACACACACCCCTACCTAAAATGAGTTCAGGGTATAACTGATCTGATATAACATAGAGCAGATATGAAAGTTTGACAGGAAACAGTAGCCTGCAACACAACAATCCCAATAATGCAATCCAGTTAGCTCCATCAATTTTATATAGTGCGATTTATGTCAAAGTATCCCAGAAACACTTTACATTGAGAGAGACACAGTAAAGCACTTGATGTAAGAGAAATTTTTATTTTATTCAGTTTACAATTTATTTACCCAGGATATCCCAGCTGAGATGCAACATCTGGGTTAATGTGGGGGTCCTGCTTCTACCTGTTTCCACAACTGGGTAGACTTGAGAACTGAGAGTTGAAATGACTTGTTGCCCAATATCTTGCAGTGATTAATGGGCTCTAACAAGGTTTGAATTCATGAACTCCTGGTTCCCACAGAGATGTTCTAACAAGCAGACCATATTTCAGGAGAGGGGAGAGAAAGAGAGGAAGTGAGAGAGAGACATCGGGATAAACCACACACCATTTGTACTAGATCTTGTGATATATGCTAACTGAAAAAGATAGATAAAGCAAACATTTTGGTAGTGTTATTGTCAGTTGACGCTTTACTGTCATTAAACAAAACATACACACACATGCCAAAGGAGCTGGCAAGGAGGCGGAGACAACAGAGGAGACCAGTTTAAAAGGGAATGTGTGGGGCAGGCAATGTGTTGGGCCATGAGAGGAGACAGCAGTCAGGGAAGGGAGGGAGTTAGGGACTAAGATAAAGGAAGAAAGAAAGAAAGAAAGAAAGAAAGAAAGAAAGAAAGAAAGAAAGAAAGAAAGAAAGAAGAAAGAAGTGAACTTATGTTGTCAGTTTTTCTTTCAACCCTTTTTACGTCTGCAGTGGGTGGAGCCTGCAGACGTTTTGCATCAGAAAAGGACCTACATAATGTTTTCTGTCTGCACAACAGATGAAGTGTTAAAATAGTTTCTTCTGCAGAGAGCCCAATTACTACGCTGACTGTAGTTGAAGAGCCCTATTTTTCTTGCCGTTTGATGTCTTTAAAGGTCCCTTCCCCCAGTGAGTATGTTTAACCAGCCCCAACTCCGACCCACATTGCCACACAGCATTGTTGACAACCGCAAAATCTGTCAATCACCTGAAGTAAACATGGAAGTAGGCAATTTTGCAGCTTAACATACTAATTAATATTTTAACAATACCATCTAAAAATGCTGCAAATTCCCATTTGTTTGCAGCCAACAACTTTGATTTATCAGTGTCAGTGTCTGCGGCCGTGGCCTGTGCAGTTGCACCATATCTGTCTCTCGTCTTTATGATTTGCCATTCTCTTTATTTTTTTGTGAAGTGGACTCTGACCAGAGCTTCTTTGTTTTGCTTCAGCTAAAATGCTTGTGAAGCATGTCTGATGCGCAGTGCCTGCCCTATCTCTCAAGGGCTTATGCCATTCTTAAACTGCCGCCACCTTTAGAAAAACCTCACTGGATTCTTTAAAATGTGCATTCCAAAGGTTAGTTTTGCTGTACACATTTTATGCAAGATTGTACTCCTCATCGTCAGTTTCTTAGACTGTTGAACAAGTAGTAGTGTAAATGTTGAACACCAGTTTCAGTTGCGTTGTACAATTCACATGGAATACTGCCCCTTTAAAATGTTAAAAAATAATTTATTCCCATCGGAAAATACACTATGCAAAAGGAGAATGTAGTACTGCATATTGTATGAATGGTGGTCAACTCAGCGCCTACCTTATTTCTTTCATAAGCACACAGTATGTTGAACAGATTGCATATATGGATGGCAGCTCCAAACAATAGAGCTTTAGCACCACCAAACTGTCACCAGCAGCAAAAAAAAACATATAAAATTAATAAACCTTAGGCACAGGGGATCATACTTATGTGAGAGAGGTGAGACAGCGGAGGAGATTTTTTTGTTTTCATACTGAAGAGGCTCTCCCTCAATATACTGCCTAACGTTTTTATTACTAACCCTTACTACACTCTTGTCCTTGTGAAGTAAAGTATATGAAATGACACTACCATGGAACACAAGTAACTTTCTGCATATAATAAAATATGTCAATATATATTTATACAGTTAATCTAATAGGAATTATGAAGTTGATCAAATGTTTATGCTGCTCTGTGAGGGTTGCATATGTCTTCCTGGTTAAAACACACTTCAGCTTCAGCTGCACCCCGCCCTCCTCATGCTCTCCAGTGCAATGTATCACATTATCTGCAAACATTAACTCACGGAAATGTTGTAGTAAATACAATACATTACACTTCACTCCACTTTTCTACATGGTCAGGGACATGGTGAAAAATAGTATATCTCTTGCTGCAACATAATGATAAAACTTTATTCAAAATGTCATTATGCCTATATGTTCGTCTTACTGCATTTTCATAGTTCAAATGCTTTATGGAGGTGTTGACCAGGTGTGTTTCATATAACTACTCCCATTTGAAAATACCACCCTTTAGCTGCTACCATTTTTGATCTGAGTTTGGGTTAACTTAGTATAATTAATGTGACGTTAAGACCCATTGTCCATTTTATTTCTGCACACCAGTCACTTTTCTGTTAATGTTTGGAGGCCTGTGACTGCGAGGTTATAGTTTTGAAGACAAATTCCCTTATCATCTTTCCAAGCTAACTGGTAAACTCTTTCCTTTTTAGTGTAAATGACATTATTATTACTGTTACTACGAATGGATGACATTATTATTACTGTTACTATGAATGAGTGACATTATTATTACTGTTACTATGAATGGATGACATTATTATTACTGTTACTATGACTGGATGACATTATTATTACTGTTACTATGAATGGGTGACATTATTATTACTGTTACAATGCATGGATGACATTATTATTACTGTTACTATGAATGGATGACATTATTATTACTGTTACTATGAATGGGTGACATTATTATTACTGCTATTGTCAATGCTATTGCTATTTTATGCTCTGTTACGAACATACGAAATTTGCCAGCAGATAAAGGCCTAGAGGTCTATCAAGTCTGCTCGAATGTGCAGCTAGGACCCCTTATTCTGCAGCTGCCCCTCCCTTCCACCCTTCCCCTTCATTAACCCTCCCCCTTGTCCTGTCCCATCCTCATTTGAAGCAGTCCACTGTTCTACTGCATACCACTTCAGCAGATAACGCATTCCACCCAGCCACCACCCTCTCTGTAAAAAAGTGTCTCCTCATCTCCCTCCTGAACCCTTCCTCGCTCCAGTCTCATATCATGGCCCCTGGTGTCCCTCCCCTCCCTTACTTTGAACAGCCCCTCTGTACCTGTCTTGTTTATTCCTTTCATGTATTTAAAGGTTTCAATCACGTCACCCCTGCCTCTCCTCTCCTCCAGTGAGTACATGTTCAACTCCTTCAACCTCCTCTAGTATGATAAGTCCCCCAGCCCCTTGATCATCTTTGTCGCTCTGCGCTGCACCCCTCCAGTAACTTAATGTCCCTCTTCAGAATACGGACGCCAGTACTGCACGCAGTACCCAGGTGTGGTCTAACTAATGACCTATACAGTGGCAGAATCACCTCCTCCCTCCCTGAGGATATACTCTTGCAATACAACCCAGCATTTTGTTGGCCTTTGCAGCTGCCTTCCTACATTGTGCTGAGTTGTTCATTGACCCTGTAATGAGCACACCCAGATCCTTCTCCTCCTCTGTCTGGGCTAGCTGCACTCCCCCTAGCTGGTAACTCCTCCTTGGGTTCTTCATCCCAAAATGCAGCACCTTGCAATTTTTGGCATTAAAGCCCAGTTGCCAGGTGTCTGACCAGGTTTCAAGCTTTGCCAGATCATCCTGCAACCCCTGCCATCCCCCTAGGTCATCCACCACCGTGCCTACCTTGGTATCATCAGCAAACAGACTGATCTTGCTCTGTTGGGTAAAATGGTGGTAAGTAGCGAACTTGTGCTTTACTTCTGAACACTTAACATTTTGCAGGCCTTTGGAATAATATTACTGAAAAACAATAAAATGCTTTCTGAGCAAAAGCAGTGTATATGATTAAACAGACAATAGCTCCCTTTATAATAAATAAATAAATAAATAAAAAATGCTGGCCAGTTGTAAAATCGGAGTACACATGCGCGTGCACACGCCTGGTTCAATACCTAGGTGAAGAACGTGTTGCAGTACACTGTAAATGAATGTGGTAACCAACTTGTTTTCTCCCATTGAACTGTCTACTTTCCTGTACAATGACTGTCTTGAGTGTTTCTTCCCGAGGGCTATTCACCCCCTCACGTGGTCCCGAGTTGGGGTCGTGGTTACTTTCTGTCACATTCCTGGGGTATAAATAAGTGTGATCAGAATGTAGTTAAATATACTTGTATTTAGATTGAGCATTACAAGAGCTGAACTGACTGCACCTCCCAGAGTTGTGTGTCTCCACAGATTTGCGTATCAGTTCAATAGTGCTTCGGCAGCAGAGATATGATGGTGCAGTGGTACAGCACCTGTCCTGAACTGGATTTCTGTACCCCGTCTAATCGTGGTTGTAGTATCTGGTTCATTAACTGAAGGATGCTGGATGTCGGGGGACAAATATCATACGATTTTTTGTGTGTGTGTGTGTGTGTGTGTGTGGAGATCCAGGAGCCGTTTATGAGAAACAATGTGTTAATCACCATTTCCTATCTCCTTTAAAGGCACCTGGGGCTAAGCTGGCTAAAAGGGAAATCTCTGCAGCTCAGTCTGCTCCAGTCAGGTACATGAATTGAGACTGGAGGGGGTGAGGGCATACAGCACACAGTGGGATGCTGCTGGAGGGTTTCTTTACAAGTGCAGTAAACTCCATGTGGTACAGAGTTGGGGTGGGTTAAACATACTCTCCCATACTCTCCAAGGGAGGGGGACCTCCAAAAACATCAAGCGGCAAGTAAAATAGGACTCTTCAACTACTATACCTTATACAGTCAGTGTAGTAATTTGGCTTCCATAGAATATAACATAATCTGTAGGAAAACACAGGAAAACCACCTTGGCGTTACAGGAAAAATGCCAACTCAATCTGGGAGCACTGTATATAGTACTGTAGCTGGCTGCATAGGATGTGTGCTGTACTACTACTAATAGACTATTTATTTTCTTCTTCTTAGTGTTAATCTGTGTAAAAAAATAGCTTAACCTAAATTGCAATGTTCACCAAGCCATTGGGTGGGGGAAGGGAGATAAATCCGGATTTATGGCTACCTACTACCGGCCTTGTTCAAAAACAACTAGGGCCAGTCAGAAGAGTGGGAAATGTTAATCGACTACGGCACAGAGCTGAGCGTCAGAATTGTTTGCCTCTGGAGGACTGGCAGTGGTCTGAATGGCCCATATTACCCACGGCCCCTTCCCTCTGTTTTCATTCATTTGGATCAAGTTCTCTTCAGTTTGGTAATTGAGATTTGCTGTTGTTTTTCTGTTGTGTGTTTGGAATGAGTTGCATTTTTTTGTCTGGTCTGCACGGTGATGTCCAGTCTGCCTGTTTGTCTCGAGGGAAATAAATGACATGAGTTTTAATATTTAGTGCTATCGATAACACATAATTGTCTCAGCTGCCCTCCTCACTGTTCAGGGTGGTGATCTTGAATGTGGGTGATAAGGATTGACTCAGCCTGTATAGGTTGCCACCAACCCTCCTTGTGGCTTAACTGCGTGGCAATCATTGGAGAAAGAGATCAGGGCAACAATTGCCTTTCCCTCCTTAGACCTTGGCCGAAAGAACTACAGTGATGTGCAGCTGTGCAAGGGAGTGTGTAAATTATTTGCAGCAGTTAAACTGGGTGTTTTGTGTGAGACATGCCATTACCATTAGCTGCCAACTATGTATCATGAAATCTTGTGTGTGTGTGTGTGTGTTCCAAAACGGGTCGTCGACAAAATTTTTGTCGAACGACCTGACAGCAAAACCATCAGGTTGACCACATTTTGCAGTCAGCTGCCGGTTTTGGAGAACTGCAAGTGTTTTCTTCAGGGGTCATCACCCCCCACTTAGGGGGTGTATATGTGTGTGTGTGTGTGTGTGTGTGTGTCTGTGTGTGATTGTGTGTGTGTGTGTGTGTGAGACTGTGTGTGTGTGTGTGTGTGTGTGTGTCTGTGTGACTGTGTGTGATTGTGTGTGTGTGTGTGTGTGAGACTGTGTGTGTGTGTGTGTGTGTGTGTGTGTGTGTGTATGTATTCTGGGGGGTAATGATGCTAACCTACTGAAACTGAATCAGACTAAGCTGTTTTTGCAATGTCAATTTCAGCTTACTCACAAAAAAATAAAGTGAAGATTAATTATTTTGTACTGTACACCAACAACTGTAAGAAGCACTCCAGGGTTCTGTTTATTTAAGTTCAAGATGTAGTCTGTAAAAGGAAACATACTCTTAGGAGCAGCGACTTGATATTTAAAATATGCAAACTTGCCCTATGTCAGCCTCCCATACAGAATTTACTGCCCAACAGAGACTATGCTGGCCAAGCCAGGAAAGGCCTAAAGTGGACTATGTTGGTCCATCTTGAGCTGCCCATACTAGACCCTACACTATGTGAACTCCAGTGACCATATTGGGCACAGCGGACATTTGCACCTTGAACTCCATAACACAGAGACCCTTTCCACCATCACTTCCATGCTCTCTTAACAGCTTCATGCAGACGTGGTGGCTCTGACCAGAGTTTGTTTATGCTGTCACTCGCTGTCACAGGGTGACCTGTGATGAGTAAGGTTTCTGTGAAAATGCCACCCCCCCCCCCCGAGCTATAATGTTCTTAGGTGCTAAAATATAGTACAGGTACAGGTACAGATTTACAATGTAAGGGGGTTGGAAAGTAATTGAGGCTTCTTTGGGGAGCTGTTTTCTTTTTAGTGATTATAGGTGCCCCCTGTGGTGCTATGAAATAATGAGCGCCTGATGCTAGTAAGTAGAGGGCTAGAAGAACAGTTGGCATTCTGTAAAGAATAAAATAATGAGTACTGAAATGTGCTCTGCAATGCGAAGTGCTTTGCTATTAAGTTGCAGTAGGAAACAGGAGCACTCTAATGTAATAATGCACAATCTTTGCTGCCCTTATGTTGCAGGAACAAGGGAAATATTAATGAATGTTAAAGGAATATAGTGGAGGCTGCCACCTGGGGACTTGAAGGTGTTAGGAATGGGTTGTTTCCTCGTGGTGATGCGGCCTCACTAATTCCTAATTCATGCAGACTGCATTTATTACCATTTAGATTTGGGGTTTAATCTCAGTGCTGTGCATTTGAAAGTACCTTTATTTTCTTGCCAATTGTGGTTTTAGTTGCAGTCCAGTGAGACTGACAATATAGGGCTTTAAAGAAATGAGCTCTGTAAAAGGCATGTGGCTTAGTGCTGTTTTGCACCATGAGGGGTAATTGGTAGAGAGGGAGAATGAGTTTTGAGCCCCCCCCCTTTCAGGATGAAAGCATTAAAAGCGCTTTGAATAACTCGAAGGGTTGCTAAGTCACCAAGTAGCTCCGAGAATGGTGTTTTTCTTCAGCTTCTCTGGCGTCTGCTTGAGTGGTATATTTTATTTTAAATTTCTTGCCTGTTTGCCTGTTATGACCCGTATTTGGTGTATCTGCAAGGTTAGAATATGAGCTGGGTTAAGCGCTCTTGTGAGCACAATGCAAACTACTGCTGAAAACGCAGTTTGCCGATTAGAAATTGCCCTTTCCCGCCCTCTGAGGTAATTACAATAAAATAAGGCAAAGTGCTTCAGAAAAGGGCTATAAAGTGTAGGTCTGAAATGTAGTTTAGTTGTGTTTCTACTACGTTTCTCTTCTTTGCAGCATATTGAATAAAAATGATGCATTTGCACTCACTGTTGGTTTTCTGGCTGGGGCTTGGTCAGAACACTGTGGGGAGGTTTGTTTCCTGCTCTGTGCCTAGCGCTGTAACGCTGACCGGCCCCTGCTCTCCCATGTAAATAATGTTAAACTGCCTGGTGGGTGGTGCTTCAGAGGTTGTTTTATGCATAACTCTTGAATTACTTTATAAAATAAATGTGTTACAATGTATAGGGTAGAATGACAAATTAAATAATGAATACAATGAAAAGACCACATTTAAGGATATAGTGAAAGAGTTTTAAATGTTAGATAATGAGATGGGCGGAGTTAGCTCATCACATGGTACAGTTCAAATACAGGTTAATCTAGCAATACAGGCTAATCTAGGATGACAGATGAATCACTACAGGCGAATGTATCACTACGGGCTAATCTATGTAAAAACGCATTATGTTAAGTTGTATGAAAACTGAATATATTTGTTAGGGTTCAACACAATGAACTGAAAAGCACATCAAGTCCATTTAACCCTGTTTTTCCTGTATCTTGCTGAACTTTGCAGAAATTGTCTGTATTTCATCACTGTGGATTTCAAATGTGCCACCTCCATTCTGGTACTATATCGGCCCATGAAAAACTTGTTTTCTTTGCATACAGTCAGTGTCCTGACACCTTGGCCATGTAAAAACATTCCCACACTGCTTCATGAACTTGAAGGAATACCACTGTCCCACAGGATCCACAGCGTTAGTAGCCCAACATAAAATTCCTTAGAGCAGTACACGGCATAGTACTGATTGATCTGTATCAAGTCTTGGGTGACAAATGTTCTCATCTTTTTTGGAACTGGGTTGTTTGTGGAAACTGTAGCAGAAATGTCGGGGAGTGTAGTGTACCCCACTGAACTTCAGGGTCATGTGACGCACTGTCACGTGCACAATCACTGTCTGCATTTGCTACTGGTGCCGCCTCAGCTGGAACTTGACTGGAGGGTGTCTGGTGATCCCCGGCATGATCAGCATTTTCATCCCCCAAGTCAGCAGGATCAGAGTCAACATGGGAGGCTGAAGTGTGGGATGCTGTTTGGTTTGCTCGACCAGAGTAGCCACTGGGCACGGTATTGTTTGTCTCTTTTGAAGCCATCCTATTTGTGGCGGAAGCTGTTAGCTTTTTAATGTTCCATGCTTCAGCATGGCTCACATTGTCACAGGACCCATCTTCAGTAATGCAGTGTGTGCAAAACCAAGTTAAGTTTCCTGTTGCCACCACACCATCTTCTGAACACTTCACACTGTGCAACTTGCGTGTCCCAGGTACCATTTTTTTAATTTGGTCTGGCAGGTCTCCTTATTTGGTTTCACCAACCCAGAAGAATGTCCTCCTGAAATGATCACTGCACCCTTCTGTGGCGGGCTCAATGGTCAGTTCAGTCCTGCAAAATTTATACAGCTCCTCTGCTTTTCTGATTATGGCCTGCCGTGATTGCATGGCTCTGCTTGTTGCCGATTTTACAACACCACTCTCACCATCTGAAGGACCCTTTCCATGTCATGAACCGAAAAAAGCCCTCCCGATGGGAAATCCATATTGAGTGGACGATATTGAAATGTCAAAGAAGGCCCATTTTGATTTATGCTGGCTGGTTTAGCCATCTGTGAAATGTACTTCTATGCCTGTATTCAAGGAGGGTTTTTTTTTAGGTGTGCATTTCCGATCTCCACAAAGTGACACACGGCATGGTGATCGTATTTTAAATTATTTGAAATTAATACTAACGACTTCTTCACTGTGGAGTCACAGTGGTCACATGGGTAGTAGTTCACTACCGGGTGAACCTTGGCTTGTTCATAATGCCAGTGGGCTGCTTGCACTTCATCCTGCAATTTACAGGCATAGTTCTTGGCAAAGTCCAGAACCATCACTACCCATCCCTTGGGTAAGAATTTTTTGATATGAGTAAACTGATGGTGCTGCCACGCTGTGACATGTAAGTGCCAACCCAAAAACAAAAGTTCCTCTTCTGTGACTTCCATCAGCTGTCTCAATGTTGCTTTTTTATTTTTCAAAACTTTTCTCATTTGCTGCACCTGTATGCCATTGACATCACGCTTGACCATTATATTCTCCCACTGCTGCCATGTCATATTGTCTTGACCATGGCCCTTAATTAGAGCTTCCATGGCTCTTCCAGAATTTGCCGTGCTGCATTGCTCATATATTTTCTCAACACAGTCCAACCCGTAAAACCTTTGCAAAGAAGCTCATTGACACATTGTTAGCTCTACTGCATGGTAGACATTCAAGACTTTGCATGATGTGAGGTGGTAAAGATCGGCAGTACAATTCAACGCTTTCAGTTTAAGTGCAGTATTCATGCAGTATTCGCAGAGGCATTGGTCCAGTTTTTGTTCTTTTGCAAGCTTGATGTGCTTGGGCCGTAGGCATCCAAATTTCCTTGCTCCCACTGGAGTGTCCGGGTTCTGTTGGGTGAATTCTGAATAAAGAGTCTTAATAGGTTTATCAAGATATGAACAGAATGATCCTCTTCTTTTCAAAAAGGCTTTTTTGTGAGGCAGTGGGGTTGCAGAGTCTTCAAAAAAGGTTGCCACTTTCTGTGTCATTGACTCTGGCAGTGCAGACCTGTGCCATGTGGTGCATTTCTTTTCCCCTCGGGATGCCTTCATAAGCCTTTTCCAGCTTATGCCCAGTGTTTTGCTTGCTGTTCTGAGCAGCCTGTATTTTTTAACACTAGAAAAGTGCTTATGCAGGTGTCTGTCACATTTTTGTTACTTTTTAAGTGAGACATCTTATCCATGACAGCAGACATCAATTTGTCCTGTAGGTTGCTTGAACTGGGAAGCACTTTGCGCCGAGCCAGTGCAGTTTGTTTGGCTGGTGAACAAGCAGACACGATCTTCTGCATTACATAAGTGAATTGCTTGGGAGATTTTGGTAAACCTTTTCTGGCTGTCTGCACAGCCTTTCTTAGGGCACCATCATATCTTCAGTTCTCCGGTGTCACACACTGCTCTCTCTCTGGAATGATGGCTGGTACTGGTACTGGTGGGTTGGAGGTGGTGTTGGTGGTGGCAGCAGTGACTTGTGCTTGCTTTTCTAGCTCCTTTCTTTCAGCGTATTTCTGGCATTGCTTTTCACTGATTTTTCTCTGTTTCTGACTTGTCATTTTAGCACGCTGTTGCCATTTTTTCTCCCACCATGTTTCTCTTTTTGCTTCTTTGTTTTGCTCATCAGCCCTTGTTTCTCTTTTAGTGGGTGCAGTACTTGTGTCAACTTGAACTCATTTCTTCTTCTGAGCATCTCTGTATCTCTGCATCCTTTCTTTAGCCTTCTGGTTGTAGTGTTTGCACTGCTCATCATTCAGGTTGTTGCGGTATGCACATTAGCGTGCTGTGCATTTCTCCAAGTAATGCTGGTAACGTTCTGTGTCATTCTTGACATTTACTTGGTAACGCTTGCTTTTTTCCTTAGTGGATTGATGGGTGGCCAGATTCCACTGAGCTTCACCAAGAATGACTGCTGTAGACACATATGGCCTTCTTCTGGATTCCATTATTCCAAATATAAACTGTCGAAACACACGTTGGTTTAAAAAATGATGATTTATTGCCTTTTCCTGTAACACAAGTCCGGTCGATGCAAAACGATTAAGGCAAGAGCATGCTGTCAAATAAGAGTGACATGACAGCTGATATGATGAAACACGTCATTATAAGAAAATGACAATACTGTGATTCAGCTAGCGGTAACTCACATGGGAGAAGACTGATGAAAGAAGAGATTAGTCAAACATTTGTTGCAATAAGAGATGCCTCACAAAACTGGTGAGGCACAAGAACAGATTATTCAATAATCACCAAAAGAGATGAGTCAGAAAAACTATTTGACAAAGGAAGAGATGCTTCACAAAACTGGTGAAAAGCAATAAATGATTATTCAATGGTCACTGCAAGAGATTAGTCACAAAACACATTCGATGCAAGAGGAGATGATTCACAAAACAAGTTAAAAACAAGAACCGATTATTCAATAGTCACCGCAAGAGATTTGTCATCAAAAACATATGACGCAAGAAAAGAGGATTCCCAAAACAAGATGGAGACACACATCCACCTGCCTGCAAACAAATGGTGGCATGCATCCACCTGCCTGCAAACAAGTTGGAGACATGCATCCACCCACCTGCAAACAAGATGGAGACATGCATTCATCCGCCTGCAAACAAGATGAAGACATGCATTCACCCACCAACAAATGAAATGAAGGCATACATACACCTGCCTGAAAACAAGATGGAGACACACATCCACCCACCTGCAATGAAATGGAGGCATGCATCCACCCACCTGCAAACAAGATGGACCCATGCATCCACCCACCTGCAAACAAAATGGAGACACGCATCCACCCACCTGCAAACAAGATGGAGGCACGCATCAACCCACCTGCCAAATGTAGGTATGCAAGTAAGATGGAGTCACTACACATATACACCATTAAATCATGCATTGTTAGTGGACTACAAAATTTACAAAATACAAATGCAGAATTACAGGCACTATAACAGTTGCAAAGAGCAAGTTACAAATCCAAGTAATACACTCATGGTGCACAAAAAAACATGCCATGTACCAAGATTAAGTAGTCAGCATATTCACCCCTCAACACAGATGCACAGGCAATCACACACAACCACACCCACACCATGGTCCAAAGATGGATTTTTTTTGGTGGTCTGTAAAATGCATGCTGATGAAGTTTGAAAAACAACTTAAACAAAAAGCATACTCTGCAATTGTTATACAGTTCACGTGCATTTAAATTAAATCAACATTTGAACATTTTACTTCAGTACATATTTGAGCGCCCCTGACATACACACACACACACACACACACACGCCACATGGACTCAAGATGGTGGATGCAGAGCACCAACCGAAGGAGTACTCCGCATCCACCATCTTAACATCCACCAAACAATGGGCCACTACAGTGCACAAACGTTACATAGACTAAATTTTAATCAGCATTAAGCACTCACAGTGCACAAAAAGCACTTGAAAATGTAAGTGGGCATCAGCACCCCCCCCCAACCACACACACACACACACAGAAGCTGCATGGTCCCAAAATGATGGATGCCCTCCCCCACACACACACACACAGAAATGGTCCCAAGATGGTGGATGTACCAAACTATAAGGCACTAAAGTGTAAAATAAAGTAAAGTATTAAGCATAAAAGCACCTTCAAGCATCCCCCACCCCAACCACACAAGCCACATGGTCCAAAGATGGATACTTTTCTGGTGTAAAATGCATGCCTACAAAGTGAAAAACACTTGCATTGTTGGATTTACAGTGCATACATAAACCAAATGAACATCTTTACTGCACTGCAGGGCAAAAATATTTAATATCTGAGCCAATACCACTGACCTCTTCAAGAAAGCACACTGTTCTAACACCAATTAATATTAAATCTATCACCAATGCACTCCAGTGCCAAGAAGCTGATGACTGATCACACTGCTCCCCTTTATGAAGTGGCAATCACATTCACATTAGGGCTTTACTACCTTTTAAAATGTTGAAATGCACAGCCTAATATGCCCCTGGCACCGTCTTGGCCTTGGACAAACAGAGACATTACAGCCTTTCAGGTCCCACACACTAAGTTCACAAGATCCCCAAAAACTGTGCAGATCATGCATGAATACACCACACCGCCCAAGGCTGTCCCCAAAGAGCAAACAAACAAACAGAACAGGTGTGCAAAACCATGCTCTCAACACGAATAAAAACACTGTTTTTTGCCCTCACACGTAATGAGAGGCTTACCTGGCTGCTCACGTAATGCCTCTGAGGAATGAGGGATGTGACGACTTCTTCCTTTGCTGGCAAGTGAAGAAAGGGGACAAATGGATTGGGACCGTGGCTTTTAAACCCCCCCCAAGGACCTCCCAGTACTTATTGTTCATCACTGGTCCCGTTCTCTTGAGGAGGGGGCTATACAGGTCACGTGAGGGCTCGGTGCGAACATCCGGGAAACTGGACATGAAAGTTCATGCGAGGGTTCAAGATTTCACATGAACTACAGAAGCAGTGCTAGAAAGTAGGAAACTGTCCTAGGACTTTCTTTTTAAAGGGGCAAAACATTGGAGCTCTAAAGAACCACGCAAAAAAAACATAAACTTGGAGTCAGAGCCATAAATGAAGTGCACAGTGTTGAGGACATGCACAGTTACATCACGGACCATTTTTTACAGTGCTCGCAAAGTGCAGATTTTATGTCAGAGGCATGCTAAAGGCTGTCAGAAATAAAGACACAGGCACAGACTGTAGTAAAATTAAGCTTAATTTGAATACCACTTAAAGAATGATCTTTTTGGGCCATTAGTAAGACATGGACAGCCATGTCACAAATCAGCCCTTCTTTTTTCGTGCACTTTCCATATTAAAACTTTGTTTTTACAACATAAGAGTGAAGGATTCAATTCATTTTAATTTATCTATCTGCACACATAGTCTGCTATATGAGCCTATGTAAAATAATTAATGGTAACATTTTGTTTTGATTTTGTGGTTGGTGAAACATTGTCACCACTGTTGGTACCCTATTTTCATGCACTGAGCCAGGTAGCTTGCATGATCATTGGTCTGTCAAGGGCAAGCCCAACACAGCTTGTCCTGCATTATGCTAGTCAGTGACACACCTCTGAAATGTCCTTCTCTGTAGCAAAACGTTTCTTACGCAAGCGCAAACAACGTAAAAAGCAAGTGACTTGAAGAAGCTGTTTGTAGAATGAGATCTTCTTCAAGGATATCTCTTACAGCAGATCACACAAGTAGGAACATCCTGCCATAGGCACTAGATCCACCCAAAGGATTTTCACCAGAGGTTCACCTGGGGACCACCCATGATGATGTCACGTGCTGTGGTGTGGGCAGTCCCCGATCCTCCTCAGTTCTTTTCCCACCACCAACCTTCATGCTTCACCTCTCGGAGTAGTCTCACTGTGGTCAACCTACAGAAATTGTTCTCGTTGATGCATCGCAGTAAAGTGCCATGTCGCCCTGTCTTTCATATATCGGATTCCCTTTTCCGCCTGTGTACGTGCAGTCAGAAACTCACCACAGAAGATCTGCACAAAGTCTGTGTGCGTTGCCTGGGGCCTACTCATGACTTTTGTCAGTGCACCCTTTGTAAGAGATTTAATAAGGCCACTCGATGATGATGCCCACCGACCTAGAGGGAGCAGTTAATGGAGAAGAAGATTGCCCCGTTAGAGCGGGGGCACCAGATTTAAGCCTCTTGCATATCACGTCTTCATCCTCAGGATCCCACCACTCTAAATCCCAGGACAAACCATCGGCAGCAGAGAAACACCACCAAGAGAAACATAAATCCTCCCTGGAGCAGGAAAAATCTCCTCATACTCCTACGATGCCTACCCCATCACCAAAGATGACCTCTGCAGTCCTGCAAGCAATTTTAAATATGCGGGCTGTTCTTTCTGCTTTATCAGCAGGCTTTGCCTAGTCCTTCATTGTTGACGGTTATGGCCCCTCCAGATTCTCCAGGCCTGTCGATGACTCCCATGTCGAAGACCTAGACCAGTGCACTGGTGTTGCATTTGCCGCTGTGACACTTGGCCAGCTAGTTATGATTGTTGCATGATATTTGTAATATAAACGTTTAGTGTGTGATTGTCACAGTGCTTCCATGGGTGCCCCCCCCAGGTTTCAGTGAAAATGACAGGATATATATTAAACCAGGAGATCTCTATAATATAATTAACTTCCTTGAGACATTGCATTTTATGGCCTTTTTTTTTTTAATGACCTGTTGCTTCTTTGAAGTGGAAACGAAATGGGACTTTATGAGTCTGCCAGAGGATGGAGATCATAAACTTTTATGACATCTTAGGAGGAAGAACACTTAATATCAACTGCTGTTAAAAAACTATAAAACCCCTTTGAAATGCCTGGGGAGAAGGAACTGGGAAATCACAGACTTATAATTTGGGAAATGAGTTTTTGCTGATGTCACCTGATTTAAAATACCTTTTGATAGGACATCATGTTTGTATTTTTTATATATTCTGAAAGGAGGAGCTGGATGACTCATAGAAGGGATGTGTTAGAGAGACAGTTTAAACTATACTGTGTCTGAGCGGTTGAAGCACTTAGAGGTAATGCATTAGATAGAAAAGTATCTAACTGTATGTTGGTAGAAGTTTGTCTGTAGTCTCTTTGTTTTCTTGTAAGTGATTGTATGCTTTGTGATATAGTGTTCTGTGTTTACATTTTTCATATTTTTATCCATTTTTAGTAAAATCGATATTTGAAAGATACTGCCTGGGTCTTCCAAGTTTTTTTTTTTTGTTTTTTTTAGCATGTGACGTATAGAGGGTTAAGACTGACAAAACTGTTCAAAAGCTTGATGGTGTTACTAAACTGGGAAAAGGTAAGAATATACCTAAGGTCTTTTATAGAGTTTTAAGGGTTCATTTTGGAAGCCTGGCTGGGTGCCCCTAGTGTAAGATTGTACCACAATCCCCAAAGAGGGTATGAATCTGTGCCTGAACGTTGGGTACGCTAGCATAAGGTTCACAGTTTGAATCCCCCCAGAACTTGAGACTAAAGGTGATTCAGACCCACAAGCAGACAGGAGGGTTACCCTGTCTGTTACCTGTTCACACTCTTGCTCTCTGAGGTTTGCACTGTGGGAGCAGAGGGCCTGACCTGCTGAGTGCATTTGTGACAACTGCCACTACTTCTGCCATCATGCACGTCCCTTTTAATGCTCCAGTGGGCCAAACCTGGTCATTAACCACCCTCATTCTGGAGGATGGCCATTTACATCAGGGACCAGACCTGCTGTGCTGGTTGACACCACCATTGTCATCAATGGCACCTTTCCCAAGCACTTTTATGCAGCCTGCTTCTTTAACAATGAGGGCCTGTCACTGACACCTGGTACCACAACCAGCACCAATACCCTCCATACTGCCTATTGGACAACCGGCATTACACACCACCACTGCCCAGCAACCTCAGATGGTGAAGGTAGATGTTCAGGCTCTGGTTTATATCATCTGGATCTTACTCAAAAGGCTAATGTGGCTGCTACTGCTACTACTTCTCCACAGCTTATTCCACCTCCTCAGCACCCAACCACCCATGGTGCCAGTGCTTCCTCAGCCTCCCCAGCTCCTTTACCTGATATGGACCTCATAGCGTAGGTAGTTCGGGTGGATGGCTTTAGCGACTCTACCAAAATTTGAGCTACCTTGGGGAAACCCCATACCTAGAAGCAGCTATATCCTGAGGTGCCACGCATGTAAATGAAGGAACATTAGCCCCATATGTACCAGTGTGGTCCCCCTTCTGGGTCAGGAGATCATAAGACAGAGGTAGAGGGATGGAGTTTCAGCTGCTAGCTGCTGAAGCAGCAGGAACCAGATTTGTCAAGGCCAAAATGGAGATATCAATATCATTTGTGCTCCTTCTGACTGTAGCTTGATCAACACTCTCTGTAAGATTGGAAAGGGAGGGAATGCATACAGAAATGTCCCTGTCCAAGAAAGCGACAGTGCGTCTTGCCAGAAAGCACCATGCCCGGGATCGAGTGAGCAAAACTTGGGAAGTTTTGCATTTGATGGGGCTGCAAACAGATCCACTTCTGGATGACCCCAAAGGTTGAAGATGTAATCTAGAACTTCCTGCTTTAGCTCCCATTCATGGGCTCTTACCCTGGTGTGACTGAGACTGTCTGCAAGAACGTTCTGCACACCTGTGCAGAACCACCCAGTTCCAGACCTGCACTGCTTCCCTACAAAGAGGATATAAGGGGTGACCCACGCTTGTTGATGTACCACACCACGCATGTGCTGTCCATCTGGATCAACAGGGTTTCTCAGAAGAAGCCAGAAGGGGAAGGAAGGAAACATATTCAATTCAGTACTTTAGAGTAACTGGTAATTGCTATTTTTCTTTTAAACTTAGATTGTTGGCTTTTAGTGACACTGTACTTTCTTTGTTGTCTTTACTTAGAATTGTTTTTGGGCTGTTGAAAATTTAAAACGTAGTGGTGGTGTAATTCTGTGCTGTCTTTAATTGCTGCAAATTTTATCTTGGCTTGTCTGACTGCCCTGTAATTGGGTGAAGGGTGTTAATTGTCTGGCCTCTGACCTCAGCTACGTGATAACTGGAGGTGGGGCTTAGTCAGAGTTGAGGTAGCAAGTGAGTTTTATTTCTCAGAAGAAGCCAGAAGAGGAAGGAAAGAAACATATTCAATTCAGTGCTTTAGAGTAACTGGTAATTGCTATTTTTCTTTTAAACTTAGATTGTGGGCTTTTAGTGACACTGTACTTTCTTTGTTGTCTTTACCTAGAATTGTTTTTGGGCTGTTGAAAATTTAAAATGTAGTGGTGGTGTAATTCTGTGCTGTCTTTAATTGCTGCAAATTCCCTGCTGCATAATCCCTCCCCTTCCCCCAACTCTTAATTATATGCCCTGTTAAATCTGATTGACAGGAGCTAAACACAGGGTATAGAAAGGGGTGTGAAGTAGGAGGGGCATAAGGGGGAAGAAGCCCACCCTCAGCACAAGTGTTTTGACTCATTTATTTATTGGTTTCTTTTTTTTTTTAAAGAAAATTATCTGAGGATCAGTGGCAGGATTTTTAGGACAGTAAATTAATAAAAAGGGAACTAGGAGAGCTTCAGTAGCAGACAAGTAGTGGAATAGCAGTATAATTGCAGTATAATGTGGGGGTGGTGCAATGCAGTGGCTGTGGGCAGCCATATTCAGGCGAACCTTCTGGACACTGAGGTGCTGCCCTATCTGCATGCATCTCTCTGGACTGCGGGATTAGGTAGCCAGACTCAGAGCGGAAGTAAACTGGGTCAGGAGTACCATCACCCCTATCCAGAGACCACCCAGTCCAATGCAACTGCCTCAAAGGATGCCAAGAATGAGGAGCACTTGGATGACAGTGGGCTCAGGGAGGGTTAGAGTGGTCAGGCAGAGGCACATCCCAGATCCTAGTCCACTCAAGAACTCATATGCCACACTGGCAAATGAGGACAACCAACTAGAGGTACCCAGAGAAGTGGAAGGAAAGGATGTAAAGGTTAGCCAAGCAGGTGACTTCAGCGGGGGAAGCAGTGGACCCCAGAGGAGGAGGAAGTGAATCCTGGTGGGGGACTCCATCATAAGAGGGATCCAGCTAGGAACACTGGAGGGGGAGGACAGGGAGGTGAGGTGCCTACCAGGTGCCACGGCATGGAGGGATGGAAGGAAGATCCTGGGGATCACTGGGAAGGCAAGACGGGAGGCTGAGCTGGATGTCATTATACACCTAGGTACTAATGACCTGGCAAATGGGGAGCCAAAGGAAGTTCAGGAAGAGTTTAGGAAATTGGGAAGGGGTCTCAAGTAAGTAGCTACTTCTGTCATTTTCTCAGAAGTACTTCCTGCGAGAGTCAAGGGAGAGCATAGGAGTGCATGCACCAGGAATTTTAACTCATGGTTGAAGAACTGGTGCTGTGAGGAAGGGTTTGGATTCATTGGTGACTGGGGACCCACCTGGAGGATGAGGTTTGTTCAAAGCCTGACGGCCTGCATCCATCCTGGAGAGGAATCCAAGCACTCAATGATAAGTTTAAATGCTACATTGACAAGCATTTAAACTAGCAAGGGGGGGTGGCAGGCCAGCAAGGAGGGTACCTACTTGCTCACCCCCACAGCTAGCAGTGGAACCAGTGAACCAGAGGAGTGGCTATCTCTGCAAAGCAGTGTGCAAAAGATGGAGATTAGCGCCCAAGAGGTGGATAGGTGGAAAAGGGGCAAAATTCAGCAGAAGGGCAGACAGCAAGGAGAACCAGGGATAAAGGACAACCAAGGAAGGGGCTGGAGTAGAACAGCGAAACAGTCTAGGGAGGTCAAATCATGGAAAGCCATGTGTGCAAATGCCAGGAGCCTTAGCAACAAGATGGAAGATCTGGAGGCTGTCATGGTGCAGTCAGACCTGGACATTGTGGCCATCACTGAAACCTGGTGTAATAATAACCACGACTGGGAGATGGCCATACCTGGCTACAACATATTCAAAAGAGAGAGAGCAGGCAGGAAGGGAGGAGGAGTGGCACTGTATGTGAAAAATGACATAAGGGCCACAGAGATCAGGAGGAACAAAATGGGGAGAGATACTGTGGGTTAAGCTGGAAAGGAAAATGGGGACAGCCATCCGCACAGGTGTGGTCTATAGACCACCAGCCCAGGAGGAAGAAACAGATAGGAGCTGATGCTAGCCATCCAAAGGATGGCAGACAAGGTGAGGTAGTACTGGTTGGAGACTTCAGTATTCCAGATGTGGACTGGAGCATTCCAGCAGCAGCATCAACTAGAGCAGATTATCCTGGACTCCTTCAGGGTGCCTTCCTCAAGCAACTGGTCATGGAACCAACTCGGCAGAAAGCAATACTGGACCTTGTGCTCACAAACAGGGACAGTGTGATGGGGGTAACAGTGGGGGAGCACCTGGGGAACAGTGACCACCAGTCATTGTGGTTTGAAATCACAGAAAGAGCAGAACCAAACCACACAAAAACACGTATCCTGGATTTTAGGGGGGCAGACTTTGGAAAAATGGGGAGATACTTGAAAGAGGCATTAAGGGGAATGGGACAGGAATCAGGGTTGAGGAACAGTGGGCAGTATTTAAAATGGGGATTACAAGAACAACAGAATTATGCATTAAGCAGGTTAGCAAGAGGAAAAGGAAGAGGAGACCATTATGGTTTTCCAAAGAGGTAGCAGAGAAAGTGAAAGCCAAAAAGATTGCATTCAGGCAATACAAAAGACACAGGCAGAGGGGATAGGGAGAAGTACCAGGAGAAGCAAAGGAGGCAGGAAGTCAGTAAGGAAGCCAAAGCTCAGACAGAAGAACACATTGCAAAATCAGCGGTTAGGGGACAAAACCTTTTACAGGTACGTAAGTGAAAAAGAAAGACAAAGGGAGGGATAGTGAGACTGAAGGGAGGATGGGGCCGCGTGGAGGATGACAACAGTAAAGCTGACATACTGAACAGGTATTTCTGCTCAGTCTTTACTGAGGAAGAGGAGGGTAATGGGTCTGAAGGGAGTACAAGGGGTGAGAATGGTGCAGAAATGGACACAAGTCCCTTTACATGAGAAAGGGTCCTGAAGGACCTGGAAGTAATAAGAGTTGATAAAGCAATGGGGCCAGATGGGGTGCACCCCAGGGTCCTTAAAGAACTAAGAGAGGTGGTGGCTGAACCTCTGGGTATCCTGTTTAGCCGATCACTGGAAACAGAGGAGGTACCCAAAGACTGGAGGACAGCAGATGTAGTCCCCTTATACAAAAGTGGGAACAAAGAGGAAGCAGGGAACTACAGACCAGTCAGCCTCACCTCGGTAGTGGGGAAGATCATGGAAGCACTACTGAAGGAGAGATTGGTGGAACATCTGGTTGTCAATGGACCAAAGGACCCAAGGCAGCATGGTTTCACCAGGGGGAGGTCATGTTAGACCAACCTTGTTGAATTTTATGACTGGGTGACTAGGGAGGTGGATCAGGGGAGGGCAGTGGACATGGCCTATCTGGACTTCAGCAAGGCCTTTGACACTGTGCCACATAGAAGACTATTACACAAACTGGGGAATATTGGTGTGGGCAGGACAGTAGTGTGGTGGGTAGGTAACTGGCTGGGTGGCAGGACACAGAGGGTGGTGGTAAATGGCTGTCACTCCACAGAGGGAAGAGTGACCAGTGGGGGTACCACAGGGATCAGTGCTAGGACCGGTCCTATCCAACATCTTCATCAGTGACATTGCACAGGACCTAGAAGGCAGAATTTCACTGTTCGCTGATGACACAAAGCTCTGTAACAGAGTAGACACACTAGAGGTTGTAGACAGAATGAGAAGGGACCTGCAGAAACTTGAAGAATGGTCAGGGGTTTGGCAGTTGAAATTCAATGCAAGGAAGTGCAAGATAATGCATATGGGGCACAAAAACCCTGGCACAATATATCAGTTGGGGGGTGAGGATATAGCATGCACCAAGCAGGAAAGGGATCTTGGGGTTATCTCTGATGACCTCAAGGTAGGGAAACAGTGTGACAAGGCAGTGGTAAAGCAAATAGGATGCTGGGATGTATAGCAGGGCATCACCAGCAGGAAAAGGAGGTCATAATTCGCTATACAAGACACTAGTGAGGTCCCACCTGAGTACAATGTGCAGTTCTGGAGACCATACCTACATAGGACATAGACAGGGTAGAGAAGGTTCAGAGGAGGCAACAAAGATGGTGCATGGATTGCATCACAAGCCCTATGAAGACAGGTTGAAGGAACTGAACATGTACTCCCTAGAGGAGAGGAGGGAGAGAGGGGATATGATAGAGACATACAAGTATCTTACAGGGAGGAACAGGGTGCAGGAATACACTATTTTTAAGCGAAAAAGATGTTCCAGGACTAGAGGGCATGGGATGAAGTTGGAGGGAGGACAATTCAGAGGAAACATGAAGAAGAATTTCTTCACAGAACGGGTGGTGGACAAGTGGAACACCCTGCCAGAGGAAGTGGAGGGGGCTGAAACAATCACGGGATTTAAGAATGCATGGGATAGACATAAAGGAATTCTGGAGGTCAGGGGTAAGGGGCAACAGACTTCTAGGAAAATAAACTGAACTTACAAGCTCAAATGGGCAGACTGGGTGGGCCATAGGCCCTTATCTGCCGACACTGTCTATGTATTTATGTAGAAGGATGTGCTGAAAAGCCTAAAGAGCATAAAACACTGCTTTCTTCTCTAGCACATTTATGTGCAGGTGCACTTCTACAGTGGGTCCTGTGGTGTTCCAGATGGGCACCCCATCCATGTCCCAACACATCTGTAGTCAGTATTTGGGAGTGAGAAGGGGTCTGGAAAGGGACTCCTAGAATCAGGTTGCTGGGGTCCTGCCACCATAACAGATCCTGTTGCATTGGGCTGGAGATGAGGACCTGACTGTCTAAGTTGTCCTCCCTCTGATCCCATTGGGACCTTAAGAGTCCACTGTGAGATACGCATGTGGAGTCTGGCCAATGGGACCGTAGGGATAGCTGCTGCCATGAGGCCAAGACAACGGAGAACCACCCTGACCAAGATGTGTCAGTTGGAAGAGACCAGCTTGGCCTGTCTCTCCAGGGTGTCCACCCTGTCCAGGGGGAGAAAGGCCATACCCTGCACTGTGCCCAGCACTGCCCCAATAAACTGAAGGCACTGGGAAAGAGCAAGCTGGGACTTGGAGTAATTGACCGTGATATCCAGGTGCTCAAAATGGTGCAGAGCAGCTGATATGGAAGCTTCTAACCCCTCCCTTGATGGTGCTGTGAGGAGCCAACCATCGAGGTAGGGAAAGACATAGTGCCACTGACTCCTCAAAGCACCTACCATTACCAGTACGCATTTGATAAAAACCCATGGAGCTGAGGACAGGCCAAAGGGGAAAGCTCTGAACTGGTAATGCTCCCCTTGGAAATAAAACCTGAGGAATTTGCGATAAGAACAGAATATTGGGATGTGTAGATATGCATCCTGCATGTCCAGGGAACAAAGCCATCGTCCTTTGGAGAGGAGAGGAGAGGCAGAAGGCTTTGCAATGTCAGCAATTGAAACCTCTTGTACTCTGTGAAGAGGTTTAGGATATTGAGATCCAGAATCGGGTATAAATCCCCTGTCTTTTTGGGTACCAGAAAGAAGTGGGAGTAGAATCCCTTCCCAATCTGGTTTGCCGGCACTGGATCTCTTGCTTCTTTTTTGAAGAAGAGCCGTGATCTCCTACCTTAGATGGGGAATATGCGCCCTTGGGTAATGAGAAGACCTCAGTGGATTGTTTGGAGGTTTTTCTCGAAATTCGAGAATGTGACCAAGCTTTATTGACTGAAGCACCCAGGCATCTGTTGTGATGGACTCCCAGTCTCCCAGATGCCTTGCAAATCTTCCTCCCACCTGTTTCTCTGACAGACAAGGAGGATGCGGGTGGGTGAGCAAAGTCAGGAATGGGAGGGAGGGTTGAGGAGGACCGTTACTGAAGCCCTTTGTGTTTTGCTTGGAGGGGCAGCGGCAGTATTGGGAACCTGTCGTTTAAACTGATGTTTGAGCACTTGCTGGTTTTTCGTCTGGTGTCTGTTCTGCTGACGAAAAGGATGTTTTTGTTGTTGTTATTTCAGTCAATACAATGGTATGGACCGACCGAAGAGCTGTACCTTTATCCTGCAGGCTTGTTATAATGTCCTGGGCATCCCTACTGAACAGGACAGAGCCCCTGAAAGGGGCATCTTGGATAGTCAACTGAAGATCAGGGTCTAGGACCGATACTCTTAGCCAAGAGTACCAGTGAAGGCTTACAGCTGTGGCCATACCTCTAGAGAAGGAATCCATCGCATCCTAGGTGGCCTACAAAGAATGACATCCAGCCACCTTGGCCATTTTTAGGGTATTTGCCAATGATGACTTTGTATCAGAGTCCTGTAGGGCCTCAACAACAGGCTCAAGCTGGCGGAACAAGGACTTCTGGTACTCTAGCATGTGCGAGACATAGTTCAGCACACTTATCGCTAGAGTAGAAGAGGCATAGAATTTCCTCCCGAACTGGTCCATTTGTCTGGACTCCTTGTCAGGGGGAAGTACTGAGGTGCTTAGGCTTAGCAGATCAATCATGGGCTGCAGTGATGACCACTGAGTCAACCCTAGGGTGCACACTGAGGTGGTCCTTGTCCTCAGGGGTCCTGTAAACCCGGTCAGCTCTCTTTACCATGGCCGGGATAGAGGAAGGTCTCTGTCATATGGTCGAGGATAAATCATCATGGGGTTCCAACCATGTGGGAGTGAATACCGGACTCATATCCGAAAAGTCCAGATGCTCTGTCAACCTTCGTCTTTTGGGGTCCAGAGCCTCTGACTTCCATCCTTGGGCCTCCACCATATGATTGAGGAGGTCCACAAAGGAGGGATCTTTAAGTGGTGATATTGGGGATTCCCGAGGGACTGGTTCCTCAGGGGGAGGGGTCTCAAAACCCAAACCAGTGGATGAGGACTCCGAGTCCACTTTGGAATCATCCAAATCCTCCAGACGTTTTTCAGGAATCAGAGGATCTGGCTCCCTGGTGATCCCTTCAGACATCAAAGGTTGCATTGGAGGTGATGGGTGGCCTGACATCGAAGTACGAGGAAGGACTGGAGAGGGCGCCCTAGGAGAAGGCGCTGGGCAGCTTTGCATCCGGAAGAACAGGATGCCTGTTGTCTAATTCTGAGACCTACTGGGTTTTGGTCTCAGACCACCAAGATTTTAGCATCTCCCTAAAATCCACCTGAGGTTGAGGAGGAGGAGGAGGTGGAGTGAGAGGAGATGGAGGGTGAGCAAATCCGGTTCCAGGCCCATGTCCCCCGAAGCTAGAGGACAGGTTATGGTGGTGGTAGCCAGGTGGCAGATAATAACCAAGGTAGCCTGAGTAATAAAAGGCCAACAAAAAGGGATCCAGTGTCAGGGCTGATAGAGGATAGCTCAACGGCGGATATCCCAATGGTGTTCCCAAAATCTTAAAGCCCGACATCATTTCCGACGGAGGGTATCCTAACAGTGGCCCTGATGGAATATAGCCTGATGGCAGCCCAGACGGAGGGTTGCCTGACAGTCCTGCAGGAAGATAGCCCAAAACGTCCTGTGGGAAGAAAACCCAGCAAAGGTCCTGAAGGGCAAGCCCTGAGGGAGGCCCCAAAGGTGGAATACCAGTTGGGTTCCCCGACGAGGGAAGGCCCAGAGCAGGTCCTAGGGGAGGCAAGACGACCTGCGGGCACTGAGGAGGAGCAGGGTCTGGCACTGGTAAAGTTGGTGTCAGAGCCATTGGAAGGCCTATTGGTGCCCCAACATCAGGCAAACCTGGTGAAAGGTGTTCATCCATTGGAACCTGCGGGTCCGGTGACAACAGAGGAATTTCCGATGGAACAGAGGACGGGGGTTCTCCTTGGAGAGAACCCTGGGGAGACTCTTGTCCTCCGGCCAGGACAGAGCTGTTGTCTGGCAGCATCTCATCAGGATAGATAATTGGTAGAAATCAAGCCACTCCCTCAAGTTTCTCTTGTCCTTTTTACTGAGGTTGGCTGGACTGGGACTGACTAGTTAGCGTCTCATCAGAGCCTGACAGACGCAAAGAGGTTGTGCGATCGTCGGAGGGTCCGACGATCAACTGATCGACCTGGGATGTGCAGGAGTTGGAGGCCCCAACTCCCAACTTACCAACGGGTGCTCGCTGGAGGGCCCGATGAGTGGCTTATTGGCCGCGCCTGCCGACTTAGAGCCCGGGGTGGAAATGGGTCTAAGAGTGGCAGCAGCCTCGGATGGATCCGAGGAGCCCACCATCACCATAACCAGTGGCGGCAGGGGGGCCAAAGCCTGCTCTGGAGGCAGGAGCACAAGCTTGGCTATGGCACTCACCTTCCTAGAGGAAGAGGGCCGGTCCTCCATCAAGGGGCCCATGGGCGGGCACGGGGTCATTATGTCGCAAGACATAATGCCGCATGGCACTATTGCGCTGTGCGATTAATGCCATGAGGCATCATGTCTTTGTTCTCTGGGGGCTCTGCCCCCACACCCCCTGGACCCCCCCCACTAAAGACTCAACTCTGGGGGGTCCAACTCGGGAGCACACAGGTCCGGGTTTTGCCATAATGCCATATGCTATTAGGCGTGCAACATTATGACCCAGTACATGTGGGGTGACTTTTCGTTAGAGGGGAGGACTGTTTTTCTTTATCCCTTTTCTTCTTCTTGTGTTGATCAGTTGGTGAGGAGGAGGAGGCACTTTTCAACTTTTTTAGTTCTTTCTCCATCAAAGCCATTTTTTGTTCCAGGAGATGGGGTTCGAGAGATTGTTGGTGCCGTTTCTGCATGGCCTGGTTGAATTGGGTGCAGACCTCGCACTCCTCGACCTTGTGGTCAGGACCCAGGCAGAAGAGGCAAAGGG
The DNA here is from genome assembly GCA_016271365.2 of Neoceratodus forsteri. Classification (NCBI taxonomy): domain Eukaryota; kingdom Metazoa; phylum Chordata; order Ceratodontiformes; family Ceratodontidae; genus Neoceratodus; species Neoceratodus forsteri. The sequence goes on from CM057450.1 coordinate 943,908,752, forward strand.
TATGCTGGTCCTTATGCGGTAGCTGGACACCACACAAACTTGTTTTTATGCGAATCCATAGGAGAAGAGGGCGACATACAAACTACTGAAAATTATTATCAGAAAAGAGAAATAACGGACACTCATCCGAAAAAAGGCATTCGAACTGCTGCGATGAGCTTCAGTCAGTACGACGTGCACAGGTCATCAGCAGGAAAGAACTGGAGGGTGGACTTGGGGACCACACACTATATAATATCACACTGATGTCTGTGACATAACGCCAGGTGGGCGGTCCCCCGTCAGACACTGCTAGCAAAAGTTTCTGTGCAGTCCTGGCACCAGGGGGCACAGTCCTACAAGTGTTTACCTATTGCAAGAGCCCTCTCGAAGTAAGAGCTGCCCGACACTCCTCCTCCTCTGGTCATCCCCCTGCTGGTGGAGGCATAGGAGGATGCCATTTTAGCTGTCTGGCTTCGGCCTCATGGTATCCTGTCTATGCCCAGGAATGCAGACAAGATATACCAAGCCCCAGCAGGGTAACCATTCTTTGCCAAGCCACCCCAGGCAGACTCAGTTGTCATTAATGTTACCCATGACAGCTCAGTGTTCTCCAAATACCTCAGTGCAGTGCCTCCTGACAAAGAATCTAGAAAACTAGATTTGATGGGGAAACAAGTGTTCACGTGTTCTCTCGCTATGCAAATACTAAACTATGTGGGTCACCTACTCAAGTACCAGGAAGAGCTTTGGAAGGCAGCTCAGGCCTCTATTCAGTCACTCCCTGATACGCCTCAAAAACACAAGCTAACAATGACTCTAAAGACCGGTACTGTGATGGGGCATCTACTTAGAGTGGCATATGATGCTGTTGATTCTTTGGCTCGAGCATCTGCAAGTCATATGCCTCAGGAGACATTCCTGGCTGCGAGGTCTCTGGTTTCACACTAGACGTCCAATAGACCATTCTTAACGCTCCCTTTACAGGGCATAACCTGTTCAGGGCAGCTACCCAAGATATACTGACAGCTTTGCAATTATCAGGCAGAACACTGAAGTCTTCATATCATGTGCAGCTGAAGCGCCCTACAAAGGTATTTTTCATAAGTCTGCCACTAAAACCAGACCCACCACCAAACAGCCAGTCGAACACAAAGTCACAGTGTCTTTACCCAACCCCACCCCTACCACCAAGTCCACCCATTCCGGCAGTGCAGTCCCTTCCCAGGGAGCCCCCTTGGCATGAGTACTCCCCTGAGCCTGTGGTTCTCCTGCCCCAAACTACAGAGGTAGTGGGCCACTTTTCTTTGTACCTTCAGGGAAGGCAGGCCATCACAACAAATGCCTGGGTGCTTCAAATTATAGAGTATGGACACACATTAGAATTGACAGCCATTACCACCTTCCCCCGATGTGCCACCTAGGCACACCTCATATCCATCCGACCGTGAGGTGGTTTTGCAGACCGAAATCCAGTCACATCTACAAAAGAAAGCCATAGAACCAATCTCTCACCAGCAAAAAGGGCAAGGTTTTTATTCCCTTCTTTCTTGTTTCAAAGGTCACATAAGACTCCCGGCTGGTACTGGCTCTTCGTCAGCTAAACCTCTTTATCCAGTGCAAGAAATTTCTCATGGTCACTTTATCAACCCTCCTTCCATTACCATAGAAGGGAGACTGACTGTGCCCCCTAGATATGAAGAATGCATACCTTCACATCATGATACACCCTGCCCACGGGCAGTACACATGGTTCAACTTCAAGGATCACCACTTTGAATTCAGAGCCCTCCTCTTTGGCCTTTCCTTGGGCCCCAGGGTGTTCACAAAATGCCTAGCAGTAGTAGCGGCAGCCTTGAGGTGAGTAGGCCACTATGTCTTCCCTTACCTAGACGATTGGCTTCTGATAGCCTCATCCAAGCACATTGTACATTGGGGCCATACTGGACACAGAACTAGGGTCTGCATTTCTACCTCGGTATCGGGTGGACAGGCTTACTCAACATGCCAAGAATTTATACAACAGCAGGTACAGTATGTCATGGAGCCCTCAGTCTTACCTGAGACAACTATGGCTTATGGCAGCTGCCATCCCCACGGTCCCTTATGCCCACCTCCATGTGCGTACTATTCAGTGGACACTGAGAGTACAATGTGACCAGAAGATAAAAAACCTCGAAACAGAGGTTCTGGTCTCCACACCAGCAAAAAGAGTCTTCCTGTGGTTGATGGAACCCACACATCTACAAGTTGGAGTTCCCTTCCACATCATGCCCCATCAAACACCAGGGATGCATCCTCTCTGAGTTGGGGGGCTCACTTGGAGAGCACACAAACTCAGGGGACCTGGCATCTCAGAGAGGCTCACCTCTATATAAACATACTGTAGATGCGTGCAGTACTTTGTGCCTTGGAAGCCTCCCAGGACCTACTGCTCCCAAGCACTCTCCTAGTGCAAACAGACAACAGCATGGTGGTACACTACCTAAACAAACAGGGAGGTACACACTCATATCCTCTCTGCAGAGAAGCGATGAGAATCTGGTACTGGCCATTGGCCCACAGCATACACCTAATCGCTGTCCACATTCTTGGCAACTTGAACATCCTTGCAGACACGTTGAGCTGCTCCAGAGTTCACACCCACGAATGGAAACTCCTTCAATCGGTTGCCGACAACCTCTTCAAAAGATGGCGTCACCCAGAGCTGGACCTCTTCACATCTCCCCAAAACACACAACTGCCATGTTTCTCCTTGCTAGAGTGCCAGGGCCTGGAGTTTTCTGACTAGATGCATTGTCCCTCTCTTGGACAGGGAGATTCCTATATGCATTCCCTCTCTTTCCACTTATTCAGAAAGTGCTGTTCAAACTACTTCAGGATCGGGCAATGAAGATCCTGGTGTCACCCCTCTGGCCTCATCAGGTCTGGCTTCCATTGCTGCAACAACTAGCAGTGGAAGACCCCATTCCCCTCCCCATCTGCCCCCACTCTCCTAACCCAGGAGCAGGGCACCCTACTACATCCCAACCTCCACTCTCTTTATCTCCATGCCTGGCTCCTGAAGACGTAGCTGTTGTGTGATACCAGGTATCACCTCAGAGGTCTTGAGGTGGCCCACAAGGTTGCAGAGATCTTGAGAGTGGCCCACAAGCCATGCACAAGGGCTACCTACACTATGAAGTGGAAACTATTGTGGCATGGGCCTCCGACCATGCAATGGACCCATATATCTGCCCTCCTCAACAAATTTTAGACAACCTGCTGTCTTTGTCAGACACTGGCCTTAAATATTCTTCCCTAAAGGTACATCTTTGTGCCATATTGGCGTTCCATGTCCCAGTTTCCGGATCACCCACTGGCTCAACTAGATGTAATGAAAACATTCCTAAAAGGTATTTTGCACCTCAAACCAGCTGTGCATAACCCCCTCCCACCCTGGGACTTAAGCTTTGTGTTAGAAAAGCTTACCTTGCCCCCATTTGAGCTACTGACCACATGCAAGCTTTGCTTTCTCTCTCGGAAAGTGTTATTCTTAGTCACTATCACTTCAGCGCAATGTATTTGAGAGCTGCAGGTGCTTATGTGCAAGCAGCCTTATTTAATTTTCCATAGAGTATCGATACATACTAACCCACACTTTCTCTCCAAATTGATCTCAGTTTACTTTAAATCAGTCCATACAACTTCCAGCGTATTACCCAGAGCATGCCAATACAGGGGAAGTATTGCTTCACACCTTGGATGTACAGTACATTAAATCTTAAGGTACTATATTTTGCATACCAACAATATGCATAAGTCACGCAACTTTTTTTTTCCTTCGCCACCAGAAAGGAAAGCGAGCCCATTTCTAAGCAGTGCTTGTCCAGATGGCTGGCCTACTGCATCACTTTTTGTTACAAGAAGTGTGGCAAACAACTTCTGGGAGTACTTAAACCACATTCCACTAGGGGGATGGCCACCTCAATAGCTTGTTAGAGGCATGTCCACTGCCGAAATCTGTGAGGCAGCCACATGAACTATGGTCCACACTTTTACTGAAGCAATATACCATGACAGGGTGTGGGTATATTTATTTATTTATTTGAATCTAGGATTACAAGTACCTTTGAGCCAAGGCTCTTTTACAAAGGCTCCACGTCGGTTGGGGTACAATCCAAACAAGACATTGAATAACAGTATAACAGTGGATTACAGGCAGTTACATACAGTTTTATACATTCAATACAGTGGCAAAAATGCCAGAAGGAGGTCTGGTAACAGGGTTGACACAGTATGGAGGAGAGACACACTAGTGGGGTGCAGCCATAGGCACTTGTCAAATATCAATTAAAATGCTACAGGGGAGTAGCGAAGGTAGGTGGGAGGAGGGGAGGATGAATGGGTGTATGGGAGAGGCAGTTGAGGGGGGAGAGGGTTAAGTGCTAGGTGGAAAGAGCAAAGAGGAGAGGGGAGAAACAATTAGGAAGGACAGTCACAGGAGCTAGATGCAGACAGGATGGATGGATTTACCATGCCTGGTGTGGTTCAGTCATGATGCCACAGGCTGAGTGACCTAACCACACAGAAGTGGTAAATCCACCTCATATTCCCACATCCTGGAGTGGTATATTGCTATTATACAATGTTCCATATCAGTTATGTAAGTAAAAAGCTAAAGAAAAAATTATTTTTTTGTGGTTTCGTATGATTTTTATTTATTTTATTGTCGCACTTCAAAAAATAGTTCCTTTTTATGTGTTGCATATATAAGAGTACCCCACACCTACCCTGCTCAGTGTGGTCCACATGAGATAAGAGAGCTTAATGCTGTTTCCTTGGAGGTTTACAGAGAGAAGAAGACTCCAGTTTTCTTGGACGCTGCCTTTTTGGTCCTGGTTGTGCAAGTAAAACAAAATGAAAAACTCTACTGGCTGTTTCACTTTTGCTATGCAGTGTGGTATGAGAGGGTGAAGCGTGTTTTTTTGGGGGGGGTAGTGGTGAAAGGTCACCATCAGGATCTGCTTTACGGGGTTACTGGGGTGTTGTGGTTTAGAGGATTATATATCATGGATGTGGCTAATTTGGGGTACACTAACAGCGAGAGTGCACACCGAAGGACCGACTTTGTTTTGTGGAGCTGTAACCAACAGACAGGGAGACCATGGAGATGGAGGCCGCACTGCCGGTAAATAATTCTTCAGACAACGAAAAGGAAGGTAAAGGGCGTAAAACCCGATATTGAAGGGAGTGCTGTTGTTAATTGGTGATGAGGATTTGCTTTTAATTGTTTTAAAAAATTGGCACTTGCTTGGTTTTTGTTGGACTGCTCTGTGCTCGTGTTAGTTGGAGGCTGAGCCAATCTTGTCGTCAGATCGTTGCCATGTTTTTGTAGTCCTGGCTTTGTCGGAGTAATTTAAGAGGAGGCTGCTGCTGGGGCTGTCTGGTGGCTGGCACCTTTTCCAGTGGGTACACTGGAGGATTTATCATGCTGGCAAAGGTACCAGCCAGCCAGTCAGATTGTGGGGTTTCCGACTTTGAATTTACCTATTGTATAATAAACATTGCAACCTGAACATTATCTCCAGGAGAGGATTTACAGGGCCTTTTATCCTAATCACCATGGGTCCGCCACCCCTCTCATCCCAACTGCTAGGGACTCGTTCCGTTGTGTGACCTGCTGCAAGAGATATCCTCAAAGAAGAAAACAGTACAATTACATTGGTACTTACCAAAACAGTAGATCTTTGAGAAAATCTCTTGCAGCAGGTCAAGCCATCCCTCCCTCCTGCTCCCCCCCCCGTGCGGTGTGCCTAGTGTTCTCCCACTCTATCGGGGTACACCTTCTGCTCCATAGACTACACAGTGACTCCCTCTTCCTCCTTCGTTCCCTCAGAGCATGTCTAGGCTACCCATGTGGTGCACGGTCACCACCGAGAAAAGAACTGAGAAGGACTGGAGACCGCCCATACTTATATAGGCTACACCACAGCATGTGACATCATTGTGGGCAATTCCCAGGTGAACTGCTGGTGAAAATCCTCCAGGTGGATCTGGCACCCTATGGTAGGATGCTCCTACTTATGTGACTCGCTGCAAGAGAGTCTCAAGATCTACTGTTATGGTAAGTACCAACGTAACTGTACTTTTTGGGCTAAGATATGCATGGTGAGTTTTTCATGATTTATGAGGGGGCAAAGTAATGTCTAAGAGGAGACTTTACAATAGTTTTGAGGGGAAATGAGGCAGAGGATCCCTGTACAGTGTTGGACAGGATAATGACATAATTTTAAAACTATGAACCACTCAATGGCACCCTCAATGCTGGTCAGAACGCCAGTGGGGCCGAGATGGGTGGAGGAACTGATTTTAAAACTATAAGAAGGCAAAGTGTTAGCAGTGGAGGGCAATTTGCAGTCCTTCTAGAGTTAATCACAAGAGGTGGCTGTGGATGTGCCTGGGAGGGCTGTGCCAATCTGAGAGGTCAACTCTGGTGCCCAGAGGAGAAAAATTTGAATTATAGAAAAAGAAAGCAAGGGACAGCTAAGTAAACAAAATTGTTGTGGCAGGAAAATAAAAAGAATACTGGATAGACTGAAGAAATTAAAAACATGAAGAAAAAAGCAAAGCTAAAGATTATTTATGTAAAATGTGGAAACTAAATAAGGGAAGAGAGAAACAAGCAGAAAAAATCAAAGTGCCTCTACAGATTATATATTTTGCATTTTTTTAAAGCAGCAATGCAACAAAATTGGGCAAAGCATTTAATCAATTTTTTTTACAGTAACAAATTCCAGACATCTTCCAGTTTTATTTGGTGGTAAAATTTTGTAGTTCCACCAAAATCTGAGTATTTTATAAATGTTTTAATTTAGGTTTTTTTCTTAAGAAAAAATGGTTGCTACATTTGGCACAAAAATACCACTGAAGACTTGATAAAGGTTAGGACTGAGGAAATGTTCAAAAATCATGGTGCACAGCATAGGCGGTCCCTATAAAAGTAGATTTGACAGGTGTGTTAATGTGTTTATTAATTTTAGCTGAAACTAGCTTTTTGGGAAAACACTTTTTGTTGCACTGCTGCTTTACTAAGTTGCTCTGGGACAATATTATATTGGTACTAGTACAAAATGCAAGAGTGGGGGAGGGATATGTGGGCAAGATAGATTTTCAAGCTCACTGCATCTCAACTAAAATGTCACTGAGGGACAAGTAGATTTATTCAAAGAATCCCAATGTAGCTTTAAAGTTTCTTTTTTTTTTCTAAGCATAAGTAGCTTGACATTTCACTACAATAGTCAAAGTAATCAAATAATTATTTGTGGCTGGGACTCTGCTCTCTTAAAGTCTTCCTCTTGAGGGTGGGTTCCACAAATCGGGTGGGGTTCTTCTCTTTCTGCCCTTTGAGTGAGCTTGTTCTACATTATCAGGGGAAATTTTAGACATGCAGATCAACTCAGAGGCACCTCTTTGTGTAGTTAAGATTTCAACTACCAGAGGGTGGAGCCTCTAAGCTCTCAGGAGATCCTTTTGTTGTACAGACCACATCAGCAGTACTTCCTCTACATCTGCATAAGGTCCACCTGATCTTCTCTGATTTCCACTCCCTTTATCTGCCCCTCAAGAGTGAAGTTCTACACTGTGATGAAGCTCTGCCCCCAGGGCCGGCGTTAGGCACCCACCAACCCCGCAGCCATGGGAGGCCCCCAAAATTTAGCAAGTCTGGCAGTGGGCCCCAGCACACAGCATACCACCTTGCTTCAGTCTCACGCCACACCAGATGACCCCACCACAGTCAGCATCAACAGCATAGTTAATACATTTTCCTCTGCCTGATCAACACAGCTGAGCAAGCAAGCAAGCAACATACCTGGCTTTAATTAATCCTCCTTGTCCTCCTGGCTCCCCAAATTTTCCATCACCATGACCGTGTAATATCTGGGGCCCTGCAGCCAGTTTCTGGCTCTTTCATTAGTTGTCCCCCTCCCAAAGTGGTTGGTTCAGAACACTGTTTCATTGCTGTGTTGTTGCAAACACGAACTTGTGACTGACTGTCCCATTTCCCCGAACAATGAATGCTGAACCACGTGGTTCACGACCAGTGACCATGCCACCTCCTACGACATGTTTCTTTGTTAACCCATGTCCCCCAGTTGTGGTGCACAGTAAAATATGTGCTGACGTCAGGAGTTGCTGTGTTGGAACCAATCACAGGGCTCCATTTGGTCCATTCCTGTTATTGCAACTCCTTCAATGCAGATCTGAATATTTCTGTCCCCCCTCAGGTCCACAGGCTCAACTGCAGCATAAAAATGGTCCCTTCGGTGTTCTTGGAACTATTCGGCCAAGGACCAGTTCCAGAGCGTCGGAGAGAAATTTGCTGTTGCATCTGCTATCCAGACAGCCAGTGTGGATTAGAGAGAACCACCACCCACTGCAGCCAGCAGCCAGCCAGACCTTCCCTATCTGCTGCTGCTGCTTTTGCTAGTGCTGCTTGCTGAGAACAACTATAATTCATTTACTTTATTACAAAAAGATCTCAGCAACCAGCAGCTGCAAATTCAGCAATTCAGTGAACATTGCCAAACCAGTGCAGTACACGGAGTGGAGGAGAGAGCCAGAGGAGTAGGATTACACCCACTCAGAGACCAGTGCCTTGCCTGCAGGATTACACCCATTCAGAGACCAGTGCCTTGCCTGCAGGATTACACACACTCAGAGACCAGTGCCTTGCCTGCAGGATTACACGCACTCAGAGACCAGTGCCTTGCCTGCAGGATTACACCACTCAGAGACCAGTGCCTTGCCTGCAGGATTACACCACTCAGAGACCAGTGCCTTGCCTGCAGGATTACACCCACTCAGAGACCAGTGCCTTGCCTGCAGGATCACACCCACTCAGAGACCAGTGCCTTGCCTGCAGGATTACACCCACTCAGAGACCAGTGCCTTGCCTGCCTTCGCTTCTTTTAGGTAGGTAATGAATAACAAAGATGGGCTGGGAGATGAGATCAGGAGATGGCCTGGACCATAATTTGGACTTAAATAAATGTTTGTTTAGAGTAGCCTGCCTCTGACAATAAACCCATAATGACACATTTAGTAACTGACTGTGTCATCGTGTGTATCTGTTATCACTCAGAGGCTATTCTAAACAAACATTTATTTCAGTCCAAATTATAGTCGGGTACATATAGTATACTAGTGGGAGTCGAGAGAAGATCAGACTGCAGAGATAGAGAGCAGCAGAGCTAGAAAAATTAGTAACAGCTAGAGCTGGAGGATAATTTTTTTGCAGTTATATTATACATTATTATAAATGTATTTCTAGACTAGTATTAAATGTAAAGGGCCTGTTTCTAGGCTTCCACATGTGATTAGCACCTAAGTACGCATTAGTATTTTAATGTAAAATAGGGTCAATGTGTAAAGATAATCGGTTGGGGGGCCCAGTCTGTGGGACCCCTATCATGAAGTTTGCTGGGGTCCCCAAAATCCTAAAACCGGCTCTGTCTGCCCCTGAAGGGCTGAGCTCCTACAACTTATTCCTCAAGGACTCCGCTTCCTATTCAGTTAGGCCCCCTCTCAGTTTAGAGGCCAGGTGAACACGTATCAATGGTTGTCTCTCTCTTCCTTTCCCACCTTGGGTAGGTTGGTCACCATTGCAAGGAACTTCCATTAGCTGCAGAGATCAACTCATGGCACCCTCACTGCATTTCCCATTAGTGGGACAGAGTGAACCTTTTTCTCAAAAGTACTTCCCCTAAATTGGGTTTCAAAATTGCAATATTCAAACTGCCACAAATACCACCTTTAGCCTGAAGGGATGGCAGCCTAGGCCTTGGGTTCCCAGAGGTTTCCTTGAAAAAAAGGTTCTTTCCTCTCCTCCATGCTGCAGGCCATAATAACAGCTTGTTTCTGCAGCATTTGGAGATAACCTGTGGTTGTCCACCCTAGTGTCAGGGTTTCAGTCTGACTGTGTCTCTCCTTTCCTTGGGACTAATCTTGGTGGGGTGGAGGAACAGTGGGCAAAGCTAATAGGGAGCATAGTGAAGGCAATCAATCTCTGGCGTCAAGCAAGGCAGTACAAGTAAGCGGAAAAAGAGACCGCGGTGGTTCTCAAAAGAGATGACTGAAAAGATAAAGGCTAAAAAGGTAGTTTTCAGAAAATATAAGGAGATGCAGAGGGAGGAGGATATAGAGATGTATCAGGAGAAACAGAGAAGCAGAGAAAGCAGCGATGAGTGCAGAGGCACAAACTGAAAAGAGACTACTTCAAGCAGTAACAAAAGGGGACAAGATATTATTTAGGTATTAAATAAAAAAGACCAGGAGAGGGATTGTAAGGTTAAGGGGGGGGGGTTTGTGCAGAGGGGTACTAGGAAAAGGCAGAAATCCTGATCAAATACTATTGTTTAGTGTTCACTGTAGAAGGAGAAGGGGAGGGGCTACAAAAAAGTATCAGGAGCGCTAACTGGGAGGCAGTATGCGCAGTGGGTTAAAGCTCTGTGCTGCAGAGCTGGAAACCTAGATTTAAGTCCCACAGCTGCCTAGTTACATACTGTGTGATCCTGAGCAAGCCACTTAACTTTCTTGTGCTCCCAGGTTGCATCAGGAAACAAGCTCCGGCTTAGTGTGCTACTCCTGGTTAACCAATGTTCCTCTTTCCCCTTCCCTTTAAAGGGAGGGAGGGGGGTGAACACTACTTTTTCAGAGGAGAGAGTCCTAATTGGATTCACTAATTTGAAAGTGGGCAATGCAACGGGATGGTCCCAGACAGGATACATCCTAGGGTATTGAGGGAGCTCACGGAGGTACTGACTGCACCTCTGACAGTCCTATTTAATGCTTAGTAGAAACAGGAGTGGTTCCAGAGAACGGGAGGAGGACAGATGTAGCCCCACTTCACAAAAGTGGTAGCAGGAAGAAAGCTACAATTTTAGGCCAGTCAACCAGACATTGGTATTGGGAAAGCTAATGGAATCACTGCTGAAGGAGAGAATAATGGAATTTCTTGAATCTAATGTGTTACAAGACCCGAGACATCATGGATTCATAGGTAGGAGGTCACGTCAAAGGAATCTGATAGGTTTCTTTGATTGGGTGACTAAGGAATTAGATCAGGGTGGAGCAGTGTATGTGGCCTACATAAATTTCAGTAAAGCATTCAACACCGTTCCCCACAGGAAACTATTAAGCAAGTTGGGTAGCTTAGGAGTGGGTCCAGAGGTTGTAGGCAACAGAGGGTAGTGGTAAATGGGGTTAATTCCAAGGAGGGGAGAGTGACAAGTGGAATGCCTTAGGGATCAGTGGTGGGACCGGTCCTCTTTAATGTCTTTATAGGTGACACTGCAGAGGAGCTGAAGGGGAAGATCTGCATCTTTGCGGATGAAACCAAAAATCTGCAGTATGGTGGACACTCCAAGGGGGACAGAAAGGATGAGCAGAGACCTGAGAAAACTCAAGGAGTGGTCAAGGGCATGGTAGCTGAGTTTCAATGTGAAAATGTGCAAAATAATGCACTTGAGGCACAGAAACCCATGGGAAGAGTACAAAATAGGCTAAGTGTTATTGATGACTACCAAGTTGTAGAGAGACCTGGGCATAATCATCTCTGATGATCTAAAGTTGGCCAGGTAGTGTGACAAGGCAGTTGGGAGGGTAGTGCAATGCTGGGGTGCATAAGGAGAGGTATCACCAGCAGAAGGAGGGAGGTGATATTGTCTCTGTATAGATCGCTGGTAAGACCTCACCTAGAATGCTATGTACAGTTCTGGAGGCCACATCTCTGGAAGGACATAGACAGAATAGAGGCAGTCCAGAGGAGTGCAACTAAAATGGTGCGGGGTCTGCATCAAAAGCCCTATGAGGAGAGACTAAAGGAACTCAATATGTACACCCTGGAAGAGAGGAGGGAGAGGGAGGATATGATAGAGACCCATAAATACCTCACAGGGATAAATAAGGTACAGGAGGGAAGTATTTTTAAATTAAAAAGGTGCTCAAGAATAAGGGGACATGCTAGGAAGTTGGAGGAGTGTAGATTTGGCAAAGATGTGAGGAAGTACTTCACAAAAATAGTGGTGGATTCCTGGAACAGCCTACTAACCAAGGCATTGGGGGCAAAAACAGTGGTGGGGTTCAAGAATACATGGGATAGGCATAAGCAAATCTTAGTGGAAAGGGACGGAGGGAGGAAGAACCAGAGATCAAGTAGGGTCTGCGGTGATACTGTAGATAGGGACAAATAGACAGACTGGGTGGGACAACCGGTCCTTATCCACCAACAAATTCTATGTTTCTATGTTGCTTATTTGTCATTCTTGTTCTTTTGGGCCTTCTTCCTCAAGGAGTCTTTGGTCTCAGGAATTTTGTGCTGTGACATCTCAAGGCATTGGAACCTTCATGTGAGTTCCTGTGTCTTTATGGCACCCAACAGGGTGGTAGTCTTCATAGCAGGGCCAGAGACAGCATAAGCCAAATTACACAGTTGAACAAGCATCACATACTACTACTCGGTCCTTCTGTCAATCCTAGACCATACCTGACATGAGCCCAATGACCCTGGGAATTGAATGGCTCTGCTTGTGGTTTGGCAGGGAGTGGGCAGCACATCCCATACCCCCATCTGTGCAGTTGATATTCCATCCATATTCAAGTGTACCTTAGATGCTCGTATTTCTTTTTGCCACGTTCCTCCCGTCCTCCTCCAGTGGTACCTCTCTGTCCTTGGGATTGGGCCTTCTTCACAGCTACACAAGCATCATATACTACTACTACTACTCAGTCCCTCTCTCAACCCTAAACCATACTTCAGAGGAGACTGCCGATCCTGTGAAAAAAGGATAGCACAAACACAGAAGACTATGAGAAAAAGCAAACATATAAAATAAGTATTTAGCATTTATAATGGAAAGTACTGGATCACTTCTTGACTGCAAAATAGATTCCAATGTATTAATAGTAACAGGTTTGAAATATGGTGCAGAACTAGGGAAAGAATTCTGAAAGGTCTGCAAGACCTTAATGTGACCAAGTTCCAAGGACTAGATGGACTGCACCCTAGGGTACCAAAGGAGGTGAGTCAGTCACTGGCAGCCTCCTCGACAGACCTGTTAAAAGAATCAAAGACCAAGGGGGAGTTGCCTGAGGACTGGAGACTGGCAAATTTGGCCCCCCTGCACAAATGTGGGCATAGAAAATCCAGGTAACTATAGACTAGCAAGCTTGATTTCAATAGTGGGCAAGCTGCCATAATCAATTATAGAGGAACAGATAGTAGACTTCCTGGAGGAAAATAGTCTTACAGACAGAAATCAGTATGGTTTCACAAGAAGAAGGTTCTGTCAAATGAACTTGATTAACTTCATCACCTCAGGAATACAGATGATAGATGCCAAGTAGCTGACAGTCTGTTCCTGAACTTCAGTAAAACAGCTGATTCAGTACCACACAGGAGGTTTATCTAGAAGGTGGGGGAAGTAGGACTAGGGAAGTGACTAAATGAGTGGATTGCCATTTGACTATCAGACAGTCAAATAATACAGAGAGTGGTCCTGAATGCTAAATCCTCTGAGGTCGGGAAGGTTACGCGTGGAGTGTGTCAGGGATCAGTGCTGGAACTGGTTCTCTTCAGTATGCAATATACATATTAATGGCATTGGGTTGGGGACACAGGATAAAGTAAGTTTGTTCACAGATGACACAAAACTCTGCAGGAGGGTAGACAATGATAAGGGGATGAAAAAAGAACAACTGGAGCAGTGGTCCAGAATCTGGCAGTTACAATTCAGTGCAAAAGAATGTAAGCTAATGTACACTGGCAGTAAAAATCCACAGAAGGAATATAGCATCAATGGAGTCGTGGTAGAGCAGACACAAGATAAAAGAGACCTAGGTGCTGCTATAATCATCAGTTTGAAATCCTCTTCTCAGTGTGGGACAGCGTATGAGAAAGTTTATAGGATGCTGGGTTGTATCAGGTGGGGTTACACTAGTCAAAAGCAATAGGTGATATTGCCACTGTACAGTTCATTAGTGCGGCCACTCCTGGATTACAGCATGCAGTTTTGGAACCCTCATCCGAAAAAGGGTAAGAAAAGGACAAAAGCTATTCAATGGAGAGTGGAGGGCAACACAAATGATTCAGGGGCAGCATTGTAGGGTGTTTCAGGAAAGAATAGACAACATAAACGTGTTCACTAGAGGACCAGAGAGAGAGGGCGATATGAAGGAAACCTATAAATAATGCACATGCAGGGGAACAACAGGGTAGACTCTTCAGATGTATTTAAGTTAAAAAGTAGCACAACCACCAAGGGCCACAAAGACAAACTAGCTGGAGGGAAACATCAAGTATGATATAAGGAATTTTTTTAACAGAGAGGGTGATCGACAAGTGGAACAACCTACTAGTACCATACACTAGTTTTGTGTGGAATAAATAAATGTGATTAATGTAAGAGCTGTCTCAGGGTTCAAAACCCAATTGGTTATGTGCAAGGGGGTAATCAGAAGAAAAAGTGAGGGTGGGGTTCTGGGAGCTCGGAAAGGATGCACATAGTAATTTTCTGGCCTGCACCATCTGCAGTATGTACTGTACTTACTTGTCATCCCATTTATTATCCACCTCCAGTACAAGTAATGGAGTTCATATTGTGTTGTTTTCTTCACGAGCTTTCCATGCAGTACAGTGTCAAAGACATTGCTGAAGTCCAGATAAACTACATCCACTGCCCAGCTCCTAGCCACCTTCCTTGAGTTATCCCCTCAATGAAGTTAGTTTGGTTTGGCAGCATTTACCTTTTGTGAAACCATGCTGTGTGCTGGAGCTCAGCTTATCTTCATCCATTTGTGGAACCACCATATGTTTTATGACTGACTCAAACATGTTGTCAAATACTGTGATAAGGCTTACAGTCTGTAGCTACATGGGTCTGACCTTTCCCCTTCTTGAATAAGATATGATATCAGCTGTTTCCCAGTCCTCTGGAACTGGAAAACAGTCAATGTCTGTAAGAGGCAGTAAAGAGTCCTGAAGGATAGCATAGTGAGGTCCAGCCACATCCCCTTTTAACTTAACTGTTATCCTTGCATGGATATCACTGGAAGCCTGGGAGTTTCCTGAGTTCACACCCTCCTGGTACTTACCAACTAATTTTTGCATGATTGGCACTGCCTCCTTTTAGGCCTGCACCTCCCTATTACTTCTACCCTAGCAGGCCTTGTCCTCTGATATCCTGGATTAATACTGATCCAAGGAAATTATTCAGTATACCTCTGCTATCCCAACCTCCTTGCTAAGTCATTCCTCTCTCTCCTCAATGATCAGCAGCTCCACCTTACCCCGACTCCTTTTTGTTCCGTATGGATTGAAAAAAGGACGTATTATCCTCCTTGATTCCTTACGTGGTATCTTATCTTTCAGACCAGCCTTGGCAATCTTGATCCAAAAAACTTTCTGTTATGCCCAATACTCTACTTACATCGCTCTGTCACCAGAATCATTCCACTTATCATATACCCTTTTGTTACCCATTAACTTCCCCTGAAGTTCTTAGGATTATCAAGAAGACCTCCGCCTAGCCCTTTTGACCTTGTTGCACATGGGGACACATCTCATCACTTCCTCCCTTATATGTTGCTTCATGCCCTACCACTTAGTATTACCACTCCCACCAACTCTTAAATTTACCAAATTAGCCACACAAATCTCTCAGAAGTATCCTGGTCTTATTTTTGGCGAAGCAGCTTCCCCCATCACCTTATTTATGAGCATTGCTATCCACTGGCTCCCCAAACATTACTGCTCTGATTTGTCATCAGCACTACTCAGTAGCAGATCAGGAACAGCATCCCCTCTTGTAACATGCCTATCTAGTTTAAATTTAATGTCACTAGAAAAACACACAGATTCAGAGGCGATCTTTTTTATATGATATAATACAGGACCAATGCCTAATATCTGATCTGGGGTTAGTTTTTAAAGATAGTGCATACAACATCCAAGGGCGCCCGCTACAACTTGTGTACAAAAGATTTAATTATATTGGTAGGAAATTATTTTTCATGCTCAGGGTTATTGGCCCATGGAATTATTTACCACTGGATGTTGTCATCAGTGAGACCAAATCTATATTTCAAAAAATGCTTGATACCCTTCTGTTGTCTGGATGCAGGCTTCAATATTATTCCAACTTGTCAAAATGTGTAAAAGGTGCAGATATGGGCTAAACCAGCCCCCTTGCTCCTAAAAATCCTTAGTATGATGCCTAACATGCTGAATAAGAAAACAAAACCTTTATGACTGAAGAAATTCTTCCCTGCTTTCCCTTGGGCACTTTCAATTTCACAGTGAATGCCAGTAAGGTTAGAATCCCCCATGAGAACCATGAGCCCCATAGTTGTTGCCCTTTTAATTTCATGTGCCAACTCCAGTTTCTGTTTTGTTGTATTACCTGGTGGGCTTGAACATACTCTCAGAATTTTCTTAATGCTGCACATTGATCCTAATTCCAGCCACAAGCTTTCTGTAGGCTTCCATTTTCTTCATTCCCTCTTTTTTGCTTGCATTAATACTATACTTGACATGGCAAGAAACCTCTCCACTCCTCTGACCCTCCTCTCTCTCTCTCTCTCCCCCCCCCAAAACGGACTGTACTCCTTTGCATCCCAGATTGTTACCTCCTTCTGCCAGGTCTCTGTGAGTCCTGCTTTATAATCACTTGCCTCAGGAAGTCCACCATCCAGCTCATTTATTGTGTTCATCATGCGCACAAGCACAGCAAACACTTTGGTATGAGAGTGCCTTTTGAGGGGTGTGGACACTGTCTACCCAATGCAGAGCAGTGTTGTAGGGGCTCAACAGTGCCACACCAATCAGCACCCAGGCTGACCATGACAGAGTTTCTGGCTTGCTGGGTAGAGACGGTCACCAACTTCAAAAGAAGTGGCCTTCCCTTTGATCTGCACTACCCAGCAAGCCAGGCTGATCTGTCATGGTCAGCCTGGAATGCATGGAATGTGTGTCTGCCCATCCATTGATGTCTGTTGCTGGTGGCCCTAACTGTCCGCCAGCACTTCTCTCCCTGTCAGCGCCCCACCACACACACACACATATGCACACACAAACAGTAGTGACACTGGGGGTGCTCAGTCCCCCAGTGTCTTTCTCTAAAATGAAGAAAACTGTCCCTCATCGTGTCATGTTTTTTCATCCCCCTGAAAATAAGAAAACCGTCCATCAACGTCTGTTGCGTGCCCCCCACAGACAAACATAACTCAGTGACACTGGGGGTGCCCAATCCCCTAGTGTCCTCCATCAATAAAAAAACTGTCCCTGAAATAAAGGAAACTGTCCCTGATTGTCTTTTTTTTAACCTGAAAAAAAGAAAACTGTCCATCGTTGTCTGCTGTGCTGTACCCTACTAACCCTCCCACCCAGGATCTAACCCCCCCCACCCCATACTTACCCACCAGAGGTCTGTTGCCTTACTCTTCTCTGGACTGCAGACATGTCTTCACTCTTTAAAGCACAGCCACAAGCTGAGGTAAGTGCTTCAATATATTTCAATGGGGTTTTCAGTTTCAATGGGGGTTTTCAAGTTAGTGGCAAAACTTGGCCATTTTTTAGTATTTTTGCCCCAAATTTTCAACATTTGTTTTTTGGGACCCCACCTCATGAACAATTAAGTGACACTAGGCAATTCTGTGCCAAAAGGTGATTTTGTGGTCCCTGTGTGAAATCACTTTTTGGGCAGGAGCTGAAAATTTTCTCCACCTTTGTTCATGAGGTGGGATCATAAGATGGCTATGTTGAAAACTTGGTGTAAAATATTAAAAAAATGAAGTTATGAGCCTTCGTTGAAATTTGTAAATGCAGACTCATAACTTTGCCAATTTTCAATATTTTGACTCCAAATTTTCAGTGTAGCCATTTCTTCACAGAACCTCATGAATGTGACAGCTGATCCTGGCCAAAATGTTTTTTGCATCCCAAAAGGTGATTTTGCAGTCACTGAGTGAAATCGTCTTTCAGGTAGGAATTGAAAATTGTCTCTGAATTTGTTCACGAGGTGGAATCATAACAAGGCTATGTTGAAAATTTGGCCCTAAAATATTACAAACAACAAAGTTATGAGCCTGCATTGAAATTTGTGAAGGCAGGCTCGTAATTTGGGCAATTTTCAATATTTTGACCTCAAATTTTCAACATAGCCATAGCCATTTCTTCACTGCACCTCATAAATGTGACAGCTGTTATTTTTCAGATCCTGGCCAAAATGTGTTTTTTCATCCAGACAGGTGATTCCACAGTCACAGCATGAAATCATCTTTTGGCCAGGAGTTGAAAATTTACTCTGCACTTGCTCATGAGGTGGGGTCATAAGAATGGTATGTTGAAAATCTGTGCAACAAATGCTAACAAACAAGACAGTTACACTGCCCAACATCATCACTTCTACTTTGCATTTTTAAATGTTAATAAAATTATTCCTTCACTGAAACAGTTTTCAAACACACACCCCCTATGACGCCAGTGCACACAGTGAACATTCGGCATTGACAAATGCTTGTTTTGTTTGTTGCGCGCCACACATTCCCAGTCCTGCAGTGAATGTCTGTTTTTCTCTACCTTCTTGTTTTATGCCTCTTACAGCTGACCTTGTTACCCCCCTCCACCTGGCTGGGGTATGGGTGTTTCCTACATCTACCCCTACTCAGACCTGTCCTAATTTAAAACCACACTCACCATTATCTGTCCTGTGTGCTAGCATTCCCAACCATTCTAGGCTCAGGTAAAGCCCATCCAAGCATACCGGCTTCTCCTGCCCCATAATGACTTCCAGTGTGGGAGGAACCTTAATTCTTGCTCCCTGCACCAAACCATTAGCCACACATTAATAATAATAATAATAAATTTATTTATAAAGCGCCTTTCAACATACCAAGGTGCTGAACACATTAAAACCATAACATCAAATATAAATCTAATAATACATACAAATAAAATCATAACATAATAACATACATTAAAATCAGTTAATAAAATATGAAGTATGATCTCAGCACAGTTAAAATTAACCTATGAATAACCATCCAAGAAGGCCATTTTCCACAAGTGAGTCTTCAGATTATTCTTGAATTCCTCCACGGAGATGCACTCCTGTAACCGGCGTGGTACAGAATTCCAAAGAGTGGGTGCAGCATAAGAAAATGCTCTGCTGCCAGAAGATTTTAAACTCACTCTTGGAATCTCTAACAACCCCTCATCAGCTGAGCAGAGCGATCGGCCAGGGTAGTAAGGCACCAGGAGTTCTTTCAGATAGGCTGGACCCTGATCGTGAAGGGCTTTAAAAGTCAATAAAAGGACTTTAAAGGTGATCCACCACTGTATAGGAATCCAGTACAGTTCACGCAGCACCAGGGTAATATGACAGGACCTACTTGTCCCAGTCAGAACCCGGGCTGCAGCATTCTGCACCAGCTGTAGGTGACGGATTTCAACGCCAGAAAGCCCAAAGTATAGGGCGTTGCAGTAGTCCAAACGTGAGGACTCAAAGGCGTGGACCAACGTTGGCAAAGAGTCAGATGGAACAAGGTGTCTAACCCTGGCAATATTCCTAAGGTGGTAAAAGGAAGTCCTGACAACGGCCGACACTTTAGACTGTAAGGTCAGCCTGTCGTTTAGGACAATCCCAAGGCTACGCACCCATTCAGAGGTCGGAAGTGACACGCCGCCAAGAAAAATTCCAGAGGGTGTGCCATCACATGATCTCCCTATCTGCCCACCTGAGTCCACAACCAAAACCTCTGTCTACTCTGAGTTCAACTTTAACCAACTAGAATCCATCCAACCCTGGATTTCTTCCAGACAGTTGTTAAACACTGCGAGAGCACCATCCTGGTCGGGTGCAAAAGACAGGTATAGCTGGGTATCATCTGCATAGCAGTGAAACCTCAGCCCATACTGTCTTATAATGTCTCTGAGGGGCAGCATGTACACTGCAAATAACATGGGTGATAGCACGGAACCCTGAGGCACCCCACACAACAAAGGAGTTGGGCCAGAAGAAAAGACTCCCGACACAACTCTTTATGATCTCCCAGTGAGGAATGAGGTGAACCATTGTAAAACAGTTCCCATCATTCCACAAAGTTGCCTCAGGCATGCTATCAACAGCAGGTGATCCACAGTGTCAAAAGTTGATGAGAGATCAAGGAGAACCAGAATGGAACATCTCTTCTGATCTTTTGCCCTCAGAAGATCATTAAGCACCCGAACCAGCGCAGTCTCAGTGCTATGTGTTTTTCGAAAACCGGATTGGAAGGATTCATAGATATTATGGATGGTTAAATGGTCTTCCAATTTGGCTGCCACTACCTTCTCAATAACCTTCCCGATAAAGGGAAGGTTAGAGATAGGTCTGTTTTTTGAGAAACACTCTGGGTCCAAAGTAGCTTTCTTCAAGAGAGGTGTCACCACCACCTCTTTCAGGGAGCTAGGAAACTCACCTAACTCCAAGGAGCGCCAGACTATTTGCGGCAGGACTGAACCAATGATATCAGTACAACCCAAAATTAGGGGAGTTGGTCCAGGATCCAAACTACAGCTTGTGGGGCACACACTATGGATGATCCTCATAATATCCATGAACTCAGGTCGACTAAAGGAACGCCAAGAGAATTGGGGTACTGTGAACTACACTGTTCTACAACATCACCCTTAGAGGTTGCCAGGCACAAGTCCACCCTGATGTCGGCCACTTTAGTTACAAAGTAACGAGCGAGCTCCTCGCACTCTAATTGCAAAAAGGCTTTTCGAACTTGCAGACAGGCGGGGTTGTACAGTCTGTCTACAGTCTGAAATAGCTGAGACAGTCGATTCTGAGCAACTCCCTGGACAGGAATTCTGCCTTCTTATGGGTGATTGCAGATTGATAGATAGAATAATGTTCCATCAATCTAAGGCGGTTGACCTCAAGGGTGGACTTGCGCCAACATCGCTCTAACCTTCACCCCTGTATCCGCATCTCCCTCAATGTCCCATTGAATCAAGGGAACCTGGGGTGAAGGGATAACGGGCGCTCACAAACAGGAGCAATAAGATCCAGGGCCACCATAATGGCCACATTATAGGCTGACACCAGCGTCTCAGGATTAATGCTCGCCAACACAGGGGATGATAGGCCAAGGACTGCTTCAAGGCCTTGGGAAGTAATATTCCATAATGGGCGGTACCTGACCATCTCCACAGGGGAAGGCCTTCTCAGAGGGGTGCAAAATTTAACCTCATGGTGTACTGGTCTGACCAGGTGGCTGGTTCCACCCCGTCGGATGCATCGATCCCTAAGAGGAGACTAAGTCCAGAGAGTGCCCAGATTTATGAGTAGCAGTGGAAATTACCTGTGTAAGGCCCAAAGAAGACATTAATTGGAGGAAGTGATTACCAAATTGTGAGAGTTCATCGTCGACTCAGGCATTGAAGTCACCCAGAACCATCAATCTGGGTGACTCAAATGACATGTCAACGATGAAGTCTGCTACTTCCTGTAAGAAGCATTTCCCATCTCCGGGTGGACGGTAGATGAGAACGATTTGAACACCTACACCCGCTACAACTGTGCACTCAAAGGACTCAGCCTCACCCACTACTACATTCGTGAGGCCCAATTCCGTCTTGAAACAGACTGCAACCCACCCCCTCCCCTGCGGTCCAATCTCAGGCGGTGTATCACCGAGTACCTGGCCGGAGTCATGGCCCCCAATATGGGGCCTGAATTTTTATCCAGACAGGTCTTGGTGATGCAAGCCAAGTCAGCCGAGCCAACAAGATCGGCAATAATGGTGGTCTTATTCCTGACAGACCTGGCATTGCATAACACCACCCAAGTTGGACAAACCTCGGAGGCTGTCAGGCCTATCTGCTTACTAAATTCAATAGTGCCCTTGGGTATGGGCACCAGACATGGTAAACCACGATCTGGGTTCAATTTTGCCCCAGGGCACCTTCTGGACTTAATAACCCCGATGCAGTGGCCCCCCTCATTCATCCTCTCCTGTTCTCACACCCCCACCCTCCTTACTCTCCTACAAACGATCCCCAATGCTCTACAGCACTGGTAAGTATCAAATTGTAGGGGAGGAGTATAAAAAGGGTGGAGGGTGTGAAGAGAGGAGGATGAATAGAGCACCACCGTGGGGACTGAAGGCCAGCACATGTCAGCTATATAATAGTCTGCTGCCTTACTTACTGGCCCTGGAGAAGTACTCTGTAAGAAAACAAAAAAATCACTGCCTTTTCTGGTCCCCCTTCACCCCCTCTCCCTCCTGCAAATAGTGAGTCCTAATGCTTAGATCACAGTTAGGAAATGGGACATTGCAGACGCAATCCTGCTAACAAGAAAAATTCACTGTGCAACCCCTGGCAAATTACTTAACCTCTCAGTGCTCCAGTCTGCCTAACTACAAAAATGGGTAGAAGCAGGACCCCACTGGAAACGGGATGTCGCATCTGAGCTGCAATATCCTAGATAAATACATTCTAAAAATGAGTAAAAAGCAGGGCCCCACTGGAAAGGAGGTGTTGCATCTTAGGTAGCCATTCTTGGTAAATAAACTGTAACAAAAACATTGCTGGCAGCCACTGGTTTTTCCTAGTGCCCGCCCCCAGCAGTAAGGATTGGTGGTTGGAGCACTGTTGTGAACCAGGATATGACTAGTTTTTTGTTCCAGTTGTTTAACCAGGTGAGACACACTAAGCTGAAAGCTTGTTTACAGGTGCAACCTGGGAGCACAGGGAAGTTAAGTGACTTGCTCGGGGTCACACAGTATGCAAATGGGGGCTGTGGGATTCAAACCCAGATCTCCAGATTTGTAGCTCAGAGCCTTAAACCACTGCGCTATACTGCCTCCCAAAATAAAATAAACTAGTTTAAACCCTGCTACAGTCAAATACTGTGTGAACCTGTGCAAGTTACTATAAATGAGATGTTGCATTTAAACTGGATACTCCTGGGTAAATACACTGTAAAAATAAGTAAAAGCAGCATCCCACTGGAATCAAGATGTTGCGTATTAGCTGGGTTTTCTTTAGAAAAATGAATTACAAAAAAAAGACTTAATTTACCCTGTCACTAACTACCCTTGATTTCAGTAATAAAACTTGTTTAAATTTCACTTACTAAGCATGACAATTTCTCTTATTCAATATGCAAGCAAACACTGAGGCATTTCCCAATGCCTGTCTTTACTGTGTAAGCCAGTATATGAATTTTAACTCAGTGCAGCACCTCCCCCCATTAGAAGGTATCCCGTGAAGACTGCAATACCAAAAAGGGCAATGGAAAACAACACGGCCTCATAGGGTAAATGGGAAAAAACAGCGATCGACGAAATGGCGACCTATGGTTCCCCCCTTTCCCTGAGTTGCATCCCCCTGGAGTTGATTATATTTAGTAATGGGGGTGCAGAGGCAGAAAAAAACATAAGGGGAGTGCGAGGGGCAAAGCCCCCACCCTGCAAAAAGTCACTGTGGCACTGTTGTCGCCATTTCGGTGATCATTGTTCTTACCATTCAACCAATGTGGCCACGTTGTTCTTCTTTCGCCCTTTTGGTCCTCACCCATTTTCCTTCACCCTTATCACCCTTATCACATAGAACCCATCAGAATACCAGACTAGCATATCTTCACAAGTGGTATGGAGCTTAATAATCAATAGCAGTGTCTCCCTGAAAAAACTTGTTAGAGTGCTTCCTGCTTAAACCGCATTAAAACATAAATACAAGCAACAGTCTAAAATGTTTTAGATTGACTGCCTAAAATATAGAACTAATACTTCTATGATCTTAAACCCTCTGCCAGTCCTACCAATTGACATCAGAAATGAATCACTCAGAGTGAATGTGATATTAAACGTTACTAAATGCAGAAAAGAGTATGCAAAATGGACAGCAGCAGCATGGTGGTAGCGTTATTGCTTGCTACCCTGGCAACCTGCATTCAGGAATGGGTGTTGGCCACTGGAGCTGGCAGGGGAGGAAGGATTGAGCATCCCAGGGACTGCTGTCCTTCCTCAAGGAGGGGGTAGGCTGTTCCCGCTGTGTGACTGCTGCCTACTAGAGACTAGTTGGCAGCACAGGCAGGAACACCAGAGGGAAGGGATTGCCACCAGATGCCTGTCACACATGAGTGCCACCCAGGGGAGAAAATCAGGAGGCAGGAGGAAAATGTTGACTCTCACATGACTGACACAGCTGTTCACCCACCACGCTGGTCCTGGTTAATTGGTAGATAACTGGTAAGCCTGTGAGAAGGTTGGTGGCAGGGCGGGGGTTGCCACTGGACAAGACCAGAAGGAGAAACAGCTTGGTGGAAAAAAGAAAAGTGTGCATGACTACAATAGGTGCTACAAGCTACCCTTGTTGGCACCTAAAAATGAATGGTCCTGAAAATTCAATTTGGGGGAGGTGAGAGGGGAGTTCATGAAACTGAATTCCGTTAATGCCAGTGGTGAGTTAATTGCTGGAGACTAGCAAATCTCTTTAAACACAAATTCCATGTTTGACAGTGAATTATTCTCTTTTTCTTCAGAAACAAAAAACAGTGTGTTTAAAATTCTTAATTGGGTGTAGTGCATACTTTGAATCAATTTCACACATTAAATCAGGGCCGTCCAATGCATGGCTTACGAGCAACATGTTGCTAGCCAAGCCTTTAAGTGTTGCTCGTGTTTCCATTTTAAAAATGCTATTTTTTTTTTTCGATTGTGCCCAGGAACTGTATTTTCTTTTAAATATGAACCTGCTCACATTTTAACTGAGTTAGCATGCCAAACGCTTTAATGAAGTTCCATGCTGTTGCTAAAGAAGTTGTGAAGTTTAATTATCACCTATTTTAAGCTATATACTTGGTTTCCTATTGTCCCTAATCACTGCAGGTAGCGCAATTAGCATTCCGATGCAGAACTGCACAAGAATTCTGATGATGAGCTTTAAATGGTCATCAGGTGATACCCGACTTCTTCAGTTCTCCCTGGTCTGTCGTTTGTGCAGTGATGCTGCTGATGTATGCATGATGTATCAAGTCTCTCCTGGGTCTGTTGTTTGTGCTTTGAAGGCTGTCCTAGCTGTAGTGTTGTTTGCAGGAACTGGTTCAATTGCATTTCTGCACTAAAGGTCTGACTGCACTTCATTTTCTTGATCCACTGGCTGGCTGTCAGAATCACCGGATGTCCTCACTAAAGGGCTGACTGCACTTCATTTCCTGAACAGCTGGCAGGCTGTCAGAATCACCGGTCATCCTCACTAAAAGTAAGAATACATTTAATTCAGCATCATTTCTAAAAGGACAGTCTTTTAAAAATGTCTGCGATTGGACAGCGTTCTATTGTCGGTGGGGGAGCATGTGTAACAAGTTACTGTGCTGTCTCGCTGGGTTTGGGGGGGTCACATAGCTATATATTTATTTCCTTTCCTTTCACTATTCACAGATACCAATGGCTTTGAGTAAACCACATAAAAACACAAAGAATCTACTCCTACAATTTCAAAACTGAGTGGGTGGAGAAATATTTCTTCATTAATCATAATAGCAAATGTATTTGCCTGACTTGCCATGCCAGCGTGTCTGTGGGGAAGAAGTGTAATTTGGAACGCCACTTTGAGAAGACTCACAAAAAATTTGATACTGATTATCCTCAGCATACCAAACTCAGACAAGTCAAGTTACAAGACTTGAAAACAGCTCTGAATGCCCAACAATCAAGTTTCACAAAGTCTGCTATTAAATCAAAAGCTGCTACTATTGTTTCATTCAAGATAGCTGAAATACTGGCCAAAAGGAAAAAAAGGTTTGAAGATGGGGACATAGTGAAAGAATGTTTAATTGTAGCAGGAAACACATTATTTGCTGATTATAAAAAAATAAATCTGAAATTATCAATGCAATTAAATATGTGCAGCTGTTAAGAAACACTGTTGCTAGAAGGATAGAAGCCATGTCATCTGATGTTGAGGCAAACTTAACAAGCATTTGTCAATGCTGAATGTTTGCTTGCAGGCATTGGCAGTGGTAGTGTAGAAGTTACAGAGCTGCATAATAGGAATGGCAGTGAAGTATTGAACTGAAGCTAACCCCCCACCACCCTGCAGAGAGTGACAGGCATTGGGCTGTGCCTTTGGGTCGTCAGACGTATCGGCCATGCCATTTCACCACACCCCACCCTGCAGACACTGACAAGTGTCACGGTGTGCCTTGGGGTCTTTGGCCCTTATGCACACCCCATTCCATCAGGAAATACGGTGAGATGGGTGCAGTATAGGAGAATGGGGTGAACTTTGGGGCCGAAGAGTCCTAGGCATAGCTCAATGCCTCTCGCTGGCTGCAAGGTGTGGAATGGTATGAGCATTATAGGAAAGAATTCTAAGTCACACCCTTGATGCCTGTCATTCTCTACAGAGTGGGGCGTTACGGTTGGAAACCCTAATACCTCAGGCATTTGTTGGTATTTTCACTCCAAATTTTCAACTTGTTTTTTTGTGACCCCACCTCATGAACAGTGGCAATATCAGTTTGTTAGCTGAAAGCTACTTATGCACAGTGACTAAGGCATTTAGCACCACAGGTGCAAAAACATTCCGAACAGGATGTGAAAAATGACAGCTGTACTGTTCAAGGGGAGGTGTAAAAAAAATGGCAATGTTGCAAATCTGCAGTAAAAATATTAAAAAAACTGGTGAAGTCACAAGCATGCATAGAAACTGTGCAACGCACACCTGTAATGTAATTAGTTTGGGGATTTTTTTACAGCAGATTGTCAACACAGGCATTTTGGGACCTCCAGTCATGAACAGTGTCACTGTGATTTTCTTTGTGTTCTGAACAATGATTTCCCGCAGCGACCACGCATCTCTGCGCTGAAAGTGTGAAAACACATTTCAGCCATGTTGTGAAAAATGACAGCCATACTGTTCATAAGGAAGTGTGGAAAAATGCCACTGGTGAAAATCTGGACTGAAAATATTACAAAGTCATGAACTTACGAGGGTGCGTTGAAACTGTGCAATGCTCACTCGTAACACAGTCATTTTTAGGAATTTTTTCACCAAATTTTCAATATGGACATTTTAAGACCTCTGCTCATGAACAGTGTCACTGTGATTTTCTTGATGTGTCCCATACATTGATTTCGCACACCGACTGCGCCATTGTGCGCTACATGGGTGGAAACACGTTTTGGGCAAGATGTGAAAAATGACAGCTGTACTGCTCATAAGGAGGTGTGGTAAAATGGCAGTGTCGAAAATCTGGAGTGAAAATATTGAAAATTCGCAAGCTTACGAGCGTGCGTAGGAACTGCGACATGCACGTTCATAAAACAGTCATTTTTAGGAATTTTTCCACCAAATTTTCAACATCGGCTTTTTGAGAGCCCAACTTATGAACAGTGCCAGTGTCATTTTGTTACTTGGTCATGAAAGGTGATTTTGCACAATGACTGCAAAATCACCCTTTGGGCCCGATTAACGCCATAACAGTGAGAGCATTCAAGAGAAGGTGTCCCAAAAACCCCATGTTGAAAATTTGGAGCAAAAATTCCAAAAAATATCTGAGATATGCAGCAAGTTGAAAAACCCATCTATCCCATTATACAGCTTACCGGCATTTCCTCAGTTCGCGGTCGGCTTTGAAGAGTGCAGACGTGTTCCAGTCCACAGAAGATCGCTGTGCTGGAGTCCGGAGGGAATTATGGGGTGGGGGGTGTGGGAGGCAGGGCACAGTAGGTGGGCGAGGGGGGGCAGAGACACTGAGGGACCATTTTCCAATTTTAGGTTGTGTGTTTTTTTTTTTTTTTTAAACAAAGGACAGATGGCACAGGATGTTTGCCACACTGGGGTGGGCTCCCAGCATGACACAAAGATGACTTTTAAAGGGGCATGGAGCCTACGGATTGGGCACCCCCATCGGCGACAGCATCTGTTGCCATGCTGGGGTGGGCTTCCAGCGTGGCACAAGGAGGGCTGTTTGGGGGGCATGGAGCCAATGGGGGATTGGGCACCCCCGTCAGTGACAGCATCTTTTGCCATGCTGAGGTGAGCTCCCAGCATGGCAGCCCTGCACTCTTGGGGGAGAGACAGTGGAGCCAGCGGAGATTGGGGACACCTGTCCAGCTATACATGTGTAGCCATGCTGGGGTGGGCACCAGCGTGGCATGTGGAACTTTCGGGGCGCAGCATGGCTGATGGGGAATGGGCACCCGTTGGCTATACAGTGTGTGCGTGAGGGGCGAGCACGCAGTGTGTGTGTGTGTGTGTGTGTGTGTGTGTGTGTGTGTGTGTGTGTGTGTGTTTGTGTAGGGAGTGCACATGAGCAGGCGATATCTTATCACTGCTCACCAGCCTAGCTCCCTCTTTCAACTGTACGCACCTGATTTTCTGGACTGCTGTCATAGACAGCTCCAGCAGGCATTGAAGAACTGCGGCCGCGCCTGCAAACACACTGACTAAATTGGAAGAGGGCTGCCACACCTCCGAAAACTCTGATGATGGCACTATGTTTCTTGCACATGCATGCAAGCAAACATAAAAAGTGATTTAGCATCTTGCCAGTTCTTCAGTTTATAGCTGGATGAATGAACTGATGTGACTTGACTTGTTTTTGTTAGAATGGTGTTTCCTGATGTAAATTGTAAAGAAGAACTGTTAAAAATTATCCCCATAATAGGCAAAACTCATGGGGAAGACATTTTTAAGGAATTTAAATTATGCATTGAATCAATGAATGTGCCTCTGCAAAAATTAATTGCAATTACAACTGATGGTGCCCCCTCAGTGTTGGGTGCACATGTAGGGTTTTTATCACTACGCAGAAAAGATTCTTGCTTCACAGAATTCATAAGCTACCATTGTATTATTCATCAGCAATCATTATGCACAAAAGTTATTGTCAGCATGTCATGAGTGTGGTGTTAAAAATTGTTAATTCAGTCAGAGCCAGACCACTACAGCACAGGCAGTTTAGAACTCTTTTGGAAGAACTTGATGCAGAGTACAGCTGCTTACTTTTGCACACTGAGGTTAGGTGGCTAAGCAAAGGGAAAGTTTTGAAACGATTTTGGGATCTCCTTCCAGAAATGTCCCTTTTTTATTTAGAATCAAGAGGGGATAGTTTCCAAGAACTTACTGATCATGTGTGGCTGAGTGATTTGGCATTGTTAACTGATCTAACACAGAAGCCTAATTTGCTTAATTTAGAATTGCAGAGTGAAGGGAAAACAGTGATTCAGATAATAGGATCAGTAAATGCATTACAAATGAAGCTAGAAACATGAATGAACCAGCTCCTGCAAGGCAGCTTTCAACATTTTCCTAGTCTAGAAAATAAAGTTGAAGAAGGGATAGAATTTGATAGCACAAAGTATGCAGCTCATCTGGAAAGGATAGCCAAGGACTTTGACAGAAGATTTGCAGAATTTAAAAAAATTAAAGCCAGTTGCAACTTTCATTATTAGCCCATTTACAGTCACTGATGTAAGCAGAACAGCAAATGAAATATCAAATGTATTCAAACTCGGTTCTTCACAGCTTGAACTTGAAATCATTGACCTTGCATACAGATGTGCAGTTACAGGCCAGATGTAATAATGCAGACGTCTGGAAATTGAGCACAGATTTCCTCTGTTAAAACAGTTGTTTCTTAAATTAACAGTTTGCTTTGGATCTACCTACCTCAGTGAGGTTGGATTTTCTGCTATGAAAATGTTAAAATGTAAATTAAGATCAAGTTTAACTGATGACTACTTGAATGATTGTATGAGAATGGCTGTAACTCACTACACTCCAAATTACATAAAGTTGGCTGACAACATGCAGTGTCAGAGCTCGCATTAAAAAAGATAAGAATATGATAAGATTATATGGATATTTATAATGGATATTTATTTCTGAACTCCACATGATTTTAAAAAATATTGAAAAAAACTTTATTACAAATGATTACTGCCTAATAGCGTTATGTATATTAATGTGTATATGTGTGTGTAAAAATGAAAAAAATGGAGGTAACATGTGCGCATGATGCATTGGATGTCACGCACGGTGATGTTGCTCTCCTCATGGTCTCTAAGTTCAAAAGTTGCTCACCGAACAAAAAAGGTTGGACAGCTCTGCATTAAATCTTGTGGCTTCTAATAGGAAAGTTGTTGATTTTTAGATCTGTGAAGGACTTGACTGTTGAATGCTGAAGCCAAATGGGGTTGTAAAAGGGTTTCCTCTTGAATGAAAGAAGGCATGGTACAGCTGGAATGATTAAGTCAAATACGCTCTTCCATAATGAAATCAGGAAATGCTGTTACATTAAGGGCTCCCTAATAAATGTAACAGCTATTGTACTTCATTTGATTTTCCACCTAAGTGGAAAGATCAATTTTTATTCTGCATTACATCACCACTAGCCAATCAGGTTTTAGAACAACAGACATATATTTACAATGAAATGAAGGGTAATCAGCAGGTTATTTCACAAGTCAGTCAAATTCAAGGACACCTCCTGACATCACCATTAGTTAACCCCAGTTCAGGGTAAATGAAAAACAAACAAACAAAAAAAAACACTATAATTGGAAGACTTAGCCTGGTGTTTGACGGGGCAGTGAGTGACTTCCACCATATCCCCCATTGAATGGTACTTAAACCATGAATGCTCAAGGGTTCACTGAATGCTTGTTTTCATTGCTGCAGCTGTACGGCCATGGTTACCCTGTCCTCGTGGCTCAGTTGACTGCTCCATCTCACATACAGTAGTTGCAGCCTTAAGCATCCCTTTGCTACTAGCAGTTCATTGCTGTGCCTTTACTCCTCTGCTCCAGGTCCTACTCTGTTGGCTGTCCAGTAACTTATGGGTGTTACACCCATGATTGTTGCACCACACATCCTGGTTCTCTTGTCTGCATCATACTTATCATCTGCCTTTTGAAGCATGGTCCCTCCTGGCCTCCTGGTTGTCCTGACTTGCCCTGAGTAAACTGCTCATGTGGCTCTGCTTGCATCAGCCTCTCTGTCCACCTCTGCCTTTCAGACTTGGCTGCATTGCTGTGCTCCTCTGTTCATTCTGGGGCTTTCTCCTGGGCTACAGTAGGACCTAATGACTTGGGGACTAGTGGTAGGGTCTAGCTGGCAGGGACAATTTAATAAATTTTTTATTGTGCTGTAGTCCATAGCTTCTAGCCCAAGGGCGTATCCTAAAACATCTAGTAGCCAAAGCACAACTGCACCAGCCAAGGAGGACCTCCACTCTTCTGGACCTCGCCCGGTTGCCTAGTTAAGCTCAACCAAGTCAGTTTTCAGGTCCTCCCAAGGCTCATTCTTCACCACCTACCCTGGCTCATTCCTACTTTTAAGCTATTGCTGTTGGGGGCCAGCATGCACCAGGCACCCACAACACTTGTTATTTACCTTCTACACTTTGAGTTCAGCCATTATGATTACAGCTATGGAGCATGTGCCCATGACGACGACAACAACAACAACGAGTGTATTCTGCTTGGTGCGTAGGCATAGGCCCCCAGCCGTGACTGGCCATGCAACTGTGTTGGATTCAGTGCTTTGGGGTCTTTTCTTTTTACATGTATGTCTGTAATGTGCTCCTGGTCACCTTCTAAAATATGCTGTGTAATTCCAATATGGCACTCACTGGGAAGATGTTTTTGCATCGCATGCACTTTACATTAGGCACACTGCTTTCACTTATGGAGCTTCAGGGAACTGAATATGTTGGCGTAGCGTGACTGACTAAATCCAGTGTATATCTCTTTTCCTTTCTGACCACCAGTGGCCTCCCCTTGCCATCTTTAAGCTTTGTTTTGGCAACCCTTGCCCTAACCATCATTTCCCCCACCATCTTTCTGGCGGGGATCTGCATA
The DNA here is from genome assembly GCA_016271365.2 of Neoceratodus forsteri. Classification (NCBI taxonomy): domain Eukaryota; kingdom Metazoa; phylum Chordata; order Ceratodontiformes; family Ceratodontidae; genus Neoceratodus; species Neoceratodus forsteri. Next base: position 943,940,633 of record CM057450.1, read on the forward strand.
GAGAGATGCAGCTGTATATATCTTTCCTGTTCAATGTTAAAAATTATGGGATTTTTTTGGTTTAGTTTTTTTAGAAATTGTATACCTGAGTACATGCATGTATTCAAGAGGCTCTGGGGACTACGCATTTCATGGTGTTCCTAAGTATTTGACTGTGGAGTGAGTTTAACTGATTTCTTTGACTGGGTGACCAAAGTAGTAGACCAGGGAGGGGCTGTGGACATGGCCTACCTAGACTTTAGCAAGGCATTTGACACAGTCTCACACAAAAGATTGATAGTCAAATTAACCAGCCTGGGAGTGGGTCCCAGGGTGGTAGCCTGGGTAAAACATTGGCTGGACAACAGAACACAGAAGGTAATTGTAAATGGAGTCCACTCTGAAGAAAGGGCGGTTACTAGTGGGGTACCGGAGGGTTCAGTATTGGGTCCAGTCCTTTTTAATGTCTTCATCAGTGACATTGCAGAGGGACTGGAAGGAAAAGTATGCCTTTTTGCAGATGACACAAAGATCTGCAACAGGGTTGATACACAAGGAGGCGTGGAAAGGATGAAAGGGACTTGGCAAGGTTGGAGGAATGGTCAGACGTGATGGCAGCTAGGATTCAATGCAAAGAAGTGCAAAATAATACACCTGGGAAACAAGAACCCAGAGGAAGAATACACAATGGGTGGGGAGGTAGTAACAACAACAAAACAGGAAAGGGACCTGGGGGTAATCATATCAGATGACCTTAAGGTTAGCAAGCAATGTGAGAAGGCAGTAGGGAGGGCCGGGGGTATACTGGGATGTATAGGGAGAGGCATCAGCAGCAGAAAACAGGAAGTTGTTATCCCTCTGTACAGACAGTTGGTGAGACCCCATCTGGAATACTGTGTCCAGTTCTGGAGACCCCATCTCCGCAAGGACATAGACAGGATAGAGGCAGTCCAGAGGAGGGCAACTAAAATGGTGCAGGGTCTGCAAGAGAAGCCGATGAGGAGAGACTAAAGGAGCTTAATATGTATACCCTTGAGGAAAGAAGGAGAGGGGGACATGATGGAAACTTTCAAGTACCTCAAGGAATCAACAAAGTCCAAGAGGGTAGCATCTTTCAGAAAAGAGACTTGCAAGAACAAGAGGACACAATTTAAACATAGAAGGAGGGCGGTTCAGGGGCAATGTGAGGAAGTATTATTTCACAGAGAGGGTAGTGGATGCATGGAACAGCCTTTCTGAGGAAGTTGTGGGGTCTAAAACTGTGGGAGAATTCAAGAATGCATGGGACAGACATAAGGCAATTCTTGTGGGGGGCAGGAAGATATAGGCTGTTGGTTAACTAGGATCTGCAGCCTATCCTGTAGGTAGGGAAATGGGCAGACTAGATGGGCCTAGCGGTCCTTATCTGCCGTCAAAGTCTATGTTTCTATGTTAAATGGTAAGGACTGCAACTGATATATGCTGTCCACCTGAGCACTAACTGTGTTACAGCTTCTATAGTGTTTAATATATTTTGTATGAACCAAATGTGTTTATCTCCCTCGTGGTTACAAATAAAAAAAACTGACACACTGGTTTACTGTATTGACTTTATTTAGTTTAGGATATTTATACATTGAATTGCTGTTCTGGCAAGCATAGATGTCTATGTGTGCCTATATTGTAATTCAAAATGCAATAAACATACTGTTTAAAAAAAAAATGACAATATATAAATGTTATTCTGCATATGATGAAGTTGAACTATATTGCTTTTTCCCTACTTAATTGTATCTTGAAGATGTTCCCTGGTGTTTCAAATTCCTATTTTTCTGATGCACCTGGAGAGGTGTGGACCTACATATGCTCTGCACAGCTGGGTAATCACTGTGCTGTATCTATTGATAAATGCTCTCTTTATACATCCAAGTATACACCCTGCCTTATTAGTGATGTATTCATAAAGCTCATTGTACTTTAGCATTCTATCAGTCACTACTCCTAGGTCTTTTTTCAGTTGTGACCTTGTTCAGAACCCTACCATAGTAAATAATTACCCTTATATGACTACCTCTCTTCTGTCCTTGTGGTATTTCATGCTCGGCAGCTTCACTTTGTTTTCCAGTCATCATAAAGATGCCTTTAGTCATTGGGGACCATGGGTGGCACACTTCTCAAGAGTGTTCCCATGTCCTTCCGGCACCTCAAAATGGTGCTAGTCCCCTTAGCAGGACACGGAGAGGGAGCATTCACCAAAACCTACACTGCACAAGCATTCCATGTACAGTTCCACCAGCCAGGATCAAGCAAGTATCATAGTATTTGCTGTGATATCTTGCAGGATACTGCAAGAACTCTGTGTAATCTAATGGTAATTACTATAATCTGTCATGCAGTAAATTGCAAAATCACTCACAGAGCAGCTGATCCTAGTGGATGGCATTGTACAGTTACAAGCCATCTTTACATTACAACCATTCCAATTCATCTGTTCCCATCTACTGTATGTACTACAACCCTACTATGTACCATTTCCATCATCCTGTCATACAAGACATTACTATAAACAATTCTCATAGTAGCCACTGCTCCAGTGAATTGGAAGGTTAAGCCTGGGTTCAGGGAGGGCAGGGGTGACTTCAGTCATGCTCCCCATGGAGGGGTGCATGTTCAAGCATCCTTTGGATGCTTGTTTTTGTCACTGAAACCATCCTCCTCTCCTCCGCCAGTGGCTCCTCTCTCCTTATGGGATTCAGGTGCCTTCATATCTAAGGTAGTTTTATTCATAAGGGAGAAGGTCCCTAAGGCACTTCTAGGGGCAGAACCTTCCTAAAGAGTGTTCCTAGGTCCTTTTGGCACCTCAAAAGGGTGGTACAGAACTTCCTTTAGCAGGACAGAAAGAGTATACACAAAAACCTTTGTTGCATAAGCATTCCATGTACTAAATGTTACATTACAAGCCATCCATTCATGACAAGCATTCCACTTCATCTGTTCCCATCTATGTACCACAACCCCACTGCATAGCCTTCCCACCATTCTACTGTATCATACAATATGGTCCAGCGCACCTGATTTCTATTGACAACAATTGGCTACTTCTTATCAGACAGAAGCACAAACCATGGGAACCACTTGTTCAAGGCTTCAGGAATGTTGTAATTATGCAAATGCAAAACCTGCGCTCTGAAAATTATCTGCTCCATGTACTAATGGGCTTGGTCTACACCTGTAGTTTATTTATTTGTAAACTGGTAACCAGGAGAGGCACACTGAGTCGAGGTTTGTTTCCAGGTGTGACATGGGGGAAAGGGTACAGGAGAATACGATAAGACAGCACACAGTCAACAAAACATGGTAAAATTAAAGTGCATTCAACGTACCGGTAAAAAACATATTACAAGTGCAAAATAAGCAGCAAGGCAAGTGAAACTATTAAAATATCAAGAGAGATACTTGCATGGAGTAGTGCAGAAGGAGAGGTTACCGGAGGCTGGATACATGTTAGGGAAGAACCAGAGGGAGGCTTGATACATGAAAGTAGGGGCTCTAAGCAGAGGAGGCAGCAGGGAGAGGGAAGACAGGTGCAGAAGGATGAGGGGGGAAGTTTCAGCAGGTGCCAGAGGAAGACAAAGTAGGAAAGCAGGTTCAAAAGTGAGGGAAGATGATAGGGGAAAAAGATGACTGCCCAGAAGAGAGGCAGGGATGGGGTATGCAGAAAGTGCGATCATCCTTGGAGTGGCATGAGGCAGGGAGGATGGGGAACAGGAATAAGGAAAGGTATGAAGGAAGGGACCCAAACCAGTATTTGGAGATGAAGGAAGTACAGTGTGACTGGTAACGTGAGGGTAGGGAACAGTGGTGAGTACAAGGGAGCAATTAGTAGCAAAGCAACAGAAGGCATTACAGGGAGTGTCCAGACTAGCAAGGAAAGTGGAAGGGTGGTGCCATGGAAAGCATCCACACAGTTGAAGACAAGGAGCACCCTTTTTGTTGCAAGCTGCTGGCAGACCTACTGTGACCAACAGTTTGTGTTGCAGTACAAGGCACCAAATTTGGGTCAGAGCTTGTCATGGATGACATCAGTGTGGGCTGAGAAGTCATGCTACACACCGAGGAATTTGAAGGACTGAACTGATTCAAGGAGGGATGCCATCCAAGGTGGAGAAGACGGGGAGAGTGGGGAGTCTGGCCAATTTCTGGCTTGTACTAAAGATCATGGACACTGTTTTCTTAGTGTTGACCTGCAATTGGTTGGAGTGGAACCACCACAGGACATTGTGGAAGTCTTGTTAGAGCAGACCTTCCATAGCCACAGTAGACGGACTGGAGGTGAAGATGACTGTGTCTTCTGCATACTTGTGAATATGTGAGTTGGTCCAGACAGAGGGGAGGTCATTAAGAAAAAGAGAGAAGAGGATAGGACCCAGGATGGAACCCTATGTGACCCAGCCTGGATGGGTGTTAGAGATAACAGGTTGCTTCCAACCTGTACCAACTGTTGATGGCCTGTGCTGATGGCCTGCGAGGTAGGAACAGAACCAATCAATAATGGGAGCTGAGAGGCAAGCAGAACTCGGCTTGTCCAGGAGTAGTGGATGGGACACTGAATCAAAAGCTTTGGCCAGATCAATGAAAATGGCAATGGTGACGTGTTCCTGATCCATCCCAGAGAAGATGGAGTCAGTGACATGCACCAGGGAGGAGATGGTGGAGTGATGCTTTCAGAAGCCAGACTGGAAGGGGGAGAGGAAACTGAAGGATAGGAAATATGAAAGTCTGCAATAGACAGGTTTCTCTTGCAGCTTAGCGAGAGAGACAGAGAGACAGAGAGACAGAGAGACAGAGAGACAGAGAGACAGAGAGACAGAGAGACAGAGAGACAGAGAGACAGAGAGACAGAGAGACAGAGAGACAGAGAGACAGACAAGTAAAGGTATGTACCTAGTTCACCTACACGCTATAGAGCCTGCGCCAGCAAGATACACAGGGACAGCCCTAAATGTGACAGTAAATTATTTTTCCACCTCTAGATGCTCCCGTTTTTTTTTTTTAGTGACTATCCAATATTCTGATATGTTTTGATCTTTTTGTGTAAAATTAATAATCTAATTGTTTTCCTTTGTAAGTACTCTAAACCCTTCTCTTCTCGGCAGTTGCTGCTCTCTCTTTTTATACTGCTTGAATGTTCTCTGACATAAATAACACAATTCCAGACCCTCCAAATGAATAACATACAGCAGTGTAACTGATGACATAGAATGTCTTAGAAATATGAAAACAAAGTGCAGTAGCTGGTGAAAGTGTAACTCTGTGTAGATCTGCAAACACCCCAGAGCGAGATCATTTATTTATCAATGATTTATTTATTGTGTGGTATCCAGTGCTTTGAAGTCTTTGTGTTTACTCGCAGTCACAGGACAGGCATTGTGCATCTGCTGGTGTCCACAGTATACCAAGATGCATATAACCCAACTCTACACCATGTATACTGCAACATGTAGGGCCATTTCCAATTCAGGAATAAAGCTCTATGTGCTGCTACAGAATTAACTATTTGGGGGGATTATTAAAACTATAATTTTCACCCTTTCATGTCTTTGTTCTGAAGCCTCTTCCCACACCAAACACTGGATATCATTAATGGCATTGCATGGTACATAAGCAATAACACATTTATTGTGTGGTATCACACGCCCCCTACTCAGTGGGTCGGAGGCATGAAGCATTACCAGAGGGGAGTGCAGTAATTAATAACCACAAGCCCAGGAGTTTGTTATTCATTTATAATATATACCAAAATAATTAAAAAAACACAAGACTAAATAAATCTTTAAATTAAGAATAAATATATCTTCATCACTGGTGAATCATTTTTAACACCAAACAGCTGGGTTTGCCCCATCAAAGCAGTCAAACTGGATGGCAGGTAAGTCATGCTTGTTGTTAGTTGAATCTTTTTTTTTTTTTTTTTTTTTTCCCCAGCTGTCAGTTACTGAGAATTCTGAAGTAGTGTAGTGATATTTCTATGTTGTTTGGTCAATCTAGAAAATGAGTTGCCAGACTTGCAAGGCACTTTCCAGACTCCTGTGATTACTGATTAATTATCGCACAGATCTGGACTGCTATTGGCCAGTCAGAACCCTTGAGTGTGTTGCCCATTTTATAAAGTAGGTTTGTTTGTTTATTTATTGCAGTTTAGGATTAGTACCTTTTAAGCCACAGGCTTGTTTACAAAGGCTGCAAGTCAGCAAATACATGACATAACAAGACAAAACAGTATGTACATGTGAGCACAAATTAACAGCAAAATATCAAGTGCATATATAGCAGTACAGTATTACAAGATCAGCAAGTAAGAATATATGGTTACCATGAAGAATTACTACCAACAACAACACTACAGGGGGCACTAGAGAGCCACACTACTGACTGGATGTGCTTCAAATCAGCTCTGCCATAACATCCACATTATTCCTAAATATTTATAGATTGAACATTACAAAGTGAAATATAGCACTACAGAATGACGCATCATCTTACCCGGAGTCTGCAGATACCAGAATTGCAATGGTTCACCAGATAGATGCGGCAGAAGGTCTGAGCCAAAAAAATGTAACAGCAGACAAAGGCCCAAAAGGGGATGTTGGACCAGCCCATGGGCACGAGCAGAGCAGAGAATTCTCCACCATGGGACACAGTTCTGCAGGTTGTTCGGGACATGGACCATAAAGTAGGACAGGTCCTGTCCCAGCTTAGTGCTCAGGATGCCAAAATAGAGCAAGCCATATAAATGGCCAAAAGTGCGGAGGATAGATTCTGCATCAAGCAAGCCGTCTTCAAAAATGGCACTGGAAACCAACCATCTTAGAGCCAGAATTGAAACACTGGAGAACGTTAACAGAGCCATGAATCTATGCCTCATTGGGGTTCCTGAGACATCCAAAGGGGAGGATCTGTTGACCTACCTGAGACAGTGGTTTGCCAGTTCCCTACTGCCAGAGCTGCAGTTCGAGCCCGCATGGTTTAAGAAGGCTTACCATGTCAACTTTTGAAGGGTGCAGGAGGAATGGGACAACACCAGAACAATCCTTCTCATCACTGTAGGTTCGGAGATCCAGGACTCTCTTCTCAGCTGGGCATGAGTACATGCTCCATTGATCATGGAGGACCAAGAATTTAAACTTTTTCCAGGATGGTCATATGCCATACGCAGTCAAAGAAAGCTGTTTGACCTGCTCTGGAGAGTACTACAAGGGCTAGGAGTAGCCCATTCCTTGCTGGCACCAGCCCATCTCCATATTGTGTACTGAGGGCATACCTATCAATTCAACGACCCCACGGAGGCTTGTAAAAGAGTGGATGCTATTACCACTGAGTTTTCAGCATGTAGGCCACTAGAACAGGATCTGCAATTGGATGAGGACTAAGACTTGTATGTACTGTCTGTTCCAAAAAGTGCCTGAGAGTTAACTTGAGATGAACTCTATTTACTTAAACATTGTTTAAATTACCATAGTTACGGAGATTTTTTGCTTCCCTAAATGCAACCTTATCCTAGTAAAATGCCCCATACTGTTAGTATGTTACTCAAGGGATATATCCTTATTTTAAAATGGGGCCTCATATTCCTGGGTAGTTTAAACATGGTGTTGATGGCATACTTAAAACTGTGTAATGCATGCCACATGGAATCAGAACAGGGAGGTATATAGTGACTGGCTTCCTACTGCCAGAAGTATTAGCTAAGTGGAGGGTTCTATACAGAGTCTCTGTACTTTTATCTTGCTTCAGTGCTGTTTGCCAACAAGTTAATTTTTAGAATGTAATGTTTAATACTAGTTTACTTATTCCTGAATTATGGAGTTAGAGCATCTGATCGAAGCCATAACTTACCTATAGAATGTTAGATAGGTTTGTGAGAACAGTGGTTAAACATACCATAATTTAGTAAACGTCCTTTTATGATAAAAAGTAATTGTTGGGTCCCACAGGTTTTAGAGTGGCTGGCATCCTGAACATCCTGCCTGGGGGTAACAGTGTGCACCCTAACCATAAGCATTTTTGTATAGTACCCTATATGATGTATCCTGGATTGCTGGACTTGTATCTCCTGTAACTAACATATGAGGATTGTCACTCTTTGTAGTGTGTCATGCTGCCTGGTACCATCAATTGTAATGTCTTTATTTGCTCTTTTTTTTTAAAATGACTAAAAATAAAGTTAAAAAAAAAAAAAAAACGCTACATGAGTGTGGTACAATGCCTAGGAGTGTGTAGAGTGCCATCAAGGATGAAGGGTCCCAGGCTACCGAAGAGTTGAAAGATAGAAGCAGCCAGACATGGCTTTGTCCATTGAGAGGTAGGAGGGAGGTAAGGACAGGTAGGGGAGGTGCTAGGAGTGGAGGGGAGGGGTAGAGCAGGAAGTGGGGAGGAGGGGGAACCTTTGAGCCGGGGTGAGAGGGGGGAGGTGGTGAGAGAAAGATTAGTAAGCGGCTAAATACAATCTGGCTCAGCACATCATCGGGCTGAAATGCTACAAAAACTGGGGCCCTGAGTCATGGCTTAGCTGATGAGAAGAACCGACACACCTCTCAATAGCTCCTCAGAGAAAACTCTTATTTTACAACTATAAAGTTTTTCATCTTGAATTTTTACTTTTGTCTGCATTGTGGGTGTCTAGGATTGTATAAGATGTTAAGCAGCAGTGCAATGAAAAAATGTTTTCCCAAAAAGCTAGTTTCAGTAACTGCTAATAAACATTAACGTATTTGTCAAATCTACTTTAAGTGACGCCTACGCTGCATACCATGAGGTGTTATTTCTAAGCCAAATGTGGTTGGCACTTTTTTCTTGAGAAAAAAACTAAATTAAAATATTTATAAAATACTCAGATTTTGGTGGAACTAGAAAATTGTACCACCAAATAAAACTGGAAGATGCCTGGAATCCTTTGTAGTGAAAAGGGTAGAGTCAATTTTTTTGCTACGTTTTGTTGCACTGCTGCTTTAAGGATGGTAAAAAAAAAAATAAATAAATAAATAAATAAAGGTTCAGCCACTGCATCAGCAAATTTTTTTCAGACCTAAAGCTGTGCAGCAAAATGAACAGCCTATGCAGTGAGGTCAATGAGAGGATGTCCCACTGGTAACTATAACACCGTCTTAAGCCATCTAGTGAAAACTGTGCAGGATCTTGGACGAAAATTTAAATTGTTGACACCACCAGCTGTTGCTTTGGAGACCTGAGTCGATGTGGTAGAACTTAAGGTGAACCCATCTGAATCATCTGTATTGAAATCTGGGGAGGCCAGTGCTAATTTTGTGCAGGAAAATTCTCCTGAGAATGCAGCTGGAGACAGTGGAAAACAAGTTACATGAGTAAACTTTATGGGTCGTTGGGCTTCCTGAAACAAATGAAGGTGAGGACACATTAGACTCTGCAAAAACTGTCTCACCCAAGTATTGGGTTTCACGGAAGCAGATTTTCCTTTTTCTTTCAGGAAGGCATACCATTTAATCCTGCATCGTGCAGCAGGTTCCTCGGGACAGGAACCCAGACCCTTCTTAGTTGTGTTCTCTGGAAATGGTGACAGTGACTGTGCATTGCTTGCAGCCAGGAGTCTGTCATGGCTTAAAATAAGGAGAAGTTGATGTATCTTGTTATCCTCACCTGTCTTACAGTACAAGACAAAGAAAGAAACCATTTGATGAGGGGAGATGTCAACTTCAGGCACTTAAGAAACAACATCAGTTGCTGTCACCCACTAAATAGAGAGTGGTTTGAATACTTAAATATGTATGTACAATGAGGTCAAGGAGGCCGACAAACTTGTGATAAAAATTGAGATGAGATGGGTGATCATGGCCATGAAGATTCAGCTGAGGATGAATTAATCTGCATGGTGCCAGTTTGTGAGTACCTGAACGTTTTTAATTGTGGAGATACTCTGATCCCAATGTGATGTGTTTTTTCTGATTTTCCTCCTGCAACAAACTTGAAAATTTGGTTCTGGACTTAATCTTTATATTTTGTATTCACAGTTACCAATCAATGCCAACAAAGCCGAGGCCTAGAGCCTTAGCCTGCCAGGACCCCAGCCCTGAGTGGATCATCCTGGTTGCAGAAAGCAGATTCATCTAGTCTGATCTGTAACCATTCCTGTCTGGGACACTTCAGCCTAATCTCTGTAGCAAAGCACTTCTGTTCATACACCAGTTAACACCTCATTAACAAATTAACACCCTTTTTAATTTCATTTGCTTTTTCTCCTCTTATAGTCATCCCCCATCAGCCCTACCCTACTCACCCACCTTCTCCTGGACTTACCTCTCCCTCTTACACCCCTGGCTTACCCCAAGGGTGGAGGCATCATGAGGGGCCCCTTTTACCTCCCGATGGAGACTGGGGTGGCGCTTGAGGGAGAGTGCCACAATTGGTGGAGTGGGGCCCTACAGCAAAAGGGTGGATATCCTCTTGCTACAGCTGTTGCTCCTTGTTTCTAATTTTTCTCCCCTCATGGACACCAAGAAGGGCTCCAGGTATGCATCCATGCATGTGTGTACATGTGCATGTCCAAACTTGTAAGCGGCCGCCCCTCATTTTGCTGCTCCGCTTGCCATGCCTCCCTTGGTCACCCAGGTAGCAGTAGCACAGCGGAGACTGACTGCCCCCCCCCCCAAGGCAGAGAACATTCTCTGGGATGCCCAACTCACCTCCCCCGGCTGGCCTTCCAATAACCCAAATTCGTTACCAAACCCAGGTCGCCAGCATCACGAGCGGTAGTGCTGTTGTTGCACCAGTGGGCCGGTTCACAAATTAACACTTCTGAGATTTGTGCCTGGCCATCTATTCCAGCTGGAAAGAAAATCTTATTTGCCTGCAGTTGCTGTGGTGCCAGGTTCAACACAATAAACTTGCAAACACTTTTCAAGATGAGCCCTATTTCTGAGCTACAGTAGTCGGTATTAGGGAGACATTAGCATGGCTGCAGCTGCTTTATTAATTTCCTTCTATTTGCTGTTGCCTGCGTAGAGCTGGCATTAGGCATCATCAGCTCCAACAGCTGTTGGGGCCCCAAACTCAAAAGGCCCTAAGTCTGGCCCAGAGCAAGGTTTTAGTCTTCGTGTTTTACAGTGTTTTTTTTTTTTTTATTATTATTATTTTGATGTTTTTACTGTGCCCTGTGGAAACAGCAAGCAAGAGAAATTGGTTAGCTGGGCAGAAGGTTTCAAAATGGCATCACAATGACATGAAGATGCCTACCACAGTAGAGGAATTGGGGGCTCCATGACTAACCTTGCTGAGAGCCACCAAAAACATGTCACCTTTGTGCCAGTCCACATTCCGCTGTACCTGTGGTTATCCTCCTGTTCCAACTACCTCCACATATTCTTCATCCTTTAGTAAACTACAAGGTATTCTTTGTTGTTAACGTTTTAGGTTTATGTGGGGAATATACATGGCTCACTCACCTATGAAAGGGAATAATTTTCTGTGATATGGATGAAATGGATTTAAGAGACTGAACAAATCTGGTAGATAAGCAGATGCGTGCTGCTGGTTTTGTTGTAAAGATAAGCGAAGTGCATAGTGTTATATTTTTGTGTTTGTTTTTACTGTACTGTATGGCTTTGTTTAGTGAGTACTATCCCCTGATGATTAAGAATTCACTTGCATTATTCATAAAATGCAGGCCACACAAGGGCTTTCTGAATTTGAAAGCCCCCCCATGACTCTTGTCCTGTGATGATAATAAATTAACCATGCAACAGAAAGAATGAGTCACAGTTGAAATTGACTGACTGGAATAGTGGCTAGGGCACCTGTCACAAGGTGAGCTGGATTTGGAGGGACAGACTTGGAAATTGTTTAATTCATTGCCATGCTTTTGGTTAAAAAATAGTGTTGGTTTTTGGTCTGTTTGCTTCAAATGGTTACACCAGCCTCTAAGCAGGACTGTGGGGAATGGTGACAAGAATTATGTCATGGGATGAGAGGTGCAGATTGGAAACTGGACAGAAGTTGAGAGGGGCAAAGGTCAGAAACTCAGTGGAACAGGACTGGACATTTGGTGCAGAGGCAGGAGTGCAGCCCATGATGTTGGTGACCCGCATTTAGCTACTGTGGCTATCCTTAGTTCTCTCCCAGTATACAGTCCATTATAAATGATACCACAAACTCAGTAACATTTGACCCCGCCGGCAGAGATCACAGACCAGAGATTGTGCAGATGTAAGTCTATTTGTTTTTGGTGACTGCCATTCCAAACCTGCTGATTGTGGTTCATTGCTGTGATATTTTTTCCTTTTGTGTTCGCTTGAGCTTGCTCAAGGAACATCTTGGTACTAACGGCATTTTCACTGCAAGGTCAATTACAGCTGAAACTGCAGTGGGCTTGATGTGTACACCAATGTCCAGGCACTCTGGTTATTATGACAGTAGTTCTGTTTGCTGATGTGGGATGTTCTGTAGTTGAAAGAAATGAACTGCTCCAATGAAAGAGTGCTTCATTTCTTTCTGTAGCCGTAACTCCGGGCATGTGCATTAGAGTTGAAACTAATGCCTGTGCCTGAAGTTACCAAAGCCCTCCCCCCCCACAAGACAAATCACATCCAATACAACCCTGTGAACCAAACCATCAACATCATGGACAACCGAGTAGATAGTAGCACAGGGGGAAAAAAAAGGCTCAGTTGTCCAGCATTCAGTCTTCATGTGTTTGGGACAGTAGTGGGTGACAGGACGGGCACTGTGCAGGTCAAAGCCACCCACCCACCTCATGGATTGCAGAGAACAGAGTGCACATCAAGACAGTACTATGCAGCCCACCAGCAAAGTGGTAGTGCTACCACTTGCAACGCCAGTGACCTGGGTTTGGTAGCGAGCCTGGGTTGCTGGATGGTCAGTCGGTGGGAGAAGGATCGAGTGCCTATTGGGCTGCTCCCCTTCTCTGGGAGGGGAGGGCTGCAAACATTGCTGCTATACCACCACCTGGGCGACCACAGGTGGTGGTGCAGACGAGGGAGCAGTACAGGGAGTGGCAGACATCGGATGAGGGTCTGAGCGAAGGTACATCTCTGCATGCCTTCATCTCATTGGCCCTTCTAGTGTGCTGATGTCTGCAGGGGCCGGGATCAGAAAATGAAAATCCCAACGGTGGTGCCTGTAGATGGGTCCCTGTGCTGGCCGGAGGGTTTGAGGTGGCTTCTGGTGCACGCTCTCCCCTGAAGTATGGAGGAGAAAAGGGGGACTTCTCCACCCTGCTGGGGGGCAAACCAGAGGCTCATGAATCGATGGAGAGTGGGACACTCATTAGGAAGCCAGTGCCCCTCTGTCCCCTCCAGTGCTATCTGTGGGGTGCATTAGGGACCCCAAAGAGAGGGGTTGCCATGGAGTGCAGGGGGCATAATCAGAAAGTAAAAAAAAAAAATACAGTACTGTGAAGTCCTTCCCAGCAGACCCGCTCCTTCTGTTTTTTTTTTTTTTATTTAATTGCCGACATTAGGGGGCCCAATCCCCATGTCGGCACTGCAAGATCCCCCCCCCAAAAAAAACTGTGGCACACTGGAGAGCCCACTCCAGTGTCCCCAAATGTCTGTCCTCCCAGTACTCTGGGACACTGGGGTGCCCACCCCAGTGTCCTACTGATGTCCCCATCTCACTTCCACTGTCGGACACGGGGGACCCCACTCCCAGTGTCCCCAGATCTTTTTGAAACCTGTAAAAAAAAAAAAAAAACAGTCCCACAATGTTTTTCCCTCTGAAAAAAGAAAATGGTTTCTCGTCGTCCCTCCTGCATTCTCCCCCATCCTGACCTCCCACTGAGTACCTCCACCCCACCCCCTTGCCCCATACTTACCACCCGAGGTTGTCGACTGTCATCTTCTATGGACCAGGGCACATCTGCACTCTTCAAAGCAGAACCGCAAACTGAGGAATAAAGGTAAGTGCCATATAATGGCTGGCAATGGTGTTTTGAACTTATGTTGATATCACGGCCATTTTCTGTATATTTGCAACAAATTTTCAACATGCACTTTTTGGGACCCTACCTCAAGAACATTGGCACTGTTTCGTTACTTGGGCCCAGAAGGTGATTTTGCAGTCGCTGCATGAAATCATCTTCCAGGACCAGTTAATGAAACAACAGTGCCTGCGTTCATGAGGTAGGTTCCTAAAAATCCCATGTTGAAAATTTGGTGGAAAAATTCCTAAAAATGGACGAGTTACTGCACTTGTTGAAATATGAACATATGAAATTTGCCAGCAGATAAAGGCCTAGAGGTCTATCAAGTCTGCTCGAATGTGCAGCTAGCACCCCTTATTCTGCAGCTGCCCCTCCCTTCCACCCTTCCCCTTCATTAACCCTCCCCCTTGTCCTGTCCCATCCTCGTTTGAAGCAGTCCACTGTTCTACTGCATACCACTTCAGCAGGTAATGCATTCCACCCAGCCACCACCCTCTCTGTAAAAAAGTGTCTCCTCATCTCCCTCCTGAACCTTCTTGCTCCAGTCTCATATCGTGGCCCTCCCTCCCTTACTTTGAACAGCCCCTCTGTACCTGTCTTGTTTATTCCTTTCATGTATTTAAAGGTTTCAATCATGTCACCCCGTCCTCCTCTCCTCCAGTGAGTACATGTTCAACTCCTTCAGCCTCCTCTCATATGATAAGTCCCCCAGCCTCTTGATCATCTTTGTCGCTATGCACACGTGTAACTTTGGTAATTTCTAATATTTTGACTCCAAATTTTCAACACAGCCATTTTCACACCACCTCATGAACAGTGAAGCTGTCATTTTTCACATCCTGCCCAAAACATGTTTTCACACCTCTAGCATGCAATGGCGCAGTCCCTGCAAGAAATCACCTTTTGGGACCAATTAACGAAATCACAGTGTTACTGTTCATGACGTGGGGTCCCAAAAAGCCTATGTCAGAAATTTGGTGAAAAAATTCCTAAAAAACGAGTTACGAGCGTTCATTGAAATGTTTCTACACATGTGTGTAACTTTATTAGTTTTTAATATTTTGACTCCAAATTTTCATCATCAGCCATTTTGTCACACCACCTCATGAACATCACAGCTGTCATTTTTCACATCCTGCCCAAAATGTGTTTTCACACCTGACTTACAGGTTTGGGCCAGGATGGGTAACGGAGGGTGTCCATTACCCATCCTGGCACAAACCTGCAAGTGAATGTTCGGCAATGACAAATGCTTGTTTTTATGTTACATTTTCTTTAATATGTGTGTTTGTCACATGGCTACAGCTTCATACAGTCTCACTAGCATTTAGCTGCAATCAAAGGATATATGCTGTCTCTACTCCCCAGACATAATCGGCATCTCAGAAACATGGCTGAAGCCAAACATACTTCCGCACGAAGTGGAACTCCAAGGATTCAATACCGTCAGGAAAGACAGGAAGGGGAAGAAGTGCAGGGGAGTCTTCATCTATGTCAAGTCCCATCTCAACGCCACAGTGGTTACTACCCCTGAGCTAGAAGGGCCGGGTGTGAAGTCATACTTGTAAAACTTCTTCTGGGGGGAACTAAACCACTCATTGTCAGTTGCATCTACAATACTCCAAAGAAAGCAACTGCAGCCCTAACAACTCTCACAGATGCTATACTTGCTCTACCAAACTGCGAAAAAATTTATATTGGGGGATTTCAACCTAAACTGGGGTGAAAAGCTGCCAGGTGAAGTAACAAACAGCCTAGAGGGAGCTAATCTAACACAGCTGATAAAAGAGCCTATACATTTTAACCAAAAGGCAGGGAACCATACCACCCTAGACTAGGTATTAGTGTCCAACCCGGGCAGGGCTAAAACAGTTGGGACTTCCGTAGATTCACTTAGTGATCATACCCTGGTCTTCCTGGTTTGGAGGAACAACTTTCCCAAGCAACCCCCCAGAACTTTCTGGACAAGAAACTACTCAAAGCTAAATACAGGATCTTTCCTCCGATCCTTATCAGAAATAGACTGGTCACAGGCCCTTGAAACTCCCAGTCTAGACGAAGCCCTTGAACACTTTAACAAACACTTTCTGTTAGTAGCCAATAAGCACGCACCCCTAAGAAAGATTAGGGTTAAAGGTCCGGATGCAAGGTGGCTCAATCCTGATCTTAAGAAGAGGATGAAGAAAAGAGACAAAGTCTGGGGGAATTACAAACACTCTAACCTGCAACACGACTGGGTGAAATACTGAAAAGCCAGAAACGGTTGCAAAAGAGAACTCAAAAAAGCAAAAAAGAACTACCTGTATGGGCTGCAAACCAAGAACCTCTCAGATCCAAAGAAGTTCTGGGGACACATTAACTCGCTACTGAAGGGCAATAAGAGCAAGGAGACAGGGGTAATAAAAGCAAACGGGATACCTCTTTCCTCCCCAGAGGCCACGGCAAACGCATTCAATAATTTTTTCTTGGATCTACAGAGGTACAGAAGCAACTCTACCATGCAAGGCCAGGGAAGCAAAACAAACCCAGGGAACGCCCCCCAGGCCCTGAATTTCAACTTAAGCTGGTCTCAGCTGAGGAAGTCCTAAAATTGCTTAGGAGCCTGAAACCAGACGGTGCTACAGGGCACAACAATCTTGAGCCCAAGCTGCTGAAAATAGGAGCCCTAGTCTTAGCAGGACCAGTAACTCAGATAATTAACAGGTCCCTGACTGAAAGGAAAATCCCTGACCTATGGAAGGTCACCCTAGTGACCCCAATCCCGAAAAACCTGTTGCACGAAGCAGTGGAAGCTTTCAGACCCATCTCTATTTTATGCACCTTAAGCAAGGTGTTGGAAAAGGTAGTCTATCAACAGGTCAATAACTGTCTGGAACTGCATAATCTTCAAACTGACCAACAACACGGCTTTAGAAAAAGACGCGGGGCTGATACAGCCTTGGTAACCTTCACCACAGATGTATACGAAGCACTAGACCAGAACAAGATGGTTGGGGCAGTCTTCATTGACCTAACCAAGGCCTTTGACCTCGTCAAACACCAGCTAATACTATAAAGTCTCAGAGGGCTAGGTCTGGACAAGCAAGCTCTAAAATGGTTCACAAACTACCTCCATGGGAGGTCACAAATGGTTCGGTGGAAGGAGGCAAAATCAGGTGAGAGACTAGAATCTGTTGGAGTTCCACAGAGATCAATCTTGGGCCCACTACTCTTCTCCCTGTACGTCAATAACTAACCCAAGCATTGTGGAGGGGTGAAAGTCGCGTTATATGCTGATGATGCCATGCTGTACAGAATGGGGAAGGACACTGGGTCCCTAAATCTGGAGTTGCAGGAGGATCTTGATACCCTTGAAGCCTGGTGCCAGTAGCATTGGCTGGTTCTAAACAGTAAAAAAACTAAAGCCATGCTCTTCGTCCCAAAAAAACTTGGCCCAGACAGATCGACCCTTCTATCCCTCACCACCCTAAATGGGACGGTGATAGAGGTGGTGGACAATTTCAAGTATCTGGGGATATATCTGGACCAGGAGGTCTCTTTCAAGAAGCATATTGACCCCTCACAAAGGTGATAAACCAAAAGCTGGGCCTCCTTTATAGGCTAAACCCCTTTTTGAATAAGGAAACCAGGAAAGCAATTGGCAATGGGGCAATTCTACCCACTCTCTTCTACGGAGCGACCATGGTCCAAACACTGAGGGTAACAGAAAAACAGCATCTAGGGGCACTGTACCACGGAGTCAGCCGATTCACAGCTGGTGCGCAACTGATGCAGCATCACTGTAAGGTGCTCCAGGCCATTGACTGGCCATCCCTCGAAGCCAGAGTAACTTATCCTTCCTTATGCTTGGCTTTTAAATGACAGCAACCTGGGGCTCCCCCAAGTCTATGGGACCTGATAGCCCCCAAAACAAATAGAAGAGAGCTTAGGTCTACTGATTGGAAGTTTCTCGAAATACCCAGAGCCAGGTCATCCCTCGGCCTTCTGTCTGCCAGAACAGCCCTACCCAAACTTTGGAACAATCTACCAAGAGAAATACAGAACTGTACCTCTCCTGGGGGCTTCAGAAAAGCACTAAAGACACACCTAGGCACTGGGAAAATGTGCTGCTGCCTCAAATGAGGCCACCTGAAAGTCTTACTCCCATAAAGGGGAGATGGTCGGAATCAGTTTCCACAGGTTATACTGTAGATGGGAGGGGGTGCAAAGTAGGACAATACAATGCTGCATGAGCACTTAACTAAGCTGTTCTATTGATCTGTCTGTTCCTAACTAAATGTCCAGTTGCTGTTTTAGATTCTGTGTACGATGTAGAATATGCTGAATTGATGGTCTGTTGCACTGTATAATTGCCTTGCTCCCCTGTTTGTATCGAAGCATTGGTTTTTCATCTCCCTTAGGTACATGTAACAAATCCCTGGTCACTCCTGAAAAAGGGACCGTCAAGGTCTCAGTGGGCCTACCCGGTTACCAAAATTTAAATAAATAAAATTACACAGTGCCGGAGAGCAAGAAGGAGTGAGAGCGAGCTCAGCAGAACAGGGGACTTTTAGTTTTAAAGAAAAAGGCGCCAATCACTGCAGGCTCTGCTGCCCTACAAAAGGGGTCACCTGCAGTGCCAGCAACAGTGCTGCAGAGTGAAAGGGAGTGAGAGTGAGCTCAGCGGAGCTCAGGAATGGAGGAGGGGACTTTCAGTTTTCTCCCACCCACTCACCCCACATCACTTAAATAGCCTTTCTGGGCAGGCAAGGGGAGGATCTTCTCTGGTTTTGGACCGATCAAGGAGGTGTGGTGCTTGGCCTATCGAGGGGCAGGGATCTTCTGACAAGTACAGCAATTCCTGTTGAATGCACTTTGGAACTGAGACAATATGATCATCTGAGGGGTGGAGCTGTGCTAATCTATACTTTATTCAGGCTAAACAAATTCTAGTCTTAGCACCCACCAAAAACATACAGAATCAATGGTCATATATTTTTTTAAAAAGCAGTACAAAATATACATAATGGATATGAAAAAAGTACTAAAGTTTTGCGAGGACAAGGCCCTGCTTCTCTCTGATGAAGCAGGGTGTTGTCCTTGGAAACGTTAGCACTTTTTTCATATCCATTATGTATATTTTGTACTGCTTTTTAAAAAAATATATGACCATTGATTCTGTATGTGTTTGGTGGGTGCTAAAACTAGAATTTGTTTTGTTTCAAGCTGAATTAGCACCACCAATCTATCCTGGTGCTGTTTTACATTGTTGAATTGACTTTATTCAGGCTACAGGCTCATATTACAGTACTTGATTGAATGTGATCATCTGTGGGGTGGAGCTGTGCTAATCTATACTATATTCAGGCTACAGGCTCGTAATACAGTACTTGATTGAATGTGATTTGAACCTGTACTACCCCTATCAGCTGGGTGGAAGTAGTGTTGCCATTTTATGGAGGGAACAACATTTTGAGTAGGGTCAGAAATTAAGGATGGGGGCCAGAATGGGACAGGAGCCACACATCACTAGGGCCGGCATCTTTGGAAGGCTGGTTGGGTGCACAGGGTGTGAGTCTGCCATGATCCTGGACTGGGCTTGGAGTATGGGGGAGGGTGTATGATTTGTAGCCAGCTGGCTATTTTAAAGGAGGAGCTGTGGTGGTTAAGGAGGAGCTTGGGAGGCAGGGCAGGCCAGGTTGGAGGTCATCCTGTCAGAGGGGTGAAGGGGGCTGGAGGTGGGGGATGGCGACAGAGCAAATGGGTCCTGAAGCCGACCCAGGGATCAGAGACACAGACAGAGTAGGGGGGGAAGGGAGGGTGTGCATGAGACAAAGGGGAGCCACCCAGCGGGGGGGGGGGAGAGATTGCGGGAAGCACCATAGGAGCTGGCAGTTGATTGGAGGTAGAGGAGGACCAGGGGAGGATAAAGGTAGAGCCTCTAGCTGGCTGCGAATGAACCCCAACAAGACGTATTGGTGGTGAAGTCGAACAGAGTGCATCATAGGTTGGCCTCTGACTCAGAGACTGGACTTGTTCTTTGTTCTGTTTCATTGAAGGCCTCCTCTAAGGTGTGAAATCTTGGTGTCATTTTGGATAGGAGTTTGACTATGGAGGCACAGATTTCCTCCATTGTCCGCTCCTGTTTTTTCCATCTTAGAAATGTCGCCAGGATAAAGCCCCTTGTTTTGCCTATGGACCTCCCCACTTTGATACATGCCTTAGTTACATCGAGGCTTAACTACTGTAATGCGCTCTACCGCAGGGACACGGGAGAATCTCTCCGCAGACTGCAGCTAGTGCAGAATGCAGCCGTTCAATTGCTTACTGGGCAATTGAAGTTTTGGCATATTACACCTGTGTTGCATGATCTGCACTGGCTGCCAGTCAGGTGGAGAATCCTCTTTAAGGAGGGGCTTCTCACCTATAAGACCCTACATGGTCAAGGCCCTGATTACCTGTTAGACCTTCTTGAACCTGCTGTCTTGCCTCATCCCCTCCGCTCTTCCTGTGGAGGCCCCTTAGCAAATCCCAGGTCAAGATTAAAATTGGCTGGTGACAGGACTTTCAGTGTTGCCACTCCTGCCCTGTGGAATTCGCTCCCCTCTGGGGTTAAGGGGGCCCCCACTTTGGAGGTTTTTAAGACCCACCTCAAGGCCCTCTTATTTGCCCAGGCATTTTTAGATTAATATTAATCTGAGTACTGATTTATGTATAGATGCTGAGAATCTGCTATTAGTTTTAATGTTTATATGAATTATTTTTTAATTAATAATTATTTTTGTGTTTTATTGATATTTCTGAAACATGTGTTTGTATATCTGTGCGGAGCCCAGAGCCTCCGGGATTGGACATCTTTTAAATAAATTTTGCCTTGCCTTGCCATGTTGGAGGAGAGAACCAGCAGGGGGATGCAAAGCAGGATGCATTGTGCTTAATAACAGATTCGTGCCTCTGCTATTAAGGAGGGAGGGGGAGGAGGACTATACCGGTGGGCAGGTGGACAAGGAGGTGAGGGGTGGACTGGCAAAGGGAAAGGGCCAGAGAAGCACAATCGGCAGGGTTGATGGGGTGCTACTAAGGAAGGAGGGAGAGGTGGATGCAACCATGGGTGGGAGAAGACTCTGGGCAGAGAGAAGGAGGTGATGGGCACCGCTATGGGGTAGTGAAAAATAGGTGCTCAGAGTCGGCATTGGAGAGTGTAGGGGAGGGGGTTGGAGATCAGAAGGGGGGAAGGATAGTAGAAGCCCAGTAGTCAGGCTGGTAAGGCATGTGGGGGATGGGAGGAGCAGGGCAGAAGCAGTGGAGGAAGTTGTAGGAGTCGCAGATGGTGACTATAAGGGGGGGCTGTGTGGACCCTGGAGATGAGGAAAGGGTAAAAGGAAGGGAAGGGGGTATGGGACAAGAACAGGGGGGTACTTGTGCTAGAAGATTCTATACTGAAGGGGGTCAGGTGGTGCAGAAGGGGGAGAAGGCACAGGCATATCTGGGTTGAAGCTATCCCCGGGTTGACTGCGAGCAGGGCAGGCACTTCTCAAGAGCACATGGAAGGGGAGGAAGAAACCTCACATAGTGATGCACATGGGTACAAATTACTTGGTGGGGGAGACTGTAAAGGTGGTAAAGGGGAGGTTCAAGGAGTTGGGTAGGCAGTGCGAGGAGGTTAGGGGGTCAGTGGCATTCTCTGAGGTACTCCCAGTACCATATATGAGCACAGGGAGGAAAAGAAAGATAGAGGAGTTCAATGAGTGGCTAAGGGATTAGTGCCATACCAAGAAGTATGGTTTAGTGATGAGCTGGGGTAGGAGCTGGGGGCAATAGTGGCTTATATGCAGGGGACAGGTTACACTTGAGCGGGAAGGGGAGTACTGAAAAGTGAAACGGAGGAGTATATAGCAACTAAGATGGATTTAAACTAGAAGGGGGGGTGGCAAGAGGACTGCTGATAGGAAAAGGGTCCAGAAAGGAGCACCTAGGGAGCTCACCCCCTAGTTATGGGTAAAGGCAGAGGTGAAGCGACACAGGGAAGGTGCATGCAGGGTCGCCAGGTTGGAGTAGAGATGGCACTAGCCCCCTTAATAAGGGGGCAGACAAAGGAAGTGGACCACTGAGAGGAGGGGAGCAAACCAAGGAGAAGAGAGGAGAGAAGAAGGAGGGGAATGGAGTGAAGATGGTCTCTCTAAATGTGAGAAGCCTGGGTAATAGAATTGCAGAACTTCAGGTGCTCTTTTCAGAAGGAAATGTGGGCATTGCTGCAGTGACTAAGACTTGGGCCACCCAGTACCATGATTGGGATCTGGCAATCCCTGGGTATAGTATTTACAGGAAAGACTGGGGAGTTGGGAGAGGTGGTGGGGTAGCACTCTCTGTGAGGGAAGGGATCAAATGTACAAGGGACGAGGGGGAGGAAGGGAGGACAGAGGCACTATGGGTGCAGCTTCTGGATTCCAAGGGTAGAAAACTGAGGCTGGGGGTGGTGTACAGACCTCCAGCTCAATCAGTGGAACTGGATAGGGAGCTAGTGGAGCAAATTGGAAGGGTGTGTAGAAAGGGGAGCATGGTGATGGTGGGGGATTTCAATCTGCCAGGGGTTGATTTGTCGCACAAAATAGCAAACAAACAGTCAGGCATCCCACTAAAGTGACCAAAAACAGACCTGTAAGCTAGGTCTCAAAAAAAAGCTTTTATTGTATACAACAATCTAAAAGCAACAGCATTGAAAAAGCATCTTTCCGACGTGAAACGTATGTCTGCGTTTGGTGCAGGAGTGCTGGCTGCTGCTTTTAGATTGTTGTATACAATAAAAGCTTTTTTATCAAGTCCTAGCTTACAGGTCTGTTTTTGGTCGCTTTACTGGGATGCCTGATTGTTTGTTTGTTATTTTGTTCATTTTTGTCGTGGCTCCAGTGGGGTTCGCCGGTAGCTGCCATTTTGTTTTTTCTTTTTTTGTTGATTGGCGCACCCATGCCACCCCGAGTGCCAGGGAGCAGGTGATCCTGGATGCGATCCAGGAGGGTCTCCTGACACAGCTAGCAAGTGGGTCTACAAGACTAGGTAACATGCTGGACCTGGTGCTGTCAAATGAGGAGATAGTGCTGGCCCAGTGGCACTGAGGGCTAAGGCATTAGATGCCTCACCTCGTGCCACACTGGCGACCCAGGTTTGGAAACTAGCCCAGGCCCCCGGGGGTCAGCAAAGGCATTGAGGAATTGAGCATCCATAGATGGCTCTCCCTCCCCGGGGAGGGTGTAGGGCATTGCATCACTCCAGCATGACCTCTGGTGACTGTCAGAGGTAGCCTGGAACTTGCATCACAGTCGTATGGCACCGGGGCAGAGCTCAGCGGACACTGGCCATCATTGCTCATCCAAGCTCCATGGGGGGGAAGGCGGGGTGTAAACAAGTAGAAAAAAAAAACTCTCCCACTGACTGGCGAAGGCGGGTCCTGGAGCAGCAGCCCATGCCCAAAGCCGGGCTTTCAGGAAGCACTCCCGAGTCCTCCCCAGAAACAGTGCCACATGCCAGCATTACTAGATAGAGTGCTGGAGGAGTGGTGGTCCTTCCTTGGGGGACTCAGAACCAGGGGGGCGGCACTGTGAAGGGGAGGAAGTCGGCACCCGAGGAATGTAACTGGGGCTTCAGGTGGGTGGGCAGAGCCACAGCTGAGAGACCATGCCAGAGAGAGAGGTTAGTGGACCTAGAGGGGAGAGAAAAAGAGTTGTAAAAAAATAAATAAATGAGGAGGTAGTGAGAGAAGTAAGGGTTGAGGACCCACTAGCTGGTAGTGACCACCAAACAGTGTGGTTCATACTCACGTTGGGCAGGGAGGCTGGAGGCACAGGTACTAGGGTGGTGGATTTTAGGAGGGTAGACTTTGGGAGGATGAGAGAAATACTGCAAGGGAGTCTCCAGGGTATTAGGCCAGAGATGGACTCAGGGCAAAAGTGGGAAACTATCAAAACTGGGCTAACAGAGGCTACAGAAGCCTGCACCAGGACTAGGAGCAAGAAGGGCAGAGCCAGGAAACCATGCTGGCTGAACAGTGAAGTGCTGGAGGGGGTGAGGGTGAAGAAGGCTGTGTACAGGAAATTCAGGAGAACAAGGAAGGAGGAGGATAGGGAGACTTACGGGAATTGGTCCAAGGTGGTGACCAAGTAGATGAGAATGGCCAAGGCCTCCAGGGAGCTAAGGTTAGCACAGGACATAAAGGGAGAGGAGAAGGACTTCTTTAGATATGTCAGGGAAAAGAGGAAGTGCAAAGACCATATAGTGAGGCTAAAGTGGGGAGGGGGATGGGTGGAAAAAGGAGAGGAACAAGCAGAAGTACTGAATGAGTACTTTTGTTTTGTTTTCACTAAGGAGAAGGATGGACCACTACCACCTTGGACTAGGAGGGTGGGGGAGGGGGCAGAGGAGATGACAGACACAATGATCATGAGGAGTAGAGTGCTAGAGGGGTTGAGGACCCTAAGGGTGGACAAGGCATCGAGTCCTGATGGCATCCACCCTAGGGTGTTGAGGGAGATGGCGGAGGTGTTGGCCGAGCCACTGGCTGATCTCTTTAGTACCTCCCTGGACACAGGTTGTGTGCCTCAGGACTGGAGGGTGGCCCATGTGGTGCCCATACACAAGAGTGGGCCTAGGGACAAGCCAGGAAATTATCAGCCTGTAAGTCTCACTTCCATAGTGGGAAAACTTATGGAGACGATAATGAAGGAGAGGCTGGTGTCGTTCCTCGAGGAAAATTGCCTTCAGGACGGGCGACAGCATGGGTTCATCTTGGGGAGGTCTTGTCAGACAAATCTAATAGAATATTACGACTGGGTAACAAGGAAGCTGGCTGGGGGTCATGTGGTAGATGTACTGTACCTGGACTTCAGCAAGGCCTTTGCTACAGTGCCACATGGGAGACTGGGGGGGGGGGACCGAACACATTTGACAAACATTGTGTTAGGCAGTTCATTTTCAGCAACAAAATATGCGGTTCTCAAAAACCCTTCAAGTTGCTTATCACTCTGTGCAGTAGCCTTTCTATTGCCTTTGTCATTGGCAACCAATTTGATTCACAGTCGACTTTTTTTTTTTTTTTTGCTTTAGTATGAGCACTGCTAACAGAATATCTTATTAGGATTAATATCTTGTAACAAGTGTTTTTAAAAGGAATGGATGCATAAGACTTTCAAACAGAACACCTCATCTGACTGCTGTCTTTATCAACAACAACCAGCTGTATATGGTTAGCCACTATGGTTGAAATTTAACTTGTTACGGCTGCAGTACGCGGATCCCGCAGATGTTTTGCATGTACAAAAGGAGTGCAGTCATGTTTTCTGTCCATGGAACTGACTGAAGGTGTAAATGGTCTCCCCTGCCTTACCCTCCTCCAAGAAATGTTTTCCACTCTCAAATAAATACGCTTTTATGTCGGTCAATGGTTGCAGGGTACTATTTTCTTTCTTAAATAGGTGGTACAAGAGCTAGAACCTGAGCAGTGGGAGGCAGCATTGTTTTTTTGGGGGGAGTAAGATCCACCCCACCACCACCTGAGAAGCTCCTAAAGATCCACCCCACCCTTTTTTTATTCATGTAGGAAGGGCATGAGGTGGCGCTATCATGTTGAAACAAGACTCACTAGTTTGGGATCTGGACCAAGGAACAGAACAAGTCTGTGGGGTCCCTGCATTTTAAGCACTAGGAGAACAGAAGTTACTTAATGCCTTCAAACTGACTTAATAACTCTTGGAACAAATGATTATCAGAGCCACCTGGTGTCTCAGAGTAAGTAAGAAGTGTCTGAAACTACAGCTTCCTGGTTGAAAGAGCCACAGGTATTTCTAAAACATTTATATATTAAAAACAAAGTCCAGCTTTTGAGATTAACAATTTGTTTACCATATTCAATATATATAGTTTGTCTTTTTAGTAGTTTTAAAACTTTGAAAGCATTGGTGTTAATAATGCATTTAAAAATACATTTTTAATTGTCTTTACAGTTAATCATGCAGGTTCATGTGAGTGCACTTTTTTGGGGGAAGGGGTTCAAATTATTTTACTCATGGGCACAGTACTTGGTAAACACATCCTTTGAAGTGTATTTTTTCTTTTAAGTTTGAGAAGTGGAGTTGTCTTGCACCTGTTAAAAAATACCCGCTGCCATTAACAACTACTTGTAGAAACAAAAGGCTGTTTTTTTTTTTCCTACTTTCTTTTTTCCTGGCTCAGTTTATATCAGTGAAAAGAAAGACTGGAAAAATTATCAGAGCTGCCATACCCCTGGGCATGCCGTTTATCACTAATTTAAAATAACACAAATATAGTTTCACATTTTTACCATAAGGGAAGCAAGAAGATGAACCAGCATGTTTAACAAATGCATTCATTCACACCTGTGAATGAAGGAGGGGTCATTTTTTTCTAACATTCCTGGTGAGTTTATACTCTTTGGAACCTGTTTTTTTTTTTTTTTTTTTTTTTTTGGGGGTTATTGCATCTTGTCCCAGGCAATCTTCCCAGAGTGCAGTTTGCTCTACTGTTTAATATCTCCAGTGGAGGCCAGTGTCTTGTTACCTTTTTTGTTTCAAATTAACCACAGACATCATGGCAGCCAAAGGAGACACACTTTGAGACTTAGGGTCTTGAAATCTGTAATTGCTTTCACCGCCCTTAAAAACCTGCGTGTTGGCTGGCCGGGGTTTTTATGCCCATCCGCTATGTTATGCCTCCCGGAGTTCTCCTGCCCTGAGCTACCTCACCTACACTGGTCCTTTTATGTTGAAACTCCTATACCCTGACCTTGTTGCCCCTCTCCACCCTATCCTCCCCTGTATCTCCTGCCCGCCTGGCCCTCCAGTGGACATGCTTGATTCTCTGAAACACTAATATTATATGTCACCCCTCAGTTCACGGAAAGGCCGTAACTTTCCTGTACCTGAGGCGGTCCTTTAGTCAAACCTTCCTGTATATGTTCACTCACTAATGCCTTATTTATTCCTTGTACTGTACCACTGTGTTCCTTGTATCATTTGTATTTGCACATATTGTGCATTGTTTGGATTGTACTATTATAATTTGTATACCTATGTATCGGGTCCATCTTGCAAATGAACTTGCTCAACATTGATCGCCTGAATAAATAAAGATTTTGATTGATTGATAGGGTATGTACAGCATAATTAATAAGTTTTCATATGCATAATCTTTCCATTCATGTTATTGCTAGACATATTGCAGCTAGCTTGACTTGAGAAAGGGTGAACATGGTCAGGACCCCTTAGCAATTGAGATGCATATGCAGCAAATCCAGATGCGCTAACTGCCTGTTGAATAAGGAAGGGTTGCAGGAACCCAGGGAATGATTACGGGGGGGGGCTGATGGTCATCAAAATGGAAAGGGATTTTGGGGTAATCATATTGGATGACCTAAAGGTGGCTAAATGATGTACCAAAGCTGTGAGGAGAGCCAGTGGAATGCTGTGGTGCATTAGCAAGAGGTATTACCAGCAGAAGTAAGGAGGTGGTGATGCCACTGTGTAGCTCACTGGTGAGGCCTCATTTGGAATATAGTGTCCAATTCTGGAAGCCGCATTTCTGTCGTGCAACTTTAAATCACAAATGGGTTAAATGGTTCTGTGTTAGATTTCTGTCCCTTTCCCCTACTTCTCCCACTGGCTAGCCTTATGGAACGCAACCAGAACATATCTTGGCTAGCATGATGAATGCACCTACACAAGCTGCTTCAGTCTACAGCACTATCTTTTTAAAATGCTAACTTCTTGTTAAAAATATGACATAATTTTTCCATCCATGTTACTGGACATACTGTAGCTATCTTGGCTTGAGGAAGGGAGAACATGGTCAGGACCCCTTGGCAATTGAGATACGTATGCAGCAAATAAGTCCAGATGTGCTAACTTACCTTGTAACTGTTAAGTGTCACAGTTTGCATTTTCTTCTTGAAATGGTTACTTTTGCATTTATGTTTATTTTAAAATATTTAATATTTTGACCATGTGGTTATGTCATGGACCATAACTGATCTCCAGCCTTATCCCCCACCCATGTTCCAACTTGCATAGAAAATAGTGCTTGTAGACAAATCTAATCATTTTGCTGCTGTGTTCTGGTGTGTGTGTGTGTGTGTGTGTGTGTGTGTGTGTGTGTGTGTGTGTGTGTGTGTGTTACTGAAGCAAGAAATGTACAGCTGTCATTTTTTACATCCTGTTCAAAATATGTTTTTGCACCTGTGGTGCCAAATGGCGCAGTCGCTGTGCAAAATCTCCTTTCGGCTAATGAACTGACAGTGTCACTGTTCATGCGGTGGGGTCACAAAAAGCACATGCTGAAAACTTGGAGTGAAAATACCAAGAAATGCCCAAGGTATTAGGGTTTCTGATCATAACACCCTGCCCTGTAGGGACTGACGGGCATCAGGGGTGTGACTTGGGATTGTCAACAGTAATGCTCACACCATTCCACCCCCACCCTGCAGCCAGTGACAGGTATTGCGGTGTGCCTTTGAATCTTCAGCCCCAAAATTCACTCCATTCTCTTATACTGTACCCATTTCAGTGTATTTCCTTATGGAATGGGGTGAGGGTAAAGTTTGAAAACCCCAAGGCACACCTCAACTCTTGTCTGTGTCTGCAGGGTAGGGTGAGGTGAAATGGCATGAGTGTTATGGGCAATGACCCAAAGGCAACCCCCAATGCCTGTCCATGTCTGCGGAGTGGGGATAGGGTTGGCGTCACTTCAGTACTTCATTGCCATTCCTATTCTGCCTATCTGTGTGTGTGTCTCTCTCTCTCTCTATCTATATGTTTATGTAATTATCTATCTTTCTATTAATTGCACGTATCGCTATTTTTACCTATTTCTATAACAAACCTGCATATCGCATTTGCCTTTCACTCAGAGCACGTACTTATGAAACTATGCATATTTGTACTCCACTTCTGTGTAGACCTCATACTTTCCTAATATTCCTATCATCACAAGCATAACTAACATACTAAAATGGCAGCAGAATAGGCCTAACGGTCTTTCGTGTCTGCTCGTTTGGTCAGCCCCCACCCCCTTCCCAGTTCCGGATATTCTCGCTGCACTGAATTTTGCTTCCAGAACCCTTCCACTGTACCTGTCCCACCCCCTCTTGAACCCCTCCAATGTCTCTGCCTCCATCACCCCCCTGGGCAGTGCATTCCATGGCTCCACCACCCTCTCAGTGAAGTAGCACCTCCTCCTTTCTCTCCTGAATCTTCCCCCCTCCAGCTTCCACTCATGCCCTCTAGTTGCCCCCTCCTCCTTCCTTCGAAGCACCCTGACTGCTCCTCCCCTATTTACCCCCTTCATGTACC
This sequence comes from Neoceratodus forsteri, assembly GCA_016271365.2. NCBI lineage: Eukaryota > Metazoa > Chordata > Ceratodontiformes > Ceratodontidae > Neoceratodus > Neoceratodus forsteri. The sequence continues at coordinate 943,969,892 of CM057450.1, forward strand.
TGAAGACCTCTATCATGTCCCCACGGTCCCTTCTCTCATCCAATGTGTACATATTTAGCTCTTCAAGCCTCTCCCCATAGGTCCTGTCCCCCAAGCCCCAAATCATTTTGGTTGCAGTCCTCTGGACCCTCTCCAGGAGTTTAATTTCCTTCTTTAAGGGCGGCCTCCAAAACTGCATGCAGTACTCAAGGTGCGGCCTCACCAAGCAGTTATATAGAGGGAGTATCACTTCTCTCCTTCTGGAGGTGATCCCCCTAGCGATGCATCCCAGCATCCTGTTGGCCTTGGCTGCTGCCCTCCTACAAGTCTCCGAGTTGTTCATCTTGACATCCACCACCACCCCCAGGTCCCTCTCAGCCATCCAGATTTGTAGCATTCCCCCCCCCCGGGTGTACACTTGGCCCAGGTTTCTGGCCCCCAGGTGCAGTACCTTGCATTTCCCTGCATTGAACCTCAGCTTCCACTTTCTAGACCATCTTTCCAGAGCCTCCACGTCCCCCTGTAGGGCCACCCTCCCCTCCTCCCCATCCACCACTGCCCCCAGTTTTGAGTCATCTACAAAGAAACTCATCTCACTCCTGATACCTGTACTTATGTCAGATGTAGGCATTAAACAGGAGGGACCCAAGGACTGATCCCTGTGGGACCCCACTAATGACCCTCCTTGGGGATGAAACTATCCCACTAACTACGATCCTCTGGGTCTGGTCCTGGAGCCAATTGCCTATCCATCTGATCATCTGGTTCCCCACCCCCATTTCTCCCAGCTTATCCAACAAGCCCTCGTGAGGAACAGAGTCAAATGCCTTGCTGAAGTCTAGAAAGAGGACGTCCACTGGTCTACCCAGGTCCAAGGCACTCGTCACCCGGTCATAGAACTCCACAAGGTTTATCTGACATGATTTCCATGGGACAAATCCATGCTGTCTGTCGTCCAGGCACCCTGACTTTTCCAGGTCTCCCCTAGCCTCTCCTTGACAATGCCCTCTATCACCTTGTCCAACACTGATGTCAGGCTGACAGGCCTGTAGTTCCCTGCCACCTCCCTTGATTCCCCCCCCCTTGTGGATAGGCACTATATGCTCTACCTTCCAGTCCTGGGGCACCCACCCTGTCCTCAGAGAGATGGTGAAAAGCTCCACCAGGGGTTTCGCCAGGACATCCGCAAGTTCCTTCAGCACCTTACCCTTATCAAAAGCGACCCCCTCTGAAAGTTAATATCACATTTTCTAACAGTCCATCATCATAACACCTGACTTCCTGACATCAACACATTGCTTAAATATAACTTACATCACCTCATGGACAAAAACCCAGTTTCTCTTTAAAAAATAAAAATAAATAAATGTGTAAATAATCCCAAGGCTGAACATATGCCAGCCATTACTTTTTCATGTACTGCCACCTTCTGTACCATCATGGGGTTTTGCATGTTGGGATATGTGCAATTACATTTTCTTTAAAATTTGGCTGTCTGGCCAATATCATCCGGGATAACACATACATCAGTGGCATTTACTCTGAGGTTCTTTTGTAAGTTTCCTATTCCTTCCATTAAAATGTACACCTCCATATATTTTCCTAGTAATGCGTATGCCTTCCTTAGAACAGAAACTGAAACAAATCTTATTACTTACAAATCATTGTGGTGTTTCTCCATACCTCCTTAACAATTCCACACAACTTCACTAACTTCATTATGCAGCCGTGGTGGATCTGACCAGATTTTGTTTTTTAGAGGAGCTGCAAAAGTTTGGTGCAGTGTCTGTTGTGTCTGGCTCATCAACTAAGTCTTGTGGCTCTAGTTCTGGTGCCTGGTCTTGTGTGTCTAGTACACCTCCTTCATCATGTAGCCTTTTTTCTGTTACTTGTTCTTCCTCAGAGCCCTCCTGCACATTTGGTTGCTTTTTTTTTTTTTCAGCCAGGTTAATAAGGATGCCCATGCCATGTCACTGTCTGCACCCAGGTAAACTACGGACCTTTTTCCCATCCCTCAGTTTCTCATAAAAAAAATACTTTTTTCTTACAGAATATTTATGTCTTGGGACTCACCCAGGTAAGACCTTCTCACCCATTGCTTCAGTAGAAAAGTTTCTTTTTTTTTTTTTTTTTTGTCCTTTTTGTTTTATATATAAAAATAACCCTTGTCTGTCTTGAGACCCACCCAGGTAAGACCTTCCCACCCATTGCTTCAGTAGAAACTCTGCTCTACAGTACAAATGCAGGGCTCGGTGCTGGGGCTGGTGGTGTTCAATGTCTTCATCAATAACATTGGAGATGGCATTAAGGACAAAATGTGTCTATTCGCAGATGACACCATGCTCTGTGGAAGAGTGGATACAGCTGAAGGGATACAAGACCTACAGAAAGATCTGGAAAAGCTGGGGAGGTGGTCCAGGATCTGGCAGCTTGGCTTCAATGCCAAGAAATGCAGTTATGCATACTGGAGCCAGGAATCCCAAGACAGAGTACTACCTGGGTGGAATCCGAGTATCTGCATCAGAGGAGGAGAAGAACCTGGGAATGATGATCACTAGTGACCTGAAGCACTAACAAGATGCTGGGATGCATATCTAGGGGGATCAGTAGTAGGAGAGAGGAGGTTATACTGCCCTTGTACAGATTACCGAAGGCTGCATCTAGAGTATGGAGTGCAGTACTGGTGCCCATACCTCAAAAATGACATTAACCTGCTGGAGAAGGTCCAGAGGAGGGCTACAAAGATGATAGCAGGTCAACAGGGTAAGGTGTACGAGGAAAGATTGAGGGCAATGTACATGTACTCCCTGGAAGACGTGAGAGTGAGAGTGAGAGAACAAACAGGACCATCAAGTACTTGAAAGGAATAAATAAGGTTGATAGGGAGAGTCTCTTTAAGCTGAGTGGCAACCATAATGCGAGGGGGCACAGTCTTAAGCTGGAGGGTGGGAGGTTTAGGAGGGAGGTCAGGAAGCACTTCTTCAGAGAGAGGGTGGTGGACACTTGGAATGTGCTGCTGGAAGAGGTCATCTCATTGAAGATAGTGGACAGCTTTAAGAGAGGCTAGGATAGGCATAGGGGGAAGGTAAGGATCATGGGTAGGGAGGATGGGAGGAGTAGGGAAGGAGGGCAGGGACATTAGCTGAAGCTGTGGACCCTGCAATACGAGCAGACTTGATAGACCAAATGGCCTTTTTCTGCTGGCTTCTTCATATGTTTGTATGTATGTTTGTAGAAACGTGTTGCTTTTGTGTCTTTTTTATAAAAAAATAACCCTTGTCTTTCTTGTGACTCACCCAGGTAAGACCTTCCCACCCAGTTGCTTCAGTAGAAAACTTTTTTTTGTCTTTTTCCTTTTTCTTTTTTTTTTTTTTTTTTTTTTTTAATATAACAAAGAAACCTTTTCTTGGGACTCACCCAGCTAGACTTTCCCACCAAGGCAACAGGCCTTCTTGGCACATACACACTCAGGGACCAGTTTTCTTTCTTGGCACACAATTAGGACATGCAAGACAGGGCACATACCTTCAACCCCTTTTTATTTTTCCACACAGTTCTTGGAAAAAGCTTTTTTTTATAATTTTTTTATGTTTTTTCATTGTTTCTTAATAAATCCAGCTTGCCTTGGGATATACCCAGATCACAGTCCTTCCCACCCAGTCCTACCCTTTTCACTTGTTTTCCCACAGCTCTACTCAACTTTTTTATATGTTTTTCTTTTTTTTATTTATTTTTTTTAATAAATCTAGCTTGCCTTAGGATATACCCAGGTCACGGTCCTTCTCACCCGGTACCACCCCTTTCACTTGTTTCCCCACTGCTCTGCCCATTTTGTTTTTCTTTTGTGTTATTGCTCTTTAAATAAATCCAGCTTGTCTTGGGATATACCCAGGTCACGGACCTTCCCACCCTTTAGTTTCATCCCCCCCAAAATGTTTTCTGGCAGTAAACAACATACTAAAAACTTTGTCAACTTCTGAATGACCAGGATAAAGTTATGCCTTAGGCCCCTTTCTATTTCACTCACCAGGCTCAGTATTTTGTGTCTCCATTTTGGCTGCTTCAGTGACTGCCATGTCACATTATTGTGCCTGCTGCATCAGTTGTTTCTTTTTTCCATTTTTGGCACTTTTGAATGACTGACAACTAACCGAAGAGTGTTCTCTGCTGGCCACCTATCCTCTGTTTATCGGCACTGAGTCAGAACATAGCCGACCACAATGCTGTCGGCAAGGACAGCATGGCAAAAATGCTGTCAGATTTATTTCCCCCCCCCACACCCCCTCTTACTTAAAGATTCTCCCTCCGGGGGGAGCATATCATGGGAAATGTTAAAATTTGTGGGGCCATGGAATACAGTTTCCACGGCACCTTGTAAAAATTCAAAGTCCCGAATCCAGCAAAATGTTCAGAGACCAGGATTAGAACCCTGGTCTCCACTGCCTCCCGGCCGAGCTGCTTCATGCCCCAGTTTTCCATGCCATGGGAGCAGCTCAGCCAACTCATGGTATTTTGCTGCCTATGTCCTATGGCAGCACCATTCACTATTGACAGCGAGCAGGGGAGCACATATTGCAAGCGCTCTACATCCCTGCTCAATGTCCATGGTACTATTCCTGTAGCCCTATACTGACCAGGTACCCCATTTACCACCGCCGGTACAATGCAAGTTAGTTATTGTAATTGTGTTTTTTTTTTTTTTGGTAACTGGTTTCGGGATAGTCAGTGACCCTCTCACTGCAACCTGGCCATCCTACACTGAAGTCATTGCCGCCCGGCCATGTCATCACCGTCTCTATGTTCCTCCTCCTTGTTGGCTTCTCCTCAGCTTTTCCTGCATCCTGGTCTCCTCAACAAATGGCATCTCCCAATCAACGCTACGACATCTCTCCAGTCCCTCCACATGAGCCACTCCCACGAGAGCAGTGGAGAGATGAGAGGTGTGCACACTAGACCACCAGTGACTATGGCAGCTGAAAGGATCAAGAGACCTGGAAAAAAATAACAGCGGCAAAGTGACATAGATAGCACTTTGCCACTGCGTTATAAGGGAGCATGTGTGAGTGGGATTGTCCCACTTGGAGTTCAGAATTTGGAGGGGGGGCTAAAAAGTAACAGCACAGTTTGCACAGCCCCACCTCCAGAATTTTAAGCCCTGAATATGCAAGTATCTCGTTGGTCCCACAAACATATACATGCCAGGGATCAACAAATAAACAAAAGGAAAAAAATACTTGGGAAGGTTCTGAAGCTTACAGATTTCTTTACCATCACAAACATTAGGCCCTATGCACGAATGGGTGGAGTGGCTACACGCTGTGGATGCACAGTTTGTAGCCACTCTGCACCCACTGTGCCCCACTGTGCGGGATGCACAACCCGGGGTGCACAGCCCCAACGCACCTGATCCCCCAGCTGCACGGACAGCAACATGCTGGTGGTGGGGGATGTGGCAGCACTACCCGCCATGTATGAAGGTGTGTAGCGCTGTCCACAGGTGTGTGGAGAAGGGCACAGGTTATGCCAGTAGGAACCCAGCCGTAAGTGTCCTATGCGCCCCGTACCATGCACACCAGCTACTGCAGGGCCCCAGCAGCTGTAGTTAATCACACGCACATACACAGACACCTGCCCCAGTCACGGCAAAACAGGTGGGCTCCCACAGGACTGGATCACCTGTCTGGAACAGAGGTGCAGCGCTCCCACCACACACATGAATGCCCCATTCCCCTCTGTGTGCAGTGGTTGCCCCCCACACTCCACCACAGGTGTGCCCCATCCCCATAGGGCAGCAGCATACCCCCCCAACATGGTAGCCCTGATCGCCATGGAGCAGTAACACCCCCACGCCCCAACACTTGTGCTCCGCAGTCTCTGGTGGCCATAGCATACCACCGCCCCCTGCCCACAGGGTCCCGGGCCCATGTTGGTTGCCCCCATGCACACACAGGTATCCCGGTCAGCCGATCCTTTGCGGAACCCCCACCCCCATTGGTGTCCAGTGTTGGCCCCCCAGGCACCGACACACTCCCCTGACCCCCCTACCATTCTGTTGGTGCTGTGGCTAGGGCGGCCAGTGGCACAGCCTTCCACACACACCTCCTTGGCCGTCAGCCATCCAGCTGATGCTGGGAGCATGCTGCCTATGTATAGGAGCATGCTCCAGCACATTTGATGGCTGGTACAAAGAGGTGTGTGGAAGGCTGTGCCACTGGCCGTTCCTAGCCACAGCACCAACAGAATGGTATGGGGGATGGGGGACGGTGTTGTTGGTGCCATGGTGGGGTCTCCTCTGACCACCACTGTGGGGGTGGGGCATTCTGGTTTGGGGCCATGGAGTGGGTAGGTGGGCAGGGTGTGCTGTACTGGGCAGCACTAGGCAAAGATGTCCTGCTGTGGTTTGGGGGGTTTGCACCACAGTCGGGGACTGGGACATGATGATTGGGGGATCCTGTACTGCCCAGGGCTAGGGCCAGGGCTGCAGTGTGTTGGGGGGTCACAGACAGAGTTGGGGATGGTGTGCCACTGTGTTGGGTTGGGGGTTGCCCCCTGACATCTGGGGTGGGGATGCAGTGTGTCAGGTGGTGGGGGCCATGGAGTTCAGACAGAGAGACTGTGGCCACCATGGCTGCATGGGTCCAGGTGCCTGTGTTCGCTATTCCCGCACCTGGACCAGTGCATCACTGTGCCAGAAATCTACTCCTGGACCCATGATGGGCATCCCATTGGATGCCCAACTGGGTTCGTGACTCCGCCCCTGGCCACCCTGCGGAGTACTGTGCACTGGGGGGGGCAGTGCCACAGACAGGTAGCAGCCATTGGTGAATGCCAGCGGTGCACACCTGTCTGCAGGTACGGAGCTATGCGGGTGGAATACGCACCTCCAGTGCGTAATTCCTGCCCAGTCATGCATAGCACCCATAGTGTGTATGTTTAATCATTAAAAAAAAATTAAATTCACTGGTGATACGTGTAGGGGCCTGAAGCTCCAGTGGAATGAGGTTTGTATCTCCTTTTTTAGTTTAGGATTGGCCAGACAAATCTGGAAGGAGAGGCAGGAAGCTTACTCTGGAACCAAGATGCAAAAGGTTTATTTACAATGGACAAAAGGAACAACAGGATAACTGTTTTTCTACAGTGTTACAAGATAATAGCACACGTAAGCAAAAACAACACAGTCAGGACCAATAATTGGCCTGACCAATAGCAGTGGGTTAATCCTTTCAGTCCACATCCTGAATGCATTTTGCAGAGATGACCAAGACATGGAGATCCAACGAGACAATTCACGAACCAAGCTTGGGCTTTGTGACGCGCTGGCTGATCAGCAATTGGGACTTGACCCCATATAGTACTTTCTATAAATAGGCATAACAGAGCGGCCCCCAGATGAACAGAAAAGGAAGAAGGACACTACTAGCTGGACAATGAAGAACTTGGTGATCTTCTGTGACTCCTATCATGAAGCTGGAGGTCCTGGGTGGAGAGAAGTCGAAGTCTCCTGAGAAGGTCACTGAAGAGTTGCCCCACCCAGCCAATGGCGGGATGATTACGGCCTTAAGGGTTGCCCTACCCAGCCAGTGGAGGGTTGACTACAGCCACCTAAAAGAAAGGAACATAACAATATGGCAACTCCTTATTCACCATACTGTGGAGGGAACCTCACTACCACTGAACCAGATTGGCTCCTAGGCTGACTACACAGGGGATACTATCGATACTCTGGCTACTTCAGACTTTGGCATCTTCTGCTGCGCTTTCCAGGCAGGCTTCCTGACTCAGGTGCTTGATGGCAGGGATCCAATAGTGTTGGCTGGCTGAGCAGGAAGCAGGAGAAGGCAGGTCACTGTAGGCCAAGGATGAAGCTGGAAGATGCAGTCATCAGGTGTACTGGCTCTGGGAAGGTGTTGCCAGAAGAAACAGAAAATGAATACTTTTGCTCTGTCTTCACTAAGGAAGCAGAAGGACCCATACCACAGGGGAGGAATGGGGAGCCCAGGGGGGTTGGACTACAAAGGGGAGATTGCTGTGGACAGGGTCTTAAGGGGGATAAGTAAACTGTGAGTGGACAAAGCATCGGGACCAGATGTTTTACACCCAATGGGCCTGAGGGAGTTTGGCGGGGGTACTAGCAGCCCCGCTTATAGACCTGTTTAACACCTCACTGGAGGAGAGGTGTTTTCTACAGGACTGGGGAACAGCTCATGTGGTGCCACTCTGTAAGTGCGGTCCCAGGGATGAGCCAGGTAACTGCAGGCTGGCCAGTCTGACCTCCACAGTGGGGAAGATAATGGAGATCATTCTAAAGGAAAAAACTGGTGTCCCTCCTTGAGGAAAATGGTCTCCAGAATGACAGGCAGCATGGGTTTGTCAGTGGGAGATTTTGTCAAACCAACATGATTGACTTCTTTGACTGGGTTACGAGGTCATTGGACAGGGGACAGGCGGTTGACGTCTTGCACCTAGACTTCAGCAAGGTGTTCAATTCAGTGCCACATGGCAGGCTGATCAGCAAGCTGAGGGACCTGGGAATAGGGAACAAACTGCTGGAGTCGGTCAAGCACTGGCTTTAGGATAGGAATCAGAGAGTGGTGGTGGGGGGGGACTATCCAAACCTTGGCCTGTAACCAGTGGGGTCCCACAGGGTCAGTACTTGGACCTGTGCTGTTTAACATCTTTATTGATGACATAGCAGAGAAGGTCAAAAGTACGATCGGCCTCTTTGCAGATGATACCAAGCTCTGTTGGAAGGGTGGATACAGTTGTGGGGAGAAAGGAATTAAGGGAGGATCTGACTAGGCTAGAGAATTGGCCGGGCATCTGGCAGTTGGGTTTTAATGCCAAGAAATGCAAGGTCATGTACCTGAGTGCCAGGAACCAGGGGTCAGCTACTGGCTGGGGAGAGTACAGGTGGCAGTCTCAGAGGAGAAACAGAACCTAGGGGTGATGGTCAGAGGGGACATGAAATACTTGACACAGTGCCACAAGGCAGCAGCCAAAGCAAATAAAATACTAGGCTGCATCACCAGGAGAATAACCTCTAGGAGGGAGGAAGTCATCTTGCCACTGTACAGGTCACTGGTGAGGCCGCACCTGGAATACTGTGTGCAGTTCTGGTGCCTGTATCTGAAGAAGGATATTAAGCTACTGGAGTGGGTCCAGAGGAGGGCAACAAGAATGATTCAGGGTATGGGTGACAAAGCGTATTATGAGAGGCTGAGTGAGCTAAACATGTACTTCCTGGAGGATAGATGGAGGGGGGTATGATAGAGACCTTCGAGTACCTTAAGGGAATAAACAGGGTAAGATTGGAGGGCATCTTTAAATTAAGGAAGGAGTGTACAACAAGGGGGCACAGCATGAAGCTAGTGGGGGGCTAGATTTCAGAAGGAAATGAGGAGGCACTTTTTCACTGAAAAGGTGGTGTCGGGATGGAGCAAGTTGCCAGAGGAGGTGGTTGCGGTAAATACAGTGGCTAGTTTCAAGGGGGAGTGGGATAGGGTGAAGAAGGAAATTAGTGTAGGTGTTCCTGGGATGGGGAAGGGGGAGGGTACTAGGGGACAGATAGTTGACTCCAGGGGGAGTAGAGGAGGGGGGCAGCTCCAGGGAATTAATTAGAGCTGCACACTCAAGCAGACTTCATAGACCATTATGGCCTGTTTCTGCTGGCAAATTCGTACTGTATGTCCGTATGTTCATAGGCAGGGTGACGAGTCTGAACATTTCACCTCAAACTGGATCAGGTGGCTAGGCAGACATACCCACTAGGCCAGAGGTCATAGACAACAGTTCAGACCTTGAGGAAAACAGTTCAAGTCACAGGGGCAAAACTTGTATAGGCAACCAGTTCAGTTCTTAGGCACAGCAGTTCAATTCAGGACAAAAATATGGTGTAGGCAAACACAGTTCAATGCAGGGCAAACAGTTCAGGCCCTGAGGCAGAATAGCTCAAGTTTTAGGCAAAAGAGTTCAGTTTCCTTGGGCAAATATAGCAACACAGTTCAGTTTGTAGGAGGCACAGGACTAGCCACTCAGTTCAGTTCTTAGAAAGGAGCAGAACGATGCAGTTCCCTCAATGGAGGCTAAAGCAGTCTAGTAGTGGAGAACCCAGAGTGTGTGCAGGCCCTTTAAATTAATCCTCTCAATCTGCATGCCTGTACACTAGCCAGAAGAAAGTCCACCTCTCCTTAATATTGATCAGCTGTGGTGACTCTATATCCCACCCCTTCCTGAACATTAATGAGGGCTAATGGCTCAAATCTTTGTCCCAATAATGGAATACCCCACCCCTCCACTAAATATTGATAAGGTGCCATTCCCATGTCCCACTCTTTTCCCTCAGCATTGGAGAAACAGAACACCATGAATTCCTAGAGGGTAATGCAGTTACCATTATGTCTCTGCATTACATTAATCAGCACAAGTTACAGTTAGATAACTGAACACTGAATCCCTTCCCTGCCCATGCCCAATCTCTCCTTGGTTAGCAGCCTTGCTTTCTGTTATGCACTATGCAGGTGGGTGCCAAAGGCTTTCCTTGGTTAAACTAACGGAGAGCTCCCCCCCTTCTCTCTCGCTCTCTCTGTCTCCCTCTTTCCCAGTAAAACTGAACACAGCAAACCACTCTCTCACTCCCTGGAGGGTGAGCTGCATGAACAGTTCTCTCTCTTTCTCTTTGACTCCAGCCTACTAGATTATTATAGAAGAATGTTGGGCTTCAAACCTACTCACCCCGCAACTGCTAATGGAGTTCACACAGGTAAGTGCCAAGCCCCATGGTACAGTAATACCTTTTCTGCTAGTGTTCACTGCACTGCAGGAGGTGTACATAAAACAAAAAAACACTCTGCTTTTACTAGGACTGAATGAAAACAACTCAGAAGTCTTCTAGAGGGGAGTTAATCAATGAAGACAGGGGACTTGCTTCAACCTCTTATAGGCAAGCCAACATCCTCCCCGGTCCTGTGTCCTCTACTCTCACTGGCCGCAAGCTGCTCTCAGACTGCCTGTGCACAGCCTTTTTTAGGCTGTGGGTGGGGGCCCTTTCTCCAGGTGTCAGACTACCATGGCTGGGCAGTGCCTTTAGGTCAGCCAAGTGGGATGGCTCAAAGCATGGCTACATGTCTGCCTTGGGGATGAGGGAAGGGGCTAGTGTGGAGGGGTTGTGGGATAACAGATGGACCAGACACTGAACCTCAGGTTCAACACACAATCTCTGTGATGTTTATTTAGAATACAGGAAATAAGCTTCAGCAGTAGCATATTCTTTCTTTAGTACCTCAGTTTGCAGCAACAGACTATGAAAGTCCTTTCTCTGCACTTAGCCAGCACCTACTGACACTGATCTCTGATCTAACCACTTTTCAGTGAAAACCCTTCATCCCTATGTGGGCCCCCCTTTGCTTGGATAGTGGAGGCTCAAAAAGAAAAAAACAAAACAAGCTAATAACAAAGAACCTAGGTGCAGAAACACTGAAACATCCGTTACCCCAAAAAGCACTGGCAACAAATCAAGTTTCAAAGAAATACATCATACATACTTCCATAATGCAAAGCATATCGGGCTGTGCAGTTTATGCATGGTTCCTCCCAGTTCAGCATGCATTCATTTGCATTGCGCTGTTGCTCAGCTTGCCTTGGGGGGGGGGCACAACTGCCTCCTGCTGAATATGGCAGAATGGCGCAATTTCGGACTTGCGCAGGCGCAACCCTATTGCGCATGACACAACCCTTTTGAATATCCAGCCCTGTCTCTTTAAAAGGCTTTTAAAGAATGAACTTACAAAAATAGCCTTAATTGTTCTAATGGCTAGGGTGAATCTGGTACGTATCCAGATAAGGAAGATAGTTTTATAGAGCCAGGAAAACATAACTCTTAGAGAAAACTGGGTATCTAGCTTTCCATGACAGGAAGAGGTCAGAGGGATGACCTAGGTGTCAGTGATTAAGCCAAATGCATGGACCAGATGTTGCTGGGGTTAATATGAAACCTGATATGGAACCACAGTGATACCTACAGGGAAGGGTAAACTGTTGCACCCATCACATTGTGGGCGTGGCTCGAAGATGACTAGCCTGTATGTATAAGATACACATTTTCTGTAAACCATCCAGTTCTACTTTTGATATTGTCTGCATTTCAAAGTTATTCCAAACTGTAGAATTTTCTGTATTGCTTTTATTTTAAGTAAACTTTTATGATTTTCTTATCAACTCTGCCTGGGGTCTGATTGTGTGATCTAACAATTTTAACAGAAGGGTTTTGAAAGACTTTGTGCCTTGAAAGATAGTATTGCTTGGCTATCATACCAAACTACTTAGGCAAGATGTAGCCAGTGGCTGTGGTGGTCTTCAAATACTGAACTTAGTGCAGAGTCAAGGGAACTCAAAACTACAGTTTCCACCCTCCCACTAGGAACAGGAAGGTTGTTCAATTCTTGCTGAACTCCTGACAACTGCTCAGGGGTTCCGGAAAAGGGGGATCATCTCTGCAAACAGGAAGTCCTACCGAGCTTCCCAGTATTAGTGGGCCAGGGGCTCATGACAAAGCACCCCCCAAACCTGCCTTTCTGCACTTTGGGGCACTACGTATGAAAAGAAAATAACAGATAGTTCTAGAAAGACTACGGGCCATGGCTGTGTGTGTGTGTGTGTGTTGGGGGGCTGATTTTTCTTCGACCTATACATAACAAAAAAAAAAAAAACTGGAGGCTCTGCCCTTAAGCTTCAGTTTTTGGATCTAGTAGAGCCACATAGGAAGCAAAGAGAGGGTGGCACTGCCTGCTGGGCATTTGAGGTTAAGACGTTAAGGCAGCACTTATTTAAAGGACAACTAAACAGGCTGAAAAGCAGAAATCAAGAAAGCAAAATCTGAAAACATAAGGCTATAGTCTAAGCACTTGCCTATCATATGCTGTACTTCGTTATCACTCAAGCACTGTGGCTCCAATTACATCATCACGCAAGCACGTTGTAGCCATCTTAGGCTGTTACCAGAGCTGGCGTTTTGAAAGAGTCAGCGATTTGTTTACATTTGTAAAACATGACAAAATGCTGATGTAATGATTTTATGGACAAAATGAAGTGCGGCATATGACGGGTAAGAGCTTAAACTATAGCTCTATGTTTTGGGATTTTGTTCTCTTGATTTCTGCTATTCAGCCTGTTTAGTTGTCCTTTAAACTTGAAATCAACTAAAACATTCTGGTCATAGCTCAAAACAGGGCTAGTTATAGACAAAAATGGTAGATTCAATAAAATAATTGTTGGTGAGGAAGAATGTGCTAAACCTGTCCAAACAGTAAAAGTCTTTAATGTTATATTTTGTGCCCCAAAAAAACATTCATGGTCTTCCCAACATTCAGGACAAAAGCACAACTTTGCCTGCTGTGGGATTACCTAACCATACTGGGCCTCCATTTTACCTACAGGTGGTTATAGTTAAGGAGGTCTCAGTTTTGCTACAGAGACTGCCCCACCTCACCCCCCACAAAAGCCCAGGCAGTGATGGCTTGGAACCTAGAATATTGAAGATGGCTGCCTTAGCAATTTCTGCTCCCCTCTCAAGAATCTTTAACCTGACAATGGGTAAAGTTCCTAACATCTAGAAACTTGCCTCTGTAACATCTACTCATAACTGACAACATTAATAATTATAGAACCATCTATCTATTTTCCTCTTTGGGCAAAATACTTGATCAGATAGTGTACAATCAACTATCACAACCAAAGAGAGTGAGGGGATTTCCCAAGAAAGATGTGTGGTACAGCAGGCTAAACAGCACAATAGGAAGATAAGGGTGTCTTACACTTCACCAGGTAAAAAACATGTACACAACCAGAGTGATAAAAGATGCAAAAAGGCCGCTTACTTTAACTCCACAGAGCCACTGCCAGCTGCATCGTTACTTTCATACCAGAAGGACTTTTGCAGGGGGACCGGGAGTGAAGACGAGGAGCAGCAGCAGGATCTCTTTCATATTCTGTGCCAGTGCAACACGATTGGTCTGCTTCCGCAGATGGACCGAGTGCATCAGTACTCATCACGTGGTGCAGGGTTCTCCTGCTGACTGCCCCAAATGTACCAGACTGCAAGGTACAATCACACGCACAGCACAGGGGCACACAATAACTGTTGCAGGGCAGGAGCCCCCAGTAACATACTTTGGACACAGTGCCCCACTACTAATCTATGTGCATGCTGACCCTACTGTCACAGCAACAGGGGTCAGAAGTTGCACTCCTCCCAATCAGGCTACAAAGGGAGCCAGGATTGCTTTGTATTTTTAATATATATATATATATATATTTTATTGAGATTTAGATAAAACAGCATACATAATACATACATAAAGCGAACAAGTACAGACATTCATATTGTTATGACTTTAACAATGGACATAAAATTCCTTCTATCACAGCAATAATTAATTGCTTACTGAGAAGGCCTCCCTAACCATGTATACAAACAATACTATTGTATAAAAACTTCTTTTATCCTATGTTTGGTCTTCTAATTTATCAGCCCCAATGATTACAGCCAAGAGGTCTAAAACATTCATTATATGCATTAACAGACAAAAGACCAACTACAGTGAACAGAAAAACACATTTCATCCTAACTGTATTGTGAGCTGTTGTACTATTCTGAGAGGGCTAAGCATTTCTAGCAATTTTAGAGTTAAAGTGATTGTATGACTGTCTGAGATATAAGCCCTGGGTATGTATTATTAGCTGCTGCTAACTTTAGTTGTTGTTGTAGGGCAGGAGAGAGGGCCACGTACAATATGGGCAGGGTTTTTCTAGATCGTCACAAGACCCAGTGCACTGACCATGCTGTGCATGGGGCTTGCGACAATCTAATGGTATTTTCTATCCCGTGCAGCAATTGCCCCAAGTTAGACCAACTTTCTCTGGTATACCTTGCAGCAATCCTGGGGACCATTTTTACAGAGCTTGCACCAGATATGTGTTGCAAGCTGCCGTATATCATGGAAACAGTCACAACTGTGCCAGAGATTGGAAAATTGGGTGCAGATTTTTTTTATTTTTATATTTACTACATTATGGCACAGATGACCACCCAGTACCTCAACCCGGTCATGGATCCCTGTTTCCAATCTCATATTTCGGCAGCGGCTTCCCTGATACCCCCGGCTTACCCCCAAGGGTGGGGTTGCGGCACCAACACTTAGTGCTGCAGGCAATGGGATAGGTCAGGGAGCTGGCCCTGAGAGCTGATTGAATCCGGGGGCGGGCTTCATTTAGGGCGGCTGTCGGTGATTTTTCTCCAGTGTACAGGGACGGGGACGTGCAATGACAACCAGCATCCACCCTGCCCCCTGAAACAGCCGGCATCAGCGTGCTTGGTACACCCAGCCTCCGCTAGGTGTCCATGTTACACCGAACACTCTACCCCCCTCCCCACTGGAGAAGGAGAGCAGTCACTGGACATTCAATCCTTCTCCCCTGGCTGGTCCTCCAACTTCCCAGATCCATTCCCGCACCCGGGTCACCGGCGTCGCAGGCAGCTGCCTGCCCCTGCGCCAGTGGGCCGGTCAAATTGGGTGCAGTTGCAGTGAAGGGTTCAGTGCATGGCTTAAACATATGTGTGGTGGCATGTGGATGGACGCAATCCCTACACTAGGCTTTGAAAATCTTGCCCTATGTTCTTAGGGTGCCTATCTAATTTCTGCAAGTAGGGTTAGGATTCAGTGCTATCCTAGTATTTATGCAGCTATATGTTTACTTGTTTCCATTAGAGATGTCAGTCAGAGCATCTAATTGTCTAAATTTCTTTTGGTATGCATTTGAGACGTTCCTCATGCTATGAGCTTTTTTATTTTTAAGGTTTCCAGCATGTCGTGTAACCATTCTGTGGATCTACATCTCCATCTGTCTAGACAAGTTTCAAGTTTGCTTCTTGGTCACATTTGCAACTAGATGTATGGGCTGCCTTCTGTTGACTGACACCTTTTTATTGGTTACATGTCCTAAGATACATTCCTCTGGAGTAAAAAGTTCTTGTAGACCTAATAGACTATTTAGTTTACTTTTGATTTCATTCCAAAAGGTTCTTATTTCCGAGCGGTCCCCAAGTACATGTAGGAGAGTCCCTTCTTCTTTTCCACACTTATAGCAGAGAGGTGACTGGATTGTTTTCATTTTAAACATCTTGAAGGGGAAATAGTACAGATTATTAATAATTTTAAACTGGTGTATCTTTAGCTTTTATATTTACATAGCTTTGCAAGAGAAGGACCAGATGTTCTTCCACTTCCATTGAGAAGTGTCTTTATGTAGAGACCTGCTCCATCATTCAATTGTTTCTTCTGCTTTTCCATGTTTTTTATTGGTAAAACTGATACACCATTGTGAAACTGAGTAATTATCTCTTAGGTTATCAAAAAACTCCTTAAGCCATGGGTCAGGCACTTCTTGAAGAGGTCTTCTTTTTCAGTGCTGCCGAATGGCATGCAGAATTTGTTACAGCTTAAATGCATCACCAGTTTTAAGGTCATATGGGATCCTCAAGGACTAGAATGGTATAGAAGTGTGCTGGTCTATTGGTTGTCCAACACTTTTATACCCCCAGCATCCCAACAGCTTTCTTGTATAACTTTACTGTCCTGTAGGGATTGTTGGAGACAATCTCTAGTAGTGCAACTCATCTCTTTCATCAGTTTGTTAGTGTCTCATGTGCATTTCAGAGGTGCCATCTCTTCAAGGATGGAGGTAATGCATTGTATAATAGTGTAGACAACTCTATTTTTGCTTTGTTACATGTCTCTTTCTATGTTGAGGCATGTTAAAATATTGATATCTCGCCAGTGGTCAGATTGGTTTAATATCCATTTATTCAGGTATCTCATGCTTACCGCCCACTTGTATAATTTGATGTCTGGCAGTTTCAGGCCTCCGTTTTCTGTAGTTCTAGCCATTCTCTTAAAGTTGCACCTTGGTCTCTTTTTATTGCAGTTCAAGAGGTTAACCAAGTTTCATATTTTTGCAATCCATTCTGGAGGAATCTTCTCATGTATCATGCAGAGTACAAAAAACACTCTGGGTAATAGTTTCATCTTTACAGATGGTATCTACTGGCCCATGGAAATTGGTAGTTTATTCCTCCTTTCAATGCCTATAGACTATAGTTAGTTTCTGTAGTGTAGATGTGATGTTCACAGTAACTGCTTCCATGCTGGTAGCACATAGCTCTATTCCCAGGTATGATACACATTTTGGTCTGCATTGTACTTCTATTCCTCTTATCAATTTTTTGTTACAGTGATGGTTAATGGGTAGAAGTTCAGACTTTTCTATGTTCAGCTTCTAACCTGAAAACTTGCCAAAGTCCTTAATAATGTTTACTGGGAGTGAGGTTTCTGGGTGAATGACTGAGAGTATTACATCATCTGCATATGCTGTGAGTTTATGTTGTTCTTTCCCTATTGGGATCCCAATAACTTGGTTATCTTGCTGTATTTTATGTAGCAGTGGTTCCATAGCTAAACTAAATAGGGCAGGTGATATTGGACACCCTTGTCTTGTCCCTCTTTCTACAGCAGTGTTTCTCAAATGGTGAGGCCAGTCTCCCTGGAGAGGCCCTAACCTGTTCTAGGGTAGGCTCAAGCAAACCTAAAAATTTCCTGTATTTAAATATAAGTTTTGAATATTTTTGTGAAGTGACAAAGCAAACTGAAGGTGGATGATGGCCGGTGACTTTATTAACTTACTGTATATATTCCCTTTCTCACTGCTATGCCCACTAATGACTGCCCCACTCAATGGCGGGGCTCTTATACCAGGTCTGACAGGTCAGGCCTCTTGTGTTCAAGGATGGGCACCACAGTTGATGGTGATGGGTCTTTCAAGGAAGCTACGTCATCCTGCTGCAGCTTTTCTTTTTTTCATGTTTTCTCTCCATCCCTTGGACATTAGCATGCTCTGAGCCCATGGGAATGGAAACATGCATGACAGCATGCCATTCCCATACCAGACCCACATCCACCCTCCCATTCTTCCTCTGTTGGGACTCCACCCATGATCACCCAAGTGGCAGCATTATGGCAGAGGCAGTGATCCTCCCTCCTTCCCCTGTAGAGGATAGCCTTCTCTGAGATGCTCAGTCTCCCCCCACCTCTCAATGGCTCAGGCACCTTCTTGAACCTGGGTCACCAGAATCACAATCGATGGGCTGGTAGGTAACTTTATTTATTTATGTACATATTAGTGACCAAGAAGCATTTTTCTAGGTGTGATGGTTGTGGTGGGGAGGAGAAAACAATAAAGTTGAATAAAATGGGAATAAGGGCTTTTCACTTTATTCCTCGAGTACTGTGCAAAATATTGTATTTTTTTTTTCCTATACAGAGGCTCAAGGTAAAGGCCATATTTAAGGGAGGCTCAAGATCTCTTCCATTTTTAAGGGGAGGCTAACTATAACAAAGTCTGAGAACTAATGTTCTAGAGTAAATGTGTCCAATTCGAAAGCACTGTTTATGATGGCCATCCTGAAATTGTCATATAGCAGTTTCATCATCTCAATAAAGACCAGGGGAATGCTATGTTTCCCAAGGATGCTAAACAGGTAGGGCCATTCCACCTGTTCAAAAGCTGCTTTGGTGTCTACAGTCACAAATCAGTGGCTTCAGTTCTTTGGCAGTTTCTATCAGGTATGCCATTTCTCTTGTGTTTTCTGATATATGCTGACTGTTAATAAAACCCATCTGGATAGTGCCAGTAAGCTGTGGTATTATGTGTTGTATCCTCATGGCTAGAACTTTCACATAGCTCTTGGCATCTATATTTAATAGTGTAATTGGTCTGTAGCTGGTGCATTTTTCTTTATCCTTTCCAAGTTTTCAGATAAGGGTGATGATTTCTTTCATCATAGAGTTCAGTAGGCTACCTTGTACTATGGATTATTTGAGCACCTCCTTTAACACTGTGGTGAGTTCCTTGGCAAATGCTTGATAAAAACTGAGAGAGAATCCATCTTCTCCCGGTGCTTTCCCTTTTCACAAGCTGACAATAGTTGTAATGATCTTTCTACAGAGATTTCCTTTATGAGTGCCTTGCCTTGCTCTTCTGTCAAGGATGGAAGTTTTAATCCCTTTAGGGACTGGTCAAGTTCATTTATTGATCTTCAGCAATCAGATTTGTAGAGCTCTGAGTAGAATGCCTGGAAGCACTTATTTATTCTGTACGTATCCGTCATGATCTCCTTTTTATCCTCATCCTCTACTGCTGTGATTTGGCTCTTGGTGCACTTCTGCTTGTGTCTTAAGGTTAATATTATGGCTGCTTTGGGGCTATTAGATAGATACATAATTTTTTTTGTCTTCCTGTATATGAATCCCATGGCTTGTCATAGGTTTTCATTGCATTTTGTTTTACTCTAGCCCATGTATTCCTAGCTTCATCACAGTTATCTCTGGCTATCATTTCTTTTTCTTCTGCTTTCTTGATGTCCTCTATCAGCTTGAGTCCCTCTGTTGTCTTTTTTCTTTTCTTCTCTGTACATAGAGCTATTCATTTCCCTCTAATGGTGCAGTTTAATGCTTTCCATGTTGTTCTCCAGCTGGTATCCATTGGTGGATTATTAATTAGGACCTGTCTTATCTCCTCCCTAATGACCTTGTTTTCTTCATCTTGCAGTATAAAATTATTGAATTTCCAGCATGGAATTTTGGGCCCCGGTATGTTTAGTTCTATGATAAGTTTTACTAGGGTGTGATCTGATATAGTAATTAGAAGTATTTCTCCATCCTTTATGTCCTGAGCATCAGCTTTAGATACTAGCCAGTAATCTATCCTCAAAGGAGTTCTACGTGTGTTTAAGCAAAAAGTATATTCACGCTCCTCTGGATAGAATATCCTCCAAATATCTATCACATTGTTCTCATCAGTGAGGGTTATAACTGCTCTAGCACTCTGTGTGAGTGCTCTTTTCTTATTTCTGCTATCAGACTGGGTTCAGTACTAAATTTAGGTCTCCACCAGTAATCCACTTACAGGGTCTGATATTCAAAACTTAGCCCTGGGGCAAAATTAGAACTGCATGGCTTGCAAAATTAGCCTGAAACCATTTGCACACTGTATTCAAGGGAATAGCTCCAGGGCTAAATCAGTTGACTATAGCACGCAAAGAAGCCATCCAAAAATAGGCCGGCAAATAAGACAACTTTGAATATATCAACTGGGAAGGCCAAACTGCAACAACATCCCAGTGCACACAGAGGTGGAGTAAGGAAGAGTTGCAGTAACACAAACATAGGAAGCTGGCAGGTGTGTTCTGACAGTGGACACACAGCCATACTGTCCTGTGACCCACATATGCTGTGTATGGGATTCTCATACTAACATACACATGGCTGGCCATGTGTGATGGGGAGTCTGGACAGGTGTCGGGAAAGTGATGGAATCACTTCTGAAAGAAAGCACTGTTGAGTACCTAGAGGTCAGCAGGGCACAGGTCCCAAGGCAGCATGGATTCACAGCATAAAGGTCATGTCAGACAAATCTAATAGATTTCTTCGACTGAGTGACCAAAGTAGTAGACCAGGGAGGGGCTGTGCATGTGGCCTACCTAGACTTTAGCAAGGCATTTGACACAGTCCCACACAAAAGATTAATAAACAAATTAGCCAGCCTGGGAGTGGGTCCCAGGGTGGTAGCCTGGGTAACAAATTGACTGGACAACAGGAGACAGAGGGTAATAGTAAACAGTCCACTCTGAGGAAAGGAGGTTACTAGCGGGGTACTGCAGGGTTCAGTACTGGGACCAGTCCTCCAATGTATTTATAGGTGACATTGCAGAGGGGCTGGAAGGAAAAGTATGTCTCTTTGCAGATGACACAAGAATCTGCAACAGGGTTGATACACAAGGGGAGGTGGAAAGGATGAGAAGGGACTTGGCAAGGTTGGAGGAATGGTCAAAAGTATGTCAGCTTAGATTCAATACAAAGAAGTGCAAAGTAATGCGCCTGGGAAACAAAAACCCAGGGGAAGAGTACATGGGGGGGTACTAACAATAACAAAAATGGAACAGGATCAGAGGGTAGTCATATCAGATGACCTAGAGGTAAGCAAGCAATGTGAGAAGGCAGTATGGAGGGCTGGGGGGTTACTAAGATGTATAGGGAGAGGCATCATCAGTAGAAAACAGGAAGTTATCCCTCTGTACAGAGAGTTGGTGAGACCCCATCTGGAGTACTGCATGCAGTTCTGGAGACCCCATCTCTGCAAGGACAGAGACAGGATGGAGACAGTCCAGAGGAGGGCAACTAAAATGGTGCAGAGTCTGCACCAGAAGCCATATGAAGAGAGAGACTAAAGAAGCTTAATTTCTATACCCTTGAGGAAAGGAGGGAGAAGGGAGACATGATAGAAACATTCAAGTACCTCAAGGAAATCAGCAAAGTCCAAGAGGGTAGCATCTTTCAGAAAAAGAGATATACAAGAACAAGGGGGCACAATTTAAAGACAGAGGGGGATGGCTAAGGGGCAATGTGAGGAAGTATTTATTCACAGAGAGGGTGGTAGATGCATGAAACTGCCTTCCAGAGGAGGTAGTGGGGTCAAAAACAGTGAGGGAATTCAGTAATGCATGGGACAGACATAGGGCCATTCTAGTAATTCTAGATTCTAGTAGGTAATTCTAGCAATTCAATCCACCGACGAGGGATTACTAGAGATTCCCAAAGTGTGATTACAAACATCTGGGGCCCGCTCTTTTGCTTTCATGGCCCTGACCCTGTGAAATTCTCTACCTCATCAGATAAGAGACTGCCTGACCATCTAAACCTTTAAAAAGGAATTAAAAATATACCTGTTCAGCCTGGCATTTATGGATGAAGGTTAAATAGTGTCGCCAAAGTTATGATCCAGCTTAACTTAATTACTGTTTTATATTTATGGTCTTAAATGTTTTATTGGAGATTGATAATTTTTGTACAGGTGCCTTGGTTTAAGAAAGGTGCCTTTTAAAGACATAAGGTTTGATTTGATCTGATTTTATAGTGGGGGCTAGAAGGAAGTAGGCTGTTGGTTAACTAGGATCTGCAGCGTATCCAAAAGGTAGGGAAATGAGCAGACTGGGTGGGCCAAGCAGTCCTTATCTGCTGTCCAAGTCTATGTTTCTATGTGTGGTATGTGCCCTAGGGCAGCAGACACATACCATCATTCAGGCACACAGATGTGAGGGGCATTCCTGTCACTGGCACACGCGCACTGTGTGGATGGCCCCAGAAGTTTGGCAGCACTTACTATGTGGTGCAGCCTGGCCACCTGTATACCCTCCCCTCAGCACCCTCCTTTCCCCAGTGCTGCATATGTGTACTGGATTGTGGTGGTGTACCTCTATGGGGGACTGGATGTGTGTGCTGCATATGCACACTGGCAAGGTGTCCACTGGGTGCTGGGGCACCCACAAGTGCCTGGCAGGGTTGGGACCGATGCCAGATGATGGTGAGGCGTGCATTGCCATCTGTGTGCAACATGTCCCTTCCACAGTATATGGAGTACCCCAGAATGGCCATCTGCCCTCTCTGCCTCCTCATTGGCTGCAGTCATAAGATGCACCATGATGCTGTTGTTGCTTATGGCCAAGTTGCTTGTTGCTGCTGTGTCCACACCCCCATCTTTGTTTTGCCCAGAGCTAAGACTACCATTTTCTGGGTGGTAATCTGTGCCACGCAAAGTGTCGCTCAAACACACTTTGCGTGGCGCTGATGCTCTGAATATAGTATAGCGCCTGTATTCACGTACACGCCCCTTCTCTTTGCACAGTGCATACATTATCATTTTGCCAGGCACTAATGCAGTTTGCCTGTGCTATTTGGTCTTGAATATAAGGGACCCACGCAAACCCGGTACAAACTGTCTGCGCCCAGTGCAAACTTCTGAATATCCGGCCCATAATCTGTAAGTTTGATCAGGTGTTCAGAGACACTGACAAAGAAAGCATAGTCATTGCTACTGGGGCCATAAATATTGATTAATGCTATTTTTGTATTGCCTAGTGATGCTGCTACTATTAGCACTCTCCCTTCCGGATGCTGCCAGATGAAATCTTCGGTAAAGTCTATACTCCTGTGTATCGATATTTGAGTTCCCCTTTTTCTCCTATTTTCTCAGGCACAGGGGACTTCCGGTGATGCAATGCTACCTAATGGCTGCCTAGATCTGAGCTCTTGGCACCCAAACATGTAATCCATAGTCATGGAGCGCCTTAATTGTAGTATTTCGCAGAGGCTATCTCAGACACAGGAGTGGGACCGTCGTGTGTAATGGGTCATACTAAAAGAAAAGACCAGTCAGGCCATCAGCCTCAAACCCCGGGATTGAAAGCTACTCCATCCGCTGGCCTCAGCCCAGCGCCCTCGCGGTCCTCTCTAGTCTTGGGCTCGGCCAATGATGATTCAGGCTCTGACTTGGAGTCCACTACTGCCAGATTCAAGTCTCAAAAAATTCTCAAGTTACTCCACAGAATTGATGGCAAGGTGTCTGATATCAAGAAAGACTTTAAAAAGCTTGAAACACGCATGTCTTCTGTGGAAGGCCACCTGGAGTTACTTCAGAATGAACATATGGCTTTCAGTAGGTCCCTGGCCTACCTTCACAAGAGAGAGAGAGCCCTAACTGCCTGAGCAGAAGACGCCGAAGCCAAATCGCGCTGAAACAATATAAGAATCTTCGGCATCCCTGAAGGGCTGGAGCAGGAAGATATGGTGGAATATATTGACTGTTGGCTGAAAACTGAGCTGGGTCTGGGTGAAGATCTCAGGCTGGACACTGAAAGGGCCCACCAAGCAGTCGTCCCAAGCCAAAACCAAGAGCACCGCCCAGGGCCATTCTGATTAAATTCCTAAAGCACCTAGTATAGGAAAAAATAATGTGCTTGGCCTGGGCCAAAAAATATCTCAACCTCGATGGTTCCTGGGTCTACATAGATCAAGATTACCCACCAGTATTAATGGCCAAGAGAAAGAAGATCCTCTCTGTGGTGAAGCAGCTACGTGAACAAGGTCTCAAAGCTCAACTACATTACCCCAGCTCGGCTCTGGATCAAAACTAAAGAGGGCATGAAACTATGACACCCTGATGCAAGCATCACCTTTTCACAAATCTGAAGGCATAGAGATTCCTGACCTAAAAGAGGAGAAAGCAGAGGCAGAGATTGAAGAACTGTTATGGTCAATAGCTCCGGGGAAGTGCCCGGAGATGAGATCCAGAACTGATGCTCTACTCCCACTACACTCAGAGATGGTCAAGTAGATCATGCCACAAAAGACCTCTTGAACTGGTGGGACAATGTCTCAGTGTACTGTTACTATGGAGGGGGCAGGGGCCTGTCTAGGGGCCCATTTGATTTTTAAGCTATTCCTGTGAACATGTATATCTACTGGGTTGGGCCCCAACTACTCCCTGTTTCTCTTTAATAAGATTTGTTTGCTTCCCTGGGTTGGTGGGCTTACCCACCGGGTCTTACCTGTTTCAAGAGGCTGTCAATGGGGCTCTGGTTGCGGCAGTGTTGGTCATGCACTGGGTTGGAACCTGTGCACTGGTTCCTGTGCTTGGGTCTGACTTCCTTTCTGGCCAGACTGGGCCTGGTGCAGCTGCAGATTGGCTCATCCCTCTGCTCATTCAACCTCATGAAGGCATGCTTTAGTTCAGTGTCAGCACCTTCCAGAGCCTTTCTCCAGATCCTGGGACCTAATAAAGGCTACTGCAGACATTGTCAGTGGGACAGGGTGAGCTGGCGGGGCCTCTAAATTTTTCTTTGTACCTTGTACTGGTTCACTGGGCGATGTGGGGGACGAGAGAGGAGTCTAACCCTTACATTTCTTGAGTGTTCCTGTGGGGGATGTCATGTGTCTGGGGCAGCAATCAGGAGAAGGGGTTAAAGTTGTCATTGTTATTAGCCCTATGTGGGCAGACATGACTGATTTCTGACTCCATAATCAGGACTATTTGTGGGATATGAGCCCAGCAGATTATCAAACATGGGCTGGCTTGCTGTCCTACTGTTGGGCGATGTGGGGGGGTACCGACTAGCAGAATGCCAGAAAATGCCCTAATTACTGGCAGATTTCTCCTTCAAGAACCCTGTATCCAGGCTAGTTGGAATTAAATGTTTGGTCCATATCCCCCCCCGGGGGAACTACAGTGAGGAGAAACGCTACTGAGGGTTACCTTATGTTGCAGTTCTGAAGGGTTTATGAAAATGGTTCTTAGTGGTCTGGGGGGATGTTTTCTTAATAGTTTATGCATAGATTGATATTTGTGGGGTGCTTCAGCCTATTAGTTAACTGACAACATGTTCAGGGCCTGCAGTCTAGGCCTAGCCTTCACCAGATTTCCATAGCAAGGGCACTGGTGATAGGGCTCCTGTGGAAGTGGGAGCTCTAGACCTACACTCCCTTTATCGAAGGGATGGTTCCTCTGTGGGGGTGCTTCTTTCCCTCCCTCTCATGTACCGAATGGGGTCCTCTAGCCCATTCAGCAGGCTGACGGAGTCCTGCAGCTGACTATGACTCTTAAGCTGAGTAAGCCGACTTGCTTGGTAGACTCAACTGGTTTGGTTCACTTATTGTTCCTCTATATGAAAAGTTATTTCTTGTTCAAACTACTTCCTCTTTCTGCTTTTCTTTTCTCTTTTTTTTCTCTCTGAGGAGCACAGGGGATATTCTAGAGTGTTGGGCAGAATGGGGGTCACTATGGGTGGTTTTCTGACGTTTAGCCCATGGCAGACCTGAGGCTTTGTTCCCTTAATGTTAAGGGAACCAATAATGTTATTAAAAGGGCAAAAATGTTAACTGAACTGAAATGGACTGGTTGTGACACAGCCTGCTTGGAGGAGATGAGGCTCTCAGTCTTGGAACACCTCAAGCTCCGTAGGGCTTGGGTTGGGGCTGTTTACTCAGATGAGCATCCTCGCAGTAAAAGGCAGAAGTGGCAATTCTTATTGGGAGGCCCTTCCTTTCCAGGTGCAGTGGGTAGAAAAGGGGGGGATGGTAGATTAGTAATCCTCTCTGGTATTTTCAGCAGCCATCTCTTGTACATCGCGGCAGTATACGCCCCCACCCCACCATCAGGAGAATTTTTTTGCTCCCTTTTCCAAAAGTTGGCTGGCCTCCCCCAAGGGCAACTCATCTGCGTGGGAGATTGGAACTGCATGGAGGATGCTAGGCTGGACAGGAACCCATCCAGGAGTCTTCCAGCCTGGGCATGTTCCAGGCTATTTAAAACCCTACGCTCTGAGTCCGGGCTGTCTGATCCCTGGCGTCACTTAAATCCCACGGTCAGAGACTATATGTTTTTTCTAGTGCCAACAACTCCTATTCAAGGCTAGACAGGTTTTATACCCAAAGAGAATGCTTATACAAATTTTCAGAAGTTAAGATCCAGCCAGTCACAATTACTGATCATGCCATGATTTGGGCTCACCTCTGTTGGGCCCCCCAAAACAGGGGCGGTGGCTAGCGGTTCGATCCTGGGCTGCTCAATGATAAACAATATGTAGACTCCACGAAAGAAGTTATTAGTAATTACCTAAAAGAAAATACTGAAAAAGGCTGCCCTCCCAAATTCATCTGAGATGCTCTTAAAGCAGTGGTTCATGGCCACACTATTTCCTTCACCTCGCACAAAAATAGACAGCACATAAAGCAGCTGTCTGAACTCTTGGATAGGATAGGGGAGTTGGAGGCTGAACACAAGCAGACCAGATCCCCCTCCATTCTAGCCCATTTGAAGGAGAAATGTTCAGAATACGACACCCTTCTGCTGAGGCATACTGAGAATACTCTCAGGTACACCAGGCAGAGGTATTATGAGGGGGGAGAGCGGGCAGGCAAAATGTTGGCCTTAAGACTCCAAAAGCAGGAAGCGGACAGATATGTTCCTAAAATCCTCTCCAAAGACCCTGACCTCCCCCACGGATTCAGCCTTCAGATCTAGCTGGGGAGTTCCTTAACCTCTACAGACAGTTGCATTCAGAGGAACGTGGGCTGGATCACATTCAGAGGACAAAAACTTTCCTTGATTCGACCAACTTTCCAGAGCTCTCTGAGTCACAGTGGCAAGAGGTGGAATCTTCTTTCTTTGTAGCTAAGGTGGTTAGAACAATTAAAGGCCTCAAATCAGGAAAGGCACCTGGCCCGTATGGGTTTACAGCCAAATTCTACAAATGCTTTGCGGAGGGGGTGGCCCTGTTACTCACCCAATTATGTAACCTAGCTCAGAACCAGGCGCTCTACCCAATACCTGTGGTGAGGCCCTTGTCTCTGTCTTTCCCAAGCCAGTGAAGGACTCACTTTTGTGCGCCAGTTACAGGCCTATATCTTTACTTAATCAGGATGCAAAAATATTCGCTAAAGCCATTAGTGTACGGCTGCAGAGGATCAACCCTGGCTTGGTGCATCAGGATCAGACAGGCTTCATCCCAGGTAGACATATTCAAGACAACATCCACCTCCTCTTGAATGTTCTCTCCACAGCTAAAGCTCCTGAAGGGGGTACCCTCCAGGCGGTGGTTTCTCTCTATGCTGAGAAGGCATTTGACTGCCTAGATTGGAAATACCTTGACCTAACCCTGAGCATATTTGGTTTCGGAGACAAGTTCAAAGGTTGGATTACAAATATCTACAACAACCCAACAGCCAGGGTTTGGGTTCATGGGGTCACCTCCTCCACCTTTGAGATCTGTTGGGGTGTACTGCAGGGCTGTCTGCTCTCCCTTCTCTTGTTTGCCCTTAATTTGGAGCCACTCGTTAATCACATCCGCCAAATGGCGGGATGCCCAGGGATTCGGATTCAGGACAGGGAAGTGAAGATTTCCCTCTGTGCAAATGATACATTCTTGTATGTTAGTGAGCCAGCAAAAACACTTCCAGAAATGTTTAGGTTTTTGGCGGAATTTGGAGAATTCTCTGGATACAAGGTAAACACAGTCAAAACGGAGATTACCAATAGGAATCCCCAAGGGAGCCAGGCTCCCAGACCTGGGGCAGATAAAATGGTTTAAGATGGGTTTTAGGTACCTTGGGATTTGGATCCCCAGGGTCCTGGGGCAGCTATACCAGACTAATTACCTTAAACTACTCTGGGAAGTCCAGGAGGATTGTAATCGGTGGAAGGAACTGCCACTCTCACT